>OU342740.1:478951153-481351153 GCA_910589775.1 Avena eriantha | reverse complement strand
GGTTATCCTCACAGTATCATAACTGATAATGGCACAAATTTTGTGGAGGGAGCATTTGCGCGCTTCTGCCGGGATAAGAAGATCCGGCTGGACGTAGCCTCGGTACCTCACCCCGCATCGAACGGACAAGTGGAAAGATCCAACAGATTAGTATTATCTGGGATAAAACCCCGGCTCATTGAGCCGCTGCAAAGATCAGCGGGGTACTGGATAGAAGAACTACCAGCAGTACTGTGGAGTTTAAGAACAACCCCGAATCGATCAACAGGCTATACGCCGTTTTTTCTGGTATATGGGGCAGAAGCTGTATTACCAGCCAACATAGAGCATGATTCACCTAGGGTCACCCAATACACAGAAGCTGAAGTGCAGGAAGCCCGGCAAAATGATGTTGATCTGCTGGAAGAAGCGAGAGAACTGGCACTGTCCAGATCCGCCATATATCAGCAAAATCTCCGACGCTATCATAGCCGGAAAGTGTGCCCCTGAGTCTTTCGGGAAGGCGATCTGGTGCTTCGGTTGGTACAACGCACTACTGGCATGCATAAATTATCCCCCATGGGAAGGGCCATTCATCATAAGCAGGGCATTGCACAATGATTCTTATTATCTTATAGATGCAAAGCCACACAAGAAGAATAGGGCGGACAAGTTCGGAGAGGAATCTAAGCGTTCATGGAATATAGCTCTACTTCGTCCTTTCTACACCTAACTAAAAGGTGTATGTATCCGAGTCATCTCATATGTCGGTATGTATGTCGGCAATGAGCTTATCAATGAAATGTTGGCACCTCCAGCAGTAACTCGGGGACTGCCTTAATAATGTTTGTTGTCGTTTGTTATTTGTCTATTAGCTGGAATAAGTTGGTCTACTTAACTCGGATTAGTAATGTGTGAGCACCAAGAACCCAACTCTTCGACTTGCTGCTGTCCAACAAGAATTGGCTTCATGGCAAGCAAGAGAATAAATTTGGAATTGCGTTGCACATGAAAAACGACTAAGGAGAAGAAGTTATTCGAGCCGACGTTTGTTTTTCGGACTAACCCTGTACTTATTTTCAAGTTATTATGCAGTTTTATTTTGGAGCTAAGTCTAAAAGTTACTCAGTATTGTTAAGACAATTTTTGAAGCTCGGATTCGTAAGTTATAAAACCAAATCAAGGTAGACACGAACCGAGCCAAGAGATTGAACGAACAAGAAAAAGAAACTCGGGGACTGCGCCCAAGTTAATCTGGCATAAGAACTTAGTAGCAAAATATCACATGTGTTTGGAATACAAATCCACCCGGCATACTGGGGATCTGATAAATTTTCGAGTTATTTCGCTCAAGGAGCAGCAGGAGGAAGTTCGGCATCGTCTTCGCCGCCTTCAATATCCGAAGCATCATCGTCTTCTTCACCGTTCGAGCTACCCTCATCATCCTCATCGTCTTCGTCCGCAGCGGCTTCCAGGAGGCTCGGCCCATCAACCCATTCATGAATGGGAGCGTATTCGATGAGGCTATGGGCGCAAGCCTGGCGCCGAGCTACCCACTCCGGGTCATTGGTCCATCTAGATCCTGTGCGCAGACGTGTCAGGAGGTTGAGATCGATCTTCTCATACCACGTGAGTATGTGGTGAAGAATGGTATCAGCTACGGCACATCTAGCGGACTCTCTCCAGAGGTCAAGCTAAGTCTCAGTTTCCATTAACTTCTCAATGAGAAGTGCGGTGGTTTCCGGGGCTTCTTTGCTGGGCCAGAACGTATTGAAGATGCGAGCTGCAGCGCCAAGGATGTCCTTGCCGTAGTTTTTGATGAGCTCCACGCGAGCTGACAAGCTGACCAACAGGTCCTCCAGGTCATAGGGAATCCCTTCACCATCAGAAGTGGCCGGAGTACCCCTCTGTCGACGGAAGTTGGCAACTGTTGCGCTCGCAATAGGAGTGCCCTCTGGAAATTTGCCTGGAAGCGAGGCAAAGGAGGAAGGTCAAGAAAAGACATATGAAGGAACCCGGAGAAGTAGGTTGGAAAAGGGAAAGGAACTTACATGATATATGGCTGAGGACCCGGGTGAGCTCCTTAGTGCAGTCATCGCGTATCTTCCGAAGCTGCTGAAGCTCAGCGTTCACCGACTCAAGCTGGATGCCGGATTCCTTGAGAAGATCCTGGTCCTTGGCGATCTGGAGGTTGAGGCGATCTGGAGGTTGCTTCGAAGGAGGGCGAGCTCGTCATCTTTCTTCTTTAGCTTGGCTTGGTGCTGCCCTGCTTGTTCGAGAAAATGCAGCATCATATCAGGCACGTGCACACTATCTTCAAGCGATGCTGAAATAGTGTGTTGGCCCGGCAGAGCCGAGGTATGAATGTTGGCTGAGCCAAGGAGAAAAGGGAATGGAAAGCATGGCAAAGTTGGACAGAAATGACTTACCCTTGATCTGCTCCAGATTTTTGTGCATAATGATGTTCTCAGCTTCCACCCCAGCTGCGGAAACCGAATGATGAGGTTAGTCCGGCAAAGGAAAATGAGGCAAAACAAAGAAGCGCTAAGGAAGAAATTTACCCCTCTTCTCGTATTCCGCAATAAGTGCAGCCTGCTTCGCGCGTAGCAGCTTGTGGGTATCCAGCAAGCGTTGGAATTCAGCACTCCGGCGATTGGTGGTCACCTGAAAGGGACACAGAAACACAAGTTAGCTCGATGCATATTCGAAGTGTACTAAAATCCGGGCCAAGTGGAACTTAACCCGGCTCTAGGTGTGTGCATATTCGAAATGTACTAAAATCCAGGCCAAGTGGAAGTTAACCCGGCTCTAGGTGTGTGCATATTCGAAGTGTACTAAAATCCGGGCCAAGTGGAACTTAACCCGGCTCTAGGTGTGTGCATATTTGAAGTGTACTAAAATCCGGGCCAAGTGGAACTTAACCCGGCTCTAGGTGTGTGCATATTCGAAGTGTACTAAAATCCGGGCCAAGTGGAACTTATCTCGGCTCTAGGTGTGTGCATATTTGAAGTTCTCATGGAGCTATGTTAGTTTTCTAAAGAGCATCCGGCCGAGTAACAAGTTACTCCCCCGGAGGCTCGGGGACTAATGGTTATTATCTACAGCATGTAAAGGGGAAGCGACGTACCTCCATCATTCGCCCAGCGAGGTTAATTGCCTTTGCGGTTGTGTTCATCTGAGCAGAAAACTCGGCGGGGCCGAACTTCTCCAGGAGATCAACGTCTTGCACGACCTCTGCCTTATTCCAGTTCATGACAAATTCTATCAGGCTCGGAGGATACCGTTCACCGCTGGGCATATGGGGCGCCACCAAGCCCTTTGCGTGCGCTTCTTTCCTTTCAATCAAGGCAAGGGCTGGGCTAGTGTGCAGAACCATCTGCCGTGCATCAGTTGGCTCGGCAGGGGCGTCCTTCGCTGCTGGAGCTTCCTTAGGAAGCATTGATACAAGGGTACGCTGCCCAGCCTCGATGAATGTCGGCTTGGCAGCGTCCGGAGCCTTCTTGTCCTTGGCTTGCTGGGAAGAGGAAGCCGTTGCAGCGGATTTCCCCTTAGGAGCGGCCAGGGTAGCTTCTCGTCAAGGTTGAGAAGACTCGGATGAGGCAGAGGAGCTAGGCGCTGGTGCTCTTGTTGCAGGACTTGGTGCCGCTGCTGATGTTTTCGCAGCCGAAGTTGGTGCTGATGCCGGAGTTGGAGTGGGTGCTGGTCTGGTTGCTGGTATTGGAACTGGTGCTGGAGCCGAGGTAGCCTCAGTGGCTGCTGGTTGCGGCGTTGCCGAAGTGGTGGATGCCGTTGCTTCGGCTGGGCCGGTCTCCCCCGCTCCAAGGTTACCCTCCTCTTGCCGAGGTGGAGCTGAACCCGGAGAGGCCCCAGAACCCTCTGGAATAGAGCTCAGCGGACATGACTCGTCGTCGCGACAGGGAGAAGGGCTAGGCCGGAGAGGTGAAGAGATGCTAGATCCACTTTGAGGGACCTCCACCGGAGCCCTGTAAAATCAAATAAGGTCAGAAGAAAAATTACAACAAAGTAAGGAAGAGCAAATTACAGAAGGAGAATGACTTACGCATCCGAGGTTTGGGCCTCCTTGGGTTTCCGAGCCCTCCGTGCTAGGGCCTTGCCTGCTGGCTTGGAGGTAGTCTTGACCCCGGACTTCTTACGCCTTTTAGCGGGCTGGGGAGGTCCGGAGGAAGAACTTGAAGAAGCCCCGCGCTTTTTCTTCAATGCCACCGGAACAGGTTCGCCCGTAGCGAGGGGAGGATCCTCGTGGATGTGACCATCGGGGTGAGCTGATGGCGGAAAAGCAAAAGAAAGGGGGACAACCTCAACAGGTTCAATCACCTCGACATCCGAGTCATCTTCATCATCGGGCCAATCTCTAATAAGAGGATTTACCCGTGGGTCGTTTCGTGGCGTCGGTCATCGGGAGGAACATGTCCTGGTCCGGCTCTTCCTCATCCGGAGTCTCCCGGTCCGGCGCCCACTTAAGGGTCAGATCGATGCCGTCCTCAAGGGTCTGCTGAAGAAATTGCTGAGCAAAGGAATGAACAAAATAAGGCAAAAACGCAACAATAACCGACATGTAACTAATCCGGGGTAAGTTTGCAGCATGAAACTTACCAAGGGAAGAAGCCTGTCCCGGAAAAAATGCTCAGTTCCCCATGTCCACTCAGAGGAGAAGTCCTTGTGGGTGGTGAAGAGAGCCTTAACCCGACGATAAATCTCCGTGTTTCTCAGCTCGAAGGAGGAGGTCCGGTTGGGGCCACGGCCGAAGCTCATGTGGCACACCTTGTGGGTGCACTTCTGGAGGGGGGAGATTCGGTTACGCACGAAAGTGATCATGGCATCCTCGTTGCGTAGCCCGAGCTCCTTTAGCTCCGCGAACCTTTTGTTGACCTGGTTGGCTAGGGCCGTGGGCTTCTTGGGGACGGCGTCCCACAGATCCGGGTTAGGTGGCCCGGGGTATATGGGAGCAGCCGGATTAAATCTTTGGTGCCTGTGTTTCGGACGTAACAGAAGGTCCGGGCCCACCCTTTGCAGGACTCTAACCCAGTGACCTGGGGGAAAATGGAAAACCTCCGGGGTGAGATGGAAGCCGCTCCGAACTGAGTGAGCCGCTTGTCCTCCGGATCGGCGTGGATGTCTGGGATGATGTTGCGACGAAGGCCAAAAAACTGGATCCACAGCTCCTTCGTGGGCCACAGTCCGGTGTAGCCTTCGATCGTAGAAGCAAATGTAGAAAGAGAAGTAATGGCATTGGCTGGAAGATGGTGCAGCTGGAGTTCGTAGGTTCTAAGACAATCTCGGAAGAAGTCACTCACCGGCAATCCGAAGCCCCGTGGGAAATGGGACAAGAACACGACATATTCACCTGGATTGGGTGAGGGGGCCAATTCAGCGGAGGTGAGACGAGCGGCGACGCCAGCGGGGATGCGTCTGGTCCGGTAGAGCCAGTACAGGTCGTCTTGGCAGACCCAGGACCCGGCCCACGCACCGCGGTCCGCCACCGCGGCGTCCTCCTCCATCTCCTGTTCAGCAATGATGAGTTCTTCTTCCGTCATCTGGTCCTCGAGGCCCTCGCTGGCTCTAGCAGCGGCGGGGGGCAGAGGCCGGGATTGACGAGGACCCGTGGCGAGAGATTTGCGTAGCGGTGGCGGCTACGCAGAGGTGCGACGGAAAAGCGCGGCGACGACGCTGCTATTTGGGAGCACTGGCGGCAGCGCGGTCGCGAGGAAGATGAAGGAAAAGAGCAAAGGGCAGAGGGGAGCAAAAGGAGAAAAATCCTAAGGGACGGGCCCCTCCGCTATTTAACCACTCCTACCAGGGGTGAGTGGGATCGCATCCTGCGGACCGGCCACACGCAGTGGCCGTGAATAGCCTGTCCGGACCAATCAGTGGGGAGCCACACAGAAGGCCACAGAGCGGAGACGATCCTATGATGTGACACTTTGATGCGAAAAACGAGGAGGCAGGCATGACGTGACCCACGCACAGTGATAACTGACAAATACCGCAGCGGTTACTGTGCAGGCCCTTAAAATAAGACGACATAATGATTACCTTTCACATGGGTTGGCGTACGAGAGAAGGAAACAAGACCCAGATGGAACTGTGGTGACCCGGCCAGCAAGTGAAAACTTGGAATGTGCGAAGGGAACATAAATCCATATAATCCGAGGTAAAGAGGTAACTCGGCAAATAACGACCGGAGCACAGAATTGAACCTGATGTGGCCTTAGCGGCCAAGGAAACTAAGACCGCACCAGCTTCGTGGACTAATGTTGGGGGGATACCCCCGGGTAGGGTCACGCCGGGGTATAGAGGCCGAGTTAGCTGAGGTTCGGCAAGGCCAAAGCAGATGCTGGCCGGGTCACCTCAAGGCAGGCCAAATCACGGGGAAACCCGGACCAGGGGGCGTTCACCTAACTAAGTCTCAACCGACTTAAGCAGTAAGTCGGATGTGCATGTTTTACTTATATGCAGGAACATGTGCGGCCAGATCAGCAATGATCCGGGTCACGTCTAGCTTCTAGGAGAAGGAAGGAATCTCGCTGGTCAAAAGAAGCCCCGGTACGCACTGCCTGAGCGAAGCGAGCAAGGACAGGACCACCGGGGCGTGGCCGACAAGGGTGACTACGCCCATGTCGGCTGACGCGGGCGCCGCAGAGGCTCACGTAGCTAAAGCACGTGTGACGCATGGGAAAAGTACCCCGGTGGGCTTACTACTTTGGGGGGAAGCACATTCTTAGGAATATGCTTCCACGTATGCCCTAGGCAGAGACCGAGCTCCCTCTATAAAAGAGGGGCTAGGGTTTCACTAGAGGGGGTTGATCTCGAGTTGGTGGGTTTTTCCACTAATCTGGTTTGGCTAGGGTTTAGGGTGCGATCTGAGGGTGAGAGTAAGAGAGCTCCTTCTTCCTCCTCTCGCCAATACAGCTCAAGGAGCACTTGTAATCTTGGAATCAAAGCAATACAAACTACCATGTGGAGAATCACTTCACTATCCCTCCCTGGATTCTCCTAGCGTGTATTAGTCCCCACCTTTAGCCTATCCATGGCATCTGCCGTGACACCACCACGACATAACTCAAGACAAATACTATAAAGCTCTCTACACACTTCTATTCTTGTAGACAGTTGTTGGGCCTCCAAGTGCAGAGGTTTGTAGAACAGTAGCAAGTTTTCCCTTAAGTGGATTACCCAAGGTTTATCGAACTCAGGGAGGAAGTGGTCAAAGGTATTCCCTCTCAAGCAACCCTGCAATCAAGATACAAGAAGTCGCTTGTGTCCCCAACACACCCAATACACTTGTCAGGTGTATAGGTGCACTAGTTCGGTGAAGAGATAGTGAAATACAAGTGGTATGGATAATTAGAAGTGGTAACGGTGCCAGAAAATAGCTTGCTGGCGTGTGGTTGACGTGGGAAAATACTAAAGGCAAACTGAAATAAAGATGGAAGCAAGCAAACATGTAACAAATCTAATTGCAAACGGTGTATCAATGTTTAGAAACAAGAACTAGGGATCATACTTTCACTAGTGAACACTCTCATATAAATATCTTCCCTTTAGGATACTACTCTTAACTACTCTCCGGTTGAACACTCTAATCGATGGTAGGGCTATAACAACACACCTCAAAGTAAGCCTTTCCCACCTAGATAACCCCACACTGTCACCTTGAGCACTAGATGGTTCCAACAAACACCACAATTTCATAAAGACATCCAACTCCAAATATAACTCATAACAAGTATTTGTAATCTCTAGCCTAAGTGCCACCATGGTGTTCACGCTGTCACTTTCACACACATGGGGAGAGCAGAGATCTATTAAAGCACTTGAGTAGCAAGGTAGATCTACTTGATTACAAAGCTCATGATCATAATATGATCATGCATAGAGAGAGATGAACACATAGCTACCGGTAGAACCCTTAGCCCCGAGAGAGAACTACTCCCTCCTCATCATGGGAATCAGCAACGACGATGGAGATGGTGGTGGAGATCGATGGAGATGGCTCCGGGGGCACTTCCCCGTCCCGGCAAGGTGCTGGAATAGAGACTTTCTATCCCTCGAATCTCTCCTTCGGTGGCGGCAGCACTGTGGAACTTTTCGTGGATTTCTGATTGACGATTTAGGGTTTTTGTGTTGGGGGAGATATATAGGCGAACAAGGCAAGGTCGGTGGCCGGCCAGGGGGCCCACACCATGCCTTTTGCGGCCTGGGGGACCCACGCCTAGGGGTGGTGTGGCCACCCTGTGGCCCCTCTCCATCTCGTCTTCTGGCTCCGTGATTCTTCCGGTAAAATATCAACTTTGGCTTTTGTCCCGTCCAATTTCGAGAATATGCATTTTCTGACTTCCTGGAACCAAAAACAGCAGAAAATAGGCAGCTGGCATTGTGGCTCTTTGTTAATAGGTTAGTCCAAGAAATCATATGAAAAGTACTCCAAAGTGTGGACAAAACATAAGAAAGTAGATAAAACCAAGCATGGAACATCAAAGATTATAGATACGTTTGCAACGTATGAGCGACCTACACCACTCATGGACTTGTATGCGGAGATTTGCCAAGGGAGCAGCTTCTCAAAGGAGAGTGGTAAAATTCGTAATATTCATCTCCCGGCTATTCGCTACTTTGCCTACTTTATTTCCAAGTGTGTTCTCGCTAGGAGAACAACTAATAAATTATCCTCGTATGACCTAGCATTCATCTCAGCTACTTTAAAACGAGATAGGACTTAAAATTTGGGTGCCTTGATAGCTTTCCGTCTTGCTGCGAACCGCGAGAAAGGTGGAATTTGTGGAGGCCTCATCGCCTCTCGTTTCTTGGCTTTGCATGGTTTACTGCCTCATCATTTAGACCTACAGTTTCCCATAGAGATACTTGACCTTAATTCCATGATACAACATAAGTTTGTTTCCTCTTGGGCTAATTTGAGTGATTTGTCTTATGAAATAACCTTTCTTAAGGCTGGTTGGAGAAAGAGTAAGTCAGAGCGTGTTGTTCTTCTTCCTGCGCCTGTTTTGTTTAATCTTGATACCAGGGTAGGATGGTCACTCACTGAGGAAGAACTTGATGCATATCTGGGGGAGCTCTCCCAGCAGGAGCAAGATACTGGAAGGGAGCCTACGGATGATTCGGTCCAGCCCTCGAATGAGGGGGAGTCCTCGTACCAGCAGCCTACATATGATTGGGGAGCTTCTTCTTCCCAAGGGCGTAACTACGATCATTCTTATGATGACCCGCTGGCATGGAATCCTTACCCCCATTGGGGTTGATACCCAACTAGGCCAAAAGCCTAAGATTGCGGGAGGTACTCCGATAGCACACACATTTACATATCATGTTCAGTCGGCACTTTGTATATCCATGTTTTGCTTTCTTTTTACTTTTTGTTCTTGCTTTGTTTCTGCTTTCCAAAACACAAAAACACCAAAAATATTTTCATTACTTCTCTTTGTTTGCTTATTTTTCTTTTTGCCTTGGTTTTCCTTTTTTCCTTTTAGCTCTGTTTTTATTATTCGAAAAACCCAAAAAGATTTCGCTTTGCTTGTTCTCTCTTTTGGTTATGTCCTTTAAAAATCGAAAACCCAAAAATATTTGTTCTTCTTCTTTGGTTTTGTAAAGTTCATTGGAGGGTTCAGCGGTCCTCAGTGGAGTTTGGTTTCATGTTATTATTCAAGCCACACAAGTAAAGGGAAATAATGAAGATTAATGACAACTTGAGGTGTGGTAAGAGACTGGTAACGAACTCTATTTGTTTTCATTTTTGTACATATACTCATCATTGTGGGCATGCTTAGTCCGTTCATGTAAGGTGTATGTTATTTATGGATGCTTAGCAGTTCTTGCTTTCTTATGATTAGATCCAGCTTGCTAATAGTTTGTAGCATGTCATATGAATGTTTGCTTGCATTGTTCTATTCATAACTTGGTATGACACTGTGGTATCCTCCTCTAATTGTTTCACTTGAATTGACTTGGCACTTGCTCACGCATGCATATGACTGAAATAATCAGTTAAGCCTTGATGGCCTGATACGTCCATTTTGCATCACTATTCTATATCATAATTCACTGTTATTCATTGATATATTTCATATTAACAGATGATACTTATGTAACTTCATCTGTTTTTGCATGGTTGATGACTTTTGGAGCATGGACCGCTGCAGTCAGGATTCTGATGGAAAAGCTGTTGTTTGGAGGCAAAATTCGCGAAGATCAGAAAATCCGGGAAAATATACGGAAAATCCTATTTTTCCAGAAGACGAAGGAAACCAGAAGAGGAGGCATAGATGGGCCACAGGGGGCCCACACCACCCCCTGGCGCGGGCCAGCCTAGGTCGCGCCACCAGGTGGTGTGGCCGCCCTGGCCCACCTCTGGCTCTCCCCTCCGGCGTATATAATCCTCCCGAAACCCTAATACTCGAGGAGGGACCACAGAAAGATTTCGCCACCTCCGCGGGGCGGAAAACACCGAGAGAGAAAGATCTCTCTGGCAGACAGATTTCTGACGGGGGAATTCCTTCCCGAAGAGGGGAGATCGTCGCCATCAACACCACCATCAAGCTGGACTTCATCGGGATCATCATCATCATCTTCATCACCATCATCACCATTAGCACCATCATCACCACCATCATCTCGCTGTAACATTTGGGTTGAATCTTGCATAGTTCTTAGGGGAAACTTTCTCAGTGTTGATTACTCTTTGTAGTTGATGCTATTGAGTGGAACCATTGAATTATTGTTTATGTTCAGATTGTTATACATCATTATTTCATCTCTGATCATGATCCATATGATGTCTTGTGAGTAGTTCGTTTTGTTCTTGAGGGCATGGGAGAAGTCATGTTGTTAGTAGTGGAGTTGTGTTGAGAAAGATTCAATAGTTTGATATTTAAGTTCTGTTGTACTTCTTCTAGTGGTGTCATGTGAACGTCGACTACATGACACTTCACCTATATGGGCCTAGGGGAATGCATTGTGTATTTGGCTACTAATCATAGGGGTTGCCGGAGTGATAGAAACCTGAACCCCTGTTAGGAAACCATTGCACAAGGGACGTCAGGGTCTTAGAATTTAAAGTTGCGGTTAGGTTTCTACCTTAATTACTTTCTTGTACTTATGGATGTTTGCAAGGGGTATAATCACAAGTATGTATTAGTCCTAGGAAGGTCGGTACGTTAGCACAAGTTCACCCACACAACACTTAGCAAACTAAAGAAGATTAATCAACTATATGAAGCGAAAGCACTTGACAGAATTCCCATGTATCCTCGAGAACGTTTGGTCATCTTAAGTAATACAACCGGCTTGTCCTTTGCTGCATAAATGATTGGGCCACTTGCTGCATTTATTCTTATTGACTTTTATTTACTTGTACTTTATTTACTTGCTTTATCAAAAACCCCTAAAAATATGTTTGCTAAGTATTTGCAGAGAATTCCTGATCCATACCACTAGCCAACTCCTTCTGCTCCTCGTTGGGTTCGACACTCTTACTTATCGAAAATACTGCGATACACCCCCTATACTTGTGGGTCATCAAGACTATTTTCTAGCGCCGTTGCCGGGGAGTGAAGCGCTATTAGAGAGTGGAACTGGTAAAGGAAACTTCTACTGTGAGTATTGTTTACTTCTGTTAGTTGCTTTATTTTCAATATGGATAATTCGCAGAGTTTCTTATTTGGTAATGCTACTACCACTAATAAGGTATTAGATGAACCACCACCTTCTGAGAATGATACTTTTAAAATACCTACAAGAATTATTGATCATGTTATGGATAACTACTATGTTGGGGATGGAACTGTCCATCCCGGTGATTATTTGCTCTTTATACACGAATTATGCGGGTTGTTCAAGTGTGCAGGTATTACTACAGATCAAGTTAAGAAGCAGTTATTATCATTATCACTAAAAGGAAGAGCTGAGGAATGGTATAAGGTGCTGAAGAATGGTCAAGCTCTTGAATGGGAGGAAATAGTACCTCTCTTTTATTCAAAGTTTTATCCTCCTAGTGAGATTCATAAAGATCGGAATCAAATATATAACTTTTGGCCTCTTGATGGAGAGAGTACAACTCAAGCTTGGGGGAGATTGAAGTTACTAATGCTCAAATGTCCCATTCATGAGCTCCCCAACAATATTATTATCAATAACTTTTATGCAAGGCTTTCTCTTCATGATAAGGATTTATTGGATGCTTCTTGTGTTGGATCATTCACTCGCATGGAAGAAGAAGCTAAATGGCATCTTCTGGACTGTATTCAAGACAATGCTGAAGCTTGGGAGAATGACAAAGGTAGAAAGTCAGGTATAAATTATGATTGTGAATGCATTGAATCTTTTATGGGAACTGATGACTTTCAAAATATAAAAAATGCTTATAGTCTAGACTCTCAAGCTATTACTTCTTATTTTAAGGCTTTTTCTTCCTACATTGAAGTGCCTAAAAAGAAGTGGAATAAGTATCATGAACCTTATAAAGATGTTGCTAAGAGTGTTCCTGCAATAAATACTGAAGTTTATACTGCTAATCATGTTTTACCTAAACCTTACATTAAGAAAATCCCTTTTCCATTTAAGATAAAGGAACATTCAATGATAGCTAGTATTGTTAATGAAAGTACAAGTAAAGCTATTGAACCTAATAAAAAATGGATGATGAACCTATAATAGAAAATGTGAAAGACTTTGTCACTAAATATGAATAAGAGGGACACATTATTGTTTGTAAGGATACCTCTAATATTTTTTCACAAAGTAGTGTTATGAGAGCTAGTATTCATGTGTTTTCTGTTAGAATAAGTGATCATTGCTATGATGGTTCTTGTGATAGCTATATTGTTAAATTTATGCATGATACTGAAAGTTACTATGAGAGAGGGAAACGTGTTCTTTTGTATCTCAATAATATCAAGTTTCCTTGTTTTATGCTGAAAGTTTTTATGTTGCACTTCTTTTGCCTTCCTATGCTAGTAGCCTCTGGTTTCAACAACTTGTTTGTTTACAAAATTCCCTTGCATAGGAAGTGGGTTTTACTTAAACGTGTGTATTTTTGCTTCTTAATGCTCTCTTTCACCTCAATTCATATTCCTATGTGAGCATCTTCGAAATTATCATGCCCATCTTAATGGCTATAAAGAAAGAGCTTTTTGGGAGATAACCCAATTTATTTTTGCTTTCGGTTTGTTTTTGTTTCTTTGAGTCTTGGAAGTTATTACTTCAGTAATAACCTCTCCTTATCCTTTTTGTTTGGTTTTGTGTCAAGATCAATATCTAATGAGAGAGAAGTAAGATTTGGGGAAGTTGCTGTCCCGAAACAGATTTTTGTGCTTCGCCGTAAAAATTCGTGAGAGATCCCTGTATGTCGGATTGATCTGTAATTGTTTGTGCTTCTGCCCCAGGTTGTTATTTAACTTTCGCTAGTTTTGCACTTTTTGATTTGAGCAACAGAAGATTTTCGAAAAAATTGATCTTTACCTGCTGGTCTGTTTTGACAGATTTTGTCACTCTTGCATTTGCTTCTTTATTCGATTTCCTTTTTGAATCCTTTTCGGGTTTTCGGAAGGAGTTGCTACAGTAGCTTATGTTTTGATGGTTTTTGGTTGAAAGTGGACTCAAAAGCTTTTATCACTTCACTTATACTAATGTTGCTAATAAGAACTGTGTGAAAGTTTTGTGTGAAAGAAATTTCCAGGTAGTGGAGATAATGGTGTAGTAAGGAAGTGAAAGGTTTCATGACTCAAGCAATACGTGTATGAGGATGAAGATATTGATGTTATTCAAGTGGTGCCTCCGGAAGAATCTACTAGATACCAAATTGAGAGACCTGCAGAGTCTGTTTTCAAATAGGTAACAATTCTGGTAAGAAAAAGTTCCGTGAAAATACTATCCAACTATATTTTTACAGTTTTTAGTCAATAAGGAAAGCTACGAAGTGAAAGAGGGACGGAAACGGAGCCAGGGTGGCTCACACCAGCCTGTGGCGCGGGCCCACCCTTGGCTGCGCCACCAGGTGGTGTGGCCACCTCGGCCTCCATCTCCGACCCGTTTTCTCCCAGTACCTTCCTTTTGTTGTGAAACTTCGTAATATATAATCCCCCGGATCCCCCGTGGTTCGTATATCGTGTTCTCGTCGTGTTTTTGTTTCGATCTGTTTCTGCCAGGAACTATTCTTGAAAGTTTAGAAGCACAATGGTGTCCGCCAAGGATAAAGGGAAGGAGCCTATGGAGGAAGATCTCCAAGACCCTGGGCAGGAGAAGGAGATCAAGAGTGAAGATGAAGAGGAGGCAAAGCATACCGTTGTCGTCGGATTGAGGACAAGTACGCCATGAGGGGGTCCTCGAGGCATGCAGAAGAGAGGGGTGTGAGACGTACGGTATTCTGGGACGGTGAGCACACAAGTTTACCCAGGTTCGAATCATGCGGCTTTGGACGGATCCTACTCCTGCTAGAAATCCAGTAATACGGCAGAGCCAGAATATGGGTTACAAGGGATTCGCCTGTGCGAGTTGAGGGTCTAAAGTATTGGTTATGCCCTAAAGGCTCTCCCTAGGACAGCTTATATAGATATCCGGCCTAGGGTTTACAAGAGAGATCAATCCGACTACGACTAAGAGTTGGTTACAGAGTACATCTTGAACTACAAGTAACATTATGGGCCTAAGTCGGTAAGTCTTCTGGGCCTTCCCGTAGCCGGATTGGATTCCGTCTTTCTCCCTGACTGGGCCGCCCGTGAAGCAAAGCTCTAACCCGAAGTGGGCCACCCTGGTCAGTGAGGAACTGTGAGGATACCCGGAAAGTATATCCCCAACAGCAGCCCCCGGAGGCCTCCAAGATCCAAAGTCGGATTTATCATCGTCTAGCTTGATCTTCGGCTTGCAGAATCTTGAAGGGTTCCTGAAACTTCACAACAAAAACTACGATCCTGGTCTTAAAAATAAGTCGGACCTATCAACAGGTTACTCGGATTTTCCAACTTGATTTCAAACTAAGCCGGAACTTGGTTTCTAACGCCACCTGACACAAGTCATGGTCAAGTCACGTCAGCTGACAGGCATGCCGTCAGCACGACCGTTGGTGGGTCCGCGGTCCGCGGAACCGAGGCGCCGTTTCAATGTGCGTAGAGATCGAGGTGACGCAATCATCACGTGGGTCCTTCCCAGTTCCTTCCACGATGTGTGGCGGTTACACTGTAGCATTTGCACGAATCTTGGCGCAATTAGGTGAATATAAGGGGTCAGGATTTTCTCCTTCTCCTTCCACCCGTCTTTGCCTTTTCCTCTCCTTCCAATCCTCCTGCGCGCACAGAGCTTCCCCGTTCTCCCTCCATAGAACTCCCAGCGCCGCCCCTTTTAGGTCAACCTCTCGCCGGAGAAATGGCTTCATCTTCTTCCTCCGGCTTGGCGGCAGCGGCGGCGGCGGAAGCGGTGGCGGAGAAGGAGAGCTTCCGCGGGATCTGGATTCCCTGCGCCCTCAACGAGGAGGGCCTCAAGAACGTGGAGAAGGAGGGGCTTCTCGCCGCCGGCAACTGGTAGAGCGGCTTCGAAGAAACCGTCCCCAACCCACGCGATGGCGAGCCCACTTCGGCACCCACCTCGATAGAGGTTTGTCATTTCCTCCCTCGGAGTTCTTCTCCGAGGTGATAGATCATTACGGAGTTCAACTCCATAACCTTCCTCCCGACTCTCTCTTAGAGATGAGCGCATATGCTTCTTTGTGCGAGGGCTTTCTCGGCATTAGGCCGAGTTTGACTCTTTCCGGTACTACTTTCATGTCCGGAGAAATTCCATTACCGCCGGTGTTCCTTACATCACCAGCACTATTAGTTTTTCGCTTAGACTCGAGCGCATATCCCAAAATTTCAGCTAGTGACTCGGTCAAACAATGGCAAGCCACATTTTTTATCATAAGGATATTTCGGCTCCCGGCAAAGCCACTGCTTTGCCGGCTTTTGTCGACGGAGCTGCCACGCCCCAACCTTCCTAGGACGAGGCTGCTCCGGCTCTCACTGACGATCTGATCCTCGCTAAGAGGCGGATCGAATATTTGATCAAACACAAGGGTCTGAAGGGATCCGACTTGGTCCAATGCTGGGTCTCACATTGGATCCAGCCCCTTCAGTACCACGGGGATCGACTGATGCACTCCATCACGTCATCCAAGAAAGATTCCCTCCGTATCAGCTCCAAGGCCTACACCACGCAGGGCTACATAGGCCAGATTAAGTGGCTGATCAAGGAGTGGATCGAGAGGAGAATCCCGGAGGTTTCTCTCGAAATGCACATGGCGGAAAGCCCCGTAGTGCTGGTAAGTTTCCATCAGTACACCTTTTATGTGTTTCAATCTTCGAGTTATATTGCAATACTGATATGTTTTCTTGTTTTTAGCTTGCCGACCTCCCCGAGTCGGAACTTGCTCCGCTCGAAGGATATCCTCCTGAGTTTTCTCAGGAGACAGAAGTGGTCCCATTGCCGGACCTTGCGCTCAAGAAGCGCAAAGCTTCGACAGTGGTTGTGGGCACAAAGGAGGTGCCTATTGTGAAGAGGTAACTTTCAATCACAATTTCCGCCTTTGTACTTTATTCGAATTTCTTTCCGAGATGTAATGTTTCCGACTTTATTACATTCTCAGAGCAAAGCCGCTCGTTAAGGGCAAAGGGAAAGGGATTCCTTTGAAGCCGCTACGGCAGACGAAGCTCACCATAGCTTCTCCTACTGTTGCTCCTCCGACTCCTGCCCCTCAACCTTCCGCAACGCCGGTGATCACTCCTCCGGTTGTTGCAGAAGATCCGACTCCTTCAACGGAGCCCGCGATCCTTGAATCAAAAACTGACATCACCATGAGTGCGTCAGATCTAGATAAGGGTGAACCCTCTTTGGGTAATGATCCCTCGGCAAAAACCTTCGCCGAAAACCTCATCAGCAATCCGGGACTTGCCAAGTTTGGCCTGTCTCGGAAATCTGCCGAAGAAATCCAGCGGCTTGCTAGGCAATGCCTGGAGAAAAGCCATTTATCTCCCGAAGAAGAAGCGCAAGAAGCAGAGGATGTCAAGTTCTCTGACCTTCTCGCCCAGGCCCGCCTTTGCGACGAGAGGATTAGGACCGGTGAGCTTCCAACAGCTCTAGTGATTCCCCTGACTCTCGCCGAAAAGGTGGCTGCTGAAGTGAACGCAGGTTTGGATAAACTCACCCGCGAACAATATGTAAGTCGGAATTCCAACTCCTGTTTTTTCCATTATCTTATATCATTTCCTCTAGCCCCCAAGCATGAAGTAGGATATATAATCCGGGTTTATGCTTCATTGGTAACCGGCACTACCATTGAAAGGATTGGAGTGGTGGAAAACCCTGCCAAGTCAATTGGAGGGAAGCCTCCTCATCACTATTCAGATCCATGGTCACTTCCTCCACGCGCCAAGAATCCTTTCCATACCCTTATCCATGAGCATCAATACCAGAATATCCCCAAGGAGAAACTACCCTCCAATTGGGATTTGCCTCGTTCTAGCTATGCAGGGAAAGAAGACTTCAAGGAGGTAGAGTGGGGGAAAATCGCAAGATCTAGGATTTGTAGCCCGACACGATCATGAGCCGCATCGAAGAAAACTCACAGCTGATTCGTACTCTCACCTTTGAGATTGAGGACTTGGGGAAACTAATCAAATAGATCATCGATAGAATACCACCACCACCGAAGGAGTAATTCGTCATCAGGTTTGGCATCCCCTTGGTTTGTTCCAAGCTTGGGGGAGTGTCGCGGTATCACATCATTATCTTCTATCTTTTTACCTTTTTAGTAGAGTCATATCATGAATATAGAATTTATCATGTAGGATGGTTTGCATTATGGAAGTGTCCCCTCTCTCGTTAGATATGTATCCCTTGGTGTGAGTTGCCGTTATGGAATATTAATGAGAAGTTCTATAATTTACTCTTTTGCATATCTTATATTAGTTTTCAATTCGTGGTTATATGATTGATCTTGTTGTTAGTATTGGTATCACTTAGGGATCATTGAGTTAATTTAGTTGGTTTTGGCAAACCTGGCTCGGTCAGTAGCAACACTATTTTTGAGAGTTGAATGAAAAAGATAAAAGTACTCTAAAGAAATATAATTTCATCATCTTTCTTTCTTGATTTGCTCATGAGTTTAGTATTCTCTAGTTAAGATCTTTTGTGCTTCCAAGGAAGATTGCATGTTTGATTTTTTATCACTTGTGTGTTTGTTTGTTTCCTTCAACTCTTATACTTGCTACCCAGCCTTGCTAGCCAAAAACCTATACCGAGAGGGAATTCTTCTCGTGCATCCAATCCTTAAACCAAAACCTATGCCATTTGTGTCCACCATACCTACCTATTAGCATTATTGCTATTCCAAGTAAATTCTTGTTTTTATCTACCTTCCAAATCAAACTTGTTATGTGAAAATTAGTGATTAAAGCTCTCACGAACTTGATGGCACACTTTATATTCTTGCACTTAATAAACCTGAACCATTAGGTCCTTCTTTGTTGCGTATATGCTTGCGCTTTATAAGTTGAAGTTTGCAGAACCATGTATCATGGGGAGCGCTTTCAACATTTCACTGGTACTTTGTACCTAGTTGATATCATGATTCTTTTGCCTATGGATCCCGGCGGTGTGAAATAAGAGGGGAACTTGTAAGATCATGGAGTTTGTATGCGTGTTAGAGAAACGCCTGGACCGCTAGCCTAAGCCATGCCTAATCATGGTGGAAACTTACAGCATAACTATAGTGAACATTCTATGAAGCATCCTCAATAAAAACCTATGCAAATAGCAAATAAAAAGATCGTTGAGATGCTCATTGTCTGCTTGCCTTGTCATTTTGATTATGGGATAGCTCCTATGTCATGTGCAAGGGGTACCCCGTTGGCGGTTCTCTATGATACATATGTATTTACAATGCCAAGAGCTTACTCGTGACTGAAGTTGAGTAGCATGAGGTTCGGTCTTCGTAAGTAAGGGGCATGAGACTTTAATTTATAACTTGTCAAGTATATCCTCGTAGCTGTGTCACTTTAACCTTAATCACCTAAAGATGCCTATGATAGGGGCAACAAGAGCTGAAAGCTAATAAGTATCATAATTTTTGGGAGCTCTTTACGAAACTTGAAATCCCTGCTTTCCTCTATGAAGGTCCTTTCTTTTAATTTTTAGTTGAGTCAGTAAACCTATTCCCTTCTATCTCAGCAAGTATTTTGAGTTGTTGTGTTTCACTCATTCATATGATGATTTATTCAATCATGTTTCTTATGTTCCTTGTTTTGCACATTGCTCTTATCTTGGTGGTTACTACTTTGAAAGCTATCATTGAAAATCAGTTATTTGTGAACTCTAGCAAATTATCAACTATCTTCGACCAAGAGCTTAGTTTGCCATTACCAATTATGATTCAATTTATGTATCTTTATTGTGTTTCCTTTACCTATTGCAAGTTAAGTTATATAACAGTGAGTTGTCTTCTATTATGATCTATGTATTGATGAATGTGATGCTTCTTATCTGTATTCTTTTATCGACTCTTCACTCCTTAAACCCGAGGTCATGTTTATTGAGTTCAGTTTCGCTTGGGGACAAGCGAAGTCTAAGCTTGGGGGGAGTTGATACGTCCATTTTGCATCACTATTCTATATCATAATTCACTGTTATTCATTGATATATTTCATATTAAGAGATGATACTTATGTAATTTCATCTGTTTTTGCATGGTTGATGACTTTTGGAGAATGGACCGCTGTAGTCAGGATTCTGATGGAAAAGGTGCTACATGGAGGCAAAATTCATGAAGATCAGAAAATCCGGGAAAATATACGGAAAATCCTATTTTTCCAGAAGACGAAGGAAGCCAGAAGAGGAGGCAGAGATGGGCCATTGGGGGCCCACACCACCCCCTGGCGCGGGCCAGCCTAGGCTGCGCCACCAGGTGGTGTGGCTGCCCTGGCCCACCTCTAGCTCTCCCCTCTGGCGTATATAATCCTCCCGAAACCCTAATACTCGGGGAGGGACCACAGAAAGATTCTGCCGCCTCTACGGGGCAGAAAACACCGAGAGAGAAAGATCTCTCCGGCAGACAGATTTCTGCCAGGGGAATTCCTTCCCGAAGAGGGGAGATCGTCGCCATCAACACCACCATCAAGCTGGACTTCATCGGGATCATCATCATCATCATATTCATCACCATCAGCACCATCATCACCACCATCATCTCGCTGTAACAATTGGGATGAATCTTGCATAGTTCTTAGGGGAAACTTTCCCGGTGTTGATTACTCTTTGTAGTTGATGCTATTGAGTGGAACCATTGAATATTGTTTATGTTTAGATTGTTATACATCATTATTTCATCTCTGATCATGATCCATATGATGTCTTGTGAGTAGTTCGTTTTGTTCTTGAGGACATGGGAGAAGTCATGTTGTTAGTAGTGGAGTTGTGTTGAGAAAGATTCAATAGTTTGAATTTAAGTTTTGGTGTACTTCTAGTGGTGTCATGTGAACGTCGACTACATGACACTTCACCTATATCGGCCTAGGGGAATGCATTGTGTATTTGGCTACTAATCGTAGGGGTTGCCGGAGTGACAGAAACCCGAACCCCCGTTAGGAAACCATTGCACAAGGGACGTCAGGGTCTTAGAGTTTTAAGCTGTGGTTAGGTTTCTACCTTAATTACTTTCTTGTACTTATGGATGTTTGCAAGGGGTATAATCACAAGTATGTATTAGTCCTAGAAAGGTCGGTACATTAGCACAGGTTCACCCACACAACACTTAGCAAACTAAAGAAGATTAATCAACTATATGAAGCGAAAGCACTTGACAGAATTCACATGTGTCCTTGAGAACGTTTGGTCATCTTAAGTAATACAACCGGCTTGTCCTTTGCTGCATAAAGGATTGGGCCACTTGCTGCATTTATTCTTATTGTCTTTTATTTACTTGTACTTTATTTACTTGCTTTATCAAAAACCCCTAAAAATCCGTTTGTTAAGTATTTGCAGAGAATTCCTAATCCATACCACTAGCCAGCACCTTGTGCTCCTCATTGGGTTTGACACTCTTACTTATCGAAATTACTACGATACACCCCCTATACTTCTGGGTCATCATGGCCCAAAGTATATCGCGCTCGTTGGGGAACCCCAAGAGGAAGGTATGATGAGCACAGCAGCAAGTTTTCCCTTAGTTATGAAACCAAGGTTATCGAACCAGTAGTAGCAAGGAAACACCTCCAACGTGTTGTTGCCAACTTGGAATCCTGCACAACACAACCATAGAACTTTGCCCTCAACTTACAGTGAGGTTGTCAATCTCACCGGTTTTGCTAAAAACAAAGGATTAAACGTATTGCGTGGAATATAGTAGAAGCTTGCAGAAAGTAAACAGAAAGCAGTAAACAGTTGTAGATTGATGATAAAACAAAGGACCGGTGTCCATAGTTCACTAGTGATGGCTCTCCTTATGATAGATAACATGTTGGATGAACAAATTACAGCGGGGCAATTGACAAAAATCGAGAAAGCATACATGCATATACTAATCATCTTGAATCCTTTGAGATTCGATTAGGCATTACAACATTATACATAGACCGTAATCCAACTACATCTATGACTAATAATCCACTTTCAGGTTATCATCCGAACCCCCTCCAGTATTAAGTTGCGAGCAACAGATAATTGCATTACGCATTGCGTGTAAAGTAAACAATACGATTGTTCTATGAACAAAGGATTGTTGTTTTCTCCCTAGTAGCAACAACACATCTAGTACCTTATGTCGTTAGATTGATGACAAGTACGCCATGAGGGGGTCCTCGTGGCGTGCGGAAGAGAGGGGTGTGAGACGTACGGTGTTCCAGGATGGTGAGCACACAAGTTTACCCAGGTTCGAATCCGACGGCTTTGGATGGATCCTACTCCTGCTAGCAATCCAGTAATACGGCATAGCCAGAATATGGGTTACAAGGGGTTCGCCTATGCGAGTTGAGATTGTAGACTATTGAGGGTGCCCTAAAGGCTCTCCCTAGGACGACTTATATAGATATCCGGCCTAGGGTTTACATGAGAGATCTATCCGGCTACGACTAAGAGTTGGTTACAAAGTACATCTTGAACTACAAGTAACACTATGGGCCTATGTTGGTAAGTCTTATGGGCCTTCTCGTAGCCGGATTGGACTCCGTCTCTTCTGCCTGATTGGGCCGCCCGTGAAGCAAAGCTCTAACCTGAAGTGGGCCACCTGAGGATACCCGGAAAGTATATCCCCAATAGCAGCCCCCGGAAGTCTCCAAGATCCAAAGTCGGATTCATCATCGTCTAGCTTGATCTTCGACTTGCAGAATCTTGAAGGGTTCCTGAAACTTCAAAACAAAAGATACGATCCGGGTCTCAAAAATAAGTCAGACCTATCAGTACGTTATTCGGATTTCTAGCTTGATATTCAAACTAAGCCAGATCTTGGTCTCTGTCGTCATCTGACACTGGTCATGGTCAAGTCACGTCACTGACAGACATCTCCTGTCATCACGACCATTGGTGGGTCCGCCATTCGCGGAACCGAGGCTCCGTTTTAATGCATGCGTGGAGATCGAGGCGCGTAATCATCGCGTGGGGGCTTCCCAGTTCTTTCCACGACGCGTGGCGTGTGTACTGTGTCATTTCCACGAATCTTGGCGCGGTTCGGTGGCTATAAGGGGTGAGGATTCCGTCTTTTCATCTTCTTCACCTATTCCCGTGCCGTTTCCTTCTCCCCTACTTCTCCCATGCGCGCGGAGCTCCCTTGCCTCCAGAAATTCCCTGCGCCGCCCATCCAAGGTCACCAGCACACCAGGAAAATGGCTTCCACTTCAACTTCCGGCGCGACAGCGACAACAACGACGGCGGAAAAGGAGAGCAATCGTGGGGTTTGGATCCCGTGTGTTCTCGACAACGAGAAGCTCTGCAGCATCAAAGAAGAAGGGCTCCTCCGCACTGGCGATTGGCGGAGCGGCTTCGGCGAAGCCGTCCCCAACTCTCGCAACAGCGAGAGAGTGCACTTCGGCACCCACCTCGATAGAGGTTTCTCCTTTCCTCCCTCAGATTTCTTTTCTGAGGTGATAGATCATTATAGTGTTCAACTTCACCATCTCCCCCAAACTCTATCTTAGAGATGAGCGCCTATGCGGCTTTGTGTGAGGGGTATCTCGGCATTAGGCCGAGTCTCACTCTCTTACGGTACTTTTTCCATGTCCGGAGAAACTCCATCACTGCCGGTAATCCCTACATTACCGGTACTATTAGTCTTTCGGTTAGGCGTGAGCGCATCTATCCTCAGATTCTAGCTAGTGAGTCGGTCAAACAATGGTCGGCTACCTTTTTCTATCACAAGGATATTCCCGCTCCCGGCAAGGCTAGTGCTTTGCCGGCTTTCATCGATGGAGCCGCCACACGGCAACCATCCCGGGACAAGGCCGCTCTGGCTCTCAATGATGATATGCTTCTCGCCAAGAGGCAGATTGAATATCTGATGAAGCACAAGGGCCTGCGAGGGTCCTACTTGGTCCAGTGCTGGGTGGCACGCCGGATCCAGCCTCTCCAGCACCACGGTGACCGACTGATGCATTCCATCATGGCGTCAAAACAAGACTCCCTCCGCATCAGCCCCAAGGCTTTAAAGCCAGAAGATTACATTAGCCAAATCAAATGGCTGATAAAGGAGCGAATCGAGAGAAAGATTCTGTATTTGTCTCTGGACATGCACACAACGGAAGACCCTGTAGTGCCGGTAAGCTTTAGTAGTAAACCCTTTTTATGTGTTTCACCTTTAAGTTACTTCACAATACTGAGATATTATCTTCCTTTCAGCTTGTCGCTCTCCCCGAGTCGGAATTGGCTCCTATCGAGGGATATCCTCCTGAGTTTTCTCAGGAGGAGGAATTGGTCCCACTGCCGGATATTATGCCCAGGAAGCGCAAAGCTCCGACAGTGGCCATCGGCACAAAGGAAGTGCCAGTTGTAAAGAGGTAACTTTCCACACAACTTCCGCCTTTGTACTTTACTCGTAATTTCTTCCGAGATGTAATGTTCTTCATTCTATTACTTTCTCAGAGCTAAGCATCTCATCAAGGGCAAGGGGAAGGGAACTGCTTCGAAGCCCCTACGTCAGATGAAGCTATCTTTGGCTTCTCCTGCCGTGGCTCCTCTGAGTCCTGCCCCTCAACCTTCTGCAGCGCCGGTGATTACTCCATCCCCGGTCGTCACAGAAGATCCGACCCCCTCAACAGGGCCAGCGACCCTTTAGTCACAGACTGGCGTCACCATGGGTGACTCAGATTTTGATAAGGGTGAACCCTCTTTGGGTAATGATCCCTCGGCAGAGACCTTCACCGAAAACCTCCTGAACAATCCGGGACTTGCCAAATTTGGCTTGTCTCGGAAATCTGCGGAGGAAATCTAGCGGCTGGCCTGGCAATGCCTGGAAAGCCGTAATCTCTCTGCCGAAGAAGAAGCACAAGAAGCAAATGACATCAAGTACTCTGATCTTCTCGAACAAGTCCGCCTTCGCGACGAGGGACTAAGAGCTGGTGTGCTTCCATCACCTTCGGTTATTCCACTCACCCTCGCCGAGAAGGTTACTACTGAGGTGAACATGTGCCTGAGCAAGCTCAAACATGAACATCATGTAAGTCGGAATTCCAACTCACGCTTTTCCTTCATTGTATTTTATATCATATCCTCTAGCCCCCAAGCATGAAGTTGGATAGACAATCCGGGTTTATGCTTCCTTAGGATGCCAAAGAATGAACTAGTGTAGCCCCCAAGGCTCGTGCTGATAGTAGCTACAATATTAGCCCGAGTCGTCAGTAGACTTCTGACTCTGGGTATTCTGACTTACAGAAAGATAATTCATATAACCAGGAATTGTTGAAGAATATCTACAACAAGCGGAGAGAGATCAAGGCTCTCTGACTTGAAAATGCTAAACTAAAAGTGTCAAGGATGAGGCCGAAGGTAGACATTCCGAGACTCAAATCTTGTCTTTGCTTTTTCATAGTCGAATATTTTTGTTGAACTGTTGTTCTTTTTGACTTACATCACTGGTGAAGCAGTCCTGTGCTATGATCGAAGAGGCCAAGAATCTGAAGATCTTGGTGGTGGAAAACAAGGATCTCCGCCAAGAGCTAAACCAGCTCAAGGCGGATCATGAGAAGAGCATTGCTCAAGTTCTCGAATCCTCCTCCATGGCCACCGTGGAGCGTGATCGCAAGATTGCACTCCACGAGCAGAAAATCTCGGATCTCAACGATGAGCTATTCAGAGAGAAGGATCTTTCCGAGGCGCTCCGGGCTGAACTCCGGAGTCTTCGTGAAGAGAAAACCAAAGTTGATGACGTCATCTTTGGTATGTTTCCATCTTTCTAACTTATCTACATTCTTCGACTCTTTCGATGTCGGATTTATTTAACCGTTTTGCGTTATATGCATAGGTCCTCTGAACTTGACGGATTCCACCTCTGCTGAGCGTCGCACTCACCGGCTTACCCAAGTCGGTGATTTGCTTCATGACTTCCACCAATCCATCGAGGATATTGGCGAAGCTCTCAAGGTTCCGTACATGCATAGCATGTCCGACTTTCAGGTGCGGGACAAGGCAAAGGAGATGCCGCAGCTTGTTTGGGACTGGAACATGTCCTACATGCGATCCGCAGCGCAGAACACTCTCACAATGGTCATGAGCCACCATGGAAGCATGGAAATATGGCAAGTGACCAGAGGGTACTATAAGGTGGACGAAGACGGACATGAGCAAGACATAAAGGCCATCATGGACTCCTGCACCGGATATGGGTGTCATGTAGCTGATTTGACAAGCTATGACACTCCCTTCTTCAACCACGTGGACACGCCGCCTCCGCCTCCCGAAGAAGCAGCTGAAGTTTCCAATGATGAACAATCCATATCGGATTTGGACATCTCGGATCGTTATCAGGGTGCGGCTGATGTGTCCAGTGAGCCGGTAGCTCCTACCTCTCCTCCTGCATCATAAGTTATCAAGAAAAAACAGATGTGTTATTCCGAAAACATTATGGGTCTATAAATATTTAGTATGATACTTTTGTTAGTGCTAAGCTTTAATCTATTCAGCACTTTTGGTTTAAATTTTTGTGTGCCTGAAATGTTTGCATAAGCACTTGTACTTTTTTGTCTGTACTTATCGTTTATCTGGCTTTCCGCCTCGTCCCTTTCATGAGCCGGCTAAACATTCAGCACGGAAAGTTTGCCGAGCAACAGAGCTCAATTGCTAAACCAGTTTAAACTCGGAAACAAAGCCAGCTTCTAGTACCAACAATTCACTCAGAAAATACCCCCATCTGGCAATCAAACAAATAACCAAATTATATAGACTAGAAACTTTAGAGTTATACCCGAGGGTAGGCAATTTTAGAATCAGAAATCTAAACCAGAACAAACATGAGCATAAAGTACTTTCAAGTATTCTGGGATTTTCGACTCTGACATGATCATTCGAAAATAAGATGGTAAAAACTTCTCAGAAAAATATTCGAGGAGAATAAAACTTTTATTTCTCATACAACATGTACACATATATGATTACAAAGAAGGATAAACTAAGAATAAAAGGGACGTAACTGAGCAATATTCCATGGTCTGTCTAACTCATCCGGATTTGTACTGCCTCCAGCTCTCTTTCTCTTCTTAGTAGCAGGTCTTTCTTTGACTGGCCTCATATCAGTTAGGTAGTATAAACCATTGTGCAATACTCGACTAACCAAGAAGGGCCCTTCCCATACTGGGGAAAGTTTGTGCTTTCTTTGTTGCACAAGCCGGAGAACCAAATCGCCCTTACTAAAGGATCTGTTTCTACTCTCTAGCTATGATTATTGCGTAACTTCTGCTGATAGGTTGTTGATCTCATTTTAGCAACGACACGAACTTCTTCGACTAAGTCGAGATCATTTTGTCAAGAAATCTCGGCATCCTCTTCAATATACGTGGCCACTCTAGGAAAAGTGTGAATCAAATCACTAGGAAGAACTGCTTCTGCGCCATAGACCAAGAAGAAAGGCGTGTATCCGGTTGACCTGTTCGGAGTTGTTCGTAAACTCCATATTACAGAAGGTAACTCCTCTGCCCAAGCCCCCGCAGCACGTCGTAGTGGTGCTTCGAGTCTCGGTTTTAGGCCTTGTAGGATTAAACCATTTGCTCTTTCGACCTGTCCATTAGCCTATGGATGTGCGACTGGCGCAATGTCAAGCCGGATATTTTGTTCGTTGCAGAATTTGGCAAGTTCTCCCATAGAGAAATTACTCCCGTTGTCCGTGATAATACTATGCGGATAACTATACCAGATTATAACATCCTCGACAAATCTTTTGGCTGTTGCTCCATCACAACTAGTGACGGGTTTAGCCTCAATCCATTTGGTGAATTTATCCACCATCACTAAGAGGTGAGTAAATCCACTTGGAGCCCGTTTGAACGGTCCTACCATGTCAAGCCCCCAGACCGCGAAAGGCCATGTTATAGGTATTGTTCGCAGCTGATCAGCCGGAACATGAGCTTGTTTGGCGTACTTTTGGCAGCCTTTGCATGTCTTGACCAACCGTTCGGCATCTGCCTTGGCTGTAAGCCAGAAAAAACCATGTCGAAAAGCTTTCGCCACTAAAGATTTGGCTGCAGCATGGTGACCACACTTGCCTTTGTGGATTTCTCTTAAGATTTCCACTCCTTCTTCCGGAGATATGCAGTGCTGAAAGACCCCGGATACACTCCGCTTATAGAGCTCACCACTAACCACAATATAGGCTTTTGCTCGTCCGATGATCTGTCGGCTCAGAACTTCATCTTCGGGTAATTTGCCATCTACCAAATAGTCGAGGTAGGGTTGAGTCCAGCTGGGAATTACAGCAAGAACTGCAATTAGAGGTGAGTCGGATTTGGTCGGATATTCCTCGTCCACTCCCTTTATTGAGGGAACTTTGAGGTGCTCTAAAAAAGCGCCATCTGGGACCTCTTTCCGCGTAGAGCCTATTCGAGATAATGCATTTGCTTCCTCATTTTCTGCTCGAGGGATGTGTTGAACCTCAAACCCTTCGAACGATTTAGATAAATCATCCATGGCAGCTTTATATGCTGCCATGTGTTTATTTGCATTACAAATATCCGACACTTGCTGAGCAACAAGATCCGAATCTCCGTAACACATCAAACATCGGATGCCAATATCCTTAGCAATCCGGATTCCATGCAGCAGTGCTTCATACTCGGCAATATTATTTGTCGCTGTGAAGTGGATCTGCAACACGTATAAAAGTTTATCTCCTTGGGGTGATTTGAGCACCACGCCAGCCCCCGAGCCCCCGCGAGCCTTAGACCCATCAAAATATAGGGTCCAATATTCCGACTCAGGTAGGGTCATATTCTCCTTCGTCTCTGTGCAATCAGCTACAAAGTCGGCAAGAATTTGGGATTTGATTACTGTCCGAGGTTTGTACTCAATATCGAAAGCTGAGAGCTCTATGGCCCATTTGGCGACGCGTCCTATGGCGTCACTGTTGTCGATTATATCTCTCATGGGAGCTGTGCTCACCATGGTAATTGGATGCTCCTGAAAATAGTGTCGTAGCTTACGAGATGCCAAGAACACACCATAAGCTAGCTTTTGATAGTGCGGGTACCGCTATTTCGATTCTGTCAAGACCTCGCTGAGAAAGTAAGTTGGACGTTGCACCAAGTGTTCCTAATTTTCCTCCGGTCTCTCCACTACCATGACGATACTGACAACTTTGTTTGTTGCAGCAAGATAGAGCAACATTGGTTCTTGTGGCTCCGGCGCAGCAAGGGTAGGAGCAGACGAGAGTACTTTTTTCAGGTCTTGTAGTGCAGCTTCAGCTTCGTCGGTCCACACAAAATCCTTGGTCTTTTTCAAGAGTTTGTATAATGGTGCAGCTCTTTCACCAAGCCGACTTACAAACGACTGACTGCAGCAATGCAACTAGTTAGTCTTTGTACGTCCTTCAGGCGAGTTGGCCTAGAAATATTGAGTATAGCCTTGATTTTGTCTCGGTTTACCTCTATGCCTCTTTGAGACACGATAAAACCTAACAATTTTCCGGCCAGGATTCCAAAGAAGCATTTCTTCGGATTAAGCATTATGTTGTATTTTCATAGATTGGCGAATGTTTCCTCCAAGTCGGAGATCAATGTTTCCTTCTTTTTGGACATCACCGCAATATCATCCACATATGCATGTACATTGCGTCTGATTTGATCGTGGAGGCAACGCTGCATTGTGTGTTGGTACGTAGCTCATGCGTTCTTTAGCCCAAAGGGCATCGTAACAAAACAGAAGGTTCCGAAGGGGGTTATGAATGAAGTTTTGACTTTGTCAGATCCCTTCATCCAGATTTGGTGATAACCAGAATATGCGTCGAGAAAACAGAGGAGTTCCGAGCCTGCCGTAGAGTCGATAACTTGATCAATCCTAGGTAGAGCGAACGGATCTTTGGGGCAAGCCTTGTTCAAGGCAGTATAATCAACACACATCCTTAAACCAGTGGTGTCCTTTTTAGGGACCATTACAGGATTGGCCGACCACTCGGTGTGGATGACCTCTTCTATGAATCCGGCTAACTCGAGCCGTGCTAGTTTTGTAGCTATTGCCTTACGCTTTTCATCGCCAAAACATCGTAAGGACTGTTTGACGGGTTTAGCGTTCGGGTTTAAATTCAAAGAGTGCTCGGCAAGTTCCCTAGGTACTCTGGTCATGTCAGATGACTACCATGCGAAGATATCTTGATTTGCTTGGAGGAACTTGATGAGCGTGCTTTCCTATGCGCTATCTAGGCCTACGCCTATCTGGGTCACCTTGGAGGGGTCATCATCCTTCAACGACGTCTTCTTCGTCTCTTCTGATGCCTTGAACTCCGGATTCGGCTTTGTCACCTCCTTCTTCGTTGTGGGCATCTTGGACGGATCTATGCTTTTCTTGATCTCCTAGTACTCCTGGGCGTGCAGCACGGCTTCAGCAAAGGGGGCATTCCATCCTCGCACTCTCGCGCTTTTTTCGGGTCTCCCCTGATGGTGATCATGCCGTTGGGACCTGGAATTTTCATCATATTGTAGATGTAACACGGACGAGCTATAAAAGCCCAATAAGCCGGACATCCGAATATAGCGTGGTAGGCGCTCTTGAACGGGACCACTTCAAAGGAAAGTGCCTTCGTCCGATAGTTCTTTGGAGTTCCAAAGGTAATATCCAAAGTGATTTCTCCTAGTAAATTTGCTTGTCTTCTAGGGACAACTCCGTGAAAGATCACAATGATGTGGTTCAACTGGGTCTCCGAGATCTTCATCCGGCGTAGCGTTTTGACATACAGAATGTTAATACTGCTGCCACCGTCCATGAGAGTATTTTCCTCGCCTATGTAACTTAGGCGGATGATCAGCACGGTCAAAGGTGATTGCCACTTCCGACCAGTCCAAGAATTGAGGGACAGACGGAACTGTTGCATTGAGCTCATGTAGAACTGTTTTCTTGACCTTTGCTGGTTGAGATCCGAGGAAGGTGACGTAAGTGTCTTTCTTGGTTAGAAATTTTTTCTTCCCTTCCGGCTTGGGATTTGAAGCATCAGCTTCCTCCATGTTGGAATCTTCCTTGGTATCTTTATCCTTTACGGGATTCTTCTTTCCCTTCTTCTGCTTAGCCCTGTAGCCAGCAGTATGATCTCTCTTAATGTCGTCGTTAAAACGACACTCGGCGTTTGTGTGGGACGAGCCCCCATTGGCGTCTAGGTGATGCACACATGAATTATTGGCAATGTGGGCCCAAGAGTAGGTTTTGCCAGGTTTCTGGTCTCCTCTACCCTGAACTCTTGAGGTCCCACGACCGCGTCCATGGCCACCGCCACATCTTCCTCGTCCTCCAGACCCGAAAGTAGCAGTGACCACTGCCGTTTCCGCATTGGGCTTTTCTTCTGAGGTATTCTTGCGCTTCTGAGCTTGTTGCTTTGGTTGTTTTGCCGACTGTGGCATAGCTAAGGCATTAAGTAATCCCTCTGCGTCGTCGTCAGCATATGCATACTTGCTCGCTATTTCTATCATCTCTCCCAAATCAGTGACTTTGTCACACTTCAAGCGATGACGTAGTAAACCAATTGGGAGACCTGCAATGAAAGCTTCAATCGCAGTTTGGTCATTCACTCCCGCACAGGAGTTTTTGGTGTCGATCCATCATCCGAGATAATCCCGACAAGTTTCTCTGGCTTTCTGGGTGCAACGCTATAGGTCTCCGATCGTACAGGGCCTCTGGTATGTGCCTTCAAAATTCTGAAAGAACGCACTTTGCCTGTCATACCAGTTGTGGATGGTGTTCTCCGGAAGTTCATTGAGCCATGATCGCGCCATCTTCCGCAACATAAGTGGGAGATATCGGGTTGCGACCAGGCTATTTCCACCTTTGGCGATGCATCAAGCTTGGAAGAAATCTTGTAGCCAAGTATCTGGCCGAGCTATGCTGTCGTAGGCTTGAATGTGTCTTGAGATAGCAAATCCTTCCAGGAATTTCGTAGCCCTTATCCATGGTCCAAAGCATTTTGGGCCCACGTATATATCATCATTTTCATAGCGTCGTGCCTCTATATTGGAGTTGATCATGTGCCTTGCGTCATTTGGGGATAAAGATCGTCCCGAGTGACGGCTATGGCTGCGGTGCCTTGGAGTTGGACTTCGGCTTCTCCACCACCTCCTCCACCATGACGCCCTCCTTGTCCTCCTTGGGATCCATTGTGATGGCTACTTGGCGGAGAGGGTGGAGCAGCTGGGTTAATTCCGGCTGATCGCCGGCCTCCATCCGGAGCGTCATTATTCCAGTTCTAGGGAGGGTCTTCATTATAACGAGCCCCCTGACGGGTTGACCCGGCGCGGTGTCCGTCGTTTCTTCACCCATCATCCGGATGGCTTGCTTGTCTAGGAGGTGGCATTCTTTCTCGGTCCTCCTCCCGATGTTTCCCTTTATCTTCTTCCCTGCGGTCCTTCGACTCTCGCCGGGGAGGATTCCTCGGATTCAGCGCAGCAACTGCCTCTTGCTCCGCAACTAGGTAAACGTTACACCAGTCACGTGCAGCTTTGTGGTGCTGTCCTGAAGATCTAGTTCTTGAGTAGTTGTCTTCCCGACGGTCGGAACGATGGTGCTGTTCCAAAACACGTTGGGGTCTTACGTTAGCCCATGCTAGATCTGTGCGGCATTGGTCAGAATCGGAGACCAGTTTTTGACTTCCGGACAGGGCGAACTTTTGCTGCTCCAGTCCCTTAGTGAGTAGTTTGATGCCCAACCGGATCTGCTCCGGGCCTGGATTAGCCGATAGGATTTCTCGAGCTGCAACAGTGTTCTGTACTGGCGTTGGATACACCCAATCCCCGTTGCTATCGCGTCAAGGCATCCCAAGTTCTCCTCCAAAAAGGACTTTGTGAATTTGCAGGAATGGGTCGTCATGAGTATGACGTTTCCTGGTCTTCTAATGTTGCCTGGAGTTGTACTTCTCCGCAGTTGCCATGCGTTTCTTTTCCTCTTCAATGTTTTTGGCTTCATCGAGGAGTACTTGGTGATGCGCTTCTAGGGCCTGGGCCCTTTCGTCCAACTCTTCGGTAGTAAGATCTGCAGCTGTAGGAATAGGTGTGGTTAATGCAGCACCGATGAGTTTACGCGCGCCTTCAGTGATCACGTGTCCATCCACCGACTCTTCTTTGGGCTCATCTGGGATAAGTGCTCCATCTGAATCTTCCTCGTACTCCTCAGCAATCACCTCTTCTGTCGGAGGGTCTTTCGCCGAGGTCATGTTTTTCTTGTTCTTCTTCTTTGCCTTCTTGGCAGCGCCGGTAGCAAAGACGGCTTTGGATCCGTTTCCCAGAGTCGGTTACTTTCAGACATCTAGACCTCGGGATTATCTCCGATTTCCATGTCATCCTGCGTTTTGGGAAAGTTTTCCCCGGATCCTTGATTGCCCAAAATATATCGAGCTCATTGGGGAACCCCAAGAGGAAGGTATGATGAGCACAACAGCAAGTTTTCCCTCAGTACGGAACCAAGTTTATCAATCCAGTAGGAGCAAGGAAACACCCCAAAGGTGTAGCTAGCTGAACGTTGGCAGGGCGCACTACCGATGCCAGCAGCATCGTGGAGACATGCACAACACAACCACAGAACTTTGCCCCCAACTTACGATGAGGTTGTCAATCTCACCGGTTTTGCTGAAAACAAAGGATTAAACGTATCGAATGGAAGGAAGGAATAGTTTGCAGAAAGTAAACACAAAGTAGTAAACAGTTTGTAGATTGAATGTAAAAGAAAGGACCGGGGTCCATAGTTCACTAGAGGTGGCTCTCTTTAAGATAGATAACATGTTGGGTGAACAAATTACAGCGGGGCAATTGACAAACATCAAGAAAGCATACAAGCATATACTAATCATCTTGACTCCTTTGAGATTCGATTGGGCATTACAATATTATACATAGACCATCATCCAACTACATCTATGACTAATAATCCACCTTTAGGTCATCATCCGAACCCCCTCCAGTATTAAGTTGCAAGCAACGGATAATTGCATTACAAATTGCGTGTAGAGTAAACAATATGATTGTTCTATGAACAAAGGATTGTTGTTTTCTCCCTGGTAGCAACAGCACATCTAGTACCTTAGAGATTTCTGTCACTTCCCCATATTACCAGAGGCATGAACCCACTATCGAGCATAAATACTAACTCTTGGAGTATCTAGCATCTACTTGGCCAAGATAGCTACTAACAACAGAAAGCATGCAAGATGACAAATAACAAAGACATGATAGAATCAATAATCAATCTGAAATAGCATATCAATATCCATCGGATCCCCGCAAACACAACATGCAGAATTACAAATAGATGATCTTGATCATGAACGGAGCTCACAAGATCTAGACATGATAGCACAAAGGAGGAGAACCAGCCATCTAGCTACTACATGGACCCGTAGTACAAAGATGAACTACTCACACATCACACCAGAGGCTTGCATGATGATGAAGAAGGCCTCCAGGGTGAATTCCCCTATCCAACAGGGTGCCGAGAAGAGCTTCATATCCCTCCCGATCTAGGGACAGAGACGATGGAGGCTACAGACTCTTTTGTGGAATTTTTGATCGGGTACTTAGGGTTTCTGTATCAGAGGCAACTTATAGGCGGAAGGAGAGGCCGAGGGGGTGCCTGGGCTGGCCACACCACCCCTTGGCCCGGGCCAGGCCTGGCCGCACGGCCAGGTAGTGTGGCCGCCCTCTGGCCCCTCTCCGTCTCGTATTCTGGCTCCGTGTGTCCCCTGGTAAAATAATGACTTTGGCTTTTGTCCCATCCAATTCTGAGACTATTCATTTTCTGACTTCCTGGAACCAAAAACAGCAGAAAACAGGCAGCTGGCATTGTGTCTCTTGTCAATAAGTTAGTCCAAGAAATCATATGAAAAGTACTCCAAAGGGTGGACAAAACATAAGAAAGTAGATAAAACCAAGCATGGAACATCAACAATTATAGATACATTTGCAATGTACCAACATCCCTAAGCTTAACTCCTGCTCGTCCTCGAGTAGGTAAGTGATAAAAAAAAATTTTGAGGTGACATGCACCATCATAACTTGGTCAAAGTATTTGTAAAACATTCAAAGCTGGGATCATAGTACTTCAATCATGACATAAAAGACAAAGTTCTAGCAATAAGACAAAGCAACTATGTTGCAACATGAAAAGGCACAAACAAAAGATTCATGAATAACAATGCTTTGCAAGACGCTTGTTTGTTTCACATAAAGAAAACATAGCATAGTAGCATTCAGCTTGTCCCTCATAGAGTAGAAAAACATAAATGAATAGGACACGTTCAAAGTTTACAAGAGCGACTAGATACAAATAGTTTAAAACAAGCAATATCAAGTTATGCATCAATCAACAAGTCTTGGGACAATGCACATAGAACTAAGAATGGCCACTATGCTCTCAATGTAGGTGCATAAAGATAGAAGGTGGAGACTCAATATAATCGTGGAAGAAAGGCCTTCATAGAAGGAAGTAGGGATTCAAGTCTCATAAAGAGCTTCCAAAATTTATGGTACTTGTTAGCTTTCATCTCTCATTGCCCCTATCATAAGCATCTTGAAGGTGATTAAGGTTAAAGTGACACAACTAAGAGGATATGCTTGACAAGTTATAAACCGAAATCTCATGCCCCTTACTTACGAAGACCGAACCTCATGCTACTCAACTTTAGTCACAAGTAAGCTTTTGTCATTGTAAGTACATGTGTATCATAGAGAACCGCCAATGGGGTACCCCTTTCACATGATATAGGAGATATCCCATAATCAAAATGACAAGGCAAGAAGACAATGAGCATCTTAGCGATATTTTTATTTGCTATTTGCATATGTTTTTATTGAGGATGCTTCATAGAGTGCTCATTTTGGTTATGCTGCAAGTTTCCACCATGATTAGGCATGGCTTAGGCTAGAGGCCTAGGCGTTTCTCTAACACACATACAAACTCCATGATCTTACAAGTTCCACTTTTATTTCACACCGCCAGGATCCATAAGCAAAAGAACATGATATCAACGGGGTACAAAGTAAAAGAGCAATGTTGAAAGCATTCCCCATGATACCATGGTTCTGCGAACTTCAACTTATAAAGCGTAAGCATATACGCAACAAAGATGGACACAATGGTTCAAGTTTATTAAATGCAAGGAAGTAAAGTGTGCCATCAAGTTCGTGAGAGCTTTAATGTCAACACCCGGATTTTTAATCCCAAATGCCTGTTATGCCATACATCACAATCCTAGGATTACCATTTTTGCGAGACATAATAGATTGGATATCACAGTACATCATCCATTACAAATCATAATAAGGTATTACACAAATAAAGGATCTCTTGATCCAGTCTTAATACAAATAAGTAGCGGAATAATAAGCGTAGTAGTGGGCTCCATTGGATCTTGAGAAATTTGATACTCCGGGTCCTGGTGGTTCTGTAAGCTTCTTCCAAGATATGGATGGGTACTTCACGATACGTCAGATCCTTGTTGATATCAACGGCTTAGTGATCGATGTTCTTGAACACTTCGGTCTTCTCTGGCACTTCTAAGCATTTGCGAAGTAACAAGATATGGAACACATCATGGATGGCTAACATCTCCTCTAGCAGTTCTAGTTGATACGATACTTCTCCTCGATGATTCAGAATCTTGAAGGGTCCAATATATCTGGGGTCTAACTTTCCTTTCAGACTAAAACATTGTGTTCCCTATAATGGTGAAACCTTGAGATACACAAAATCTCCAACATTGAAGGTCAGGTCTCTACGCCTCTTGTTAGCATAACTCTTCTGTCTGGATTGGGCGGTCTTGAGGTGCTCACAGACTTTGTGAACCTTCTCTTCGGCTTCTCATAGGATGTCGGGTCCAAAAATCTGACTCTCTCCTACTTGCGACCAATTCAAGGGGGTACGTCACTTTCTTCCATATAAGAACTCAAATGGGGCCATTTGCAAACTGGCTTGATAACTATTCTTGTATGAGAATTCTGCGGAAGGTAGACAGTCTTCCCATTTTGATCCATACTCGAGCACACAAGCTCTCAACATATCTTCTAGGATTTGGTTGACTCTTTCAGTCTGTCCATCGGTCTACGGGTGATAAGCTGTGCTGAAATTCAACTTGGTTCCTAATCCTTCTTAGACTTTCTGCCAAAATCTTGAGGTAAATTGGGTTCCTCGATCTGACACTATGGTCTTGGGGGTTCCATGCAAACTGACAATTCTAGCGATGTACAACTCTGCTATCTTTGAACTCTGGTCTACCTTGGACAATCTATCAACGATGACCCAGATTGAGTCGTTTCCCCTACTAGAAGTAGGCAAACCGGTGATAAAGTCCATTCCGACGGAATCCCATTTCCATTCCGGAATCTGCAATGGTTGTAACAGTCCTGCGGGTCTCTGATGTTCCGCCTTGACTCTCTGACATATATCACACTTAGCGATGTAGCTTCCGATTTCTCTCTTCATCTTGTGCCACCAAAATTGCTCCTTCAAATCCTGATACATCTTCGTTCCTCCGGGGTGGATAGAATAAAGAGTATCGTGAGCTTCTTGCATGATAACTTGCTTCAGCTCCGAATCTGCCGATACACAGATACGTCCTTTGTACCACAAAACTCCTTCTTCATCTTCGGTGAATCCAGGTACCTTTCCTGTACCAATACGACGCTTGATTCCGTTGATACTTACATTTCCCTTCTGGGCTTCCTTGATTTGACTGATCAAAGTGGGTTGAAGTTCAATGCTAGCTAAAAATCATTTGCTAACAAGCTCTGTCCTAAACTGCTCCAATTCTTCATGCAAACTTGGCTGGTTCTCTTTGATCATGGTGTTTAACCTACACTGCAATCTGCTAAGAGCATCCGCTACCACATTGGCTTTGCCAGGGTGATAGTGAATGTCAAGGTCATAATCCTTGATTAACTCTATCCATCTCCTTTGCCTCATATTCAGCTCCTTCTGATTGAAAATATACTTCAAGCTCTTGTGATCTGAGTAAATCTCACAGCAATTACCCATAAGGTAATGACATTACCCATAAGGTAATGACGCCATGTCTTGAAGGCTAAAACTACAGCTACTAGTTCAAGATCATGGGTAGGGTAGTTTTGCTGATGCTGCTTCAGTTGTCGAGATAGATATGCTATGACTTTGCCTTCTTGCATCAACACACACCCGAGACCAATCTTGGATGTATCACAATACACATCAAACGGCTTCTTGATATCTGGCATGATCAATATTGGGGCTGAAATCTCTCTTCTTGAGCTCTTGGAAACTTGCTTCACATTTGTCGGTCCACTCAAACTTCTTGTCCTTCTTCAACAATTGGGTCATGGGTCTTGCGATGCTCAAAAATCCTTCTACGAACTTGCGGTAATCTCCCGCTAATCCGAGAAATGCACGGACTTGGGTTTGAGTGGTTGGGGCTTCCCATTCTTCAACATCTTTGATCTTCGCGAGATCAACAGTGACTCCTCCTGCCGACACAATATGTCTGAGGAATCCTACTTCTTTCAGCCAAAACTCGCATTTACTGTACTTGGCATACAACTGATGCTCTCTAAGGGTTTCAAGGATGATTCTCAGATGTTGCTCATGGTCTTCTTCTGACTTGGAGTAGATAACAATATCGTCGACAAACACAATGACGAACTTATCCAGAAAGTTCATAAATATCTTATTCATGAGATTCATGAAATAAGCAGGGGCATTGGTTAATCCAAAAGACATGACCGTATACTCATACAATCCATATCTGGTAGTAAAGGCGGTCTTTGGAATATCCGTTGCACGAATCTTAATTTGGTGATAACCAGTCCTAAGATCAATCTTAAAGAACACTCTGGCACCAGTCAACTGATCAAACAGATCCTCTATCTTGAGCAGTGGGTACTTGTTCTTGATGGTGACATCATTTAGCTTCCGGTAGTCTGTGCACAAACTGTTGCCTCCATCTTTCATGTCAACAAACAATACGGGCGATATCCATGGCGATGCGATTGGTTGAATCTAACCTTTCTCCACCATAGCATCAATTTGCTTCTTGTCGTGGTGGTGTCACGGCAGATGCCATGGATAGGCTAAAGGTGGGGACTAATACACGCTAGGAGAATCCAGGGAGGGATAGTGAAGTGATTCTTCACACAGAGGTTTGTATTTGCTTTGCTTCCAAGATTACAAGTGCTCCTAGAGATGTATTGGCGAGAGGAGCAAGAAGGAGCTCTCTTACTCTCACCCACAGATCACACTCAAAACCTTAGCCAAATGAGAATAGCGGAACCCCTTCTACTGAAAACCTAGCCCTCCTTATATAGAGGGACCTAGGTCTCTGCCTAGGGCATACGTGGAGGCATAGTCCTAAGAATATGCCTCCTCCCAAAATAGTAAGCCGACCGAGGTGCTTTTCCCCCGCGTCACACATGCAGAGGCTACGTGAGCCTCTGCGGCGCCCGCGTCAGCCGACATGGGGGTCGTCACCCTTGTCAGCCACACCCCGGTGGTCCTGCCCTTGTTTGCTTCGCTCAGGTAGTGCGTACCGGGGCTTCTTTTGACCAGCGAGATTCCTTCCTTCTCCTAGAAGCTAGACGTGACCCGGATCATAGCTGATCCGGCCACACCCGTTCCTGCATACAAGTAAAACAGGCATTTCCGACTTACTCCTTAAGTCGGTTGAGACTTAGTCAGGCGAACGCCCCTGGTCCGAGTTACCCCGTGATTCGGCCTGCCTTCAGGTGACCCGGCCAGCATCCGCTTTGGCCTTGCCGAACCTCGGCTAACTCGGCCTTTATACCCCGGCGTGACCCTACCCGGGGGTATCCCCCCAACATTAGTCCCCGAAGCTGGTGCGGTCTTAGCTGCCTTGGCCGCTAAGGCCACATCAGGTTCAATTCTGTGCTCTGGTCGTTATTTCCGAGTTACCTTTTTATCTCGGATTACATGGATTTACGTTCCCTTCGCACATTCCAAGCTTTCACTTGCCGGCCGGGTTGCCACTCTAACTCGGACCTCATGGATTTACTTTCCCTCTGCACATTCCAAGTTTTCACTTGCTGGCCGGGTTACCACGGTTCCATCCGGGTCTTGCTTCCTTCTCTCGTACGCCAACCCATGTGGAGGCTAATCATTATGTTGTCTTATTTTAAGGGCCAGCACAGTAACCGCCGCAGTGATTGTCAGCACGATCCCACTTTCCCATCTTGGGAGAGGATAAATAGGGGAGGGGCGCGCCCCTTAGGATTTTTTCCCCTTCCACGCCCCTCTGCCCCTTGCTCTTCTTCTTCTTCTTCTTCTTCTTCTTCCCCGTGACAACGCCGCCGCCAGTGCTTTTCCGTAGCAGCGCCGCCGCCGCACTTTTCTCCCCACACCTCCGCATCTTCTCCACCGCTAAGCGCCTCCTCCATCACGGGTCGTTGCCAATCTAGGTTGCTGGCCCCCACCGCCGCTAGCGCCAGTGAGGGCAGCGTAGACCAGATGACGGAGGAGGAGCTCGTCATCGCCGAGCAAGAGATGGAGGAGGATGCTGCGGCGGCGGACCGTGGTGCGTGGGCCGGGTCTTGGGTTTGCCAAGACGACCTGGATTGGCTCTACCACAGCAGACGCATCCCCGCCGGCGTCGCCGCTCGTCCTGCCTCCGCCGAACTGGCCCCCTCACCCAATCCGGGTGAGTTCATCGTGTTCTTGTCCCACTTCCAACGGGGGTTCGGTTTGCCGGCCAGCAACTTCTTCTGGGATTGGCTTAGTACCTACCAACTCCAGCCGCACCACCTTCCTGCCAACGCCACCACTTCTCTTTCCGCTTTTGCTTCCACGATCGAAGGCTATGCTAGACTATGGCCCACGAAGGAGCTATGGATCCGGTTTTTCGGCCTTCGTCGTAATGTCATCCCAAACATCCAACTCGATCCGGAGGACAAGCAGCTCACTCAATTTGGAGCTGCTTCCATCTCACCCTGGAGGCTTTCCGTTTTCCCCCGGGTTACCGGGCTAGAGTCCTACAAAGGGTGGGCCCGGACTTTCTTTTATGTCTGGAATACAGGCACTGAAGATTTAATCCAGCTGCTCCCCTATACTCTGGGCCCACCTAACCCGGAACTGTGGGATGTCGTCCCCAAGAAGCCCACGGCCTTGGCCAACCAGGTCAACAAGAGGTTCGCGGAGCTGAAGAAGCTAGGGTTGCGCAACAAGGACGCTATGATCACGTTCGTGCGCAACCAAATTTCACCCCTCCAGAAGCGCACCCAAAATGTGTGCCACATGAGCTTTGGCCGCGACCCCAACCGGACCTCATCCTTTGAGTTGAGCAACATGGAGATATATCGCCGGGTTAAGGCTCTCTTCACCACCCACAAGGACTTCTCCTCTGAGTGGACTTGGGGAATTGAGCATTATTGCCGTGACAGGCTTCCTCCCGCGGTAAGCTTCGTGGTGCAAACTTACTCCGGACTAATTATATATCGGTCATTATTGCATTTTTGACTCTGCTCTTCATTCTTTTCCTCAGCTATTTCTTCAGCAGACCCTCGAGGATGGCACAGATCCGACCCTTAAGTGGGCGCCGGACCGGGAGACCCCGGATGAGGAAGAGCCGGACCAGGAGATGTTCCTCCCGATGACCGACGCTACAAAGCGACCCACGGGTAAATCCTCTTCTATTAGAGAATGGCCCGATGATGAAGATGGCTCGGATGTCGAGGTGATTGAACCTGTTGATGCTGTCCCCCTTTCTTTTGCTTTTCCGGCATCAGCTAACCCCGGTGGGCATATCCACGAGGACCTTCCCCTTGCTACGGGCGAACCAGTTCCGGTAGCGCCGAAGAAGAAGCGCGGAGCGGCACCAAGTTCTTCCTCTAGACCTTCTCAGCCCGCCAAAAGGCGAAAGAAGTCCGGAGACAAAACTGCCTCCAAGCCAACATGCAAGGCCCCAGCACGAAGGGCTCGGAAACCCAAGGAGCCCCAAACCTCGGATGCGTAAGTCATTTTTTTCTTCTACAACTTGCTCTTCCTTGCATTGTTGTAATTTCTCTTCTGACAATATTTGATTTGGCAGGGCTACGGTGGAGGTCCCTCAGAGTGGATCTAGCATCTCTTCGCCGCTCCGGCCTAGCCCTTCTCCTCCTCGTGACGACGAGTCATGCCCGCTAAGCCCTATTCCTGAGGGTTCTGCGGCTGCTCCGGGTTCTGTTCCACCTCGTCAAGAGGAGGGTAACCTTGGAGCAGGGGAGACCGGCCTAGCCGAGGCGACGACATCCACGACCTCGGCTTCGCCGCAACTAGCCACCACCGAAACTACCTCGGCAGCAGCACCAGCTCCAGCACCAGTAACCAAACCAGCACCAGCACCAGTTCCGGCACCAGCACCAAGTCCGGTAGCAAGAAAATCAGCAGCTGCACCAAGTCCGGCAACAAGAGCACCAGCGCCAAGTTCCTCCGCCTCGTCCGAGTCTTCTCAACCTCGGCGAGGAACTACCCCAGCAGCTCCTAAGGGAAAGTCCGCTGCAACCACTTCCTCTTCTTAGCAAGCAAAGGGCAAAAAGGCTTCTGACGCTACCAAATCATCATTCGTCGAGGCTGGGCAGCGTACGCTCGCATCAATGCTTCCCAAGAAGGCTCCAGCAGCAAAGGACGCCCCTGCCGAGGCAACCGATGCACAACAGATGGTTCTGCACACCAGCCCAGCCCTTGCTTTGGTTGAGAGGAAAGAGGCGCACGCGAAGGGCTTGGTAGCGCCCCATATGCCCACCGGCGAGCGGTACCCTCCGATGTTGATTGAATTCGTCAACAACTGGAACAAGGCTGAGTTCGTCCATGATGACGATCTCCCGGAGAGATTCGGCCCCACCGAGTTTTCCGCCCAAATGAACACAGCCGCTAAGGCAATCAACCTCGCCGGGCGTATGATGGAGGTACGCCGCTTCCCCTTTACATGCTGTAGATAATAACCATTAGTCCCCGAGCCTTCGGGGGAGTAACTTGTTACTCGGCCGGATGCTCTTTAGAAAACTAACGTAGCTCCATGAGAACTTTGAACATGCACACACCTAGAGCCGGGTTAAGTTTCACTTGGCCCGGATTTTTGTATACTTCGAACATGCACACACCTAGAGCCGGGTTAAGTTCCACTTGGCCCGGATTTTTGTATACTTAGAACATGCACACACCTAGAGCCGGGTTAAGTTCCACTTGGCCCGGATTTTTGTACATTTCGAACATGCACACACCTAGAGCCGGGTAAAGTTCCACTTGGCCCGGATTTTTGTACACTTCGAACATGCACACACCTAGAGCCGGGTTAAGTTCCACTTGGCCTAGATTTTTGTACACTTCGAACATGCACACACCTAGAGACGGGTTAAGTTCCACTTGGCCCGGATTTTTGTACACTTCGAATATGCACACACCTAGAGCCGGGTTAAGTTCCACTTGGCCCAGATTTTTGTACACTTCGAACATGCACACACCTAGAGCCGGGTTAAGTTCCACTTGGCCCGGATTTTTGTACACTTTGAACATGCACACACCTAGAGCCGGGTTAAGTTCCACTTGGCCCGGATTTTTGTACATTTCGAACATGCACACACCTAGAGCCGGGTTAAGTTCCACTTGGCCCGGATTTTTGTAAACTTCGAATATGCACCAAGCTAATTTATGTTTCTGTACTCCTTTCAGGTCACCACCAATCGCCGGAGTGCTGAATTCCAACGTCTGCTGGATACCCACAAGATGCTACGCGCCAAGAAAACTGCACTTCTCGCGGAATACGAGAAAAGGGGTAAATTTCTTCCTTGGCGCTTCTTCGTTTTTCTTCATCTTCATCTGCCGAACTAATCTCATCATTTGGTTTCCGCAGCTGGGGTGGAGGCTGAGAACAAGATTATGTGAAAGAATTTGGAGCAGATCAAGGGTAAGTCATTTTTGTCCGACCTTACAGTGCTTTCCATTTCCTTTTCTCCTTGGCTCGGCAAACATTCGTACCACGGCTCTGCCGGGTCAACACACTATTTCAGCATCGCCTGGAGATAGTGTGCCCGTGCCTGATATGATGCTGCATTTTCTCGAACAAGCAGGGCAGCATCAAGCCGAGCTTAAGAAGAAAGATGATGAGCTCGCCCTCCTCCAGACCAAGGACGATGAGATCACCAGGCTCAAGGCTGAGATGGAGAAAATGAAGGCCCAGCACCAATCCGAGCTCCAAAAGGTTGGCCAGGACTACACAGAAGAGCGCGAGCGCCTCAATCTCCAGATCGCCAAGGACCAGGATCTACTCAAGGAGTCCGGCATATATCAGGGAGCTTGAGTAGCTTCGTAAGAGACGTGGTGACTGCACCAGGGAGCTGACCCGGATCCTCAGCCATATATCACGTAAGTTCCTTTCCCTTATCCGACCTACTTCTCCGGGTTACTTCATATGTCTTTTCTTTACCTTCCTCCTTTGTCTTGTTTCCAGGCAAATTTCCAGAAGGAACTGCTAGTGCGAGCGCAGCAGCTGCAGACTTCCACCGAGAAAGGGGTACTCCTGGCGCTCCTGACGGTGAAGAGATTCCCTATGACATGGAGGACCTGTTGGTCAGCTTGTCATCTCGCGTGGAGCTCATCAAGAATTATGGCAAGGACATCCTCGACGTCGTAGTTCGCATCTTCAACACGTTCTGGCCCGGAGAAGATACTCCGAAGACCACCGCAATGCTCGTTGAGAAGCTAATGGAAACCGAGACCCAGCTCGACCTCTGGAGAGAGTCCGCTGGACGTGCCGCAGCTGATACCATTCTTCATCACATACTCACGTGGTATGAGAAGATCGATCTCAACCTCCTAACACGTCTGCGCACAGGATCCAGATGGACCAATGACCCAGAGTGGGTAGCTCGGCGCCAGGCTTGCGCCCATAGCCTCATCGAATACGCTCCCATTCATGAATGGGCTGAGGGACCGAGCTTCTTGGAAGCCGCCGGGGACGAAGAGGTTGAGCACGATGAAGATGGCTCGGGCGGTGAAGGGGAAGATGACGCCTCGGATATTGAAGGCAACGAAGATGATGCTGAACTTCCTCCTCCTGCTGCTCCTTGAGCGAGAAAAACTTGAAAATTTATTAGATCCCCGGTATGACGGGTGGAGTTGTATCCCATATACATGTTATATTTTGCTACTAAGTTCTTATGCTGGATTAACTTGGGCGTAGTCCCCGAGTTTCTTTTTCTTGTTCGTACAATCTTTTGGCTCGGCTCGTGTCTACCTTGATTCAGTTTTACGACTTACGAATCCGAGCTTCAAAAATTGTTTTAACAATACTGGGAAACGTTTAGACTTAGCTCAAAAATAAAACTGCATAATAACTTGAAAATAAATACAAGGTTAGTCCGAAAAACAAACGTCGGCTCGAATAAATTCTTTTCCTTAGTCGTTTTTCATGTGCTCCGCAATTTCAAACTTGTTCTCTTGCTTGCCATGAAGCCAATTCTTGTTGGACAGCAGCAAGTCAAAGAGTTGGGTTCTTGGTGCTCACACATTACTAATCCGAGTTAATGCACACAAAAAACAAATATTATTAAGGCAGTCCCCGAGTTACTGCTCGAGGTGCCAACACTTCATTTGATAAGCTCATTGCGGGCATACAAACTGACACATGAGAAGACTCGGATACATACACTTCTTTGCTAAGTGTAGAAAGGATGAAGGAGAGCTACATTCCATGGACGCTTAGATTCCTCGCCAGACCTGTCCGCCTTGTTCTTTTCCTGTGGCTTTGCATCTATAAGATAATAAGAATCATTGTGCAATGCTTTGCTCACGATGAATGGCCCTTCCCATGGGGGGGATAATTTATGCATGCTGGCAGTACGTTGTACCAACCGGAGCACCAGATCGCCTTCCCAAAAGACTCGGGGGCTTACTTTCCGGCTATGATAGCGTCGGAGATTTTGCTGATATATGGCGGATCTGGACAATGCCAGTTCTCTCGCTTCTTCCAGCAGATCAACATCATTTTGTCGGGCTTCTTGCACTTCGGCTTCTGTGTATTGGGTGACCCTAGGCGAATCATGCTCTATGTCGGCTGGTAATACAGCTTCTGCCCCATATACCAGAAAAAACGGCGTATAGCCTGTTGATCGATTTAGAGTTGTTCTTAAACTCCACAGTACCGCTGGTAGTTCTTCTATCCAGCACCCTGCTGATCTTTGCAGCGGCTCAATGAGCCGGGGTTTTATCCCAGATAATACTAACCCGTTGGATCCTTCCACTTGCCCGTTCGATGCGGGGTGGGTACCGAGGCTACGTCCAGCCGGATCTTCTTATCCCGGCAAAAACGCGCAAATGCTCCTTCCGCAAAATTTGTGCCATTATCAGTTATGATACCGTGAGGATAACCGTACCTCAAGATGATATCCTTGAGAAACGTTACGGCCGTGGCTCCATCACACTTTCTTATAGGCTTTACTTCAATCCACTTCGTAAACTTGTCCACCATTACCAAAATGTGAGTCATATTTCCCCTTGCTGGTTTGGACAGGCCGACCATATCCAAACACCATACGGCAAATGGCCAAGTAATTGGTATGGTCTTGAGTTCCGACATTGGCATATGTGTCTTGGTAGCGTACCTCTAACAACCATTACATTTTCTCACCAGATCTTCTGCTTGCTCTAAGGTACTTGGCCAGTAGAATCCGTGCCGAAAAGCTTTTGCTACCAAGGCTCGGGACGAGGCATGATGCCCGCATTCCCCTTGATGTATATCTCGAAGGATGTCAAGCCCTTCTTCCGGGTCAACACATTGCTGGAGGACATTGGTCACACTTCTTTTGTATAGTTCGGAATTGATGATCGTGTACGCCCTTGCCCTCCTCTGTGTTTGCCTGGACAGTACTTCCTCAATGGGTAACGTTCCATCTTTCAGGAATTGGAATATAGGTAGTGCCCAAGCTAGTATTGCTCGCACAGGGAACACATCCTCATCAATCTCCATCTGATCCACCGGCATAACTTCAACCGGATCGCGCTGAGCAGTCTCCGGGTCTGGCGAAGCAGTCCCCGGGTTCACTGAAGCAGTCCCCGGGTTTGCCGAGGCAATCCCCGGGTTTCGCGCACCACTTCCCATGTCAATGTCCACGGGCATAGCTCCGGATTCCATGTCCTCCGGGACATAGATTGAGTGGTTTCTGGGGACGGCCTGATGGATGGTTTCTTGAGGTGCTCTAATGCTACACTGGGTGGAACTGCTTGTCGGGTTGACCCGAGCTTCGACAGCATGTCGGCAGCCTCATTTTTCACCCGGGGTACATGGTGAAATTCGCATCCCTCAAAGTAACCAGATATCTTCTGCACATGAAATATGTACAGTGCCATGTTTGGATCAAGGGCGTCCCATAGTACCGACACTTGCTGCACCACCAAATCCGAGTCGCCAAAGCATATGATCCGAGGTATCCCAATCTCTTTTGCCACCTTGAGCCTGTGCACAAGTGCTTCATACTCAGCGACATTGTTTGATGACGTGAAATGGATCTGCAGCACGTATTTCAACTGGTCCTTTTTTGGCGAAGTAAGTACAACTCCGGCACCTAGCCCGGTTTTGGTTTTTGATCCGTCAAAGTGCATTCGCCAATAGTTCGGATCTGGGAGTGGCGGTTCGTATTGCACCTCGGCCCAGTCCACGAAAAAGTCTGCCACAGCTTGAGATTTGATGGCCTCTCTTCTGTCATATTGCGGCGCATAAGGAGCTAGCTCAATTTCCCATTTTGCAATTCTGCCACTCGCATCCTTGTTACTCATTATCTCGGATATGGGGGCCTCACATATGACCCTGATGGGATGCTCCTCAAAGTAGTGCTTCAGCTTCTTGGCGGCCATGTACACGCCATACGCCACCTTTTGATAGTGTGGATAGTTCTGCTTTGAGGCTGACAACACCTCACTCAAGTAATACACTGGCCTTTGCACCGACTTACCTTCCTCGTCGCGCTCCACCACTATCACTGCACTTACAACTCAGTTGGTTGCGGCTATATAGAGCAACATTGGATCCTTTGATAGTGGTGAGGCTAACACTGGTGCAGTGGCTAACATCTTCTTTAAGTGGGCAAAGGCTTCATCGGCCTGCGGTGTCCAAACGAACTTATCCGACTTTTTCATAAGTTGGTAGAGAGGCAATGCCTTTTCTCCCAACTGACATACAAACCGACTTAACGAGGCCAGGCAACCTGTGAACTTCTGGACATCGTTAAGACACTTCGGCAGTTCCATTCGTTCGATGGCCCGGATTTGGTTGGATTAACCTCGATACCTCGGCTAGAAACAAGAAAACCGAGCAATTTCCCAGCCGGGACACCGAAGGTGCATTTTTCCGGGTTAAGTTTCATCCGGAACCTCCTTAGGTTCGCAAACGTTTGCCTGATATCTTCAAGGAGCGTTTTGCTTTCCTTGGTCTTGATAACCACATCATCCACGTACACATGTACATTTTTACCTATTTGGTCATGCAAACATTTTTGCATACATCTTTCGTACGTTGCCCCTGCATTACGTAAACCAAACGGCATGGTGCGATAGCAATAAGCCCCGTATGGGGTAATAAACGTAGTCTTTATTTGATCATCGGGATTCAGAGGTATCTGGTGGAAACCAGAATATGCATCAATGAATGACAACAATTCACATCCAGCAGTTGAGTCTATGACTTGATCTATTCTTGGCAGCGGAAATGGATCTTTTGGACACGCCTTGTTCAGGTTCGTGTAATCGATACACATTCGCCAAACCACTGCCACGTTCGGATCATCCTTCTTCTCCACCAGCACCGGATTAGACAGCCAATCCGGGTAAAGAACTTCCATGATAAATCCTGCAGCTAGCAATCGAGCTATCTCATCCCCGATGACTTTCCTCCTATCTTCGGCGAAGCGGCGGAGAGGTTGCTTCACCGGCTTAGCTCCGGGTCTCACATTCAAAGAGTGCTCGGCTAACTCCCTCGGAACACATTGCAAGTCCTGTGTGGACCAAGCAAAAATGTCCCGATTCTCACGGAGGAAGTTGACGAGCTCGTTTTCCTATTTATCACCTAACCCGGCACCAATTATTACGGTGCGCTCCGGGAACATATCATCAACAAGAACCTTCTTGGTATCTTTCGTGGCCTGGAAGGAAACACTTCCATGCGGGTTACTCATTGCCGGCATATACTACTGCGCGGACTGAGCCAATGCCGCCACCTCTTGAATTTTCCTTTTTTCCTGCGCAATCACAAGTGACTCGGCTAGGTTAGACCCGGTCGACGCACACTCCATGGAACATCGGAAATCCCCAACAATGGTGATCACCCCGTTTGGTCCGGGTAACTTCATCTTCAATTAACTAATATGACAGCTCGCCATGAACTTGTTCAGCGCTGGCCTTCCGAGTAACGCGTGGTACGCACTTTCTAAGTTCACCACCTCGAACTCCAAATTTTCTGTTCGGCAGTTATCCCTCGTGCTGAACAATACGTCAACCCGGACCTTGCCTATGGGCTCACAAGAAATGCCGGGCACAATACCATGGAAAGTTGTCCTCGTGGCCTGTAGCATGTTCTCCGAGATACCCAACTTGCGCATTGTGTCCGCATACATGATGCTAATACTACTGCCATTGTCGATCGGTACCTTTGAGAACCTTACGTTAATGCTAGGTCCAATGAATGTCGGATCCAGCACCAACGCATACGAACCAGGCCTTGGCATAAGCTTGGGATGATCCTTGATGCTCCAGGTGATTTCTTGGTCAGACCAAGGCATATACCTAGTCACAGCGGGCATCACTTTGTTCACCTCCATATGTCGCCGCTGCAAGCTCTTTCTATCTGTTTTCTCAGTGGTGAACACACAATAGCTCTGATGATGCTCTCTGTACTCATTTCTCCCCTCATTTCCAAGGTACCTCTGATCCGGCTGATGTTGATTTTCCACCTGATGCACTACATCCCTTCTCTCATTGTTATCATACCTCGACGGAGGGGGAGGCAACATTAGCTGTTGCGTGTTCGCTCCGGAGAGCAATTGCTGCCGGGGTAACTCCTGCCGAGGCTGATCATTCCGGGGTGCCTGAGCATTCCCCGAACTACCATGTTCAATCTTGCGCATCCACTCACATTGCCTCGTCGTATGACCCGCCGGGTTATTCGGATTTGGCGTGTGAAACTTACACAGCTGGTCCAACATCGACTCATAAGTATACCTCGGATGGTCTTTCCTTTCTTGCCACTGTTTCTTTTGCTATGGTGTCCAAGTTTTCTTGCCATCGTTTCTCGGAGTCCACTGCCCTCCAGTTTTCTGGCGTTGACTGCCCCCTGCTCCGGGCTGATCTTGATTCACAGCCGCAACATGTTGCGAACTATATCGATGATACGGTCTGTCATCTCTCCTTTTCCCTCTGTAGTCATTCCTTTGGGATGACCCGGCTCCATCTCTCTGGTAATACTCATTGTTTGACTCGTTTGACACGAGCCTAGGTTGAGTCAGATCACCCAAAGCATATGAATCTGCAATACGGATCATCTCTGCCAACGTAGTTGGCATTTTCCTTTGCAACTTCTGCCACAGCTCGCTTGCATATCTACACCCTTGCGCAAACCATGCTATGGCCTGTGATTCTATCACGCCCTCACACGAGTTTCTCATGGTACACCACCGGGTTAAAATTTCCCGATCTGTCTCGTTTGGTCTTTGCTTGCACATAGCTAGGGTCTGCGGCCTATTTGGCCTCTGATACGTACTTGAGAAATTGCTGATGAACATTTCCTCGAAATCTATCCAGCAGTTAATGCATCCGGGCGGCAAATTATTCAGCCATACCCTTGCTGGCCCTTCCAACATCTGGGGTACATATCGTACAGCCCATCTCAAGTTGCCAGTGGCAATTTTCACAGTTGTTGCATAATTTATCAGCCAATCCTCCGGCTTTGTACTGTCGCCATACGTCTTTGTGCCCCTGGGTAGCTGGAAGTTGGGTACCGGTGGCTCCTTCATGATCCGGGGTCCAAAACATGCTGGACCCGGTGGACCTTGACATTCAATTTGTTCCGACCTATACAGTCGATCCAGTTTCAACCTAGCATCATCCGGCATCAAATCCCTGCTTCCCAATCTTGACCCTATCACATGATAGTCCGGTCTTGGGTATCCCGCGTTTGCCATTTCCGAATCTCCATCATTATACCTGTCTTGCTCTCGCGGGGCACCTTTATGTTGCATACCTCGGCCGGCACTTTGCTCTTGCCTTGGTATATTCTGCTGCTGCGGTTGTCCTGCGCCTGCTGAGTTTCGCTGTCCGGCATTGCCGTTGACGGCGTTCCCTTGACCAGCATTGCCTTGGTCGCGGTTACCTCGGCCAGCTTCACCTCGGCTCACACTCCATCGACCATCATTTTTCTATGCTTCTTTTCCTTTCCCTGCCCGCATTGGGTCATACGGGACGATCTGTTTGTTCCGTCTGGCCGAGGTTACTACCTCTTCTCTCCTTGGGCCACCATAAGGAGACGACGCGGCTCCAGCGGATTTCTCCGGGTTACCTATCGCCGAATGGACGATCTTGGAGGCTCCAGCTCTCTCTAGGTTAGCTCTGAGTAATTCTTCGTTTTGTTTGTTCGCGATCCGAACCAGCTCGTTAACCCTATCTTGTTGTCTTTGTCGAGCCTCACCCGTTAGACCCTCTAACTCGGATGCTGCTGCATCCGCTGCTCTGAGGTTCTTTGCCGGGGTACTATACCTCGGCAGCCCCACGGACAAACAGTTTTCTGATTCCTCAATTCCAGTATCACCTTCTCTGTTCATCTCGCTCATGAGATTTCTCCCCTTTACTTTTACAACGTCAACTTTGTTCGCTTTTGCGTACTCACGCAGCGTCATATTCAACGACTGCTGAGCCGTGGCTATCTTTTTTGCACCCTCTAGTATTTTTTGCCTAGTTTCTTCTAGCTCGGCCTGCGCCCGAGCCGGATCTACGGCCGCTTCCACAGGGTTTGCCAAGCTATCCATCGCTTCCCTCAACACATTCTCCGGCCTCTCTAGTGGAGGACCTCTACCTTTCCTAGGTGCCTTAGGCATTACCTCCAGATCTGGCGCCGGATCCTTTCTCGTGCCCGCACCAGGCGCAGTCATCATCACCTCTGCATGGTCCGGAGAGCGAGTGATACGCGTCCCAGAGACCATGGTGAGGGGTGGCTCCCCTGCCTCGACGACGTGGCGCGGATGAACACACGACACGTCAACAGCAACGTAGACCTTGTGCATGTCAAGCCTGACGAAGAGGCCATTGCGCGGAAGCGGGCGCGTGCCGAAGCAGCCAGCGTTGTCGCTGACAAAGTCCAGCGCTCCAAAGCGCTGAACAAGCCCGGAGACGATGCATTCGCCGGTGTCGATGAAGTTTCCCGTCTGGATCTTGACCCCTGCTAGCGCCGCTAGCCCCACGGTGGGCGCCAACTGTCGTAGTGGTGTCACGGCAGATGCCATGGATAGACTAAAGGGGGGACAATACATGCTAGGAGAATCCAGGGAGGGATAGTGAAGTGATTCTTCACACAGAGGTTTGTATTTGCTTTGCTTCCAAGATTACAAGTGCTCCTAGAGCTGTATTGGTGAGAGGAGGAAGAAGGAGCTCTCTTACTCTCACCCACAGATCACACTCAAAACCTTAGCCAAATCAAAATAGCGGAACCCCTTCTACTGAAAACCTAGCCCTCCTTATATAGAGGGACCTAGGTCTCTGCCTAGGGCATACGTGGAGGAATATTCCTAAGAATATGCCTCCTCCCAAAATAGTAAGCCGACCGAGGTGCTTTTCCCCCGCGTCACACATGCAGAGGCTACGTGAGCCTCTGCGGCGCCCGCGTCAGCCGACATGGGCGTCGTCACCCTTGTTGGCCACGCCCCAGTGGTCCGGCCCTTGTTTGCTTCGCTCAGGTAGTGCGTACCGGGGCTTATTTTGACCAGCGAGATTCCTTCCATCTCCTAGAAGCTAGACGTGACCCGGATCATAGCTGATCCGGCCACACCCGTTCCTGCATACAAGTAAAACATGCATTTCCGACTTACTCCTTAAGTCGGTTGAGACTTAGTCAGGTGAACGCCCCTGGTCCGGGTTACCCCGTGATTCGGCCTGCCTTGAGGTGACCCGGCCAGCATCCGCTTTGGCCTTGCCGAACCTCGGCTAACTCGGCCTTTATACCCCGACGTGACCCTACCCGGGGGTATCTCCCCAACACTTCTTCAGCTCCACTAACTCTGATGGGTTCATGCTATAGGGTCTTTGAGCTTGGGTCCAGTTCCAGGAATTAGTTCCATAATGAACTCAATATCCCGATCCGAGGGCATACCAGGCAATTCATCTGCGAATACGTCGGGGTATTCACAGACTACTCTGACTTGGTCTATGGTTGGTAGGGCTATACTCTTGTTGCATTTGAATTGACGAGGCAAGGTTTCAAAAACATGCTCTACTGTTACTCCAGAGCTACTGGTCATGGTGATGGATTTCTTGGCACAGTTGATCAATCCTTGATGTTTCGACATCCAATCCATTCCTAGTACTACTTCCAAACCTTTGGTTCCAAGTACTATTAGATTGGCATAAAAATATATCCCATGAGTTCTGATAGGCACAACCTTGCAAATTTTTCTAGCTTTGGTGGTTGAACCAGGTATTTGAACTATCATAACATGCTTCAAGTTGGTTGGGTGAATCTTACTAGTGCATGCAAATTCTTCTGTAACAAACGAGTGTGATGCTCCAGAATCAAACAACACTCTTGCTAATACTGAGTTAACAGAAAACATACCCAACAGGACATCTGGCGCTTCCTGGGATTCTTCAGCATTCATGTGGAAAAGATGGTCGTTGCGGTTGTGAGGGTTCCCTGGGGCGAATCTTCTTCCGGGCTGAACAATACGCTGCTGAGCTAGGGCATTCACATTGGTAGTGGCGGCAATCTTCTTGGGACACTCATTGGAGTAGTGAACCTTCACTCCACATTCAAAGCAAGTGATCTGAGACTTGTCTTTGGCTGCAACAGGCACGACATTGCTTCCAGTCCTTAGGGCAGTATTGTTGTTGTTGTTGTTGGACTTGGGCGGTGCACGGTTGAAGTTGTTGGAGTTGCCGGGGTTATTGTTGTGATTTCCTCCGGACTTCACGTTTCCTCTGCTACGATCGGGGTAGCTTGGACGAGACATTGGGGGTCTATTGTTTCGTGGGGCATATCCTGCAGACGGGTTGTGGCGATACTTCTGGTGACTGTTGGATCCACTCTGGTGCATCATCCTGCGCTTGCAATTGTCGTTGGCTTGGTTGATCTTTCCTTCCATCTGGAACGGATGTTGATTAACACTGTCTGCATCTCATCATGCAGTCCATTTATGAATCTCTCCTTCTTCTTGGCTTTAGTATTGATCTCATCAGGTGCATACCTAGCGAGCGACAAAAATCTGTCACAGTACTCAACTATAGTCATCCTGCCCTGCTTCAGTTCTCTGAACTCATCTCTCATTCTGCTGACTAAACCTTGCGACACATGGGTGCGGCTAAACTTGGTCTTGAAGGCTTCCCATGTCATCACTTGACCATGGTTCATTGTACGGGTGTTGTTCCACCATGCTCTTGCATCTCCTGCCAGATAGTGGGTGGCAAACAGTACTTGCTCATTTGCGTCCACTCCTGCTACTTCTAAGTTATTCTCCATGGTCTGTAACCAATCATCAGCATCCAGCGGGTCTTCAGACTTGCTAAAGATAGGGGGATTGGTATTCTGGAAGTTTTTGAGTTTGTATCCATGATGATCCTGATTTCCTTGGCCTTGATTGTCGTGGGCCATCTAAGGGATCTATTGTAGGGTGTTTAGATTTGCTTGGCGCTCTGCTCTACCAGCTTTACGGTCTGAAACTAGCATCTGCAGAATCTGCAGCATCGGGTCCTGCGATGAGCTGCTTCCTGCGGGGTTTCCACGAGTCATCTGAAGATTGAGATAGATAATGGGATAAGATGGAAAGTTCTAAGGTTCATCGTTTTGGTTTCAAAAGCTAAAACTTTGAGTTTGACTCACGTTTGGCAAACTAACAACTTCTCATTCATTCATTCAAGCAAAGCACACGATACAAACACACACACACACCACAACAAAAGGAAAACAGATGGTTTTAAGAACCATTCTGTGAGCTAAGATACAATGGGACCGATACTTCTCACTCCTACGATAGTGCTCTAGTGCATCTACTCATCATCGATGAAGTCGGAGTCGTCATCATCGGTGTAGAAGTCCATGGCATCATCCTCTAGGTAGTCATCATCATTGCTGAAATATGAGTGAATATCCCCCTGGATGTCTTCACCTTCTTCCTCTTCTTCTTTGGCTACAAGCTGAGCTTCTTGTTCCTTGATGGTCTTCTCGAGGTCGGCCACCTTCTTGCAAAGACGGGCGATGGTGCGATCCTTCTTTGCGCGTTGACGAAGAAGTGATTGACGATCCTTGACGAGCAGTGAGAAAGTTGAGGCCTTCTTGGCGGCAATGGCAAGGTTGTGGTTGGCATACTCTCGAGCATTGTCCAATTCCTTCTGCCTATCATATAGTAGGAAGTCAAGGTTCTCCACTTGGCGTCTCATCTCTGGGTGACTTGGCATCTCCAACGGCATTCCCATGGAATCACACCTTGCATAGTGCGCAAAGCAGGTTCCCTGGATCAAGTTGATGTTATGTCCGCAAAGACGGGCGAGAGCTTCATGCATTGCCCTGGCTAATCCATCTAGCCAGTTGTTCTCTCTCACGGTGAACTGAATCTTCTTGGACAGAGGTGCTTCCATCTTTCCTCAAAGATCAGCAACTATCAACCATTGTAAATCTCCTCCTAGATGGTCATTGAGTTGAGCTCTGAAGAATTCCGGATGCGGACGCTCAAGGTACTCGGACAGTGCATCAAGATCCCTCTCGAAGATCAGTTGGCCTCCGTTGCCCAACTGGTAGAACTTGCAGTACTGAACTTCCATCTATAAGAATTTAGGATGAGTAAGTAAGTGCGGTGATCAAGTGTGTCAAATTTTATGTAGTAATGTAATAATTTTTGAGGAACATGATTTTTTTTGAAAGAATCTCAAGGATAAGATTGGGAATAGGTTTTATAAATACTCACTTCTTTGGTTTTGAAACTAAGTTTTTGTTTGGACGTCCATTCTAACTAGGGTCTCCTATGGTCAGGATGGCTCTGATACCAACTTGTAAACACCCGGATTTTTAATCCCAGATGCCTGTTATGCCATACATCGCAATCCCAGGATTACCATTTTTGCGAGACATAACAGATTGGATATCACAGTACATCATCCATTACAAACCATAATAAGGTCTTACACAAATAAAGGATCTCATGATCCAGTCTTAATACAAACAAGTAGCAGAATAATAAGCGTAGCGGTGGGCTCCATCTTCAGTGTCACAGGCAATGCTAACGATGGGAGATAGTCCTAGTTGTCGTAGCCGTCCTGCTGTCCTCCTTCCGGATAGTCCTCTTCATAGTCTGGCCATGGGAATAGCTAGGGACAAAGCCATGAGTACTCTTTAAGTACTCACAAACTATCACTAACAAGTAAGGTAGTTCTAGTAGGAATGCTAAGTTCTAAGTTTATTTGTAAAGTTAAGTTTGAAACCTAAGCTGAGTTCAGAAGTAAAGAAAGATAAAATAAAGTTCTAAATCACCTAAGTGGGAACTTAGTTGTCATAGTCACAACCCTATTATGGTCAAGTCATGTCACAATTCATTTTACAAGTCATTTTGAAAACATCTAACAACGGAACAGTATGGCCACTCCAACTGTCCATAACCATGGACGCGGCTATTCGAATAGTTTGACACTTTGAGAGGTGGTACACTTTCACCACAACATTCGATACATCCATCAGGGATAACCCTAAATCATCATACTTAGTATGCGGATAATCAATCATAACCTTTCAATTACACACCCTAGTACAAGCACCTCTCATATGAGCTTGGCCCCCCAGCCATGGCCATCTGCCATCCTGGGCACCGCATAGGTGGACAACATTGAGAGGTAGCCTCAGCTCAAACCTCTCCCGCGAGGGAACCCATACTAATGCATATAAACTTCCGGCTAAGCCTTACCCAATTCAGGTATTGTGGTTGTACGGTAAAAATTAAAATGGTATCGCATCTGAACCCAACCATCAGTTTTTATAAAGGGCTAAGGCTCATGCCTCAACATTTTCATCATCATAAACCATTTGTGTTTCTCAACACATGTCAAAACATCTCAATAGAATGACTCATCATTCCAAGGTTTTCATAATCATTTTCACCAAGTATTCCCATCTAAAGTGATCAAGTTTTTGGTTTAGCTCTAAACACTAAGTTAAGAGTGTTCACTAAGGTGGGATGCTAATCTCAATCTCATGCCATAGAATGACATCTAAGTCTAACTAGATAGGCCAAGTTGTATACTCTTTATGCTATCTCAACTACTTTCTAAAATCTCACAAGGTATTACTAGAAGTAAAGAAACTTTGATAAGGCAAAAGTAAAACTTGTTAGTAAAACTTGGGATGGGTATAAATCAAAAAGGGTGTAACCAAAGCATGATTAAGGTATTTTTCTTAGGTTATCTTGCTTGCAAGGGTTAGCTTGCATTGTTAATTATGGCTTGCCTTGGTTGGTGCAGTGGTTGAAAACTTGAAATTCTCCTCGTCTTCTTCAAGGTAGAACTCCTCCTCTTCGTAGACTTGGTCGGTACTATTGTCTATAAATACATACGGAATACGCAATCACCAAACAATACTTAACTAGTCTATTTAGTACACTAAGGCACACACTTGATGATCTAGCATCATCACAATCATCACGGGATTTAATGAACTAGTTTCATTTATTTTATTTGAGAAAAGTAATTTCTACTCATTGAAATTAATTAAGATTTAATATTCTCCAACAAAAATATGGGATCATGTGGACACATGTCATCACCACATATTCTAATACATGGGAATGTGATTTAAAGTGTTGGTCACATTTCAATAAGTTTAGGTTTATTATTTAAATGATTTAAAGTGACTAGAAATGCCTATATAGCATTATTTTGGTACTAGTCCAAAGTCACTGCATGCAAACCTAAATCTTATTACATATTTAGATAGGTATTTTCAAATGTGATTTTTGAGAGTTGGAATCAACTCAAAAGCTATTATGGTTGATTTTTGAAAAATGTTTGAATGTGGAAAAGTCTATGTCTTGTTATTTTTGCTATGTGAGATCTCTAACTCCAATTGATTTAAATGCAATGGGCTTGGATAAAGATTTTAATTATCTTTCTAACAAAATTTGAATCATTCATTTTGGTTCAGTAGAACTCTCTGAATTGATTTTGAAACTAGTGGACAAAATTGAGTTTAAGTATAAATAGAAAAATCTTTATTTGAATTTGCGGGCTAAGGCGGGAAACTAAATGGGCCGGCCCAGTGGTGCTCCGCGGCGCAGAGGGCAACTGACGGGGGGTCCACACGTTAGTGGCTGACTCTAACGCAAAGCGGTACGGGGCGATGTGGGTCGTGCGATTAGAACAGAGATCAACGGTGGTGCTTCATCGTCGACGACGAATAGGTCGCCGGCGAGACTGAACCCTAGCGGCTCGGTGGGGGTTGATTGGGGGCTTACCAGGGCTCCATCTAACGTGGAGATGGGGGCGATCGAACTGGTGGACGACGGCGGACTCAGGCGTGGTCACGGCGGCTCCTGGGTGGTCGCAATCGACGGTCCCCTTTCTCCTCTACTACGGCGAGCTTAGGCACAATTCTGGCGACTGCGAGCTCGAGCAGCTTCGGGGATGGTGTGAGGGGATCAGTGGAAGGTGGTGAGTGTTGGAGTGTGGAGAAATGGTGTTGGGGAGGTCTCCTTTTATAGCTCGACGAGGGAACCGTGAGCTGCGATGGTGAGCTCGTCGGTGACGATGGTACAGGGGCTAATGGCATGGGCGAGGTAGGCAGATGGTGCTCTGCCTCCTAGCGGTCATCTACGGTGTAATGGTGCTGCTAGGGGCGGTGGCAAACGGTCGGGAAAGGTCGACGCTCTGCGCGGCAGAGGCGGTGTTCGACGCGGCGTGCGGTGGCTGCGGGTCAATCGGCGGTGAACGGGGATGTCTGGGGGCCTGCTGGGGTTAAGGCAGAGCGGCGCGCGCGGGCTGTGGTCGAGGGGAGGCATGTGTTGGCATGTCAGGGACGGTGCACTCGCGTGTGCTCAGCATGGCGCAGAGGCGGCGAGCACGGGCTGTCTGCGGTGGTCTAGGGGCTAGCACTGCTCGGGGAAGGGAAAAGGGGCGGCGGTGTGATCACGCTCACCTCCTAGGTGGGGCGAAAAAGGGCAGGGTGTTGGAAATATGCCCTAGAGACAAATAGTAGTAAGGATATTATCATATTTCATATAGTTTATGATTAAGTTTTTTGATGGGGATATGCCGAATGGGGTATGCCCAGCAGGACGTTCCGATTGGGCCGAAGGGTCTACGAGTGGGCCTGCAGGACGACGACTGGAATGCGACTGAGGAGAAGGCCTGGCGACTGGAGACTAAAGGCCTAGAAGCATACTTGAAGCCCAGTCGGATTAGGTCAAAAGCCTCTGAATCCATATCTTGTTCGGTGGTAAACTGTAAACCCTAGCGAGGTGCCTCATATATAAACCTCCCTAGGGTACCTTGAGGACTTACGTTCCATCATACACCCCCTCAGGCGACTCGCTGCTTAGACGCCGAGCTCGCCACCCCTGTAGCTCGCTCTCCAATAATCCAATCTAGCAGGAGTAGGTCTTTACCCTCCGAGGGGCCGAACCTAGGTAAACCCATGTGCATCCGCCCCCATATCGCACCGCAGATGGCCGCCAGCTCTTCCTCACGTTACAACCAATCACTGCCAATAGCAGCAACTGCCGTGGCCATTTCCACGATAGTGGCGCCCACCATGGGGCATAGCAGGACTGGCCTGAGTTCTGCGGCGAGACCTTATTCACCGATTGATCGGCCGCTCGCCACCGGCCGCATGATCGCCATCGGCGGGATCTTACAGATCCTGCCCAGTAGCTACATCCCGGCATCACGCCCAGTCACTCACGGCGTGGTGATGCTGGTCGGCTCCATCAACCTCTTCGTTGGCTTCACCGGCGCGGTTGACCCAGCTGCGATGATGATCGTTGGCGGATCGCCGCTGCACCGCGATCTGCTCTCGGAGGAGCAGGTCCGATCCATCAGGAGCCTCTTCACCGAGTACGATTCGGCCCACAGCGATGCAGCCGAGACCAACGCCGCCACAAAGGATGAGGCCCTAAACGACGACGTCGACTCCGCGACCCCTGCCTCGGTCGATGGATCTATCACCGCGGCATCACGAGAGGACTCCATCACGCGAGTCTCCAACCCGGTGGATTTCGAGGACTCCTCCATCCTCGGGATATTTGACTCCAATTCCGGCTCGGAGTCGCCTAAAGACTTCCGCGCCAGATCCAATCGCTTTAACACGATCTACATGGCGGGCAGCACGGCCGCCCCGCCAGATCCGTTCTCCATGTCGATCCCGCCGACTTCCATGGCCACAGAGGTGGAGGAAGCCCGCCTGCGACTCGCGGCGGTGCAACGCAATGAGCTTGCCGAGCGCGAGAAATACCGTCTCGAGCGAGAAACAGTGCGGGAGCTATCACTCTATCACCTGCGCCACATCAGGACCCGCTTAAATTCCAACGTCTAGGGCCGCGTCCTGAACTTCAACGATGAAAGCAACCACGCACGCGTGGCCGAGCGCGAATACTGCAAGAACGCGCCACCAGGCGGAAGCAACCCTGCGAGATCACCACCCGATGCACCAGCGACTAGAGCCCGTCCACCACCCATTGGCCGCGCGCCCTTGCTGGATCAGCCGCGGATCATCATCTTGCCACAAGCCCGTGACGCCAACGGACTCCCACTCTACTCCACCCCAATGGACAACGTCGTCGCAGCCGACGCCGCGGTCGCCAACCTCGACATCCAAGGTGACGGCGCCCTGCAGATCCAGTATGCCAAGGCCCTACTCGCCAGGGCCGTCGAGCAACAAGCTGCGGGAGTCGACCCGCGGGGACGGATGTACTCCCGCTCCTCGGCAAGCAGAGCGGCATCAAGCGGTCACCCCACCATCGCCAACGCATTGACCTGCCCTCCACCGCAGCCCCTAGCGAATCAACCACGGGCCGCCAACCCTGCGCTGTCCACCAACGAGCCGCGACCGGCGAATAACATGGTCGCCACCAACGGGCAGCCCATTGATGCCCGAACACACATCGTCAACAACCAGGCTTGGCGGGCACGCCAACCCAACGACTTGAGGCACACCCTCACCAACCGCGGCGACCCCGAACCAAGAGGCTCGCTTAGTCGAGTCGGACCGCAATGCTTCGGGCCCATGATTCATGGGGAAAAATACCCTGCCAACTTTAAGGCGCCTAAGGAGACCGAAAAGTACGACCCGACGTATGATCCAGCAGTATGGCTGGACACATACCTCATGGCGATGGGAATCGCCGGCCACACCGACCTGCTCGCTGCTCGCTACCTCCCCCTGATGATGGAGGGTGCGACCCGGCAATGGATCAACACCCTCCTCGCCGACAGCATCGATTCCTGGGAGGAAATGAGGGATGCCTTCATCAGGCACTTCGAGGGCTCCTACACCCGCGCCACCACCATAGAAGACCTGGAGCGATGCATCCAGGGACAACGCGAGTTGACTCGCCGTTGGATTCAAAGGTGGCAAGAACTATGGATCAACGCCTCCGGCATCCACCTAGATACGGCGATACATTGCTTCAAGAACGCGTGCCGGTATGAACCCCTGGTCGCTAAGATCAAGAGGGTCTACCGGATGCTCGACAACGTCCCCGACCTCCTCGAGATCAGCAAGCGCTACGCGGAGGAGGACCCCAACCAAGACTCCGACGACGAGTCGGGAGGAAGACGCCGAACTAGCATCCACGACAGCGGGCGCCTGACATGCGCTACAGCAACACCCGCATCACCGCCAAGCGCCGCACGGACGGGCGAGTTGACTTCATCGCCAACATAGGCTACGGCCAACGTGACCCCAAGAGCTACCGCTGCGACGATGGAAATTATCGCGACAGCCGAAACTACCACTCCAACAATACGGCAAGGCCGAAATTCGACCCCGCTGCCCTGCTCAATCAGCCATGCATCTACCATAGTAGGGAGGGAAAACACGCCACCCACACCACCACGATTGCCACTCTCTCAAAGAGATTAAAAAGGCGAGGCCGGCGAGGGAGGACCCCAACAACAACCCGCCAAGGGACAATGGCAACGCCGACGGCTTCGGACACGCAGTCGGCTCGCTACACACCTTCACCGGGCTCGGCACCAAGCGCGAGAAGAAGGTGCTCGCACGCGCGGTTGCTATCAACGCGGTGACCCAAGTCGACATCCCTTGCTTCCTCAAGTGGTCCGAGCAGAGCATCACCTGGAGTCGCCAGGACCACGCGCCAAGAATCGAATACCCAGGGCGAGTCACCCTAGTGGTCAGGCCCAAGGTGGCCGACTACTGGCTTCCCAAGACACTGATGGACGGTGGGAGCTCCATCAACATCATGTACCTAGACACGTTCAAGAGGCTCTAGCTCCCAGAAGCAGCCATCGAGCCAACCCGGGCGACCTTCCACGGTATCGTCCCCGGTTGGAAGGCGTACCTGAACGGAAAAGTGACGCTGCCAGTCACCTTCGGCACACTGGAAAACTACCGCACGGAGAGGATCGTATTCGAGCTGGTGAGCTTCCCCAGCCCCTACCACTGCGTCCTGGGTCGCCAAGCGTTCGCAAAATTCATGGCGACCCCACACTACGCCTACAACATGATGAAGCTCCCAGGGCCAAGCGGCATCATCACCATCCACGGTGACCCTGATATGGCCATGGAATGCGAGGATAAAGGAGCCAAGCTCGCCGACACCGTCATCGCTGCGGAGACCGACCACGCGGAGGAGCTCGCGAAATACGCGGGCAACATCAACAAGGACGACCCCACCATCCTGAAGAAGCCAGCCGCCGCGAACTCCATGTTCGAGGCAACCACGCACACCCGCACCGTCGAGCTCGTTCCAGGCGACTCCAGCCAGACGGTCACCATCGGGGCACACATGAGCCCCGCATAGGAAAGCGCGCTCATCGGGTTCCTCCGTGAGAACCGCGACATCTTCGCATGGAAGCCATCTGACATGCCAGGTGTCCTGAGGGAACTCGCTGAGCACAAACTAAACGCCAACCCCAGAGTGCGACAAGTAAAGCAGTCGCTACGGCCCTTTAATGAAGAGCATCATCGAGCAATCGCCGAAGAAGTACAACGCCTGCTAGCCATAGGCTTCATTTGGCCAATCAAATACTCCAAGTGGCTGGCAAACCTAGTCCTAGTTCTGAAAAAGAATAACACATGGAGAATGTGTATCGACTACACCAACCTCAACAGCGCCTGCCTGAAGGAGGAGTTCGTCCTATTGCGCATCGATCAGATCATTGATTCGACCGCTGGATCGGAGTCGATGTGCTTCCTCAACGCATATTCTGGTTACAACCAGATCAAAATGGCAGTTGAGGATGAGGAGAAGACGGTGTTCATCACGCCATTCGGCGCCTTATACTACACGGCCATGACGTTCGGCCTCAAGAATGCCGGCGCCACATACCAAAGGTGCATGCAGGAGTGCCTCACGAGCCAAATTGGCCGCAACATCCACGTCTACATCGACGACGTGGTGGTAAAATCCACCCGCTAGGACGACCTGCTCGCCGACCTAGCTGAGACCTTTGCTAATTTGCGGAGGTACAACATCAAGCTGAACCCAGGAAAATGCACCTTCGGCGTCCCCACAGGACAGCTACTGGGATATGTAGTCTCCAAGCGCGGCATCGAGGCCAACCCCACCAAGATCGACACCATCGCGCGACTCGGCAAACCCGAGTGCCTGCCCGACGTCCAGAAGTTGGCTGGGAGAGTCGCGGCCCTCAGTCGCTTAATTCCCTGACTAGGCGAGAAGGCAATGCCTCTATACCGCCTGATGCGCAAGAACCCCACGTTCCAATGGGATGCGGAGGTCGACGATACACTCAAAGTGCTCAAAGAAGTGCTACCCGCGGCTCCACTCCTCGCTGCTGAACTCGACAAAGAGCCAATGCTCGTCTACGTGGCGGCCTCCACTCGAGTCGTCAGCACCGTGATGGTCGTCGAACGGCCAGAGGAGGACAAGGAGAGCCCCATACAGCGCCCTATCTACTACATCAGCGAAGTCCTGATGGATTCACGACAGCGCTACCCGCAGTACCAAAAGCTGGTGTACGCGGTATTCCGAGCTCAGCGGCGACTCCCCCACTATTTCCAGGAGCACCTGATCACGGTGGTCTCGTCTACACCTCTGCAGGACATAATACGCAATCGCGAGGCGACCGGGCGAGTCGCCAAGTGGGCCGTCAAAATCGGCGTCCACAACATCAAATACGAGCCCCGCAAAGCGATCAAGTCACAAGCCCTAGCTGATTTCCTCGCAGATTGGGAAGAAGCACAGCAGCCAGAGAAGCTCCCGTACCTCCACTACTGGTCGCTCCATTTTGACGGCTCCAAGAACGCCGACGGCGCAGGAGCCGGGGTCATACTGACCTCTCCCAAAGGAGACAAGCTCTGCTACGTGCTCCACCTCAAGTTCAAGCCCTGCACCAACAACATGGCAGAATACGAGGCCCTCCTCCACGGCATGAGGTCCGCTAAGGAGATGAACATCAACTGCCTACGATGCTATGGAGACTCCGACCTAGTCGTCAGCCAGGTCGCCGGGACATGCGATGCTGTCTCTCCAACAATGATCGCGTACCGCCAAGCGGTAGACCAGCTAGGAGGACACTTCGACGGCTACTCCGTCGAGTGGATTGACAGACGCAAGAATGAGGAGGCAGACGCCCTTTCCCGCATCGGGTCAGCTCGACAAATGCCACCCACAGGCGTCTTCCTCGACATCATCCACAAACCCTTGGTATGCCCACCGAAGGAGATCGACATCGGGATACCACTACAACCGGAGCCAGCCCTGGTCGCCATGATCGTGGAGCCCAGCGACTGGACGACACGATATGTCGCCTTCCTCGAGCACAAAATCCTCCCAAGCAATGAGACGGAGGGGCGCATGATCGTGCGCTGCTGCAAATCCTTCGTCATCATCAATCGCGAGCTCCACAAGCGCAGCGTGACTGGCGTGTTCCAACGCTGCGTCCAGCAAGAAGAAGGCTGCAAGATCCTCCAGGAATCCATGCCGGCGTCTGCGGCCATCACGTCGGCGCCAAGTTGCTGGTCGCCAAGGCCATGCGGCACAGTTTCTACTGGCTCACCGCACACCCCGACGCCACCGACATCGTCCAACGATGCGTTGGGTGCCAGAAATACGCCAACCAGACGCACCTCCCTGCTTCAGCACTCAAGACCATCCCCATCACATGGCCATTCGTTGTATGGGGCATGGACATGGTAGGCCCATTCAAGAAGGCCCCATCCGGCTTCACCCATCTCCTGGTCACGGTCGACAAGTTCACCAAATGGGTCGACGCCAAGCCGATCAAAAAGTGCGACGGCAAGACGGCCACCAAGTTCTTACGCGAGCTCATCTACCGGTATGGCTACCTGCACAGCATCATAATGGACAACGGCACCAACTTTGCCAAGGGGGCCATGGTGGAATTCTGTGAAGAGCATGGCATACGACTCGACCTCGCTTCAGTCGCCCACCCGAAGTCGAATGGCCAAGCAGAACGCGCCAACCAGAGCGTCCTCCACGGGCTCAAGCCGCGACTCCAGGTGCCCCTCGAGCGCACCCCAGGATGTTGGGTCTACGAGCTCCCCTCCGTAATATGGGGGATCCGCATGTCCGTCAACCGCTCCACCGGGTTCACACCCTTCTTCATGGTGTATGGTGCCGAAGCCGTAATGTCAACTGACCTGGAGCACCTCGAGTTGCCAATTATGTCGAGGCGACAAACGAGGTAGCCCGCGAAGACAGTGTCGACCAACTCGACGAGGCACGCGACCTGGCTCGCTCCCGCACCGCCATCTACCAGCAAGGACTCTGCCGCTACCACAGCCGCCGAGTCCGGACTCGCACCTTCCAGGAGGGCGACCTGGTCCTACGACTGGCCCAGGACAAGAAGGGCATGCACAAACTCTCCCCCCATGGGAGGGACCATTCTCCATAGGGTGAGTCCTTGGCAACGACGCCTACTACCTCATCGACATACGGGGTGATGGCCAACTCGAGGTCGGAAGGCCATGGAATGTAAACCTTCTCCGAAAGTTCTATACATAGAACCCCAACTTGTACTCAGCCGGCATATATAATGAAATTCATTCGGATCACACAAATTGTGTCTACTCGCCATATTCTTGTGCCACTCGCACTCATATAAATTAGCAATACGCTACCCACGGAAGTCAACCCTTGGTCGTGCGACCGGCACGGCTAAGTAGTGTGTCCTAAGGGCACTAAAAATATTCGGGCCTTAGGACATCCACGAATACGCCAATCCGGAGCCACCATCGGAGTCGCCTAGCTCGACTGGCCCACCGGGCCAAGACGACCAGTATACGCTCCTCACAGTGACATGTGCTTCCCATCCTCGCGCAAAGCGACTCAAACGGTTAAGTACCACACACGAGGACTCCGCAAGAATGGAATCCTCACGCGGCTCGGGAACACACCAAGTAAGAGAGCTGCCTTGGACTCGCCCAGCGACTAGCTCTCCGAGCCAGGGGAAGAGACGCGTTACAAACAACGCATTAAGAACCTACTATAGGAACACGCCCAATACGGTTGAGCACCACGCTCGGGGACTCGCCTACAAAATAATCCCACTCGCGCTCGGGGACTCGCCCCTCAGAAAATGCAAGGGACAAAACAATGCACAACCAAAAGAAAACACATAAGTATACAATCGAGTTATACCCTATTAAAGGGCGGACGCGCTCGGGGACTCGCTCAAACAAAAATAAACACACCACACGGTTATGGTCGCAATACGAGTCGATTGACTCCCCTTACTCAAAATATTGTTCACATTACAGCAGTCGCCACTTGGCATATATTACAAATTGCCCAACGATATTATCTATTCCGTAGGTCCTGACAAAGAAGCACCACCACCTCCCTTGACACGAACGAAAGGCTGCCACGGGTTCATCGGGTAGGTCGTCAGTGACTTCGACAACGCCGACCGGAAGGGTTGCTCCGACTTCATGTCGCGATGCTCCGGCTCGGGGTCGCCAGGCGCCAACACCGTTTCCTGGTATGGCAGAAGATCCCCCATCTCCAACACCCGATCAGCAAAAGGGGCGGTGTTGGCAGTCAGCTTCAGCACCTCTGACATCTCCACCATGCCAGTCGCCGATGGGTAGCCGCTGGTGACGTCGTCGAGGTCGAAATCATCGGGGAAGTGGGCGAGACCCAGGCTCAATGCCGTGGTGGACCCGCGCCTAAAAGCCGAGCGTGCCATCCACTCCACGACGATGAGCGCCTCCTCCAGATAGCGCCACACTTCCGTAAGCCCCCCAGGAATAACCTCGGTGGGGGACATTCCTTGAAGGACAGCTTGGACACACAATGCTGAAGCCGTGGTCGCGTTCACCATGGCAGTCACGCACTGAGAGGCGTTGAAGGTCTGAACCACCGGGTTGCTTTGCCCTATCACAACTGCAAAATCAGATGTCTGTGAAACTACGGACTTCCCCAATCAGGGATTCGCCAAACGAGTCAAGCAAAAGATGGAGACTCACCAAGAAGCTTGCGTCAGTTCTCCGTGACATGCTTCTCCAAGGCGGCATGATCGTTCTGCAGCCCCACGATGATCGAGTCCGTGTCCTTGCGTTCCTCCTTAGCCGCAACGACATCGGCCTTTGCTCGATCCTCAAACGAAATTGAGGCCGCTTTCGCCTCCTCCAAGTCATGGGTCAGTGAGGCAATTCGCCCATTCGCCGCGTCTAGCTCGGCAACTGGAACATACCCTTCATGGGCCTTGGAAATTGCAGCCAGAATACCATCTGAAAAGGAAAGATACAAGTCATCAATGCGTCACACACCAATAGTCCATAGCTGAAATAGAAAAAGGAAAAGAAGCAAGTACTTACCAACAGTCTCCTGGAGTCGCCGGTTTGCCTCCTGCGCCACGCGCAGATCCCGCTCTAAACGCTCCTTGGCTGCTTGTCGATCGGTCGACTCCCTCTGCAAACCCTACAAAAACAATAAAGATCAGTACTTACAAAGAGCAACATCAAGTTCCTAGCCACTGAAATTCAGCGACTAAGAACTCGGGGACTGGAGAATAGAAGGAAATTCAGTTCCTAGCTGCTGAAATTCAATGACTAGGAACTCGGGGACTGGAGAGTAGAAGCAATTCAGTGCCTAGCCGGTGAAATTCAGCAGCTAGACACTTGGGGACTGGACGTACCTGAATGGTGGCGCCAAGCATTTTGTGAAGCTCACTGGCATCAGTCGACGGGACTGTGAAAGAGGTGCGCCCATGATGAGACCCAACGTCTTCATCAACGATCTCCGGGCTATGTGGTGACTGGTTGTCCGCCATGCCTAGGAACCCCTTCGCCATGAAGCGCGAGAACATGGCTGACGCTCTGGCCGGGGCACTGGTCGTCGGAGCCGGCGCTTCTGGCGCAGGGGCGACCGTGACTAGCTCCGACCGCGCAGCCGCCACCTCTTCCACGACCGCAGCGGGATCGCTCCCCTTGGCGCCAATCATCTCTACGGAATCGTCGGCAACGCCATTCTGCCTCTTCGCGCCCTCCACAGTCGCTGCGTCATCAGCAGACTTCCTTTTCTTGGGGAGGTCGCCCTCTCCTGTAGTGGTGACCGGCGGAATCTTCGCCACTGAAGGGCGGCCGATCTTCTTGACTCCAGACCTGTCAAAATTCCAAAATCAACACAGAGACAAGACGGAAACGGAACACAAATCGGAATGGAGAATTCGAGGCTTACTTGGAGACTGGGAGAACGCGCATCCTGGTGCTAATGTGGGCGGGCTTATCCAATTCCGGCCCTAGCTTGCGCGTGAGACCCCTCTCAAAGGCGTCTGAAGCCCATGACACCGCGGGCTTCCTCAATGACGAAGCCGCGGTCGCCGGAATTTCTGCCTCCGAAGATGTGGCCGCTCTTGACGGCTGCGGTGACTTTGACGCCGCTGCCTCAGCCGCCTCCTGGCTCGGTACCTTCAAGACCGTTGGCGCAATCACCACCAGAGGAACCTCTACCGCCGCCTCGGTGTCCTCGCCCTCCAACCCCTTCATCGCAATCGCATCCTCCGGGACTTTGTGTGATGTCTCGGAGGTGTCTTCATCGTTAGAGTCATCATCTGACTCAAACACCATCGACGACCTGGGTGGCGATGTTGGCTTCTTTGCTGGTGACTTTGGTTTGCGCGCAGGCTTTGACGGCGTGGCCGTGTGCCGGGATGTGTGCTCTTGCACGATCTCGTCGCCTCCTTCGTGTTCATCGAGGCTGCGGCTCGCTTCGAACTTGCTCTGCTTCTGCATGTGAGTCTTGCGAGCCGTAGGCGCTGGGGGAGGAACCTCCTCATCTTCCTCGTCGCTTTCGAAGGAGTTTCCTTCGGAGGCCTCTTCGAGCTCCCGGGGGACCTCTTCGTCAAGAGGAGGGAGCCAGCCCTCCAACACCTGGAATAGCTGAGAACAACCATGAGTAAATACCAAATGATGCGACTGTGAATTACATTGCGGAAATGGCAACTAGAGGGAAAACTTACCGTGGGGGCTTCATTCTTCACGGGAGTATACGGGGCGAGCCTGACTGATACGGTGGTGAATTCCGCATATGTGATCTTCTTTAGGGCGGCCTTGTAATCCTCGGCCTCCCACGACTCTTTGCTGGTTCGGGAGGGCTCGTGCTTCCCGCTATACTCATACATCCAATGCGGTCGAGCCGCTAGCGGAACCAGACGCCGCCCGAGCCAGCAGTTGTAAAGGTTGATCAAAGTCAACCCCTGGTCCTTCAACCTCTAGATCTGGTCCATCATCTCTACGATGACCATCTTCTGGTCTTCAGGGAGCTTCTTCGGCGCCAGCCGACGAGGCTCGCTCCTTTCGGCGATGAACTCGAGAAGCGCCACCTCGCCGGAGGGAGTGGATTCCTTCACATAGAACCAACTCTTCTTCCACTCGCTGGTGGCTTTCTTCGGCAGAAGGAGCTTGATGAAGTTGGCCTTTGGCTTTAATTGAAATGTGACGCCATCGGCCGCCAGTATCAAGCCGCTGGACGCCTCGCGCCCGATGCGACCATGGAAGAGCTCCAACCACAGCAAGAAATACAGCCTGCAGCCGAGGTAGCACTCACAGAAGGCGACAAAGATCGCCAACTACTCGATGTTGTGCGAGCCAAGATCTGATGGTTTGATTGCATAATACACACAGAAGCGCCGGAAGAAGAGCGAGGTGGGAAACCCCAAACCTCTCTCTAGGTGGCTGGGGAAACAAATGAATTCGCCGGCTCGCGGTTTCGGCTCGGTCTTGGAGGGAGGGGAACCCGCCAGTTCCCCTTACGGAGGACTCCGGCGTCCTCGAAGGACTTGAGCTGGGCCGTGGTGCACTTGGATTTCCCCATGAGCCTTTGGGAGGTGCCATTGGGAAGGATGTGGAGTCGCTCAGTGCGGAAGGATCGAATCGAAGGAAGGCAGAAAGAATGAATGTGGGAGAATGAAGAATGCAGGGAAGGATCTGCAGAGCTGATTCGCCACTCCCCTTATAGAGGAACGCTACCCGCCAAATTTGGGGTAGCCGAACTACCTACGATAATTACGCCGAAGCTACTGTTGGAATACCCAACGGATAGTTTGACCAGGTTGATAGTCCAACTCCTCCTGTCCACTCGCCGAAGCAGCGACTTGGCAGTCATGACATTCGCCGGAGCAGTGACTGGGAGCCTAGGGAAAATTTCCTCGGTTTTAGTGGAGTCCATCGCCGATTCGGCTAGGTGTCCAAATTTGGCTCGCCTACTCCGACCGCCAAAAGGACACCTGTGCCTGAATCAATAATGGCCCCGGGGACTACTGATGGGGATATGCCGAATGGGGTATGCCCAGCAGGACACTCCGATTGGGCCGAAGGGTCTGCGAGTGGGCTTGTAGGACGGCGACTGGAATGCGACTAAGGAGAAGGCCTGGCGACTGGAGACTAAAGTCCTAGAAGCGTACTTGAAGCCCAGTCGGATTAGGTCAAAAGCCTCCGAATCTATATCTTGTTCGGTGGTAAACTGTAAACCCTAGTGAGGTGCCTCATATATAAACCTCCCTATGGTACCTTGAGGACTTACGTTCCATCATACACCCCCTCAGGCGACTCGCTGCTTAGACGCCGAGCTCGCCACCCCTGTAACTCGCTCTCCAATAATCCAATCTAGCAGGAGTAGGTCTTTACCCTCCGGGGGCGAACCTGGGTAAACCCATGTGCATCCGCCCCCATCTCGCACCGCAGATGGCCGCCAGCTCTTCCTCACGTTACAATCAATCACTACCAGTAGCAGCGACTGCCGTGGCCATTTCCACGACATTTTATATCATGTTATAACTGTATTGAGTGGAAACATCAATACATGTGTGATATACAAAAAACCAGGGGTTCCCAGTGAAACTCTAGTCACTGGTTCATTGGTCAACAGATGATCATGTTTCCTGATCATGTGGCATTTATGCCAGTTGGAAATGGAGTCAACTCATTCAGAGAATGAGATGATGAACCAATACCCAACCTAAACATCGTGACTCGATCTTGTTAAGAAGTTCAAGTTACGATGATTAGAAATGAATCCTCGTAGACTATTCCTTAGACCGTGAGGCTATATCAATCATTGTCTCCTGAGAGTGCTTTGATAGCATCAAGTGCCACTTGGTAATACAGTGGTTATAAAGGTGTGTTCAGGTACTCGGAGGAAACCGTTGAGGCAATATATGTCAAGAGCGGGATTTGTCTGTCCATGTGACGGGAAGATACTCAAGGGCCCACTTGGGGAGGTTATATCCAATAGCTACGCAACGTGTGATTTGACCAAGGGGATATCACTTGTCGGAACGAGTCAAGTAGCGTTGTTCGGTAACGAGATTGAACACGACATGGTGATGTCATTGATCAGATCTCGGGCAATGCAAGTATCGAGTGACAAAGGGAATAAGACACGACTGTCCCGGTTCAAATGACGAAAGATCTTCGTGGAACGCGCAGGGGTCACATGGCCATCCAGGTATCTATGTTGATCATTGGTGTGGGAGTGTCCTGACCATGTTTGGAGTGTTCCAGAACCATGGGGTATCATGCTTAAGGGCTTGATGATGCTTAGAAAGTGTTTATAGGATCGGTAGAATCGTCGAAGATTAGTAGAGAGAAAATCGGAAGGGTTTCGGTAAGTCTGGAGGATGTCCGGAGTGGAGGTAGAAGGTGTTCCATAGCCACGGAGATTGAATAATGTGTGAATGAATGTTAAATGTTGATTTAATCATTTATTCATAATTATTTAATAAAGAGAAAATCAATTAAAATGGTCAAAGGCTTAATGGGCCAATTTCCAGAGGGAGAGGGCCCATTAGGGGAAAGGAGAGAGGGAGAAGGGGCAAGGGGGCTGGCCGGCTGGGCCTAGCCCCCCCCCCCCCCCCCCGTGCGGGGCCCACTAGGGTGGTCGGCGGCCACCCCTCCCCCCTCCTCTCCTTTAGTCCCACTCCGGGACTTTGAGGGAGGTAGTACCTCCCCTCCCCCCATTTATAGTGGGGGTATTTGGCCAAATTAAATACACCAATAATCAATAAAGGTCTTCTCACTTTTGGGAGGACCTCTAATTGATATTTTCTCTCTTCCCCTATCTCTCTCGTGACCATGGTCCCAAGTCTGGACTGCGCGAACGAGAGATATCTTCACCGTGGAGCGTCGTCGCGTTGCGGGATTCGGATCCGGGAGCTCTAGTTCCGCAACTGCTGCTGGATCGGGGAAGCGGGAGTCATCGTCAGGCACCAGACGTGTGTAACTCCCTGCGAGGTGTCGCACTTGAGGCACTCAAGTCATTGGAGCCAAAGGAGCACAAGGACTTCATCACAACCTTGAGGTCGGCTTCAACTATGCTCTCCTGAGCGTTGACAACGCTTTTCGGTCTTCAAGGGTAAGTTCGCGAAAAGCCCCTCCTGTTACTGTATTACTAATAGATAGGTCCTCGAAGCTTCAGGGGTTCATGGGTGTAGAGTAAAATTTATTGTTTTTATACGCGGACCCCCAACAGTGGTATCAGAGCTAGATCTATGCGTAGTAATGCTAGTACGCGTAGAACACACGAGATGTAGCGTGTGGGCGTTGATCTTTTAGTTGTTACCCTCCCATGTGTAATTGTGTATACCGCAGTAATGCTTGATGAAGCGGCCCACAACCGACTTTATGCGTTCCTTCGCGAGACTGGTCCACGCTTGACATATGACTTGTACCGTATAGAGTGGCTTAGGGGAGTGTCTGTCTCTCTCGCATTAGTTGGTATACCATTTGCAATGGAGGGCCCCGAAAGGGGTGTAGTAGAGACAACTACTTGATCAGCGTTCTGCTGAAAGTTCGTAGGTAAGAACGGTTCTTGTGCGAAAGCCCATTCAGCCACGTAAAACATGCAAAGATAAAGTAGAGGCGTCTAACTTTGTTTTGCAGGGGGCGTTGCTTTGTGATATGGTTGTGGCTAAGGTAAAGTGATTACCTTATGTTACGTAGTAGTAGATAGTCACAAAGGTGATGGACTACCACGCTGGAATGACACCGGTACCTTGGTGTCTATGGCACCGGAACCCTGGCACCGGAATCCGGTGACGACGGATGGAGATCACGACGTGAAGGACCATATCACATCGCATTTACATTCAATGTTATTGTTTGTATATCTTATTGTGTGCTAGTATTAGATACTCGACGGTAGCCTAATAAGATAATCCCTATTAAAATTACCAACGATTGTGTTCCCCCTTAGTGTGCACCACCAAGAAAGTTCTTCGGTATGAGGCGATCCAGGGTACAGGCCTGGGTGTCAGACATATCTACGTTTGCATACAATGGGTGCAAGCCATGTTGCACCTTGAATACACTAAGGTTGAGTTGGCAAGCCTAGCACGCCACAGAAGCGTGGCCTCAGAATACGGATGGTCGAAAGATCAACCACGAGTCGCATGAATGATGTGACCGACGTTTAGCATCCACCCTTGAACCCACATTGATGGTCGTGACGATCGGGGGAGATGTGGCTGATAGGGGTCGTGTTATCACTAGGAACCCTTTTGGGGATAGGTGTTTCTGAGTGGAGTTATCATTAACTCATTTAATTATAAACTTAGTCTAAATTCCTTTTTGCAATTATAAATGTAGATGGCACCTTTCCAGTTGACAATTGATTGGTTAGAAGGAGAGAAGCTCAGATTAGATGGATCAAACTTGTCCATATGGGTTGCACGTCTCCACGTTCTCCTTAGCGACAATGACGTGGTCGACTACATACTCGACGGGATGGATTTGGATCAGCCTACTGACCTAGAGACCCCAGAGCAGCGGAAAGACCGCTATATCCGTCGGGAGATGGCCTCCTATATTTTAGTTGTGATGTGTTTCGGAATGGTGGATGAGCTGTGGCCTTTCGTGGGTGATGTCAACCCTCGTTCGGTGATGCTACAGCTTAGGACACATTTCGTGGAGCAGACACGCATTTGGGAGCATGAGCTGATGGGAGACTTCCTCTCCATTAAGATGGAGGAGAACTCATCACTGGACGACCACTTGGAGCGCATGCATGATGTGTACATGAGGCCTGCATACTTCCTGGATAGCTGGATGTCGGGCTCTTTCGCAAATGGCGTTGTGCTGCGGTCGCTGCCACCAAGCTACCAAGCACAAGTCAGGACTTGTGTTATGAGAGGCGACGCAGATTCAATGGAGTTCCACCGGTTCGTAACACATCTCAGGAATGTGTTGGTTGAACCAAATGTCGCTGAGGTCATCAATGACAAAGGTATATATTTGATATACAGTTTTATAAATGTTATAATCTTGCAAACACATTGCAGTGTTAAGTATATCTAATACTTATTATGTTTTTTTGAAAACAGGTCCTTCTGCATGAGAGGTGCTTGCTGGAGAGGAGGTGACCTTGCGTGTTTGATGGAGAGCATGATGATGACGGCCGACGACACTCACCCTCGACATTTACCATTTAGTTTATGTTTACGATGATTATTGTAATCAAGAGATTGTGAACTTCTTTAGTGTGTCTCACACTTTGTGAGACGGTTATTCATATGAGTTTGTAACAAATAGTTGTTCCACTTTTATGAATGATTTCTATTCATGTTCATATCTTGTTTGATTATATGTGAATTATCCTTGTTGTTTGAAACTAATTGATAATGCATGAACATTTGTAAAATATTGAAATGCCTTTAAAATACCCAACTTAATGATATGTTCATTAATGAATGAAAAACCATTGTTTAAATTCAAAGTTATGTGATAATATGTCAAATACATTCGATTTATTATCACATATAAATCATGCCTAAGTTCGGCAAAATAACTTGAACACCGTGTATTACTTGAATACAAAGTGTTTAATGAATTGTTAAAGTTAATACATATTCGATGTATTGTGTTTTAACGAAAATGGTAATTATCATTATATGATTGTTTAAATGTGTAAAGAAGTTTACCAAAGGAATCAAGAATATGAAACTATTTGATTTGATCGAAGTGTTTCATCAACACAGGGTATAAAGATAAAAGGGAATCTAATTACTATGATTTGATCAATAGTAATGAAATTCAACTTTATAAGAATGGCATAAAAGAAATTGTGGAATGCAATGCATTTTGAAACGTCAAAATGCAAAGCATCACAATGTGATATTAGATATCAAAGTGGGTGAATAGAAGGCACCAAATAAATCGTTGTAGTGTAGATGTAGAGACCATTAGCTTAGAAATAGTTAACACTCAGTTAGAATGTAGTGAACCATTTGAATTCTTGAAAGTTTTGGGGTTATTCGATATAATCAAAACAATAGCGAATAAGTCCTTGTAGCGTATTCATTGGAAACTTTGAATACGAAATCCATAGCTAAAACCAAAAGGAAAAACAAGATTCGTATTGCTTGGATTTTGGTGCATTATTGAGAAAGCTCACTTTTAGTGATATTTCTCAATTATGAAGCAAATGGAAAATAGTGTAAAACACGATGAGGATTCAAAACTCTGCATCAGAGTATTGAGAAGCGCAACGGACAATGTTCCTGGACGATTATCTTCATAGAAGGAAAGAATCAATGATATTGATCATTGTGTTTTCCCCACTAGTCTACATGAAGTAGGATTCAAAATGTAAATCCATATCTAGTATGGAGACATTTGTGAATCATTTGTCATGATTCTTGGAATGTGACATACCTATGAACTACAAAGGAAATAATGGTAAACTAGAATTATGAGAAATCCTAGAAGCAAAATTCACTTGAGACTAGAAAGCAATTCGTTGCTGAATCTCACAAGTAAAAGGGTTACGTGGATTTTCCCAAATGACTGCAAAGCCATAGTGGAAAAGGGGGTGAATGACAAAAGCACAATTTCTCAAGTATTGGACAAATTCAAATGAATTTGATTCAAGTGTGCTAAATGTCTAGAGGATTTAAAACTAGTAAAAGTACTAGTATCTCATAGTAAAACTCCAAGTTTGATATTTGATCAAAGGATTTGAGTTATTCAAAATAGTGAATGGATATGCAATTTGCATAAAATTGAGTGGGAGCTATGAGAGCCTTCCTAAAACAATATGTGATTGACATATTTTTGAGTGGGAGCTTATAGGAGTAATTCTTAAGTATGTTAAGAATGAAAGCGCAAATACTTACAAATACTGATTTATAAGATGTAGAAGCTTATAACAGGTGTATTATGATATTCTGTAGCATTCCTTAAGAGATTCTGAAAAGAGTTTCGGAATAGAAGTTAATTAAGGAATTGGTCCTTAATAACTCAAATTAGGAATAGTATTAAGTTTAACATCAATGGTTGAAAGAAAGAAAAGGATGATCATCATCCACTATGTTGAGACATATGTTCTATCTTAGTAAACCATGATGATAACTTAGCATAATATGTGATCCAAATAAGGAACGTTTGAAAGTGATTAAGTTCGAATCACAAAACGTCTGTAGTGTCTAATAGAGAACTGCAGACATGTTTTCCAAATCCATAAAGGATGACATATCTTAAAACATAAAGGGTTATGTTATAAGGAAATATGTTGGAAACTCCTGTAGATACCGATTAAAGTCAAGTAGGAAGCAAGGTGAACAAAAACATCAAAAATTGCACAGAGTGCACTAGTGTTTCGATGAATACGTTTATAATAATAGATAAGGGTACCATCAAAGTGTTGTATAATGTTATGGCGAGGCTAGTTCGCTTTTAACGTAGAATGATGTGTCCCAGGGCACAGTGCCCATGAGAAAGCCCTCGAGGTTGATCTAACGTCACTGTAGGCTCCTGGAATCAGGCCTCGATCTGCTGCCATAGCAATGATGCATACACACAGATGCTATCATGTGATGATAAAGTATTAATGTCAATCAAGGTGACATTAGTAAGTTGCAAAGGATTTGGGACTATAAAGTACAGACCCAAGACTCAACCTCTTCCATGAGCAAGCATGTTCAGGGTACCGGATATATGGTGTCAATGATTGAGAACAAATGCAGCTAGTGTATTTGTACTCTAGTGCAAGTGGGAGACTGTTGGAAATATGCCCTAGAGACAAATAGTAGTAAGGACTATTATCATATTTCATATAGTTTATGATTAAGTTTTATATCATGCTATAACTGTATTGAGTGGAAACATCAATACACGTGTGATATACAAACAACCAGGGGTTCCCAGTGAAACTCTAGTCACTGGTTCATTGGTCAACAGATGATCATGGTTCCTGATCATGTGGCATTTATGCCAGTTGGAAATGGAGTCAACTCATTCGAAGAATGAGATGATGAACCAATACCCAACCTAAACATCGTGACCCGATCATGTCACGAAGTTCAAGTTACGATGATTAGAAATGGATCCTCGTAGACTATTCCTTAGACTGTGAGGCTATATCAATCACTATCTCCCGAGAGTGCTTTGATAGCATCAAGTGCCACTTGGTAATACAATGGTTATAAAGGTGTGTTTAGGTACTCGGAGGAAACCATTGGGGCAATATATGTCAAGAGCGGTATTTGTCCGTCCATGTGACGGGAAGATACTCAAGGGCCCACTCGGGGAGGTTTATCCAATAGCTGCGCAACATGTGATTTGATCACTGGGATATCACTTGTCGGAACAAGTCAAGTAGTGTTGTTCGGTAACGAGATTGAACACGACATGGTGATGTCATTGATCAGATCTCGGGCAATGCAAGTATCGAGTGACAAAGGGAATAAGACACGACTGTCCCGGTTCAAACGACGAAAGATCTTTGTAGAACGCACAGGGGTCACATGGCATCTAGGTCCCTCTGTTGATCATTAGTGCGGGAGTGTCCCGACCATGTCTGGAGTGTTCCTGAACCGTGGGGTATCACGCTTAAGGGCTTGATGATGCTTAGAGAGTGTTTATAGGATCGATAGAATTGCCGAAGATTAGTAGATAGAAAACCGGAAGGGTTTCGGTAAGTCCGGAGGATGTCCGGAGTGGAGGTGGAAGGTGTTCCATAGCCATGGAGATTGAATAATGTGTGAAATAAATGTTAAATGTTGATTTAATCATTTATTCATAATTATTTAATAAAGAGAAAAATCAATTAAAATGGTCAAAGGCTTAATGGGCCAATTTCCGGAGGGAGAGGGCCCATTAGGGGAAAGGAGAGAGGGAGAAGGGGCAAGGGGGCTGGCCGGCTGGGCCTAGCCCCCCCCTGCGCGGGGCCACCCCTCCCCTCCTCTCCTTTAGTCCCACCCTAGGACTTTGATGGAGGTAGTACCTCCCCTCCCCCTATATATAGTGGGGGTATTTGGCCAAATCAAATACACCAATAATCAATAAAGGTCTTCTCACTTTTGGGAGGATCTCTAATTGATATTTTCTCTCTCCCCAATCTCTCTCGTGACCGTGGTCCCAAGTCTGGACTGTGCGGACGAGAGACATCTTCACCGCGGAGCACCGTCGCGCTGCGGGATTCGGATCCGGGAGCTCTACTTCTGCAACTGCTGCTGGATCGGGGAAGCGGGAGTCATCATCAGGCATTGGACGTGTGTAACTCCCCACGAGGTGTCGCACTTGAGGCACTCAAGTCGTTGGATCCAAAGGAGCGCAAGGACTTCATCACGACCTTGAGGTCGGCTTCGGCTCGTCTACATCAACCATGCTCTCCTGAGCGTTGACAACGCTTTTCGGTCTTCAAGGGTAAGTTCGCGAAAAGCCCCTCCCGTTAATGTATTACTAATAGATAGGTCCTGGTAGCTTCAGGGGTTCAGGGGCATAGAGTAAAATTTATTGTTTTTATACGCGGAACCCCAACACGGGGCGGTCTCCTGCGACGTGGGCATGGTCGGCCGGCGATCATTTTTTGAGGTGAAATAGTAGGGAAAAATCCCCACTGCAATTTTTATTATAAGATACGAGTATGTTACATTGAAAAAAATGATCATGGCCTCGGGATGGTGTGGCACTTCTGCTAGAGGCTAAATGGTAGCTCCTTGATGGCATGGTTAGAACTAGGGGAGACCAGGGGAGTGAATTGAGGTTTAAAGGGTCGACAAAGCATTGATCAAAACATTATTAGTTAGGCATATTAGATTGTGACCACCAGGTGTTCGACATAATGGCTGCAAGAAACTTTTATTTGAATTTTGAAAAGATTTTTGGTGGGTGTGTTAGTCATAAGCTTGATCATCTGTGGTTGCTTGGGATTGTCAAGGTGAACTCATTTGAGTGGTTTTTGAAAAAGTGGGATCTATGCACATACACTTGATTCCATTTTCAAATGCCATTTAAAATTAGTGTTTAAATGTTTTTGTAAGATTCCAAAGTGGGCCTTGGTAGATATTTACTTGTACTAGCAAGGGGTGCAAAGATCTAGAATTGTTTCTGTTTGAAATTGATTTTTAGGAACACCTAAAGTGGCCTAGTGGATTAAAATGGCACAAATGACCATTTGCATATATTAATCTTATTTGATTTCTTTTTCTTTGGATTTTGTTTTTAATTGATCTAGATGATGTGGCATTCACCTTTGAATCATTTTACAACCATTAGAACAATCAAACATGGCATTTTCAAACAATTCCATATTAATGCAAAGACACATGCATTCATAAATATTTTGATGATATAAAGTTTTTGTTAACCCTAAATTGGGTGATTTGGATCTTGATGACCTTGATTAGAGATTTGGGATGTTACATTTAACCACTAATTTTCACATAACAAGTTTAATTCAGAAGGTAGCTAAAAACATCAATATACTTGGAATAGCAAATGCTAATAGGTAGGTATGGTGGACTCTTTGGAATAACTTGGTTTTAGGAGTTGGATGCATGAGTGAAACTCATACTTGGTTATGGAGGCCAGCAAAACACTAGGAGCAACCAACTAAGAGAGCAATAATGGTCATAATCATGCAAAGCGACAAAACATTATTAATTAAAGCATAAAGTGATATTACAAGTCGAAAACTAAAGGATCATAAAGGCTATGGTGACTAGGGATAGTCATAACATGGTGTGAGCATGCGCCAAGTCAACCCAAATAAAGCATCAAAGGAGAATACCACAATACTATGCTTTAGTATGCTAAAACAACGCATGTTTCTTCCAAGGCACATTAAGCAATCTCAATTGTTTATAACATGTCATGCTACAACAAAGATCACTAAGCATAAAGCCAAAACAATATCAAGCATGGCATGACAAAGCATAAGCCACAGTCAAAAACAAGCTCTCTTTACCACTTAAGCATGAACTTTCCTACTCTTTTCCAATCCAAACCAAACTATTTGAAAACCAATGTATGAAAGAGGGGGTCCAACCAATTTATTCAAGCGAACTAAGAAAACCAAGCAAACAAAAACTAAGATGAAAATTAAAATGCTCCAAGAACAACACAACTGTCCATGAAACAATAAAAATGAAGTGTTTGGAAGAAACTTGGGATTTTTATTGATGAAGAAGGGGATGCCTTGGGCATCCCCAAGCTTTGACGCTTGTACTTCTTGGATATTTATTGGGGTGACATAGGGTGGCATCCCCAAGCTTGAGCTTTAGTCCATTCTTCATCTCATTACATCATTCTCTCCATAGACCTGGATTTTTTTCTTCATACAAAACTTCACACAATCTTTATTAGCAACATTAGTGCACTCAAGATAATAAGTCTTTGGGTTCAGTTTCAACACCAATGAAACTTCCATTAAAACACAAGCTATTGTAGCACTTCCCTCAAAAAACTCGATTCCCCAAAATAACTCAAAAAGGAATCGACAAGAAGCAAATGCAAATAATGGTAGAAATCTGTCAAAACAGACCAGCAGGTAAAAACGAATTTTTTCAAATACCTTCTGTTGATCAAATCAAAAAGTGTTGAGCTAAACAAAGTTAGATAACAACCTGGGGCAGAATTAGAAAAATTCACGCCTCAAACCGACGAATAGAGATTTTACACAAATTTTTATGGTGAAGAACAAAAATCTGTTTCGGGGCAGCAACTTTACCAATCATTACTTCTCTCTCATTAGAGGTTACTCTTGGCACAAAAAGCAAATAAAAATGATAAGAAGCGGTTAATACAGAGGTAATAACTTCCAAGACTCATCTAAAACTTTTGGGTTATCTCCCAATAAGTACTTTTCTTTAACGCTTTTAAGTTAGGCATAAGAAGCAAGAAAAAGAATCAAGTGTTCTCAAATGAAGAAGCATTAAAAGTGATACCAGAAATATCTTCAACAAGGCAAGGTATCTCATCTAAATAAGTTCTAGAGGATCCTCTCTCAATTCTCTTGGGTTCACTATTTTCACCAAACGGGTTTTCAGGAACAATCCAATCAAGATTCTTTTCTATGGCTTCATGCATTACTACAAGTTTAAAAGGTATTGGTATCTCAGTTTCCTCCCAATTAGGTTCAGTTTTGTCCATCTTTTCTCGTGTACCAATAACATATACACATGAGCCTAGCATATTAAAACGTTCAAAGACTTTCCTAGCTTCCTTAGCAACATCATAGAATTCCTTCAGCAAAGTTTCTAGAATAAAACCTCTCTTTTCAGGGTCCTCAATTTCTTTAAGTTTAAGAAACATTACTTGCATTAAGGGGTTAAGGTTAACAAACCTAGCTTCCAACATGTGAACTAAATAAGCTGCAGCAATTTCATAATTTGGAGCAAGTTCTGCAAGGGGTCTATCCTCAATATCCCCATGCTTACTAACATGATTAAAAAATTCTTCAATATTATCTTTTCCAATTATAGAGCCACTACCTATTGAAAGCACTTTCAGGGTGAACTTAGGGATCAACATGGTGAGCTAAGAAAGAGGTAACAACTATAGAAAGACTTTTTTTGTGTTTTTAGTATAAAGAAGCAAACTAGAACAACTATTTTTTGTGTGTTTTTGATAAAGAAACAATCAAACAAAAAGAAAAATAAACTAAGCAAAACAAATAAAACAAAGTAAATAGATTGGTTATGAGGGACTCCCCTTGTGAAGATGTCCTTGTATCCCGGCAACGGCGCCAGAAAAATAGCTTGATGGCCCAAAATATATCGAGCTCGTTGGGGAACCCCAAGAGGAAGGTATGATGAGCACATCAGCAAGTTTTCCCTCAGTTATGAAACCAAGGTTATCAAACCAGTAGGAGCACGGAAACACCTCCAAGGTGTTGTTGCCAACTTAGAATCCTGCACAACACAACCACAGAACTTTGCCCTCAACTTACAGTGAGGTTGTCAATCTCACCGATTTTGCTGAAAACAAAGATTTAAACGTATTGTGTGGAAGATAGTAGAAGCTTGCAGAAAGTAAACAGAAAGCAGTAAATAATTGTAGATTGATGATAAAAGAAAGGACCGGGGTCCATAGTTCACTAGTGGTGGCTCTCCTTAAGACAGATAACATGTTGGGTGAACAAATTACAGTGGGGCAATTGACAAACATCAAGAAAGCATACATGCATATACTAATCATCTTGACACCTTTGAGATTCGATTGGGCATTACAACATTATACATAGACCGTAATCCAACTGCATCTATGACTAATAATCCACCTTCAGGTTATCATCCGAACCCCCTCCAGTATTAAGTTGCAAGCAACAGATAATTGCATTACGCATTGCGTGTAAAGTAAACAATACGATCGTTCTATGAACAAAGGTTTGTTGTTTTATCCCTAGTAGCAACAACACATCTAGTACCTTAGAGATTTCTGTCACTTCCCCAGATTACTAGAGGCATGAACCCACTATCGAGCATAAATACTAACTCTTGGAGTTGCTAGCATCTACTTGGCCAAGATAGCTACTAACAACGGAAAGCATGCAAGATCACAAATAACAAAGAGATGATAGAATCAATAATCAATTTGAAATAGCATCTCAATATCCATAGGATCCCCGCAAACACAACATGTAGGATTACAAATAGATGATCTTGATCACGAACGGAGCTCACAAGATCTAAACATGATAGCACAAAGGAGAAGAACCAGCTATCTAGCTACTACATGGACCCGTAGTCCAAGGATGAACTACTCACGCATCACACCGGAGGCTTGCATGGTGACGAAGAAGGTCTCTAGGGTGAATTCTCCCCTCCGGCAGGGTGCCGGGAAGAGCTTCAGATCCCTCCCGATCTAGGGATGGAGATGACGGCGGCTACAGACTCTTTCTTGGAATTTTTATCGGGTACTTAGGGTTTTTGTATCGGAGGCATCTTATAGTCAGAAGGGGAGGCCGAGGGGGTTCCCTAGGCGGCCACACCACCCCCTGCTGCGGGCTAGGCCTAGTTGCGCGGCCTGGTGGTGTGGCGGCCCTCTGGCCCCTCTCCATCTCGTATTCTGGCTCTGTGTCCCCCTCGGTGAAAAACTGACTTTTGCTTTTGTCCCGTCCAATTCCGAGAATATTCATTTTCTGACTTTCCTGGAACCAAAAACAACATAAAACAGGTAGCTAGCACTATGGCATCTTGTTAATAGGTTAGTCCAAAAAGTGTATAAAAAGTACTCCAAAGTTGGAACAAAACATAAGAAAGTAGATAAAAACCAAGCATGGAACATCAAAAATTATGGATACGTTAGCAACGTATCAAGCCTCGATGAATTATTTTGCCCAGGGTTCTTGAATCACTTTCATGCCATAATTAGTCCTGTTTTGTTGCAAGCATGATTATGACAGTTATTGCTCTCTCGTTTGTCGCTCCCTTTCTATTGCTAGCCTTCACTTGTGCTGAGTATAAGCTTTACTCGTGCATCCAACTCCCCAAAACCAATATTGCCAAAAGTGTCATCCATACCTACCTATTAACATCATTTGCTATTCCGTGCATATTAAGTATGCCTCATTTTCTTCCGAATAAAATGTTTGCTTGTTATGAGAAAGTTAGTTAGTAAAGCTCTCATGAACTTGATGGCACACTTTACTTTTCCTGCACTTAATAATCTTGAACCATGGTGTCCATCTTTGTTGCGTATATGCTTGCGCTTTATAAGTTGAAGTTAGAAAAACCATGTATCATGGGGTACGCTTTCAACATTGCACTTACTATTTCGTTGATATCATGATTCTTCTGCTTATGGATCACGGTGGTGTGAAATAAAAGGGGAACTTGTAAGAGCATGGAGTTGGTATGTGTGTTAGAGAAACGCCTAGGCTGCTAGCCTAAGCCATGCCTAATCATGGTGGAAACTTGCAGCATAACCATAATGAGCATTCTATGAAGCATCCTCAATAAAAACCTATGCAAATAGCAAATAAAAGATCGTTGAGATGCTCATTGTCTGCTTGCCTTGTCATTTTGATATGGGATAGCTCTTGTGTCATGGGGCAAGGGGTACCCCGTTGGCGGTTCTCTATGATACATATGTACTTACAATGACAAGAGCTTACTTGTGAGTGAAGTTGAGTAGCATGAGGTTCGGTCTTCGTAAGTAAGGGGCATGAGACTTCGACTTATAACTTGTCAAGCATATCCTCTTAGTTGTGTCACTTTAACCTTAATCACCTAAAATATGCTTATGATAGGGGCAATGAGAGCTCAAAGCTAATGAGTACCATACTTTCAGCATTTGGAAGCCCTTCAAACTTTTCAAAACCTTTTCACTTCCTTGTTCAGTCACCACTTATTCTATGAGCACTTTATTGAGAGCATAGTTGTCATTCTTAGTGTAATGTGCTTGTTTCAAAACTTGATTAATAGTGTCATGACTTTGATGCTTGTATCTATGATATCTTTACTTCTAGTCTTCACTTAAACTTCAGAGGTGCCTTGGCATTTAGTTTGCCCTACAATCAAAGGCAAGCGAGATACCACTCTATCATACCTTTTTATGAGCATTGCAAGGTTGCTTAGGTTTATGTTCCATGCTACTTGTTATTTTTAAGTTGAAATCTCTTCATAGCTTGCAATGACTAATGAGTAGCCTTATTTGCATACTCCTTATTATGAGTTTTCTAAGTACTTGATCATATGCTGAGAATATATACATCATATGAAGCAAATGTGTTCGTGAAAGTTTGTTTTATCGCACTCAGTTTTCAACTGAATTGCTTGAGGACAAGCAATAAGTTAAGATTGGGGGGAGTTGATACGTCCAAAACATATCTACTTTCCCGAAGACTTTTGCTATTGTTTCTCCTCTAAACTTGTGTGATTTGGATACAACTAACATGGACTGACGCTGTTTTCAACAGAATTACCTTGGTGTCTAGTTTTTGTGCAGAAAATCAACTATCAGGAAAAATCCCGGAAAATATGCAAAAATCCTATCTCACTAGAAGACTCACGGAGCCAGAAGACGAGACGGAGGAGGGCCACCAGGGTCCCACACCACCTAGTCGCGCAGGCCAGGCCTGGCCGCGCCAGGGGGTGGTGTGGCCGCCTCGGTGACCCCCTCGGCCTTCCTCTTCGCCTATAAGATGCCTCTTGACCTAAAAACCAAGGGGAGTTCAACATATTCCAGAAAGAGTTCCGCTACGCTGCCACCACCAGATTCCGCAAATCAGAACCAGAAACTCCGTTCTGGCACCCTGCCAGGACGGGCAATTGGAGGAGATCATCGCCATCATCATCACCATCGCTTCTCCATCGACCATCCATGATTCCCCCATCTATGAGTGAGTAATCTCCCGCTATAGGCTATGGGGATGGTAGGGATTGGATGAGATCGTTCATGTAATGGCATCAGATTGTTAGGGCATGGTGCCTAGTATCTATTATTAGTGGTTTTTGACTTTGTTGCAACTTGTTATGCTTAATGCTTGTCACTAGGGCCCGAGTGCCATGATTTCAGATCTGAACATGTTATTGATTCATTATGATAGTATTGTTTATGGTCTTACCTGCAAGTTGTACACACAAACTGTTGTCCGGAACCAAAGGCCCCGTAGTGACAGCAATCGGGATAACCATAGGGAATGGCTTTGATGTGAGGATCACATGTGTTCACGGAGTGTTAATGCTTTGCTCCGGTGCTCTATTAAAAGGAGTACCTTAATTGCCAGTAGTTCCCTTGAGGCACCGCTACAAACGGGCTGGCAGGACAAAAGATGTTGTGCAAGTTCTCATTGCGAGCACGTATGACTATATATGGAACGCATGCCTATGATTATTTAGTACTTGAATGATTTATCTTATTTATCTACAAATGCCCTATGTCTTGATTGCTATGTGAATTGTCTTGTCCATGCAACGCCCATCCATCCATCCATATGCCTACCGTGCTTTAATCCTACTGTTTACTGCTATTGTCACTATTGTCTTTACTTTACTACTGCTATTACTTTGCTATTGCTATTACAAAACTGTTGCTATTGATAAACTGCTGTGAGCAAGATTGTTTCCAGGTGTAGGTGAATTGACAACTCAGTTGTTAAGGCTTATAAATATTCTTTGGCTCCCCTTGTGTCGAATCAATAAATTGGGTTTCACTTCCCTCGAAAATACTGCGATACACCCCCTATACTTATGGGTCATCACGCGCCCACCCCTGGGTGCGCCACACAGGCTCTTTCGGCCCTCGAGTGTCGTCTCGGCTCCTCCCTTTTAGATACGCCTCCATATCGCCAGAAAACCTACGCCATATTTTTCCCACGATTTACAGAGGCAGCGGCAGACGCAAAAGTCCTCTCCTACTCCGGGAGGGGGCAGATCCTGTCGCACCAGTGCCTCCAATGAGGGGGAAATTGACTCCATCGTCATCACCACTCCTCCTAGGCGTAGGGGGTGGGTCTCTCCATCAACATCTCCACCAGCACCATCATCATCACCATCACCATCACCATCTGCAAGATCCATCTCGTTCTCCTCATAGTTTGTGATTGGTTGAACCCCGAATATTGTTTTAAGGGCTATTTACATGTTTGTGATTGTCATCTTGTCTTTATTTGGTGGAGAGATTATATTTTCAGATTGCGTTGTATCCCATATGCTACTGATCCATATCATGTTTGGCACTTGTGAGTAGATCCCCATGTTCCTGAGGGCATAGGATGGATTGGCTATGATTTCCATATAATATACAATGAGTATGTGGTCTAGTTTTTATCTTTTATATTGTTCTATGATGGTTTTATGCAAACATCGACTGCATATTACTTCACCTATATGGGCTCATAGGATAATACTTTGATATGATGATAGGGGTTGGAAGGGACGAAATTGACAGAAGCCGTTTTCTAATACTTTGAGTTGCATTGGAGGGATTATATGTCGGGGACCAATGAACCTATTGTTGTGGTAGTACATATATGTCTTAATGATTCCTAGATGTTCATATAAATGGCTCTAGGACCCATCATAAGTGGTGTATTTAGTCCATACTTATGGATGCACCTAATTAGGCTCCGCCCTAAGGGAATGAAACTTGACAACATATTCACCATATTGTGTGGAAATCTTTATGCTAAGTAAATCCATGCTGCCCTCGGGAACGCTTGTCACATATAAGTTCACACACACACTTGAGCTTGTCCTCTTGCTGCATAGAGGATTGGTATTTCTCTCATTGAGAACACTTACTTATTGCTATTTACTTTCAGCACTTCATATTCTTGCAAACTACAAACCCAAAACACCAAATCTACTACATTTACTATCATTTCCTTTGTCAAATTTGCTAACCAATATCTTTAGCTCCTCATGGGTTCGACAACCTTTCTTTATTGAAAAGTACTACAATTGATCTCCTGCACTTGGAAGCCATCACGCCTTCACCAAGATGGCCTGATTCCAGCGAACGAGGCGGTCTGCACGATTTCGGGTGCTGGGGTAATCCCCGGTCCTCTGGCCAGATTTTGGGTGATGTTTGTTGCCTTTCTTCTTCGTGGTCTTTCGCTTCCCCTCCATGATTTCTTCTGTGGTTTTCTTTTTCTCTACGGGATTCAACTACACCAGTTGTCTCCCAACTCAATTCTCCACACTGCTTACTTCATCACCCTATGCGAGTGTTGGCTCAGAATCGAGCCACACTTTGGTCTCTTTAAGAAGCTGTACAAGCTGAAGAGGCAAGAAGAAACTGGCTCTATGGTGTACGATCTTGGTGGTTGTGGGATATCTGTGAGCCCCAATGTGTAGTACTTCAGCTTCAAATTTGTCGACTCTGCTCAAGGATGGAGGGACAAGTGGTTCTACATTAGTGACCTGAAGTTTGATGGCTAGAAGTACGGCCTAGCTCCGTTCGAATCGATCGTGGAGACAAAGAAAAAGTGGTCCTAGAAGAACACTGTTATGCTAGGTGAGACAGACGAAGTCGAGGCCTTGTACTAGCGAGTGGAGGCTCTACAGCTTGTCCGTGGTAAAGAGGTTACTGGTGTTGACATCATTCGGACATTCCTGCGATGTCGAGTGTAGCCACTGCAAGCCAGGGCCCACCCAATGTTTCTATGGGCTGACACAACTGATTCCACTCGCATCTCTACTAAAGACTTGTCTTCCTAGGAGCTCGAGAAGAAAATTAGGTCGTTGACCAAATTGTCGGTGGATGAGCCGCTCCTGGCAAAGAAAGCGACTGAGCCGTTCAGTGCTACCAATCCTGTGCCAGTGGTAACGTCCTTTCTTATACTTTCTTTTCCTTGCGTTTATTTGACTCATATTTGATTTGTGTTGTTGACTCTGTTCCATGATTGGAAGTTGGATGGTATGATGCCTCCAATACCTGAGGGCTTGGAGGATGCCGCTGATGGTGAGGAAGTGGGAGAGTTAGACTCAACCATTCCCGCTTGATGACAGTAAGCAATGTGCCACTTCGTTGGGACTCCAAGTGTTGAGTGTTGTAGCAAGAGTAAATTTTCCCCATGAGGGAACTCGGGGTTTATATCGAACTCTCGAGGAACAGTCGAAAAATCTCTCTTCGTTCTCGTCAAGCAACCTGCAAAACAATCTCCTTGTCTTGCGTCTCCAACTCCACCGAGTGGTTGTCAAGCACAAGGTGTTGAATGTAAGTAAAATAAAATAATAATGCAATAAAATAAATATGATGCGGTGAAGTAAACTAAAGCTATTATGCAACTAAAACAATATACTAAAGATGTTTTGGGGGTTTTGATATGATTGCAAGAAAGTAAATATGTTTTTGTATTTTCGTATTTAATTAATGCTAAAATAAAGTGCAATGAAAAGTGTTTGAAAGGTGTTTCTTATGATTAAAATTGGACCGGGGTTCATGGGTTCACTTGTATAGTCTCCCATAAAGTTGTGGTGGCATTAAGCGCAAGATAGATGACCGAAACATCGACATGACTTTTATTATGTTACTTGGTAAGGCTTTCTATTTTCGTGCCCTCGGGTCCTTAGTTGTGCTCAGTTTTCCCCAGCTCCTTAGTTTTTCCTCAGTTTTCCCCAAGACCTTGTCTGAAACCATCACAGGTGTTGTAACGGCCGGTTGCCCGACGGTTGACCGTTATCTTCTGACTAGTGGGGCCACGTAGAGCCCGCAAAGACACGTCAGACCATCCAACTTTGTTTGACCGTAAGCATCGCTGTATCCCTGACCAAAGCGCGAACGAGTGGGGCTTCGGTATATCGAATAACAAGTGGGGCCATGACGCTGATACAAGGGGCAATACACGGGTAGGATTAGATTTTTTAAGCGGAGCTCTACAGCGATGGCATGGAGGAGGTGGCCTGCGGGGTGCCGAGATGAGATCGACGTCCACAAAGAACTGCATGAGGCGAGACCAGACGCATTAGATAGATATGAACTAGACGCGTTTAACCATGCAAAGAAGAGAAGAAATGGTCGACGACATCGACGACTACCTCAAAAGTTTGACTGACCATGTCGGACACGAACGCGAGCAATGTAGAGAAAACTAGTGTCTCTCCTTTCTGGCGTGTATAGATGGGTGCTAGAAGAGTGTGGTGGCGAAGGGAAAGACCTCGCGGTGGTCTGTGGAGTCCAGCATAGCGGGGCGGCGTGGCCGTGCCCACAGCGGCGTGCATGCATGTTCGGCATTGGCATCAGCATGTACGTTCGGCATTGGCCTCGGCGGTATCTCTGGTGTGTCAGTGATCGAATGAGGGGACGGGATTGAGGGTGCATCCCGACGGTGACCTAGCAGTGCCGGCGAGCATAGCCGTTCAGGCCATGCCGATATCGGCATCGGCATCGTTTGGAGGCTATGGTGCTCGAATCAAGGTGGGATTTGTTTCTTGTACGCCAAAATGAATTTGAAACAAGTTTCATGTTGAAGGTTAGGTAATGAAAGTTTGTAACTAAAAATTATACAGGCGCCATGGTGAGGTTCTTTTTGATAGAGCTATACGATTGGGCAAACTTTTTTGACACTTTTTAGATAGGGTTCCTTGTTGTTACACGTATGGCATCATGTATGGCAAATTTGGGGTCATTTGGAGATGTTCGAAAAAATCACTTTGCTTAAGCGCATGCCGTTTCGTCTCACTGAAACCAGCTTTTCTAACAAGGTGATTTTTTCTACCTTCTCTAAATAACCTCAAATTTCATACAGCTGATCTTCTATACATAGATAGATAGATTGTTTCGTTTTTACATTTTTCGAACTTTTTATTTCCCTTTATAATACCCAATTGATTTTCAGGTCAAAACCTCGAAAAACAGCATCATGTATGGCATCATTTTCACCCTAAATTTCAAATTTTGTGAAACTTTCCCTTTTAGATATTCCTTATTGTTATAGGTATGGCATCATGTATGCCAAACTTGGTTAGGTCTCACTGAAACCATCTTTTGTAACAAGTTAGGTTTTTTCGACCTTCTCAAAAGGGATTTTTTTCTACCTTCTCTAAATGACCTAAAAAATCATACAGACGATCTTCTATACAAAGATAGGTAGATTGTTTCGTTTTTATATTTTTTTGAACTTTTATTTCCCTTTATAATACCCATTTGGATTTCAGGTCAAAACCTTGAAAGTTAACATAAGTAGATGGTGAACCCTCCCAAACTTCAAATACAGAGATAGATAGATTGTTTCGTTTATCATTTTTACCGTGAATAGTAATGGCTACAAGAAATCGGTGATGGTTTATCATTTTTTGCGTGAAAAGTAATGGCTACAACAAATCGGTGATGGTTTATCATTTTTTGCGTGAAAATTAATGGCTACAAGAAATCGGTGATGGTTTATCATTTTTTGCGTGAAAAGTAATGGCTACAACAAATCGGTGATGGTTTATCATTTTTTGCATGAAAATTAATGGCTACAACAAATCGGTGATGGTTTATCTTTTTTGCGTGAAAAGTAATGGCTACAACAAATCGGTGATGGTTTATCATTTTTTGCGTGAAAAGTGATGCCTAAAAGAGTTTATAATTTTTAGCGCGTGAAAAATAATACAGAAAACCGCCCTTTAGCATACTTCGAGGGTGGAAGCTAACCGCCGACAGAGAGAGAGAGAGGGGTTATCTCGCCCGTTAGATCATACGATCAATGGTCGATGGGCACGATCCGCGTGACATGGGCTAGACCAATCAGGACAATGTTGCACGTCTGCCAGAATTTGTAAAGGGAGAGGGCAAAACTGAGTAGTATCAAGAAACCAAGGGCACCTGAGTAGTAAACAGACTAAGGGATTCAAATATGAGATTTAAAAAATGGAAAATGCGTGTTTTGTACAATGAAACCCATCTTGGCCTACCTCAAACTATTTGCAATACAAATATACATGAGTGTGAGAATTGTGGCCTTATTTAGACAAAGTATGTTTTGGGGAAAGCTGTTTTGGGAAGGGCTTATTGTGGAAAACCATGCACCTTCATAGCTATTAGGTGATTTGAGAAGTGGCAATTTGTGGTAAAACTTGATTTATCTATGATTTGAGAAGTGGCAATTTGTGGTAAAGACTCCATGAGTAAGTGCCACTCTTTTTCGGAATTTTTTGCACATTAAATGACTCATTTAACTAGTTAATCTCATTTGTTGACTCTCTGTTGACCAGCCACTTGAGGGTAAAACTGAGCATATTGTACTAGCCAGTATTAGCACTTAAGGGGAAAACTGAGCACACAAAAAATGCTAGTATAAGACTCGAGGGTATACCTGAGTATATCTAAATTTTCAGGGTTAGACTCGAGGACGCGTGTTGCGGTGCAGAAATGGAAGACGTGCAATTGTTGACGCGTAGACGCGGGTCGCGGTGCAGAAGTCGAAGACGTGCAATCATGGACGCGTGTCGCGTTGCAGAAGTCCAAGACGTGCAGACATGCAACGGTGGACGCGTAGGACGCGGGTCACATTAACCACCCCTCGCCTTTATAGATGCCTCCTCCCACTATCTCTGTCACTCTCACTCGCTCACGCAACGCCGCCTCTCTCACGTCCCATCATCTTCTCCAAAGCAAAAAACCCTCTCCCTCTCCCTCTCCTCTGCCAGCGAGATGGACAAGGAGAATGCCAATCCGATCGTCCACGACGTCGTCGGCTCCAAGCGCGACGCCTCCCTCTTCGACGCCGTCCCCTCAACGGCCGTCGTCGCCGCCGCCGGTGCATCGGAGGCTGCTGCCGCCGGTGGCAGTCAGATCCTGCCGGGATGGGACCCCTACGAGGAGGTGCCGTACGTCCCGCCCCCGAACCCCTACGACACCTCCATGGAGGACCCATGGAACGAGGTAACTACGGTTTGCTTCCTTTTTTGTTCCCCATTCCTTTTTGAACCCTATTTTTGCTGGTGTAGATGGATCTGTAGATGGATGAGTATTGGGTTAATATTTGCGCCGATTTTATTCCATTTTGTTTTGATCCCTTCTTGATTTCGTTTAAGATTTGGGGTTCGGCGAACCATTGTTGTGTACAAATCTGTTGTCCATGAGCTTTGGTTCGCTAACACCATCCCTGTAGATATATAATCGTGTCCACTCTAACTGAGGCTGCCTCTATTTTTCCTAACTTTGTTATCATGCACGTTAGTCATCGTTGCAACTTATTCACTCATAGTTTCCATTTGATATGGATCAGGTGTCTGGCAGCGACGTCGGCAGCGACGACGAGCACCATGACACCAACACTCGCCAGGTGCTGCGGAGGCTGCAGGTTGGCCAGTACATCTCCTACTTCGCCAAGGGTGTCTACATGTGCCCCTTCTGCACTAGGAGACTCGGCGGCACTGACTTTAACTGCCTCCTCACGCATGCCGAGAACATCGGCAACACCTTTCCCAAGGTCGGCACGACGGTGAACGCCTACTCCTTCCGCGCCAAGCACAAGGCGCTTGGCATGCACCTCCGCAGCTTCCAGCGGGTGGAGATCTCCGCCGGGCGCATGCCTCCGCTCAAGCCCAAGGCTCCCAAGGGGATTAACAAGTGGAGGCAGAGGCAGATGGGGTAGGCGGAGTCCTGGATGTGTGCTGCTGCTGCCTCCTATTTTGTTGTTAGCTAGGGATCCCTTGTTGTTATGTTGTTAGTATGATGGTGCTGTGAAGAACCTCGAACCTGTTACTATGTTTGGTTGCTGTATGCAGCTTATTATCTAGGGAGGGATCCCTATTATCTATCCCTATTCTACTATATGACTGTGTGAATTTATCGTACATTACCCTGTAGATTTTCTTCTAGATTTAACTACATACATATGGACCAGATGGAGTACTAGATTTGCTGCCATATTGGGCAAACAACGAGGGCCAAAAGGCACAAATAATTGAAGAAAGACATAAATGCAAGCTTCTCTAGATTTGATACTAATTAGGTGAAAAAAGACAGAGAGAAGGAGGGGGAAAAGGTACTCTTAATAGGGAAAATGCCAATTTGGGCCGAGAAAGACAAAACCCAGCTCCTGCTCACGTGCAACCAAACGCGGTCTCATCCTGTCCCACGCGGTCCCTTTCTACCAGCCCCCACGCGACGCGGACCCACACGTCAGCACGGAACGGTCAACTAAACGGGAATCCTGCCGTCTAAGCTCCTTCTGCGGGTTTCAAACAAGGACTTGGGGAAAACTGAGGAAAAACTAAGGAGCTGGGGAAATCTGAGTACAACTAAGGACCCGAGGGCACGGAAATAGAAAACCCTACTTGGTAATATTCATATGGGCGTCACGTCCTAACATAAAGATGATACTACAGATCTTACTTATACTCCACTAGAAAGGAATAAACTTCAAGCAATCTAGTATTAAGAATTAACAGAGTATAGCCCTAGGTACTTTGACATGATGGTGAACAACAAATATGCTACCGCTTGGACATATTACAATAGAACAATTTGTCTATGAATGTCACTTGGAATTCTCAACTATCACTAAGAAATTATAGCACATGCATTCTTTTTATCCCTAGCGAGGTAACCACATAATTGGTGAAAACCATAGTAGGTCATGAATTCTGTCACAATTCACTACTACTACCTAGTTACTCCATCTAATAAACACCATCCGCCTCTCGCGCCCTCGCATACATGTTGGATCAGAACAAGTAATAAAGAACGGGGTAACAATATGCATCTACTCATACATCAAGAACATAATAACATATCACATCTCATAGATCATCCAATAAAATAAAGATCCACCACATAGGAATTACATAATATGTACCATAATCATGTTGGGCAGCTCATATGGCATCTAAACATCATAGCATAAGAGAGAAATAGAACAATCTACTACCACAAACCCATAGTCTAGAGGTGGACTACTCCCTCTTCATGATGGTGGCGGTGTTGGTGATGTCGGAGAGGTTGGAGAAGCGACGGGGGCAACTCCAGTAGCGTTTCTCCCTCCAATCTTTGTTGGAACAGCCTCTGTGTCATGGTTTCGTGTTTCTTCATTGCCTCTTTTGTGAGAACGCTTCAGGGGGTCTATATATAGGCGTTTTTAGGCCAAGCTGATCAATCTAAGATGAAGACGGACGGCATTGGAGGTCCAAGGACCAAACGAGCATGGGTGGTGCGGCCAAGCCTAGGGCCCGTGCACCTGTGCTCAAATGGGCATCGTGGCCTCCCTCGTTGACTTATTGTGCTCTAGAAGGTTCTCATGATAAAATGTTAAAGCTCGGAAAATCCCAGGTCAAATTGAGTTCGGGAAGGTTCCTGAAACGTCAAAATACGCAAAATAGGGTTTTCCTATCCTACAGAGTTATAATCAAAATTAGGGGGATCGATGGAAAATCCCCATAAATCAATGCAAAACATGATTATAACATCTTAATATGTTGGAATATGCATCAATAAACTACACAGTTCATGCATGAATTTTGCATGCATCAACATTCCCAAGCTTAACCCATGCTCGTCCTCGAGTATGAAGGTGTAAAACTAAACAAGAACTTTGAAGTTTATTGCTTCTATGAAAATAACAAGTAGTATTATATATGATAAATGATTCAAACTTTAATGAACAACAATAAGCAAATGATATATCAAGTGGTACTTCTAATTCAACTCAATGATGTCCAACAATCAATGACAAAGTGCAGAAACAAATGAAAGTACTATGGACATTAAACATGCAAGTGCTTGTGCTTGGAACTTTTTCTTTCTTTCTTTCTTTCTTTCTTTCTTTCTTCTCTTTTATTTTTCTTTTGAACAAGTGGCCATTGTAAGTAAGTAGGGAATATATGTGCCAAGCTTTGGTGCTAAATAGAAAATAATTTTAGAATTGTGCAACGCTTGTCAACGGTAGTGAAGAGCAAATATGGTTCACATGATTAACCCCTTACAAGTTGCAAGTCTCATACCCCGTTGTTAATAGTACCTTCCACCACACGCTACTCAACTTTAGAATTACCATAGACTCTCATCGTATGCATATTGTTTTAACCAAGTGCTCGCAAAGGGGTACCTCCATGCCACCTATACACAGTGCCTTTTGAGATTTTCATCTTTTTGCAAAGGCAATACATACCGGGATGACAAGACAACAGAAAAATCAACTCCTCTTAAAGTACCAACTGAGTAGTAAAATAAACTTGTGAAAGCTAATGAGGAAGTTCATGTTGAAACTTCTACCATGATTAGGCATGGTTTCGGTTACCGGTCCAATGCTCTTCTCTAAAAAATATGCACACTCGAATCTTTAGCATGATAACCCCCACTCATTTCACATCAGAAAAGATATGCATAACCCGAGGTGTATGACAACAACTTAAATATGGTGCAATTTTGAAAGTCTTGTTCTATGACATCATGGTTTAACTTAACCCCAACTAATAAACTGTCAAACATGTAACTTACATAAATGAACTCCACCGTAGACTGCTACTTTCCCATGAGCTTTGAATTGCACAATAAAAAGAAGTATGATTTTGAATGCAAATACATGACACATATACTATAATTGGAATAGCATTTTTGCTACATAGGTAGGTATAGTTGAGATTTTGTGGAGAAGTATGGCTTAAGGTATTTAGATACAACAAGTCTTTGCTTATGTTTTTCTTTCTTTTTCTTTTTCCTGGCCATTGGAAAGGTATAATGTCACAAGCATGCATAATATCCATAATGATACAGATTTATTAATGAACTAACCAACTCAAAGTTAACAATCAATGCGCAAAGAAGAAATAGCACTAAATACGACACTAGCGAATTACTATTCAATCAAAGCACATGAAGCATAGAACATAGGCATAACTTGCATTGCTATCTCCCTTTCCTTCCAAACTTAACTTTTATTTTTCTCTAGTAGATTTCTCATAAATATAAAGTGTACCTACAGGTGGTGGTCCATTTATTCAAAATAAAAGATGCAAACTAAAAACTAAAAACTAGACACTGACGCTCAAATTTATGCAACGGTAAAATGGTGCTAAAAAAACAAGGTAAGAATAGTATGCAAACCAAAGAGTTGATAGGTCCAGAGGGTTTGCATGGGGTATCCCCAAGCATATGGTGTTTTCCATTACTTAGATGACTCCTTGTTTGATGATTATTTCTTCCCTGTGAAAAAACTTCACTAGAAAACTATTTCCCATCTCTTTTCTAGAGTGGATGACATTAGAGGGCACAAAGATAATATGTGTGCTGCAAGTAAAACCCCAAATAAAATTTGGTTCAAGGTTTCCAAAGAGTATATTAAGTTGTCAACATTCACTAAATATCAAAAGACTTAAAAAGAATCATCTTGAGACTCAAACAAATGCTTGAAAAAACAAAAGACATAATCTGTCAAAAAAACAGCAGCAACTTGGCGATTTTTTTAGCCTCCCTTAAACATGTCAGGATTTTTGATGATTTTTTTACGTATAGAGGACGAATAATTGCAACTTAAGTAAAATTTTCAGGTCCACAGGAGTTACGGAAATGAAATGAAAAATTGGGCACTAAAAAGTTTTGTGCAGATTTCAGGAACTCGAAATAAGTATTGCAACCTTAAAACATCCAAGATGGGTAAACCTTGGCATTTTTTATGCTACATTTGACACACTAAAACAAACTTACTTGCTACAGCAAGGACACAAAAATAAAATATAAAAGAAATTACTCGCTTTCAAGAGCGACGAAAACAATACCGAAAAAGTAAATACTACCGGGTTACCTCCTGTAAAGCGCTTTCTTTATAGCCATATAGCTAAGCTTCATACCTTTTTCTATCAAGATGTGCAAGTGTCACGAGGGCACTTGTACTTCTGAACATTAATCTTCTTCCTTGGGAAGTGCTCCATGATACGTCGTAAATGTATCTATAAGTTTTTGATGTTCCATGCTTGTTTTATATCTAGTTTCTTATGTTCTGTCCATACTTTGGAGTATTTTTTACATATTTTCTGGATCTAACCTATTAAAAAGATGCCACAGTGCCAGTTGCCTGTTTTATGCTATTTTTGATTTCAGAAAAGCTAGTAAGGAAATATTCTCGGAATTAGACTGGACAAAAGCCAAAGTAAATATTTTACCCGAAGCAACACGGAGTCCGGAGGGGAGACGAAGCGGGGAACCAGGGCGGCCACACCCTAGGGTGGCGCTGCCAGCCCTAGCCACGCCACCAGGTGGTGTGGGCCCCCTGGTACTCCACCGACCTTGCCCTTCCGCCTATAAAAGCCTCCAAGGACGAAAATCCTAAGTACCCGATCAAAAATCGACGAAAGAGTCTGTAGCCACCGTCATCTCCATCCCTAGATCGGGAGGGATATGAAGCTCTTCCTAGCACCCTGCCAGAGGGGAGAGTTCACCCTGGAGGCCTTCTTCATCACCATGACTGCCTCTGGTGTGATGCGTGAGTAGTTCATCCCTAGACTATGGGTCTATGTAGTAGCTAGATGGTTGGTTCTTCTCCTTTGTGCTACCATGTCTAGATCTTGTGAGCTCCATTCATAATCAATATCATCTATTTGTAATCTTACATGTTGTGTTTGCGGGGATCCGATGGATATTGAGATGCTATTTCAGATTGATTATTGATTCTATCATGTCTATGTTATTTGTGATCTTGCATGCTTTCCGTTGTTAGTAGCTATCTTGGCCAAGTAGATGCTAGCAACTCCAAGAGGGAGTATTTATGCTCGATAGTGGGTTCATGCCTCTAATAATCTGGGGAAGTGACAGGAATCTCTAAGGTACTAGATGTGTTGTTGCTACTAGGGAGAAAACAACAATCCTTTGTCCATAGAGCGATCGTATTGTTTACTTTACACACTTTGCTTAATGCAATTATCTGTTGCTTGCAACTTAATACTAAAGAGGGTTCGGATGATAACCTGAAGGTGGATTATTAGTCATAGATGCAGTTAGATTACGGTCTATGTATAATGTTGTAATGCCCAATCAGATCTCATAGGAGTCAAGATGATTAGTATATACATGTATGCTTTCTCGGTATCTGTCAATTTCCCTGCTATAATTTGTTCACCCAACATGTCATCTATCTTAAGGAGAATCACCTCTAGTGAACTATGGACCCCGGTTCAGTCTTTTACCATCAATCTACCATCTACTATTTACTGTTTTACTGTTTACTTTATGCAAGCAATTACTATCTTTCACACAATGTTTAATCCTTTGTTTCAGCAAAACCGGTGAGATTGACAACCTCACTGTAAGTTGGGGCAAAGTTCTATGGTTATGTTGTGCAGGATTCCAAGTTGGAGACAACACCTTGGGGTTGTTTCCTTGCTCCTACTGGTTTGATAACCTTGGTTTCATAACTGAGGGAAAACTTGCTGTTGTGCTCATCATACCTTCCTCTTGGGGTTCCCAACGAGCTCATCGTATTTTGAGCCATCACTCCATACACTTCTTGTGTGGGAATTGAAACTTCACATTCCCTTCTTTGGAGTCAATAATTGCACCTGTATTTTTCAAAAAAGGTCTTCCAAGGATTATAAGACTTGAGGTATTGCTCCTCATGTCCATAATGATAAAGTCAACAAGTATACAATTTATATGAAGTTCAATCATAACATTATCAGTTCTACCTAAGGCATGCTTGGTAGAATCATCAACAAGTAATAAGTCAATGTCACATTTTTCCATTTTCTTGTCAAGATCAAGCAAATCATATAAATCTTTAGAGAGAATGTTAACACTCGATCCTAAGTCTAATATAGCATGATGTGACTCTTTACCTACAACAATAAGTATTTTTGGGATCCATACATCCCGAAGCTTAGGTGGTATCATAGCCTCATTATTATATCTTTGTATCTTTTCTTTAATGACATGATTGGCTATGTAGGATCTAAAACCGGTTTGATGAACATTGAAAGAGGGATCATTAGCAAAGCTTTGCAATATATTGATAAGTTTATGCAAACTACATTTATCAAGATCAAGTAGAGGTTCTTTAATGTTATCGTTGAGCATTTTTACTTCATCTACTTCTTTTTCTTCCACAACCCAAATCCTTTTAGTTTTCCGGTTCTTTTGATTTTCAGCATCTTTAAGAACATAATGTTTGGCATTTTCTTTGGGTTTATCTTTAAAGGATGCGGCTAACTTAAGGACATGCCCAAGGCATTGGATTTCTTCTTCAACTCTAATGGTTTTCCTATCTTCTTTCTTGAGTTCTTCTTCACAAGAATTCAGTTGGCTAGATATCAAAGACATCTTATCTTCCATCTCAAGTATGACATGTTTAGAGAATAATTCTAAATGATCCAAGTTTCTTTTATCCGGTAACCTTTTAGAACAATTATCAAACCTTTTCTTGATATAAGTAAAAATAGTGTTCATGTCTTCAAATTCCTCATTTTCCTCAATCTTACTTCCAAAGAGATTCTTAATGACTATGGAATTTCCTTCCAGAGAAGCTAGCACAAAACTACCTCCTGAAGCAAAATCGAAGCCATTTTTATACCAACGCGCCAAACCATAATAAAAGTAAAGGCGTAATTTTTCCTTCTCGCATGAATTCGGGTTTTTGCCATTAATTTGTTCCAACCCAAGCATCTTTTAATGATTCTCCATAAAATTTCTTAAAGTTAGGCGAGTTAACAATAACATATGATAACTTTGTAGGAAGAGAGTTACCCTTCTCACGCCCCATTGTTAATGAAGGCTTTACTAAAATATTTTTAGATTTTGTGTGTATAAGCAAAAACAAAAAGAACTAAAAAGACAAAAACAAGAAAACGAGAAATGCTTTGCGGATCTAAAAGAACGAGAAGACTCACACTGGTGTAACCTCCCCAAGCTTAGAAAATTGCACGGCGCCGGAAAGAGTGTTGCGGCATCAGAGAATAGCCTTCGCTCGTGGAAGGTTGCAGTTGTGAATGTCTTCTTTTGTTCCCCGACAACGACATCAGAAAATAGTAGCATTGACGTGGAAATAAAGGTAGCACAATCTTTTTGCTATTCTCCAGCAACGGCGCTAGAAAATAGTCTCCATGACACTAAGCAATATGCCATTTCGTTGGGACTTCAAGTGCAGAGTGTTGTAGCAAGAGTAAATTTTCCCACGAGAGAACTCGGGATTTATATTGAACTCTCGGAAAACAGTCAAAAAATCTCTCTTCATTCTCGTCAGACAACCAGCAAAACAATCTACTTATCTTGTGCCCCCACACCACCGAACAATTGTCAAACACAACAAGACTATACTGGCCGATGGACACGAGCACAACAAGACTTGGGACAACCTGAGCTCGGTCAATAGAAAACCCGTAGACACTAAAGACATGGAGAGAGGAAGAAGTGTAGTAAGAAAAAACACTACGCGCACAAACATGAGTGAGAAGGGATAAACAACTGAAAGCAAAGTGGGGAAGAAAGGTAAGAAAACGAGAGAAGCTTTTGCATTCGTCGTAGCTATTCCTCTGTAGGCAGTAGCGCCGAATCCACCCGACCCACCATTCCACCAATCCCTCCTCCCCATTTCGCCCTGTTCTCCCCCATCCTCCCGGCGAGCACTGGCGCATCTTCCTCCCCACGCCCCGCCTCTGCACTCGAATCCGCGCGGGCGCCCCGCGCCGCGGGCCCGATTGCTCCCTCGTCGTGGTGGGCGCCGCTCCGATCCGCCCGATCCGCTCTGCTCCTGAGGCTCCGGCGCGCGGAGGCGAGCAGTGGCGGCGGCGGGGCGGCGATGGACTCCGAGGACGACATGCACGACGCCAACGACTCAGCGGAGGACGACTTCTACAGCGGCGGGGAGGCTGGGCTCGCCGCCAGCGACGACGGCGACGCCGACTACGACTTCGCGGACCACGACTCCGACGACTCCGCCGAGCTCCTCTCCCACCGGCAGCAGGTGATCTCGGTTCCCCGCCCGCGGTGAGGTGAGAGGTGTGTGCTTGGAGTGGCGCAGTGACGTAGCTTGTGCTTTAAACCTTTTCTGATGCGGGAACGCGGGAGCTGCAGGGTTGAAAATCTAGACGATCGACGAGATTGCTGTTGCTATGCTACAGTTATAGCCTTAGTTGGCTGGCGAATGGCCTTGCCCTTGCATTGGCTGCCATCCTTCATAAATGGTTGGTGCAAGCTAGGGCCGTCAGGGAATATTTATGCATTTTTTTTGTATGAGAGCAGTGTGGATCAAGGACTATCGATAACAAGGGCAACATTGTTGATGAATAATATACAACTTGGCAACTAGACTGCTGATACTTTGTCCTCGACAACTAAGTACTTGATCCGTAAAAATAAAAACAGTAAACAGTGAGATGATGCAATACTGTGAATTATGACCACAATTTTGTTGGAGTGTAATTTTTTTACTTTAGATAAGTTTAATCACTCGCAATGTTTTTTCTTAAAGCCTCGATGGACTAAAACATGGAAGGCTCTATGGCTGTTGTATGTGCCATACTAGTTAGTATATGTCAAATCATAGAGTTTGAGCTAAGTTATTGATGACGACCTGTAAGTTTTTGGATGCCCTACAGTCCTAAACAATACCAGCCATTTAGTCTTTACCATTATTATGTCCATGTCCAAGACCCACTGAAGTATGGTGCACTTAGAACTTGACAATGGCAGAGAAAAATTGCTCAACTGCTGCACCACACTACGACCAAAATTTTGCGGGGCTCTTTCCAGTTCCGATGCAATTTTTTTTTGGTTGGACATCAACAGAGATGATGGCATTAGGGTATCCAGGTTCATCTGCTAGTTTCCATCCTAAACCCTAAAATCCCTTACTGGACAAACTTTCTAACCTGGGTAGCTTCATTATCGAACAAACTTGAGTAAGTTACGTGGTTTCTAGTGTTTTCTGACTTCTCTCCATCCACTACCTTCCTTATTTACCCAGCAACACTGACCTTCTCATCGTCTGTCAGTTGTCAGCATCGCCCCCGCTAAAACCTTTGTCTGTCTTTTTTCCAAGCTTCCAGCCATTGAGGCAATCATTCCCCTGGCCATTTTGACCAGTAGTTGCTGGCACCTGCTGTCTTTCTCTACCTGTGTACGTAGACGAAGGGCATTGCCATCTGCTGATCCATTTCTCCATCGAGGTTTCCTGTCATTAGGCTGGCCACATCCTGCCTTTCCCACTCAACCAGATCCTTGTGAAGTATTATAAAAGGGAACAGAGGGAGTAGTTTCAATTGCCTTGGGTTCGGTCTCTACTTTGATTGGTATGAGTGTTGGGGTATAAGGAATGTTTTATGGAAGGATAACCTAGCAATGTACCTTTTGTTCCTTAAGTGTACTGTTATTTTGTGCTTTTCGAGCTTCCAAAACATGTGAACATACATATGTACTCTGAAGGCAAAATCCCTTGTAAATAGGTTTGTTAGAGAAGCTACGTGTGGGCCAAACTTGTCCAACAATATTCAAAGTTCTGAGAAGCTCTTTAGGCATCACATCAGAAAAGTAGGTTTGCCAAGTCGAATAGCCTGTTTAACCTTCAGAATAATGTGTCAGATTTTCTGATCATCACATAGTTTTGATTTATTTTTCCTTTAAATAGCTTGTTTAATGTTTTTTATTACTTGTTCTTATCGTCATTCGTTTTTTTGTGCCCCAGCAAAGTTACTGCATATTGAATGAAGCTGGTATAAAGCAGCGCCAAGGGGATGACATAAATAGGGTTTCAACTGTTCTTTCCATTTCAAAGTCGGAAGCATGTGCTCTCCTTCGCAGCTACAATTGGTAATATCCATCACCAGGCTGCTATTTATCCTTATCTTACTCATGTTGCAAATACAAGATGTCCTGGAATCTGTGTATATAAGATCTGGACCGACCCCATAATTTATATTCATCATGGAACATATTTCCCTAATATTTAGGTTTGTGATCACATTTGTACTTTGGAAACTGTGTCATTGTCCAAGAGTTATCTTTGAAATAGTTCATCCATGGAAGTTTATTTTGTACTGCTTTTGATTTTTCTGAAGTGGTCATAGTTGTCTGAAGTAGGGGTGTGCATACACAGTTTAACGGTTTAAGACGGTCTGGGCTAGTTCATTTTTTTGTACTAGATCTGGGGCAAGGATTCAATTTGTGAAAGGAAATGAACTAGGTGATTGCTGGCTGGTTTGGAAGGTTTCCACGGTTTGGTATTTTGCCCACCCCTAGTCTGAAGACAAATGCTAGTTGCCCATATATTTGCACTTCATTTGTTCTTGCCATCTGGATGCATATCACTGGTTGGTTTATATGCAATGTATGACAGTTGCTAATTCCATGCTTATTTAACTTTTCCCCACAGGAGTGTTAGTAAGGTGCATGATGAATGGTTTGCTGATGAAGAACGTGTTCGTAAGGTTGTTGGTTTTCCAGAGAAGCGCATTGCAATGCCAAATGGCAGAGAAGTACAGCACCACCTCAGTTACTTTTAACTCGTTCTTCCACTTGACTAAGCATATTTAGTTTTTTTGAATCATAAAGTAGTTGTTGGAAGTGACTATGGTACAATCATTTCTTAGCTACGAAGAGTTCTCAATATTTCCAATCTCTCACCCACATCGTTAGGATGAGTAGTCAATGGTGGAAATGTGTATGTAAAGCACGTAAAATACAAACAAACTTACCACAGTGAGTCAATTATTTGATACAGGCTTTCATATTTGATACTTGCCAGTATCTTTAGCACCTAGTCTTATCAGTATGCATGACTACCAGCTCAGACTGTTTGGGAAAGGATGTTGGCCAGCATGCTTTTATTGCTGTAGCACTTGCTATGTATTGGTCAGCAGCATGTGCATCTACCATGTTTATGCCATCTCTCTTGCCTTTTTCAATGGCTTCTACAAAATCTCATCCACAACATTTAATGCTCTCAAATACTCAATGCTTATACTTTTTGATCACTTCATAACAGCTGACATGTGGAATTTGTTTCGAAAGTTGCCCTCACGCGTCAATGAATGCTGCCGCATGTGGACATCCTTTCTGTAGTGCATGCTGGAGGGGTAAATCTGTACTTTAAATACTCTTCTGCATATTGTCCTCAGATTATTTGTTTTGTGGGATCACGCTTCCGCTTTCATAGCTCATATTGTAACACTGCCATTTCTCTCTAGCCATATACTGGGCTGGTGATAGTCAACGATACAGTATTTTGTAAATACATCTTTTCTTCTGCAACTATTTTTCTTGCCGGCACTCGTTTGTGCACTCTATTAAATATTGTTTTTACTGACATCATGGTTACCCAAAAAGAGTGCTTAAACAAAATGATCACTATGCTTAAGGTCTTTGAAGTGATTAGCATCAGTTTACCTCTTTGTAATGCTGCAAATGAATTACATGTTGTTGTGGGATTTGTCATGCTTTCCTGAGGGAGAAGTCGCACTGCCTTTTGGATGTAGCAATATAGTCCTAAATGAAGAAACTGATTACTTAGACTAGAGACTCATCAGATAAACAAGATTTACTGTGATAGATTGTTCGTGTTTCTCTGTTTCTTGGTTGGCTGTTTTACCCTTTTGCATTCTGATGTTATTCCAAGGTACCATGAGCAATGTTACTGTAAATAAATATAGAATTGGCCTAGATGATATTATGATGTCATTGCTTAAACTTTCATATATATTGACAGGTTACATTAGCACTGCTATAAATGATGGTCCAGGCTGTCTGATGCTGAGATGTCCTGATCCGTCCTGTGCTGCCGCAGTTGGGCTAGATATGATTAATTCGCTGGCTAATGAAGAGGATAAGGAAAAGTATGGGCGCTATCTTCGCAGATCTTACATCGAAGATAATCGAAAGGTAAGTTGCTATAGTTTGATGTAGAGGCATTGTAATACCATTAACAATGAAAAAAAGCTGTAGAGCTGATATCCAGATTTGCCTTTTCCATCAAAAAACATTTATTTATTTGACAATGTGAATGTTGAACTTTTATAGTGTTTTAAAAGGCTCTGTTAATTTGTAATTGTAGTGAACGACACAACAGAATAATCAACTGACATGTTTAGCCAACTCTTGAGTTGATATTTAATATTTTATTTTAATATACTCTGTTGATTAAAGGCATTTCTGTGTGGAACAGACAAAATGGTGCCCTGCTCCTGGATGTGAATATGCAGTAGAATTCGTTGTGGGCAGTGGCAGTTATGATGTTAATTGCAACTGTTCATATGGGTTCTGTTGGAATGTGAGTATTTGACTGAATAATTTGTCTATATCATAATAGGCAGAATATAAACTATGTGGAATAAATTTTGCAGTGCACTGAGGAAGCTCATCGTCCAGTAGACTGTGCCACTGTTTCAAAGTGGATTCTCAAGAACAGCGCAGAGTCTGAGAATATGAACTGGTATAGTAGGATACCCCTTCTACTACTTCGATTATTTCTTTGCTTATTGTTGATCTGGAGCTTTCAATGGTTGGCATGCTAATCAATGATAAAAAAGGTCTATCTCACACCTTCAGCAGTTCGGCAGATTGCATCCATTTGATCACTTTAAAGTTTGTGCGTGTGTGTACATGGTCTTATTATGATTATTGATATGAGGTTGGCTGGGTTGCAGATGTTACAAGCTTTAGCTAGATAACGTTGATTGTATTTTTTTATGGTAGTTGGACAAACGTCCTTGATCTCCTGGTTGGGATGCACTGCAGCCTGCTGTGTTGATCATGCTAGCTGATCAGGTAGGCGATAAGAGAGATAGGGTCGAGAGAAACTTTTTAGTTTGGTTGTCCTTGTTTTATTAGCATCATTATCTTCTAAAAACACCAATGGTTGGAGTTGTAAAAAAATACTCCCTCCGTCCAGAAATAAGCGACTTGGATTTGCCTAGATTCGGATGTACCTAGATGCATTTTAGTATATAGATACATTCGAATCTAGACAAAACCAAGTCAGTTATTTCTGGACGGAGGGAGTAAGTGTTTTGGCGAGTTGTATGATAAATCTGATTTTTTTTAATCCATGTTTCATGAGGTGTGAGTGTGAACTGTGCTGTGTCTTCCTAATTGCTGGTTATGGTTTCAGGATACTAGCTAATTCAAAGCCTTGCCCTAAGTGCAAGCGGCCTATCGAGAAAAACCAGGGATGCATGCACATTACATGCACGCCACCATGTAAATTTGAATTCTGCTGGTATACAATCAGTCTTCTTTTCTGTGTTCTGTTTTATTAGTTGGAACCCCATATAACTGATATGATACTTAAGATGTTGTGTTATTATAATGTAGGCTGTGTCTTGGGTCATGGTCGGAGCATGGCGAGAGGACCGGTGGATTTTATGCTTGTAACCGTTACGAGGCAGCAAGACAAGAAGGAGCGGTAGTTATTCTGATCCGAGATGTTTACTTCATTACCTAAATATATCATGTCATGTTCTGTCTTTTTTGTTGTGGCTACAGTATGATGAATCTGAAAGGAGAAGAGAAATGGCGAAAAATTCTCTTGAGAGATACACACATTATTACGAACGATGGGCAGCCAATCAGTCAGTAAGTTATTCATTGTGAAAAAAGTGCCATGTATAGAATCTTACTAGGATTCAGACTAGCAATTTATAATTTTTTCAAGTGGACAATTATACTGGTAGCTAGGGTTGGTCATTTTTCCTTTTACTTTCGCATTGTGCCATCATTTTTTGTGATAAGTTCGAGTTAAGAAACAAGGGAGATTTCAAACTTGTTTCGCACCAAATATCTTGGTAGTGGCATTGTGCTACAGTGCTCTCCTTAATTTCACTTATTTTCCCTATGTCAAACCTATTAAGAATCTATGATCAGCTGTAGCAATGCTGTTTCTTGTAGAAATGAATTTGCTGTTTGCTTTTAGTTGATGAAATCTTATGTTTCCACTCAATATGCTTGATTCAGTATTTAGCTGCTGTTTCATGTAGACAGGGTGACATGAATATTCCTGTTACATTGTCACCTGTTAGAGCATGTAATCTGGTAACTCTGGTTGCTTTGACACTTTTCTTCATGATGTAGTCAAGGCACAAGGCATTAGGAGACCTTGAGAGTCTGCAGAATGACAAGGTATATGAATATATGACTCTCACTGTTCATTTCACTGCTTTTATCATATCCTACCTCAGCCTGTCCAGAACTCCTAAGATAGTGACTTTTACAAATGTTTCTCAGCTTGAAAAGTTAAGCGATATACAAAGCCAACCTGAGTCACAGCTCAAGTTCATCATCGAGGCATGGCTACAGGTATTACTTCATGAGTCTATCATCCCCAGGTTTAGTTCTCAGTCTACTTGCTTTCTCATGACTGGGTTTAATTTTGAAATGTAGATTGTCGAATGTAGAAGGGTATTGAAGTGGACATATGCGTATGGTTATTACCTCCCAGAGAATGAACATGCCAAAAGACAGTTCTTTGAATATTTGCAAGGTTTGTAGTTCTACCCAATGGACATCATTAATAGCATTTTTAAGCATATACTACCCATCTGATATCTGCTTTCTGTGTATGTATCTAGGTGAGGCGGAATCAGGTTTGGAGAGGCTGCATCAGTGTGCAGAGAAAGAACTTCAAATATTCCTTGAAGCAGACTCCCCCTCGAAAGATTTCAATGACTTCCGTACAAAGTTGGCTGGATTAACTAGGTAACATGGATCACCTTCTGGATGTCTTATATCCTGTGACCTTTGTTGTGATGCTTGCATTCTATGAAGTTGGCTTTTGGTTCTTCTAGTAACGTCTTGATCATCCCAAATTTTGATCGTGTGTCAGTTAAGATCCTCTTGCTAGTTGCTACTGCTCTCTTAAACATTTTTTGGCGGTATTTTACAGCGTCACTCGCAATTATTTTGAGAATCTTGTCCGGGCTTTGGAGACTGGATTAAATGATGTTGGACCTTCTACTAGCCAAAGCACCGCGGGCATCAAGAATACTACTTCTAAGAACGTTGGTGGTAAGAGTAAAAGTGGCAAGAACAAGGCTGCCAGCTCCAAATCAGGCAGCTCGAGTCGTGGTGTGGATGATAGCAACATTTGGACTTGTGATCAGTGTACATATGTAAACCCCAAATCTGCCAAGGCTTGCCAGGCTTGTGACCACCAACATCGATAGCACTAGTCAGTCATGTTAAAAATTTCCGCTTCATCGACTGAGAAACCCTCCTCCGGTCATACACCTGCGGTACCCAACGTTTGCAAAACTGAAGTTACGAATTCTGGGGCAACTAAGTGAGGAGTGCTGCATGCAAAGGAGCGAGCTTTTCGTGTATCCGAATTGTTTGTCAACTGACTGCATCCTCGCCTGGCCTTGAGGCAAGCATCCAGTTAATCATGTATATAGATTATATCTGTAACTCTGTTTTGTTTCGTCGATGTAGGATGTCCTAGGAAGTGTGCTCCACTCGTGGACAAGTTTTTTCCTGTTGTTAGTCGTGCTTGCAATAATGTATTGAAAATTTAAGGAAGTAGACTCTTGGCTTGAACGGCCAAGTGATATGACTATGTCTAAGTTGCATGCACAATTGGAGATGGAGTAAACTGGTGGCGACGGCATGGTGAAGCAGATCCGCGTGAGATGGTAATGGCTATGGCTGGACCAATATTGCTCCAGGTCTGCAATCAACGAGAGAGGTGTGTGTGTTTGTACTGTGGTCACGTGTCTCGTCTTGCTCCTTCATTCGTTTCGCTTCTCAGTTAAGCTACTCGTCTTCGTTTGCTTATGAACAACCCGGTGGTGCTGGTGCTGGTGCTGGACTCCGAGAGATCGAGGGACCTCCAGGTAGATCAAATTTGGCACCTCTCTCCCCCTTTGTTGGTTTGGGAGCCGTAGAAGAAGGCGCGCGACCCCGACGACAACGCTGCGATGATGCTTGGTCCGCTACACTTCTCAACAAGGCGATGGCTGTCCTGCTCCGTCGACTCGGAGGGCCAAGCCTCTTGAAAATATTCATCATCTCTTTAAATGGGGACATAGAGCTTCAATTTCAGCTACGTATCTGTGTTTAGAGCATCTCAAACAGATGGCCAAATCACGCACCGGCGCAAAAAAAAAAACTTTTTTCAGGCACATCACTTGCTCTAGTAGTTGTTCCATGGGGTGTTCTACCGATTACAAACTTCGGTGGATCAGACAAAGAATCGTTCTGACAAACCATGCATGCGTGCATGTCCACAATGCTTAAAAAAAAAACCGGTACGTACGGAGGGCAGCCACCACGGGCGATCGGGAAGCAATCACCTAAACTCATCTAGCGTTCCGTCCCCTCGCCGGCAACGCTGGCTGTCCGCTCCGTTTTCGGTGGTCTTAGAGCTTTAGAGGTGTGTGAGCACCACGGCCTCTCGCTGGCGGGAGAGTTTTCGTTTTTGTTTAGCCTTTTTTCATTGTCTTGTTCGGGATGTTGAGGTGGCGGCTGCGTCCTGAAGTCAGAATAACGTCCCCCCACCCTATTCTCGTTCCGGTGTACGTCTAGTGCCGGCGGAGGCCGCGTGGAGTCGTGTGTCCGGCGGATCTCTTGGGATCCGGTCGTTTTCTGTATTCGTCAGTGTGGTTTGAGGTCAGTCTTTTTCGATCTACGGTTGTCATCTTTGGCGAAGGTTGCTGCTCTGGTGTGCTGGTCCTATGGGACTTTAGCACGACGACTTCTCGTCTGTCTACTATAACAAGCTCTACTACGACAAGCTTTGCCCGACTCTGGTGATGGAGGGGCGAGGACGATGGCGCGCCTTCGGCTCGTGCTAGTGTCTGTAGTCGTCACTAGGTGGTCCAATGACCTATTTATAATTTTTATTACTTTTAAGTCTCTTTGTACTACCGTTGATGATTATTAATTAATCGGTGCAATTTAAAAAAAAACAATGCTAAAAAAATAGCGAGTGGTCGCGCGTGCATGTGGTAACCGTTTAGCTCTTAAACATAAAAGGAAAAATGGGACGATGCCATCCGTATTTAATGCAAATTTAAAATTTTAAAATATTTTATAGGTCAAACCGCTTATCGGATCTAAGATCTATTTTCACCTTTGGATTAGTCCCGGCGAGATCTTCGAAACTAGATCCCATGTTAATATGTTTCAGTGACTTTTTTGGAACCTAAAAATTATCCACATGTAACACATGAATTATCTAGATTTCAACATTTAAGTTGCCACCCAATAATATTTAAGTTATTCACCACTACAAAAATTTACACACAAGTAGAATACAAAAGTTATTCTAGCGGCTCGGCTTTATCGCCCGTCGCCGCTCTCTCGCGGCGTATGGACGACGAAGTCTCGTTACCCTAACACCTAAGATACCGCGTCCCAAATTAAACTAGCTCATAGCTCACATTTAATTAACTAAACTAAAATACATGGGACAACCGATATTTTACGAGGCATTTTTTTTGCAAAAGTAAATCATATGAGAAATACGGGAACGCCTCTATCCAACCCGTTTATATGGTTTGTAACTTATATGTTACAGAGTGGATAACTTACATACTATGATATGGATAACTCACGTGTTAGTGTGAGTAACTTTTTTTACCTAAAAGTTACCTATTAGTAACACGAGAGTTATACAGGCTTCAGCATGTAAGTTACCCACCTAACAACATGTAAGTTATCCACCACTATAAAAATTACTCAAAGATAGAATATAAGTTCTAGCAGCTCGACTTCATCGCATGTCACCGCTTTCACGGCGTATGGACGACTCAACCACGAAAGGCTACAACGTTAAACATCAAGTATAATTTTTTTTAAAGAAATAAATCTAAGCTTCTTTTGCATACGATATAATAAACGTGTTCTTATGCCCCACCCACCATCCTAAGTCGTAATGAACAAACATACCGCGCAACCAGTACTCTAACGACTCAGCTTCATCGCTCGTCGCCGCTATCGCGACGGAGCCTCGAAGGCTGTTAGGACATCAAGACTTCATCACTTTCATTTAGGCTACTGCGTCCCAATTAATCTAACTCGTAGCTCACATTGAATTAACTAAACTAAAATATACTCCCTCCGTCCCAGGGCATAAGGCGTAAAATAATCAACTTTTCCTCACAGCTTAAGGCACGAGCGGCACCAGGTGGGAAATCGTTGCCAAACTTCCCAAAATACCCCTCCACCACGTTCTATCCTCTTCCTTCCCAAACTATCGAAACAAATCATGGCCTCTGTCGCGAGCTTCCCAAGCGCCGCCGCCCTCCCGCAGTACCCCTTCAGGCGACTAGCAACTCGGCTAGATGAGGTGCGGCATGGCCATCGCGTGAGTTCCGGCGAGTGATTGAGGTGCGATCGTCCCCGCTCCTGGCCGTCCTCACCGCCACTGTTGGGGAGAGAGAGGGGATCTCCGCTGCCGTTCCCGCTCCTGGCTGCCGTGTGAGCTCTGGCGAGTGATTGAGGTGCGACCGAAGTTGGGGACGGAGCGGAAGAGGTCATTGATACGTTGCTAACGTATCTATAATTTTTGATGTTTCATGCTTGGTTTTATCTACTTTTTTATATTTTGTCCACACTTTGGAGTATTTTTATACACTTTTTTGGACTAACCTATTAATAAGATACCACAGTGCCAGCTCCCTGTTTTCTGCTATTTTTGGTTCCAGAAAAGTCAGAAAATGAATATTCTCGGAATTGGACGGGACAAAAGGCAAAGTTAATATTTCACCGAGGGGGACATGGAGCCAAAAGACGAGACGGAGAGGGGCCAAGGGCTGGCCACACCACCTGTCCGCGCGGCCAGGCCTGGCCCACGCCAGGGGGTGGTGCGACCGCCTGATGACCCACAAGTATAGGGGGTGTATCACAGTATTTTCAATAAGTAAGAGTGTCGAACCCAACGAGGAGCAGAAGGTGCTGGCTAGTGTTATGGATCAGAAATTCTCTGCAAATCTTAGCAAACGGATTTTTAGGGGTTTTTGATAAAGCAAGTAAACAAAGTACGGGTGTATCACAGTATTTTCGATAAGTAAGAGTGTCGAACCCAACGAGGAGCAGAAGGTGCTGGCCAGTGGTATGGATCAGGAATTCTCTACAAATCTTAGCAAACGGATTTTTAGGGGTTTTTGATAAAGCAAGTAAACAAAGTACGAGTAAATAAAAGACAGTAGGAATAAATACAGCAAGTGGCCCAATCCTTTATGCAGCAAAGGACAAGCCGGTTGTATTACTTAAGATGACCAAACGTTCTCGAGGACACATGGGAAGACTGTCAAATGCTTTCGCTTCATATAGTTGATTAATCTTCTTTAGCTTGCTAAGTGTTGTGTGGGTGAACCTGTGCTTATGTACCGCCCCATCCAAGACTAATACATACTTGTGATTATACCCCTTGCAAACATCCGTAAGTATAAGAAAGTAATTAAGGTAGAAACCTAACCACAACTTTAAACTCTAAGACCCTTACGTCCCTTGTGCAATGGTTTCCTAACGGGGGTTCAGGTTTCTGTCACTCCGGCAACCCCTACGATTAGTAGCCAAATATACAATGCATTCCCCTAGACCCATATAGGTGAAGTGTCATGTAGTCGACATTCACATGACACCACTAGAAGAAGTACACCACAACTTAAATAACAATCTATTGAATCTTTCTCAACACAACCCACTACTAACAACATGACTTCTCCCATGTCCTCAAGAACAAAACGAACTACTCACAAGACATCATATGGATCATGATCAGAGATGGAATAATGATGTATAACAATCTGAACATAAACAATAATTCAATGGTTCACTCAATAGCATCAACTACAAAGAGTAATCAACACCGGGAAAGTTTCCCCTATGAACTATGCAAGATTCAACTCAATTGTTACAGCAATATGGAGATGGTGATGAGGGTGCTGATGGTGATGATGGTGGTGATGATGATGATCCCGATGAAGTCCAGCTTGATGGTGGTGTTGATGGCAACGATCGCCCCTCTCCGGGAAGGAATTCCCCCGGTAGAAATCTGTCTGCCGGAAAGATCTTTCTCTCTCGGTGTTTTCCGCCCCGCAGAGGCGGCGGAATCTTTCTGTGGTCGCTCACTGAGTCTTAGGGTTTCAGGAGGATGATATACGCCAGAGGGGAGAGGCTGGAGTGGGACAGAGTGGCCACACCACCTCCTGGCGCGGCCTAGGGCTGCCCGCGCCAGGGGGTGGTGTGGCCCCCCTGTGGCCCATCTCCACTACGTCTTCTGGCATTCTTAGTCTTCTGGAAAAATAGGATTTTCCTTATATTTTCCTGGATTTTCTGATCTTCGCGAATTTTGCCTCCAAACAGCACCTTTTCCATCAGAATCCTGACTGCAGCGGTCCATGCTCCAAAAGTCATCGACCATGCAAAAACAGATGAAATAACATAAGTATCACCTCTCAATATGAAATATATCAATGAATAATAGTGAATTATGACATAGAATAGTGATGCAAAATGGACGTATCAACTCCCCCCCAAGCTTAGACTTCACTTGTCCCCAAGCAAAACTGAGCTCAATAAACATGGCCTCAGGTTTATGGAGTGAAGAGTCGATAAAATAATACGGACACGAAGCATCACATTCATCAAATACATGGATCATAACAGAAGACAACTCACTATTATATAACTCAACTTGTAATAGGTAAAGGAAACACAATAAAGATACATGAAGTGAATCATAATTGGTAATGGCAAACTTAGCTCTTGCTCGAAGAATAGTTGATAATTTGCTGGAGTTCACAAATAGCTGGTTTTCAATGAAAGCTTTCAAAGTAGTAAACATCAAGATAAGAGCAAAGTGCAAAACAAGGAACATAAGAAACATGATTTGAATAAATCATCATATGAATGAATGAAACACAACAACTCAAAATACTTGCTGAGGTAGAAGGGAGTAGGTTTACTGACTCAACTACAAAGTAAAAGAAAGGCCCTTCGCAGAGGGAAGCAGGGATTGCAAGTCTCATAAAGAGCTCCCAAAAATTATGATACTTACTAGCTTTCAGCTCTCATTGCCCCTATCATAGGCATCTTTTGGTGATTAAGGTTAAAATGACACAACTAAGAGGATATGCTTGACAAGTTATAAGTTGAAATCTCATGCCCCTTACTTATAAGTACCGATCCTCATGCTACTCAACTTCAATCACGAGCAAGCTCTTGTCATTGTAAATACACGTGTATCATTGAGAACCGCCAATGGAGTACCCCTTGCACATGACACAGGAGCTATCCCATAATCAAAATGACAAGGGAAGCAGACAGTGAGCATCTCAGCGATCTTTTTATTTGCTATTTGCATAGGTTTTTATTGAGGATGCTTCATAGAATGCTCACTATAGTTATGCTGCAAGTTTCCACCATGATTAGGCATGGCTTAGGCTAGTGGGCTAGGCGTTCCTCTAACACACATATAAACTCCATGATCTTACAAGTTCCACTTTTATTTCACACCGCCGGGATCCATAAGAAAAAGAACATGATATCAACTAGGTACAAAGTACCAAATGAAGTGTTGAAAGCGGTCCCCATGATACATGGTTCTGCTACTCATAAAGCGCAAGCATATACACAACAAAGAAGGACCCAATGGTTCAAGTTTATTAAATGCAAGAAAATAAAGTGTGCCATCAAGTTCGCGGAAGCTTTAATCACTAATTTTCACATAACAAGTTTAATTTGGGAGGTAGATAAAACAGGAATTTACTTGGAATATCAATAATGCTACTAGGTAGGTATGGTGGACACAAATGGCAAAGGTTTTGGTTGAAAAGAGTGGATGCACGAGAAGAATTACCTCTCAGTACTGGTTTTTGGCTAGCAAGGTTGGGTAGCAAGTATAAGAGTTGAAGGAAACAAACAAACATACAAGTGATAAAGACAAACATGCAATCTTCCTTGGAAGCACAAAAGATCTTAACTAGAGAATACTAGACTTATGAGCAAATCAAGAAAGAAAGATGATGAAATTATTTTTCTTTAAAGTACTTCTATCTTTTTCATTCAACTCTCAAAAATAGTGTGCTACTGACCGAGCCAGGTTTACCAAAACCAACTAAATTAACTCAATGATCCCAAAGTGATACCAATACTAACAACAAGATCAATCATATAACCACGAATTGAAAACTAATATAAGCTATGCAAAAGAGTGAATGATAGAACTTCTCATTAATATTCCATAACGGAAACTCACACCAAGGGATACATGTCTAACGAGAGAGGGGACACTTCCACTTTTATTTCACACCGCCGGGATCCATAAGAAAAAGAACATGATATCAACTAGGTACAAAGTACCAAATGAAGTGTTGAAAGCGGTCCCCATGATACATGGTTCTGCTACTCATAAAGCGCAAGCATATACACAACAAAGAAGGACCCAATGGTTCAAGTTTATTAAATGCAAGAAAATAAAGTGTGCCATCAAGTTCGCGGAAGCTTTAATCACTAATTTTCACATAACAAGTTTAATTTGGGAGGTAGATAAAATAGGAATTTACTTGGAATATCAATAATGCTACTAGGCAGGTATGGTGGACACAAATGGCAAAGGTTTTGGTTGAAAAGAGTGGATGCACGAGAAGAATTACCTCTCAGTACTGGTTTTTGGCTAGCAAGGTTGGGTAGCAAGTATAAGAGTTGAAGGAAACAAACAAACATACAAGTGATAAAGACAAACATGCAATCTTCCTTGGAAGCACAAAAGATCTTAACTAGAGAATACTAGACTTATGAGCAAATCAAGAAAGAAAGATGATGAAATTATTTTTCTTTAAAGTACTTCTATCTTTTTCATTCAACTCTCAAAAATAGTGTGCTACTGACCGAGCCAGGTTTACCAAAACCAACTAAATTAACTCAATGATCCCAAAGTGATACCAATACTAACAACAAGATCAATCATATAACCACGAATTGAAAACTAATATAAGCTATGCAAAAGAGTGAATGATAGAACTTCTCATTAATATTCCATAACGGAAACTCACACCAAGGGATACATGTCTAACGAGAGAGGGGACACTTCCATAATGCAAACCATACTAGATAATAACTCCTCTATTCATGATATGACTCTACTAATAATGTAAAAAGCTAGAAGATAGTGATGTGATACCGCAGCACTCCCCCAAGCTTGGAACAAACCAAGGGGATGCCAAACCTGATGACAAATTACTCCTTTGGTGGTGGTGGTATCCTCTCAATGAGCTCTTTGATCAGTTTCCCCAAGTCTTCAATCTCGAAGGTGAGAGTACGAATCAACTCCGAGTTGTGCTCAATACAGCTCATAATCATCTCAGTTTGTGGATCCCAGCTCTTGTGATTCTTTTTCCGTTCTTCCCTCTTGGAGTCTTCTTTTCCTGTATGGTTATGGATAAAGGTATGGAAGGGATTCTTGGTGTGTGGAGGAAGTGACCGTGGAGCCAGACTGTGACGGAGAGCTTTCCCCCCAGTCTGCATCTGTGCCGTCCTTCTAACCCTGGAAGGTTTTGTCACCACTCCAATGCTTGCAACGGTAGTGCCGGTGTGCGGATGTTGGCCTTGCTCCTCTTCACCTTCGCTCTTGATCTCCTTCTCCTTCCCGGGGTCTTGGAGGTCTTCCTCCATAGGCTCCTTCACTTTATCCTTGGCGGACACCATTGTGCTTCTAAACTTTCAAAGAGTATGTCCTAGCAGAAACAGATCGAAACAAAAACATGACGAGAACACGATATACAAACCTCGGGAGATCCGGGGGGTTATATATTACGAAGTTTCATATCAAAAGGAAGGTACTGGGTGAAAACGAGTCGGAGGCGGAGTCTGGGGTGGACTCACCACCTGGTGGCGCGGCCAGGGGAGGGCCCGTGCCACAGGGTGGTGTGAGCCACCTTGGCTCTGTTTCCATCCCTCTTTCGCTTCGCATTTTTTCTTATTGACTGAAAACTGCAAAAATATAGTTGGATTGTATTTTCGCGGAACTTTTCTTACTAGAACTGTTACCTATTTGAAAACAGACTCTGCAGGTCTCTGAATTTGGTATCTAGTGGATCCTTCCGGAGTCTCCACTTGAATAACATCAATATCTTCATCTTCATACACTTATTACTTGAGTCATAAAACCCTTCTCTTCCTTATTACACCATTATCTCCACTTCCTAGAAATTTCTTTCACACAGTTCTCATTAGCAACGTTAGTATAAGTGAAGTGATAAAACCTTTTGAGTCCAACTTCAACAAAAAACCATCAAAACATAAGCTACTGTAGAAACTCCTTCCGAAAACCCAAAAAGAATTCAAAAAGGAAATCGAATAAAGAAGCAAATGCAAGAGTGGCAAAATCTGTCAAAACAGACCAGCAGGTAAAGATCAATTTTTCGAAAATCTTCTATTGCTCAAATCAAAAATTGCAAAACTAACGAAAGTTAAATAACAACTTGGGTCAGAAGCACAAAACATTACAGCTCAATCGGACATACAGAGATCTCTCACGAATTTTTACGGTGAAGCACAAAAATCTGTTTCGGGACAGCAACTTCCCCAAATCTTACTTCTCTCTCATTAGAGGTTGATCTTGACACAAAAAACCAAACAAAATGGATAAGGAGCGGTTATTACCGAAGTAATAACTTCCAAGACTCAAAGAAACAAACACAAACTGAAAGCAAAAAAAAATTGGGTTGTCTTCCAAAAAGCTCTTTCTTTATAGCCATTAAGATGGGCATGATAATTTCGAAGATGCTCACATAGGAATATGAATTGAAGTGAAAGAGAGCATTAAGAAGCAAAAAATACACACGTTTAAGTCTAACCCACTTCCTATGCAAGGGAATTTTGTAAACAAACAAGTTGTTGAAACCAGAGGCAACTTGCATAAGAAGGCAAAAGAAGTGCAACATAAAAACTTTCAGCATAAAACGAGGAAACTTGATATTATTGAGATGCATAAGAACACTTTTCCCTCTCTCATAATAACTTTCAGTATCATGCATAAACTTAACAATATAGCTATCACAAGGGCCATCATAGCAATGATCACTTATTCTAACAGAAAACACAGGAATACTAGCTCTCATAACACTACTATGTGAAACAATATTGGAGGTATCCTTACAAAGGATAGTGTGTCCCTCTTTTTCATATTTAGTGACAAAGTCTTTCACATTTGCTATTATAGGTTCATAAACCTTTTGTTTATCAGGTTCAACAACTTTATTTGTACTTTCATTAACCATACTAGCTATCATAGAGTGTTCCTTTACCTTAACTGGAAAATGCATTTTCTCAATATAAGATTTAGGTAAAACATGATTAGCAGTATCAACTTCAGTATTTCTTACAGGAACACTCTTAGCAACATCTTTATAAGGTTCATGATACTTATTCCACTTCTTTTTAGGCACTTCAATGTAAGAAGCCAAAGCCTTAAAATAAGAAGCAATAGCTTGAGAGTCTAGACCATAAGCATTTTTAATATTTTGAAAGTCATCAGTTCCCATAAAAGATTCAATGCATTCATAATCATAATTTATACCTGAGTTTCTACCTTTGTCATTCTCCCAAGGTTCAGCATTTTCTTGAATACGGTCCAGAAGATCCCATTTAGCTTCTTCTTCCATACGAGTGAATGATCCAGCACAAGAAGCATCCAATAAATCCTTATCATGTAGAGAGAGCCTTGCATAAAATTTATTGATAATAATATTGTTGGGGAGCTCATGAATGGGACATTTGAGCATTAGTAACTTCAGTCTCCCCCAAGCTTGAGCTGTACTCTCTCCATCAAGAGGCCAAAAGTTGTATATTTGATTCCGATCTTTATGAATCTCACTAGGAGGATAAAACTTTGAATAAAAGAGAGGTACTATTTCCTCCCATTCCAGAGCTTGACCATTCTTCAGCAGCTTATACCAGTCCTCAACTCTTCCTTTTAGTGATAATGAGAATAACTTCTTCTTAACTTGATCTGTAGTAATACCTGCACACTTGAACAACCCGTATAATTCGTGTATAAAGAGTAAATGATCACCGGGATGGACAGTTCCATCCCCAACATAGTAGTTATCCATAACACGATCAATAATTCTTGTAGGTATTTTAAAAACATCATTCTCAGCACGTGGTGGCTTATCTACTACCTTTGCAGTGGTAGTAGCATTACCAAATAAGAAACTCAGCGAATTATCCATAACGAAAATAAAGCAACTAACAGAAGTAAAAAATACTCACAGTAGAAGTTTCCTTTACCAATTCCACTCTCCAATAGTGCTTCACTCCCCGGCAATGGCGCCAGAAAATAGTCTGGATGACCCACAAGTATAGGGGGTGTATCGCAGTATTTTCGATAAGTAAGAGTGTCAAACCCAACGAGGAGTAGAAGGTGCTGGCTAGTGGTAAGGATCATGAATTCTCTGCAAATACTTAGCAAACAGATTTTTAGGTGTTTTTGATAAAGCAAGTAAACAAAGTACGAGTAAATAAAAGACGGTAGGAATAAATGCAGCAAGTGGCCCAATCCTTTATGCAGCAAAGGACAAGTCGGTTGTATTACTTAAGATGACCAAACGTTCTCGAGGACACATGGGAAGACTGTCAAGTGCTTTCGCTTCATATAGTTGATTAATATTCTTTAGCTTGCTAAGTGTTGTGTGGGTGAACCTGTGCTAATGTACTGACCTTCCTAGGACTAATACATACTTGTGATTATACCCCTTGCAAACATCCATAAGTACAAGAAAGTAATTAAGGTAGAAACCTAACGACAGCTTTAAACTCTAAGACCCTTACGTCCCTTGTGCAATGGTTTCCTAACGGGGGTTCAGGTTTCTATCACTCCGGCAACCCCTACGATTAGTAGCCAAATACACAATGCATTACCCTAGGCCCATATAGGTGAAGTGTCATGTAGTCGACGTTCACATGACACCACTAGAAGAAGTACACCACAACTTAAATATCAAACTATTGAATCTTTCTCAACACAACTCCACTACTAACAACATGACTTCTCCCATGTCCTCAAGGACAAAAAGAACTACTCACAAGACATCATATGGATCATGATCAGAGATGGAATAATGATGTATAACAATCTGAAGATAAACAATAATTCAATGGTTCACTCAATAGCATCAACTACAAAGAGTAATCAACACCAGGAAAGTTTCCCCTAAGAACTATGCAAGATTCAACCCAATTGTTACAGCAATATGGAGATGGTGATGAGGGTGCTGATGGTGATGGTGGTGGTGGTGATGATGATGATCCCGATGAAGTCCAGCTTGATGGTGGTGTTGATGGAGACGATATCCCCTCTCCGGGAAGGAATTCCCCCGGCAGAAATCTGTCTGCCGGAGAGATCTTTCTCCCTCGGTGTTTTCCGTCCCGAAGAGGCGGCGGAATCTTTCTGTGGTCCCTCCCCGAGTCTTAGGATTTCGAGAGGAATATATACGCCAGAGAGGAGAGCCAGAGGTGGGCCAGAGCGGCCACACCACCTGGTGGCGCGGCCTAGGGTGGCCCGCGCTAGGGGGTGGTGTGGGCCCCCTGTGGCCCATCTCCACTCCCTCTTCTGGCAGCCTTCGTCTTCTGGAAAAATAGGGTTTTCCGTATATTTTCCCAGATTTTCTGATCTTCACGAATTTTGCCTCCAAATAGCACCTTTTCCATCAGAATCCTAACTGCAGCGGTCCATGCTCCAAAAGTCATCAACCATGCAAAAACAGATGAAATAACATAAGTATCACCTCTTAATATGAAATATATCAATGAATAACAGTGAATTATGACATAGAATAGTGATGATAAATGGACGTATCAGCATCTAACCAACCCATTTATATGGTGGGTAACTTATATGTTACAAGGTCATAATTTACATATTATGACATGGATAACTCACGTGTTAGGATGGGTAGTTTTTTATCCGAATTCCCCCCCAAAACATATCAACATGAGATCTAGTTTCGAAGATCTTGTCGCGACTAGCGCAGCGGCAAAACAGATTTCAATCGGATACGTAGTTTGAGCTACATTTTTCTAAAATATTCAGGTTTCTGCATTAAATGATGATGTCAGCAGTTAGTGCATGCATGCGTTGCTTGTCTGAACGTCTGTAAAGTTTTAGCATTTCTGACCGGTTTAAAACTAGATTTCCCATATATTTTTGGGCGTGCTAAAAAAATCTGCCAAGACGGTGCATAAATCGGGCACATAGGCCGGAGCATTGTAAAGTATCCATCCATGCGCGACCTCCAAGGCCACTGAAATTTTCCCTCCGATTCTCCCATTGCGCATTACTGATGTCTACGCACTTCTATTATTGTAGACAGTTGTTGGGCCTCCAAGTGCAGAGGTTTGTAGAACAGCAACAAGTTTCCCTTAAGTGGATCACCCAAGGTTTATCGAACTCAGGGAGGAAGTGGTCAAAGGTATCCCTCTCAAGCAACCCTGCAATCAAGATACAAGAAGTCTCTTGTGTCCCCAACAAACCCAATACACTTGTCAGGTGTATAGGTGCACTAGTTCGGTGAAGAGATAGTGAAATACAAATGGTATGGATAATTATAAGTCGCAACAGTGCCAGAAAAGAGCTTGATGGGTAGGAAGAGACTAAAGGCAATCTGAAATAAAGATGGAAGCAAGCAAACATGTAACAGATCTAGTTGCAAATGGTGTTTCAATGCTTAGAAACAAGGCCTAGGGATCATACTTTCACTAGTGAACAATCTCATATAAATATCATCCCTTTATGATACTACTCTGAACTACTCTCTGGTTTGACACTCTAATCCATGGTAGGGCTATAACATCACTCCTCAAAGTTCGCTTTCCCCATCTAGATAACCCCACACTGTCACCTTGAGCGCTAGATGGTTCCAAAAAACACCACAATTTCATAGAGACATCCAACTCCAAATATAACTCATAACAAGTATTTGTAATCTCTAGCCTAAGTGCCACCATGGTGTGCATGCTATCACTTTCACATACGTGGGGAGAGCCAGAGATCTATTAAAGCACTTGAGTAACAAGGTAGATCTACTTGATTACAAAGCTCATGATCACAATATGATCATGCATAGAGAGAGATGAAGACATAGCTACCGGTAGAACCCTTAGTCTCGAGGAAGATCTACTCCTTCATCATCATGGGAATCAGCAACGGCGACGGAGATGGTGGTGGAGATCGATGGAGATGGCTCCGGGGGCACTTCCCCGTCCCGGCAGGGTGCCAGAACAGAGACTTTCTGTCCCCCGAATCTCCCCTTCGGTGGCGGCGGCGCTGTGGAGGTTTTCGTGGCTTTCTCCTGGATGATTTAGGGTTTTCTCATCAGGAGGCTTCTTATAGGCGAAGGGCGATGTCAGAGGGTGGACCAGGGGCCCACACCACCTGGTGGCGTGGCCAGGGGGAACGCGCGCCACCACATGGTGTGGCCAGCCCCTGGCCCCTCTCCGTCTTGTCTTTGGGCTCCGTGAGTCGTCCGGTAAAATATCGACTTTGGCTTTTGTCCGGTCCAATTCCGAGAATATTCATTTTCTGGCTTTTCTGGAACCAAAAATAGAAGAAAACATGCAACAAGCACTGTGGCATCTTGTTAATAGGTTAGTTATAGAAAATGTGTAAAAGTACTCCAAAGTGTGGACATAACATAATAAAGTAGATATAAAACAAGCATGGAACATCAAAAATTATAGATACGTTTGCAACATATCAACATCCCCAAGCTTAACTCCTGCTCGTCCTCGAGTAGGTAAGTGATAAAAAGAAAGAATAATTTTTGAGGTGACATGCACCATCACAATCTTGATCAAGGCATTTATAAAACATTGAGAGCTGGGATCATAGTACTTTGACATAGCATGCAAGATAAAGTTCTAACAATAAGACAAAGCAACTATGTTGTAACATGAAATGGTACAAACAAAAGATTCATGAATAACAATGCTTTGAAAGACGTTTGTTTGTTTCACATAAAGAAAACATAATGAGAATGGTAATTAGCTTGTCCCTCATAGTGTAGCAAAACATAATGCATATGACACCTTCAAAGTTCATAAGGGTGACTAGATACAAATAGTTTAAGAACAAGCAATATGAAAGTTATGCATCAATCAACAAGTCTTGGGACAATGCACATTAAACTAAGAATGGCCACTATGCTCTCTTAATAGGTGCATAAAGATAGAAGGTGGAGACTCAACATAAAAGTAGAAGAAAGGACCTTCATAGAAGGAAGCAGGGATTCAAGTTTCATAAAGAGCTTCCGAAAATTATGGTACTTATTAGCTTTCAGCTCTCATTGCCCCTATCATAAGCATCTTGGAGTGATTAAGGTTAAAGTGAACAAACTATGGAGTATATGCTTGACAAAGTATAAGTTGGCAATCTCATGTCCCTTGAATACGAGGGCCGCTCCTCATGCTACTCAAGTTTAGTTACCGGTAAGTTCTTGTCATAGTAAGTTCATGTGTATCATAGAGAACCACCAACGAGGTACCCCTTGCCTAATGATACGGAAGAATCCCCATACCAAAATGACAAGGCAAGTAGACAATAAGCATCTCAACAATCTTCTTATTTACCATGGGAAAATGGTTTTTTTCTCTCTTTCCTCTTTTCTCATCTTTTTTTTCTTTTTTTCAATCTCTATCTCTTTTTTTATCAGAAGAATGCTTCATAGATTGCTCATTATGGTTATGCTGCAGTTTTCCACCATGATTAGGCATGGATTAGACCAGCCACCCAGGCATTTCTCTAACACACATACATAACTCCATGGATTTACAAGCTCCCCTTTCATTTCACACCGACGACATCCATAAACAAAAGAGCATGATATCAACTGGTACAATATACAAGTGCAATGTTGAAAGCGTTCCCCATGACAGCATGGTTCTGCTAATCCCAATGTATAAGTGCAAGCATATACAACATAGATGACACAATGGTTCAAGTTTATTAGGGGCAAGAAAAGTAAAGTGTGTCTATTGGGGATATACTTTTCGGGTATCCTCACAGTTCCTCACTGACCAGGGTGGCCCACTTTGGGTTAGAGCTTTGCTTCACGGGCAGCCCAGCCAGGGAGAAAAGACGGAGTTCAGTCTGGCTACAGGAAGGCCCAGAAGACTTACTGACTTAGGCCCATAGCGTTACTTGTAGTTCAAGATGTACTCTGTAACCGACTCTTAGTCGTAGCCGGATAGATCTCTCATGTAAACTCTAGGCCGGATATCTATATAAGCCATCCTAGGGAGAGCCTTTAGGGAAATACTCAATAGTCTACAATCTCAACTCGCACAGGCGAACCCTTGTAAACCATATTCCGGCTCTGCCGTATTACTGGATTGCTAGCAGGAGTAGGATCCGTCCAAAGCCGGTGGATTCAAACCTGGGTAAACTTGTGTGCTCACCGTCCCGGAATACCGTACATCTCACACCCTCTCTTCCGCACGCCTCGAGGACCCCCTCACGGCGTACTTGTCATCAATCCGACGACAGTTGGCGCCCACCATGGGGCAAGTGAGCTTTGGATCTGCGTTCCGAGCGGAATCTGCAAGAATCGGAATTGGCGAGACTATCGTCGTCGGTCGCATCCTCTACGCCAGCGACGTCCCTCTCATCGTTCTCGACGAGACGTGGATTCTGGCTAGGGAGGCTGTAACTGCCTACACAATCATGTCTTTTGGCGAGATCGATGTTTACATCGGTTTCGCTGAACCTGTCCCACCCACCCAGCGGTGATGATAGAGGCAGAAGAATCTTCTGGGTCTCCTTTGTCCGCGGAAGCGGCATAGTTCTGGATCTCAGAAAACCCTAATCCTACCCAGCCCGCACCAGTTGCGGAGATAGTGGAGAAATCCGAACCTGAAGCAGACCTAGTGGTCCAAGTCGAATCTGGAGCGGATCTCCCTGGAGAAATTGAATCCCAGATCGACCCACCCGCTGAGGTTGAAATCCAGGAGGAGCATAGCAACGACACTGATTCCGGCTCTGATGACGCCGGGACAGACATGCCTTTCTTAAGGTACACCCTGCGACGTATGATAATGCAAAACTCAGGCGTATACACAATTCTCGAGACTATAAAAAGTTTCGACGAAGCTGATCACGAGAGCCGAAGGTACGTCAGGAAGAACGCATCACACTTCGTCGGATATGTGGGATCCGGATCCAGCTCTGCCGATGCTAGAGACAACACCAACTCAGTGCTAGAGGCAATTGGAACAAACGCCAACGTACCCACATCCTCAGATGAATCAATGACGTCAGCAGATTTCTGAAAGTTCTCCACGGAATATGAAGAGGAGTAAAACTCCAAAGCTGCAGAAGAAGGAGATGCCATGGATAAAGGATCTGGGGAACACTCTCCCAAAGCGCAGGATGACATGAAAATCAGAGATAATCCCCAGATCTAGAGGTCTGAAAGTACCGATCAGAGCTTGACTCTGGGAAACGGACCCAAAGCCGTCTTTGCTACCGGCGCTGCCAAGAAGGCAAAGAAGAGGAACAAGAAAAACAAGACCCCGGTGAAATACCCTCTTGCAGAGGAGGTGATTGCCGAGGAATACAAGGAAGACTTGGATGGAGCACTTATCCGAGAAGAGCCCAAAAAAGAAGAATCGGTGGATGGACACGTGATCACTGTAGGTGCGCGTAAACTCATCGATGCTGCATTAACCACACCTATTCCTACAGCTGCAGAACTTACTGCTGAAGAACTGGACGAGAGGGCGCATGCCCTAGAAGCGCGTCGTCAAGTACTCCTCGATGAAGCCAAAAACATTGAGGAGGAAAAGAAACGCATAGCATCTGCGGAGAAGTACAACTCCAGGCAATACCAAAAGACCAGGAAACAGCATACCAATGACAACTAATTCCCGCAGATTCACGCCGTCCTTTTCAGAGAAGAGATGGGGAAGCCTTGGAAAGATAGCAGAGGGGATTGGGTATATCCAACCCCAGTACAGAACACCGTGGTGGCCCGGGAAATTTTATCGGCTAATCCAGGCCCGGAGGAGATCTAGTTGGGAATCAAACTACTCAACAAGGGACTAGAGCAGCAAAAGGTCGCCATGTCCGGAAGTAAAAAACTAGTCTCTGATTCCGACCAATGTCGCACGGATCCGGCATGGGTGGACGTAAGACCCTAGCATGTACCGGAGCAGCACCACCGCCCTGATCGCCGGGAAGACAATTACTTAAGAACCGGATCTTCGGGACAACACCACAAAGCTGCCCGTAACTAGCGTAGCGTCAACCCAGTTGCGGAGCAAGAAGCAATTGCTGCACTGAATCCGAGGAACCCGTCCCTGCGAGAATCGAAAGACCGCAGGGATGATGATAAAGAGAAACATCGGGAGGAGAACCGACAAAGAATGCCACCTCCTAGACATGCAAGCCATCCGGATGATGGACGAAGGAATGACGGATACCATGCCGAGACAAGCCGGCAGGGGGCTCGTCGCAATGAAGACCCTCCTCGGAGCCGGAATAATGACGCTCCAGGAGGAGGCCGGTGATCAGCCGGAAAAAAACCCAGCTGCTCCACCCTCTCCGCCAAGTAGCCATCACAACGGCTCTCAAGGAGGCCAGGGAGGGCGTCGTGGTGGAGGTGGTAGTGGCAGAAGCCGAAGTTCGGCTCCAAGGCACCGCAGCCACAGCTGACACTCGGGATGATCTCTATCCCCAAACAACACACGGTACAGGATAAACTCCAATATAGAGGCGTGGCGCTACGAAAACGATGATATCTACGTGGGCCCAAAGTGCTTCGGACCACGCATCAGAGCTACAAGATTCCCAGAAGGATTTTCTATCTCACGACATATCCAAGCCTACGATGACATTGCTCCGCCAGATACCTGGCTACAGGACTTCTTCCAAGCTTGCTGCATCGCCAAAGGCGGAAACAACCTGGTCGCAACCCGATATCTCCCACTCATATTGCGGAAGATGGCACGATCATGGCTTAATGAACTTCCGGAGAACACCATCCACAACTGGTATGATATGTAAAGTGCGTTCTTTCGGAATTTCGAAGGCACATACCAGAGGCCCTGTACGGTCGGTGACCTACAACGTTGCACCCAGAAGGCCGGAGAAACTTGTCGAGATTACCTCGGATGATGGATCGACACCAAGAACTCCTGTGAAGGAGTAAATGATCAAACTGCGATTGAAGCTTTCATTGCAGGTCTCCCAATTGGTCTACTACGTCATCGCTTGAAGTGTGACAAAGTCACTGATTTGGGAGAGATGATAGAAACAGCAAGCAAGTATGCAAATGCTGAAGACGATGCAGAGGGATTACTCAATGCCCTAGTTGTGCCACAGTCGGCAAAACAACCAAAGCAACAAGCTTAGAAGCGCAAGAATACCTCGGAAGAGAAACCCAACGCGGAAACGGCAGTGGTAACTGCTACTTTCGGGTCTGGAGGACGAGGAGGACGCGACGGAGGCCGCGGGCGTGGCCGTGGGACTTCGAGAGTTCAAGGTAGAGGAGACCAGCAACCAGGAAAAACCTACTCTTGGGCCGACATTGCCAATAACCCATGTGTGCATCAGTTAGATGCCAATGGGGGCTCGTCCCACACCAACGCCGAATGTCGTTTCAATGATGACATAAAAAGAGATGACACCGCTGGCTACAAAGCTAAGCGGAAGAAGGGAAAGAAGAATCCTGAAAAGGATAAAGTGACCAAGGAAGATTCTGACATGGAGGAAGCTGATGCTTCAAATCCCAAGCCGGAAGGGAAGAAAAAATTTCCGACCAAGAAAGACACGTATGTCACCTTCCTCGGATCTCAACCAGCAAAGGTCAAGAAAGCAGTTCTACATGAGCTCAATGCAAGAGTTCCGGCTGTCCCCCAATTCTTAGACTGGTCGGAAGTGGCAATCACATTTGACCGCGCTGATCATCCGCCTAAGTTGCACAGGCGAGGAAAATATGCCTTAATTGTCAATCCACTTATTGACGGTTATGGTTTCTCCAAGACTCTCATGGATGGTGGCAGCAATATCAATATTCTGTATGTCGAAACGCTACGCCGGATGAAGATCTCGGAGACCCAGCTAAACAATAGCTCTGTGATCTTTCACGGAGTTGTCCCAGGAAGACAAGCCAATTCCCTAGGAGAAACCACTTTGGATGTTACCTTCAGAACTCCAAAGAACTATCGGACGAAGGCACTTTCCTTCGAAGTGGTCCCGTTCAAGAGCGCATACCATGCTATATTCTGACGTTCGGCTTACTGGGCTTTTATGGCTCGTCCATGTTACATTTACAATATGATGAAAATTCCAGGTCCCAACGGCGTAATCACCATCAAGGGAGACCCGAAGAAAGCGCGAGAGTGCAAGCCGTGCTGCACGCTTAGGAGTACCAAGAGATCAAGAAGAGCATAGATCCGTCCGAGATGCCCGCAACAAAGAAGGAAGTGACAAAGCCGAATCCAGAGTTCAAGGCATCAGAAGAGATGAAGAAGACACTGTTCAAGGATGATGACCCCTCCAAGGTGACCTAGATAGGCGTAGGCCTAGATAGCGCATAGGAAAGAACGCTCGTCAAGTTCCTCCAAGAAAATCAAGATATCTTCGCATGTCAGCCATCTCACATGACCGGAGTACCTAGGGAACTTGCCGAGCACTCTTTAAATGTAAACCCGAATGCTAAACCCGTCAAATAGTCCTTATGACGTTTCGACGATGAAAAGCGTAAGGCAATAGCTAAGGAACTAGCGCGGATCGAGTTAGCCAGATTCATAGAAGAGGTCATCCACACTGAGTGGTCGGCCAATCCTGTAATGGTCCCTAAAAAGGACACCACTGATTTAAGGATGTGTGTTGATTATACTGCCTTGAACAAGGCTTGTCCAAAAGATCTGTTCGCTCTGCCTAGGATTGATCAAGTCATCGATTCTACGGCAGGCTCGGGACTCCTCTATTTTCTCGACGCATATTCCGGTTATCACCAAATCCAGATGAAGAAATCTGACAAAGTCAAAACTTCATTCATAACCCCCTTCGGAACCTTCTGTTTTGTTACGATGCCCTTTGGGCTGAAGAATGCATGAGCTATGTACCAGCACACGATGCAACGTTGCCTCCACGACCAAATCGGACGCAACGTACATGCATACGTGGATGACATTGCGGTGATGTCCAAAAAGAAGGAAACGTTGATTTCCGACTTGGAGGAAACGTTCGCCAATCTACGAAAATACAACATCATGCTTAATACGAAGAAATGCTTCTTTGGAATCCCAGCCAGAAAATTGTTAGGTTTCATCGTGTCTCAAAGAGGCATAGAGGTGAACCGGGACAAAATCTAGGGTATACTCAATATTTCCAGGCCAACTCACCTGAAGGACGTACAAAGACTAACTGGTTGCTTTGCTGCAGTCAGTCGATTTGTAAGCCGGCTTGGGGAAAGAGCGGCACCATTATAGAAACTCCTGAAAAAGACCAAGGATTTTGTGTGGACCGACGAAGCTGAAGCTGCACTACAAGACTTGAAGAAAGTACTCTCATCTGCTCCTATCCTTGCTACGCCGGAACCACAGGAACCAATGTTGCTTTATCTTGCTACGACGAACAAAGTCATTAGTATCGTCATGGTGGTGGAGAGACCGGAGGAAAATCAGGAACACTTAGTGCAGCGTCTGACGTACTTTGTCAGCGAGGTTCTGACAGAATCAAAACAGCGGTATCTGCACTATCAAAAGTTATCTTACGGTGTTTTTCTAGCATCTCGTAAGCTACGACACTATTTTCAGGAGCATCCAATTACCATGGTGAGCACAACTCCCATAAGAGGTATAATCAACAACAGTGACGCCACAGGACGCGTCGGCAAATGGGGCATAGAGCTTTTAGCTTTTGATATTGAGTATAAACCCTAGACAACAATCAAATCCTAAATCCTTGCCGACTTTGTTGCTGATTGGACAGAGACGAAGAAGAACATGACCCTCCCTGAGTCGGAATATTGGACCCTCTACTTTGATGGGTCTAAGGCTCGAGGGGGCTCGGGAGCGGGCGTGGTGCTCAAATCACCCCCAGGAGATAAACTTCTATACGTGTTGCAGATCCACTTCACAACAACAAATAATATTGCCGAGTATGAAGCACTGCTGCATGGAATCTGGATTGCTAAGGATATCAGCATCCGACGTTTGATCTGTTATGGAGATTCGGATCTTGTTGCTCAGCAAGTATCGGATATTTGTAATGTAAATAAACACATGGCAGCATATAAAGCTATCGTGGATGACTTATCTAAATCCTTCGAAGGGTTTGAAGTTCAACACATCCCTCGAGCAGAAAACGAGGAAGCAGATGCACTATCTCGGATAGGCTCTACACGGAAAGAGGTCCCGGATGGCGCTTTGTTAGAGCACCTCAAAGTTCCCTCAATAAAGGGAGTGGATGAGGAATATCCGACCAAATCCGACTCACCTCTAATAGCAGTTCTGGCTGTAATTCCCAGCTGGACCCAACCCTACCTTGATTATCTGGTAGATGGCAAATTACCCGAAGATGAGGTTCTGAGCCGGCAGATCGTCCGACGAGCAAAAGCCTATACTATAGTTAAAGGTGAGCTCTATAAGCGGAGTGTTTCTAGGGTTTTTCAGCGCTGCGTGTCTCCAAAAGAAGGAGTGGAAATCCTTAGAGAAATCCACGAAGGCGAATGTGGTCACCACGCTGCAGCCAAATCTTTAGTGGCAAAAGCCTTCAAACACGGTTTTTTCTGGCTTACAGCCAAGGCAGATGCCGAACGGCTAGTCAAGACGTGCAAGGGCTGCCAAAAGTACACCAAGCAAGCTCATGTTCCGGCTGATCAGCTACGGACAATACCTATAACATGGCCTTTCACGGTCTGGGGGCTTGATATGGTAGGACCATTTACACGAGCTCCAAGTGGATTTACTCACCTCTTAGTGATGGTGGATAAATTCACCAAATGGATTGAGGCTAAACCCGTCACTAGTTGTGATAGAGCAACAACCAAAAGATTTGTCGAGGATGTTATAATCCGGTATGGTTATCCGCATAGTATTATCACGGACAACGGGAGTAATTTCTCTTTGGGAAAATTGGCTGAATTCTGCAACGAGCAAAATATCCGGCTTGACATTGCGTTAGTCACACATCCACAGGCTAACGGATAAGTTGAAAGAGCAAACGGTTTAATCCTACAGGGCATAAAACCGAGACTCGAAGCACCACTACGACGTGTTGTGGGGGTTTGGGCAGAGGAATTACCTTCCATAATATGGAGCTTACGAACAACTCCGAACAGGTCAACCGGATACACACCTTTCTTCTTGGTCTATGGTGCAGAAGCAGTTCTTCCTAGTGATTTAATTCACACTTCTCCTAGAGTGGCCGCGTATATCAAAGAAGATGCCGAGATTTCTCGACAAAATGATATCGACTTAGTCGAAGAAGTTCGCGTCGTTGCTGAAATGAGATCAACAGCCTATCAGCAGAAGTTACGTAGGTATCATAGCTAGAGAGTTCGAAACAGATCTTTCAATAAAGGTGATTTGGTTCTCTGGCTTATGCGACAAAGAAAGCGCAAACTTTCCCTAGTATGGGAAGGGCCCTTTTTAGTTAGTCGAGTATTGCACAATGGTTCGTACTACTTAACTGACATGAGGCCAGTCAAAGAAAGACCTGCTACTAAGAAGAGAAAGAGAGCTGGAGGCAGTACAAATTCGGATGAGTTAGACAGACCATGGAATATTGCTCAGCTACGTCCCTTTTATTCTTAGTTTATCCTTCTTTGCAATCATACATATGTACATGTTCTGTGAGAAATAAAAGTCTTGGTTGCCTCAAGTTTTTTCTGAGAAGTTTTTACCATATTATTTTCGAATGATCATGTCATAGGTGAAAATCCCAGAATACTTGAAAGTACTTTATGCTCATGTTTGTTCTGGTTTAGATTTCCGATTTTAAAAATGCTACCTTTGGGTATAACTCTAAAGTTTCTAGTCTATACTTTGGTTATTTGTCTAATTGCTGGATGCGGGCATTTTCCGAGTAGTGAATTGTTAGTACTGGAAGCCGGCTTTATTTCCGAGTTTAAACTGGTTTAGCAATTGAGATCCGTTGCTTGGCAAAGTTTCCATGCAGAAGGTTTAGCTGGCTCACGAAAGGGACGAGGCGGAAAGCCAAATAGACGATAAGTATAGACAAAAAAGTATAAGTGCTTATGCAAACATTTCAGGCACACAAAATTTTAAAGTCAAAAGTGCTGAATAGATTAAAACTTGGCACTAGCAAAAGTATCATACTGCATATTTACAAACCCATAATGTTTCTCAGAATAATACAATTTCTGGTAATTTATGATGCAGGAGGAGAGGAAGGAGCTGCCGGCTCACTGGATACATCGCCTTGATATCGTTCCGAGATGTCCACATCCGACATGGTGTGGTCATCATCGGAAACTTCGGCTGCTTCTTCGGGAGGCGGAGGCGGCGTGTCCACGCGGGTGAAGAAGGGAGTGTCGTAGCTGGTCAAGTCAGCTACATGACACCCATATCCGGCGTAGGAGTCCATGATTGCCTTGATGTCTTGCTCATGTCCGTCTTCGTCCACCTTGCAGTACCCTCTGGTCGCTTGCCAGATCTCCATGCTTCCATGGTGGCTAATGACCATGGTGAGAGCGTTCTGCGCTACGGATCGTGCGTAGGACATGTTCCAATCCTGGACAAGTTGCGGCATCTCCTTCGCCTTGTCTCGCACCTGAAAATCCGACATGCTATGCATGTTCGGAATCTTGAGAGCTTCGCCAATATCCTCAAGGGATTGGCGGAAGTCATGAAGCAGATCACCGACTTGGGTAAGCCGGTGGGTGTGAGGCTCGACAGAGGCTGAGTCTGTCAAGTTCAGAGGACCTATCCACAAAACAGTTAAGAAAATATGACATTGAAAGAAGTCGAAGAAAATAGACAGGTCAGACAGACGGAACATACCGAAGATGACATCGTCAACTTTGGTCTTCTCTTCCCGAAGACTCCGGAGTTCAGCCCGGAGCGCCTCGGAAAGGTCCTTCTCTCTACAAAGCTCATTATCGAGGTCCGAGATTTTCTGATCTTGAGCCGCAATCTTACGATCATGCTCGTCAGTTTCCATGGAGGAGGATTCGAGAATTTGAGCGATGCTCTTCTCATGATCCACCTTGAGCTTATCCAGCTCTTGGCGAAGTTCTTTGTTCTCCACCACCAGGGTTTTGAGGTTCTCGGCCTCTTCAATCATAGCACATGACTGTTTCACCAGTGCTGTAAGACAAAAAGAACAATAGTTCAGCAAAAAATATTCAATTATGAAAATACAAGACAAGGTTTGAGTCTCGAAATGTTTACCTTCAGCCTCATCCTTGGAGACCTTCAGCTCAGCATTTTCAAGTCGGAGAGATCTGATCTCTCTCCGCTTGTTGTAGATATTCTTCAACAAATCCTAGTTATATGAATTAACTTTCTGTAAGTCAGAATACCCAGAGCCAGAAGTCTACTGAAGACTCGGGCTAATATTGTTACTAATATCAGCACGAGCCTTGTGGGCTACACTAGTTAATTCTTTGGCATCCTAACGAAGCATAAACCCAGATTGTATATCCTACTTCATGCTTGGGGGCTAGAGGATATGATATAAAGTACAATAAAGAGAAACGTGAGTTAGAATTCTGACTTACATGATGTTCATGTGTGAGCTTGCTCAGACATATGTTCACCTCGGTGGAAACTTTCTCGGCAAGGGTGAGTGGAATAATCGGAGGTGGTGGAAGCACACCACCTCTAAGTCCCTCGTCGCGAAGGCGAACTTGTTCAAGAAGGTTGGAGTATTTGATGTCTTCCGCCTCTTGTGCTTCTTCCTCGGCAGAGAGATTTCTCTTCTCCAGGCATTGTCGGGCCAGCCGCTGGATCTCCTCCACAGATTTCCGGGACAAACCAAGTTTGGCAAGCCCCGGATTGTTAAGGAGGTTGTCGGCGAAGATCTCTGCCGAGGGATCATTACCCAAAGAGGGTTGGCCCTTATCTAAACCTGACTTACTCTTGGTGATGTCAGTCTGCGATTCAAGGATCGCTGGCTCTGTTGAAGGAGCCGGATCTTCTGCGACAACTCTTGGTGATGGAGTAATCACCGGTTGAGGGGCAGGAGTCAGAGGAGCCACAGCAGGAGAAGCTATGGTCAGCTTCATCTGCCGCAAGGGCTTCGAAGAAGTTCCCTTCCCCTTACCCTTGATGAGTTTCTTAGCTTTGAGAATGTAATAGAATGGAAAACATTACATCTCGGAAGAAAGCTCGAGTAAGGTACAAAGGCGAAAGTTGTGTCGAAAGTTACCTATTCACGACTGGCACCTCCTTTGTGCCAATAGCCAATGTCGGAGCTTTGCGCTTCTTGGGCACAACGTACGGCAGTGGAACCAATTCAGCCTCATGAGAAAACTCTGGAGGATATCCCTCGAGTGGAGCAAGTTCTGACTCGGGGAGGTCGGCAAGCTGAAAAGAAAGAAAACATCTCAGTATTGCGAAACAATTTAAAGGTGAAACACATAGAAAGGGTTTATTGTTAAAAATTTACCGGCACAACAGGGTTTTCCGCTGTGTACATGTCCAGTGAAACTTTCGGGATCCTCCTCTCGATCCGCTCCCTTATCAGAGATTTAATCTGGCTTATGTAACCTTGCGATGTATAGGCTCTGGGGCTGATGCGGAGGGAATCTTTTTTGGACGTCGTGATGGAATGCATCAGTCCGTCTCCGTGGTGCTAGAGGGGTTGGATCCGGCATGACACCCAACAATGGACTAAGTCAGATCCCTTCAGTCCTTTGTGTTTCATCAGATATTCAATCCGCCTCTTGGAAAGAAGCAGATCGTCACTGAGAGCCGGAGCAGCCTCGTCCCAAGATAATTGAGGCGTGGTGGCGCCATCGATGAAAGCCGGCAAAGCAGTGGCTTTGCCGTAAGCAGGAACATCCTTATGGTAAAAGAAAGTGGCTGGCCATTGTTTGACCGAGTCACTGGCTAGAATCTTAGGATATGCGCGCTCACGCCTAACTGAAAAACTAATTGTACCGGTAATATAAGGATTACCGGCGGTGATAGAATTTCTCTGGACATGGAAGTAGTACCAGAATAAAGTAAGACTTGGCCTAATGCCGAGAAATCCCTCGCACAAGGCCGCATAGGCGCTCATCTCTAAAATGGAGTTGGGGGAAGATGGTGAAGTTGAACACCATAGTGATTTATCACCTCAGAAAAGAATTCCGAGGGAGGGAAAGACAAACCTCTATCGAGGTGGGTGCCGAAGTGTACCCGCTTACCGGTGCGCGGGTTGGGGATGGTTTCGCCGGAACCACTCCGCTAGTCGCCGGCGCGGAGGAGCCCTTCAGCCTCCACGCCATGGAGCTTCTCGTCGTCCAGCAAGCAGGGGATCCAAACCCCGCGATTGCTTTCCTTCTCTACCGCTGCCGCAGCCAAGCCGGATGATGAGGAAGAAGCCATTCTTCCGGTGCGTCGGTGACCTTAGATGGGCGGCGCTGGGAGTTTGGGAAGCAGGGGAGCTCTGTGCGCGAGGGAGAGGTGGAGGAGAAGGAGAATCCTCACCCCTTATATCCACCTAACCGCTCCAAGATTCGTGCAAATGAACACTGTGTAACCGCCACGCGTCGTGGAAGGAACTAGGAAGGACCCACGCGATGATTACATCGCCTCGTTCTCCACGTACGCATTGAAACGGCGCCTCGGTTCCGCGAACGGCGGACCCACCAACGGTCATGCTGACAGGATGTTTGTCAGATGACGTGACTTGACCATGACTAGTGTCAGGTGACATCAGAGACCAAGTTCCGGCTTAGTTTGAAAATCAAGCTGGGAAATCCGAGTAACATGTTGATAGATCCGACTAATTTTTAAGACCCGGATCATATTTTTTGTTGTGAAGTTTCAAGAACCCTTCAAGATTCTGCAAGCCGAAGATCAAGCTAGACGATGATAAATCCGACTTTGGATCTTGGAGACTTCTGGGGGCTACTGTTAGGGATATACTTTCCGGGTATCCTCACAGTTCCTCACTGACCAGGGTGGCCCACTTCGGGTTAGAGCTTTGCTTCAGGGGCGGCCCAGCCAGGGAGAAAAGACGGAGTTCACTCCGGCTACGGGAAGGCACAGAAGACTTATCGACTTAGGCCCATAGCGTTACTTGTAGTTCAAGATGTACTCTGTAACCGACTCTTAGTCATAGCCGGATAGATCTCTCCTATAAACCTTAGGCCGGATATCTATATAAGTCGTCCTAGGGAGAGCCTTTAGGGCAACACTCAATAGTCTACAATCTCAACTCGCACATGCACACCCTTGTAAACCATATTCCGGCTCTGCCGTATTACTGGATTGCTAGCAGGAGTAGAATCCGTCCAAAGCCGGCGGATTCGAACCTGGTAAACTTGTGTGATCACCATCCCGGAATACCGTACGTCTCACACCCCTCTCTTCCGCACACCTCGAGGACCCCCTCATGGCGTACTTGTCATCAATCCGACGACAGTGTCATCAAGTTTGTGAGAGCTTTAATCACTAATTTTCACATAACAAGTTTAATTCGAAAGGTAGGTAAAAACATGAATATACTTGGAATAGCAAATGCTAATTGGTAGGTATGGTGGACTCTTTGGAATAACTTGGTCTTATTTAGAGTTGGATGCATGAGTGGAACTCATACTTGGTTATGGAGGCTAGCAGAAGACTGGGAGCGACCAACTAAGTGAGCAATAATGGCCATAATCATGCAAAGCGACAAAACATCATTAATTAAAGCATAAAGTGATATTACAAGTCGAAAACTAAATGATCATAGAGGCTATGGTGACTTGGTATAGTCATAACATGGTGTGAACATGCGCTAAGTCAACCCAAACAAATCATCAAAGGAGAATACAACAATATTATGCTTTTGTATGCTAAAACAAGACATGATTCTTTCAAGGCACATTAAGAAATCTCAATTGTTTGGAACAAGTCATGCTACAACAATAATCACTAAGCATAAGGTCAAAGCAACATCTAGCATGACATGATAAAGTCTAAGCCACAGTCAAAAACAAGCTCCTTTTTACCACTTAAGCATGAACTTTCCTACTCTTTTTTAATCCAAACAAACTTATTTGAAAGAACTCACAAAGATAATAATAAATAAAGATCAGTGAGCTTGTCTCACAAATCCAAAAGGAAGAACTAAAAAGTTCTAAGCTGAAGCACAATAAAACTAAGGCTAAACCCAGTGCTAGCAAAAGAGAACACTCACAAAACAATAAGTATGAAAACTAGAGTGTTCTAAACAATGAAAGCAGAGTGTGTCTCTCTCTAAGAGAAGTGTTGGGATCCAACCAACTTATTGCAGAAAACCAAGCAAACTAATCAAACGAAAACTAAGAACGAAAACGAAGACGCTCCAAGAACAACACAATTGTGCATGAAACAATAAAAACGAAGTGTCTAGAAAGACCTGAGATTTTTATTGATGAAGAAGGGGATGCCTTGGGCATCCCCAAGCTTTGACACTTGTACCTCTTGAATATTTCTTGGGGTGACACGGGGTGGCATCCCCAAGCTTTAGCTTTTGTCCATTCTTCATCTCATTACATCATTCTTTCCCTTCACCTGAAAATTTCCTTCATACAAAACTTCACACAATCTTCATTAGCAACATCAGTGCATTCAAAAGATAATAAACCTTTGGGGTTTAGTTTTAAAACATCAAAACTTTCATTAAAAACACCAGCTACTGTAGTAATTCCCTCAAAAATCTCAATTCACCAAAAAGAACCCAAAAATAAATCGATAAAGAGGCAAATTCAAATAATGGCAGAAATCTGTCAAAAAAGACCAGCAGGTTAAAACCGATTTTTTCGAAGACCTTCTATTGCTCAAATCAAAAAGTGTTCAACTAACGAAAGTTAGCTAATAACCTGGGGGATTTATTAAGAAAATTACAGCTCAATCTGACATACAGAGATATTTCACGAATTTTTACAGTGAAGCAAAAAAATCTGTTTCGGAACAGCACTTCCCCAAATCCCTCTTCCCTCCATTAGAGGTTATTCTTGGCACAAAAATCAAATAAAAGATAAGGAGAGGTTATTACAGAAGTAATAACTTCCAAGTCTCAAGAAAACTATTGGGTTATCTCCCAAAAAGTACTTTTCTTTAATGCCTTTAAGTTAGGCATGATAGTTTGAGAAGATGCTCACATAAGAAATATGAATTGAAGTAAAAGAGAGCATCAAGAAGCAAATTCAAAGCACATTTTAGTCTAACCCACTTCCTATGCATAGGAATCTTGTAAAGAAACACGTCATGAAAGCACAAAGCAACAAGCATAGGAAAGCAAAACAAGTGCAACTTCAAGACTTTCAACATAAAGAGGGGAAACTTAATATTATTGAGATGCATAAAACCATGTTTCCCTCTCTCATAATAACTTTCAGTAGCATCATGAATAAAACTAACAATATAACTATCATGAGCCACATGCATATAATAATTATTACTCTCCACATAAGCATAGTCATTCTTTATTTGATGATTACAATATGCCTCCTATATTTGGTGGGAGCAAATTCAACAAAATAGCTATCATTATTATTCTCATCACCATAATCATCAAATATAGGAGGCATATTGTAATCATAATCAATTTTCTCCTCAATAGTAGGTGAACTGAAAATATCACACTCATCATTGTAATCATCATATATCGGAGGCATCGTATCATCAAAGTAAATTTTCTCCTCCGTGCTTGGGGGACTAAAAATATCATCCTCATCAAAACTAGCTTCCCCAAGCTTAGACTTTTCAACGGCATTATCAATAATGGTGTTCAAAGAATTCATACTATTAACATTGCTATTATCATGCAAATAAAGTTCCATAGGTTTTTTAATTTTCTCTTCAAACACTTCATGTCCTAACTCAAGATAAATACTATAAAGCTCTCTAATTTTGTTGTTGTTTTCCATTAAGCCTAACTAGTGAAAATAAAAACAAGAAACAAAAAGATATGATTGCAGAATCTAAAGGAAATAACTTCGAGCACTCACACACCAGCAACAGTACTAGAAGATAGTTTAGTAGCCAGAGGATGTGAGTACCTTTTACCTTACCACCCCAGCAACGGCGCTAGAAAATAGCTTGATGTCTACGCACTTCTATTGTTGTAGACAGTTGTTGGGCCTCCAAGTGTAGAGGTTTGTAGAACATCAAAAAGTTTCCCTTAAGTGGATCACCCAAGGTTTATCGAACTCAGGGAGGAAGTGGTCAAATGTATCCCTCTCAAGCAACCCTGCAATCAAGATACAAGAAGTTTCCTGTGTCCCCAACACACCCAATACACTTGTCAGGTGTATAGGTGCACTAGTTCGGCGAAGAGATAGTGAAATACAAATGGTATGGATAATTATAAGTGGCAACGGTGCCAGAAAATAGCTTGGCGGGTAGTAAGAGACTAAAGGCAATCTGAAATAAAGATGGAAGCAAGCAAACATGTAACAAATCTAGTTGCAAATGGTGTTTCAGTGCTTAGAAACAAGGCCTAGGGATCATACTTTCACTAGTGAACAATCTCATATAAATATCATCTCTATATGATACTACTCTGAACTACTCTCCGGTTGGACACTCTAATCCATGGTAGGGCTATAACAACACTCCTCAAAGTTCGCTTTCCCCATCTAGATAACCCCACACTGTCACCTTGAGTGCTAGATGGTTCTAACAAACACCATAATTTCATAGAGACATCCAACTCCAAATATAACTCATAACAAGTATTTGTAATCTCTAGCCTAAGTGCCACCATGGTGTGCACGCTATCACTTTCACACACATGGGGAGAGCCAGAGATCTATTAAAGCACTTGAGTAGCAAGGTAGATCTACTTGATTACAAAGCTCATGATCAAAACATGATCATGCATAGAGAGAAAGATGAACACGTAGAACCCTTAGCCTCGAGGAAGATCTACTCCCTCATCATCATGGGAATCAGCAACGGTGATGGAGATGGTGGTGGAGATCGATGGAGATGGCTCCGTGGGCACTTCCTCGTCCTGGCAGGGTGCCGAAACAGAGACTTTCTGTCCCCCGAATCTACCCTTTGGTGATGGCGGCGCTGTGGAGGTTTTCGTGCCTTTCTCCTAGATGATTTAGGGTTTTCTCATCGGGAGGCTTCTTATACGCAAAGGGGCGATGTCAGAGGGTGGACCAGGGGCCACACCACCTGGTGGCGCGGCCAGGGGTACCCGCGTGTCAACACTCGAATTTTCAATCCCAGATGCCTATTATGACATACCTCGCAATCCTAGGATTACCATTTTTGCGAGACATAATAGATTGATATCATAGTACATCATCCATTACAAACCATAATAAGGTCTTACAAATAAAGGATCTCATGATCCAGTCTTAATACAATCAAAGCAGCGGAATAATAAACGTAGTAGGGGCTCCATCTTCAGGGTCACAGATAATGCTGACGATGGGAGATGATCCTAGTTGTCATAGACCTCTTGCTGTCCATCATCTTGATAGTCCTCCTCATAGTCTGGCCGTGGGAATAGCCAGGGACAAAGCCATGAGTACTCTTTAAGTACTCGCAAACTATCACTAACAAGTAAGTAGTTCTAGTAGGAATCTTATGCTCTAGGTTTATTTCTAACTGAGTTTAGAAGTAAAGAAAACTAATTTATTGTTCTAAAGCACTTAAGTGGGAACCTAGTTTTCATGTGCACAACCCTGTTGTGTTCAAGTCAAAGTCATAGTTCACTTCACACATCATTTTGAAAACATATGACGATGGAACAATATGGCCACTCCAACTTTCCATGACCGCGGACGCTGCTATTCGAATAGTTTGACACTCTAGAGAGGTTGTGCACTTTCACCACAAAATTCGATACATCTGTTAGGGATAACCCTGAATCAATCATACTTAGTATGCGGATAATCAATCATAACCTTTCAATTACACACCCTAGTATAGGTACCTCTCTTATGAGCTTGGCCTCCCAGCCATGGCCATCTGCCATCCTGGGCACTACATAGGTGGACAATCATCAAGAGGTAGCCTCAGCTCAACCTCTTCGGCAAGGGAACCCATACTAAGGCATATAAACTTCTGGCTCAGCCCTACCCAATTCAGGTATTGTGGTTGTACAGTAAAATTGGAATGGTATCGCATCTGAACCCAACCATCAGTTTTGTAAAAGGGCTCAGGCTCATGCCTCTGTATTTTCATCATCAAACCATTGTGTTTCTCAACACATGTCAAAACATCTCAATAGAATGAAGCATCATTCCAAGGTTTTCATAATCATTTTCACCAAGTATTCCCATCTAAAGTGATCAACTTTTATGCTTTGCACTAGCCACTAAAGTTGAGGGTATTCACTAATGAGGGGTGCTAATCTCCAATCTCATGCCATGGAATGACATCTAAGTATAACTAGTTAGGCCTAGTTTTATACTCTTTATGGTATCTATTCTATTTTTCCAAAACTCACAAAGTACGAACTAAAAGTAAAGAACTTTGGTAAAGTAAAAAGAATAAAGCTTGCAAGTAAAACTTGGGATGGGTATAATCAAAGTTGTATAACCAAAGCATGCCTAATGCATCTTGCTTAAGTTATGAAGTGGGCAAGTGTTAACTTGCATAATTAACTTGTAATTAGTGATGGCTTGCATAGGTATAATACTTTCAAGTGGTAGCTTGCCTTGAGTAGTGTAGTGATTGAAGTGCTCCTCTTTGTCTTCTTGGTAGAACTCCTCCTCCTCGTATCCCGGGTCGGTACTATCGTCTACAAATGAATACGAGATACACAATCACCAAACAATACTTAACTACTTCTATTTAGCACACTAAGGCTCACACTTGATGATCTAGCATCATCACAATCATCACATGAAATAAGGACTTAGTCTTATTTCTTTTATTTTAGAAAAGTAATTTCTACTCATTGAAAATACTTAAGATTTAATATTCTCCAATTAAAATATGGGATCATGTTGACACATGTCATCACCATATATTCTAATACTTGGGAATGTGATTTAAAGTATTGGTCATATTTTATAAAGTTTAAGATTATTATTTAATAAAATTAAAGTGACTAGAAATGCCTATATAGCATTATTTTGGTACTAGTCCAATATCACTACATGTAAACCTCAATATTTTTACATATTCAGATAGATCTCATCAAATGTGATTTTTGAGAGTTGGAATCAACTCAAAAGCATTTATGGTTGGTTTTTGAAAAATGTTTGAAGTTGGAAAAGTCTTTGTCTTGTTATTTTTTGTATAGGTGATCTATAATTTGGAATGGTTTGAATCCAACGGTCTTGGATAGATAGTCTGAATACATTTCTAACAAAATTGGAATCATGCAATTTGGTTTGGTGAATCTCTTTGAATTGAATTATGAATCTACTGACACAATGTGTTTTTAACTAAATTGGAAAATACATATTTGAATTTCTAGGCCTACGCGGGAAACTAAACAGCCCGGCCCAATCTGCATAGCACAGCACAACGGGCTGCTGACAAAACGGACCCACTAGTCAGCGACTTAAACTAACCGAAACGGTATCACGCATTCTAGGCCATATGATTAAAAGATGATCCAATGGATGCAGTTCATCGTCGACGACGAACAGCTCCGACGGGGTCTAAACCCTAACGTGGCGGTGGGGGTCTGGCGAGGCTCACCTGGGCTCCAGCTAGGGTTGGCGATGGGGGCGAATGACATGGTCGACGATGGCGGTTCGAACGGTGTTCGCGGCAGCTCCTGGGGCGGCTCCAATCGACGGCGCCCTTCTCCTTCTGCAGCGGCGGGCTCCAGCTAAATTCCGGTGAAGCGGTGCTGGCCTTGCTCCGGGGAGAAGTGTGGGAGGGTCTATCAGGAGTGGGGAGTGTGTTGGTGTGGAGAATGGAGGCGAAAAGGGCCTCTATTTATACACCAATGAGGCGACCGAGCGGGATGGGCTGGCGTCTCCAGTGAGGGCGATACAGCGTGCTATCGGCGTGGCCGTGGGTAGGGGACAGTGTGGTGTTCCCTGGCGATCATTACGAGCGTAATGGCACGGCAAGGGGCGGCATGGAATGGTCAGGCGCGTGCGATGCTCTGCGCGGTAGAGGTGGTGTTCGAGGCGGCGCACGGGAGTTGTGGGTCGCATGGCAGCGAACGGGGGTCTCTGGGAGGTGGCTGTGATCATGGCGAGTAAGTGCATGCGAGGTGCGGTCAAGGCGCCGTCTGTGCGAGCCTGTCAGGTGCGGCGCTCTGGCGTGCTCTCGGCACGGTGCAGAGGCACTGGGCGCGACGCTACTGGGGTGGTCCAAGGCTCTCCTGTGCTCGTGGCTTGGACAGGGGGTGGCGATGGACGGTGGTGTGTCCGGTGCGTGTTGTGGGCGAGGGCGGTGTGGCCTCTGTCGCTCTGTAGCGAGTGTGGCTTCGGGCGGCGGTGCACTGGTGCACAACGGCTAAGTGGGAGCTTGTCTGGTGCGGTTAGAGACTTTGGGAGACAAGGGAGTGTAATGGGGGCAGTGGTTTGAATGATCACTGCTCAAATAGTGAAGTTAGGCCAGAGTTAATTAGTGTCTGCAAGGTGTTTGTCTTAATGGCCGCATGAGATTTAGTTTGGAAATTTTGAATGAAAATTGGTGAGTGTTTGAATCTTATGCTTGAGTATCTATGGTTGCTTGGAAAAGTCAAGCGGAATTGATTTGATAGGTTTTTGCAAAATGGTAATCTTATCATATGAACTAGATTCAAATTTGAACTATCCTTTAAATAGATTTGAAAATAGTTTTGGTGAGTTTGTAAAGTGGGCTTGGATTCACTTTTACTTGGTCTAGCAAGGGGTGATAAGAAGTGGAATTGTTTCTGTTAGAAATTCTCTTCTAGGAACACTCAAAGTGGTCTAGTGGTTAACTTTTGTCAAAATGACCATTTGCTCATATCTTTTATATTTGATTTCTTTTTCTATGGAAATTGTTTGTAATTGGCCTAAATGATGTAGTATTCATCACTAAACCATTTCTTATCATTTGTAGCAATCAAACATGGCAAATGCACTCAATTCTATACTAATGCAGAACACACATGCATTCATATTCAATTTAGTAATAAAAGTTTTTATTAACCCTAAAAATGGGTGATTAGAACTTGATAATCTTGATTAGAGTTTTTGGGGTGTTACAAACCTACCCTCCTTAAACAAAATCTCGTTCCGAGATTTAAGAAAAACTAGGAACTAAAGAGATTTTGAAACTCGGTCCTAATGTAATCTTCTCGCTCCCAAGTAGCTTCTTCTTCAGTATGGTTGTTCCATTGGATCTTGAGAAACTTGATACTCCGGGTCATGGTGGTTCTAAAGGCTTCTTCCAAAATACGAATGGGCACTTCATGATACATCAGATCCTTGTTGATATCTATGGCTTGGTGATCGATATTCTTGAAAACTTCGGTCTTCTCCGAAACTTCTAAGCATTTGGGAAGTAATGAGATATGGAACACATCATGGATGGTTGACATCTCCTCTGGCAGTTCCAGTTGATATGACACTTCTCCTCGGTGATTTAAAATCTTGAAGGGTCCAATGTATCTGGGGGCTAACTTTCCTTTCAGACTAAAATGTTGCGTTCCCTTCAAAGGTGATACTTTGAGATATACAAAATCTCCAACATTGAAGGTCAGGTCTCGACGTCTCTTGTCAGCATAACTCTTCTATCTGGATTGAGCGGTCTTGAGGTGCCCACGGACTTTGTGAACCTTCTCTTCAGCTTCTCGTAGGATGTCAGGTCCGAAGATTTGACTCTCTCCTACTTGCGACCAATTCAAGGGGGTACGACACTTCCTTCCATACAGAAATTCAAAGGGGGCCATTTGCAAACTGGCTTGATAACTATTATCGTATGAGAATCTTGCAAAAGGTAGACAATCTTCCCATTTTGATCCATATTCTAGAACACAAGCTCTTAACATATCTTCTAAGATTTGGTTGACTCTTTCAGTTTGTCCATCAGTTTGCGGGTGATAAGTTGTGCTGACGTTCAGCTTGGTTCCTAATCCTTCTTGGACTTTCTGCCAAAATCTTGAGGTAAACTGGGTTCCTCGATTCGACACTATGGTCTTAGTGGTTCCATGCAAACTGATGATTCTAGCAATGTATAGCTCTGCTAGCTTCGAACTCTGGTAGGTGGTCTTGACAGGTATAAAATGGGCTTCCTTAGACAGTCTATCAACTCTGACCCAAATAGAGTCATTTCCCCTACTAGATGTAGGCAAACCGGTGATGAAATCCATTCCGACAAAATCCCATTTCCATTTTGGAATCTGTAATGGTTGCAAAAGTCCTGCGGGTCGCTGATGTTCCGCTTTGACTCTCTGACATATATCACACTTGGCGATGTAGCTTCCGATTTCTCTCTTCACTTGTGCCACCAAAATTTCTCCTTCAAATCCTGATACATCTTCGTTCCTCCAGGATGGATAGAATAAAGAGTATCATGAGCTTCCTGCATGATAACTTGCTTCAGCTTGGAATTTGCTAGAACACAGATACGTCCTTTGTACCACAAAACGCCTTCTTCATCTTCGGTGAATCCGGGTACCTTCCCTGTACCGATACGACGTTTGATTTCGTCAATACTTGCATTTCCTTTCTGCACCTCCTTGATCTAACTGATCAACATGGGTTGAATTTCTATGCTAGCTGAAAATCCTTTGCTAACTAGCTCCGTTCTAAACTGCTCCAACTCTTCACGCAGACTTGGCTGGGTTTCTTTAATCATGGTGTTTAACCTACACGACAATCTGCTAAGAGCATCCGCTACCACGTTGGCTTTGCCGGGGTGATAGTGAATGTCAAGGTCATAATCCTTGATTAACTCTATCCATCTCCTTTGCCTCATATTCAGCTCCTTATGAGTGAAAATATACTTCAGACTCTTGTGATCCGAATAAATCTCATAGCGGTTACCCATAAGGTAATGACGCCATGTCTTCAATGCTAAAACGACGGCTTCTAGTTCAAGGTCATGGGTGGGGTAGTTTTGCTCATGTTGCTTAAGTTGTCAGGACATATATGCTATGACTTTGCCATCTTGCATCAACACACATACGAGACCAATCTTCGATGCATCACAATACACATCAAAAGGCTTCATGATATCTGGCATAATCAAAATTGGGGCTGAAATCAATCTATTCTTGAGCTCTTGAAAACTTGCTTCATATTTGTCCGTCCATTCAAACTTCTTATCTTTCTTCAACAATTGGGTCATCGGTCTTGCGATGCTTGAAAATCCTTCAACGAACTTGCGGTAATATCCCGCTAATCCGAGAAATGCGCGGACTTGGGTTTGCGTGGTTGGGCCTTTCCATTCTTCAACATCTTTGATCTTGGCGGGATCGACAATGACTCCTCCTGCCGACACAATATGTCCTAGGAATCCTACTTCCTTTAACCATAACTCACACTTGCTAAACTTGGCATACAACTGATGTTCTCTAAGGGTTTCAAGGATGGTTCTCAGGTGTAGCTCATGGTCTTCCTCTGACTTGGAATATATCAGAATATCATCGATAAAAACAACGACAAACTTATCCAGGAAGTTCATAAAAATCTTATGCATGAGATTCATGAAATAAGCGGGGGCATTGGTTAATCCAAAAGACATGACCGTATACTCATACAATCCATATCCGGTGGTAAAGGCGGTCTTTGGGATATCCGTTGCATGAATCTTGAGTTGATGATAACCAGTTCTAAGATCAATCTTAGAAAACACTCTGGCACCAGTCAACTGGTCAAACAGATTCTCTATCTTTGGTAATGGGTACTTGTTCTTGATTGTGACATCATTCAGCTTACGGTAATCCGTGCAGAAATGGTTACCTCCATCTTTCTTATCCACAAACAAAACATGCGATCTCCATGGCGATGCGCTTGGTGGAATCAGACCTTTCTCTAGCATAGCATCAAGTTGTTTCTTCAGGTCCACTAATTCCGATGGGTTCATACTATAAGGTCTCTGAGCTATGGGTCTAGTTCCAGGAATTAGTTCAATAATTGACTCGATATCCCGATCTGGGGGCATACCGGGTAATTCCTCTGGGAACACATCGGGGTATTCACAGACTACTCTGACTTGGTCTATGGTTGGTTGGGCTAGACTCTTGTTACACTTGAATTGATGGGGCAAGGTCTCAGATACATTCTCTACTGATACTCCAGAGCTACTGGCCATGGTTATGGCTTTCTTGGCACAGTCGATTAATCCTTTATGTTTGGACATCCAATCCATTCCTAGTACTACTTCCAAACCTTTGGTTCCAAGTACTATTAGATTGGCATAGAAATCTATTCCATGGATTCTGATAGGTACAACCTTGCAAATTTTTCTAGCTTTGGTGGTTGAACCAGGTATTTGAACTATCATAACATGCTTCAATTTTGTTGATTGAATCCTATTAGTGCATGTAAATTCTTCTGTAACAAACGAGTGTGATGCTCCAGAATCAAACAACACTCTTGCAAGTACCGAGTTAACGGAAAACATACCCACCATGACATCTAGTGCTTCCTGGGCTTCTTTGGCATTCATGTGGAACAGACGGCCGTTGCGGTTGAGCAAGTTCCCTAGGGAAAATCTCCTTCTAGGCTAAACACGGCGTTGCTGCTGAGCGGGTGCATTCACATTGGTGGCTGCTGCAAGCTTCTTGGGACACTCGTTGGAGTAGTGACCCTTGACTCCACATTCAAAGCAAGTAATCTAGGAATTGTCTTTGGCTGTAACAGGCACAACATTGCTACCAGTCCTTGGGCCAGTGTTGTTGTTGTTGTTGTTGGCCTTGGGTGCTGCACAGTTGAATTTATTGGAGTTGTCGGGGTGGTTGTTGTTGTGGTGGTTTCCTCCAGACTTCAGGTTTCCTCCGCTACGATTGGGGTAGCTTGGACGGGTCATAGGGGGTCTGTTGTTTCTTGGGGCATATCCTGCATACGGGTTGGGGCAATACTTCTGAGTATTGTGGGATCCAGTCTGGTGCATCATGTGACGCTTGCGATTGTCACAGGCTTGGTTGATCTTCCCTTCCATCTGAATGGCAGAGTCTACAAGTCCTTCTAGATCTCCAAAACAGATGTTGACTAACACAGTCTGCATCTCATCATGCAATCCATTCAGGAACCTTTCCTTCTTCTTTGCTTCAGTGTTAATCTCATCAGGGGCATATCTAGCTAGGGACATAAATTTGTCATGGTACTGAACTACCGTCATCCTTCCTTGCTTCAGTTCCCTGAACTCATCTCTCATCCTAGCGACCAAACCTTGGGGCACATGGGAGTGACTGAACTTAATCTTGAATGCTTCCCAAGTCATCATCTGACCGTCGTTCATGGTACGGGTGCTATTCCACCAGGCTCTTGCATCTCCTGCCAAATAGTGGGTGGCAAACAGTACCTTCTCATTGGCTTCAACTCTTGCGACCTCCAGGTTGTTCTCCATGGTTTGCAGCCAGTCATCAGCATCTAAGGGATCCTCAGACTTACTAAAGATAGGTGGGTTGGTGTACTGAAAGTTCTTGAGTTTGGATCCATGATGATCTTGGTTTCCATGGCCTTGATTATTGTGGGCCATCTGAGCTATCTATTGCAGAGTGGCTAAGTTGGCTTGGCATTCAGCTCTACTAGCTTCACGTTTAGAAAGTAGCATTTGCAGAATCTGCAGCATGGGGTCCTGAGATGAGCTGCTTCCTCCGGGGTTTCCACGAGTCATCTGAAGATTGAGATAGATAATGAGATAAGAGGGAAATTTCTAAGGTTCATGGTTTTATTTCAAAAACTTTGAGTTTGACTCGGGTTTTGCAAACTAACAACTTCTTCTCATTCATTCATTCAAATCACACCATACAAACACACACCACAACACAATTAGAAAACAGATGGTTTTAAGAACCATTCTGTGAAACTACGATATAGTGGGATCGGTACAACTCATTCCTACGGTAGTGATCAAGTGCATCTAATCATCATCAATGAAGTCAGAGTCATCATCATCAGTGTGGAACTCCATGGCATCATCCTCCAGGTAGTCGTTGTCATCACTGAGGTAAGAGTAAAGATCTCCCTAGATATATTCACCTTCCTCCTCCTCCTTTGCTTCAAGCTGGACTTCCTGTTCACGGATGGTCTTCTCGAGAGCGGTCACCTTCTTGCGAAGACGATCGATGGTGTGATCCTTCTTGTCACGCTGACGACGAAGTAATTGGCGCTCCTTGGCGAGGGTCTAGTCCTTCTTGACGGTAATGGAAAGGTTGTGGTTGGCATATGCGTGACTGTTGTCCAACTCCTTCTGTCTATCATACAACATGAAGTCAAGATTTTCCACCTGGTGCTTCAGCTCTGGGTGTCCTGGCATCTCCAAAGGCATTCCCATAGAATCACGCCTTGCGAAGTGAGCAAAGCGAGTTCCCTGGATCAAGTTGATGTTTTGTCCGCACAGACGGGCAAGAGCTTCATGCATGGCCCTGGCTAATCCATCTAGGTAGTTGTTCTCCCTCAAGGTGAATTTGATCTTCTCTGAAGTGGGTGCTTCCATCTTTCCTCTGAGATCTGCAACTATCAGCCGTTGTAGATCTCCTCCTACGTGATCGTTGATTTGTGCCCCGAAGAACTCCGGGTGTGGGCGCTCTAGATACTCTGAGTATGCATCTAGATCCCTCTCAAAGATCAGTTGGCCTCTGTTGCCTAGCTGGTAGAACTTGCAATACTGGACTTCCATCTATAAGAATTTAGGATGAGTAAGTTAGTGAGGTGATCAAGTGTGTCAATATTTATGTAGAATTGCAAGAATTTTTTAGGAACATGATTTTTTTGAAAGAATCAAGGATAAGAGTGGAAATAGGTTTTCATGAATACTCACTTCTTTTATTTTGAAACTAAGTTTTTGTTCGGACGTCCATTCTAACTAAGGTCTCCTATGGTCAGGATGGCTCTGATACCAACTTATCAACACCCAAATTTTTAATCCGAGATGCCTGTTATGCCATACCTCGCAATCCTAGGATTACCATTTTTGCGAGACATAACAAATTGATATCACAGTACATCATCCATTACAAACCATAATAAGGTCTTACAAATAAAGGATCTCATGATCCAGTCTTAATACAATCAAAGCAACGGAATAATAAACGTAGTAGGGGCTCCATCTTTAGGGTCACAGGCAATGCTGACGATGGGAGATGATCCTAGTTGTCATAGACCTCGTGATGTCCATCATCCTGATAGTCCTCATCATAGTATGGCCATGGGAATAGCCAGGGAGAAATCCATGATCACTCTTTAAGTACTCGCAAACTATCACTAACAAGTAAGTAGTTCTAGTAGGAATCTTAAGCTCTAGGTTTATTTGCAGAAAGCCAGGTTTATTTCTAACTAAGTTTAGAAGTAAAGAAAACTAATTTATTGTTCTAAAGCACTTAAGTGGGAACCTTGTTTTCATGTGCACAACCCTGTTGTGGTCAAGTCAAAGTCATAGTTCACTTCACAAATCATTTTGAAAACATCTGACGACGGAACAGTATGGCCACTCCAACTGTCCATGACCGTGAACGCGGCTATTCGAATAGTTTGACACTCTGCAGAGGTGGTACACTTTCACCACAAAATTCGATACATCCGTTAGGGATAACCCTGAATCAAACATACTTAGTATGCGGATAATCAATCATAACCTTTCAAATACACACCCTAGTATAGGCACCTCTCCTATGAGCTTGGCCTCCCAGCCATGGCCATCTACCATCCTGGGCACTGCATAGGTGGAAAATCATCAAGAGGTAGCCTGAGATCAACCTCTTCCGCAAGGGAACCCATACAAAGGCATATAAACTTCCAGCTAAGCCCTACCCAATTCAGGTATTGTGGTTGTACGGTAAAATTGGAATGGTATCGCATTCGAACCCAACCATCAGTTTTGTAGAAGGGCTCCGGCTCATGCCTCAGCATTTTCATCATCAAACCATTGTGTTTCTCAACACATGTCAAAACATCTCAATAGAATGAAGCATCATTCCAAGGTTTTCATAATCATTTTCACCAAGTATTCCCATCTAAAGTGATCAACTTTTATGCTTAGCACTAGCCACTAAAGTTGAGGGTATTCACTAATGAGGGGTGCTAATCTCCAATCTCATGCCATGGAATGACATCTAGGTATAACTAGTTAGGCCTATTTTTATACTCTTTATGGTATCTATTCTATTTTTCCAAAACTCACAAAGTACGAACTAAAAGTAAAGAACTTTGGTAAAGTAAAAAGAATAAAGCTTGCAAGTAAAACTTGGGATGGGTATAATCAAAGTTGTATAACCAAAGCATGCCTAATGCATCTTGCTTAAGTTATGAAGTGGGTAAGTGTTAACTTGCATAGTTAACTTGTAATTAGTGATGGCTTGCATAGGTATAATACTTGCAAGTGGTAGCTTGCCTTGAGTAGTGCAGTGATTGAAGTTCTCCTCTTCGTCTTCTTGGTAGAACTCCTCCTCCTCGTATCCCAGGTCGGTACTATCGTCTATAAATGAATACGACGTACACAATCACCAAACAATACTTAACTACTTCTATTTAGCACACTAAGGCTCACACTTGATGATCTAGCATCATCACAATCATCACATGAAATAAGGACTTAGTTTTATTTCTTTTATTTTAGAAAAGTAATTTCTACTCATTGAAAATACTTAAGATGTAATATTCTCCAATTAAAATATGGGATCATGTTGACACATGTCATCACCACATATTCTAATACTTGGGAATGAGATTTAAAGTGTTGGTCATATTTTATAAAGTTTAAGAGTATTATTTAATAAAATTAAAGTGACTAAAAATGCCTATATAGCATTATTTTGGTACTAGTCCAAGATCACTGCATGTAAACCTCAACATTTTTACATATTCAGATAGATCCCATCAAATGTGATTTTTGAGAGTTGGAATCAACTCAAAAGCCGATGGGGGGGGGGTCTAATTAAAAGACGATCCAACAGCTGCAGTTCATCATCAACGACGAATAGCTCCAGCGAGGTCTAAACCCTAACGCGGCTCCAGCTAGGGTCGGCGATGGGGGTGAATGACGTGGTCGACGATGGAGGTTCGAACGGTGGTCGTGGCAGCTCCTGGGGCGGCTCCAATCGACGGCGCCCTTCTCCTTCTGCAGCGGCGGGCTCCGGCTAAATTCCGGCGAAGCGGTGCTCACTTTGCTCCGGGGAGAAGTGTGGGAGGGTCTGTGAGGAGTGGAGAGTGTGTTAGTGTGGAGAATGGAGGCGAAGAGGGCCTCTATTTATACACCGACGAGGCGACCGAGCAGGATGGGCTGGCGTCTCCGGCGAGGGCGGTACAGCGTGATACCGGCGTGGCCGTGGGTAGGGGACGGTATGGTGTTCCCTGGCGATCATCACGAGCATAATGGCACGACAAGGGGCAGCATGGAACGGTCGGGCGTGTGCGATGCTCTGCACGGCAGAGGCGGTGTTTGAGGCGGCACACAGGAGCTACGGGTCACACGGCGGCGAACGGGGGTGTCTGGGAGGTGGCTGTGATCATGGAGAGTCAGTGCACGCGAGGTGGGGTCAAGGCGCGGTCTATGCGAGCCGGTCGGGTTCAGCGCTCTGGCATGCTCTCGGCACGACGCAGAGGCACTGGGCACGGCGCTGCTGGGGTGGTCCAGGACTCTCCTGTGGTCATGGCTTGGACAGGGGGTGGCGGTGGATAGTGGCGTGTCTGGTGCGCGTCGTGGGCCAGGGTGGCGTGGCCTCTGTCGCTCTGTCCATGGTCGGCCGACGAGTGTGGCTTTGGGTGGCGACGCACTAGTGCACAACGGCTAAGGGGGAGCTTTTCTGGTGCGATTAGAGACTAGGGGAGACATGGGGAGTGTAATGGGGGCAGTGGTTTGAATGATCACTACTCAAACAATGAAGTTGGGCCAGAGTTAATTAGTGTCTACAAGGTGTTTGTCTTAATGGTCGCATGAGATTTAGTTTGAAAATTTTGAATGAAAATTGGTGAGTGTTTGAATCTTATGCTTGAGTATCTATGGTTGCTTGGAAAAGTCAAGCGGAATTGATTTGATAGGTTTTTGCAAAATGGTAATCTTATCATATGAACTAGATTCAAATTTGAACTATCCTTTAAATAGATTTGAAAATAGTTTTGGTGAGTTTGTAAAGTGGGCTTGGATTCACTTTTACTTGGTCTAGCAAGGGGTGAAAATAAGTGGAATTGTTTCTGTTAAAAATTCTCTTCTAGGAACACTCAAAGTGGCCTAGTGGTTAACTTTGGTCAAAATGACCATTTGCTCATATCTTTTATATTTGATTTCTTTATCTTTGGAGATTGTTTGTAATTGGCCTAAATGATGTAGTATTCATCACTAAACCATTTCTTATCATTTGTAGCAATCAAACATGGCAAATGCACTCAATTCTATACTAATGCAGAACACACATGCATTCATACTCAATTTAGTAATAAAAGTTTTTGTGAACCCTAAAATTGGGTGATTAGAACTTGATAATCTTGATTAGAGTTTTTGGGGTGTTACACCGCGCCACCACATGGTGTGGCCAGCCCCTGGCCCCTCTCTGTCTCGTCTTCTGGCTCCGTGAGTCTTCCGGTAAAATATCGACTTTGGCTTTTGTCCGGTCCAATTCTGAGAATATTCATTTTCTGGCTTTTCTGGAACCAAAAATAGAAGAAAACAGGCAACTAGCACTATGGCATCTTGTTAATAGGTTAGTTCTAGAAAATGTGTAAAAGTACTCCAAAGTGTGGACAAAACATAAGAAAATAGATAAACAAGCATGAAACATCAAAAATTATAGATACGTTTGCAACGTATCAATTACCCCACCCCTCCGCAGCCAATTCCAGCCTTCATCGTCCGCCCCGCTGGAGATTTGTTTAAATACATTACACATTTAGCGTGTAGATACATGTGAATTTAGACAAATCTGGGTCAATTCATTTGGAACAGAGGGAGTACTTGTTTGGAAAAGATTTTTAATCATTTTATTTTTTTGGAAAAATATGATCATGTCATTCTAGGCTTTATTACTAGAAAAAAGGCGACCTCACTAGAGGGTGATTTTGAGCCCCTCCCTACACGACAAGTAGCGCACCGTTGGAGTTATTCCCACCCGCTGGTGAACCACAACATGCCAGTTGGCACATTGTGAGTAAAGGCATCTCCACCAGCACGGCCCAAACAGTCTGGCCATGTCCGAAGTTGTCCGATCGGATGGGAGAGTTGGCACCGTACCCTCTAGCGGTACGATCCATCCGGACCGACCCATCCGGCATGACTCATTCACCCACAAAATTTGGGTGGCCTATGTGTTGGGTCCGGACATGGGCGAACAAAGCGCTTGCCCACAACCGATGGCACTGGACCCACTTGGCAGCGATCCAGACACATGCCATCAACTTAGACACACTCGTAGGCAGACTAACTGGCGCCAGTAGCCTTGTCCATCAATGCTAGCACCGACTGACGAGACGCCGCCTGAGTTCCCGTGTCGGCATTGATGGCGAATGCGCGAGAACCTGCATGCGCACTGACGTCTAGGGTCTACTTAAACTAGCCCAGTGCCCGTCAGCACCGCACTGTCCACCCCAGCTATTGCCAAGAAAGCTCCACCACCGCCACTGCCACTGATAATGAAGATGCCTTCATGGCTCAAGAATACAAAGAACGATGGCGAAGCTAGCGGTTCTGGGTCGCGCTGGCGACGAGGGTGCCGTTCGCCCACTCCACCACCGATGGCGCGCTTCCTCCGCGGCGTACCGCTGCAGCCAAGGCCGCATGAATTCGTCTGTCCTACGACATGCGACGGCGTTCTCCATGACGATGATGAGCACTAGCACGACCGCTGCTACATTCATGTGGCGGAGTACGAGTGGCGTTGGCGGGAGGGGAGCACATCAAGCACCAAGATGTCTCCCTCCCTAGCGGCTGACACCTCAACCTGGAGAGGGTGCTGGTGTCGCATGCACTGAAGAAGGAGAAGGCGCTAGAGGCGAAGATTTGTTGCTGTATCGCTAAGCTCCCACAAGTCGTCTGGTGGGAGAGCGCCTACCATAGAAAGGACTACTGGAAGAACTTCCTGGCGTGGGAGCACAATGCACGATGCTCGTTTGCGTGGGAACTTCCTGGCCGCCACCGCCTCAGCCCGAGTGGCCAGCATGGCCCGGGCAGGTGATCGACCCGCCAACGCATGCACTGCCTCCCCAGAACCTCTGGCTGCCGCCTCCATATATCGATCTCGTCTCTGACGACAAGGAGCAGATGGCCACGGCGCTGCCACAGGCTAAGGTAAGTAGCCAGGGCAACCTTTTTTTCTTTTTCCTATGTAAATTATCTATGAATCTATGTAAATTTGTAGCAGAATAGCGCACATTTATATTTAGTTTGAATTTCAAATTAATTTGTGTCTATGACCAACAGGCCAACATGGACAGGTTGGGTCATGCCGCTGGGAGCGCTGGCCAAACAGGCTGGACCGTGACCCAAATTTATCCTAGGACCAACCCATCCAGACCAACAGAAGGTTTGCATCAGTGATTTGCATCGACCCGCTGGAGATGCCCTAATCTGTTGGAGAGGCAGGTGGAGAGGCACGGGTTGCCTTTTTCCTTTTCTTCTATGAAAAATAATTATCTATCAAAACGATTATTCAAATATCGATTCATTTTCACGATTATGTTAGTGGCACCGAGATATGCAAAACTAGATCCTGCCGTCCCCATGAAAACCGGGGTGCACGGGTCCGTTGACTAAGTACCGTGAGTTGCCCGAACCCCGCCCGGGATGAGGACCGAGAAGAAAGCGAACCATGGGATGCCTTGGATCATGCTAGCACTAAGGGACGAGCTAACCGCTCGGAAACGATAAGTCATTCCCAGAGAAGCTGAGCGGACCTTTGTCGCCACCTATCGAGCGACCCGGGAAGGACTTGTCGGCATCACCATAGCTATCCCCTGACAAGCGATAGCCTGCTTTGTCGTCTGGCACACGCTTGGCGTCAGGTCAAGTCTTGCCAGGAGGGTGTAATATCCTGTAGTTTAAGAGAGTTGAAATGGGTAGGAAATAGATGTGTGCATTGCATCCATGCATGTAAAATCCAGGAAAATTTAATTTTTTTGTTAGAACTTGTCAAAGTGATTGAAGTTTCACTTAAGTTGATGAGTTAGACTTAGATCTTGAGCATTATAAACTTTGATGTAACCATTGCTAAGACTCTATCTTAGGAAGGTAGAAGTGGAATTCATGAGTAAAATTAACCATTAAACAAATACATCTTTAGTGCACAAAGAACAAGATCTATTCTACTCCCTCCAATCCATAATAAGTGTCGTCAAGCACCGTATGTGTGTGGCCCCCTACGAAGCACTGCACTTGTGGCGCTCGAGTCGTTCGAGCCATCTAAGTCACTGGAGGTGGAGCTGCAGCTGGTGGAGCCGTCCCAGTTCAGAACGACCTTGAGGTCGGCATCGATACGACTATATCATCCATGTTCTCTCGAACGTTGACAAATATTTTCGGTATACAACTTGGTAAGTTTCGAAAAACTCCTCCCATTACCGCATTACTAATAGATAGATCCTGGCATTAGGGTTCTTGGCGTAGGAAAAATTATTGTTTTTAGGTGCTAGATCCCAACATAAAGCCCATGAACTAGCCCAACTAAACTTTTCCCGTGTTCACACATAAGGACGCAACTCCCAAGGGGCTTTGTGAAAAATGTTGATAAAACCACCTCGTTCTTCATCGTCTTTGTCCCCGACAACGGCAACGACACGTTGCCGATAAACTGACGTTGCGAACCGACTATCTCAAACCTATAAATAGCCCCCGAGAGGCCTGAACTCCTCACACCTCTCATTTACCCCTCTCCCGAGCTCTCATGCTTGCTTTGCTAAACAAAACCCTTGTTAGGGCACGTCGTTGAGCTATCGTGAGGGAGCTTCTCCTCCTCCGACAAGTAGTATTGGCGCACCGCCATGGCTAGTGGAGTATTTTTACCCATCAAAAGCAAAGTAGGGATTTCTCAATCGGTGGAATCACCACCTCCATCTTCAACGAGCCTCATTAGAATCCGCAATGGAATCGACATCTCCGGTAGTAATCGGTCGTCGAGTACTAGGTCCTAAGCCTCAATGTAAGATAGTGCAACCTTAGAGCCCCTTATGGTAGCTTATCATAGCTCGTATTATAGATTCAATGGTTTTACGGAGTTGGCCGCCGTAGTAGGTGGTCGATGCCAAGAAATCTGAGGGCCTCTTCAACGTAGGAATGCATCGTGAGCTTCTTAGTGCTCCAGCATTCGAACACCACCCATAGAGCGGCTTATCATAACATGTATCTATGTTTCCAATGTTAACTGAAGTCTCACCACTGCTATAGCTATCGTCATTCTCATCTCCGGTCACCTCTGTAACCAAGGCCTAGCTCAATCGATTCATGTGGAAGCACTAGTTTAAATGATACCAATTGTTTATCCTTGGGTGACCTAAAACGAGCATCACGGCCAAACCTCACCGTGCTATGGAAGGATTCAGGAAAGCTGACGTCGTTGTGGACCCCATTGGTCATTTTGACCGAGTCTGTGCCTGCTGATAACCCCCAAGAGTAGAGGATCACTGTAGTACCTCTCAATGTGGAAGTAGAGTATCAATCCATAGGATCAAGAAGGAAAAGCTATCTATTCTTTACAATTAAAGTATCACAAGTTTTAGTTAATTGTGCACTAAATGAGTTTAAGGAATTAGGTGGTTGATTTAAGGCTTGGAAGTGTAATGTAACAAAGCAAGAATGTAAAAGTGTCCCAATCCTCTTCGATGCAAGAGGACAAGACAAAGTTTTATCTTATAGGAACAATGGACATGGGTTCATGGGTTCACTCAATCCTCTCTCTCTATCTATGGTGATGATCATGTTAAAGATAATAAAAGTACACACAATTGTCATGTTTTAATGGTAACTTTATGGTGGCTACATGTCTTAAAACATATAGTTCAAAGAAGTACTCCTTTGTGCTGCTAGGTCACCATTGTAATAAGGCTAGCATTTGGTTATTGTCACACCATACATCATACTTCCCCCTTTTTACCCCCAGATAAAGGATGTTTAGCTGCATTATGTCACTCAATACATATGCCGCTGTCACTTGTCCACCCATTACCTACATACATCATACTTCTTAACGGAAAACATTCCAAACACTAGTGCAATGATTTATATGTTGTGTCCATTACCACATCTCTCTCATCTACCTCCACTTGGTGGTGTCAATCACCTTATGACATGGATAAACAAGACATTTTGTATAGATCAGAAAATTACATGCATCATAGAATATTTCCAAAGTATGACAAACCATAAAAGATCCAACACAACGGTAAATACATAACAAGTATTATCTCATACCACAATATCCAACATACGAATTACATAGATAGATCCATACACATGCAATGCACACCATATGGACTTCAACAATGATAATACATAGAGAGATTAGATCAAGTTACCACCATAAACCCATAGTCCAGGGGATGGAATACTCCCCTCTCATAATGGAGAGTGATGAGGAGACGTTGGTGAAGGAGGAGAAGTGGCCGGAGGTGATTCCGGCAGCGGGTCCTCCTCCAATCTTTCTCCGGGCGGTGGCCTGCTGGCTCTCTGTTACTTGGTTTTCGATCTCCGCCTTCATCCATCTCGAGAAAGACCGTCAGGGGGTATATATAGATGGTTTTACATTAAAACGAAGCGAATGGCGGTGGAATCGACGGTATCGGAGTTTCGACGGCTGAGATAGCACAAGTTGCACACCCTAAAGTAAATGGGCTGCCATATTGAGCTCGTTGGGCCCCTCAGTCCCTACTTCAGCTTGTTGGATTCGTATGTAGATTATCTAACTGCTCCTGTTGACCTAGCTCTGTTTCGAGTTCCGTAGCTCCTGGAAATTCAATAACATTAATAGAAGGTTTTTCTGCCATACAGAGTTAAAACCAAAAGAGAGGAGATTTTTTAGAAAATCCCCAAAATCATTAAGAACATTGATAATAACTACTAATATGATGCAAATATGTGAGAATTCATAGTAACAAACTAAAAAGTTGATGTATGTATTTTACATGCATCATCTGCGTGGCAGATAGCGTTGCAAAGACCCCACATGTCATCGTCTCTGTCTATAATTGAGTCAGTACAAAAAGTTTTAATTGACCGTTAAGCCCAAGTGGACGTTGACTGTACCTAGACCCCACCTGTCAGCGACACACTTTGCCCGCGTGTGTACATAACATTATCCACTAAGAAAAACTCTAGAAAATACTTTAATCTTAGAAAAATCATAACTAATTCATACAAACTCATAAAAATACAAATAATATGACAATATGTTCCAAAAATGAGATCTATCAAAACATATCATACACTTGTGTGGAATAAAAATTTAAGAATAAATAAATACCTTGCAAACCATTTCTTGAATTCATATTTAAAATAAACTAAAAATGAACAAAACTAACTTTTAAATAGGAACCCAGTAGAACTTTGTAAACCACAAGGAAATCAATTCATCACTTTATTACTTGAGCAATGTAAATTGCTACAAAAAAATCTGACTTAGATAATATTTTAAATAGTGAAATAAATCCAAAAATGAAAAAGGCATATTTTCAATATTTCCTAAAGATAACTTTTTCTTCAAGGATGAAATGAAACACCATTTAATTCTTAGGAGAAAAATAACCATTAGCCTTAATAAGAGGATACCTAAGTGACTTTAGTAATGGTAACTCAAAAACCACACTTGAGAAATTCCTGAAAATAGATAAAATACTTTAGAAGTATTATACTCTACTTAAGAATATTATGCAAGAAGTATTCTCCCAATTCTAAAATACCTAGCTGAATTAGAGTAGAATCACTTATTAAAGGAAATTGAGGTTATCCGGTTCATGTAGAATCAATTGAAAGAACCTTTTCATTTAATACTTTTGGTATCAAGATAAAAACATGACTTTGAAATGAACTATTCCTTTAGTAAAGAAATATACTTATTAATGTGAAACCCAGTTAGAATCCTAAACTCTAAGTAGTTAAACTAAAAGTAGAAACACCTTGAAACCTAAAGGATAATTTTATTCAAAAGTTATTCTTTTTGATAGAGTATAGAAAGTCAAAATGAACAAGTTCCTTAAAAGTCTAAAACCACATCTTGAGTGTAGTGTAGAAGTAAAGATTCCATGACTTGATGTATTATGGAACTTTGAGTGAATATCAATTATTTGAATTACCATTGGGTGAAGTAAACTTGAACCAAACTCAAATCCTTAAAAAATCATCAACCCAAACCCTAAGCCTTAAAACCTAAACCAAACTACGGGGAATTGATAACGAGGGATTAGAATGCTTGCATACCATATACTACCTCTGTTTGGGATTATTAGTCCTAAGGGCCAAGTTGTTAATACCAAGACACTTCATAACTCTCTCTCTCTCTCTCATTAATATATGCATGCACCAATAGTTTTACATGCATGAGAGAAGTGAGAGGAAAGGGGGAGAATGCATTGCATGAGAGAGACTAATAAATAAGATAGCCCTTATAATCTCAAACAATATAAAAAAACTCTTAAGACTAATAATCCCAAACAGAGGTAGTATTAAACAACACAACATATTGAAAATCTTTAAACATTAGTCCTTACCGAACCAATGCTGCTGCTCTTCAAATTTGGATCTTCTAAAGACTAGAAGAAATGTTGATTGCATAATCTTGCAATCAGGAGGCAAGTTCACTCTTGCATAAATATTGAAAGACCAAGCTTGCATACCCTTTGAAAGTGTAAATCTTGAATGTTCTTTGAATTACTTTCTAAAAAATACTTTATAGAAGTATTATAGTATCAACTGCATTCAAAGGCAAAATATTGTTTTCATAATGAATATGGAATATGGGTTATCGACCTAGGGTGGTAGGATAATCTATTGTGATGGTCAATGGAAACCATGATGGGAACCATCATGGGAAATGATTCCATTGGACCGTGAAATGAAACCTAGGATTAAATAATAACTATAGTCAACCATTCAAAGGCGTTGTATAGACAATGTTGACCACATATCCTTGAATGGGACGGTAAGTCAGTTTGTATCTTATTCATTCCATACATCCTTAGATGGCTAGGTTGGATTGTATTCCTTGCAAGGAATGACAATGGGTGAGAGCCCATACCGTCCCTATCATGTGCGGCACGATGATGACTCTAGTGTCTCAGAGACTAGGGCAAGTAAACACTAGTCTTGGACGGGTTTATTGCACCAATGGATTACGGGGTTGATAAAGCCAGTGATTAGCTAATCTTTAGACTAGGCCCCATACCAAGGAAGTCTGGAAGGGAATATGCAGATATGCAAAACCCTGATTGTGTAACAAGGCTAAATATGTTTGTGGGAAAAGTAGCACACCTCTCGAGAGTGTATAAAACAGGTCATGATACTCCCTATCCCAGGAAAGGACTATGAACACAGCGTGGAAAGGAAATCCATGAATTTCTAACAACCCGTGAAAGCTGATGAACATAGTTTTCTAAACTAAAACGTACCTTTTCTAAAAACCCAATTTCAAAAATTGGCATAAGCCCAGGATATATGATTCACGACAGTAGAGATAGTGCATCAAACAACCACATAGTAGAACTTCCTGAGTAGGCTCGTACTCAATCTATCCTCTCAAACCTTGCTTAGGTTATGGAGTCAATGATAGAACTGCAATCGTGAAACTAGAAGATAGGAGGAGAGTTACTCCAACAGAGCCAAATAGTCACATACTACAGTGTGTACTAGTGGAGATAGAACTAAACCTAGATGGGAAACGAAATCCCAACAATAGCTACCATGCCATTAAGACCTTGCTAATGAAGAAATAGTCATCCATTAGATACCAAGATAGACTTATAAGTAGATCTAGAATAGGAGTTTACCTGATGAATCTCACCATGTCATGGAAGTTCCGAGGTTCTTCTATGACGATCTATGATATGAATAATATAGTTAGGCCTTGGACCTACGATAATACTGTTGTACTACTCTCTTGGGTGTAATGTTTGTGGAACAGTGTTTTGTGAATGTTATGTTAACGACTTGCGCACTATAACATGTAATGGTATGATGGGTCTCCGCAGAGAGATGCAACCCCGACTAGACAAGGCTTAGGGCCCTGCCCCAACTTGGCAGATACCTCAGCACACACCTATAGTAGAATGTTTTCCTTGCCACGTAGTATCCATGCACTAAGCTAGGTGCTACATGTTGGAATTTTGCCTAATAAAGGCCCAACCCATTTATATTATTCAGCAATTCCTGAAATCTTAGAGGCCCACTTGGCCCATTCATGCAAAGCAAGAGGTGGGACAAGAGTTTAATCCCACATTGCTAGTTGAGTGGAAGTTGGACCAGCTTATAAGGAGAGATCTTCCACCACTTGTACGAGCTTGAGAAGAGAATACATATACACGCACGCTCCTCCTCCGCCGCCGCTCGCCTTGCCTCGTCATGACGCGCGCGCGCCACGGGTTGCGGGAATACCTCGAGCCGAGAGCTTCTCTTTCTTCTTGCCACACATAAATGGATAATAATTTGAACAGTCTGCGTGAGTGTATTTTTAATACGAACTCAGTGGAGACCTCTCCCGACGCCGACTGTTCGCCTGCCTACCCGTGCCTATAAGAGCGAGAGGTCGCTCCTCTCCCCAGACACACCAACACACACACCTTGCGCCTCCAGTTCCAGAGCACTGCGCTGCTTAGATCTTCCCCATCCCGTCATGCGGCGTGCGCCTCCAGTTCCAGAGTCCTGTACGGGAGAAGGGCGATAAGGTTTTTGGAGAGCGCTACCAGCGCGACTACTGGCTTCATCACGGATAGCGACTGCACCGACGTCTTCTCCAACGACGACTTCTTCCCCGACATCAACAATCTTTTCCTCGACAACATGGCTAACGATGGTGCCAATGCTAACAGGAACACCGGCGGTTCTTCTACCGTGATGTATATCATCTTCTGGTCCTTTTCTATTATTCTGCATGTGTATTATCTGTCTTTTACTGTGGTTAAATCGCTTGGAAAATTGCTCTATTTTTCAACACTACACGCTACCAACCCAATGTGGTGTCATCATGCCCTTATAAAAGGAGACTCATGCTTTAGAAGAGAGGAAGAAAGTTCCTTCTCCGGGAACATGATATCTAATAGTTCATCATCCACTATACATATCATAGTTCCATGACGTAAGGTTTCTCTCAACTTGTCCAGAACCTGGGTAAAAACCTTGTGTGCTGTGATTCATCTACGGCCGCGACACGTTGTGCCCCTGGCCGAGCTAAAATGGAATCCCTATCCTTGGTGTCTGCAAATTAGGACGCGATAGATCCCATGTTGATAGGTTTGGACGAACTTATTTTGCACTACCTTTGGTCACTAGTGCACTGCCATATGTTCTCCAGTGCACGGGGGTGTACTAGCAGTGCACTGCTTTTCTATCCTGCATTTCACTACCTTCGGTCGCAGGGTCTCTTTGTTTGGTGTTGCACGACCTTCGATCACAGTGCACGAGGCGGTGCACGGGTTGTGCACTGCCCTACGCTGTCTTTTTTCTCCGCGTTGCAGGACCTTCAATCGTAGTCCTTATTTTGGTTAAACGGGACAACATGTTGCAGCTTGAGTCCTTAGGGCATCTCCAGCGGGCCGACTACTTCGGACCCGGGATGTATCCAGATCGGTCTGTTTCGATCGCCCTGTAGACAAGAAAACAAATCATTTTTTCCTCCGTATGTTTAGATCGGTCGGGGGTGCCCGAGCGAGGATGCGACACTTTTTTATTCAAAATACGAATATTAAGAAACAAAATAAAATAAAAAGTTAGATATATTACACAAATAGTCTTACCTTACATACAAAAAATAAAAAAAAACATAATTAAAATAAACCCTAGCTACGACTAGGGCATCTGGTGGCTGGCACGACGACAGTGGTGGAGGCGGCGACCATGGCCCGGACAAATAGTATGCCGGTGGTGGTGGTGACTGCTGGTGCGTGGAGGTCTCGCTAGGAGGGGGGTCAACGATGGCTAATTGATGCCCCACTCATCTTCGAGAGAGCAGAAGATCGCCTTCTCTATCTCCACCTCATCCAGGGTCGATCGAGGAGGGCATGTCGGGCTAGGCGGCCGAGGTTGGCATGGGAGGCGTGCAAGCAGTCGACGTACGTGTCCTGGAGTTTTTACCGTAGGATGTGATGCGGATAGAAGAAGCGGTCGAGGACCGCGAAACTGAAGCGCTCGCCGGTGGTCTGTTAACCAGATCTTGGTGGCGGAGACGGCCCGCAGGGCCTTCGATACTGTTGCGCAACACCATCGTTGTCCTTGTTATCGTCGTTATCCTCACTGTCGTTGGCGGCGCGACCATTGGGTAGGTTGCGAGGGGGGAGGAAGCGGGGAGGCCAACGGGTCGGTTGCGATGATTGCCGGGAGGAAGAGGATGGCCAAACATGGCTGTTTTTGAAAGTGCGTGATATCCCGCTACTCCACGGGACTCACTCCTTTTTTTATAACGGAGCAGCCAGAGAGGAAAATCCGCGCGAAGCGCCGGGAACCTACTGGAAACGGCGGGAACCAGACAGAACATGCGAGAAACAGTGGCAGAACGGCCAGAAAGGTGGTGGTGATACCCTTTCCCGCTGTCGGGAGACGAGCCGTCACAGGAGATGGTCATGGGCAAGGTTGCGGCCCACATGGCAGCGTCACAGGCAAAGTTGCGGGGTCATGGGCGCGTCTAGTCACTGCCAGGAGGGCCCGTGCGCGGATACGAGGACACGAGGGAGGGCACACGCGCAGTCCGCGTCACGTTCGGGGCGACACATTCTCTACACATATTTGGGCCAGAAATGGACCAGTCTGGACACACGTTATCGTTTGAGTCGGACCGGTAAAGCGGGTTTTTACCGTTTTTACCGTCCACACGTCCGCATGGACCGATTCGAATGGACAATTGTCTAATTGGTGCCTAGTGAAGATGCTCTTGGTTCAGAGGAAGTGCACGCGACATCTCACCGTTGGAGTTAACATGACTAGGGTGTCAAGTGGGATCCCACCAAAATCCTACTTTAGTTCGTTTTGAGAATTCTAGTAAATCGGTACAACTTTTAAAATGAACTAGAAGTGGGATTTTGATGGGATCCCACTTGATACCCTAGACATGGGATCTCACCAAAATTTCACTTTTAGTTTATTTTAAAAAATTTAGTAAATTTTACAGTACAAATTTTAAAATGAATTAGAAGTTGGACTTTGAAGGGATCCCACTTTGACACTCTGAACATGACGCACACAGCCGCAAGCTAGGGAAGCGGTGCACGATCCATTTTTTTAAGTAATAGTACATTTTTATCAATTTTCTAAAATAATACGCTGTTTTGAAAAATTACAGAAACAATACTTCCTCGGTGTCCCCGAAACCGACCGGCAATACTTAGTCTGTTTTGGCCAAACCGACACGTGTGTTCATCTTTCTCCACGATCCTGCTCTTTCTCCCTTAAAGTTCTTCCAAAACTAGTCTAGAAATCGGCAGTAAAGCTTGCGAACCATCAAATTGGAAGCCGAGGACGACGATTCCATCCCCTTTTCTCGTTCGTTTTTTGCTCGTATCTTTATTTGGTTAGAATTTAAAGTCACGTGAACAAGAGGAGGTGTGCAGCTCGATCGTCCGCCCGTGGCCGTCATGGCGCGTGGCCAAACGGCGCCCGCCCGAACCATCCAGAGATGCAGTACCAAACCACAACATGCAAAGCCACAATTAATAAATTCCCGGGGCTGGCTAGTACTTTTAATTTTATATCAAGGGTGTTCTTATAAGACTCCGGCCTTGTTATATTTTTACGAGGTTTTTTAGAAAAAGACTTGCTGTTCCGATCTGAGGACGAGGTAAATCTTTATATTAAAAAAAAGTGTAACATTTTTTTTATCAAAAAAGTGGTAAGGTGTAACATTTTGATTTCCTATTATTCATCACGATCTTGTAATAAATAGCCGAGATTTTCTGCAGGCAGAAATATAAATGTACCCTATAGATACGTCCACAGTATGATTGTGCTTGTGATACGACCGAATGGTACTGATATATTTTCTGAGGGCAGCAATATAAATACCATATCAATGAAGATATCCTATAAATATTCAGCAGCTCATAGCTGTATATCGCTGCATATATTCATAGTATAATTATATTAATTGCGGACGAGCATATATTCATAGTATAATTTTATTAATTGCGGACGATTGAATAGCATTGGTTTATTGCCTTGCATGCTCGTCGAGATCAGAAACGAATCAGTCAAAATCGCATTTTATGGTAAGTATTAATGCACGAGATTAATTACTTTCAATTGTATTCGCCAAAAATAAAAATACTTTCCATGGGTAGGACGACAGGCCGCCTGCCCGTCCAAATACACAGCGTTTTCCAGTGTTCCTCAATCCTTGCTCTCTCTCATTCGCGGCTATATATAGAGGCCGCCTCCCCAGTACCACAACACCATCACCACCACCCAACAGTCCAAAAGCGTCCTGCCATGGCGACGCCGATCTCTACAGTGGCCTCAGCGATGGCACTTCTGCTGGCCTCGCTGGTTGCGCTGTCTTCGGCACATGCGCCGGCAGCGTCCCCCGCTGAAGCTCCGATCCCACACCATCATGGTCGTCATCACACTCCGGCGCCGAGCCCTAGTCACCCACACGGTCATCATCATGCTCAGGCGCCGAGCCCTCATCACCAACACGGTCATCATCATGCTCAGGAGCCGAGCCCTCATCACCATGGCCACCATGGTCATAACGGTCCGGCGTCGGCGCCTGCTCCCGCTCACGGCCGGCACCACCATCATGGCCACCACGCCCCAGCGTCGTCGCCGGTAGCCGACGTTCCCGCGCCTTCTCAGATCCACATCGACTGGTTTGGCCCAGGGTACAGCACCCCACCGCTGCCGCCGATCCACGAGGAGCACCACCACCCTGGTCAGATCCACACCGAGGAGGAGGACAGTGCTCCAAGCCCGCACCATCACCGTCATCACCATGGCCACCGCCACCATCACGCCCCAGCGCCTGCACCGGAACATCATCATCATCATGGGAAGGCGCCGACTCCGGACTCCCCCAACTATACCGAGAGGGTTGGCAACGCTCAAGCGGCATCCGCTCGCGCACCAAGCCATTCCCCGGCGTCGTCACCCCACTACTACAACTCGCCTGCCCCAGCCCCTGGTCCGGCAAGTTCGTCTTCCCGCCTCGCCGGTGTTGGTCTTCTCGGCTCGGTCGCCGTGGCCGCCGTTATGGTGCTTCTTTAGTCGATCGTCACTGTCTTTTTTGTAATAAGTTGTGCAAGTGTGGTCGTAGACAACTACCATTCCTGCAATTTTGTATCGTCTGAGATCTCTACTTCGTTAGCAATGGAAATGGTGAAATCTACAATCAACTTGCGTCTTTTGTCTGACTAGCCATCGGACTGCATCTCGAAATATATTTATAGCATGTCAAGGTTTCAACATGTATGCAAAACCATATATGGTTTACTCAATATAGTAAGAAAGATTTAGATGAATTAAATACAGGACCTATCCTGTCCGCATGTAGCTGCTGGAGATTCGTGTATAAAATTTTCAGTCTGAGTAGTTGCATCATGTCACGTCCGTTATCAGAAAATAGTAACTTGCGGGCTGGTTGTTTGCACTGAATATTCTTCAGACTTGCAGCTTTGGCAGTCTTGACAGAAATCCTCCAAAGGAATGCAAATAATGAGCTGATTCCAAATCAGCGGCACATGCAGTTTTGACACTCAACTATAAACGAATACAATTCAAGAACTGAAGCAATACAAACTGAACCTACAATAGCACATTACACCGAAATTCTCCATATTAATATTTAAAGGAGGTGACACTTGACACTCAAACCTGTAGAAACAAGTGCTATTATTGAGTAATGATTCTGCATACTTGCATACTTAACGATTAGGCCATTTCACTTGTACACTTTGGCCTAAAAAGACTATAGTTAGTCTCCAAAATACTCCCGGAATACTAAAGTTAGCCCCAAAATCCTATGTCACCAATTTCTAGATGCTAGAATAGATTTCCATCGTAGAGAATATCATCATCACACGTGTGAGCTGTCAAGAGATGAGTAAAACTTCCAATGATATTGTATTCTTCATGCACCACATTTGCTCCTTCCTTCTTGCCATCATTCTACACTTCTACTCTAGCTATTCTTTTGTTGATGCCAATGAAAAATCAAATATATTCGTGCAATATGAATGACAAGATCATATAGGAAATTGTAGATTGCAACATACCTTTGATCCTTTTGTTGTTGTTGTGGCAGATTTAGTTGGTTTGCGCTTTTCCTTGAGCAGCTTATCAATTCAAGTTTTAGCTCTCTGCGTTTTTTTATTGAACCTTCTTTTTCTTCAGTTGCGTGGCATTTAGAAAATCAGTTGTTTGTTGCACATCCGGGTCAACATTTTCTTGTCCATTGCTGGGTTCCATGCTTGGTTCCTTGCTTGGTTCATTCATAGCACTAGTACATGCATTGAGTTTATCCTCCAGCTGTGGACCGAATGTTCCCGTCGGTTCTCCGCCTACTCCTCAGCGGAGGCGTGCAGCGCCGCCGCGACCTTCCACCCCTTCTCTACAGCAGCGCGGCTATTCCGATCCTCCCTAGCAGGATCCTTCCTCTCTGCCGTGACGACCCTTTCTCTCCTCTGCAGCGACACGGCGGGAATGAGCACGAGAGCGCCCGCGAAATCGCCAAATCCTGTCGCCCTCGTTCTGTTCTGATTTTCCCCGATGTGTCCGTGTTTGGCTGGGAGCGTTCTTCACTTTTGCCTTGAATTCTCTTGGACTGTTAGATGGGAGGGGCCAGTTACAGCGTGACTGCAAACAACAAGTTACTAAATCCCAATCCGTATAGCGGTATAGCCTTTTTCCTATATGGTACCTTTGGCATGGCGAGTAAGCGGTCGAGTCGGTAATCTTCTTCCTCGGTAGTTCTTTCCCAAGCTTTTCCCATTCCGCTCCTTTCTCTCACGGTATCACAACGTCTTATCTATCGACTCGTGCAGCCGTGCCACCAGGTGTAGCTCCTGAGCTCTTAGGACATGTGTAATCTTAGTTGTCCACATCATCTAGAGAAGACAATATATATTGTATAATGCATTATCTCATCCATTTCAAAAATAATAATGCATTATCTCATATTGTCCTCTCTAGCAATTAACGAGAATTGGCTATTTTTAGTAAAAAAATGATTTTCTAAGAGAGGACATATGATTCTCTTATTTCTAAAAGATCATCCTTTAGCAAAGGAAAAGAAAACATTCTCTTTTTTATTTCTCTCTCCCCCGACTAAGCAAAAATCAAACGTAACAACTATAAGGCAAGACTGATGTCATCCTACTGTACATGCTCTTATGTATCACACTAGCTCACTCCCTCGCTATCACCCAAAGCTTGCATCTAGAGCTAGCTTAGGTCCACCACCTTTCAGCCGACACGAATGCAACACTTCTCCACATGTGTGCAGCGGTGGCGCTATTATTGAATCCACGGCGGGCTACAGGATACTTCCACGATGTGATGGTGAGATCGAGCCGAAAATAGATCCAAGCATCAGAGGTGGCCTCCATTGTCTCCTCTTAGTCTTCCTGTGCTGAGATGAATGGAAGATCTTGACGTGATCGTCGGTTGCCGTATAGCCTAGCCTAGCACTCAGCCCATGTTCTGGACGTTTGTGCGTCCATGACCCAACATTCAGTAAAGAGTCCACTCTATTCTAACATCTTAGACTGAAAGGGGGAGGGAATATCTCCCTTACAAACTGGTTGTGGCCTTCTCCCTTAGAGGAGGTGGGACTAAACTTGAGCAGGCCTAACATCACACACCTCGAGAAGCCCTAAAAAAATGAAGATGTTGGCTATGATACCATATGTCAGTATCCACTCAGGCTTACCCAAACGTTTATGATCACATACGCAATGTACATTAGAGAGCCCACTTCATCCCAAAATCTAATCTAGGGAAAGGAGAAAATCTCTCCCTTATAAGCTCGTCATGGCCTCCCCCATAGGCGAGGTAGGACTAAGACTGAGCTATAGCAGCCCTAACATTGTTAGCATTTTTTTCAGAAGTTTGATGTTTCTTTCGATTCTTTATTTTCTCTGTAATAATTTTATTGTGTTCTTAGAGAGTGATTCCACTCGTAAAGGGAAGATCCATTCTTCGTGAGCCAACTCTTACAACGGATTGGTACCGTTCATGAATGGCACACATGGTTGAAGAAGATATCAGGCTTTTATGTCACAGTATGCATCTTCCCGCACTCGATTCCTGTCTTAGTTTCCACAACTAACATCGGTTGTTGCTCATCTCTGCTCTTGCGATTTCTCTTCGATAGGCAGCGCGTTTGCTTACATGCCTGCGGTGTCGCATAGCAAGCGGCAGCTCAGCGAGGCTGAGGCATCTCAGGCGACCCAAGAAAGGCGTAGCCGAGTGTGGGGACTTGTTCTCTTCCCTCTATTCAGCAATTTGTGCTCTCCTCTACTCCATTTTTATGTAATCTATGAGTAATGAAATGCTTCAGATTTGATTTTGGAACTTTGTTCATGGGATGGTCCTCATGAGCCGGTCCAAATCCCACGTGTGTGATCGCTCGTGATTGTGCATGAGAAACTAAACTGGGAGGAGGTGTGCTTCGGTGTCCCCCTTATCCCAAACATAAGTTCGCCCCGGGAAGTTTTTGCAGGTTTGTATTGTTCAAACCGGGCCGTACGTGTTCTTGTTGGGGATATACTTTTCGGGTATCCTCACAGTTCCTCACTGACCAGGGTGGCCCACTTCGGGTTAGAGCTTTGCTTCATGGGCGGCCCAGTCGGGTGAGAAGACGGAGTCCAATCCGGCTAAGGTAAGGCCCAGAAGACTTACCGACTTAGGCCCATAATGTTACTTGTAGTTCAAGATGTACTCTGTAACCAACTCTTAATCGTAGCCGGATTGATCTCTCCTATAAACCCTAGGCCGGATATCTATATAAGCCGTCCTAGGGAGAGCCTTTAGGGCACACCCAATACTTTAGACCCTCAACTCGCACAGGCGATACCATTGTAACCCATATTCCGGCTCTGCCGTATTACTGGATTGCTAGCAGGAGTAGGATCCGTCCAAAGCCGGCGGATTCGAACCTGGGTAAACTTGTGTGCTCACCGTCCCGGAATACCGTACGTCTCACCCCCCCCCTCTCTTCCGCACGCCTCGAGGACCCCTCATGGCGTACCTGTCATCAATCCGACGACAGTTGGCGCCCACCGTGGGGCAAGTGAGCTTCGGATCTGCGTTCTGAGCGGAATCTGCAAGAATCGGAATCGGCGAGACCATCGCCGTCGGTCGCATCCTCTACGCCATCGACGTCCCTCTCATCGTTCTCGACGAGACTTGGATTCCGGCTAGGGAAGCCGTGACTGCCTATACAATCATGTCTTTTGGCGAGATCGATGTTTACATCGGTTTCGCTGAAACTGCCCAACCCACCCTAGCGGTGATGATAGAGGCAGAAGAATCTTCTGGGTCCCCTTTGTCCGCGGAGGCGGCAGAGTTCCGGATCTCAGAAAACCCTAATCCCACCCAGTCCGCACCAGTTGCGGAGATAGTGGAGAAATCCGAGCCTGAAGAAGACCTCACGGTCCAAGTCGAATCTGGAGTGGATCTCCCTGGAGAAGCCGGATCCCAAATCGACCCACCCATGGAAGTCAAAATCCAAGAGGAGCATATTAGCGACACTGATTCTGACTCTGACGATGCCGGGACAGACAGGCCTTTCCTCAGGTACACACTAAGACGTATGATACTGCAAGGCGCTAGCGCAGATGCAATCCTCAAAACCATTAAAAGTTTCGATATGGCTGACCGCGAAAGCCGCAGGTACCTCAGGAAGCACGCATCGCACTTTGTCAGATATGTTGGATCCAGATCCGGCTCTGTCGATGCTGGAGAAAACACCGACTCGGTGCTGGAGTCAATTGGAACAAACGCCAACGTTCCCGCATCCTCGGATGAATCTATGACATCGAAAGATTTCCGAAAGTTCTCCGCGGAATATGAAGAGGAGTACAACTCCAAAGATGCAGAAGAAGGAGAAGCCATGGATGAAGGATCCGGGGAACACTCTCCCAAAGCGCAGGATGACATGGACGTCGGAGATAATCCCGAGGTCCAGATGTCCAAAAGTACCGATCAGAGCTTGACTCCGGGAAACGGACCCAAAGCCATCTTTGCTACCGGCGCTGCCAAGAAGGCAAAGAAGAAGAACAAGACCCCGACAAAAGACCCTCTGACAGAGGAGGTGATTGCCGAGGAATACGAGGAAGACTCGGATAGAGCACTTATCCCAGACGAGCCGAAAAAAGAAGCATCGGTGGATGGACACGTGATCACTGAAGGTGCGCGTAAACTCATCGATGCCGCCTTAACCACACATATCCCTACAGCTGCAGAACTTACTGCAGATGAGCTGGACGAAAGGGCTCAGGCCCTAGAAGCGCGTCGTCAACAACTCCTTGATGAAGCCAAAAACATCGAGGTGGAGAAGAAGCGCATGTCAACCAAGGAGTACATGTCCCGTCTACATCAGAAGAAACGGAAGCATCACATAGATGACAACCAATTCCCACGTGTCCGTGCCGTCCTTTTCGGAGATGAGATGGGGAAGTCACCAAAGGATAGCAACGGAGATTGGGTATACCCAACACCAGTGCAAAATACCGTGGCAGCTCGTGAAATTCTATCAGCTAATCCAGGGCCAGAGGAGATACGCTTAGGTATCAAGCTACTCAACAAGGGACTGGAGCAGCAGAAGGTCGCCCTGTCCGGAAGTCAAAAACTGGTCTCGGATTCTGACCAATGTCGCACAGATCTGGCATGGGCTGACGAAAGATCCTATTACGTTCGGGCGTAGTACCATCACCCCGAACGCGGGGAAGACAATTATTCAAGAACCGGATCGTCGGGACAGCATCGCAGAGCTACACATAACTGGAGCAATGTCGCTCCAGCAGCCGAGAAAGACGCGATCACTGCACTGAATCCGAGGAATCCTCCCTGACGAGAATTCAACGATCGAAAGGGAGAAGATAAGGAGAAACGTCGGGAGGAGGATCGTCAAATAATGCCACCTCCTAAGGAACAAAGGAACGACAGAAACGACGGACGAAGGAACGACAGAAACCACGGTGGGAACGACGGACGAAGGAACGACAGAAACCACGCTGGAACAAGCCGGCAGGGGGCTCGTCATAGTCAAGAACCTCCCCGGAATCGGAATAATGACGCTCCGGACGGAGGCCGGCGATCAGCCCGAAACTATCCAGCTGCACCACCCTCTCCACCACACAGTTATCACAACGGCCCCCAAGGAGTTCAAGGAGGACGACATGGCGGAGGAGGTGGTGGTAGAAGCCGAAGTCCGGCTCCAAGGCACCGCAGCCACAGCCGACATTCGGGACGATCTCTATCCCCGAACGACGCAAGGCACATGATCAACTCCAACATAGAGGCTCGGCGCTATGAAAACGATGACGTGTACGTGGGCCCAAAGTGCTTCTGACCACGCATCAGAGCTACAAAATTCCCGGAAGGATTTGCTATCTCAAGACATATCCAAGCCTACGACGGCATTGCTCGGCCAGACACCTGGTTACAGGATTTCTTCCAAGCTTGCTGCATCGCTAAAGGCGGAAACAGCCTGGTCGCAACCCGATATCTCCCACTTATGTTGCGGAAGACGGCATGATCATGGCTCAATGAACTTCCAGCAAACACCATCCACAACTGGTATGACTTGCAACGTGCGTTCTTTCAGAATTTCGAAGGCACATATGGGAGGCCCTGTACGGTTGGAGACCTACAGCGTTGCACCCAGAAAGCCGAAGAAACTTGCCGGGATTATCTCGGACGATGGATCGACACAAAAAACTCATGCGAAGGAGTAAACGATCAAACTGCGATTGAAGCTTTCATCGCAGGTCTCCCAATTGGTTTACTACGCCATCGCTTGAAGTGTGACAAGGTTACTGATCTGGGAGAGATGATAGAAACAGCGAGCAAGTATGCAGATGCTGACGACGATGCAGAGGGATTACTCAATGCCCTGGCTGTGCCTCAGTCAGCAAAACAACCAAAGCAACAAGCTCAGAAGCGCAAAAATACCTCGGAAGAAAAACCCAACGTGGAGACAGCAGTGGTCACTACTGTTTCTGGGTCTAGAGGACGTGGCGAAGGCCGCGGGCATGGCCGTGGGACGTCAAGGGTCTAAGGCAGAGGAGAGCAACAACCAGGCAAAACCTACACTTGGGCCGACAATGCCAATAACCCATGTGTGCATCATTTAGACGCCAATGGGGGCTCGTCCCACACCAACGCTGAATGGCGTTTTAATGACGACATCAAGAGAGATGATACCGCGGGCTACAAAGCTAAGCGGAAGAAGGGAAAGAAAAATCCTGAAAAAGACAAGGAGACCAAGGAAGATTCTGACATGGATGAAGCTGATGCTTCAAATCCTAATTCAGAAGGGAAGAAGACTTTTCCCACCAAGAAGGACACTTACGTCACCTTCCTCAGATCTCAACCAGCAAAGGTCAAGAAAGCAGTTCTCCACGAGCTCAATGCAACAGTTCCGGTTGTCCCTCAGTATCTGGACTGGTCGGAAGTGGCAATCACGTTTGATCGCGCTGATCATCCGCCTAAACTACACAGGCGAGGAAAATATGCCTTAATCGTCAATCCACTTATTGACGGTTATGGTTTCTCTAAGACCCTCATGGACGGTGGTAGCAGCATCAATATTCTCTATGTCGAAACGCTGCGCCAGATGAAGGTCTCGGAAACACAGCTGAACCATAGCTCTGTGATCTTTCACGGAGTTGTCCCAGGAAGACAAGCTAATTCCCTGGGAGAGATCACTTTGGATGTTACTTTTAGAACTCCAAAGAATTATCGGACGGAGGCACTTTCCTTCGAAGTGGTCCCGTTCAAGAGCGCATACCATGCTATATTCGGACATCCGGTTTACTGGGCTTTTATGGCTCGTCCATGTTACATTTACAATATGATGAAAATTCCAGGTCCCAATGGCGTGATCACCATCAGGGGAGACCCGAAGAAGGCGCGAGAGTGCGAAGATGGAAATGCCACCTTTGCCGAAGCCATGTTGCACGCCCAGGAGTACCAGGAGATCAAGAAGAGCATAGATCCGTCCGAGATGCCCGCAACGAAGAAGGAGGTCACAAAGCCAAATCCGGAGTTCAAGGCATCAGAAGAGATGAAGACGACGCCGTTGAAGGATGATGACCCCTCCAAGGTGACCCAGATAGGCGTAGGCCTAAGTAGCGTATAGGAAAGCGCGCTCGTCAAGTTCCTCCAAGCAAATCAAGATATCTTCGCATGGTAGCCATCTGACATGACCGGAGTACCTAGGGAACTTGCCGAGCACTCTCTAAATGTAAACCCGAACGCTAAACCCGTTAAATAGTCCTTACGACGGTTTGGCGATGAAAAGCGTAAGGCAATAGCTAAGGAACTAGCGTGGCTCGAGTTAGCCGGATTCATAGAAGAGGTCATCCATACTGATTGGTCGGCCAACCCTTAATGGTCCCTAAAAAGGACACCACTAATTTAAGGATGTGTGTTGATTATATTGCCTTGAACAAGGCTTGTCCAAAAGATCTGTTCGCTCTGCCTAGAATTGATCAAGTTATCGATTCTATGGCAGGCTCGGAACTCCTCTGTTTTCTCGACGCATATTCCGGTTATCACCAAATCCGGATGAAGGAATCTGACAAAGTCAAAACTTCATTTATGACCCCCTGCAGAACCTTCTGTTTTGTTACGATGCCCTTTGGGCTGAAGAACGCAGGAGCTACGTACCAGCACACGATGCAACGTTGCCTCCATGATCAACTCGGACGCAATGTACATGCATACGTGGATGATATCGCGGTCATGTCCAAAAAGAAGGAAACGTTGATTTCCGACTTGGAGGAAACGTTCGCCAATCTACGAAAATACAACATCATGCTTAACCCGAAGAAATGCTTCTTTGGAATACCAGCCGGAAAATTGTTAGGTTTCATCGTGTCTCAAAGAGGCATAAAGGTGAACCGCGACAAGATCAAGGTTATTCTCAATATTTCCAGGCCAACTCGCCTGAAGGACCTACAAAGATTAACTGGTTGCATTGCCGCGGTCAGTCGATTTGTAAGCCGGCTTGGTGAAAGAGCCGCACCATTATACAAACTCCTGAAGAAGACCAAGGATTTTGTCTGGACTGACGAAGCTGAAGCTGCACTACAAGGCCTGAAGAAAGTACTCTCATCTGCTCCTATCCTTGCAGCGTCGGAACCTCAGGAACCGATGTTGCTCTACATTGCTGCGACAAATAAGGTTGTCAGTATTGTTATGGTAGTGGAGAGACCAGAAGAAATCAGGAACACCTGGTGCAGCGTCCGACGTACTTTGTCAGCGAGGTCCTGACATAATCAAAACAGCGGTATCCACACTATCAAAAGTTGGCTTACGGTGTTTTTCTAGCATGTCGGAAGTTACGACACTATTTTCAGGAGCATCCAATTACCGTGGTGAGCAAAGCTCCCATGAGAGATATAATCAACAATAGCGATGCCACAGGACGCATCACCAAATGGGGCATAGAGCTTGCAACTTTCGATATTGAGTATAAACCCCGGACAGCAATCAAATCCCAGATCCTTGCTGACTTTGTCGCTGATTGGACAGAGACCAAGGAGAACATGGACCTTCCTGAGTCGGAATACTGGACCCTCTTTTTCGATGGGTCTAAGGCTCGAGGGGGCTCGGGGGCTGGCGTGGTGCTCAAATCACCCCAAGGAGATAAACTTTTATACGTGTTGCAGATCCATTTCACAGCGACAAACAACATTGCCGAGTATGAAGCACTGCTACATGGAATCCGGATTGCTAAGGATATTGGCATCCGACGTTTGATGTGTTACGAAGATTCGGATCTTGTTGCTCAGCAAGTCTCGGATATTTGTAATGCAAATAAGCACATGGCAGCATATAAATCTATCGTGGATGATATATCTAAATCGTTCGAGGGGTTTGAAGTTCAACACATCCCTCGAGCAGAAAATGAGGAAGCAGATGCACTATCTCGAATAGGCTCTGCGCGGAAAGAGGTCCCGGATGGCGCATTTTTAGAGCACCTCAATGTTCCCTCGATAAAGGGAGTAGATGAGGAATATCCGACCAAATCCGACTCACCTTTGATAGCAGTTCTGGCTGTAATCCCCAGCTAGACTCAACCTTACCTCGATTATTTGGTAGATGGCAAATTACCCGAAGACGAGGTACTGAGCCGACAGATTATCTGACGAGCAAAAGCCTATACTATTGTTAAAGATGAGCTCCATAAACGGAGTGTTTCTGGGGGTTTTCAGCGTTGTGTATCTCCGGAAGAAGGAGTGGAAATCTTAAGGAAAATCCACGAAGGCAAGTGTGGTCACCACGCTGCAGCCAAATCTCTAGTGGCAAAAGCTTTTCGACATGGATTTTTCTGGCTTACAGCTCAGGCAGATGCCGAACAATTAGTCAAGACATGCAAAGGCTGCCAAAAGTACGCCAAGCAAGCTCATGTTCCGGTTGATCAACTGCGAACAATACCTATAACATGGTCCTTTGCGGTCTGCGGGCTTGATATGGTAGGACCTTTTAAACGAGCCCCAAGTGGATTCACTCACCTCTTAGTGATGGTGGACAAATTCACAAAGTGGATCGAGGCTAAACCTGTCACTAGTTGTGATGGAGCAACAGCCAAAAGATTTGTCGAGGATGTTATAATCCGGTATGGTTATCCGCATAGTATTATCACGGACAACGGGAGTAACTTTTCCATGGGAGAATTGGCTGAATTCTGCGATGAGCAAAATATCCGGCTTGACATTGCGTCAGTCGCACATCCACAGGCTAATAGACAAGTCGAAAGGGCAAATGGTTTAATTCTACAAGGCTTGAAACCAAGACTCGAAGCACCACTACGACGTGCTGTGGGGGCTTGGGCAGAGGAATTACCCTCTGTAATTTGGAGTTTATGAACAACTCCGAACAGGTCAACAGGATACACACCTTTCTTCTTGGTCTATGGTGCAGAAGCAGTTCTTCCTAGCGATTTAATTCATACTTCTCCTAGAGTGGCCGCGTATATCGAAGAGGATTTCGAGATTTCTTGACAAAATGATCTCGACTTAGTCGAAGAAGTTCGCGTCGTTGCTGAAATGAGATCTACAGCCTATCAGCAGAAGTTACGCAAGTATCATAGCCAGAGAGTCCGAACTAGATCTTTCCATAAAGGTGATTTGGTTCTCCGGCTTGTGCAACAAAGAAAGCACAAACTTTTCCCAGTATGGGAAGGGCCCTTTTTAGTTAGTCGAGTATTACACAATGGATCGTACTACTTAACTGACATGAGGCCAGTCAAAGAAAGACCTGCTACTAAGAAGAGAAAGCGAGCTGGAGGCAGTACAAATCCGGATGAGTTAGACAGACCGTGAAATATTGCTCAGCTACGTCCCTTTTATTCTTAGTTTATCCTTCTTTATAATCATACATATGTACATGTTCTGTGAGAAATAAAAGTTTTGGTTACCTCAAAGTTTTTCTGAGAAGTTTTTACCATCTTATTTCCTAAATGATCATGTCATAGTCGAAAATCCCAGAATGCTTGAAAGTACTTTATGCTCATGTTCGTTCTGGTTTAGATTTCTGATTCTAAAACTGCTACCTTCGGGTATAACTCTAAAAAATTCTAGTCTTTACTTGGGTTATTTGTCTGATTGCTGGATGCGGGTATCTTTCGAGTAGTGAATTGTTGGTACTCGAAGCTGGCTTTGTTTCTGAGTTTAAACTGGTTTAGCAATTGAGCTCCATTGCTCAGCAAAGTTTCCGGCTAAAGGTTTAGCCAGCTCACGAAAGGGACGAAGCGGAAAGCCAGATAAACGATAAGTAGAGACGGAAAATTTCAAGTGCTTATGTGAACATTTCAGGCACGCAAAAATTTCAAAAGCCAAAAGTGCTGAATAGATAAAAAGCTTAGCACTAGCAAAAGTCAATAGTACTTGATATTTACAAAACGCATCATGTCTTTCCAGAATAATACATAGTTTTCTGATCTATGATGCAGGAGGAGATGAAGTAGCTGCCGGCTCGCTGGTTACTCTGCCTTGATATCGTTTCGAGATGTCCGGATCCGAGGTGGTCCGTTCATCGTTGGAAACTTCTTCGGTTTCTTCTAGAGGAGGCGGCGGAGTATCTACGCGGGTGAAGAAGGGGATCTCGTAGCTGGTCAGATCAGCTACGTGGCACCCATATCCGGCGCAGGAATGCATGATGGCTTGAAGGTCTTGCTCCTGGCCGTCTTCGTCTACCTTGCAGTACCCTCTGGTCACTTGCCATATCTCCATGTTTCCATGGTGGCTCATGACCATGGTGAAAGCGTTCTGCGCAGCAGTCCGCGCGTAGGACATGTTCCAGTCCCGAACAAGCTGCGACATCTCCTTGGCCTTGTCCCGCACCTGAAAATACGACATGCTTGGCATGTCCGGAATCCTGAGAGACTCGCCAATGTCTTCAATAGACTGGCAGAAGTCATGCAGAAGATCACCGACTTGGGTAAGTCGGTGGGTGCGGGGCTCGGAGGAGGAAGAGCCCGTCAAGTTCAGAGGACCTATATACAAAACAAGTCAAGAAAAATCCGACATTGATGCAAGTCGAAGAAATGATAAGTCAGACAGATGGAACGTACCAAGAATGACGTCGTCAATCTTGGTCTTCTCCTCCCGAAGACTCTGGAGTTCATGCCGGAGCGCCTCGAAGATATCCTTCTCTCTACCAAGCTCATTCTTAAGGTCGAGATAATTTTATCTTGAGCAGCGATCTTGCGATCACGCTCTTCGGTGGCCATGGAGGAGGATTCCAGGACTTGAGCTATGCTCCTTTCATGATCTGCCTTGAGCTTATCCAGCTCTTGGCAGAGTCCCTTGTTCTCCACCACCAGGGTCTTGAGGTTCTCGGCCTCTTCAATCATAGCGATAGATTGTTTCACCAACGCTGTAAGTCAAAAAGAACAACAGTTCAGAAAAATTTGACATTAAAAAAAGCAAAAGACAAGGTTTGAATCTCGAAATGATTTACCTTCGGCTTCATCCTTAGCTACCTTAAGCTCAGCATTTTTAAGCCGGAGAGCTTTGATCTCTCTCCGCTTATCGCAGACATTGGATAATAATTTCTGGTTATAGGAACATACTTTCTGTAAGTCAGAATACCCAAAGTCAGAAAGCTACTTAAGACTTGGGCTAATATTTTTTGCTAAATATCAGCACGAGCCTTGGGGGCTACACTAGTTCATTCTTTGGCATACTAATGAAGCACAAACTCGGATTCTATATCCTACTTCATGCTTGGGGGCTAGAGGATATGATATAACATAATGTAAAATCAAGAGTTGGAATTCCGACTTACATATTGCTCGCGGGTGAGTTTGTCTAAACCCACGTTCACTTCAGCTGCCACCTTCTCAGCGAGGGTAAGAGGGATTACTGGGGCTGTTGGAAGCTCGCCAGTCCTGATCCTCTCGTCGCGAAGGCGGACTTGAGCGAGAAGGTCAGAGAACTTGATGTCCTCGGCTTCTTGCGCTTCCTCCTTGGGGGATAGATGGCTTTTGTCCAGGACTTGCCTGGCCAGCCGCTGGATTTCCTCTGCAGATTTCCGGGATAGGCCAAACTTGGCAAGTCCCGGATTGATGAGGAGGTTTTTGGCGAAGACTTCAGCTGAGGGATCATTACCTGAAGAGGGTTCACCCTTATCTTCAGCTGACGCACCCACGGTGACGTCAGTCTGCGACCCAAGGATCGTGGGCTTCGTTGGAGGAGCCGGATCTTCTGCGACCACCAGAGAAGGAATGATCACCGGAGTTGCAGAAGGTTGAGGGGCAGGAGTTGGAGGAGCCACGACAGGAGAAGCTATGGTGAGCTTCGTCTATCGCAGGGGCTTCGCAGGAATCCCTTTCCCCTTACCCTTGATGAGAGGCTTTGCTCTGAGAATGTAGTAAAGTCGGAAACAAGAAATTCGAGAAAGGTACAAAGGAGGAAATTGTGAATGAAAGTTACCTCTTCACAACAGGCACTTCCTTTGTGCCAACAGCCACTATCGGAGCTTTGCGCTTCTTGAGCGCAAGGTCCGGCAATGGGACCACTTCAGTCTCCTGAGAAAACTCAGGAGGATATCCTTCGAGTGGAGCAAGCTCCGACTCGGGGAGGTCAGCAAGCTGAAAACAAGAAAACATATCAGCATTGCAATATATAACTTAGAGATTGAAACACATAAAAGGTGTATTGATGGAAGCTTACCGGCACCACGGGGTTTTCCGCTGTGTATATATCCAGAGAAATCTCTGGAATCTTCCTCTCGATCCGCTCCTTGATCAGCCACTTGATCTGGCTAATGTAGCCTTGAGTGGTGTAGGATTTGGGGCTGATGCGGAGGGAGTCTTTTTTGGAAGACATGATGGAATGCATCAGTCTATCCCCGTGGTACTGAAGTGGCTGGATCCGACGTGAGACCCAGCACTGGACCAAGTCGGATCCCTTCAGACCCATGTGCTTGATCAGATATTCGATCCGCCTCTTAGCGAGGATTCGATCGTCGGTGAGAGCCGGAGCAGCCTTGTCCCAGGAAGGCTGGGCCGTGGCAGCTCCGTCGACAAAAGCCGGCAAAGAAGTAGCTTTGCCGGGAGCCGGAATATCCCTATGATAGAAGAAAGTGGCTGGCCATTGTTTGACCGAGTCACTGGCAGAAATTTTGGGATATGACCGGTCTCGTCTAACAAAAAAGCTAATGGTGCCGGTGATGTAAGGAACACCGGCAGTGATGGAATTTCTCCGGACATGAAAATAGTACCGGAAGAGAAGCAAACTCGGCCTAATGCCGAGAAAGCCCTCGCAAAGCGCAGCATATGCGCTCATTTCTAGAAGAGAATTGGGAGGAAGATTGTGGAGTTGAACTCCATAGTGATCTATCACCTCGGAGAAGAACTCCGGGGGAGGAAAAGACAGACCTCGGTCCAGATGGGTGCTGAAGTGGACACGCTCGCCCTCGCGCGGGTTGGGGACGGTTTCGTCGGAGCCGCTCCGCCAGTCGCCGACGGCAAGAAGCCCCTCCTTCTCCACATTCTTGAGGTCGTCCTTGTCAAGGGCGTAGGGGATCCAGATTCCCCGGAAGCTCTCCTTCTCCGCAGCTGCTTACGCCGACGCCGTCGCCGCTGCCGCCGCCAAACCAGAGGAGGAAGATGATGAAGCCATTTTTCTCTGGTGAGAAAGTGACCTAAAAGCGGCGGCGCTGGGAGTTTTCTGTAGGGGGAGGACGAGAGAGCTCTGAGCACGCAGGAGGATTGGGAGGAAAGGAAACGGCAAAGACTGCTGGAAAGGAGAAGGAGAAATCCAAACCCCTTATATCCACCTAACTGCGCCAAGATTCGTGCAAATGCTACAGTGTAACCGCCACGCGTCATGGGAAGAACTGGGAAGGACCCACACGATGATTGCGTCACCTCGATCTCCACGCTCGCATTGAAACGGCGCCTCGGTTCCGCGAACCGCGGACCCACCAACGGTCGTGCTGCCTGTCAGATGACGTGACTTGACCATGCTTGTGTCAGGTGGCGTGGAAACCAAGTTCCGGCTTAGTTTAAAATCGAGCTAGAAAATCCGAGTAACTAATTGATAGGTTTGACTTATTTTTAAGACCCGGATCGTATTTTTGTAAAGTTTTAGGAACCCTTTAAGATTCTGCAAGCCGAAGATCAAGCTAGACGATGATAAAATCCGACTTTGGATCTTGGAGGCCTCCGGAGGCTGCTGTTGGGGATATACTTTCTAGGTATCCTCACAGTTCCTCACTGACCAGGGTGGCCCACTTCGGGTTAGAGCTTTGCTTCACGGGCGGCCCAGTCGAGAGAGAAGACGGAGTCCAATCCGACTACGGGAAGGCCCAGAAGACTTACCGACTTAGGCCCATAATGTTACTTGTAGTTCAAGATGTACTCTCTAACCAACTCTTAGTCGTAGTCGGATTGATCTCTCCTGTAAACCCTAGGCCGGATATCTATATAAGCCGTCCTAGGGAGAGCCTTTAGGGCACACCCAATACTTTAGACCCTCAACTCGCACAGGCGATACCATTGTAACCCATATTCTGGCTCTGCCGTATTACTGGATTGCTAGCAGGAGTAGGATCCGTTCAAAGCCGGTGGATTCGAACCTGGGTAAACTTGTGTGCTCACCGTCCCAGAATACCGTACGTCTCACCCCCCTCGCTTCCGCACGCCTCGAGGACCCCCTCATGGCGTACATATCATCAATCCGACGACAGTTCTTCACCGGGCCATAATGGCCTTCAGTTTGAAGCGGTATGGGAACATCATGGCTGTCCATTAGTTTGAACTAAGGCTATAAGTTTGGAGGAGGGAGACACTGAAGCAAAAGTCTAGGCAAAAATGACAAAGTTCCGAATGAGCATCAGAGAAACTCCTAAGTTCCAAAAAAATTTGCAACTTACCCTAGAAAAGCTATGTAACTTATAATAATAATAATAAAATAAGTAAATTCGGCTTCAGGAGTGCACATGTTCTGAAAATTCGCTCTTCCTACCCAGGCCTATTCCCATGCCCATCGCTCCACAGTTCCTAGATTTGTTCTCATTTATCCCACGGGTTCAGATGCCGCGACTAAGTAAACAATTTTGACCTTGGTATTGGCAGCAACAAGACTCTTTTCCTACACCGCGTGAACCGAGAATTTGGAATCCATGCTGCTAGAACCATTATCGATGAATTATTTTCAAGAAGTATCAATGAAGTTAAGGGGAAAATGGAACAGCTTGAAATATGTATGACATATTCTGGTGGGTGACATACAAGGTTCAAATACCATATGGTTTCCATTTTAACCCTCCATCTGCTTCATATATCCTTTGATCTTCTGCAGGGTGAAGCTCCGGGCATTAATTGCTAGATAAAATGGAAAAGAAGTGTGCCGATTCATTTGACAAAAGTATTATTAACGCTTCATATGTTGTGGCGATCAGGATCCGATAGAGCCACAGCGGCAGTTTGGTGATGATCTATAAATTTGAGCATATACAATGAAGATCCAGCAAATATATATATACTATAGGCTTAAATCTGGTTGTCTAAAACTCCCGTGAGGCCAATTGCCGCGCCTTTGACCGCTTCATGATCCTCTCGTGTGGATCCTGGTGTTATTCCTGTGCGTGTGGGAGGCAGGGATGTGCCCACGCATCGTGTTTTCAGCAGTGCGGCCGGGTACGTGTGTGAAACTTGCCCACGTGTCCGTGCTAGCTCGATCCAAGGACTCCGTCGGTGCTGCGAAACTTGCCTTTTGTTGTTTGACCAATGAATGCCGTCACCCTCCTCTCCGAGCGAGAGCAAATTGCACAAACCACCACGTATTGCTGTCGTCATTGCGCAAAACACTAACTTTACTGTTCTTTGCACGAACCACCAATTATTGATGTAAAACGTTGCACACAAGTTCAAATCCTAGATTAGGTTGAGTAATTGAAATCTATGACTTGGGGCCACAAGACAGTGATGATGCGGTGTCAACGTGTCATTATCTAGTGATTTGTTTTCAATCATTTAAAAAATACCCGGTAATTGAAATAATATAAACAACCTTAAACTGAGTCTGGAAAAGTTTGAAAGAATATTGTTTCAATAGCTGGAATTATTATCTTTTTAAAGATAAAAAAACACACTAGATAACACATGGACACCAGATCCTTATGTCGCGGGCCAGGATTGCAGTTAATATGAGATTTGGACCTATGTGCAACCTATTACACCAATAGTTGGTGGTTTGTGCAAAAAACATCAAAAGTTGGTGTGCGCAACGTCGACGCCAAAAGGTAGTAGTTTGTGCAATTTCCTCCCTCTCGATCTACATCCTCCATCGACGCTCTACCTATCTCCTACGCGCCTCGTGTCGCCCTCCACCGGTCTCCAGCGAGCTGCCGACATGCCAAACCCCACAACCTCCTCTGCATTGGCCGCCGCCCTCCCTCACCTCCTGCCCATCGCTGCATGACACCTGCTCCGCCTCCCAACGTCCTGCGCGCCAGGAGCCGCCCTCCCTCAACTTCATGTGTCGCCGGCATGCTGGCGCCACGGCGGTGCAGTTCCTCGCCGAGTAGGAGGCGGCAGCACTTGGAACATGCCGCCGTGCGGTCCGCAGACGAGGACATTGCGCTATGCGTGGACGACCCGGGGAGGCCGAACTCATCTCTCATGTGTCCCCTCTTCTCCTCTCCCCAATCTTCGTCTCCCACCGTTCTTTAACACACCCGCTCATGGAGCCACAACCCTCCCTCTGCAGTATTCTCCTATCCAAGTGTATCACTGCTGTCTCTAGGGGTTTCTCCCCATCTGTTACACACAAGCCGTCGGCAAGTCCATCCACCTTCACTGTTGCAAGCACAAGAGCCAGCGTATCCATTTTGTTTATTTTATTTTTTCTTGATTTTGCGTGCTGATGCTATGCAAGTTGGATTCCCCATGAAGACATGTGCTCTCTCGATTTGTAATTGCAGTTTCTCTTATCAAATTACTAGATGGATACCCCGCGCGTTGCGGCGAGAACCTACAAAATAAAATTATTGGATATCTGAAAAACTGGACATTTATCATGTGGAAAAATGACAAAAAAAAGTACTGTACGATATTACAGGGTGATGTGATAAAATATACTGGTTGGGCAGATTTTTCATAATGAAAACTTAGCATTGTAAGTTTGCATTGTTTTTTATATAAAACTTCTGATGTGAAATAAATGGCAAGTTTGGAGAAAAATATTAGTCGACCATGGCTTCTTAGAATTCCAGTTCGTACATATGAATCTCGTTTTAATTTCTAGGTATCATATATAAATGAAAAACTCATGGTCTGTATACCTTGCATAAGTTTATATATGTAAATGCATCTTAGTATGTTTTTGGAAGACATCCGAAGAGGCTTTAAAATATTCCTGGCGTTTATGGAGACATGTTGAAAATACGTTAGATTAGTTGTTACTAAGATTTGTTGAATGAACAGCAGAACATGTCTGATCCTCAAGAAATCTCAATTGGGCTCCCAAGTAATTAATATTGGTTACTTCACCCAGCGTGTGAAGCTAAACAGAAAGAATCCCTCGTAAACCGATGCAGTCCTGCAAGAAAAAAGTGAGAAAAAATTCAGTTCCTTGGAAATGTATGCCCTGAAGACAATGGGTGATTTTGTTTGATACCTGAGCTGCTTTCATTAAATAGTTAGGATACAAAATCTTAGCAAGAAGATGAATATGTCGTCAAAACTCAAGATGACCTCTGTTTTAGCGGATAGGGCAGAAATTTAGCGAACCTAATCATACGTACAACTATGTCATATGAAATTACATGATAAACTTCGTGTATGCAGTTATCTAAAAATAAAAAAGATAAATGGATACTAACATTTGGATGGACGTACCCCATCGACCAATCAGTATATAGTAGACAAATCTGTAGAAAGATGAAGAGTGGGAGAGAAAGCATAATGGAATGAGTAGCCGTTTGTGCCAAGCTTTGAGTTGAGTGCAGACCGTGGCCACTCTGCTGCAGAACACTTGTACTTAACATGATGATGTGCGGAGGAAGAGAGCCAGATGCTACTGCACCTGCAGGGGTGTGCGTGGAAGATGAACGAAATATTTATAGCACTACAAAAGGAGACCATGGGTCGCTTACACCCGTTTGCGAACGCAACAACAATCAATTGGATTAAATAAGAGAAAATGGGTAGTTAATACTGCTGCATTAGTGTACGGGCTGGTTGCTTCCTTTTACTGATAATTAAGGGAAGATTAGGAGGCGTTAAGTGCTGACCCGTAACTGCGCCGCATGGAACAATGATGCAACAATTTGGCTGACTCGATGGCGTGCATGTGACGATGGATGTGCACAAATAAATAATGGACCGTCAGATGCTTCGAACCAAACGGCTGAGAAAGTGAGATGACGTGACTAGGTTGCATGTGGAGATAGACAAACTTAAATGACTCTTAGTGGGGATCTACTTTATAAGAAGATATAGATGTGCTATCATACATATTTTCTATCCCATCAAGCATTATCTTTTTTGTCACTCATCTCTCTCTTATAAATCCTCTAGAATTGGTAGTCATTTGGTTGATTAGGATTTATCACAAAATTTATATTTGGTCTTCTGTTTGTGTAAATATACTTCCAGATCTTAATTAGTCATTTTGTTATACCGATACTACACCAATATTTGATATGTGTGTTTTCACATCTTGCAGATTATGTATGTTCTTTTTGACGTAGGATGCAATTCTACGAATATTGCCCCTCAAACTGCAGCTAAATTATAATATCTATTTCCGTGACACTTGAAACCATTGGACGTCATTATCTTCAGAATTTATTAACATGTGTCAAATAGTATTAATCACATGTTTTTTATCAATATTTTGCTGACAAATGAAAGATTGTCATGGCCATTTGAGTAGTGCTCTTGAGCTTATGTTTATCTTCCAATGCAGGCATACTTTTTTCAGAAAGGCTCGTGTCAACGGAAATTATTCTAAAACGGAAGCATACTGCTATCACAACAAGGTATGTACACTTGAGATTCCAAAGTACTAATAAAGGCGTACAGAAGTGCGCCGGTTGATCTAATGTTACCTAATAAATTGTATTTGCACATAACCATATATCGATCAATCAATTTGTTGAACCATTGAGGGAAATTATTTCAACCCCTAGGTGCAACACATGTTTATACCAATCTCTTCCCAGCATTGCATTTGCTCAAATCTTAATAGCATGTACTGCTGAAGACTTATGAAGGATACACTTTGCAAAATAATAGAAATACACTTCAATGGTAAGCCATCCCTAATATTCTTTGTTGTTTAACACATCTTATATTAGTTAAACGTTAATGTGGCAATAATATATCTTCTCTGAATAATAAAAGTAGTCATCTGATTGCAAATGCCTTTCGGTGATTTTCACATGTCAATATTCTCAACTACTTAACATGTATGCTTACTGTCACTAACATTCCTCCTCAGAGCCTTTGTCTATGATGAGGAAAAAGAAGGAAGGTGCATATGTTTTTATTACTGACTGTCGTCGCCCCTCAACTCCCCTGCAAGCAAGCCATGGACTCTCCTCAACCTACTTCACGCGCTTTTGTCTTCTCTACTATGAGCTAACCACATTTTATCATTAGATGCTGAAATAATGGTTATTTAATCGGAAAGTTACTGTAAGCTATGGTTACAAAGTATTAATGGTATCAGGCAATACTAACTTAAAATTTTGATTGGACATTTCTGTTAGCTTGTGACAAATTATAGGTCTTATAGACGTGCTATAGTGGGCTAAATTTCTTATTTAAAATAAAAAAAATTGTTCATTACTATTGTTAGGACTTCTCTTACCGGTGGAAATGTTTGACAACTTTGTTCTACCTTTATTCCTACTTCATGATTTATTGGCACATTGGTTGATATGCAAAAATATATATGGATCATTGTGGTGAAATTAGTCGGGTTTCTTTGAGATATAGGGGTGATAATAAGCACATTCATGTTCCTTATAATGGATTTCAAGAAGTCGGGATAGAGTTTAAGGATAGAGTTTAAGACATGTAACAGCTCCTGCCCATTTGTGAGCACAGTAGGTTGTTGAAATTATGGTTAAACACACATACCCCCTATGGTCCTGTAGTTTTTTTTGTTTTGGACAAGAATGGAGTCAAAGTTGTAAATTTTGACTACTAATGTCCTTATGAATATTTATACTGAATACTTGAATTATACGTGTGAAATTATCTTTCTTTTGAGAATAAAATGTGGGTGATATGTACCTTATCTAAAAGAGATCTTCCATCTTGAGACATCCATATTTGTGTTCCAGAGTTCAAATATGAAAGCACTTGAAGAAGGAACTAATTCGAAGACTAGATTTTATCCCCATCTTCTATTTGGATCAATCAATGTTTGTGTGGAGAAGATAATTTTTTTATTTTACTTCTCCGCGGGTTTTTCCTATTTTCATTTTCTTCGGTGAGACTGAAATATGATTAGTGTTGGCATTATGTCTACTTATTTCATCTATTTATAACCCTACTTTACTTTTAGTTCATTTGTAACACTATCTTTTACTATTGTCCCATAGAAAGCAGGTACGATATTCAACTGCTTGTGGATAGCCATTGTATGTTATCTGTCGTATTTTGACGGATTGGGCAATCAAGAACTGACCCAAGCTATACAATGATTTGGGTTAATCAGTTGAGGAGAAGGATAGGAATTTTCCGAAACCCTTACTCTATTGTGGCAAGTTGTGAGTTATAGTTTGCTAATGCAATTGTCTATAGTCACTATGGTTGATGAATACTTGACCACTTCTTTAGTTGGCTATATGCTTCAACTCAATTTGGCACAAGTACTGCTAGCGCCTGGAGATCACAAAACAAGGAGGCATCAAACTTGGTTTTACTTGACACGAATGTTCATGTTGTTGATTAAGTTTTCAATATTATGTCCCCTTTGGTGAATCTGTTCGACCAAATGCTTACATTTATCACCTCTTGATGAGATGAATTTCTTTTGTGCCATCAGTTGAAGCTTGAACTGGTGCATTGTAAGTACTACATTTCTTTCCCAGCTAAACATGTCAATATTGCAGTGTCCAATATGTGTCAACCATGGCGTTGCAAATTGTGACCATGTGGCGAAGCATGACCAAAAGACTTTGAACTACTTAGTTTTCACCGTTGTAGCAAAACACACCTAATGTTCTGTTTTGTTTATGGCGCGACCTAAAGCAAAACTGAAAAGGTTACGGCAACATTAAAGGAAATGAGGAAAAACTAAACTGTTACAAGGGACATTAACACGTCTGAAAGCACTTGCAGACCCATCATATATAACCAATTGCCGAGACACAATGTAGGCGGAAAAGTGAAGCTCACATATCCGTCTAGTTCATTTTAAGCCTCCATCTTTACAACTACACGCACATGGGTTCTCTGACGTAGCTAACCTTGTAGTTCCCTGACAATCAGTCACCGACAAGTTGGTCTCACATGTCAGAGATTCAAATACAAGGGTCACTACTCAAGGATCTGCTTCTACAACTACTACACGTGAAACGTGGTTATCAGGCTATGGAAGTTGACCGCGCATACTTTAACAAGGGAAGGGAGTTGTTGGCTTTTGCCCTTTCATCATCCATTTTGCTTCTGTGAGCCACAAAAGTCTGCTGTCGTGGAGCAAAAAAAAAGAGCAGGTCTGGGTGGAGGGAGAAGAAAACGATCGAGCATCATATCATATGCATCTAGAAGCTTTTGTTGGACTTACTCCACGAATCACGATGGAGTCGTGGGAAGCTTTATCGTTGGAACGATCGATCCTACCTCACCTACTCTCTCCCTACATCAGGCCTCAGGGTCTTGCACGTACGACTTCGTCGCTCTTGTCTTGGCAGACAAGGGACCGTGGAGTCGTGATGGCGATCCAAACTGCAGGGACGGCGCCTAAGGCATCTTGCCACACACATAATAATACCCTAGTCACCAAATGCACGTACGCCTTTTTCACATCGAAATGGGAGGCGGAGCTTGCCGCATGTTTCGGTTCGTTTCTGTTGCTCGGACGTACGTCCACCGACAAGGTCAGGGAAGCATCCTTTGGCCGTCACGAAATGGAAAGACTCGCGGGGGGGGAGGGGATGGTCATCTTGTGATGGTTGCGTTTTTTTATTTTTCAAAATTTCACTGCTATTATTGATCATCAACAGTAGTACAAGAGCCTAAAATAATAGAGATTATAAATAGGTCACTGGACTACCTAGCGACGACTACAAACGCCAGCACGAGTCGAAGGCGTGCTGCCGTCCTCGCCCTCCATCACCAGAACCGGACAAAGCTTGTTATAGTAGAGCTTGTTATAATAGACATACATGAAGTCGTCGTGCTAAGGCCTATAGGACCAGAGCACAAGAGCAGCAACCATCGCCGAAGATGACAACTGTAGATCGGAACAGACTGACCTCAAACCACACCGACGAATATGGAAAACGATCGGATCCCAAGAGATCCACCAGACACACGACTCCACGCGCCCTCCGTCAGCATTAGACGCACCACCGGAGCGAAGATAGGGAGGGGAGGACTTTATTCTAACTTCAGGACGCAGTCGCCGACTCGACATCCCGAAAAAGACACTGAAAAAGGACTAGAGGAAGGGGAGGCAACAATTGACTGCTTGATGAACAACTAGGTTGTAATCTAAAACGCATCGCGCTCCGGGGGGCGCCGCCACCCTCCAGGCCCAACCCCAACTCCCCTCTTCCTTCCCGTCGCCACTGCCGGCCAGGCTCGACGGGCGCTGCCCGTGTGGCACCGGCGGCGGCAGCGGCTTGCTATTCCCCGCGTCGGGCGGACGGGGTCGGGGATCCCTCACTCGGCGGCGGTGCTCGTGGGGCGGCGGCGGTCTAGCGCTGGCTGGGGCGAGGCGTCGTGGTTGCGGGCGGCAGGACAGCACGGTACAACGGCGGCAGGCGGGCATGCGGGACTGGCTGCGCCATGGCAGCCCAGATCGGGCCCCTTTGGGCCCAGATCTGGGTAGTTGGTAGGCTGACCTAGTCGTATGTGTTTGCTCTACAGATTGAGGTGGGTAGTTGCGATGGGATCCGCGGCGACCTCGACCGGCCTATTGCAGTGTGGCTGTGGACTTTACGGGTCCATCGGGGCCTAGCTGGACCGTCATGAGATTGGTGTGCCTTTGCGGAGGCTTTACGGGCCCGCTAGGCCCGGTCGGACCCATCGGGAACTATGTGTATGTGTCTGCGTCCTATCAACTACCATCTCGGACGGTGGAGGTAGTTCCCTCCCACGCGGTCGCGGTACTGCGGACCCTATTTCATTTTTACCTGTACCTCAATGCTACAAACCTCGTGACGGTTTGCTCGGTGAGAGGATGATGGCGGATTCGAGACCGGAGTGGCGCATACTCGTGGGCAGCAAGTTTGGTGGTGGCGAGGTCTTGTCCTCGCGGGGCTCCTGTGCAACGGATCACCCGGTGCTGTGGATAGGGTTTTTTTAGGAGAAATCCTTGTCGGCTCGACCGGCACCGGCGCGGTGCCACCTACGGGTGGCATCTTTCCTTCCTGGAGGGCGTCGTGTCTACCCTTCATCCACTTCCTTCTATGTTCCGGGGAAAACCCTAGGGCCAGTCTCTGGTCCAGGCAGTAACGGTCGTTTTCCCTCTTGAGGGTGCTGCTTGATGCTTGACGAGTCGGGGCTAGGAGTATGGTGGAAAGTCTCCAGAGGGCGCAGCGGTTGCGGTCTACCAACGTTTAGTTGATCTGCCTCTATCTCCATTTTGTTTTTCTTTGCTTTCTTTCAGGCGTGTGTGTGCTGATGCCCCAATATCTTGTTTTGAGTCTTTTCTTTTGGGCATTGTGCTATCTGGCCCAGGAGAGGTCTCACTTGTGGTTGTTATATTAATATAGTTGGGCGTATGCCTGTTTCGATAAAAAGGCTAAAAAAACGAAAACACTCCCACCGGCGAGAGGCTGTGGCCTGCCATAGTTCCAAGACCCTAAGGCCACTAGAGATGGAACAGACCGGCGGCATTGTGAGGGGACGGAACCCTAGATGGATTTAGCTGGTTGATTGGGGCTGGTGGCTTCCCAATCGCCTCGCGGCTGGCTCCTTACATACTGGTTCGGTTAAGAGTGTATTTTATTGTGTGCGTATTTTTCTTCTTTTGACTTTACGTGATGCATGGCGTATGAACGGAAACAAGAGTAACCGGGAGGAAAACTAGTGACGAAAAGAGAGATTTTTTCTTGGAACTGAATTTCAACCAACAAAAAGTAGTAGTACTACAAGAGGGGGCCATACATATTTGGAGTCTTTGGACTATTTTTGAGACCAATAACTCTAGCGAGTCTGAATTTCTATCCCAATTCGGCTTAATAGTGGGCAAAGGAAAACATGACGAAATTCAGTAAATTGAAAACCAGCAACACCATATTAATTGCTATAGTAGAACCATTTTGTACATTCGGCACTTCAATAATAGCTCTAGTAAAATTCAATTATGAACCTTTTCCTTGCTTTTCATAATGGTACCTTGGATGTTCAGAGGTTGAACAATGAAACCATTACCTTACTGCCTAAGATTTCTGGTGCTGAGAAGGCAACTCAGTACAGACACATCTGCCTCCTTAGATGTATTTGCAAACTCCTCACAAAAGTTTTGACAACCAGGGTTGAACCCTTGCAAGGAAAATTCATTAGCATCCATCAAAATGCCTATATCAAGAAAAGGAACATTGTTGATGGAATTATGTCCCTTCATGAGATTATGCATCATACTCATATTAAAAAGCATATAGGAATCATCCTGAAACTTGATTTTGAAAAAGCATTTGACAAGATGAATTGGGATTTCTGGGGGGGGGGGGGACTTGGATAGGATCTCTCCATTAGGTGAGATCGTAGGATCGACATATAAAGATCATATTTAGAAACTTCGAAAAAATATGAAATTTTTATACAACATACCTACAATTTGGATCTACAACCCCAAGAAATTTCAGTACTAAAATTTACCTACATTTATAGTTAAAAAATGATAAATTCGACCATGAATAGTGTCAGCTTTGGGTGAGTAGTATTTAACACTATTCACATCCCAATTTTTTCTCTCTAAGACTAAGTCGAATTTGAAGCAGCAAAATTTGACATTGCATATATGACACGGATGTGTGTTCTCAATTTTTTTAAGATTATTTAAACATGTTTCGTCTTTTCAACAAAATTGATCTCATGGATCCTATGTGGAACCAGATCCCACCCAAGTCTTCCCCGAGATTTCCTGCTTAATTGTCAAAAGCTATGGGTTTTGGTGACTATTAGTGTGATAAGGTCAAATCAATTCTTCATAATGGCATTGTTTCTATTTTGATAAACAATAAAAATGGTCATTATTTTCAAAGTGCAAAAGGAGTGAGACAAGAGTGATGGAAATATGCCCTAGAGACAATAATAATGTATTATTATTTATATTTATGTTTCATAATTAAGTTTATTGTTCTGTGCTATAATTGTATTAGTTCTGAATAATGTGTATTTGGAGGAAAAACCTAATATATGTGTGGAATAATAAACACCAATAATGATATCCCTAGTCATGTCTCTGATACTAGTATGTATGTCAACGGTAGTTTCAGTTTTCTAACTATGGGCAAAATGACAATGTGATTGTGGTGTTATCGGTGGGATATGTGATCGGAATTTTGGAGAACAACGACGATGGATAGACCCAAACATGAGATATTATGAAACGCGTTGTCAATAATTATTATCGGTATTTTCTCACAAATAATGTATTGCCTTTACTAGAGATCGTTGGACCACGAGACACATATGAACTTGGGTAAAATATAGATGTGGCAAGATTCTCCAAACGTTGCTCTTGACGGAGTAATTATAAAGTTGATGCTTGTTCATACCGGATGGTTTGCCAATTATTCACATGAGGTGCTTGTGAGAATTGATGCTCCTCACAATGGAGATACACACTCTGGGCCCACTCATGTACTATGATGTTCACCATCGTCTGGCTGGACATATGATCAGGTTGTTGAACATAGGAACATCAATAGTGCGGGATAAGTAAAGAGTACATGCCAGATAACGAGAATAACCTAGTATTTCATCCCGAGCAATGTAAAGTATCGACAAATCAATACGATATGTATCAGACTTAATACTATGGTTCACATGATAAAGATCTTTGTGTTATTTGCGGGGGTTGCTACTTGTATTAAGACACCGATAGTAATCATTGTCATGGAATGAGTTCCGGACATGTCCGCAAATATTCAAACCCATAGGGTCACACACTTAAAACATTTTCGGTGTTTTAGAACGTGAGTGCGAATAAGATAGTTGAATGAAGAAACCCTGAAAAGGTGTTTCAGAGTGTCTCGGAATATTTCGGAGGTGTCTGGGCTATTACAGAATTGTTTCAGAAATAAAAAGAGGACACTGAGAATATTTTAGGAAGGTTCCGAAATAATTCAGAGGTGTCTAGGATTTAATTCGGGACGCTTCGGATAATTAATAAGAAATTATCATTATTACTTATTATCCCAGTGGGTCCCATGGGCTGCCTCCCATGGCCGGCGAGTGGGTGCAGGGCGGGTGAGGCGGGGGGGAGGAGTCCTCCTCGGACTCCAACTCCCCTCCCAAAGTCGGTTTGGAGGAGAGGATAGGGAGGAGGACTCCGTAGCGGAGTCTAACTCCTCGTCTCTCTCTCATTGGTGCTAGAAGGCATTGGTTGAATCCATGTAGGACACGGATTCCTACTCCTACTCTCCTCTTGGGATGGGAGAGGCCACCTATATATATGAGGGGAGAGGGCAAGGGAGCTACACACAAGTCCCAAGGAACCCCATCCCCAAACTGCCGCCGCCCCCTCGCCCTCCGATGCCCGTCCTCGCCCTCTTCCTCGCGTCATCATCATCATCGTGTGGAGGAGATATTCATCAACAACCGAAGCTGCTTGTCTACTACCCCGTCTAGATTCAATCTAGCCGGACGGCGGAGTGCTATCGGATCTTCATCGACATGTTCCTGCTTCCTCCATGAGTTCTTGATCTTGCCTCGACGCGGTGCCGTTCATGGGATAATACATCTCCTCGTGACTCGCTAAGGCTTGTTGCAAGGATCTATGCATGACTAACCTCATCATCGACAAACTTCTGCTAGTTCGATCTTCGAGGGTATGATCCATTACCTCCTCCCTCGCATTGGATCTTGGTTATGCGCTAGAATTTTTTGTTTTTCGTAGCGTGTTCCCCAACAAAGAGGACCCCCTTTTCCCTTTCCTCTTTAATTCCGTAGTACAATGTTTGACTAAAATGGTGTTGGAAGCCCAAAAATGGTCTCCTTGTTGTCCTAGTACCTGATCTTATTGAAAAAGGAGTGGCCATCATGCAGTATGTAGACGACACTGCCTATGCATTTCACACGATCCTGAGAAAGCTTTAAATCTCAAACTCCTCTATATTTTTGAATTGATGTCTGGCCTCAAGAACAACTTTTAGAAAAGTGAAATCTTTGCGGTTGGTGGAGATAAAAATATTGTTGATCTCTATTCCTCTATGTTTGGTTGCAGTGTTGGTTTGCTCCCTATGAAATACCTTAGGGTACATGTCTCCTTTAGAGCTCTTAGAAACTCTAATCTTGACTTTATTGATGGGTAATTTTTCAATAAGCTTGATGCTTGGAAAGGGGTCCAAGGACTAAAGTTACTTCGTTATGATGTCATAACAATTTTAACACAATGACTTTGATCGTATTGCTATTCTTTGGGCGAATATTCATCACAACATTCTACCAATATTGCGACCTCGTTATTAATAACATCTAATGTCCATGATCAGGAAACCTTGATCATCTTGTTAATCAACTAGCTAGTTTATATGAAAGGCATAACTAGGAACCCTTTATTTTTTATTAAACACACATGTATCAATGTTTCCAATCAATACAATTTGCAAAATAAACATCTATCATATACTTGGAATACGATAATAACAAATTTATTATTGCCTCTCAGGGCATATTCCCTTCAGTCTCGCACTTGCACTAGAGTCAGTAATCTAGTTTACATAGTTATAAATCTAACACCCATACATGTTTTTCCCTAGGGAGAGTTTTAGTCAACGGATCTTCCATATTCAAATATGTATGTACTTTAGAAATCTTTATATCTCCATCCTTGACATGCTCACGGATGGAGTGAAACCGGCTCTTGATATGCTTGCAATTCTTGTGAGACCTTGGTTCGTTGGCATTGTCTATGACTCCATTATTGTCACAATAGATCACCATTGGGTCCATCGTACTAGGAACCATACCCAGTTCAGTTATGAAATCCTTCATTCAAACCGCTTCCTGCGCTGCTTCTGAAGCAGCAACATATTCCGCCTCTATTGTTGATCCCACTAGCACAGGTTGTTTGGAGCTCCTCCAACTAACTGCTGCTCCGTTCATGAGAAATACGTATTCAGATTGAGACTTAGATTCATCCGGATCAGTGTCAAAGCTAGCATCGACATAACACTTAGTGACTAGCTCTTCTTCACCTTCGTACACAAGAAACATATTCTTAGTCCTTCTTAAGTACTTAAAAAATATTCGTGACCGCTATCCAGTGTTCCATACATTTTTCAGATTGGTGCATACCAGTCAAACTAATAGCATGTTCCACATCTGGTCTTGTACATATCATGGCATACATTATAGAGCCTATGGCTGACGCATAGGGGATCTTATCCATTATCTCTCTTTCTTCCACCGTAGCTAGACTTTGAGTCTTACTCAATGTCTTTCCTTGCAACATAGGTAAGAACCCCTTCATACTTCCGTCCATTTTAAACTTCTTTGAAATCTTATCAAGATATGTATTTTGTGATAGCTCAATTAGGCATCTTGATCTATTTCTATAAATCTTGATGCCTAATATGTATGATGCTTCACCAAGGTCCTTCATTAAAAAAATTCTGCTTAGATAACTTTTAACACTATTTAAAAGATCTAAATCATTTCCAACCAATAATATGTCATCCACATATAATATTAGAAATGCCACAGAGATCCCACTCACTTTCTTGTAAATAGAAGCCTCTCCATAAGTTTGGACAAATCTAAACTCTTTGATCACCTCATCAAAGTGGAGATTCCAACTTCGGGATGCTTGCTTCAGTCCATAGATGGATCGCTGAAGTTTGCAAACCTTGTTAGCATCCTTAGGATCAACAAAACCCTTTTGTTGTATCATATACAACTCTTCTTCAATATTACCATTGAGGAACATGGTTTTGACATCCATCTGCCAAATTTCATAATCGAAATACGCAACAATTGCTAACATAATCCTAATCGACTTTATCATCGCTAAGGGTGAGAAAGTCTCATCGTATTCAACTCCTTGAATTTGTCGAAACCCCTTTGCGACAAGTCGAGCTTTATATATGGTCACATTACCATCAGCGTCAGTTTTCTTCTTGAAAATCCATTTATTCTCAACGGACTTTCGGTCGTGAGGTATGTCCACCAAGGTCCAAACCTAGTTTTCGTACATGGATCCTATATCGGATTGCATGGCTTCTAGCCATTTGTTGGAATCTAGGCTCATCATCGCTTCTTCATACGTCGCAGGGTCATCAATTCCATCTACCATGAAATTCACAACAGGATTTCCGTATAGTCCAGGAGTTGCACGTGTCCTGCTTGACCTGCGAGGTTCGGTAGTATCCTCCTTTGGAGTTTCATGATCATTATCATTAGTTCCTTCTTCATTTGGTGAAGTCAACTCCGGAATGGTTTTCAGTGCTGCACCACTCGCCGTTTCATGGAGATAAGGTTCAATAACCTCTTCGAGTTCTACCTTCCAACTACTCACACCTTTCGCGAGAAACTCTTTCTCTAGAAAGGATCCATATTGGCAACGAAAACCTTGCCCTCAGATCTGTGATAGAAGGAATACCCAATTGTTTCTTAGGGTATCCTATGAAGAGGCATTTATCCGTTTTGGGTTTGAGTTTATCAGGCTGAAGTTTCTTCATATAAACATCGCATCCCCAAACTTTAAGAAATGACAGCTTAGATTTGTTTCCAAACCACAGTTCATACGATGTCTTTTCAACGGATTTAGATGGTGCACGATTTAAAGTGAATGCGGCGGGATCCAGTGCATAACCCCAAAATGAAAGTACCAAGTCAGTCAGAGACATCATAGATCAAACCATATACAATAAGGTACAATTACGATGCTCCGATACACCACTATGTTGTAGTGTTCCGGTAGGCGTGAGTTGTGAAACTATTCCACACTCTCTCATGTGTGTGCCAAACTCGTAACTTAGATACTCACCTCCATGATCAGACCGCAACATTTAATATTTCTATTACGATGATTTTCCACTTCACTCTGAAATTCCTTAAACTTTTCAACGGTTTCAAACTTGTGTTTCATCAAATAGATATATCCATATCTACTCAAATCATCCGTGAAAGTAACAAAATAACGATATCCACCTTGTTCCAACACACTCACTGGACCACACACATCAGTATGTATGATTTCCAACAAATCTGTCGTCCTCTCCATTGTACCGGAAAACAGGGTTCTAGTCATATTACCCATAAGGCATGGCTCACATGTATCAAATGATTAAAAATTAAGTGATTCCAAAAGTCCATAAGAATGGAGCTTCTTCATGTGTTTTACACCAATATGACCTAGACGGTAGTGCCACATATATGCAAATATATCATTATCGAATTTAATCCTTTTGGCATTAAGATTATGGGTATGTGTATCACTACTATCGAGATCCAACAGAAATAAACCATTCATCACAGGTGCATGACCATAAAAGATATTATCCATATAAATCGAACAACCACTATTTTTAGATTTAAACGAATAATCGCTTTGCAATAAACACAATCCAGATACAATGTTCATGCTCAGTGCAGGCACCAAATACCAATTATTTAGGTTTATAACTAGTCCCGGTGGTAGATGGAGAGGTAGCGTTCCAACAGCGATCACATCAACCTTTGATCCATTGCTGACACGCATCATGACCTCATCTCTTGCTAGCTGTCGCTTGTTCCGCAACCCCTAATTCGAGTTACATATATTAGCAACCAAACAGGTATCAAATACCCAGGTGCTACTACGAGTACTAGTCAATTACACATCAATAACATGTATATCAAATATACCTTTATTCATCTTGCCAGCCTTCTTATCTAGCAGATACTTGGGGCAGTTGCACTTCTAGTGGCCAGTCCCCTTACAATAGTAGCACTCGGTCATAGACTTAGGGCCATCCTGGGTCTTCTTCTCTGGCGTAGCAACAGATTTGCCGCCCTTCTTGAAGTTACCCCGTTTGCTTACCCTTCTTGTCTTTCTTGAAACCAGTGGTCCTATTGATCATCAACACTTGATGTTCTTTTCTAATCTCCACTTCAGCAGTCTTAAGCATTGACAGAAGCTCGAGGAGAGTCTTCTTCATGCCTGCATGTTATAGTTCATCACAAAGCTCTTGTATCTTAGTGGCAGAGATTGGAGAACATGATGTATGCCTAAGTCAATGGGAATCGCTATTCCCAAGGACACAAGCTTATCAGCATACCCAGACATTTTGAGTACGTACTCACTAACGGAGTTGTTCTCCTCCATCATGCAATTAAAGAACTTTTCTGAAGCATCATAACTCTCTACGGAAGCATGGATATCGAAAATCATTTTCAATTCACCCATGGTATGAAAGGCATTGCCATTCTCGGAACGCTTTCGGGGTTCCAGCTCTAGCCCATACAGTATGCCGCAATGAACCATATTGTGGTCCTCTTGACGAGTTGGTAAACATTCTTAACCTCGTCAGGGGCATCATTAGGAGGTGGGGGGGACTAACGGCGCTTATAGCTTATATTTCTTATGTGCAGCAGTGAGGAGAATCCTCAAGTTCAGGGCCCACTTGGTAAAGTTGCTACCATTTATTGCAAGTTTCTTCTTCTCCATGAACATATTGAAATTAAAAGTAGGTGGTGCCATCTACAACAGAATTTATAAATTTTATTTAGACTAAGTTTATGATAGATTTAGTTAGGCTAATCCAAATTACAAATGAACTCCCACTCAAAAAACAACATCCCTCGTGTCTTTTTTGTGATTACATGAACCAAATCCACTACACCAAGACCGATCATCACGTGAGTTGGTGTAGCTTCAAAGGCGAGCATCTAGATGGTCATCAAATCAACCATTCAACCATATGACTCATGCTTAACCTTTCGGTCCATGTTCCAAGGCCATATCTACACATGCTGGGCTTGCCAAGTAAGAACCTTGGTACTCACGTGTGTAAAACTATCTTACACCCATTGTATGCGAACATAGAGTCTATCACACCCGATCATCACGTGGTGTCTTGAAACGGTAAACTTTCTTAATGGTGAATACTCAAGGAAGAGTACATAAGATGATGAATCATCTTATAATGCTACTAAAGCGTCAAACAAGCAATATAAGATGCAAACAAACATCATATGCAAAAGTGATATGATATGGTTCTTGCACTTGATCACTATCATGTGCATTGTGGTATGATCTTTATCATTCCAACATGTGTAAGGCCAAGGTCTATAGAATTTACACTTTGGTATGTTATAATTTCCAATAGTATCAATCCATACTACAAATTATAGCATTACTATATCATGATACTTGCCCAGCAACAATCTAAACTAGACGCCTCTAATTCATTAATTGCAAGTTTTACGTGGCTTAGGGCTTTCAAAGATAGAAACGTTCATAGCCACGAACATGGAACCAAAACGATGATAATCAATTTTTAGAAACTCGTTGTAAATCAGATATTGACTATAGTAGGAGAGACAAACACACGCTAGCCACTTATGCAAAACTAGTTGCATGTAAAGTTAGTCTAAGCCGTTTCATCCCACTATGACACCAATATCCAAAATACGTAGAAGATGCAATAACATGATCATCAACGCCCACATACTCATATGTGTACTACCCATGCAAAGCATCTACACATAGATCAGGCTCTGATACCACTGTTGGGTTCGCATCATAGAAAACAAAAAATTTACTATGATGTGAACTACTAAGCACCAAGATCTATCTACCTAGATACAATCAATGGATGGATATACATCCGTAGAGAACATACCCTTGAAGAGCGATGAAGCGTAACAAGATTTGACTCATGGATGATGTAGTTGATCTCTTGCCGATCTCAAGATCGTGCGGAAGTCCAGTGCCGCAACTCAGTGGTGCATCCATGATCACACACATGTCAGGTCCTCTAACAACCTCCGCGTCCTTGCTCGAGTGATGCAGTGGAAGAAGCAACTCCTTTTAGACAAAGCCACTGGGAACATGTATCTCGTTAATTCGAGACCATGGGAAATAATTCTAAAGGGGAAGAGAGATCCTTCATGAGGAGGTGTAAGATAAGATGAGGGAGATGAGCCTTTTATAGGGAGAGGGGGTAGCCCCTCTCCATGGCCGACGGCCAAGGGAGGTTCCCCCACCTCTTCCTCATTCATGTGGATGGAGCTCCCACTCACATAAATATGCCTCCACTCAAATTCCACTCACCTCCATTAAATTTCCACCAAATTTAATGCAAGCTCTCATTCAGTAAAACTCTTTTATTTATTTTATTCAGAATTTTTTTAATTACTTTAATTAACAAACATTCACATAAACGCCCTGTAACATTTCAATATCACAGGCAGAACTAGTTTATGCAATTTCACCCGACACAATTCTGGTTTCTATCGAAATGATTGCAGTGCTTTCTTAATCTTTATCTGAAACACATTTACAACTAAATGGTGTCGGTATCCCTTAAGTATGTCACCCTACGGTTCGTGAATAATGCATACATGATCGATACCCCTCTCCGATCAATAATCAGCAGCGGGACCTGGAGATCCGTATTGACTCCCACACATTCAACGATGACTCCTGTGATCGTGTGAACCTTTAACGTTTGTAACTAAATCCTTTTGTCTCGCGATATATTACATGTCCGAGATTCGATCATCGGTATCCCCGTACCTAGTTTGATCTCTTACCGACATGTACTCTTTTCTTGTTCCCGTGATATAATATTCTAGTTATCTTATCACTTGCTTGCAAGCTACATCAATGTGATCCCAGAGTATATCTCCCCATCATCGGAATGGACAAATCCCACTCTTGATCCATGAGCGTCTACATAACACCATCGGAGTATCTGAACTCACCTTTATTGTCACCCTATTACGATGTGACGTTTGATGTTATCAAGTTACTCTTCGGGTGTTAGTCATTGACATGATCTCATGGTCCAAGGACTAGAGTTAGTTCGTTATGATGTCATAGCAATTTTAACACAATGACTTTGATCGTATTTCTATTCTTCAGATGAATGTTCATCATAACATTCTACCAATGTTGCGACCTCGTTATTAACAACATCCAATGTCCATAATCAGGAAACCTTGATCATCTTGTTAATCAACAAGCTAGTTTATATGAGAGGAATAACTATGAACCTTTATTTGTTTATTAAACACACATGTATCAACATTTCCAATCAATACAATTATAGCATGCAAAATAAACATCTATCATATACTTGGAATATGATAATAACAAATTTATTATTGCCTCTCAGGGCATATTCCCTTCAATGCCTCCTCTGGTGGGAGACTTACCCTTATTAATGCTAGTCTCTTTCATCTGCCATCTTATATCATGGCTCCTTTTCTTCTAAACAAAACTTTCATAGAAAAAATGAACAAGCATAGAAGGAGATTCTTTTAGCATGGAAAAAAGCTAAAATGAGGGTATTATATGGTAACCTGGAAAAGATTTTGTAGATCTAAAAAAGGGTGTCTTGGGTATCAAATATTAAGAAAGCAAAACACCAGTCTCCTTTGTAAATTGTGGTGGAAATTAGAGACTCAAGAAGGTCTCTGGTAGAAGATAGTCAAGGCCAAATACCTTAGATCCAAGACCATTGCTAATGTCCAGGAAAGGGTTACTGATTCCCCTTGTTGGAAATCTTTGCTTAAAGTTAGAGAACCCTACTTTGATGGAAGAAAGCTCAGTCTTAAAAATGGTAACCTCACTAGGATTTGGCATGATTATATCAATGGAGATGTCCCCTTTTGTGTACAATTCCCTAAGCTCTTTGATATTTGCCATCACAAAGATTGCACAGTCCATGAGCTATTGGTTGTTGAGTTTGATATCCCTTTCTGTCGTACTTTGAGAGGATCCAGGCTCACTCAGTCGAATTCCATTTGCATTTTCATAACCTCTTTAGATCTCTCAAATGATCCATATGTTGTTGCCTGGTCCCTGAATGCTAATGGAATTTTCTCTACCAAGTCTGTTTATACTTGGTTAGAGAGAAACATTGGCTCAAATAACAAATGGATTTGGAAATCTAGGATCCCTCTTAAGATAGAGTTTTTTATGTGTCAAATATCTCAGGATGCCATTCTGACTAGGAAAATATCAAGAACAAAATTTGGCCTGGTTCACCTCTTTGCTTCTTTTTTGATCAGGTGGAAACTAACAACCACCTCTTCTTCTCTTGTCCCATTTCCAAGGTTGTCTGGGATGTTATAGGCAAGGTTATGGGTGCATCTTGTGTCCTCAATAACTTTTGACAGGCCATGGCCCGCTTTAATGCTTTTCTCCCTTGTAAAGAGAGGTTTTATGTTACCATCATTGCCTCCATATGCTGGGACATCTAGAATTCCAGAAATAGGGTCACTTTTGACAAGCATAAGATGAAATCTTGAGATTGTTTTTTCAGCTATTTCTTTTCTCGAGAAGGGCGAGGACAAGGACATACTGGCTAATGAAGTGCATACCCTGATGTGTGTTGTCGTCTTTGTCTTTGGCCAAGGACGTCCTGGTGATGCTGGAACTCAACCCATGCTGATGATTATTGGTGCCTGATGTGTTGTTCTCCTTCGACCCTATTTTCGCTCTCTTTTTGGTTGTCTTTCTAGGTTGGGTGTAGCCTTTTGCTGAGCTTGTTTGGTCTGTAATGATGGATATTGGTGATACCAGGTTTTCGCCCCACATTTTACACTCGGCGAGAAGTGTAAAAGGTGGTTTTCCTGGTATTGCTCTAGCTCGCCTCCTGTTTCCTCCCCCTCTCCTCTGAACTCGTTGTACTCTTGAACAAGACCTTCTTATTTCCGTTAAATGCAATGGAAAGGGGTGGAAGCCTTGTTGGAAAAAATTAATAGCGCTAGTACAACCAAGAGTAAATTTGGCTTAAAGTATTTTTTTATTCATAGGATAGGAAAAGTACACAGATAGGAAATACATATGATTGAGACGTCATGTCTACTTGATTCCTATGGGATGAGGAACTCCTTTTGATTGTAGTGAAGGGATTTTCTATGAGGAATGACCTAATATTTTTCCCATGAAGTTTGCACTTCAAGATTCTTATGGGATATTCCTATGAATCCAACAATTTCTATAGAAAAATTTCCATATAATCTAGATCCTACACAAATCCTATGAATCAAAGGAACCCTAATAGTGGAAAAATGAAAACATGTCGAAACTCAGTAAATCGAAACCGGCAACACCATATTAATTGATACATCTCAACCATTTGGTACATTCGTCACTTCATTGATAGCACTAGTACAACTCATCGTATGAACTAGGGACGGGGTCAGATGGGAATGGCTACCCCCCCCCCCCCCCCCCTATATATATTTTAACCTAACACAGATTTGGTGGGGATGGGTCCATGTGAACCCTGATGGATTGCAAAACTGGCAAAAAACAACAACAAAACACATTTTTGAAGAGAATATACAGATGTGTACATGCCAACTTTGAAATAAAAATAAAAATAGGTGACTTGTGCCAAAAAGATAACGTGTATAAGGAATAGTATAATGACTCATAGTTTTAACTTGTAAAAAATACGAAGTTCCATTATGTCTTTTTTGGGTAGCCTTTTTTTAATAATTCACAAGTATCGAGGCAATATGTATGTGTGTGAATTATTTCAAATTATTTTAATACTTTGAAATAAATAAATTCAGGTTTCTTGAAATTAGCGTGTATGTGGACCCATGTTTTACTTGGTATTTCTGACACGCCCCCTCATAGTTACATAATGTTCAATTAATCAACATTATATATATTTGTTGGCTCCGTTTTTACTACGAACCCCATCCATAAGAGGGGTAACTGCATCTAGCAGGCATTTTTCCCTTTCCAATGAAAGCATACTAGAGAGACCGCGCACCGTTCTCCCGGAAGAAGAATCATAACTAGGGAGTATATCTTTAGAATTCGAGCACGCGAATAATGCAATGTACTTCTTCCACCTATGCATATAAGTTTTATGCATAACTCAATTTGTGAAGTTTGACTAATTAAGTTTGTTAAAATATCAGAATTTACAATTTACTAAATAAATATAACATAAAAATAAACTCACCGTCCCTATCTTATTACTCGACATTTAATGTCGGGGACATTAATGATCGCAACAAATCACTGTTCGCCGCTGTATACCTGCAGTGCCTCAACCTCAGTTGAAGCCTTGAGGTCGTTCCCGGCACCGAACACTCCAGCGGGGCCATGTGTAAACCGCTGGTGCAAGCACCTCGGGATTCTACTTTATGCTTGGCGTTCGTGTGGGTTGCCTTTGTTTACGTACCCTAACAGCCACTGGGAGTACTAAAAGAGAGTGGCAACTCAGAGGATGTCAACCAAAGATTGTTGTTTTCTTATTCTACATTGGTTGGGTTCATCATCATCGATCGTGCAACAATAAATAAATAAATAATTAAACAACGCATTACGAATGCAATGCATGTTGCATGGAGATGACCAGATCCGGTCATCCGGCTCACAACGGCAAAGTAGGTAGCTCACGGCACAAACCTGACTTTATTATCCCTTGGCTGATTTGAACTGATCTTGATCAATGATAGTCTCTCGATGACTCGATCGATCGGCTGTTTGACTTTGAAGAGTCCGTTGCCAATAATCATTTTCAAATCGGCCATATTATTCTAGACAACTAAGAAAACGGCTAATAATGATATAGAGGTATACATATACACGGGAAATGCCTTATGATGTACATACTGCATTTTGTTAATCGGAAATAGTGGGATACCCAGACGGCTAGCTACGCATATACATACATCCATTGGATCAGTTACAACGTTTATTAGATACTAGCTAAATGTCCGTGCGTTGCTACGGCATACTCTGATTTTTTTCTTCTTGTCTATGTAATTGTAACTACAAAAATTCAATATAGCCACATTATATTCCAAAACATAAAAAATATACTACTTTGAAAGCTACAATTCAGCTTCACATGCATAGAAAATAACCACCCATAATTATCTCCCGTCAGTTCTCGCTCGTGTATTCAAGAAATAGCTTCCATACTTGCATAAAGATGTACAAGCTCCCTTTTTTTCAAACATAATGCAAAACTCCCTTTCAAGTAATATTAGTAAAATTGCCGGCAGAACAATCTCTTCATTATTATATCATAGCGTGGAGGTTAAGCAACGAAGCAAGAAGCCGAGGAGAACAGAAATTAACAACACTTCCGCTATAAAATTGAGGAACAATTTTTACATCTTGTCAATGCAACCCATGATAGATGTACTATGCTTTTTTGAGGATATTTTTATTGCTCATAGTAGTATATCCTTATAGTAATAGGTTAATTGTATCCTCTCACAGATGAAAAATCAGAAACCCGTTACCTGTAATTCATACGAGCTTGATTCTATCCACGGTTGGATTCCGCCTAGCATCTCCCGGATGAGCTCGGGGTCGAACCGCATCATATCTCTGAAAAGACAATCGATACAGTTAGGCACTGCATGCCCCTGATCCTACCGGGTCTAGCTCCTTTGCCAACTGAATTAGCACCATAATATCAAGAACTAAAAACTCTCTCTCCACATGTAACAAAAGCATATTCAAACTTATCACAGGAGCAACAACCAGAATAAATCTTGTAGCAGGTTGAAGCTCCTTAATTACTTTTTCCTTGAAAGACTAAGCATCCAACGATAAATGTGTGTTTTTCGGTGGATATGTGAATTGTTTTCCTTTTGTATTGGGTCCAAAATTAAGAATTGGACCATTGTAAAGGTAGAGAAACACGAAAGTCAACTGAAGAAACCTGAATACATCATCATTTGCATTGACATTTTCTGAAGCAAAATCATCTCCCTAAACATTTGTTCGTCATTGAAGTCCATGTGTACCTCTGATTCAAGCAAGCTCCAACAACTATTTTTACTAACAGACAACAACACATTTTACCTCTAAGGTGATCCTGTAGATTGCTGATGAACAACACGAAGCTTCTCACTTTTTTTACCTTCAAGCATCGCATGATGCTCCACCTGCTAGCACAAGCGAGAAGCTGAAAATCAGTCCAGCCAAAAAAGATAAAGTCCAAATCGGTGGCGCCGATGGAGAAACTGAAAATCGGTCAAACCAATTAAAAAAATCAAGACCAGAGGAAAGTTCCCCGGTGAATGCAACGCGAACCTGCGAGGACGGGGAAAGTTCCCTGGTGCTGGGGCAGCGCCCATCGATTTAGTCACCGTGGTCGTGGAACTTGGACCCAAAGCCAGGCATTAACGGCATTAACGCATAGAACAACACAGCAAGCGTCGGCCACAGCCAAGTACGCCGCTCCAGCCACGACCAGTCTCGCCTCCTCTCCGACCCCGTCGGCCAGGCCTCCCGTCGACCTCCAAGGCAGTGACGAGCTCCTCGTCGTCGCCCTTCATAGCTGGTCTCGCCTCCTCTTCGATCCCGTCGTCCAGACCTCCCCGTCGACCTCCAAGGCAGTGCCAAGCCCCGCGTGGCCACCTCGCAATGACCCCTGCCTCCGGGCTGCTCTCTCCCGATGGAGACAGATCGATGCTCGGGTGTCCGACCTCCCTCTACCAGTGCCATCATCTGTCGCAACCATACGCCTGGAGTTCCTACGGCCACCTCCTCCACGGAGCCCCGTTCACTGCTTCCTCTCGCGTCGAGAAAGGGCCACTCATCGTGCCTGTGCCGATGCGCCGCAGAGCTCTGGGTCGGTGGCATAGAGGCGGTCAGGCGGAGCACGGAGCGGCTAGAGAGGCGGGCGCTGTGGAGATCGAGCTAAAACTCGTCGGTGGCACCGAAGAGCTCAAGGTCGACCTCCCTCTGCTAGTGCCGTCGTCCGCCACCGCCATACGCTCAGAGTTCCTATGGCCACCTCCATGGACCCCCCCTTCCTACTTCCTCTCGCGTCGAGAAAGGGTCGCCCGTCGTGCCCGCGCCGATGCGATGCGCCACAAAGCTCTGGGTCGGCGGCGGAGAGGAGGAGCACGGGCGCTGTGGAGCTCAAGCTGAAACTCGTCGGCGCCCCATCCACGAGTCCCCCGGCAGCCAACACTGCCCTACGATCCCCTTCCCCGAGGCGTACCGCCACTCGCCCTCCTCTCGGAAATGAGGGTGTGAGAAGGCTCCTCTCCAGTACGTCCTCCGCGGGTCACCGTAGCCATTCCTTCTCCATCCGCCGGGCTGCCGTCCATGGTGCGTTCGCCCATGGCAGCGCGATTGAAGCGCGGGAGGGCTTCGTAGGCGGGGGAATCCACAGGGAGAGGAGGTGGGAGTGAAGGAGATGGATGGGCTAGACTGGCCGGTGTATGGGTGGGTGCAGGTGGCGGCATGGAGGTCGGCGGCCGACGTGGAGGTCAGCTGCGGGCCGGTGCGGCGAAACCCTGGCAGCACGGGGTAGGTGACGGCGGTGTTGGCCGCTGGGATCGATCGAGTGGGGCGGAGAAGGAAGTTCAGGAGAGAAAAAAGAGGTTGACTGACTTGGCGGTGGTAGTGCTCTCAATATCCCCGAACTACTAGGGGCAAAACGGTAAAAGGCCGGTAGACGAAAAAAATTGCCTGGTGACAAACCTACCGCTACGTAAATTAGTAGATACTCCCTCCATTCCAAAATATAAGATGTTTTAGCTTTGTGAAAAAAGTATATCTAGACCCCTTTTAGTGTATAGGTTCATCTAGATTTGGAGTGAACCTACACGTAAAAAGTGGTCTAGATACACTTTTTTCACAAAGCTAAAACGTCTTATATTTTGAAACAGAGGGAGTAGATATGAACCCAGGAGTAAAAACATGCACTCACGGCGTTACACCGGATTCATATTTCCTAACCCAAACCATCATCATGTATAGCCACGAAAAGTGATCTGCCATATGCAACACCACACGGTATGCACATCCACAAAGCCAGTCCACAAGGTACTTATAAAGAGAACATCCATAACAAATGCCACAAATATTTGTTTACCCATAATAAAGTTCCATGGAGAGTTCCTCTTTTGCTACCAAACCATAATTTGTGGCCCTCTCCAAATCCACGATGTGGCACCAAACTAAAAAACACCACGACGTGGCACCGCACAAACTGATTTGTCATATGGATTACGAACAAAAGCAAACAACTGTATGAAAATGCTTTTTTCGAAATGGAGGTGTTACCCCCGTCCTCTGCATCAAAAAGATGCACACAACCTGCTTTATTTATTATTCAACGAAACTTTACAAAGAGAATACAAAGATCAATCGAAGCCACCTATCTAAAACAACTTGATGAAGGGGTGGCCATGTCAGAACACTCTAACCGCACACCAACACACATCATCAACATACCGGAGGTCCCTAAACCGCCCCACGGCGGGTCAGGAGCACAAACCGGTACAGCTGGTCCGTAGCGCACACCATCGTGCACGCTCAATCTTCTGTTGTCGATGTCTTCCGCCAATCCATCTTCAGGAGAGATCAATGCAATGAACTTGCGAGGCCTGCCATCGACGCCAAGCGGCACCACCACCCTGCGCACGTCCATCAACAAGCACGTGCGATCGCCACCGAGACCTCTTGGCGCCATGCCGCTGAGTCTCGCCACCCGACGCAGCTAGAGACCTCCAGAAGATATGTCGTCCGTAGCACCTACCGTACTAGGCATGACTGAGCGTAGCACCTAACGGTTAGGCATGACTTGACATCTCCACTAGAGTCTCCGTGCAAGATGAAGCCGCTCCACCACCAGCCTTTGTCGTCCAGCGCCGCTCCACACACAATGCTCCCAAGAGAGAATACGACACCAAAATGCTGCCATCGCCTGATTCGGAGAACCTGATTAGGGTTTCCCACGGAGCAACAGGAGTGGCCTGACCTCCAGCCGACGTCTTTTCCAAAAACGATGCCCTCAAGAGGGGAATCGACGCCAAGAGCCACCATTATCTGACCCGGGAGACCTAGATCTGGGGTTTCCCCTGGAACAACTCGAGTGAAGTGACGATACCAGCGAAGACGATGCCTCCAACAAGGTAGCGACGCCGAGTGATGCCGCCATCATCCGCCAAGATCATAGTCAAGGCTCGGTTTTCACCGGCTTCCATGTCCCCTCCATACTCGACGCCGTCTAAAAATTCACCACCGAAGATAGGTGTGAGATCCCGAGATCCTCCACACCAGGTCCCAACGTGTCCGACCACCTCCAGTGGAGGAAGTCGCCACAGCCAAGCCCAGGGTCACCGCCCCGACGACCAGATGACGCGTTGGCACCGCTGCCTTAGTCACCGATGCAGGGGAGGACAAGATCAACAACCGCCACTGCGACTCAGGCCGCCATCCCCACGTGTCACCACGGATCAGAGGTGGAGAGGGTGTCGCCTCCCATCCCTGATCGCAACTAGCAGGTGCCCCGCCGCCGCCATGCCGCTTACCCTTTGGCCGGTGACGCCTCCGGCGGCGGCAGAGGGGGAGAGTGGCGTGGGGGGAGCTCGAGGGTGGGGCGGCGGGGGAGGCCCCGGGGTGGCGCAGCGCCGCCGCTGCTCGGGGTTAGTCAATATGCCCCAACTATAGGAAAATGCATACCACACAGCAAACGATGAAACATGTACCCACGCTAAAAAAATACCACGATGGGGCACCACACAAACTAGTTTGTCATATGGATTACAAACAAAAGTAAACAACCATAGGAAAATTCATACCACGGAGCAAACGGCGCTGGTGAACTCACGTGGAAAAAATAGTGGCACGTTCTAGGTCCTGCATGCATGCACGGGATGGGGTGACGGTTTGAGACGACAAGATCACACACTATCACTCTAGGTGTGCTCTCTATTCTCTGCATCGAGATCTATGAACGGATTTGCTCACCATATCCAATGATTCCTAGTACGTGTGTAGGTAGCCATGTTCTTATAAAATCCACGTCCTTAATATAATTACTCTATAGTTATGTGATTTATATAATAGAATACCACAATTATTGATAATTATTTTTTAAATGAATCTAGTGACACTCCTAATAAAACTCCCATATCGTTGACATACTACTTCTGATTAAATTCTTGTCCTAGCGAACTAACAGATTCTTTTGTTAATATAGCGTATTATGTTTCATGAAGACAAAACTTTGACCAATAATTACTCTACAGTTATGTGATTTATATAATAGAATGCCACAATTATTGATAATTATTTTTAAAGGAATCTAGTAACACTCCTAATAAAACTCCCATATTGTTGACAGATTACTTCTGATTGAACTCTTGTCCTAGCGAACCCCTACATACGGGAATCCATGGTGCATTATTTTGTAATCCAATATCATATGCAATATAAAGAGCAATGTGTAGTACCATGGATAGCATGAGATGTGGTCGAAGTCATTAATTTAAGTTTAAGTATTTGAATCTCTTCCTAAAATTACATTACCCCCGTTTTGGTAGGGTTCATTTCGATGGTAGAGCATAGGTAAGCCTTTTTTATAGAAACTCTATATTTGAACGAAGGTCGAAGTCATTCCTTTAAGTTTACTATTTGAATCTGACGAGAGCTATCTTCGGCAATGCCCATAGTTATGGATTTAGGGTTTTGCGAAAAAGAGAACGTTGGGGATTTCATCGGATATCAGGTAAACAAAGGAGTCAAAGTCGCCTGATTCTTGGTGGATAAAGCTATTGCAGATTGCTGGGAGTTTTTTCGGTACCTCTCTGTTGGCTTGTCCCAGCCTATATATAATAGGTCAGATCCCAAAGCCATATACGGATAGCTTACATATTTACAATTACAACACTAACACAATATCGGTTTCTATTTTCGTATCTAATACAACTAAGCCTTCCATCGGATGCTTCTTGGGCCTTCATCTTTAATCTTCATGGGTCGTGAGCCTTTATACATCCAGGGTAGCAAAACATAAGCACCCGAATAATCATACCTATGTTAGTAGCCCACGAGACTCTACCCGAATCGTAGATTCTGGTTGAGTCTCAAAGTTGTTTTTAGTTTTTCATGATTTGAGATTTTATGAATTGTCTTTATTTTCTTAGCTTTATAGGGATTTGGTACAATAGGCCTGATGCATCCGGCGGATCGGGAATCAGTTAATTGCTCCTAACCTACATCAAATTCAAGTCCCCAGGCCTGAACTCGGAATTTTAAATGGCGTAACTCCGTTCGAGCCATTGAGGATTTATTGAATACTGAATTCCATTTCTATTTTATCGGGTACCCAACGCGTCCATCGGTATTTTTCATCGTATCGTCGATACTGATATTTTACTGACAGAGCGCATTCTTGTGCGATTACCAGGCCACACAAGACAAATCCCGAGGTCTTACCTTCATGTTACCGTGTTAGGTGTGATCCGAGATTTTTGTATAATTTTTATCAACTGCCTTGTTTGGTTGTTGGAATTGCTAAAGTTTATCAGTTTTAATGATTTTATAGAGAAACCCCTAATTTGTGGGTAAAAAATAATAAATAAAATCTCAGAGTATGAAGAACTTATCTCTTATTTATAATCTGAAGACGAAGATACATGATTTGGCGGATTTCACCTGACCGTTGGGCTTTATAATATCCTGGCTAAGAAGCCGGGTCATAGGCCTTATTGTAATTTAAATTGCGCGAAAACATAAATTCTAAGCGTAAAAACCCCATAGTTATGCGATGCTCTATGGATTTGAGTATTTGACTCATGTCTTCTTATCTTGAAGCTAATATATTCCTTCGGGGATAACTTCTGTAATGATGTAAGGTCCTTCCCAAGGTGACTCCAATTTATGGTGTCCATCTTGCTTGAGGCGAAGAACTAGGTCTCCCAACGAAGGACCTAGGACGTAATTGTCGGCTGTGGTAGTTGCGCAAGTTTTGCTGATATACAATGGCTATTTGTAAGGCATTGTATCTCGTGCTTCATCAAGTGCATCAACGTTGTCTTCAAGTGCTTCCCTTGATGCTTCTTCGTCATATTCAGCGACCCATGGAGATTTTTGAGATACTTCGACTGGAAGGACAACTTCAGCGCCGTGGACCAGAAATAAGGGTGTTTCTTGTGTCAAATTATTTGGAGTAGTATGCAAATTCTACAAAATAGATGGTAACTCATCAAACCATGCTCCTTTTGCTCTGTCAAGTGGTGCTATTAATCTTATCTTGAGACCAGCAGTTACGAGGTCGTTGCCTATTTCCACTTGCCCATTAGTTTGCAAGTGGACAACTGAGACATAACTTAATTTTATACCCATCTCCTCACAGTATTCCTTGAACTTATTAGAAGTAAAATTAGTCTCATTGTCGATGATGATGCTATTTGGTACGCCAAATAAAAAACTATTGATTTGATAAAATTCAGAGCCGAAGTTCCATGTTGGCTAATGATAGGCATTGCTTCAATCCATTTAGTAAATTTGTCGATTGCTACTAGAAGAAAGACGTGCCCTCCTAGAGATAATTTGTGATGTTTACCCACCATATCAAGTCCCCACTGGGCGAAGGGCTAGGCAAGAGGTATTGGATTTAACTCAGCAACAGGTGCGTCGGGTTTTGTTACGAATTGCTGACATGACTCACATGTTCTGACTATATCCTTTGCGTCTTGTACTACTGTGAACCAGTAGAATCTTGTCCTGAATGCTTTGGCAGCAATTGCCCAGCTGCTAGCGTGATGACCTCATACTACTTCATGTATGTCTTTGAGTATTACTTTTCCTTCGTCGGGTGTGACACATTGTTGTAGCACACCCGAAATACTTCGTTTATATAATTCGCCCTTGACGATTATAAAGGCTTTTGATCTTCAAGTGATTCGCCGAGCTTCCGTCATGTCTTCGAGGAGTTCTCCCCGAGCCATATATGCTATGTACGGCTGCATCCATGTAGGTTCGATTATCATGACTTCATCGACTTCTGGCTCTTCTTCAAGGGTTTCCTCTATATATGCGCTTACTAGTGCAGCCCTCGAGTCCTTCTGTGGCTTGATCTTTTTACCTGTCTTGGGTGCTATGACCTCAAAAACTCTCTTGGCCTTAATAGAACACTCCGTTATCTCTTCCCAAAAAACCCCAGGTGGGATTGGTAGGCATAAGGTGTTTGCCAAATTGCCGGCTTCCTCATTTCTTACTCTTCCTATGTGCGATACTTCGCATCCATCCAATAGCGATTCCATAATGTTGTACAGATCACGGTAGACAATCATGTTGTCACTGATACTGTCGCACTTGTTCATTGTTTGCTATGGTACAAGATTGGAATCACCGAATATTTTGAGGCAAGTTGCACCGCAAGCTTTAACCATATGCATACCGTGCAACAAGACCTCATACTCAGCTTCATTATTGGACGCATTTGCAAAGCTCATCCGAAATATGTACCGCATTTTATCATCTTGTGATGATACTAATATGACACCTGCCCCTGCTCCTTTCGTTCTTTTTGATCCGTCAAAATACATTGTCCATGCACTAGAAAGGTTTGGTGGGCCCACGCATTGTAGTTCAGTCCATTCAGTAATAAAGTTGGCCAAACCTGTGACTTGATTGCTTTGCGCTTCTCGTACCTGATGTCTCGAGGGGATAGCTCGATGCCCCATAAAGAGACGCGTATGGTTGCTTATAGATTATTGAGGATATTGAATAAAGGTGCTTCATTGACCACTATGATCGGGTGTTCCGAAAAATAGTGGAGCTACTTTGTGTTGCCATAAACACTTCATATGCTAGCTTCTGATAGTGCAGGTATCTTTGCTTGGATGGCGAGAGGACCTCGCTCAGAAAATAAACTAGTATCTAAACACCATGGGTTTTCCCTTCTTTGGGTCATTCTCTAACCAAAACTATGTTGACCACCTGATTAGTGATGGCAATGTAGAGAAGTAGTGGCTCTTTTTCTCGTGGAGACACAACAATAGGAGATGTCGAAAGTGTTTTTTTGAGATCCTCAAAGGCACACTGAGCTTCTTCTGTCCACTCGAATTTATCTGATTTCCTCATAATGGCGTAGAATGGTAGTGTTTTTTCACCTAGACGAGCGATAAAATGACTGAGTGCTGCGATTCGCCCAGCCAGCTGCTGCACGCCTCGAAGTTTCGTTGGTTTTTACATTGTCAGGATTGCATGTATTTTCTCGGGGTTGGCTTCTATTCCTCTTGCTGATACGAGATAACCGAGGAGTTGCCCTACAGGGACTCCATAGGAACATTTTGTTGGGTTAAGCTTGATGCAAAACTTGTCGAGGTTTTCGAATGTATCTCGAAGGTCATTGATAAGAGAGGATCCTTGCTTTGTTGTGACTATGACATCATCGATGTAAACTTGTATGTTTGTGCCAATTTGACTTCCTAGGCAGTTATGCATCATCCGTTGATATGTTGCCCCAGCAATTTTGAGGCCAAAGGGCATTGTTGTGTATCAGAATACACCATAGGGCATGATGAATTCTATTTTATCCTAATCTTCCTCCTTCATCTGAATTTGGTGATATCCTGAATATGCGTCTAAAAAGGAAAGACGTTCACGCCTCGTGGTTGTATCGATTATCTGATCGATTCGTGGTAGTGGAAAGTGATCCTTTGGACAGTGCTTATTCAGCGATGTGAAGTCTCAATGCACATTCGTAGTTCATTTCTATTTTTCTTTGGGACACATACTGGATTTGCGACCCATTCTGCTTTCTTTAATTCCTTGATGAATTTTGTGTCTGTTAGGCGATGTAGCTCCTTTCCAATGGCCTTTCTTTTTGGTTCCATGAAGCGACTGTTTTACTGGCTCGCCTTTGGATCCAAGTTTAGTGCATGCTCATCGAGTTCCCTGGGAATTCTCGACATGTCAGAAGGTAACCATGCGAAAATCTCCCAGTGCTCACGAAGAAACTCGATGAGCATGCTTTTCTATGCGGGAGCAAGATTGAAGGCCACAAAGGTTGTCTTTTTTGGGTCGGTAGGGTGGATCTGTACTTCCTTTGTAACTTTCGCGGTGTCAAAAGCCTGATCAGGATTGACACGCTCTACTGCTAGAGGTTTTGCGATTGCCGACATTTTTAGTTGCTCGAACTCAATCACCATCCTGAATGATTCAGAAATTTTGTTGAATTCTCGGTTGCAATTGTAGGATCGTGTGAAGCTACCTTTTACTGTTATTACTCCTTTTGGGGCTGGCATTTCCATAATCAGGTACGCATAATGTGGTACTGCCATGAATCATGCAAAAGTTGGGCGACCCAGGATCGCGTGATACTGCGATGGACAGTCCATGACTTCGAACTTGAGCTTTTCTCTCCTGAAATTTTCCTTGGATCCAAAAACAACATCAAGAGATATTTTACCTAAAGGAATTTTGGCCTTACCTGGTACTATGCCGTGGAAGGATGTTTCTGTTGGTGCTAGATTTGTTAAAGAGCAATTCATCATCCTCAGTGTCTTGGCGTAAATCAGGTTGATGCTGCTTCCCGCATCCATGAAGACTTTACTCATGTCAAACCCACCCACTTGTGCTTCTAATATTAAGGCTGAGTGGCCCGGTTGCGGTACTCGAAGTGGATGATCAGCTCTGCTGAATGTGATTTCCTGTTCTAACTAGTGGAGGTTGTGGCTGGTGGCGCCATCTCTGCCATGCTGACTTGTCTTGTAATCAGCTTCTGGACCCTATCGTATGGGCGTCCTTTCTGAATCATTGACATTGCTCCCTTGGACCTGGGGTATTCAATTTCTTGATTTTTTTGTATTTTACCGATGCCCTGCTGGCGGGTGCACCGACGGTGGTGGTGGCACACCGATGTCTAATGTGCCAGACGTAGTGGTGCATCCTCGGCTTGCTGCTTTGATTGCCTTTGTGTTGCATAGTTCTTGTATTTTTAAAAGCGTTTGGCAGTCCTTCATGGGATGGTTGGACCGCCTTTTTCCCGTTGAGTCGACGTAAAAGTGCATATTGCAGGGTTCCTCTAACATTTGCATTGCGGACATTGGCGGGTCTCGAGTTCTCGATTGATATCGCTATGTTGGTTGGGTTCCTCAAACATCGCCCCTGTTGCTGCGATATCCGCTGTTGTAATTGTCGTTTCTTTGGTTATCCTCTCCCGAGAAGCTAGCTGCAACATAGCTTGGTCCCACGTGTGCATCGTTGTTCCTTTGTCTTCTATCACTATTGTGTCTGTCCCTGTCTTCGTCGGGTGAACGTGTTCGTTTGTTGTGTACTACGTCCTCTCCATTAGCCCAGCGATTTTCCATATCCATCATCTGTGAATTTTTTTTGGGCTTGACCCATCCTAGTTCTTCTATGAATTCTCGACGTCGAAGGCCGTCGTTGAACGACCCACATGACTGTGCCCGTAGTTGTCTGAGCCATGACCGTGCGACGCGGGTTAAGTGCAGCCGCAGGCTTTGCATTGCGGTGGCCCTGGAGCCACCCCGTAACTTGCCGATTGCCAAATAATCTGCTAACCAAGCTTCGGGTTCCTGTAGTCCATCGTACTTCTGGAGGTCATGTGGAAGTTTAAAATCCTTGGGTACTAGGGTTTTATGAACCCATTTGGTAAAGAAGTTGGCTCTGCATAACTCATAATCGTCTTCGCTATTGCCATTGTAGTATCTTTGGCTACAACCCTCATCCCTTGACTCGTCGTTCTTGTGCTGTGTGAGGTTGTATCATGGCTCGGAACCGGAGAAGTGCACCCGATGTGGTGACCGAGATCTTCGGGTGAGCCCCACCTGCCGAGGGCTACTACCACGGCGTGGGGATCTGTCAGGTTGATGTGTGATTCCATGTTCTTCTTGTGCAAGAGATGTTCCCACCATACCGAGGTTCATTAGAGAAGAACGATGCAGAGCTGCGCGGGAATCGTCAGGTCGTGGTTGAGTTGTGAGTAGATACGTTTGTGCAGCTACAATTGCGGCTTGGGTTATTTTTTTGCTTTGATGTGTCATGTTGGATCTACTGACATAAACGTCAGATCGAGATCTCGAGTCAATTTGTTTCTTTCAGCTTCGGGAATGTTCTGTAGTCGTGATGTTCCCCTTCTTGGTGGTGCTCCCCCAGTTACGCTTCCGGATCCTCGGGTAGAGCTTAGCTGCGCCCGCCGTAGGCTGGATTCATCGGCTAGCCTTTTTATTTCATCGAGTTGCCTATGCATCCTTAGGAGATCCCTTTTCTTGTGATGAAGCAAATATTGGTAGGCTAGTAGATCTTCGCGTGTATCCTCAGTTGTCATTGGAACTGCACCTGAAATAGCTTCCCTTGATTTTTGCCATGATTCGGCTAGTAGTCAGAGAGTTTGCCTTTCACCTCTGCGTGGTTCTCCTCCTCCTGGGATTATGCGGTTGTTCGTTGGGTCTCCTTAAATCCCGTTATTTCCTTCGTTATTATGGTTTCCTGTATTGTCATCTGCTAGAATATCATCGGGGGTTAAGAATAGGGTTACCGTTAGAGTCGCTGTGTTGAAGGGTCCCCGATGATCATGCACACTTGGTGGCATTTTATGTATAAACTAGTGGCGTCATCATCGGATTCAAGGGAGACACTGTTTTGGGGATCAGTGAAGTCCAACGGTTCCTGTTATGGATAGATTTTGGCCATCCTAATTCCGAAGTCGATGCTTTCGCTGCTTTCTTTAGGTTCTGTGTTTACCGGGCTTGATCCACGTGGTGGAGTGGGGGCCTGACCCAAGAGAGATATCGTCGTAAAGACCATCAAGGTCCCCTAGATCTGCTATATTTTCATTGTTTCCTTCATCTTTCTTTGCCTGGAGTACAACTTCTACGGATGATCCGGCAGATGATGCAGATATCGCCATATGTGCAGACTTTTCGACCGATGGTCCCGATGAGATCGGAGCCGAGAGGTGCGGTTCTTCGAGATCCTCCACTTGAAAGTGGAAACTTCCGATGATGAGATCGGAGCCACGGTTGAAATCGGTAGGTGCCGAAACAAGGGTGGGCAGGCGTGGGGTCACTTCCGTCGGATTGCTGTTTGATGAAAAGGGGTCTGCCAAATCCATGACTTCAGCGTTCAGGCTTCCCATAGACGTCGCCAATTGACGAGATCTAACCTCAACAATGCCCATAGTTATAAACTTAGGGTTTTGCGGAAAAGAGAATGCTGGGGATTTCGTCGGATATCAGGCAAACAAGGGAGTCGAAGTCGCCTGATTATTGGTGGATAAAGCTATTACAGATTACTTGGGAGTTTTTTTCGGTACCTCTCCGTTGGCTTCTCCCAGCCTATATATAATAGGCCAGGTCCCAAAGTCGTATACGTATAGGTTACATATTTACAATTACAACACTAAAACAATATCGGTTCATATTTCCTTATCTAATACAACTAAGCTTTCCATCGGATGCTTCTTGGGCCTTCATCTTGAATCTTCATGGGCCGTGAGCCTTTATACAGCCAGGGTAGCAAAACATAAGCACCCGAATAATCATACCCATGTTAGAATATCTTCCTAAAAAAGTTACATTACCCTCGTTTTGGTAGGCTTCATTTCGATGATAGAGCATAGGTAAGGCTTTTAAAAGAAACTCTATATTTGAACGACCAAGTATACCATCATATTTGACAGTTGAGGAAGGTACAACTTAACTATACTTCATTGTATTTGTAACTCGTTTGTGCCGACGTGTTAGTCGTGCCTTAATAGAATACCATTGTTATGTTCGGAGTTAATAACCGATTTATGAAAAAAAATATACCTACTCGAAAGTTTATGTTGAGAAATTTATAACTTTGGCAAATTAAACTATAATAAAGTTGATTTTGTGTAGTCATCTACAAAATTTGAAACAAATATTTTTTCATGAAAATGTTGATGGAGTGGTAGTACTCTAAACCCGCAATGATCAGAAGTAGGTTTGATATCATGTGTGCCTTGTTAAGCTAGATTCTTCATAAGTGGATGGGACGACCCTGTAGACCACGTGAGGTGTGTGATATTTTTTTCAATCTTAAAAATACACAACCACAATCTTGTATAGGTGTTCCACGAGTGTGTATGTTCATGTTGTGTATATGTTTACGTTATATTTTTGTTGCAACACATCTTACTACTAAAGTGTCATGCTATCGTGATAGCCTGTTGAAATAATTTAGTTTGAGATTAGAGTTGTCCGGTCAATGCAACATCAAACCTTCACATGCAAAATATTCTTATGTCCGTATGCAAAATCATTTGTAACTATTTTGTAGTCCGCAATACTTGTGTAGAAATGGTACAACATTTAGAACATGACCATGTAGGAAAAAAGTTTATGCAACATATCCCAATAACGCGGCAAAATATTTGAGAAAATCGACTACAACACATGCAACATATGACACACAAGCTTGCATCAAACCAAAATACTTATGCAATATATGTATCCTCGATTTCACTAACCTATAACCATCAACAATGGAGTCATCCCTTTGCTATTTAGGGCTCGCCTATCACGAATCCAGTTTGTCGGAGCCTCTCTAGCAATCCTTTACCGGTTGGATATGGATTAGAGCTTCGCCATGAATACACCACATCCATGGTGCAAATTCTGCATGCTCCCATCCCTAGGGTAGAGCATGGGTGTGCCTAGGGAGAAAAGACTAGAGGAAGGGATGAGCAAGAGTAAGCGTTAGAGGACGATAAATAGGCTCTAGAGAGTTATAGTGGGGATGAGAGGTGTTGTGAGGAAAGACAAGAGTGAGGAAGTTGGGAGACATATGAGTGGAGCGGGAACGAGCTTTTTTTTTCATGAGAGGAGCGGCACAATTTTTCCATGAGATCACACACGTCATCTGGATCCTTTCCCAACACCATATAGGTGAGTGAACTAACTTTATCCTTGAACCCTCTAGTTATACTTGTGAGCATCATGTACGTGAGAACTCCCCGTAGGCTAGTGGTAGTCATGCACTAAATCCTCCCCTGGTCTTGTTATTTTTTGAGTATCATGCACTATGATGTTTGTTGTCATAAGATTGTGGCATTTAGAGACGCACTTGTTGCACTATGGAAATTTATCGTGGTATTATGTATAAGCTTTAAGTCTGGTCACATGCAAGCATTTTGAGGGAATCTGTTGCTACCATGACACTGCCATGTGGGCTCATTTTCCTACTCTTCACATTGACGTGTTGGCCCGTGTGGCGCTCCTTTGGACGTGTGGTGAAGACGTGCAGGTGCAGGTGGTGCTTTAGGTGTCGCTGTTTTCAATGCATTCTCTCTTACTCCCATCATGGCGCCGCCAGCCCAATGCCCCTCTCTCTTGCGGCATAGGAGTACACCACCTCCTCCAATCACAGTGGTTCTATGATTAAATTGAGCAAAGATATTATAACCACTCAACCTAATAAACAATGGTAGTTCCGTACATGTGTGGTCACCATACCGACCGACGTACCATCACACCCTTTTGTGTAGATCGAACCACTATCTTCTTACATCTACAGATGCCAGTAGGACACAACAACAACAAAATACGGAGGTGGTATTTTGGCTCACGGGTGCAAATGAACCTATCCATAAGCTTTAAGCATGGTCACATACAAGAATTTTGAGGGCATCTGCCGCTAATATGAGAACATTGGGATCGGAGGGAGTAGTATAAAAAAACCTTATATCGTAAAGTCATTAAATCCATTATGAAGTAATACTGGACCGAAATCATGCTAGCTTGGGTACATGACACTTGAGAGCTTGTTTGGCAATCCTATGGAAGGGGACTGGGAGTTTAAGTCTAATTCCCTTTCCCCTCCTCAATTACCAGCCCTACCCTAGGTAAGAGATTTTAGAGTTATGTACATGAATTTTCCTTCCACTTCCCGGCTGAATTCCCGTTCCACCTAAACAAACAAAGGAGTAGAACTCTCTATGCCTCAAACTTCCATTCCCTCTTTCCAATTCCACCCAACCAAACACGCTGTGAAGGTCATGAAGTTCCCTAAAAAAGAGTCATGAAGTCCGTTGGGATTTTCAGCGCAGGCGAGCCACAACAGTTGACCCCAGCCACCGGTAGCCGGCCGGCTTCGCCAGATGCCACCGCAGAGTAAAAGGGCGTCCACTTTTCCAAAAGCGAACCTCGGTTTCCACACCAGCGACCCCCGCACGGCGCGGTGTAGTCTAGGGGCAGTCACGTAATTACGCCGCCACCGTGGAGAGAGGGGGCTACTATTCTTTTGTTCTGCCTCTGGTCAGTGGTAAGTAGTACGAGCAGCCATGGCAGAAGCAGGAGCGAAGTTTCTCTCCCAACCCGCGCCGGTCTCCGCCTATATATACCGCGCCCACTCACGCCAGCTTCCCGAGACCGAGCCGCTCTTCTCCAGTCCAGACCTGGCGGTTTGACTTTCTGAATCGACAACCGAAACTTCGTCCATTGGAAATTTCCGTGAGGAGAAGCCGATTCGTCGCGATTCCTCGAGGGGAGACGAAGGGAGCGCGTTGGATTTAGGGAGGAGCGGCAGAGCAGGCGCCTCGTCGCTGGAATTTCTCCCCCCCTCTCGCTCCGATCGAGGAGGTAAACCTCCGCTGCTCGCTCCCTTCGGTTGCTCGGTCTTCGATTTGCGGTAGGACCCGTGGGGATTCCGGTGTCCTGTTGCTCCTACAGTGGTTCGCTGCCCTGTTGCTCGTCTCGCGGCGTGATCTGACGGAAATTGGGTGAGAGGTTGGTGGGTTGTTCGGGTTTCAGTTAACTTGCGGGGATTTGGATCGTTGCAGAGTTCTCTGCCCCTCTTGTTGGATGACCTCTCTGGCAAATCCCCTGTAGTTCTGTTAGCCAAAGCATTTCTGCAGGCTCAATCTGTGGTTCAGGGGTTTAGCGATCAGGGCCGTGCTTGATCTGCACTGGCAGTCTAGTTGTCCCCGGAAGCTGAATCTGGATAGATTGAGTTTAGTGTTGTGGTACAATTTCTCAATCCTGGACCGACAATCCGTGCAGAGGAAGCTAGCTTGGGTTGCTATGTTATTGATTTCGTACTTGCAACCCACCTTTGTGGCGGTTCCTTTTAGTTCCGTCATCGTGCACACTAGAGTTTCGTGAAGGCGACAGATTTGCTCTGGAAGTTAGTCTCAGGTTTTGCTGTAAGCATGTGGTGTTTATTTTCTATTCTAGGAAAAATAATAGAAGTTCTCTGTCCGTACTGGACTTTTGGAAGGCCACTTTGTGTATTTGGAGGTTGCACACTTAAGACCTTAGCATCGAATTTCTCAATAGAAATATCATACTAGGTTTCAGAGTAGAGAAAATTCCCTATTGTTGGTCTACCTATTCTGATTAGAGAGTAGCGATATAGATGTTCCATGGATTTGGCGCCCGAAATATCTCCTGTTGGGTTGATCCATTAATCAGTATAGTTGCACAGGGCCTCCTCTTTGTAGTTCCATTGTTGAGACTGTAGAATCGGTTAAGAATTATTGTATTGCTCAGAACTGGTTAATTTTTGTATGGTGTGTATTTTGTTCTTAAATGACTTCTGGTCATCTGGTGCTTGGTCACTCGTATTGGTGCGTTATCTTACTGCAGTTAACTTATTAACTTAGATACATAAGTTGTCTTCTGAAATCGGAATGGCAGCACCTCTATACGTTTATAACCTTGTCTCTTTTCCTAAAGAAATACATATATGTGTTCTCGTTTGAAGAGTTGTAGTTTTGTGATTTTTATTTTAATGTAGCAAAATTATCTATTCTTCTGTCAAGGCAAAATTTAATTTCAATTTTATGTCTTCAGCTTTCGTACTGAAGTTAACTGGTAGCGCGATGAAAGCACCATCGCTACTTGTTCAGTGTTTCCCTGGCTTGGTTCCAAGCAAGGCCACTAGTTGTGTGCCGGTTGTCTCAGAGAAGGATCTGCATCTACCATCACCAGCTGTTGAAATAATCCCATCAAAGGTAATACTTGTTTCATCCTTCGTACATGGACTAACAGCTATACTAGTTGTGTCTACAGAGGGTCTTTTGAATTGTAGATTGGTAATGATAAATTGTATTAGTTCTACGGATAGAGAAGTAAAGTATGTCTTGAATGGTTTCAGAGTGTTCATCCTTACAAATATGCTGGAGAGAAGGTCGATGTCCAAGGTCTTGATGTTTTCAAGGTGACCAGCTCTTGCAGTTTTCCTTGTATTCTGGCTGTCACTAAATTTTGTGTGGTTCTGCTAGAAATTGCTCAATTATTCAAGCTACGTATTAATTCTAAGTTTCAATGCATGATATTATTTTTTGTGTTTCAGGGGAAGGTCAGTGTAGCAGATATGATAGCCTTTTCCCCTTCTGAAGTAGTATCATCAAAGCATGATGGTAAGTTTGTAAACCATGTGCAATATTTGTTTTCCTCTCTGAATGTACTTTTGGAAAAACTTACTCATTCGTGTTTTTCTTTTCTCAGGGAGTCTCAAATACTGGGAGAGTTCCATTACTCTTGTGAACATTGTTAAAAATGAGATCCGTGATGGGCAGCTGAGCTTCAGGGGCAAGCGAGTTCTGGAGGTAACTTGCCATTTTATACATTTTTATCTTAATGGTGTTCTGTACCTTCGTACAAGGTGTATGCCCCTGCTCATGCTTCTATTGAAACAGAATGTGTGCCAACCACTGTCCGAATTTCTGCATCATACTAGTGTTAGGTACTTAGTTTATTTCAGCTTGATGTCTATGTACCTAAAGCAGCTGCTAAATTTGTTTTTGACTATGCCTACTGCACTAGCAGTCATATAGTTTTTGTACAGATCTTCAAAATTCAGCTTTATGACTTGCAGCAAGTACTTTATTCTTAATGCCTTCGTGAATCATTAATTTCCTTCATAAATTATTAATTTTATTTTGAAAATTGTTGCAGCTTGGATGTGGATCTGGACTCGCTGGGATTTTTGCCTGCTTGAAGGTGTGTTCAAAATCTCTCTACTGCTTTGGTGTTTATCTAATCTATTAAATACTTCTTATTTTAAAATTTATTTACAATTTTCTTTAATTTTGGAGACATTGTGTCTTTGCGTTTTCTTGTCACACATAAACCGTGGATTGATTTCTTGCTTAAATTCCTCTACAGGGTGCATCTATAGTTCACTTCCAGGACACAAATGCTGAAACAATAAGATGCAGAACAATGCCAAACGTGCTTGCAAATCTTGAGCAGGCTCGGGACAGGCAGAACAGACCATCAGAGAGCCCTGTAACACCATCTCGACAGCTGTTAGCCCCTGTTGTCCATTTCTATGCTGGGGAGTGGGATGAGCTGCCTACAATTCTCTCAGTTGTGCCCACAACTGCACCACCAACAAACCTTAGCTTCTCTGAGGATGATTTTATGGATGGCTCCAGTAGTTATGATGGGAGCAGTATAGTTGGTCAGGACCCGAGGCGATCCAGAAAGCTTTCTGGCAGCCGTGCATGGGAGAGGGCGACCGAGACTGACCCAGCAGATGGAGGGTACGACGTGATTTTGATTCCCGAGATCCCTAATGCTGTGAACTCCCTGAGGAAGATCTATGCCCTTGTCACAAAGGTCAGTTCTTCACTCCTACTCACCTTCTCATGTGTCATTTTTCCTCATGCACGTAGCCAGTGTTTTAACTGTGAATGTTATTCCTGCAGTGCCTACGCCCACCTTATGGAGTCCTGTATGTGGCCTCAAAGAAGAACTTCGTTGGTTCCAATAGCAGCGCAAGGCAGCTTAGAACTTTGATGGAGGAGGAAGGTGTCCTTGGTGGCCACTTCCTAACTGAGCTATCTGACAGGGAGATTTGGAAGTTCTTTTTCAAGTAAACCAGCAAATCTAGGAACTGGAGAAAAGATCGAGTCATGGCCTCGTCCACACATTCTTTTGATGTCTGTTCTGGCAGCGCTGTACATACCTACCGCGAAACTTAGTTCCATTGATTCTTTCGTAATAGGTTCAAATATGCGTCTCAGTTGTTAAAGTTTGCAAATGAGTTGGCATTTTAACCTTCTGTAGATCTCCTATCCCGTACCTGTTTAGTGCAGAAATCAAATTGTATCGAGCATTTGTATACCGAATCTGTGGTGCTGGCCTTCTAGTCGCAGCATGATATCAGCAATGTGCACAAAGCGTTATTCTACTTTCTTGTCGGTTTTACTTCGTGTGTATGCCTCGTAGTTGGGTATCATCATGTTTTAGGATTGTGGTATTTCTTTAAGGACAAAAATGTTGGTGGACGCTTCTAGTAGCTCAGATTCATGGAGGAAGTGAGGTACTGGTTTCAGTTGGTCTGTACTCTACGTTTTGTCTGTGATCCATGCGATCCAAACTCTAAAATGAAATAGTAACACCCACGAAACCTTTAAACTTAACTGCTTCAACGATTTCACGGTATGTGCATGCTTAGTAGGCAGAAAACTACAAACACAGTTTTCAAGTTAAATTTTGCGTGCTTTTCTTGCTTTGCTCGGCCCATCCTTTATCCTACATGTGTAAGCAATACGCGGAGTCTTCTTGAAACTCAGGCTGTTATCAGGCAGTGCCAGAAAAGGTTGAACACTAGGAGATGTGGGCGCCGATAGGTGGGCCACCCTTTCTCTATGCTGCGAAGTACACCACCGACAGATACCCTACACACTAGCTAAGTGCCCAAGCCTTGCCTTCGCCTTCAACATATGTCTTTGCTACGTCGCCATGTCACAATACAAATCGTCAATTGATGTGTCTTTATTGTCCCTTCGCTATCATAGTCTCATATTAGTCGTCGACTCGGCCTGTGGTGTCACCACCAGGTAGCGGCAGAGGGACATAAATCACCGCATATTGGGGCAGGTCAGATAGCACTGATTTTACGTTTTAGGGGTTTAAGCATGTTTCTTACAATGGGTCCCGCTGTCACGTGTCACCTGGTTGTCTTGACGAAAGGGTAGAGACGGACATTAGGTCTGCCGCGTAATAAAATAGACGTTCGCAACAACGGCTTCGTCCACTTCTCTCCACTCTCCTCCGGTCGCACCCTGCCGCTGCAGCGCCACACAGATCTCCGTCACCGCATCGCCAGAATGGTTTCCCAGGGTGATTCATCCGATGACAGGAGATCTCTAAGCACCAAGGTATGTGTTTCGTCGGCAATTCTTGGGTAGCTAGGGTTAGGGTTCATATCAAATTGGGGATTTTGGATTAGAGCTCGATTTTAGGCTATTTGTCTTGCACGGATGGTAGGGTTCCAATAGCATGTACGACTCGGATTATTGTGGAAGAGCCGATGATGGAGATATGACTGTGCTTTGCAAATGCAATTGCGTGGCTGTGAAGCATGTAGCTTTCGAGGGATGCTGGACTAGCAGGAGATTCTTGGCCTGTTCAGGGGAGGTTAGTGCCACTAGTGATCCACTGTCTGTGATGATAACATGCTTTTTTTTACAAAGTTTTTACATATTTGTTCTTGGTCATCTTATCTGCATTTTAGGACCTGCTCTGGATCCGCCTCTAAACATGATATGCCCCCAAGGACGATCCACGCGTGGTCGTTTCCCCCACGTTCCTCCTTATCCACGGCACGCCGACGGCGAGAGCCGCCGCCACCGTCGCCTCCCATCGCCACTTCGTGTCTGCGAGATGTGGAGAAGGGAAGGGAGAAGAGCAACTGACCTAAACCACCCTAATAGACGCATACTTAAGAGCATCTCTAGCAGATATCGCATCCTGCCCCGTACCGCAAAATAACCGCCAGTTTGCGGTACGAGGCGGAAAAAGTGACTTTTCTAGATACCGCATATCGTACCGCATTCAAAAAAATTTACGGCTCCCCGCATATCGCCCTCCGCATCCCGCATATTTTCGGTTTCGCCTGGTCTTTTTGCCGCTTCTCGCATATGCTCGCGAGTGGAGGCGCGCTGAAGATTCATGCCTCCTGTCTGGGAATACTCCTCCACCGTGCTCCCCACCACCACCACCGCCCTGTACCAATTCCCTGGTTCCTGGCCACTGCGCACCGGCGCCGCCTTCCGCTGCCGCGCGCCGTCATCGCTCTGGAGTGCCCGTCGCGTCGTCTGCCGCTGTCACCGCGCTACCCAACGCGGAGCCACCACTGGCGCTATCGCCTCTCGATCTACGGCAGAATTGCTCCGCCGCCCGTCCGTCCCCTGCCAATCGACCGCATGCGCATCGGATCTGCACGCCACCCGTCTGACGCCGCCGTCTGAGCCGGTAAACCCTCTTGCTCCTACGTTCCTTTGTCTCAAAATTTGAAATTTCTTAGATTTAGGATCCGTGCGGCGGAGATTTTGTAGACGAGTTCGGCATGGAGTGAATCATGGTGTTCTGCGATGAGTTCTTCCATCGCTTTTTGATGGAGGACTCGTCTTTCGACAAATCCGACTGGGAGGACCTCGACGATGACGACACGGAGGACCTGCTTCTGTTGGCTGCCGTCGACGAACTGGAGGCGGAGGAGAATACCCGAAAAATAATTAGGGGATCAACTGTCGGGCGATTGTGCATCCCGCGCAACCGCGTTCTAGGACACGAGATGCTCATGCGAGATTATTTTGCCAAGACACCCATCTACCCCACTCGTTTGTTTCGCCGCTGGTATCAGATGAGACGGCCCCTGTTCGAGAAGATTGTGAATGTTTGCGAGGCCAACTGTCGGTACTTCATGCAACGTAGAAATTGTGTTGGCTTGCTTGGTTTCAGTTTATACCAGAAGATCTCTGCCGCGATGAGGGTGATGGCCTATGGAGTGTCAGCTGACTACACTGATGAATATCTTCGTATTGGTGAAGATACGACCATGGCATGCGTGCACAAATTCGTGAAGACATTGATCAAGGTTTTTGGCCCAATGTACCTTCGAGGACCAAACGAGGAGGACACGAAGAGGCTCACGGTAGAGAATGAGAAAATTGGTTGGCCAAGATGTTCGGAAGCCTCGATTGCATGCATTAGAGATGGAAGAACTTCCCAAAAGCATGGCATGGGCAGTACATTGGCCATCACCGAGATACAACAATCATGCTCGAAGTTGTGGCCTCGCAGGACTTGTGGATATGGTATTGCTTCTTTGGTCTACCGGGTTCTCTGAATGACATCAACGTCTTCTAGAGATCTCATTTGTTTTCAAAGCTAACAAATGGAGAACAGCCGACCTACAACTACAAGATCAATGGCCGTGAGTATAATATGGGATATTATCTCACAGATGGGATTTATCCAAAATGGGCAACATTTGTGAAAACAATAAGTAGACCCCAAAACCTCCAAGAAGCTCATTTTGTAACTTGTCAAGAAGCAGCCCGCAAAGACATCGAGAGAGCTTTTGGTGTTCTTCAAGCTAGGTTTCCAATTGTCTGAGGGCCTGCTCGTTATTGGCAAAAGAAACACCTGAACAACATCATGAAAGCATGTGTAATTCTACACAACATGATTGTTGAGAATGAGAGAGAGAGAGAGAAGAGGTTGCCCTTGGAGTATAACAATGTTGGTTGCCGTGTCAAGCCTAGAAGAAACCCTAACAGGAAACAAGCATTCCTTGAAACCTACCGGCATATTGAAAACAGAACTTAGCATTTCAATCTTCGTCGAGATCTTATTGCCCATCGTTAGTCATTGCTAGGCAGGAGTTTCCATTAAGTTTTCTTTTTATCCATTTATCTTTCATACAAAACTCTCATTTATTTGTGCTCTTAAATTCTTCATTTTTGAAATGTTGTTGTAAACTATGGAATATTGTTGATTTGTAATTCTGTAACATTGATCGATTTGATGAATAAAATATGCATGTGTTGCTTAATTTGATTTGCAAATATATTTCTGAGATTAATAGACGGTTCTATTTTGTGGGCCGAAAAATGGCGGTGCGGAACAGATACCACATACGCTTACCGCAAAACAATAAGTGTATGCGGTTTTGTGGTAAGCGTATGCGGTATCTGTTTCCGCGTCGCTGTTTTCCGGGCAGAAAAAATGGTTTGCGATACACCGCATCCGCGGTTTGCAGTACCGCGAGATGCGGTATCTGCTGAGATGCTCTAACGGCCATCTCTGCCCTTTCGTCAAGACAACATCAGTGGGACCTGACAGTGGGCCCCATTGTTAGCAACATGGTTAAACCCACCAAAACGTGAAATCAGTGTTATCTGTCGACGACCTGCCCCAATATGCGATGGTTTCTGCCCCTAGCTATGCCTGGTGGTTATGTGACACCGCTGGCCCAATTGTGGTGGTTTTCTATTATTACCTATCGACTTCACCTCTAGATGAATGCCACTCATATTAAGTCCCTCCACTCTTGCATTCTCCACGCTGTTCTCTAACTTAAATTTCGCATTGTCGCAGAATAATTATCTAGTATTAGTTATTATTATATAATAGGAACACACATGGCAATGCCATCATTTGTCTCGATGGTGCGCATGATAATTATGGGTTTTGTTTGATTTCAGATGGACAAGATACCTGCAAAAATATTGAGAAAGAAACAAAAAATTGTAACCAATTTTTAAATAAGAGAGCGTAAAAGCATTGAGTACACCTTGACAAGCAAGTGGTATTCACTTCCATCTACCTCTAAAGTTTCTACTCCCTCCGGTCCATATTACTTGTCGCTCAAATGGATGTATCTAGATATGTTTTAGTGCTAGATACGTCCAATTCAACGACAAGTAATATGAATCGGAGGGAGTATCATATATTTTCTAGATTTGGTATGCATAGTTTCCTTTAGGAACACATGTGCAATATATACGGTGATCCTTGTCTTTTACTCCCTCCATCTTGAAATAGTGACTCGGATTTGAATAATGTCACATCCCAAGATTTTATAAATTTGGGACTATAAAAAAATGCATTTGCATTGCATCATTTGCATCCATGAAAATTTGAATTGTAAAACCCTATGTTCAAACCCTATTTTGACTCACTAAAAGGCTCCTACAAAGGTTATACACGCATTTATAAAATCACTATTCAAAAGTAGTCAAACTATTGACAAAAAGATACTACGATGATCCTATTATTTTTAGAAAAATTCGAAGACAAAAATCAATTCATTTGGAGATTATTTGAAAAAGATATGAAAGAAATCAGAAAATAGAAAAGGAAAAAGAATAAAAAAGAATCCTAATCTAACGGCCCGGCCAGCCGAAGCGGCCCAGCCCAGCCGGCCCGTACCTAATCTACCGCGCGCCAACAAAGCGAGCAGCGCACAGCAGCAGCTAGCGGCCCAGCAGCAACCCAGCCGCGCCCCTCCCCCTGAGCCGCTGACAGCCCTGGTCCACCTGTCATCTCCCTCACCGTGTCTTCCTCGATCTGGACACCGAGTTGAACCACCGCCGCGAAAATCTCCAAATCCGGTTGATTCATCCACCCCCGCCTTAGAATCTTATCGCCCCCCTTTAAAGTAACTCAATGCCGCATTTTCCCTTCTTTTTTTGCTCTAATCGAAACCCTAGAGCTGCCCCCAGGTCGATTTCCGAGCTCGTCGAATCTTGCCGCCGCCGACAGAGTCCCAGGTCGAGCACGACCCCATCGCCCCCGACCCCTCCTTCCCCCACCATCCTCTCCCTAGTTCACTACCTCGTCGACCTGACCCACTTCCCTCTCCGCAGGACCACCAGAACGCCCACGCAAGCTCGTCGGAGTACCACCGACGCCGCACGCCTCCAACCGCCCTTCACTGCTGTCCTAGGATGAACGAATCAATGCCGAGGACGTGTTCATACTTGTCGTCGACGTCCACTTCTCATGGACCTCCTCTCCGACGCTAGGGACCGACAAGCCGCCGCCACCGCCACCCCCCCGAGCGACACCGCCACTCCCCGAGCGACACCGCCGTCCGCTGCCGCCGCAGTGAGGTCACCGCCGGAGGAGAGCAAGCTCTTGCTCAGCAGCCGTCGGATCTTGATCTAGTGGCCAAGAATAGACCACTAAACTGAAGAGGTATGGACCAATAGAAACACGCCACATTGCGACGCGTGAGCGCAGTCAGCAGAGTTAACGCTGACGCGGTAAAAGAAATAGAAAATGATTTATCAATTGCAGAAATTATGTAAAGATTAGAAAATCTATATAAAAAGATCTACAAACTCCAAAGATACAATATAATATACCATTGGAAAGCTAATTTTGTGCAGCATATGAATCTGTAATTGTATCAGACATTTACTCTAAGTATTTGTCGTGATTAGTTAAATGGTTTAATGCCCTTTATAGAGCAATAAATTCGCAGAAAATAAACTACTGGTCATAAAAATACAAAAGATATACCCCTAAAATAACAAAAATGTGTAGAACATGATTATGGAATAAAATTGCAAGTTTACAGTAAATAAAATTTTAAGTGAATATAAATGCATATTGTAGTATTTTAATTCTACAAAATGATCTGCAAACTATTTTGACATGAATCCTTTTGCTACTGACTCTAAATCAACATATCTTTTGAGGAGTATGTTTACCAAAAATTAACTACATTGGTTACAATAGAGGCTAATTTAAACCGAATAAATCCTATTAAATGGATGTAATTAATGCATTAAATGGTTTTGATGCATTAAAAAAGTTTTCCATGCATGCCATCAGTAGATATATTGATCAGAGAATATTAATGAGCTACTAAAACTTTTATTAAAGTGCCATGCATGCATTATGTTGCATTTATTGATTTCTATGTGTGGATTGTTTATTTGGTTAAATTGCTTTCATGTAGATTGTGAGGATTGTAACCCGTGTGATTATCCGGATTGTTTGTTTGACTCCAACAACTACCAAAGCAAGTGGAGATTCATAAAAGTCCTATTTACTTTCTATATGCATTGTAGCTTTGTTTTGTTTTTACAAGTTATATCTATTGTTATGATATATCCTATTATGGTTGTAGCCTTTCTTGTTAGGTGAGACGCCATAAGTAGTTGTGCTTAGTTGTGCTTACGTTGACGAGGGTGGGATACACCATGATAAATATTGCTTTGAAAGTATGTGTTTGGAAAATTTGAAAACAACTTAATTAATGAACTCTCTGGGTGGAATTGGTAATTGCTTGGTTCATGAATGCCGGGTCCATGTCTATGGTTTACCCGAGTATCTCACTTGTGGATTGCCACCCAAGTTTCATAGAAATGATTAGTGTCTTGATTTGGTAGCTTACGTGTATAGCCATATGCCAGTGAGTTATGGGTGGCTGGATGGACTTAGTAGGTCGTGGTGACCCGAGCTCTTCATATCCAGAGATGTAGTGAATGTGATAGGTTGGAACGGTGCGTGGTTGGGCTTGGGGAGCTACTTCCTGAATTGTCTCTTCTTGGACTTCTCCCTATTATGACTCAATATGCATGTCATGGTACGAGCGGGTCGACCAGGTCATATGGGTAAAGTATACAACCCATGCAGGGTGTAAAACTAAGTACTTAGCCGTGTCCCCGGTAATGGATGTTTGAGTTGTTGAATTTATGGGTGCTATGACATGTTCTCGTTCATTCTAACTTCGCAATTGCTAAAACTTGTGGTCGAAACATAATTGGGTTGTGTGATGATGATCAAATATTTACAAATGATTTATAAATGATAGGACAAAGTTATTTGCCGCTGCAACTAAGCTTGAACCCCACAAGCCAGATATGCATGTAGTGATTAGCCTTGTTGTTCACTCATAGTTCCACTTGCCAATACATTCAAAGTATTGACCACTCGTTGGCTACAACCTTTCATGTTGCAGGTTATTGTTCCAATTGTTCTGAGTGATCTTATAGGTTGCGATTCTCCACTCAACAGTTGTTCGCCTGTGGCATAATTAAAGATGGAGCCTACTATTTGTTTATGCTTCTGTATGCTACTTGAATATTTGAGCTAGCTTAGAGCTATGCATTATATAATAATTGTAAATTCTGGATCATTCGATATAATAATGATACACTGTTATATTCTTTGGTATTCATCTGTACTGTGTGTGCTAGTGAACCAATCTAGGGATTGACACTATACACAAGAACTCAGCCTTATCAGGCGAGGGTGTTACAGGATGGTATCAGAGCAGTGTGTTGACTGTATGATCGTGACCTAGGATTGGAATAGGAAAGCCACAGAAAAGTATAAGTACTATTTCAATCTATCTATTCTCTCCTTACACTTCTTTCTAGTATCTTCTTATCATTTCAATTCTCATATTCTTCTCTTTTAAAATATAGAAGAAAGACTCTTGCTATGGATGAACTCATAATTTTGTACTTATTAGATACTTGTAATCCTTGGTCCTTATTTTCTAATCTCATCTTGTTCGAAACTTATAGATGAACACTTGTTCGAGAAAGCACAAGATAAACAATAGTTAGATGATGTCCACCATGTAGTTTCGATAGGGTTTCGCTTAGATATAGCAATCGATCATTGCAAGAACTTGTGTGATAGTTGGTTTATTGTACTTAGGTTGTGCTATTTAATACCCCAAAGTTTCAGAATGTTTATAGTAGTTTTCATAACATGTTAATGAAAGTTTTGATTAGAAATTTGTGATAATTTCGCTGTAGTTTTCTGCCTGACCTGTTGTATTGCACGATTTTGCATGTTTTACTGGTAGCTCGGATTGATCTCATATTTTAGGATCTGCTTGATAATTTTCTGTAGTATAAGCACAAAAATTGGCTAAAATTCCTGATTAGTTTAAGGTGTCCAGAAAAAATCGTGAACCCTGCTGTAGTTTCAGGACAGATTATGTCTGTTGCTTTCGAGATTGTTGGTTCACCCGCAAAAGAATTTTAGTGAAAAGTGTAACACCCTTCGAATCGTCCCTATGCAAGTTTTAGCGCTTCCCGCCAAACCCGCATAGAAATGATTCAGGGACGCCCACCAGGCACTTTTGTGCGGGTAGAAAACGAAGTAATACCATTACACAACAGTCCTCGATGGGACCCACAGAACACACACACACACACACACACATATATATATATATATATACAGCACAACTCCAAGAGTCAAGATTGCAGATATACACTACAAAGATCCAAATCACCTTGAAAACGATACAACGTCCGAGTACGGACAAGATGCAAATGGGGCTAAGAGCCCTGAAGATTAACCAATGGCGTCCATAACCCTGCCCAGGCCAAGCCGGAAGGGTAACCCTGCTAACAACGTCGAGCTCAAACCTGCTAAAACAAAAGGGGTGCCGACAAAGGGCAAAGGAAAAAGAGGAGCGTCAGTACTGAGGCTAGTACACGGCGAGGCTAGAATTCGGCGGCTCTCGCCTACATAGGTATGGTGGACTGAAGCGGCAGCGCAGCATGCACTAAACAACCTATAGAGACTCGGTAAATCTGGCGGCTATTAGACAGGGATAAGAAAGATCTATTCGGATCCAACCTGATACTAACACCAAACATACCCATCCTGGTATTTCCCCCTCGAGACCAAACGAGGAAGTCAGACCGAGGAACTCACACAGTTGGCAATTTTGCTCATTCCGTTATAGTTGCAGCACTTACTAATCAGATATAGATAGCATGAGTCATCCTGAAGTATAAGTAGTGGGCAGTTTTAATTAACCATTCTGTGGTAGTTGGAACATTTACTAGTCCGATATAATTGTTCTGAGGAATCCCAAAACCCAGCAGTTGTTGGCACTTTTATTACATTCCATTGGAGTTGCAATACTTACTAGGCAGGTATAGTATGACACAGATCACCACAGATCCACCAGTTGTTGGCATTTTTATTATCCATTCCATTGTAGTGAAGCTGATTACTAGTCACATATTAAGTCAAATTTATAGCACTACTTTAGTTATGCTTGTCTATGGTCAAGATACTGTGCTCCAAGTCGTCCATAACCGTGGACACGGCTTTCAGAAAGATTTACCCTGCAGGGGTGCACAAATAGCAACACACACGATCAACCTCGGAAAAACCAAATCAAAACCCAACGAGGCTTTCACGACAAAGCAATCATAGGATTCATAAAATATTTCAGGGGGCCACCCCACTAAGCTACCCGCAACGAAGTTGGCCGGCTCCGAGACGGACCCAGGGTTTGTGACAATGGCTGTAAATGACTGGGAACCCGAAAGTGTGACTGGGCTTGTCGATACCGCGAAAACATTCCACGTTCTAAAACAGTACGGGTGCTCCACGCACAATCGTAAATAAAGCAGTAAGCATGGCATAAGTACAGGATAGTAATAAAGCCCCAAACTACTTGTGGCCCCAAGAAATAAGAAATGAATCAAGCTCTGGCTAAGGGGGATTCATAGAGTCTCCCGTATGTGGATAGTGTGAATAGTCAAGGAACATGTATCAAGTACTCGGGGTCCTACGGGACACAAGTGAGCGTGGAAGAACCAAATAATGTCTATTGCCCACCGATACCTCTGCATTAGTTATATCTAGCAATTTAATAGTTGTATTTAAAGTCATGATCATCTCCACCGTAAACATCTGCCAGCATTCCAACAACTGTGGTACTTGACAACACGAGATTGCACCTGAGCAAGCAACTACGACTCGCAAGGCCAGCTATCTACCAAACACGGGTAATAGGAGGTGTCCAAGGCAATATAGAGGCTGCACGGGATATAACTGGTGTACGGAAACTAAAGCATCGCGACACGGATAACAATAGATAAACAGGAGGAAATAAAGACTATAAATGCAAAATAGGTAGAAGGGGGAGAGATGCTCGCCTGGGGAACACTGCCGAAGGTTCATATCTGGAGAACTTGTCAACACTCGCATCAACTCATCGGCCTATTCCGCGAAGAAGCAAGCACTAGAAGAAACACCGGATGCAATATTTAATACTACGACAGAAGATCCGGCATGCTTATGATATGATGCAGATGCGGTGCAATTAGGCAATATTAAGCGGAACCGGGGTCCCCACAATTAATTAGACGGTTCGAGTTATTTAACTACCCCGCAATTTAAATGTTGTATGAACAGGGCGAAACATGACATTGGTTCGCTACACCAATTTAAATGGAGTCCGGAACAAGACTAGAATAGCTCGCATATAGACTCCATATCTAATTTAGGTGAATCGACTATTTAACCCAACCCACCAGATGACATGTATGCAAGCATGATGATTTAATGACGCGACAGGTATATGTCATATTATAAAAATAGAGGCTTAGGGTCACACATCTAGGTTCGGAAGATCTTGGTTCCAGGGGTTCGGGGTTCGACAGGGTTTGACGGGGAACGAGGTTCGGACTCTGGGGTTCAGGGTCTTCGGATCTGTGAAGGAGATCATGGCGTTTCGAGGAGAAGATCTTGGCGTGCCGAGGGTTCGGTCTTTGGATCCTGGGAAGGAGGTCTTGCGGTTTCCGCGGAGAACTTGGTTCGGCATCGGTCTTGATTTTAGACGATCTGGGCGACAACATGGTTCACCGGGCGACATCACGTTAACAGGAGTACGTCCACTATAACTCAACAGGATATAGTAGCGTCAACGAGCAGCAGCTGCTGGCCGGGACAAACACCGAGACACAAATGACCAGAGCAAGGTAGCAGCGCTCACACGAGGTGGAGGTGCTCGAGGACACGCGATGCGGCGGCTCTCGGGACGCGTAGGTAGACAAAGCCGACGCGCATACGCGAGGCACTTGTGGCGCCTGGCTTGGCGAGGAATAGGACAACGACCGGCACAACACAGAGACGAGGCCTGCTAAGCGCCAAGGCAGGGCGTGGGCGAGCACGGGTCACCGGCGCTGGAGACGGAGGAGACGGGGCGTCGTGGGCGCGCGCCTGCGGAAGGAGGGCGACCTCGCAACGGCGGCGTGGTGCAGGGACGAGCGGGCATGTGGGGCCGGCTTGATCTAGAGGGCCAACGTGATGCAACGGCTCGGGATCTGGCGTAGGGTGTCTACGGCGGTGAGGCGGAGAGAGGCCCGGCAGAGGCCGAGGCGGGATGGTGGCTGAGCCAGCGGTGGCGCTCTGCTTGGTGGGGAGGCAGGGTGAGGTCGACCCGGGCCGGAATGGGGAGGCGCCGGCGGTGGACGACGGGTCGGTCGACGAGGACGTCGGCGTGGCCGGGCTCCGCGACACGGAGGCGGAGGATACAGCACCGGGGTGGAGGGCGGCCGGCGAGGCGGGGGCTCGCGGCTGCTGGCGGGGGGCGTGGAAGGCGGCGGGGTAGGTGGCGAGGAGGGCCTGGGGAAGGCCGGCGGCGGGGTAGGTGGCGAGGAGGCGCAGACGCGCGGGCGGAGAACACGAGGTGGTCGGGAGCGTGTCGGTGGTGGGGAGGTGGGGCCAGGCATGTGGGAGTGCGGCAGGTGGGGATGGGAGCGGGGGTTGGTGGAAAGAGCGATGGAGTGTGTGGTGGGGGTCGCGCGGGCAGGGTGGACAGGCGCGGGATCCTGAGGCAGGACCAGGGGGTGGAGGACTGGCCAGGGTGGCGGGTGGAGGCTGGGGTTGTCGGTGGGAGTGGGTCAGGTGGGGACAGCGGGGTGACGTGGCGCGCTGCGAGTGGAGGGAGTGAGGTGGCTGTGTGGGGTGTTGCGCGAGTGGGCGTGTGTGTGTGTGGGTTGTGTGTGCGTGTCGTGTGTAAGGGTAGGGGTAGGTGGCTGAGAGCGGGAGGGTGTGCTGGCGGGTGCGTGGCAGGGTGGTGGCGGCGGCTGTAGGTGGGAGTAGGTGGGGTGTTGGTCTAGTTTATAGGGTTAGGGTTTGGGGGTTGTCTAGTTGGGACGGGTAGTAGACTGCTGGCTTGCTGGGCTTTTGGCCTGGCAGGCTAGAGGTCTCCCCAGTCTGAAAGAAATAGTTTTATTTATTTTTGTTTTGTCTGAAATAGACTTTTGTAAATATTTTGTAGATAAAAGAAAATATCCGGAAGAGGCCGGGGTTTTAATTTGAAATAAAGACAGGGGATATTTAGAAAACAAATATAGGCTTTTAGAAAATAGTTTAGACAAACATATGCATGATGATGATGCTCAAATGCAATGTGGCATGATGACATGAGCATGCGGTCATGATGATTCAATGCACAAAAACACAACGATTTTCTAGTAGTGGTTTTAGCGGGATGCCATAATTCGAGACCACTAACAATGGATCTTGCCCTCGAGATCCGCCTCATGGTACCGGGAAGAAGGCCGATGACCCGAATCTTCTCGCTTCGTGTAGATCCTCGTGACACCACTAACAAGAGGTCATTGCTCACATTCGTCAAGAACACTCCGGAGAAACAAGACGAAGAAAGAGGTCACAAGGATACCTCTAACTTTAGTGGAAGGAATAAGATTACATTGATCCACCATTCAACGTACAAAAGCATATGATAAGAGTAGTGGTATGGTCATGACTCCATCCCGCACTCAAAGCATTACTCTATACACGAATAGAAGAATCATGCAACCACTCGCAGAATCAGACTGTAGATCTTTACAAGCGATGTTCGGAGAACAAAGGAATGATGCATGCTCTTCATCGGATCTGGCGTAGATGATGTTGTCGCGTCGGAAAACACCGGAAGGCACAAACAAGGAACAAATAATGGTACCATAGATAAAGGATCACTCTGATAGAACGAAGACCGGATGTAGAAGCACAGTTACCAAAGGAGGAAGCGAAACCCTGAAGGTACGACGGAAACCCAACCACGAGAAATCCTAGACTTGAAGAAAGGTAAGAGAGCAAATTTAAAACACGCAGAGGTAAGAGGAGAATAGCAGAGGGGTAAGGAGTAAAAACAGACCTAATCAGATCTATCCAACCGATTTTGCAAAATAGTTTTGACACTCTACTTCGGCCGTTAGCTAGGTTATCCTACATGCTAGACCAGTGGGGTATCGCAACTGCTGAGCTCTGATACCACTCTGTAACACCCTCGAATCGGCCCTTTGCAAGTTTTAGCGCTTCCCGCTAAACCCACATAGAAACGATTCAAGGATGCCCACCAGGCACTTTCATGCGGGTGGAAAACGAAGTAATACCATTACACAACAGTCCTCGATGGGACCCACAGAACACACACACACACATATATATATATATATATACAGCACAACTCCAAGAGTCAAGATTGCAGATATACACTACAAAGATCCAAATCACCTTGAAAACGATACAACGTCCGAGTACGGACAAGATGCAAATGGGGCTAAGAGCCCTGAAGATTAACCAATGGCGTCCATAACCCTGCCCAGGCCAAGCCGGAAGGGTAACCCTGCTAACAACGTTGAGCTCAAACCTGCTAAAACAAAAGGGGTGCCGACAAAGGGCAAAGGAAAAAGAGGAGCGTCAGTACTGAGGCCAGTACACGGCGAGGCTAGAATTCGGCGGCTCTCGCCTACATAGGTATGGTGGACTGAAGCGGCAGCGCAGCATGCACTAAACAACCTATAGAGACTCGGTAAAACTGGCGGCTATTAGAGAGGGATAAGAAAGATCTATTCGGATCTAACCTGATACTAACACCAAACATACCCATCCTGGTATTTCCCCCTTGAGACCAAACAAGGAAGTCGGACCAAGGAACTCACACAGTTGGCAATTTTACTCATTCCGTTATAGTTGCAGCACTTACTAATCAGATATAGATAGCATGAGTCATCCTGAAGTATAAGTAGTGGGTAGTTTTAATTAACCATTCTGTGGTAGTTGGAACATTTACTAGTTAGATATAATTGTTCTGAGGAATCCCAAAACCCAGCAGTTGTTGGCACTTTTATCACATTCCATTGGAGATGCAATACTTACTAGGCAGGTATAGTATGACATAGATCACCACAGATCCACCAGTTGTTGGCATTTTTATTATCCATTCCATTGTAGTGAAGCTGATTACTAGTCACATATTAAGTCAAATTTATAGCACTACTTTAGTTATGCTTGTCTATGGTCGAGATACTGTGCTCCAAGTCATACATAACCGCGGACACAGCTTTCAGAAAGATTTACCCTGCAGGGGTGCACAAATAGCAACACACACACATCAACCTCGGAAAAACCAAATCAAAACCCAACGAGGCTTTCACGACAAAGCAATCACAGGATTCATAAAATATTTCAGGGGGCCACCCCACCAAGCTACCCGCAACGAAGTTGGCCGGCTCCGAGACGGACCCAGGGTTTGTGATAATGGCTGTAAACGACTGGGAACCCAAAAGTGTGACTGGGCTTGTCGATACCGCGAAAACATTCCACGTTCCAAAACAGTACAGGTGCTCCACGCACAATCGTAAATAAAGCAGTAAGCATGGCATAAGTACAGGATAGTAATAAAGCCCCAAACTACTTGTGTCCCCAAGAAATAAGAAATGAATCAAGCTCTGGCTAAGGGGGATTCATAGAGTCTCCCGTATGTGGATAGTGCGAATAGTCAAGGAACAAGTATCAAGTACTCGGGGTCCTACGGGACACAAGTGAGCGTGGAAGAACCAAATAACGTCTATTGCCCACCGATGCCTCTGCATTAGTTATATCTAGCAATTTAATAGTTGTATTTAAAGTCATGATCATCTCCACCGTAAACATCTGCCAGCATTCCAACAACTGTGGTACTTGACAACACGAGATTGCACCTGAGCAAGCAACTACTACTCGCAAGGCCAGCTATCTACCAAACACAGGTAACAAGAGGTGTCTAAGGCAATATAGAGGTTGCACGGGATATAACTGGTGTACGGAAACTAAAGCATCGCGACACGGATAACAATAGATCAACATGAGGAAATAAAGACTATAAATGCAAAATAGGTAGAAGGGGGAGAGATGCTCGCTTGGGGAACACTGCTGAAGGTTCATATCCGGAGAACTTGTCGACACTCGCATCAACTCATCAGCCTAATCCACGAAGAAGCAAACACTAGAAGAAACACCGGATGCAATATTTAATACTACGACAGAAGATCCGGCATGCTTATGATATGATGCACATGCGGTGCAATTAGGCAATATTAAGCGGAACTGGGGTCCCGACAATTAATTAGACAGTTCGAGTTATTTAACTACCCCGCAATTTAAATGTTGTATTAATAGGGCGAAACATGGCATCGGTTTGCTACACCAATTTAAATGGAGTCCGGAATAAGACTAGAATAGCTCGCATATAGACTCCATATCTATTTTAGGTGAATCGACTATTTAACCCAACCCACCAGATGACATGTATGCAAGCATGATGAGTTAATGATGCGACAAGTATATGTCATATTATAAAAATAGAGGCTTAGGGTCACACATCTGGGTTCGGAAGATCTTGGTTCTAGGGGTTCGGGGTTCGACAGGGTTCGACGGGGAACGAGGTTCGGACTCCGGGGTTCAGGGTCTTCCGATCTGTGAAGGAGATCATGGCGTTCCGAGGAGAAGATCTTGGCGTACCGAGGGTTCGGTCTTCGGATTCCGGGAAGGAGGTCTTGCAGTTTCCGCGGAGAACTTGGTTCGGCATCGGTCTTGATTGTAGACGATCTTGGCGACAACATGGTTCACCGGGCGACATCATGTTAACAGGAGTACCTCCACTATAACTCAACAGGATATAGTAGCGTCAACGAGCAGTAGCTGCTGGCCGGGACAAACACCGAGACACAAATGACCAGAGCAAGGCAGCAGCGCTCACGCGAGGTGGAGGTGCTCGAGGACGCGCGACGCGGCGGCTCTCGGGACACGCAGGTAGACAAAGCCGATGCGCGTACGCGAGGCACTGGTGGCGCCTGGCTTGGCGAGGAAGAGGACGGCGACCGGCGCGACACAGAGACGAGGCCTGCTAGGCGCTAAGGCAGGGCGTGGGCGAGCACGGGTCGCCGGCGCTGGAGATGGAGGAGACGGGGCGTCGTGGGCACACGCCTGCGGAAGGAGGGCGACCTCGCAACGCCGGCGTGGTGCGGAGACGAGCGGGCAGGTGGGGTCCGGCTTGATGCAGAGGGCCAACGCGATGCAGCGGCTCGGGATCTGGCGCAGGGTGTCTGCGACGGTGAGGTGGAGAGAGGCCCGGCAGAGGCCGAGGCGGGAGGGCAGCCGAGCCGGCGGCGGCACTCCGCTTGGTGGGGAGGCAGGGTGAGGTCGACCCGGGCCGGAACGTGGAGGCACCGGCGGTGGATGACGGGTCGGTTGATGAGGACGTCGGCGTGGCCGGGCTCTGCGACACGGAGGCAGAGGAGACAATACCGGGGTGGAGGGCGACCGGCGAGGCGGGGGGCCCGCGGCTGCTGGCGGGTGGGGGGGTGGGGGCGTGGAAGGCGACGAGGCAGGTGGCGAGGAGGCGTGGACGCGCGGGCGGAGAACACGAGGTGGTCGGGAGCGTGTCGGTGGTGGGGAGGTGGGGCCAGGCGCGTGGGAGTGCGGCGCGTGGGGATGGGAGCGGGGGTTGGTGGAAAGAGCGATGGAGTGTGTGGTGGGGGTCGCGCGGGCAGGGTGGACATGCGCGGGATCCCGAGGCGGGGCTAGGGGTGGAGGACTGGCCAGGGTGGCGGGTGGAGGCTGGGGTTGTCGGTGGGAGTGGGTCAGGTGGGGACAGCGGGGGTGACGTGGCGCGCTGCGAGTGGAGGGAGTGAGGTGGCTGTGTGGGGTGTTGCGCGAGTGGGCGTGTGTGTGGGTTGTGTGTGTGCGTGTCGTGTATAAGGGTAGGGGTAGGTGGCTGAGAGCGGGAGGGCGTGCTGGCGGGTGCGTGGCAGGGTGGTGGCGGCGGCTGTAGGTGGGAGTAGGTGGGGTGTTGGTCTAGTTTTTAGGGTTAGGGTTTGGGGGTTGTCTAGTTGGGACGGGTAGTAGACTGCTGGCTTGCTGGGCTTTTGGCCTAGCAGGCTGGCGGTCTCCGCGGTCTGAAAGAAATAGTTTTATTTATTTTTGTTTTGTCTGAAATAGACTTTTGTAAATATTTTGTAGACAAAAGAAAATATCCAGAAGAGGCCGGGGTTTTAATTTGAATAAAGACAGGGGATATTTAGAAAACAAATATAGGATTTTAGAAAATAGTTTCAGAAAAACATATGCATGATGATGACGATGCTCAAATGCAATGTGGCATGATGACATGAGCATGCGGTCATGATGATGCAATGCACAAAAACACATCGATTTTCTAGTAGTGGGTTTAGCGGGATGCCACAAAAAGGAAACTATTTTGTGGATGGTATGCCACTACAACAAAACTTCTGGAACATCAACAAAAGTATTTTGGCTTGAGTGTTGTTTGTGATGATTGTTTCCTTGTGTGCCAATTGATTGTTTCATATAGTTATGGATAGTATTACTTCTCTAGTCTTTCTATCTATAACTCGTCTTTGCTATCCCAATAGACGCCACCCCGTCATCAATCCACTGATATGGAGAAGCTCATGGAAGCACGAGCACAGCTAGCACAAGTGATGAGGCAGTTCATGGCGAACAACAACAACCAGAATAACAACAAACCACCGCCTCACCATGACTTACTCAGCAATTTTCTGATGCTCGGACCACCAACATACTCAAGGTTCTCTAAGCCTACTGTGGCAGATAATTGGTTGCAAAGAGTTCACAAGTGCCTAGTGACTGTTGGTTGCACAGATGTAGCGAAGGTGAGGTTTGCCACTCACTTACTGGAAGGACCTGTAGCAAAGTGGTGGTACAACTATCAAGTCACTCACCCCATAGTCCAAGTAACATGGAACATGTTTTAGAAAGCATTTGGTGAATCACATGTTTCATCTAAAGTCATGAATTCACGTCAGAGAGGATTCAACAATCTACGCCAAGGAAATCATACTATTGCGGAGTACATTGAAGCTTTTAGCAAGGCATCCCATTGTGCAATAGATGATGTGAATTTGGATCATACAACTTGGTGGAGAATGCATGGAGCCATATACAACAGGAGAATAACTTGGGAGGAGTTCAATGAAGTTATATTACGACCTTGTCTTATCACCGAAGCGACAACGACTGAAGAGGATGTTCTAAAGGAACTTAGAGCTTGCAAAGTTTGTGGAGACTTAGGACATGCATACAAGGAGCATCAGGATCAGTGCCCTATTGTGATGGAAGCCATCCAGCTGGAGAGTGCCCCATACCCCAAGTCACTTACTCTCTATGTGAAGGGAACAATCATGCCCCTGTTAGTTGTCACCTTTACCCTATGGTACAACAAGTTAATAAAGGAGTCAAAGATGGAATGTATCAAGACCTAAAGAAGACCCACGAGGAATCAAGGTCTAGGGCAGAGGCCGAAGTTAGAGTCATGCCTCATAAGACCGCATCCAATGTGACCATAAAGTGTTGTTACTCATGTGGAGAACAAGGTCATATCTCTAGTGACTGCTCTAAGAAACAAGAAAGATTTCCTGAATTTGTGGTGAAATACGAAGAAGAAGAACTGAGAAATCTCCTAGCCTTAGAGAGACCTGGGAAGAGGAAGAACGGCCTCACCTCCAATCTGTGGGATATTAGCCAACTATTGCGCTACAATTGTAAAGAGTCAGGGCCTTATGCGTCACATTATCCAGAAAAGAAGAAGGGCAAAGGAAACAAGAAAGATAGATACGCTGACAATATGAAGCCTATAAGGTATCTCACTACTATCACCTGTTAGAAGGGCAACGAGTTGGGACATTAGGTCAATAAATGCCTAGTGAAGGAGCTTCAAGGTGTTGGGCCACAAGAGAAAAACAAAACTTTTTCCTACGCGGTGAACCCAAGATCTAGCTGAGGTAGTAGGCCACGAGAATTACCACTAGACGCGCGGTTGTGGAGTCAATGAAGCACGTCGTTTGATGTAGTGTAGTCCTCATGATCCGTTCCGATCCACGATCGTTGAAGTGCTGAACGTACATCACCAACGCCAGTATCCACACGTACGAGGAGGAGTGCCGGCGATGGACTGCTAGGTCCGGTACGACAGCGATAGGACTGGACTGGAGCTAGGGTTTCCAACACATGGAGTGACCTAACCTTATGCTCTAAGCACCTGCGCCCTAGCTTATATAGGGAGTGAAAGTGGGCTCCACTCACTTGTGGCCCATTCACTAAAAGGCCTATATTAGTCACTGCGAGTCTAACTCACTAACTCTGTCCGTTTCCTTTTTGGGTCCAACCCAAATATGCTCCCGCTCTTAAGTGTGTGACCCGACAGGCTCATGGTGACCCGGACACGATCCGAGTCTCACTCGTGACTAATCAGTTGGTAGCGGCTCCTAGCAGAATGTGCCAACTCCCAAGTACCAAAAAGTCATGACGACATACCTTCCAATGCGACTTTCGTCTGAGTCCCTTTGGCCTCACGATATACCTTGTCGAACTATAGGCGAATAATCGTCATCCCTTAAATAGTTCGACTCTCTTTCTCGATCCGAGATAAGTGATTCATCCGACTAACTCTTAGTCGGTCGCCTCGGTTAACACTTAACCGAGTCACGCATGGCCATCCTTTCCAAATCATATCTTCCGAGAGGGCCCAGAGAATATCTCTCCATATGGAGGGGCAAAATCCCATCTCGGTTATTCACATCACGCAACTTGATTCTCAGTCGACCGGAACTCCACCTTTATAACTGCCTAGTGACGCAACATCGTTTGACAGAACATAAGTCGGTGATCCTCGACTTGGATTATGCAATAACCTCAGGTCTAAGGATTACATTGATTGAGATATACAAATGATGACTTATTCGTTGTATCTCAATATGCGTCAGTCTGACTCGCTAAACTCTTTAGCCGAATCCGTGTAAGTCGGAATAGCATCTCTATGCCCATGACAAGTAGAACAGAGTCATCAGCCGACTTTCACATTAGTCTGAGTTGTGTGTCCAGCACAACCTCAACGACCAAGGACAATCAGTATAAACAACATGAATATATAGTTCCACAATCGAATCACATATTCAATGATATATCTCAGTAGTTCATACATGGACAATAACTTTTGAATACATTGGAAATAACATCATACATGATTGCCTCTAGGGCATATTCCCAACAGTCTCCCACTTACACTAGAGTCTATCATTCGACATCACATGTCTAGGCATCTAATGCCCATAGATCTCAGGTGCGCCTCATGCTTCGGTTGTGGAAGTGGTTTTGTCAATGGATACGCAATGTTTGCATCCATGTGTACCTTGCATAACTTGATATCACCTTGATCCGCGAACTGGCGAATAAGGTGGTACCACATGAGTATATGTTTGTTCTTCTGGTGTTGTCTAGGTTCCTTGGCTTGTGCAATAGCACCATTATTGTCACAATACACGTCTAACGGATTGGACGAGCCCTGAACCACACCAAGATCCATGAGGAAGTTCCTCATCCAAACGGCTTACTTTGTCGCCTCTGAGGCAGCAATATACTCAGCCTCTATCGTAGACGCATACACCGTCTCTTGCTTGGAACTCTTCCAGCTCACATCCCCTCTGTTTATTACAAACACATATCCGGATTGCGAACAAGAATCATCCGAGTCAGTGAGATAAATCGCATCCGTGTAACCCCTTACACTGAGTTCATCCTCACCTCCATAAACCAGGAACATATCCTTAGTCCTTCTCAAGTACTTGAGGATATTTTTAGCCGCTACCTAGTGGATCTCTCCAGGGTCAGCCTGGTATCTACTCACAACACTTAGATCATAGGAAACATTCGGCCTAGTACAAATCATAGCATACATGATGGATCCGACTGCAGAAGCATACAGAATCGCACTCATCCGACTTCGCTCATCAGTTGTCGAAGGACACTGAGTCTTGCTAAGTTTTACGCCATGGGACATCGGTAAGAACCCCTTTTTAGATGATTCCATGTTGAAATTCTTCAACACTTTGTCCAAATATGCACTTTGACTCAATACAATGAGCCGCCTTGATCTATCTCTATAGATTCGGATTCCTAGTATGTAAGTCGCCTCACCCAAGTCTTTCATCAAAAAACTGTTTTCCAATGATTCCTTGGTCTCTTGCAACATCTGGACATCATTTCCAATCAGTAATATGTCATCCACATATAAGATCAGAAAGTTTACTTTGCTCCCACTAAACTTCTTGTATAAACAAGAATCATGATCACTCTTGATGAAGCCAAAGGATTTGACTACCTCATCAAAGCGAATGTTCCAACTCCGAGATGCTTGCTTCAACCCATAACTGGATTTCTGAAGTTTGCTTACCTTGTCAGCATTAGCCGGATCGACAAAACCCTCGGGCTGTATCATATACATGTCCTCGGTTAAATTTCCATTAATGAAGGCCGTCTTGACATCCATCTGCCATATCTCATAGTCGAAATAGGCTGCTATAGCTAACATGATCCGAACTGATTTAAGCATCGCCACGGGAGAGAAAGTCTCATCGTAGTCAACTCCTTGAAATTGTCGGAACCCCTTCGCGACAAGCTGTGCCTTATAGATAGAAACATTTCCATCCATATCAGTTTTCTTCTTAAAGACCCATTTGCACTCGACGGGTCTTGCACCGTCTGGCAGATCAACCAAGTTACAAACTTGATTTTCATCCATGGACTTTAACTCGGATCTCATGGCTCCAAGCCATGACTCAGAATCAGAACCCACCATCGCTTCCGAATAATTTGCTGGCTCATCACTGTCTAACAGTAACACATCACGAACACTTCGCAATCTGGCAGATCTTCGCAGTGTCGGTGCTATTTCCGGCTCAGGTACCACGACCGGCTCATCCTCCAAGGCTTTTGCCGACTCGCTATTGGCTGGTACCTCTCGAATTTCTTCGAGTTGCACCGTGCTCCCACTTACTCCCCGACTGAGAAACTCTTTCTCAAGGAAGACACCGTTCCGAGCGACAAATACTTTGCCCTCTTCTCGGTTGTAGAAGTAGTAACCCAAGGTTTCCCTCGGATATCCTACGAAAATACACTTATCCGACTTAGCTGTAAGTTTGTCCGACTGAAGTCGCTTGACAAAAGCTTCACAACCCCAAATCTTAAGAAAAGATAAACTCGGCTTCTTGCCAGTCCACATCTCATGCGATGTCTTCTCTACCGACTTTGATGGTACTCTGTTTAGTGCGAACGCTGCAGTTTCTAGACAATAACCCCAAAATGATAAAGGAAGATCTGTCTGACTCATCATTGATCGTACCATGTCCAACAAGGTCTGATTTCTCCTTTCCAACACACCGTTTCTTTGCGGTGTTCCGGGAGGAGTGAGCTGGGGAACTATTCCACAACTCTTCAGATGGTCATAACACTCATGGCTCATGTACTCGCCTCCTTGGTCTGACCGAAGAAACTTTATTTTCTTGCCGAGTTGATTCTGTACCTCATTCTGGAATTCTTTGAACTTTTCAAAGGCATCCAACTTATGTTTCATCAAGTAGATATATCCATACCTACTCAAATCATCAGTGAATGTAATGAAGTACTCATAACCACCTATGGCTGTCGTGCTCATCAGGCCACATACATCACTATGTACTAGTCCCAATAAGTCAGACACCCTTTCACAACTCTTTGCAAAAGGTGTCTTGGTCATCTTGCCGAGTAGGCAGGATTCACATGCCTCGAATGACTCCAAGTCGAACGAAGTTAGGAGTCCATAATCATGGAGCTTCTTCATGCGTTTCCAGCTTATATGACCAAGCTGACAATGCCAAAAGTAAGTCATATTCAGATCATTTGGTTTCAACCTTTTCACATTTATGTTATAGACAGATTCACCTTCAAGATTGAAAATAAATAACCCATCCTAGACGGGTGCAAAGCCATGAAACATATCATTCAAATACAAAGAACAACCATTATTCTTAATATTCGACTCATAGCCTTGTCTCATCAAACATGAGGCAGAAATAATGTTTCAACTAAGCACTGGAACATAATAACAATTATTCAGCTCCATTAAGAATCCAGAAGGTAAATGAAGTTGCATTGTGCCGACTTCCAACGCAGCGACTCTCGCTTTGTTGCCGACTCGAATGTCAACCTCGCCTCTCGCCACGCTCCTAGTTCTTACCAGTCCCTGCAACGAGTTGCAGATGTGAATAACTGATCCGGTATCATATACCCAAGAACTACCAGGTGCATCGGCAAGATAAATGTCTATAACATTGCAAACAAGCGTACCTAAGCCGGAAGTCACACCTCCACTCTTGGCTTTGTCAGCCAGATACTTGTTGCAATTCCTCTTCTAGTGGCCATCCGCCTTGCAGTAGAAGCAAGTGGATCCAGCTGCAGGAGATGGCTTTGTCCTTGAGGAAGCGCTTTGGACAGGGTCCTCAGCCTTACCTCCTGACTTAGCCTTCTTCTTCTTAGTCCAAGAACTCTTCTTGAACTTAGCCTTATTCCGTACCATCAACACTTGACTGGCACCTTTCTTGAGATCCGCCTCGGCCTGCTTGAGCATCCCATGTAATTCAGTGAGCTTCTTATCCATACCATGCATGTGGTAGTTCGATATGAACTGACCATATGCACTAGTAAGAGAGTTCAGAATTATGTCCGTAGCGAACTATTCACTAATGGGGTAGCCCAACCTTTCCAGAGACTGCACGTAACCAACCATCTTGATCACATGCGGACTCAGTGGATCATCATCCTTAAGCTTGCAGCTTAGCAAGGTCTAAGAGACTTGATACCTCTTAGTCTTTGCCTGAGCCTGGAACATACTTTTGAGGCTTTCGATCATATCGTAGGCCTCAACATTCTCGAACTGCTGCTAAAAGTCCGGTTCCATGTGAGCAAGCATAAGACAGCTCATCTTCGTGGATTCATCACAAATCTGACGGTAGGCATTGGTGGCTGCGACAGTCGCATTCTCATTCGGCTCATCTAGAAGTGGGTTGTCTAGGACATGGTCCCTCTTTTCTTGCTTGAGAACAATTCTCAAATTACGATACCAGTTGGTGAAGTTAGTTCCATTTAGCTTATCTTTCTCTAAGATGGTTCTCAAAGCAAAACTGGAAATCTGAGGGAGACTACTAGGTGCCATTGATCTACAACAGAAAAATATGCAAAACACTTAAGACATGTATCCATAAAAGAGCAAGCATATTAAACACTTTAATACTTATGCTCCCACTAGAACCAACACCCCTCCGATGGTTACTTAGTGATTCAAGACCCTAAATAAGCAAGTCGACTAGTGAGATTTACAATCACCGCTAGCCGTCAAGTGATCTAGGTAGACAACTCCTTGTTAATCGTATCTCATACGACTCATGTTGGATGGGTGGCATCACATGCCCCGGCTCCCATCCGACTTTTCCCCGAGTCTCACAACCGTTGTGATAGACCCGTCTAGATTACCGAGTGCTTCCGCTGTAAGAGTCCGACTCGAACCCACCTAGTCGGAAAGAATTGATAGTACCTCAATTTTATGAGCCCACTACCAAAAATGTCCGACTTATGATGGTGCAGCACTGGCGGGGAAACCGACTAGACCTTCTTTGAGGGATTACTTTCTACCAACTATCTAATAGAGGTAAAACAAAGACATAACAATAACACAAAATAAAGCAATTATAATGTGAAATGGTATGGCTCTCTTCATGGTGATCTCCATCTCCACAAAACTTTTAATCCGACTCGTGTAAACTCTTGTCACGTGCCGTCTTACTCCATGTAGCTAACTTGTACACCGACTTGCATGCCATCCTTGTTCTCCAAACAGCTACACTAGCTTGTAATTTTAAATTACATAGAGAATCCGATACACAGGTCGTTATACAATAAAGTGACAACACCTAGGCTCCAGCCGGCTAACAAAAACCGTGATACGCAGATCACGTATGGATTACACCATCACATGCACATAAGCCATACCATTCATAACATCATCCTGCAAAAACAAGTCATGCATACATACGATATCTAACGGCGTTGAGAAACTCACAACGACATCTAAGGCACTACGACAGGGCGAAGCCGGCGGTCCCAATTCTGGACATGGATATCGTCATCGGATAAAACAATTTTACCCAAATCCGATCCGGACTCCGATTCGACCAAACTCTTTGATCTTCGATCACCGCATCCGGGTTTACGTGTCACAGTCTACCCCGATGGTGGAAGCCGACCGGTAGGGGTATGTCGTTCCACGACCTTAGCAGTTAGATCACGGAAACCAGATCATCCATTCCCCTGAGTATAGTTGATCCAATCAACTTTGTACAAAACCGATCTATCTCATAGATCGACCACCAAAACTGCAATTAGATCCAATCTAACGCTAACCGCCTATCACATATGCACGATATCGAGACTAAAACCAGAAGCTAACGCTCTGATACCACTGTTGGGCCACATAGAGAAAAACAAAACTTTTTCCTACGCGGTGAACCCAAGATCTAGCTGAGGTAGTAGGCCACGAGAATTACCACTAGACGCGCGGTTGCGGAATCGATGAAGCACGTAGTTTGATGCAGTGCAGTCCTCACGATCTGTTCCGATCCACGATCGTCGAAGTGCTGAACGTATAACACCTCCGCCAGTATCCACACGTACGAGGAGGAGCACCGGTGATGGACTGCTAGGTCCGGTACCGCGGCGATAGGACTGGACTGGAGCTAGGGTTTCCAACACATGGAGTGACCTAACCTTATGCTCTAAGCACTTGCGCCCCAGCTTATATAGGGAGTGAAAGTGGGCTCCACTCACTTGTGGACCATTCACTAAAAGGCCTATATTAGTCACTGGGAGTCCAACTCACTGACTCTGTCCGTTTCCTTTTTGGGTCCAACCCAAATATGCTCCCGCTCTTAAGTGTGTGACCCGACAGGCTCATGGTGACCCAGACACGATCCGAGTCTCACTCGTGACCGATCAGTTGGTAGTGGCTCCTAGCAGAACGTGCCAACTCCCAAGTACCAAAAAGTCATGATGACATACCTTCCAATGCGACTTTCGTCTGAATCCCTTTTGCCTCACGATATACCTTGTCGAACTATAGGCGAATAATCGTCATCCCTTAAATAGTTCGACTCTCTTTCTCGATCCGATATAAGTGATTCATCTGACTAACTCTTAGTCAATCGCCTCGGTTAACACTTAAGCGAGTCACGCATGGCCATGCTTTCCGAATCATATCTTCCGAGAGGGACTAGAGAATATCTCCGGTTTTTCACATCACGCAGCTTGATTCTCAGTTGACCCGAATTCCGGCTTTATAACTGCCCAGTGACGGAATAGTGTTTGACAGAAGATAAGTCGGTGATCCTCAACTCAGATTATGCAATAACCTCAGGTCTAAGGATTACATTGATTGAGATATACAAATGACGACTTATTCGTTGTATCTCAATATGGGTCAGTACGACTCGCTAAACTCTTTAGCCGAATCTGTGTAAGTTGGAATAGCATCTCTATGCCCATGACAAGTGGAACCGAGTCATCAGCCGACTTTCACATTAGTCTGAGTTGTGTGTCTAGCACAACCTCAACGACCAAGGACAATTAGTATAAACAACATGAATATATAGTTCCACAATCGAATCACATATTCAATGATATATATCAGTAGTTCATACATGGACAATAACTTTATGAATACATTGGAAATAACATCATACATGATTGACTCTAGGGCATATTCCCAACACAAGGTACCAAGTGAGCATGGGGAAAGCACTCAATAAGCCAAGCCATGTGGCTGGTAAGTCCTTGATCAATACATGCATCACACTCATACCTTTTCAATAACGGGGCATCACATTCATACGTATCGAGGCATTCATGGATAAGGATAGTTACATATGGAGTTACTTCGAGGATCTGTTAAAGTGAACTCACTGGAGAAGAATTGGTAGCTAGTACAAGACTTCACAATTAAGTATTAGATGTTTGGAGATGCCAAGTTCAGTTCTCTTAAGGGGGTTAGCCTAGAGATGTATCCATAGTAAGAGAAGCCACATGGATGCTAGAATACAATCTTTGAAAATACCACCTACACCTTGCTAGCCATTTCGAATCTCGGGACGAGATTCATCTTAAGGGGGTTAGTCTGTCACATCCCAAGATTTCATAAATTTGGGACTATAAAAAAATGCATTTGCATTGCATCATTTGTATCCATGAAAATTTTAATTGCAAAACCCTATGTTCAAACCCTATTTTGACTCACTAAAAGGCTCCTACAAAGGTTATACACGCATTTATAAAATCACTATTCAAAAGTAGTCAAACTATTGACAAAAGGATACTATGATGATCCTATTATTTTTAGAAATTTTTGAAGAAATCAATTCATTTGGAGATTATTTGAAAAATATATGAAAGAAATCCGAAAATAGAAAAGGAAAAAAGAATAAAAAAAGAATCCTAATCTAACGGACCGTCCAGCCGAAGTGGCCCAGCCGACCATACCTAATCTACCGCGCGCCAGCGAAGCGAGCAGCGGCCTAGCAGCAGCGCAGCCCAGCCGCGCCCCTCCCCCTGAGCCGCTGACAGCCCTAGTCCACCTGTCATCCCCCTCACCGTGTCTTCCTCGATCTAGACACCGAGATGAATCACCACCACGAAAATCTCCAAATCTAGTTGATTCATCCGCCCCCACCTCGGAATCTTATCGCCCCTTTAAAGTAACTCCATGCCACATATTTCCTTCTTTTTTCTCTCTAATCGGAACCCTAGAGCTGCCCCCAGGTCGATTTTCGAGCTTGTCGGATCTTGCCGCTGCCCTTCGCCGATAGAGTCCTAGGTCGAGCACGACCCCATCGCCACCGACCCCTCCTTCCCCCACCATCTTCTCTCTTGTTCACTACCTCGTCGACCTGACCCACTTCCCTCTCTGCAGGACTACCAGAACACCCACACGAGCTCGTCGGAGTACCACTGACGCCGCACGCCTCCAACCGCCCTTCACCATTGTCCGAGGAAGAACGAATTAATGCCAAGGACGCGTTCATACTTGCTGTCGACGTCTGCTTCTCGTGGACCTCCTCTCCGACACCAGGGACCGACAGGCCACCGCCACCGCCACTCCCCAGGCGACACCGCCATCCGCTGCCGCCACAGTGAGGTCACCGCTGGAGGAGAGCAAGCTCTTGCTCAGCAGCCGTCAGATCTTGATCCAGTGGCCAAGAATAGATCACTAAACTGAAGAGGTATGGACCAAATAGAAACACGCCACGTCCGGCCGCGTGAGCATAGTCAGCAGAGTTAACGCTGACCCAGTAAAAGAAATAGAAATTGATTTATCAATTTGCAGAAATTATGTAAAGATTAGAAAATCCATATCAAAAGATCTACAGCTCCAAAAATAGAATATAATATACCATTGGAAAGATAATTTTGTGTAGACTATGAATCTGTAATTGTATCAGATATTTACTCTAAGTATTTGTCGTGATTAGTTAAATGGTTTAATGCCCTTTGTAGAGCAATAAATTCGCAGAAAATAAACTACTGGTCATAAAAATACAAATGATATACCCCTAAAATAACAAAAATATGTAGAACATGATTATGGAATAAAAAGCAAGTTTACAGTAAATAAATTTTGAATATAAATGCATATTGTAGTATTTTAATTCTACAAAATGATCTACAAACTATTTTGACATGAATCCTTTTGCTACTGACTCTAAATCAACATATCTTTCGAGGAGTATGTTTACCAAAAAATAACTAACTTGTTTACAAGAGAGGCTAATTTAAACCGAATAAAGCCTATTAAATGGATCTAATTAATGGAATAAATGGTTTTGATGCATGAAAAAAGTTTTCCATGCGTGCCATCAGTAGATATATTGATAAGAGAATATCAATGAGCTACTGAAACTTTTATTAAAGTGCCATGCATGCATTGTGTTGCATTTATTGATTTCTATGTGTGGATTGTTTATTTGGTTGAATTGCTTTCGTGTAGATTGTGAGGATTGTAACCCATGTGATTGTCCGGATTGTGTGTTTGACTCTGACAACTACCAAGGAAGTGGAGCTTCATAAAAGTCCTATTTAATTTCTATATGCATTGTAGCTTTGTTTTGTTTTTACAAGTTATATCTATTGCTATGCTATATCCTATTATGGCCGTAAACTTCCTTGTTAGGTGAGCCGCTGTAAGTAGTTGTGCTAAGGTAGACGAGGGTGGGATACACCATGATAAAGATTGTTTTGAAAGTATGTGTTTGGAAAATTTGAAAACAACTTAATTAATGAACTCTCTGTGTGGAATTGGTAATTGCTCGGTTCGTGAATGCCGGGCCCATGTCTATGGTTTACCCGAGTATCTCACTTGTGGATGGCCACCCAGGTTTTAGAGAAATGATTAGTGTCTTGATTTGGTAGCTTACATGTACAGCCATAGACCAGTGAGTTATGGGTGGCTGGATGGACTTAGTAGGTCGTGGTGACCCGAGCTCTTCGTATCCAGAGATGTAGTGAATGTGATAGGTTGGTATGGTGCATGGATGGGCTTGGGGAGCTACTTCCCGAATTGTATCTTCTTGGACTTCTCCCTATCATGACTCAATATGCTTGTCATGGTACGAGCGGGTCGACCAGGTCATATGGGTAAAGTGTACAACCCCTGCAAGGTGTAAAACTAAGTACTTAGCCATGTCCTTGGTAATGGACGTTTGAGTTGCTGAATTATGGGTGCTATGACATGTTCTCGTTCATTCTAACTTTGCAATTGCTAAAACTTGTGGTCGAAACATAATTGGGTTGTGTGATGATGATCAAATGATTTATAAATGATAGGACAAAGTTATTTGCCGCTGTAACTAAGCCTGAACCCCGTAAGCAAAATATGCATGTAGTGATTAGCCTTGTTGTTCACTCATAGTTCCACTTGCCAATACATTCAAAGTATTGACCACTCGTTGGCTGCAACCTTTCATGTTGTAGGTTATTGTTCCAATTGTTCTGAGTGATCTTATAGGTTGCGATTCTGCACTCAACAGTTGTTCGCCTGTGGCATAATTAAAGATGGAGCCTACTATTTGTTTATGCTTATGTATGCTACTTGAATATTTGAGCTAGCTTACAGCTATGCATTATGTAATAATTGTAAATTCTAGATCATTCGATGTAATAATAATGCACTGTTATATTCTTTGGTATTCATCTGTACTGTGTGCGCTAGTGAACCAATCGAGGGATTGACACTATACACAGGAACTCAGCCTTATCAGGCGAGGGTGTTACATATAAGTTCGCATGTATCTAGACACATTTTAGTATGCAGAGTACATATAAATCTAAAAATTCTGAGTCACTTATTTCTAGACAGAGAGAGAAGTATTTCTAGTATTTCTATTCGAACGTGCCTTATTTTCAAAAAATATACCTTTGGTATATTAATTCTGTTTGGACCAACATCTCCATCAGGCTACATCCTAGTGACATCCGCATGTTATATACAACACATATTACTCAATGTTGGACTGTGCTACCCGGCAACACCGCAAACAAGTAGGATCTGTGCGGTGGTAGGCCAAACTGTGATTAGCAAGCATGTGTGCAGCACCATGAGCCCATGTACACAGCTCTAGTTGGGACCCACTCCCTTATCCTAGCGCCAATAACCCCCCTCCCCCTGTCTGGGCATCTCTCCTAGCTGGGCTCCACCAACCCAGTCCTAGTCTAGCCTAAGAAAAAAACCACGTCACCATGGTTCCAACTTCTTCTTCCGCAAGACAAAACCAGAGACAGATCTGGCGATAAAAAACAAAGAGAACAAACAAGACTACCATCAAAAAATTACTGCATAATTCATGAAAGATTTGTGTATGAACTAACAAGTGTACGCAAAAAACACAAAGGAGAAGAAGGAAAAGAACAAGCTATTATGTTCCAGTGAAATTTCCCCTATTCCATCTAATACCACTGTTTATTGTCCCCATATGCAACTCATCTTCCATTAGTAACCCTTAGGAGGCTAGAGTTCATCAGGATTTGTACATGTCCATGAACTTGTAGATCATTGGAAACATGTTTATTTCATGTGCTTGTAAAATCATCAACAACTTGTAGAACTTCAGGAATTTTGTAGAACTTCAGGGACATATAGATCTTTTACACCTTCCCCTTGCCTTTCATCTTCGTCTTCATGCATAAAGTAAAAATAGTTGAAACGTTAGTGAAAGGTCATGTATGCCTCATGTGTGGTTTTGGTAATTAATGACAATCTTTATGAACTAATGTGTAAATTGAGGCTGACTTGTAGGTTTCTCCATTGGCATCGCTTGGACCATGTGTTGGTCTCAAGGTTGAAAAGGAAGAAGAAATGTCCAAGGGCTTTGTGCCTATTAGAATCTTGTTGAAGAATAAGAAGAGGAAGATCAAGATGTCTTGAAGAAAAAGAAGATAGAGTTCCTTATGGCTATCTTCAAGACATCATCAATAAATGAAGTGAAAACTCAAGGTGCACCATCTCTAGAAGATCTCATGCGTGAAGCTTGCCATCCTCGGCGATCATGGAGTGATGAAGACAAGGTCAAAGAAGAGGTTTCTCCAAGAAGTATGGGAGAGCCATTCGCAAGTCTTCATCAAGCAAGAGAAAGCAAGAGCAATCAATAAAGGTGTCCCATCTTGAAGGTGACAAGATCATCTACATCAAGCTCAAGTGGGATGCTCAAGGCAAAGGTATGATCTTGATAGGTTTTCTATTTTACCGGTATCTTGTAGTGTTGGGAGTCCGGGTTTAGGATAGATAGCCGTACTATCAAGAGGGGCTCTCGAGTGGATGACTCATTCGTATCTTTCGGAGAGAGCTAAAACCTTTACATACATAGCATCATCTTTCTTGGTTGTTGTTAGGTTCTTGTCCATGTGAGGATCTAGAGCTTGTGGTTATCCTCATAACAAGCTCTAGTTCATAAAAACGGATTTCCCTGATATATCTTATTGCAATTTTGATCTTGCGTGTTTTCTAGCTCCATGCCTTGGGAGATATCTCACATATATATTTATGGTATTTTCTCCCTTAGTTCCATCTCGTTTGGAGTCCGGATGCAAAAGTTATTGTAGTTTTGGATCTAGAGTTTTGTCTTGACCGGAAGTTCTGGCCGTCCACCGGTAGTACCGCTAGGGATTTTGCCACCAGTAGTAGCGGTGTTAATTCCGGCCCAACTTCCGGTAACCACAATTTTGGTTCAGAACCTTCTCTGTATTGGTGAGTTCTATTTGTCGGATTTTTGATCGGTAGTACCGGCCGTACTCGCTTTTTTGTCTTTCGTTTCGCCGTTTTGTAACCGTTGTAAGGGCACCAGCGGTAGTACCGCCCACCCAGTGGTACTACCGGTCGTGCACGATTCTATGCGTAATGGGCAGATCGGGGAGCCCTTTAAAAGGAGCTCCCCTTCGCGGGGTTAGCTCTTTTGGACAGTTTTTCACTCTCTCTGTCCTCCATTGTTGACCTTGAAGAGCTTGCCCTCTCCCTTGCCCCTCATATGATTCTTGCATCTTTTTGAGGGATTTGAGAGAGGAGATCTAGATCTACAACCCCCACCAAACCAAATCCCTTCTTTGTGAAGGAATCCTTGGGATCTAGATCTTAGAGAGTTTTGTGTTCTCCTCTTGTGTTCTTCCTCTCTTATTCCCCCAATAGATTTTGTAGCTTAGGTGGAATTTGAGAGAGAAGGACTTGCCTCTTGTATTTGGTGCGTAGGTTTGAGTTCTCCTCGGAGTTTCGGCGAATTCAAGCTCTTGGGCTTGTTTCTCTTGGGTTATTGGAACCCTAGACGATTGTGTGGAGTTGTGGTGTGTTCTTGAGGCCTCCAATTGAGTTGTGGAGATTCCTCAAGCTTGTTGGCCTTTTGTGGCATTGTGGAGCCTTTGTGGTGTTTCTTGGGAGCCCTCGAATTGAGTTGTGGAGATTGCCCCATGCCTTGTACGGGTTCGGTGACCGCCCTCAAGTGTCCCATAGTGGAACATGGGTAAGCCTTTGTGGAGAGCTCGTGGGAGAATAGGGTGAGCCTTTTGTGGCGTCGGTGTGTTGCGTGCCTTCGCATCTTGGGGTGAGGCCTTGTGTGGCGTTGGGTGAGCATTGAGCCACCACACCTCGAGGTGAGCCATTTGTGGCGTTCGAAGTACATTGCGCCATCGCACCTCTCCAACGGAGATGTAGCTTCTTTGGAAGTGAACTTTGGGAAACATATCATCGTCTCCACGTCCATCGGTTATCTCTCAACTCATGGCTCTGAAATATAGCCATCTACATCCACATTTAAACCGGATATTACTCATATTTTTTACAAAATGTCTCTCTAAACCCTGCCACTAATGCTAATATTCAGAGGGGTATGCAATCCTTCCTTTTATATTTTTCCTGCGTAGATAATGTCGTTTAAAGGAGGGAATCACTACATTAGATACAAAGACACAAGATTTCCAACAACCAGAAGAAACTAGAAGCCCTATGACGGAGGCAGACGCTTTAACGACCAACTATACGATCGGAGCAAAAATTCTGGCCGTATAGCTCTGCTCGTATAGTTGGCGCCGCCACCGTTAGGTCAAACAAAACAACTTTCGTGAAGGGACCCCTATATAACGAAGCCTCGGGCAATGAGAAAATGGCCGCCTTAGAAGCCAGACCTCGCCAAAAAGTCTCTGCCACAGATCACCAGCAACCACCAGATCTCCAAACCCTTCTCCATCTCCATAGCCATATTCCACCACTTGTAATAGTAGATCTCTTCTCTGATTGGCGACATTGTAAGACTATTGCTATAAATCTTATGATTTTCATTACAATGTTTGTGATTATTGATCTCATCTCTATGTGTGAGTAATTTTCCTTGGGCTAAGGGATTCGGCCTAGCCATGTAGCAATTGTGCATGATATTTATCATAGATGGGATCGTGTATTAGTCCGTATGATATGATGATTATTATATCCTCTCTTGTCTCAATCCAAGGACTTGTTAGGTACCCAAGACCCTGAGGCTTGAGCCGGGTATAGGGAGTATGAGTAATAACTGATCTGCAGGTTGGGAACCCCAGTGACAGAAGGGGTAGTACGACTGTATGTGAGGGATTTGTTTGGAATTAACGGTGACATCACAATGCATATCATTAGTTAACTTTCTTCTATGGATGATACTAGTAGGTTATTTCTATACGTGGTTGTGGAGGCAATAGCAATTATGGATGCACTACCCACATATAATTTATCTTGCTCTAACAAGTACACGCATACTTTATTTCTATGTTTTATTCCCATCAGATGTTTTGCACAGCTACATGTGAAACCAAACGCCCTAGGCCCTCTCTCTCTCCATCATCGACAACAACAAAAAGACGCAAGCTATTGGTCCAGAAAAACACAAAAGGAATTTTAAAACTCCCGAAGGTCCACTAAAGTAACTTAACTACACATTCGCTTCCCGAGGATTCGATAACCTAGGTCTACTAGGGAAAAAGAAGCTATACTACATCTATAATCCGGATCGAAGGTATCAACCCTTTTTCTGGCGCTGTTTCTGAGGAAGCAATAGCTACCCTAGTGAGGTTATTAGGAACCTTGCTAGTTTTAATTCTTGTTTTTAATTTTGTTAGGTTGCTTTCAGTCTTTATTTGATAAACCAAAAAATTAGTTAGCCTTTAAATTCTTGCTTTTACTATTATAATTCTTTGTTTAAGAAAACCCAAAAACATAGGAAATATGGCTGAAAAGAAGCTTGGGGAGTTTGCTACTCCCAACAATAATTATTTGTGTACTCCTATTACTCAGCCAGCAATTGTTGCTAATGACTATGAAATTAAGCCCCATTACTTAAGTTTGGTTCAACAGAATCAATTTGGAGGCTCTGCTGTTGAAGACGTAGGTATGCACTTAAATACTTTCACTGAAATATGTGATATGATGTGTATAAAAGACGTTGACCCTGATGCGGTCAAATTGCGTTTATTTCCTTTCTCTCTAAGAGGGAGAGCAAAAGAATGGTTGATATCTTTGCCTAGAAATACTATTACATCATGGGTGAGATGTACTTCTTTATTTATGACTAAATTTTTCCCACCTGCAAAGACTATGCCACTCCGATCTAATATTACTGGTTTTAGACAGGAAGAGCGTGAGCCACTAGTGCTTGCATGGGAGAGGATGAAAGAATGCTTAAGAAACTGTCCTAGTCATGGGATGGAAGATTGGTTAATCCTCCATTTATTTTATAATGCTCTTAATCCTGTATCTAAGTCTATGCTTGATACTGCAGCTAGAGGAACGTTTATGGGTAAACATATTACCGAAGCAAAGCAGCTGCTAGACAATATGCAAGACAACCATGCCCAATGGCATGTGGAAAGATCAAACACGAAGAAGGTGAATTCTATTCACCACAAGAAAATGAAGAACTCAATGCCAAGTTGGATGAGATCATACTAGCCGTAAAAGGTAAGGAAACCCAGGTAAGAGCCACCCCTAAAACAAATATTGAAGAAATAGACTTCGTAGCTCGTAATGATTATAACCCGACTTGGAAGAAGAGTTACAATCCTAACTTTTAGAAACATTATGCTAGTCCTGCAGGTAAGTCTAATAATAATATGGGAACTAGTAATGGTAGTCTCCAAGAAAAAGTCTTTTATAGACTCACAAAATGAACAAAACAATATTCTTGTTAAAGTAATGGAGAACCATGATGCCATGCTTGGTAAAATATCTAACCAAGCTATTAGTTTAAGAAATGATTTGCAGGCCCTCCAAGAAAGAACAAGGATCGTTGAGGCACAACTAGGTAAGATAACTGAGAGTCAAACTCTTATTCTAGCTAAATTTGCAGGTAAAGCTGAGCCCAATCCCGTTGAAGAACTCAAAATGATGAGGATCCAAAGGGAGGAGCCTGAAGAACTTGACAATAGTAATGCTTCTTCACCAAGCTACACTGTTGAAGATCTCGTAAAAAGGATCAACATCAAGATTCCAGTGAGTGAAGGTAGTGAGGAAGCTATGTACCAGCACTTCGTTAATCAGGTAGCAATAAAGGTACCTGAGCTTGAGGAATAATACTAGCAAATTGCTGAAAAATTACCTGTTAAACTAGATTGCCTTCCGACCGTATAGTTGCTTCTGTATAGTTGCTTCCGACCACAAAAACGCACGGGAAGGTACTTCCAACTCCAAAACTTCAATCCTTTTACTTTCTTCTACCTCCAAACTCTCTCAAAACCTCAAGAGATCTTCATCTCTGCTCAATTTCGTTCGATTTCCTCGCACACGAGTGGTCTACGGTATGTTTCTCCTCCGATCCCCAATTACTTTTTGCAAATCATCTTCGATCTATTGCCATTATCAATCTAGGGTGAGAGCTACTATGAACCAATTGCCATGATTTTCTTGCCTAGATTATTATCTTGAGGAGATTCTTTAGTGTGTTTTGATGAGTAATATGTTATACTTACTGTTGTTGGATCAAAAAAATTTATTTTTGCCTTTCTTCAATGTTTTAGATGATGAACACAAGGATCCAAACACGTGCTCATGCCATCGCTAGCGCTTCTCGGGATGCCGCTCAGGAACGCATGGGGATACAGTTCAGGGATGAGGCACATCGTGATCGCTTCAACAGGATCAAGAACCGCGAAGTGAAGGCCATCAAGTGGGATTACCCCATTATATTGAACCAACTCGGCATGAAATGAGTTCACGAGACTCAACGAGGAGAACATCCTGTTCCTTGCAAAGGCTTCTTACATCAACTGCGGCTTGTCACTCAACTTGGGCGCCATCCTTGTGCGCTACTTGGAGCACTAGGACTCCCAAAGCCGAGGACCAATCACTAGTGGAGGCGTCATCACCATGCTTGCCACTACCCTAGACATCAACCTAGGCGAGTTGCAACCCGTGCTAGGTGAGAGACGTGTTGGTTTCTCCACCCTAAGAACCTGTGAAATGCTCACCAGGAGAGGTGGTGTTTATTATCTCCATATTGTTGGATCTGGGCCTCTCTACCCCGCTCCTATGATTAATGGTCTTTTCTCTATCGAGGAAGGACGTTTGCTATATGATTTGCAGGTTGAGTAACACCAACCCGAGGCGGAGATTCCGGAAGAGGATGAGGACCAAGAGGAGGAGCAAGAAGTTCCTCATCAAGAGGAGCAGCCACAAACCCGGTTCGCCACATACCAAGATTTTCAAGGGCTTGGAGGGACTGTGGAGAGGATGCATAGCCTCTCTTTGAACCTTCGAGAATCAACTTGTAACCTCTCAACTCAATTCATGAACTGGAGTAACGAATTTTTCCCACCACCACAATGATTTGAAGGGCTTGCAAAGGCCTAAGCTTGGGGAAGTTTCCTCATGTATCTTTATTTGTCTTTTATTTGATTTTTATTTCGAGGTTGTATTTTTTATTTGAGTTTATAAGAACTCTTGTTCGTTTCCCCAACATATTATTTTTAGTTCTTTCTATTTGCTTTTGAAATTTTCTAACCGAGCTTTGCCTCCAATTTTCTATTCTTTAAAGTCCCTCTCTCAAAAACCACAAAAATACATCTCCATTTTTCCTTATTTCCCCTCTTTCTTTTCTCTCTGCCTCGAGGTCTTCATGTATTTGTAGGAGAGTGATCGATGTCGAGTTTCCAAGAAACAAATAAAAAAGGAAGAGAGAAGTGGAACCAAACATGAGAGGTTTGCCTTATGACTCCCCACTTTTGAAGTTTGATAAACCCATGCTAGTTAGTAGTAAATGTTGATGTATTATATTGGTGGAGTGAGTCTTTGCATTGTAGTAAGATTTTTGTTTGCATGGGTATTTAATTGGGTACATTTCGTTCCAGCTCTCATAATTAACCAAGTCTTGCCTAAAAATTGCTAAACAATTGTAATAAGAAAAAGTCTCACAATTGAAGGCTTGGGTGTTGTAGTGCTTAGTCTTGAAGGTTTATTTCTAGAGACACTCAACACCACTGGAAATGTTGATTGACTTGATAGCTCTCTTTGTAAGGATTTGTTCGATTGAATTAATGTTTAGCGGTTTTTGTGAGCATGCTAAAGTTCGACTTGTTAATCATAAGAATGATATATCTTTACGCATGTCAAACTTAATGGGATGCCAACAACTCTGTTGGCCTACGAACGATCTTCATGGAGGAAACTCCTAGATTTCGGCTATGAGTTGATTAAACACTTGTACCAGCAATGCTATAGTGGGTAAGAATCTTGGCACTCCCGGGTAGTTGTAATCATAATGGAATCACTCCTCTGGTTGTTATGAGAAATCATTATGCAAAAGGAATAAAACCTTAGTGAAGCCACGAGTGTCCATCACAGCCCGATAAACTAATTTTTTTTGGCATGCTCTCAGTTACTTAAAAACTGAAATTCTTAAAGGACAATGAATAGAAAACTAGTGCTTGTAAAGTCATGATTCATCGATGTGGGAGAATTGAGATACTCTAGTGTATATGCTTTTCATGACAACTCTCACACTCTTAATTTATATGATTATACTTTACCATTCAAAGGCAAGCCTATGAGTTGATTACTTGACATGGAATAAATTTTACTCATTTGAATTATCCATGTTTACAATTATTTTTCTACACTATAAGGATGCATGAAACCCGTATGATATGCTTGCCATTACTCAATTTATGCTGAAGTTTTTGAGATTTATGAAGTGGAGGAAACATGAGACTACTAATCATGAGTAAGATCACCATCTTGTTATTCAGTTTAATTGCTGAGTTCCTTTTTGATTTTGGTTTTCTTGCTCAGGGAAGATCAAGTTTAAGCTTGGGGATGTTGATGGCTCTGAAATATAGCCATCTACGTCCACATTTAAACTAGATATTACTCATATTTTTTATGAAATATCTCTCTAAACCCTGCCACTAATGCTAATATTCATAGGGGTATGCAATCCTTTCTTTTATATTTTTCATGCGCAGATGATGTCGTTTAAAGGAGGGAATCACTACATTAAAGACAAAGACACGAGATTTCCAATAACCAGAAGAAACTAGGAGCCGTAAGATGGAGGTAGACGCTTCAACGACCAACTATACGACCGAAGCAAAAATTCCGGTTGTATAGCTCCAGTCGTATATTTGGCGCCCCCACCGTTAGGTCAAACAGAACAACTTTTGTGAATGGACCCCTATATACAGAAGTCTCGAGCGACGAGAAAAGGGCCGCCCCCAGAAGCTAGACCTCGCCAAAAAGTCTCCACCACAGATCACCAGCTGCCTCCAGATCTCTAAACCCTTCTCCATCTCCATAACCATATTACACCACTTGTAATAGTAGATCTCTTCTCCGATTGGCAACATTGTAAGACTGGTGCTATCAATCTTATGATTTTCATTACAATGTTTGTGATTGTTGATCTCATCTCTATGTGTGAGTAATTTTCCTTGGGCTAAGGGATTCGGCCTAGCCATGTAGCAATTGTGCATGTTATTTATCATAGATGGGATCGTGTATTAGTCTGTATGATATGATGATTATTGTATCCTCTCTTACCTCAATCCAAGGACTTGTTAGGTACCCAAGACCCTGAGGGTTGAGCCAGGTATAGGGAGTATGAGTAATGACTGATCTGCAGGTTGGGAACCCTAGTGACAGAAGGGGTAGTACGTATGTATGTGAGGGATTTGTTTGGGATTAACGGTGACATCACAATGGATGAGACTAGTAGGTTATTTCTATACATGGTTGTGGAGGAAATAGCAATGATGGATGCACTGCCCACATATAATTTATCTTTCTCTAACAAGTACACGCATACTTTATTTCTATCTTTTATTCCCATCAGATGTTTTGCACAGCTACAGGTGAAACCGAACACCCTAGGTCCTCTCTCTCTCTCTCCATCATCATCAACAACAAAAATATGCAAGCTATTGGTCCGATAAAAACATAAAAGGAATTCTAAAACTCCCGAAGGTCCATTAAACTAACTTCACTATGCATTCGCTTCCCGATGATTCGATAATCTAGGTCTACTAGGGAAAAAGAAGCTATACTATATCCGTAATCCGGATCGAAGGTATCATCAACTGAGACCTTTCCTTATGCAATTCACATTGTGATAGCCATCGTGCTTGAACTATTATATCTTGTTATCACCTTGTTGTTTGTCTTGCTTAACATAGGTTGTTGGTGCACTTAGTGAACCTAGTGGATATAGGTTTTGGCTTGATAAATTAAACGTTAAGTTTTATTCCGCATTTATTATAGCCTAAACTGTAATATTTTTAAACGCCTATTAACCCCCTATGCGACATCCGTTTCCCTTTCAGTGCTCAACTAACGTATCAACATTCTTATTGTAGGCTGCCAAATGGACAATGACCAAATTTTAGCCATGGATGAACCTAATGCTTCTTTATCAATAAATGTAGCATCACATGATAGAGGTGAGAAAATAATAACTACCAAATTATTTCATAAATACTACTTTCCATGTTCTGTAAAAGAAAGGACAAAATAAAGTACATATGCAAAACAAAATGGCATGTTTTCAAGAAAAAAGAAAACTACCAGTTTATTCCCTAATGGTTACCGGCTTATACTCTAGTAAACTACTAGATTATTTTTGCAGTAATTTCCATGTCTCCAAAAAGAAAATTACCAGTTTATTTCCTAATAGTTACTAGCTTATACTGTAGTAAGCTACCATGATATTTTGTAGTACTTGTCATGTTTCTATAATAATAAAGTGAATTAAGACTGCCTTGTTGTTTATACTAGTGACTGCCATATTCTTTATAATAGAAATGCAAGGCTTTTTCACTTCACTCCTAGATTATATTCTTGTAAAAAACTAGCATAATATTATGTAGTACTAACCATGTTTTCAAAATAAGGTGAATCGTGACTGCTTGGTTTTTCATTAGTGACTGGCATACTTTTTTACTAACAAATGATGACCTACAAGTATAGGGGGTGTATCGCAGTATTTTCGGTAAGTAAGAGTGTCGAACCCAACAAGGAGCAGAAGATGCTGGCTAGTGGTATGGATCAGGAATTCTCTGCAAATACTTAGCAAACGGATTTTTAGGGTTTTTTGATAAGGCAAGTACATAAAGTGCGAGTAAATAAAAGACAATAAGAATAAATGCAGCAAGTGGCCCAATCCTTTATGCAGCAAAGGACAAGCCGGTTGTATTACTTAAGATGACCAAACGTTCTCGAGGACACATGGGAAGACTATCAAGTGCTTTCGCTTCATATAGTTGATTAATCTTCTTTAGCTTGCTAAGTGTTGTGTGGGTGAACCTGTGCTAATGTACCGACCTTCCTAGGACTAATACATACTTGTGATTATACCCCTTGCAAATATCCATAAGTACAAGAAAGTAATTAAGGTAGAAACCTAACCACAACTTTAAACTCTAAGACCCTTACGTCCCTTGTGCAATGGTTTCCTAACGGGGATTCATGTTTCTATCACTCCGGTAACCCCTACGATTAGTAGACAAATACACAATGCATTCCCCTAGGCCCATATAGGTGAAGCGTCATGTAGTCGACGTTCACATGACACCACTAGAAGAAGTACACCACAACTTAATTAACAAACTATTGAATCTCTCTCAACACAACTCCACTACTAACAACATGACTTCTCCCATGTCCTCAAGAGCAAAACGAACTACTCATAAGACATCATATGGATCATGATCAGAGATGGAATAATGATGTATAACAATCTGAACATAAACAATAATTCAATGGTTCCACTCAATAGCATCAACTACAAAGAGTAATCAACACCAGGAAAGTTTCCCCTAAGAACTATGCAAGATTCAACCCAATTGTTACAACGGTATGGAGATGGTGGTGAGGATACTGATGGTGATGATGGTGGTGATGATGATGATGATCCCGATGAAGTCCAGCTTGATGGTGGTGTTGATGGCGATGATCTCCCCTCTCCGGGAAGGAATTCCCCCGGCAGAATTCTGTCTGCCGGAGAGATCTTTCTCTCTCGATGTTTTCCACCCCGTAGAGGCGGCTGAATCTTTCTGTGGTCACTCCCCGAGTCTTAGGGTTTCGGGAGGATAATATACGCCAGAGGGAAGAGCTAGAGGTGGGCCAGGGCGGCCACACCACCTGGTGGCGCGACCTAGGGTAGCCCGCGCCAGGGGGTGGTGTGGGCCCCCTGTGGCCCATCTCCACTCCTCCTTCTGGCTTTCTTCGTCTTCTGGAAAAATAGGGTTTTCTGTATATTTACCTAGATTTTCTGATCTTCGCGAATTTTGCCCCAAACAGCACCTTTCCCATCAGAATCCTGACTACAGCGGTCCATGCTCCAAAAGTCATCAACCATGCAAAAATAGATGAAATTACATAACTATCATCTCTTAATATGGAATATATCAATGAATAACAGTAAATTATGATATAGAATAGTGATGCAAAATGGACGTATCAACTCCCCCAAGCTTAGACTTCGCTTGTCCCCAAGCGAAACTAAGCTCAATAAACATGACCTCAGGTTTATGGAGTGAAGAGTCGATAAAAGAATACGGACAAGAAGCATCACATTCATCAATACATAGATCATAATAGCAGACAACTCACCATTATATAACTTAACTTGCAATATGTAAAGGAAACACAATAAAGATACACAAAGTAAATCATAATTGGTAATGGCAAACTTAGCTCTTGGTCGAAGAATAGTTGATAAATTGCTGGAGTTCACAAATAACTGATTTTCAATGATAGCTTTCAAAGTAGTAAACACCAAGATAAGAGCAATGTGCAAAACAAGGAACATAAGAAACATGATTGAATAAATCATCATATGAATGAATGAAACACAACAACTCAAAATACTTGCTGAGATAGAAAGGAATAGGTTGACTGACTCAACTAGAAAGTAAAAGAAAGGCCCTTCACAGTGGGAAGCAGGGAATGCACGTTTCACAAAGAGCTTCCAAAAATTATGATACTTATTAGCTTTCAGCTCTCATTGCCCCTATCATAGGCATCTTTTGGTGATTAAGGTTAAAGTGACACAACTAAGAGGATATGCTTGATAAGTTATAAATTGACGTCCCATGCCCCTTACTTACGAAGACCGAACCTCATGCTACTCAACTTCTGTCACGAGCAAGCTCTTGTCATTGTAAGTACATATGTATCATAGAGAACCATTAACGGGGTACCCCTTGCACATGACACAGGAGCTATCCCATAATCAAAATGACAAGGCAAGTAGACAATGAGCATCTCAGCAATCTTTTTATTTGCTATTTGCATAGGTTTTTATTGAGGATGCTTCATAGAATGCTCATTATAGTTATGCTGCAAGTTTCCACCATGATTAGGCATGGCTTAGGCTAGCGGCCCAGGCGTTTCTCTAACACATATACGAACTCCATGATCTTACAAGTTCCCCTTTTATTTCACACCACCGGGATCCATAAGCAAAATAACATGATATCAACTAGGTACAAAGTACCTATGCAGTGTTGAAAGCGTTCCCCATGATACATGGTTCTGCTAACTTCAACTCATAAAGTGCATGCATATACGCAACAAAGAAGGATGCAATGGTTCAGGTTATTAAATGCAAGAAAAGCAAAGTGTGCCATCAAGTTCGTGAGAGCTTTAATCACTAATTTTCACATAACAAGTTTAATTTGGAAGGTAGATAAAAACAGCAATTTACTTGGAATAGCAATAATGCTAATAGGTAGGTATGGTGGACACAAATGGCATAGGTTTTGGTTTAAGGATTGGATGCACGAGAAGAATTCCCTCTCAGTACAGGTTTTTGGCTAGCAAGGCTGGGTAGCAAGTATAAGAGTTGAAGGAAACACGCAAACATACAAGCGATAAAGACAAACATGCAATCTTCCTTGGAAGCACAAAAGATCTTAACTAGAGAATACTAACTCATGAGAAAATCAAGAAATAAAGATGATGAAATTATTTTTCTTTAGAGTACTTTTATCTTTTCATTCAACTCTCAAAAATAGTGTTGCTACTAACCGAGCCAGGTTTGCCAAAACCAACTAAATTAACTTAATGATCCCAAAGTGAAACCAATACTAACAACAAGATCAATCATATAACCACGAATTGAAAACTAATATAAGATATGCAAAAGAGTAAATGATAGAACTTCTCATTAATATTCCATAACGACAACTCACACCAAGGGATACATATCTAACGAGAGAGAGGACACTTCCATGATGGAAACCATCCTACATAATAACTTCTCTATTCATGATATGATTCTACTAAAAAGGTAAAAAGATAGAAGATAGTGATGTGATACCGCGGCACTCCCCCAAGCTTGGAACAAACCAAGGGGATGCCAAAACCTGATGACGAATTACTCCTTTGGTGGTGGTGGTATCCTCTCAATGAGATTTTTGATCAGTTTCCCCAAGTCCTCAACCTCAAAAGTGAGAGTACGAATCAACCTTGAATTTTCTTCGATGCTGCTCATGATCGTGTCGGGCTGCGGATCCCAGCTCTTGCGATTTTTGCCCCACTCTACTACCTTGATGTCTTCTTTACCTACATAGCGTGGAGCTAAACAGTGACGCGGAGGCTTCCCTCCAGTTGACATCCATGCGGTCCTTCTGATCCTGGCAGGGTTCGCCACCACTCCAATGCTTGCAATGGTAGTGCCTGTGTGCTTTGCCTCCTCTTCACATTCACTCTTGATCTCCTTCTCCTGCCCGGGGTCTTAGAGATCCTCCTCCATAGGCTCCTTTCCCTTATACTTGGCGGACACCATTGTGCTTCTAAGCTCTCAAAAGTAGTTCCTGGCAGAAACAGATCGAAACGAAAACACGGCGAGAACACGATACATGAACCTCGGGGGATCCGGGGGATTATATATTACGAAGTTTCATAACAAAAGGAAGGTACTGGGAGAAAACGGGTCGGAGACGGGGTCCGAGGTGGCCACACCACCTGGTGGCGCAGCCAGGGGTGGGCCTATGCCACAGGGTGGTGTGAGCCACCCTGGCTCCGTTTCCGTCCCTCTTTCTCTTTGTAACTTTCCTTATTGACTAAAAACTGCAAATAACTAGACAGATCTTTCGCGAAACTTTTCTTACCAGGACTGTTACCTATTCGAAAACGGACTCTGCAGGTCTCTGAATTTGGTCTTTGATAAAAAAATTCAGAGTTATAACTTGAAAGGCATCAACATCTTCATTGTAAGAATCTCCAGCAAGATAGTGCTTAAGTCGCTGCCCATTCACTACTTGCGTAGTGTTATCTTTTAAATAAGAAACCTTTATTGCTCCTGAGCGGTACAATTCTTCAATAATGAAAGGTCCTTCCCATTTTGACAGTAGTTTTCCTGCAAAAAATCTGAGACGAGACCTATATAATAGAACTTTCTCACCAACATGAAATTCTCTCTTAAGTGTTTGCTTGTCATGCCATATTTTAACTTTTTACTTAAAGAGCCTAGCATTCTCATAGGCTTCACTCCTCCATTCATCTAAAGAACTTAAGTCAAATAATCTTTTTTCACCAGCAAGCTTACAATCTCTATTGAGTTCTTTAACTGCCCAGTAGGCTTTGTGTTCTAATTCTAAAGGTAGGTGACAAGCTTTCCCATAAACCATTTTATAAGGAGACATCCCCATAGGGTTTTTATAGGCAGTCCTATAAGCCCATAAAGCATCATTCAACTTTTTAGCCCAATTTTTTCTAGATCTATTAACAGTTTTTTGCAAGACGGATTTAATTTCCCTATTTGATAGCTCTACTTGCCCACTAGTTTGGGGGTGATAAGCTGAAGCAACTCTATGATTAACATCATATTTAGCAAGGGTATTTCTAAAACCACCATGAATAAAATGAGAACCTCCATCAGTCATGAGATACCTAGGCACTCCAAACCTAGGAAAGATAACATCCTTAAGCATTTTTAGAGAGGTCTCCCCGTCAGCACTCTTCGTAGGTATGGCTTCTACCCATTTAGTAACATAATCAACGGCAACAAGAATATGAGTATAACCTTTCGAGGGAGGAAAAAGACCAATAAAGTCAAATCCCCAACAATCAAAGGGTTCAATAACTAGAGAGTAATTCATAGGCATTTCATTGCGTCTAGAAATATTACCAACACGCTGACACTCATCACAAGATAAAACAAAATTTCTTGCATCTTTAAAAAGGGTATGTAGTAGAAACCTGATTGTAGCACCTTTTGTGCAATTCTATCTCCCGCATGATGTCCTCCATAGGCACTACCATGACATTTCCGCAATATCTCCTTTTGTTCGTATTCTGGAACACCTCTTTGCATAATACCATCCATTCCTTCTTTATATAAATGTGGGTCATCCCAAAAATAATGCCTCAAATCGTAAAAGAACTTCCTTCTTTGCTGAGCTGTAAAAGTTGGAGGCAAATACTTGGAGACAATAAAGTTAGCATAATCAGCATACCAAGGGCTCCCTCGTGAGCTTACCCCTACTGCAGCCAACTTCTCATTTGGGAAACTATCATTAATAGGCATAGGATCAAAAGAGATGTTTTATAATCGAGATAAATTATCAGCTACAGGATTTTCAGCACCTTTCCTATCTACAATATGTAGATCAAACTCTTGTAAGAGCAGCACCCATCTAATAAGCCTAGGCATAGCATCCTTCTTCATCATAAGGTACTTAATAGCAGCATGATGATACGTCCATTTTGCATCACTATTCTATGTCTTAATTCACTATTATTCATTGATATATTTCATATTGAGAGGTGATACTTATGTTATTTCATCTATTTTTGCATGCTTGATGACTTTTGGAGCATGGACCGCTGCAGTCAGGATTCTGATGGAAAATGTGCTGTTTGGAGGCAAAATTCGCGAAGATTGGAAAATCCGGGAAAATATACGGAAAATCCTATTTTTCCAGAAGACTAAGGATGCTAGAAGATGGAGTGGAGATGGGCCACAGGGGGCCCACACCACCCCATGGCGCGGGCAACCCTAGGCCGCGCCAGGAGGTGGTGTGGCCACCCTGGCCCACTCCAGCCTCTCCCCCCTAGCGTATATTATCCTCCCGAAACCCTAAGACTCGGGAAGCGACCACAGAAAGATTCCGCTGCCTCTGCGGGGCGGAAAACACCGAGAGAGAAAGATCTCTCCGGCAGACAGTTTTCTGCCAGGGGAATTCCTTCCCGGAGAGGGGAGACCGTCGCCATCAACACCACCATCAAGCTGGACTTCATCGGGATCATCATCATCATCACCACCATCATCACCATCAGCACCCTCATCACCATCTCCATATTGCTGTAACAATTGCGTTGAATCTTGCATAGTTCATAGGGGAAACTTTCCCGGTGTTGATTACTCTTTGTAGTTGATGCTATTGAGTGAACCATTGAATTATTGTTTATGTTCAGATTTTTATACATCATTATTCTATCTCTGATCATGATCCATATGATGTCTTGTGAGTAGTTCGTTTTGTTCTTGAGGATGGGAGAAGTCTTGTTGTTAGTAGTGGAGTTGCGTTGAGAACGATTCAATAGATTGTTATTTAAGTTGTGGTGTACTTATTCTAGTGGTGTCATGTGAACGTTGACTACATGACACTTCACCTATATGGGCCTAGGGGAATGCATTGTGTATTGGGCTACTAATCGTAGGGGTTGCCAGAGTGACAGAAACCTGAACCCCCGTTAGGAAACCATTGCACAAGGGACGTAAGGGTCTGAGAGTTTAAAGTTGTGGTTAGGTTTCTACCTTAATTACTTTCTTGTACTTACGGATGTTTGCAAGGGGTATAATCACAAGTATGTATTAGTCTTGGATGGGGCGGTACATTAGCACAGGTTCACCCACACAACACTTAGCAAGCTAAAGAATATTAATCAACTATATGAAGCGAAAGCACTTGATAGTCTTCCCATGTGTCCTCGAGAATGTTTGGTCATCTTAAGTAATACAACCGGCTTGTCCTTTGCTGCATAAAGGATTGGGCCACTTGCTGCATTTATTCCTACTGTCTTTTATTTACTCGTACTTTGTTTACTTGCTTTATCGAAAACCCCTAAAATTCCGTTTGCTAAGTATTTGCAGAGAATTCCTGATCCATACCACTAGCCAACACCTTCTGCTCCTCGTTGGGTTCGACACTCTTACTTATCGAAAATACTGCGATACACCCCCTATAGTTATGGGTCATCAAGACTATTTTCTGGCGCTGTTGCCAGGGAGTGAAGCGCTATTGGAGAGTGGAACTGGTAAAGGAAACTTCTACTATGAGTATTGTTTACTACTGCTAGTTGCTTTATTTTCGTTATGGATAATTCGCTGAGTTTCTTATTTGGTAATGCTACTACCACTGCTAAGGTAGTAGATAAGCCACCACCTACTGAGAATGATATTTTCAAAATACCTACAAGAATTATTGATCGTGTTATGGATAACTACTATGTTGGGGATGGAACTGTCCATCCCTGTGATCATTTGCTCTTTATACACGAATTATGCAGGTTGTTCAAGTGTGCATGTATTACTACAGATCAAGTTAAGAAGAAGTTATTCTCATTATCACTAAAAGGAAGAGCTGAGGAATGGTATAAGCTGCTAAAGAATGGTCAAGCTCTGGAATGGGAGGAAATAGTGCCTCCCTTTTATTCAAAGTTTTATCCTCCTAGTGAGATTCATAAAGATCGGAATCAAATATACAACTTTTGGCCTCTTGATGGAGAGAGTACAGCTCAAGCTTGGGGAGATTGAAGTTACTAATGCTCAAATGTCCCATTCATGAGCTCCCCAACAATATTATTATCAATAACTTTTATGCAAGGCTCCCTCTACATGATAAAGATTTATTGGATGCTTCTTGTGCTGGATCATTCACTCGCATGGAAGAAGAAGCTAAATGGGACCTTATAGACCGTATTCAAGACAATGCTGAAGCTTGGGAGAATGACAAAGGTAGAAAGTCAGGTATAAATTATGATTATGAATGCATTGAATCTTTTATGGGAACTGATGACTTTCAAAATATTAGTAATACTTATGGTCTTGATTTGCAAGTTATTATGAATTGGTTTAGAGCTTTTGCTTCCTATATCGAAATTCCAAAATGGGGATGGAACAAATACCATGCACCTTACAAAGATATTGTTGACTATGCTCCTATTGGAAGTGCTGAGTATTGCATTATTGACCCCATCTTACCCGAACCTTATATCGAGAAGATTCCCTTCCTCGAAAACGTAAAGGACCATCCTATAATAACTAATGTAATCACCAAAAGTGAAAAAAGAACTGTAAAACCTGATGAACAAATAAACATTGAACCTGTGGTAGCAATTGTGAAAGACCTTGTCACTAAAAGCGTAGAAGATGGGCACATAGTCTTTTGTGAGGATGCTTCTAATATTGTTTCACATCTCAATAGAACTAAAAAGGCTAGTGTTCCTGTGCTTTCTGTTAGAATTGGTGATCATTGCTATTATGGTTTATGTGATATTGGTGCAAGTTCCAGCAAGTTCTAGTGTTATTCCTTATGAGCTTTACAGAGAAATTATGCATGAAATCACTCCTTGCGAGTTGGAAGAGATTGATGTGGTTATTCACCTTGCTAATAGAGAGACCATCTCTCCAATTGGTATTGTACGAGACGTGGAAGTTCTTTGTGGTAAGATTAAGTACCCTGCTAATTTTCTAGTACTTGGTTCGGCTGCTAGTAAAACCTACCCTATCATTTTTGGTAGACCTTTCTTGAGTACTTTTGGAGCTATTATTGATTGCAAGAGGGAGAAAATCTTGACTAAGTTTGATGGGGAATATTATGAGTTTAATTTTTCGAAATTTGCTAAAGAACCTTGCAAAGAGGAAACCCATAATGAGGATTTTAGGGTTGAACAACTTGCTTCTATTTCTCTTGCTCCTAACAATGCTTTGCAGCAATTTATGGAAGATCATGAAAGTGAAATCTTCATGGAAGAAAGGAATGAGATTGACAGGATTCTCCGTGAGCAACCTATGATGCTTAAGCATGACTTGCCTGTAGAAGACTTGGGTACCACGATGCCACCTAAAAAGGATCCGGTTTTTGATCTAAAACCTCTCCCTGATGATCTTAAATATGCTTATATTGATGATAAAAAGATATATCCTGTTATTGTTAGCGCTAAACTTTCAGGGAAGGAAGAAGAAAGGTTATTGGAAGTTTTGAGGAAACATCGAGGAGCTATGGGCTATACACTGGATGATTTAAAAGGGATTTCACCTACTATATGTCAGCATTCTATCAACATAGAACCAGATGCGAAGCCAATAGTAGAGCACCAACGACGTTTAAATCCTAGGATGAAGGAAGTGGTAAGGAATGAGGTATTGAAACTCCTTGATGCTGGTATTATTTACCCTATTGCTGATAGTGAATGGGTTAGTCCTGTTCATTGTGTTCCTAAAAAGGGAGGTATTACCGTTGTCCCTAATGATAATGATGAGCTTATTCCTCAAAGAATAGTGGTAGGCTATAGGATGTGCATCGATTTTAGGAAAGTCAATAAAGTTACTAAGAAAGGTCACTATCCGCTTCCTTTTATTGATCAAATGTTGGAAAGGTTGTCTAAAAAGACCCATTTTTGTTTTTTTGATGGTTATTCTGGTTTATCTCAAATTGCTGTTAAACAACAAGATCAAGAAAAAACTACTTTTACTTGCCCTTATGGAACTTATGCTTATAGACGTATGCCTTTTGGTTTATGTAATGCTCCTGCTACTTTCCAAAGGTGCATGTCTGCTATCTTTCATGGTTTTTGTGAGGAAATTGTAGAAGTGTTCATGGATGACTTTTCTGTCTATGGAACTTCTTTTGATAATTGTCTGCACAACCTTGATAAAGTTTTGCAGAGATGTGAAGAAACTAATCTTGTTCTTAATTGGGAGAAATGCCACTTCATGGTTAATGAAGGGATTGTTCTTGGGCATAAAGTTTCTGAAAGAGGCATAGAAGTTGATAGAGCAAAGGTTGAGGCAATTGAGAAGATGCCATGTCCAAGAGACATCAAAGGTATTCATAGTATCCTTGGTCATGCTGGTTTCTATAGGAGGTTTATTAAAGACATCTCTAGGATATCAAAACCTCTCGCTAATCTTCTTCAAAAAGATGTACCCTTCATTTTTGATGATGATTATATGGAAGCTTTTGAAACTCTTAAGAAGGCTTTAACTACAGCCCCTATTGTTCAACCACCTGATTGGATTTTACCCTTCGAAATAATGTGTGATGCTAGTGATTTTGCTATAGGGGCTGTCCTTGGGCAACGTATTGATAAAAAGTTATCCATTATGCTAGTAAGACTCCAGACACTGGTCAAAGGAATTATGCCACTATTGAAAAGGAATTTCTAGCTGTTGTTTTTGCATGTGATAAGTTTAGGCCCTATATTGTCGACTCAAAAGTAACCATTCATACTAATCATGCTGCTATTAAATATCTTATACCGAAGAAGGATGCTAAGCCTAGGCTTATTAGATGGGTACTGCTTTTACAAGAGTTTGATCTACATATAGTAGATAGGAAGGGTGTTGAAAACCCTGTAGCTGATAATTTATCTCGTTTGGAAAACATCTCTTTTGACCCTATGCCTGTTAATGATAGTTTCCCAAATGAACAGTTAGCTGCGGTAGGGGTGAGCTCGCGAGGAAGCCCTTGGTATGCTAATTATGCTAACTTTATTGTCTCCAAGTATTTGCCTCCAACTTTTACAGCTCAGCAAAGAAGAAAGTTCTTCTATGATTTGAGGCATTATTTTTGGGATGACCCACACTTATACAAACAAGGAGTGGATGGTATTATGCGAAGATGTGTTCCAGAATATGAACAAAAGGAGATATTGCGTAAATGTCATGGTAGTGCCTATGGAGGACATCATGCAGGAGATAGAACTGCACAAAAGGTACTACAATCAGGTTTCTACTGGCCTACCCTTTTTAAAGATGCAAGAAAATTTGTTTTATCTTGTGATGATTGTCAGCGTGTTGGTAATATTTCTAGACACAATGAAATGCCTAGGAACTACTCTCTAGTTATTGAACCTTTTGATTGTTGGGGATTGATGCACTCGACTTTCAACGTAGAGCTTGTTGGGAACCCCAAGAGGAAGGTATGATGAGCACAACAGAAAGTTTTCCCTCAGTTATGAAACCAAGGTTTAATCGAACCAGTAGGAGCAAGGAAACACCCCAAAGGTGTTACTAGCTGAGCTTTGGCAGGGCGCACTACCGGTGCTAGTAGCAACGTGGAGACCTGCACAACACAACCACATAACTTTGTCCCCAACTTGCGATGAGGTTCTCAATCTCACCGTGTTTTGCAGAAAACAAAGGATTAATCGTATCGAATGGAAAGAAGTAAAAGTTTGCAGAAAGTAAACACAAAGTAGTAAACAGTTGGAGATTGTATGTAAAGAAAAAGGACCGGGATACATAGTTCACTAGAGGTGGCTCTCCTTAGATAGATAACATGTTGGGTGAACAAATTACACCGGGGCAATTGACAAACAGCGAGAAAGCAATACATGCATATACTAATCATCTTGACTCCTCTGAGACTTGATTGGGCATTACAACATAATACATAGACCGCCATCCAACTGCATCTATGACTAATAATCCACCTTCAGGTTATCATCCAAACCCCCTCCAGTATTAAGTTGCAAGCAATAGATTATTGCTTTACGAACTGCGTGTAAAGTAAACAATACGATTGTTCTATGAACAAAGGATTGTTGTTTTGTCCCTAGTAGCAACAGCACATCTAGTACCTTAGAGATTTCTGTCACTTCCCCAGATTACTAGAGGCATGAACCCACTATGGAGCATAAATACTAACTCTTGGAGTTGCTAGCATCTACTTGGCCAAGATAGCTACTAACAACGGAAAGCATGCAAGATCTCAAATACCAAAGACATGGTAGAATCAATAATCAATCTGAAATAGCATCTCAATATCCATCGGATCCCCGCAAACACAACATGTATGGATTAAAAATAGATGATCTTGATCATGAACGGAGCTCACAAGATCTAAACATGAAAGCACAAAGGAGGAGAAACCAGCCATCTAGCTACTACATGGATCCGTAGTCCAAGGATGAACACGCATCACACCGGAGGCTTGCATGGTGATGAAGAAGGCCTCCAGGGTGAATTCCCCTCTCCGGCAGGGTGCCGGGAAGAGCTTCAGATCCCTCCCAATCTAGGGATGGAGATGACGGTGGCTACAAACTCTTTCGTGGATTTTTGATCGGGTACTTAGGGTTTTCGTCCCGAGGGCAATATATAGGCAGAAGGAGAGGCCGAGGGGGTTAACGGGAGCGGCCACACCACCCCCTAGCGCGGGCCAGGCTGGGCCGCGTGGCCAGGTGGTGTGGTGGCCCCCTGGTCCTTCTCCGTCTCGTATTCTGGCACTTGATCACTTCTGGAAAAATAGGCACTTTGGCTTTTGTCTCGTCCAATTCCGAGAATATTCATTTTTTGACTTTCCTGGAACCAAAAACAGCAGAACACAGGCAGCTGGCACTGTGGCTCTTGTTAATAGGTTAGTCCAAGAAATCATATGAAAAGTACTCCAAAGTTGGAACAAAACACAAGAAAGTGGATAAAACCAAGCATGGAACATCAAAAATTATAGATACATTTGCAATGTATCAACATCCCCAAGCTTAACTCCTGCTCGTCCTCGAGTAGGTAAGTGATAAAAAGAAATAATAATTTTTGAGGTGACATGCACCATCAAAGACTTGATCAAGGTATTTGCAAAACATTCAAAGTTGGGATCATAGTACTTCAATCATAACATGAAATACAAAGTTCTAGCAATAAGTAAAGAAACTATGATGCAACATGCAAAGGCACAAACAAAAGATTCATGAATAACAATGCTTTGCAAGACGTTTGTTTGTTTCACATAAAGAAAACATAGCATAATAGTATTCAGCTTGTCCCTCAATAGAGTAGCAATTATAAATGCATAGGACACCTTCAAAGTTCATAAGAGTGACTAGATACAATAGTTTCAAACAAGCAATAACAAGTTATGCATCAATCAACTAGTCTTGGGACAATGCACATAGAACTAAGAATGGCCACTATGCTCTCAAAGTAGGTGCATAAAGATAGAAGGTGGAGACTCAATATAATGGTGGAAGAAAAGCCTTTTGTAAAAGGAAGTAGGGATTCAAGTCTCATAAAGAGCTTCCAAAAATTATGGTACTTGTAGCTTTTAGCTCTCATTGCCCCTATCATAAGCATCTTGAAGTGATTAAGGTTAAAGTGAACAAACTATGGTGTACATGCTTGACGAAGTATAAGTCAGAAATCTCATGTCCCTTGTATACAAGGGCCGCTCCTCATGCTACTCAAGTTTAGTCACCAGTAAGTTCTTGTCATCGTAAGTACATGTGTATCATTGAGAACCGCCAACGGGGTACCCCTTGCCCGATGATACGGAAGAATCCCCATATCAAAATGATAAGGCAAGTAGACAACGAGCATCTCAGCATTCTTCTTATTTACCATGGGAATATGGTGCTTTTTTCTCTCTTTCCTCTTTTCATAGCATCTCTTTTTTTTATTTATTTTTCAATATAGGACTCTTTTTTATATAAGAAGAATGCTTCATAGACAGCTCATTATGGTTATGCTACAGGTTTCCACCATGTCAACATGGATTAGACCAGCGGCCCAGGCGTTTCTCTAACACATATACATAACTCCATGGACTTACAAGCTCCCCTTTCATTTCACACCGACGACATCCATATACAAAAGAGCATGATATCAACTAGGTACAAGTACCAAGTGCAATGTTGAAAGCGCTCCCCATGAAAGCATGGTTCTGCTAATTCCCGACAAATAAGTGCAAGCATATACAACATAGAAGACACAATGGTTCAAGTTTATTAAGGGAAAGTAAAGTAAAGTGTGCCATCACGTTCGTGAGAGCTTTAATCACTAGTTTTCTCATAACAAGTGAAAGGTAAACAAAAGAATGAATGTACTTGGAATAGCATAAGCTAGTAGGTAGGTATGGTGGACTCTTTGGAATAACTTGGTTTAGGGAGTTGGATGCATGAGTGGAACTCATACTTTGTTGTGGAGGCTAGCAAAAGACTGGGAGCGACAAACTAAGAGAGCAATAATGGCCATAATCATGCAGAGCGACAAAACATCATTGATCAAATCATAAAGTGATACTACAAGTTGAAAACTAAAGGATAATAAAGGCTAATGGGACTTGAGATAGTCATAACATGGTGTGAGCATGCGCCAAGTCAACCCAAATAAAGCATCAAAGGAGAATACCACTATACTATGCTTTAATATGCTAAAACAACGCATGATTCATCCAAGGCACATTAAGCAATCTCAATTGTTTATAACAAGTCATGATACAGCAAAGAATACTAAGCATAAAGCCAAAACAATATCAAGCATGGCATGACAAAGCATAGGCCACAGTAAAAAACGAGGTCTTTTTACCACATAAGCATGAACTTTCCTACTCTTTTCCAAACCAAACCAAACTATTTGCAAACCAAAGTATGAAAGAGGGCGGGTCCAACCAGATTATTCAGAACACTAAGCAAACCAAGAAAACTAAAAACCAAAACAAAAACGAAAAAGAAGACGCTCCAAGAAAAACACAACTGTGCATGGAACAATAAAAATGAAGCATTTGGAAGAAACCTGGAATTTTTATTGATGAAGAAGGGGATGCCTTGGGCATCCCCAAGCTTTGACGCTTGTACTTCTTGGATATTTCTTGGGGTGACACGCGTGGCATCCCCAAGCTTGAGCTTTAGTCCATCCTACATCTCATTACTCATTCCTTCCATACACCTAAAATTTTTCCTTCATACAAAACTTCACACAATCTCATTAGCAACATTAGTGCACTTAAGATAAATAAGTCTCAAGGTTCAGTTCTAACACCAAATAAACTTCCAGTAGAACACTAGATACTGTAGCACTTCCCTCAAAAATCTCAATTCCCCAAAGGAACTCAAGAAAGAACTAACAAGAAGCAAATGCAGAAAATGGCAGAAATCTGTCAAAACAGACCAGCAGGTAAAGAAGAATTTTTTCGAAGACCTTCTGTTAATCATATCAAAAAGTGTTGAACTAACGAAAGGTAGATAACAACCTGGGTCAGAAGCATAAAAAATTACAGGTCAATCCGACTTACAGAGCTCTCTCAGGAAATTTTACGGTGAAGCATAAAAATCTGTTTCGAGACAGCATCTTTCCCAATCATTACTTCACTCTCATTAGAGGTTACTCTTGGCACAAAAAACAAATAAAAATGATAAGGAGAGGTTATTAAAGAGGTAATAACTTCCAAGACTCAACTAAAAGTCTTGGGTTATCTCCCAACAAGTACTTTTCTTTAACGCCTTTAAGTTAGGCATAAGAAGCAAAGAAAGAATCAAGTGTTCTCAAATGAAGAAGCATTAAAACCAAATTTTATTTTCATAGGAGAAGCAAAAGAAATCTTTTCTCTCTTTTTAGGGAAGTGTTATATACCTTTCTTGAGTGGGAGTTGATATTTAATGGTTCCTTCTTTCATATCAATGATGGCACCAACAGTTCTAAGAAAAGGTCTTCCCAAAGTAATAGGACAAGAATCATTGTATTCAACATCCAAAACATAGAAATCAACGGGGACATAGGAATCATTAACCATAATACGAACATCATTAAGACTCCACATGAGTTTATTTTTAGCATTAGCATCAAGTGGGACATTTAAATAACAATCTTCAAGTGGAGGCAAATCAAGCATATCATAAATCCTTCTAGGCATAATAGAAACACTACTATCAAGTCACACAAAACTTTGAAATCAAAGTCATTCACTTTCATATTAATGATGGGTTCCCAACCATCCTCTTGTTTTATAGGAATAGAAGCTTTATGTTTCATCTTTTCTTCTTTAATCTTTATGAGAGCATCAGTAATGTGTTTTGTAAAAGCCATGTTCATAGCACTAGCATTAGGACTTTTAGCAAGCTTTTGTAGGAACTTAATAACTTCACAGATATTGCAACCATCAAGATCAAAATCAACTTTATCATCTAAAGTAGTAGAACTATTACTAGCCTCAACACTGGTGGTGGTGATAGTAGAAACACTAATGTTTCTAGCAATTTCATCTTCTCTTTCCCACTTAGCATGTAATTCAGCTAATAGTCTAACATTTTCATCAATTCTTACTTGTATGGCATTAGTAGCTGCAAAGGGATTCTCATTAGTTTCAGGTTTAGCAGCCATTTTATTCAAAGTAGATTGAGCTTCAGCCAAAGATGCTATATTTCTTTCAGCATTAGAGAGTTTTTCCTCAATAGTTTTATTGAAAGCTGTTTGTTTACTAATAAACTCTTTAAGCATAACTTCAAGTTCAGAGGGAGCACTCTTATTATTGTTGTAAGAATTTCCATAAGCATTACCATTGTTGGGAGGATATGGCTTATAATTGTTGTTACCAAAATTGTTCCTATAAGCATTATTACCATAAGCATTATTGCCAAAATTGTTATTTCTTATGAAGTTCACTTCAACTTGCTCTTCTTGGGCAACCAAAGAGGCTAAAGGAACATTATTTGGATCAATATGGGCTTTCCCATTAACAAGCATAGACATAATAATATCAATCTTATCACTCAAGGAAGAGGTTTCCTCAACGGAATGTACCTTCTTACCTTGTGGAGCTCTCTCAGTATGCCATTCAGAATAGTTAACCATCATATTATCCAGAAGCTTTGTTGCAGCACCCAATGTAATGTTCATAAAGGTACCTCTAGCAGCAGAATCCAATATATTTCTTGAAGAATAGTTCAATCCTGCATAAAGAGTTTGGATAATCATCCAAGCAGTCAGTCCATCAGTGGGACAATTCTTTACCAAAGATTTCATTCTTTCCCAAGCTTGAGCAACATGTTCATTATCAGATTGTTTAAATTTCATTATTTCACTTCTCATGGATATAATCTTAGTAGGAGGATAATATTTTCCAATAAAAGCATCTTTGCATTTAGTCCAAGAATCAATACTATTCCTAGTTAAGGAATTCAACCATTCTTTAGCTTTTCCTCTCAAAGAGAAAGGAAACAATTTCAGCTTAATAATGTCACCATCTATATCCCTATGCTTTTGCATCTCACAAAGTTCAACAAAGTTATTTAGATGGGAAGCAACATCTTCATTACCAATACCAAAAAATTGTTCTCTCAAAACAAGATTGAGAAAAGCAGGTTTTATCTCAAAGAAATTATTTTCAGCCATAGGTGGAGCAATAGGAGTGCTCATAAAATCATTGTTGTTGGTTCTAGTGAAGTCACACAACTTAGTGTTTTCAAGAGTAGTCATTTTTTGGGTTTTCAAATAAGAAAGCAAAACTAATTTTTTTGTGTTTTTGAAGAACAAAACAAGCAAACAAAGCAAAAGAAAATTAAGCAAAACAAGAACAACAAAGTAAAGAGATTGGTTATGAGGGACTCCCCTTGTGAAGATGTCCTTGACTCCCCGGCAACGGCGCCAGAAAAATGATTGATGGCTCAATGCACGGCGCCCAGAAAAATGCTTGATGGCGGTGTTGATGTAGAGCTCGTTGGGAACCCCAAGAGGAAGGTATGATGAGCACAGCAAAAAGTTTCCCTCAGTTATGAAACCAAGGTTTAATCGAACCAGTAGGAGCAAAGAAACACCCCAAAGGTGTTACTAGCTGAGCTTTGGCAGGGCGCACTGCCAGTGCTAGTAGCAACATGGAGACCTACACAACACAACCATAGAACTTTGTCCCCAACTTGCGATGACGTTTTCAATCTCACCGTGTTTTGTGGAAAACAAAGGATTAAACGTATCGAATGGAAAGAAGTAAAAATTGCAGAAAGTAAACACAAAGAAGTAAAAGATTGTAGATTGTATGTAAAGAAAAAGGACCGGGATCCATAGTTCACTAGAGGTGGCTCTCCTTAAGATAGATAACATGCTGGGTGAACAAATTACAGCGGGGCAATTGACAAACACCGAGAAAGCAATACATGCATATACTAATCATCTTTACTCCTCTGAGACTTGATTGGGCATTACAACATTATACATAGACCGCCATCCAACTGCATCTATGACTAATAATCCACCTTCAGGTTATCATCCGAACCCCCTCTAGTATTAAGTTGCAAGCAACAAATTATTGCTTTACGAACTGCGTGTAAAGTAAACAATATGATTGTTCTATGAACAAAGGATTGTTGTTTTCTCCCTAGTAGCAACAGCACATCTAGTACCTTAGAGATTTTTGTCACTTCCCCAGATTACTAGAGGCATGAACCCACTATCGAGCATAAATACTAACTCTTGGAGTTGCTAGCATCTACTTGGCCAAGATAGCTACTAACAACGGAAAGCATGCAAGATCTCAAATAACAAAGACATGATAGAATCAATAATCAATTTGAAATAGCATCTCAATATCCATCGGATCCCCGCAAACACAACATGTATGGATTTCAAATAGATGATCTTGATCATGAACGGAGCTCACAAGATCTAAACATGAATGCACAAAGGAGGAGAAACCAGCCATCTAGCTACTACATGGATCCGTAGTCCAAGGATGAACACGCATCACACCGGAGGCTTGCATGGTGATGAAGAAGGCCTCCAGGGTGAATTCCCCTCTCCGGCAGGGTGCCGGGAAGAGCTTCAGATCCCTCCCAATCTAGGGATGGAGATGACGGTGGCTACAAACTCTTTCGTGGATTTTTGATCGGGTACTTAGGGTTTTCGTCCCGAGGGCATCTTATAGTCGGAAGGGGAGGCCGAGGGGGTGTCGGGAGCCACCACACCACCCCCTGGCGTGGGCCCAGCCTAGCCGCGCGGCCAGGTGGTGTGGCCGGCCCCTGGCCCTTCTCCGTCTCATATTCTGGCACTTGATCACTTCCGGAAAAATAGGCACTTTGGCTTTTGTCCTGTCCAATTCCGAGAATATTCATTTTCTGACTTTCCTGGAACCAAAAACAACAGAAAACAAACAGCTGGCACTGTGGCTCTTGTTAATAGGTTAGTCCAATAAATCATATGAAAATTACTCCAAAGTTGGAACAAAACACAAGAAAGTGGATAAAACTAAGCATGGAACATCAAAAATTATAGATATATTTGCAATGTATCAGGCACACTTTACTTTCTTGCATTTAGTAAACTTGAACCATTGGGTCCTTCTTTGTTGCTTATATGCTTGCGCTTTATGAGTTGAAGTTAGCCAAACCATGTATCATGGGGACCGCTTTCAACACTCCATTTGGTACTTTGTACCTAGTTGATATCATGTTCTTTTGCTTATGGATCCCGGCGGTGTGAAATAAAAGTGGAACTTGTAAGATCATGGAGTTTATATGTGTGTTAGAGAAACGTCTGGGCCGCTAGCCTAAGCCATGCCTAATCATGGTGGAAACTTGCAGCATAACTATAGTGAGCATTCTATGAAGCATCCTCAATAAAAACCTATGCAAATAGCAAATAAAAAGATCGCTGAGATGCTCACTGTCTGCTTGCCTTGTCATTTTGACTATGGGATAGCTCCAGTGTCATGTGCAAGGGGTACCCCGTTGGCGGTTCTCAATGATACGCATGTATTTACAATGACAAGAGCTTGCTCGTGACTGAAGTTGAGTAGCATGAGGATCGGTACTCATAAGTAAGGGGCATGAGATTTCAACTTATAACTTGTCAAGCATATCCTCTTAGTTGTGTCCCTTTAACCTTAATCACCTAAAGATGCCTATGATAGGGGCAATGAGAGCTGAAAGCTAGTAAGTATCATAATTTTTGGGAGCTCTTTATGAGACTTGCAATCCCTGCTTCCCTCTTTGAAGGGCCTTTCTTTTATTTTGTAGTTGAGTCAGTAAACCTACTCCCTTCTATCTCAGCAAGTATTTTGAGTTGTTGTGTTTCATTCATTCATATGATGATTTATGCAATCATGTCTTATGTTCCTTGTTTTGCACATTGCTCTTATCTTGATGTTTACTACTTTGAAAGCTTTCATTGAAAAACCAGCTACTTGTGAACTCCAACAAATTATCAACTATTCTTCGACCAAGGGCTAAGTTTGCCATTACCAATTATGATTCACTTTATGTATCTTTATTGTGTTTCCTTTACTTATTACAAGTTGAGTTATATAATAGTGAGTTGCCTTCTATTATGATCTATGTATTCGATGAATGTGATGCTTCTTGTCCGTATTCTTTTATCGACTCTTCACTCCATAAACCCGAGGCCATGTTTATTGAGCTCAGTTTTGCTTGGGGACAAGCGAAGTTTAAGCTTGGGGGGAGTTGATACGTCCATTTTGCATCACTATTCTATGTCTTAATTCACTATTATTCATTGATATATTTCATATTGAGAGGTGATACTTATGTTATTTCATCTATTTTTGCATGGTTGATGACTTTTGGAGCATGGACCGCTGTAGTTAGGATTGATGGAAAATGTGTTGTTTGGAGGCAAAATTCGCGAAGATTAGAAAATCCGGGAAAATATACGGAAAATCCTATTTTTCCAGAAGACTAAGGATGCTAGAAGATGGAGTGGAGATGGGCCACAGGGGGCCCACACCACCCCATGAGGCGGGCAGCCCTAGGCCGCGCCAGGAGGTGGTGTGGCCACCCTGGCCCACTTTAGCCTCTCCCCTCTGGCGTATATTATCCTCCCGAAACCCTAAGACTCGGGGAGCAACCAAAGAAAGATTCCGCCGCCTCTACGGGGCGGAAAACACCGAGAGAGAAAGATCTCTCCGGCAGACAGTTTTCTGTCGGGGGAATTCCTTCTCGGAGAGGGGAGATCGTCGCCATCAACACCACCATCAAGCTGGACTTCATCGGGATCATCATCATCACCACCACCATCATCACCGTCAGCACCCTCATCACCATCTCCATATTGCTGTAACAATTGCGTTGAATCTTGCATAGTTCATAGGGGAAACTTTCCCGGTGTTGATTACTCTTTATAGTTGATGCTATTGAGTGAACCATTGAATTATTGTTTATGTTCAGATTGTTATACATCATTATTCCATCTCTGATCATGATCCATATGATGTCTTGTGAGTAGTTCGTTTTATTCTTGAGGACATGGGAGAAGTCTTGTTGTTAGTAGTGGAGTTGCGTTGAGAAAGAGTCAATAGATTGTTATTTAAGTTGTGGTGTACTTCTTCTAGTGGTGTCATGTGAACGTCGACTACATGACACTTCACCTATATGGGCCTAGGGGAATGCATTGTGTATTTGGCTACTAATCGTAGGGGTTGCCAGAGTGACAGAAACCTGAACCCCCGTTAGGAAACCATTACACAAGGGACGTAAGGGTCTCAGAGTTTAAAGCTGTGGTTTGGTTTCTACCTTAATTACTTTCTTGTACTTACGGATGTTTGCAAGGGGTATAATCACAAGTATGTATTAGTCTTGGATGGGGCGGTACATTAGCACAGGTTCACCCACACAACACTTAGCAAGCTAAAGAAGATTAATCGACTATATGAAGCGAAAGGACTTGACAGTCTTCCCATGTGTCCTCGAGTACGTTTGGTCATCTTAAGTAATACAACCGGCTTGTCCTTTGCTGCATAAAGGATTGGGCCACTTGTTGCATTTATTCCTATTGTCGTTTATTTACTCGTACTTTGTTTACTTGCTTTATCGAAAACCCCTAAAAATCCGTTTGCTAACTATTTGCAGAGAATTCCTGATCCATACCACTAGCCAGCACCTTCTGCTCCTCGTTGGGTTCGACACTCTTACTTATCGAAAATACTGCGATACACCCCCTATACTTGTGGGTCATCACATGATCGGTATGAATGGTGACTTTTGAATCCACAATATAGGGTCTAAACTCATCACAAGCAAAAAGGATAGCTAGGAATTCTTTTTCAGTGGTTGCATAATTCCTTTGAGCAACATCAAGAGTCTTACTAGCATAATGAATAACGTTCAACTTTTTTATCAATACGTTGCCCAAGGATAGCACCTACAGCAAAATCACTAGCATCACACATTATTTCAAAGGGTAAGCTCCAGTCAGGTGGTTGAACAATAGGAGCTGTAGTTAGAGCCTTCTTAAGAGTTTCAAAAGCTTCCTTACAATCATCATCAAAAACAAAGGGTACATCTTTTTGAAGAAGATTAGTGAGGGGTTTTGATATCTTAGAGAAATCTTTAATAAACCTTCTATAGAAATCAGCATGACCAAGGATACTACGAATACCTTTTATGTCTCTTGGGCAGGGCATTTTCTCAATTGCCTCGACTTTAGCTCTATCCACTTCTATTCCTCTTTCGGAAACCTTATGCCCAAGGACAATCCATTCATTAACCATGAAGTGGCATTTCTCCCAATTAAGAACAAGATTAGTTTCTTCACACCTCTGCAAAACTTTATCAAGGTTCTGCAGACAATTATCAAAAGAAGTTCCATAGACAGAGAAGTCGTCCATGAACACTTCCACAATTTCTTCACAAAAACCATGAAAGATAGCAGACATGCATCTTTGAAAAGTAGCAGGAGCATTACATAAACCAAAAGGCATACATCTATAAGCATAGGTTCTGTAAGGGCATGCAAAGGTAGTTTTTTCTTGATCTTGTCGTTTAACAGCAATTTGAGAAACCCAGAGTATCCATTAAGAAAACAAAATGAGTGTTTTTAGACAACCTTTCTAACATTTGATCAGTAAAAGGAAGTGGGTAATGATCTTTCTTAGTAACTTTATTAACCTTTCTGAAATCGATACACATCCTATAGCCTACTACTATTCTTTGGGGAATAAGCTCATCATTATCATTAGGCACAACAGTAATACCTCCCTTTTTAGGGACACAATGAACAGGACTAACCCATTCACTATCAGCAATAGGGTAAATAATACCAGCATTAAGAAGTTTCAATACCTCATTTCTTACCACTTCCTTCATCTTAGGATTTAAACGTCTTTGGTGCTCTACCACTGGCTTTGCATCTGGTTCTATATTGATAGCATGCTGACATATAGTAGGAGAAATCCCTTTTAAATCATCGAGGGTATAACCCATAGCCCCTCGGTGTTTCTTCAGCACCTCCAATAACCTTTCTTCTTCCTTCCCTGAAAGCTTAGAGCTAATAATAACAGGATATATCTTATTATCATCAATGTAAGCATATTTAAGATCATCGGGTAAGGGTTTTAGATCGAAGACTGGATCCTTTTTAGGTGGCAATGTGGTACCCAAGTCTTCTACATGCAAGTTATGCTTAAGCATCTTAGGCTGATTACGGAGAATCTCGTCAATCTCATTCCTTTCTTCCATGAAGATTTCACTTTCATGATCTTCCATAAATTGCTGCAAAGCATTGTTAGGAGCAAGAGAAATAGAAGCAAGTTGTTCAACTCTGAAATCCTCATTATGAGTTTCCTATTCACAAGGTTCTTTAGTAAATTTCGAAAAATTAAACTCATAAGATTCCCCATCAAACTTAGTCAAGATTTCCTCCCTTTTGCAATCTATAATAGATCCACAAGTACTCAAGAAATATCTACCAAAAATGATAGGATAAGTTTTACTGGCAACTAAACCAAGTACTAGAAAATCAGCAGGATACTTAATCTTACCACAAAGAACTTCCACATCCCGTACAATACCAATTGGAGAGATGGTCTCTCTATTAGCAAGGTGAATAACCACATCAATCTCTTCCAATTCACAGAGACTGGTTTCATGCATAATTTCTCTGTAAAGCTCATAAGGAATAGCACTAGAACTTGCACCAATATCACATAAACCATAATAGCAATGATCGCCAATTCTAACAGAAAGCACAAGGACGTTATCTTTTTTAGTTCTATTAGGATGCGAAACAATATTAGAAGCATCCTCACAAAAGACTATGTGTCCATCTTCTACGCTTTTAGTGACAAGGTCTTTCACAATTGCTACAACAGGTTCAATGTTTATTTGTTCATCAGGTTTTACAGTTCTCTTTGCACTTTTAGTGATTACACTAGTTATCATAGGATGGCCCTTCACCTTATCCAGGAAGGGTTTCTCGATATAAAGTTCAGGTAAGATGTGATCAACAGTGTAAAACTCAGTACTTCCAACAGGAACACAGTCACACTATCTTTATAAGGCGCATGGTACTTGCTCCATCCCCTTTTTGGGATTTCAATATAAGAAGCAAAAGTCTTAAAGCAGTTTGTAATAACTTGTAAATCAAGACCATAAGTATTATTAATATTTCAAAAGTCATCAGTTCCCATAAAAGATTCAATGCATTCATAATCATAATTTATACCCGACTTTCTTCCTTTGTCATTCTCCCATGCTTCAGCATTGTCTTGAATATGGTCCAGGAGATCCCATTTAGCTTATTCTTCCATGCGAATGAATGATCCAGCACAAGAAGCATCCAATAAATACTGTTCATGTAGAGGGAGCCTTGCATAAAAGTTATTGATAATAATATTGTTGGGGAGCTCATGAATGGGACATTTGAGCATTAGTAACTTCAATCTCCCCCAAGCTTGAGCTGTACTCTCTCCATCAAGAGGCCAACAGTTGTATATTTGATTCCGATCTTTATGAATCTCACTGGGAGGATAAAACTTCGAATAAAAGAGAGGCATTATTTCCTCCCATTCAAGAGCTTGACCATTCTTCAACAGCTTATACCATTCCTCGGCTCTTCCTTTCAGCGATAATGAGAATAACTTCTTCTTAACTTGATCTATAGTAATACCTGCACACTTGAACAACCTGCATAATTCGTGTATAAAGAGCAAATGATCACCGGGATGGACAGTTCCATACCCAACATAGTAGTTATCCATAACACGATCAATAATTCTTGTAGGTATTTTAAAAATATCATTCTCGGCAGGTGGTGATTCATCTAATACCTTAGCAGTGGTAGTAGCATAACCAAATAAGAAACTCAGCGAATTATCCATAATGAAAATAAAACAACTAACAGAAGTAAACAATACTCACAGTAGAAATTTCCTTTACCAGTTCCACTCTCCAATAGCGCTTCACTCCCCGGCAACGATGCCAGAAAATAGTCTTGATGACCCACAAGTATAGGGGGTGTATCACAGTATTTTTGATAAGTAAGTGTGTCGAACCCAACGAGGAGCAGAAGGTTCTGGCTGTGGTATGGATCAGGAATTCTCTACAAATACTTAACAAACGGATTTTTAGGGTTTTTTGATAAGGTAAGTAAATAAAGTGCGAGTAAATAAAAGACAATAAGAATAAATGCAGCAAGTGGCCCAATCCTTTATGTAGCAAATGACAAGCTGGTTGTATTCCTTAAGATGACCAAACGTTCTCGAGGACACATGGGAAGACTATCAAGTGCTTTCGCTTCATATAGTTGATTAATCTTCTTTAGCTTGCTAAGTGTTGTGTGGGTGAACCTATGCTAATGTACCGACCTTCCTAGGACTAATACATACTTTTGATTATACCCCTTGCAAACATCCGTAAGTACAAGAAAGTAATTAAGGTAGAAACCTAACAACAACTTTAAACTCTAAGACCCTTACGTCCCTTGTGCAATGGTTTCCTAACGGGGGTTCAGGTTCCTGTCACTCCGGCAACCCCTACGATTAGTAGCCAAATACACAATGCATTCCCCTAGGCCCATATAGGTGAAGTGTCATGTAGTCGATGTTCACATGACACCACTAGAAGAAGTACACCACAACTTAATTAACAAACTATTGAATCTCTCTCAACACAACTCCACTACTAACAACATGACTTCTCCCATGTCCTCAAGAACAAAACGAACTACTCACAAGACATCATATGGATCATGATCAGAGATGGAATAATGATGTATAACAATCTGAACAAAAACAATAATTCAATGGTTCCACTCAATAGCATCAACTACAAAGAGTAATCAACACCGAGAAAGTTTCCCCTAAGAACTATGCAAGATTCAACCTAATTGTTACAGCGGTATGGAGATGGTTGTGAGGATGCTGATGGTGATGATGGTGGTGGTGGTGGTGATGATGATGATCCTGATGAAGTCCATCTTGATGGTGGTGTTGATGGCGACGATCTCCCCTCTTCGGGAAGGAATTCCCCCGGCAGAATTCTGTCTACCAGAGAGATCTTTCTCTCTCGGTATTTTCCACCCCGTAGAGGCGGCGGAATCGCTCTATGGTTTCGGGAGGATAATATACGCCAGAGGGGAGAGCCAGAGGTGGGCCAGGGCGGCCACACCACCTGGTGGCGCGACCTAGGGTAGCCCGCGCTAGGGGGTGGTGTGGGCCCCCTGTGGCCCATCTCCACTCCTCCTTCTGGCTTTCTTCGTCTTCTGGAAAAATAGGATTTTCTGTATATTTTCCTAGATTTTCTGATCTTCGCGAATTTTGCCTCCAAACAGCACCTTTTCCATCAAAATCCTGACTGCAGCGGTCCATGCTCCAAAAGTCATCAACCATGCAAAAATAGATGAAATTACATAAGTATCATCTCTTAATATGGAATATATCAATGAATAATAGTAAATTATGATATAGAATAGTGATGCAAAATGGACGTATCAACAAAACATGTAAATTTTCACTCCATTTGTTATACTAACAGAAAACTACCATATTAGTCAAGTTAAGGGATGATAGTTGGATTGTTACAGAGTTTACTGATCAACATGACCACCCACTTATTTAGAATTGGTAAATGACAGGGTTCTTACAGTCACACCAGGAAATACCACAAGATGACCAAGAATTCATAAGGGTACTTCAATATGTAAATATGGAGACTAGCAGGATAATGCAAATCATGGCAACATTATATGAGTCATTCGAAGGCGTACCTTGCACTCTAAAAAGTATGGGCAACTTTAGGGAAAGTCTTTGTCAACACCCGGATTTTTAATCCCAGATGCCTGTTATGACATACATCGCAATCCTAGGATTACCATTTTTATGAGACATAATAGATTGGATATCGCAGTACATCATCCATTACAAACCATACTAAGGTTTTACACAAATAAAGGATCCCATGATCCAGTCTTCGTACAAACAAGCAGCGGAATAATAAAGCATAGTAGCGGGCTCCATCTTCAGTGTCACGGGCAATGATGACGATGGGAGATGATCCTAGTTGTCGTAGCCATCCAGCTGTCCATCTTCCGGATAGTCCTCCTCATAGTCTAGCCACGGAAATAGCCAGGGACAAAGCCATGAGTACTCTTTAAGTACTCGCAAACTATCACTAACAAGTAAGGTAGTTCTAGTAGGAATGCTAAGCTCTAAGTTTATTTGCAAAACCTAGATTTATCTTAAGCTGAGTTCAGAAGTAAAGAAAGCTAAAAGAATGTTCTAAATCACCTAAGTGGGAACTTAGTTTTCATGTTCACAACCCTGTTGTGGTCAAGTCAAAGTCACAAATCATTTCACAAGTCATTTTGAAAACATCTGCCGACGAAACAGTATGGCCACTCCAACTGTCCATGACCGCGGACGCGGCTATTCGAATAGTTTGACACTCTGTAGAGGTGGCACACTTTCACCACAAAATTCGATACATCCGTCAGGGATAACCCTGAATCATCATACTTAGTATGCGGATAATCAATCATAACCTTTCAATTACACACTCTAGTATAAGCACCTCCCCTATGAGCTTGGCCTCCCAGCCATGGCCATCTGCCATCCTGGGCACTGCATAGGTGGACATCATCAAGAGGTAGCCTCAGCTCAAACATCTCCCGCGAGGGAACCCATACTAATGCATATAAACTTCCGGCTAAGCCTTACCCAATTCAGGTATTATGGTTGTACGGAAAAATTGGAATGGTATCGCATCCGAACCCAACCATCAGTTTTTATAAAGGGCTAAGGCTCATGCCTCAACATTTTCATCATCAAACCATTTGTGTTTGTCAACACATGTCAAAAAAAATCAATAGAATGACTCATCATTCCAAGGTTTTCATAATCATTTTCACCAAGTATTCCCATCTAAAGTGACCAAGTTTTATGCTTAGCACTAGCCACTAAGGTTAAGAGTGTTCACTAATGAGGGGTGCTAATCTTCAATTTCATGCCATAGAATGACATCTAAGTATAACTAGATAGGCCTAGTTTTATACTCTTTGTGCTATCTATATTAATAGTAAAGAACTTTAGTAAAGTAAAAGAAAGTAAAGCTTGGGATGGGTATAAATCAAAATGTATAACCAAGCATGCCTAATGCATTTTGCTTAGGTTAACTTGTATCTAGTGATGGCTTGCAAGTAAAACTTGCTCATAATAGCTTGCAAAGATCTAGCTTGCCTTGGTTGGTGCAGTGATTGAAGTTTTCTTCGTCTTCTTCCGGGTAGAACTCCTCCTCCTCGTAGACTTGGTCGGTACTATCATCTATAAATAAATACGGGGTACACAATCTCCAAACAATACTTATCTATAGCTATATATCACACTAAGGAACACACTTGATGATCTAGCATCATCACAATCATCACATGATTTAAAGAACTAGTTTCATTCATTTTATTTTAGAAAAGTAATTTCTACTCATTGAAATTAATTAAGATTTAATATTCTCCAAATGTAATATGGGATCATGTGGACACATTTCATCTCCACATATTCTAATACATGGGAATGTGATTTAAAGGTTTGGTCACATTTTATAAAGGTTAAGATTATTATTTAATAGATTTAAAGTGACTAGAAATGCCCTAGTAGTATTCTTTTGGTACTATTCCAATGTCACTGCATGCAACCTAAATATTTTTACATATTTAGATATATATTATCAAATGTGATTTTTGAGAGTTGGAATCAACTCAAAAGCTATTATGGTTGATTTTTGAAAAATGTTTGAATGTAAAAAAACTCTTTGCCTTGTTATTTTTTCTGTAGATTATCTCTAACTCCAAATGATTTAAATCCAACGGGTTTGGATAGATAATTTAATTTCCTTTCTAGAAAAATTTAAATCATGCAATTTGGTTAAGTGAAACTCTCTAAATTGATTTTTGAATAAGTGGATAGAATAGGATTTCAGCTTAAAATGGAAAATCAATTGTTTGAATTTTCGGGCCAGCGCGGGAAAGCTAATGGGCCAGCCCAACTGCACAGCGCAGCGCTGCATGCGGCTGACAGAGGGGGTCCACTGGTCAATGACTTATCTAACGTGAAACGGTATCTTTCAATCTGGGCGCTATGATCTAATTCTAATCCAACGGCTGAGGGTCCTCGTCAACGACGAACAGCTCCGGCGACGAGCTAAACCTAACGCGGCGGTGGGGGTCTCACGGGGCTCACCTGGGCTCCAGCTAGGCTCGACGACAGGGGCAAACGACGTGGTAGACGACGGCGAGGCGAGGCGCGGTCACGGCGAGGCTTGGGGTGGTCGCAATCGACGGCGCCCTTCTGCTCCAGCAGCGGTGGAATCCGGTGCAATTCCGGCATGGTGGTGGTCGCCTTGCTCTAGGAAGAGGTGTGGGAGGCTTAGTGGTGAGTGGGGAGTCGAATGGTGTGAGGAATGGAGGCTGGGGTGGCCTCCTTTTATAGCTCGACGAGGGGACCGAGCGGGATGGGCTGGCATCTCCGGCGAGGGCGGTACAGACGGCTAGCACCATGGCTGGGGTAGGTGGACGGTGCGGTGTCTCCTGGCGAACGGTGCTGGCTTAAAGGCGAGGCGGGGGCGGTTGGTTTGGTGTGGCGCGTGCGGCGCTCTGAGCGGAGGCAGTGGTGTTTGCGGCGGCGTGCAACAGCTGCGGGCCATGCGGCGGCGAACGAGGGTGTCTGCCGGGTGCTGCGATCTGTGCGGGTCTGTGCACGCGAGGGGAGGTCAAGGCGTGGTGCGTGCGATCTGGTCAGGCACGGCGCACTGGCACGCTCTGGACATGGCGCAGAGAGGCGATGTGCGGTGGTGCTAGTATGGTCCACGGCTCGGCTAGGGCTGTGGCCTGGATAGGGGGTGGCGGTAGGCTGCGGCGATGCTAGTGGACATGCTGGTTGGGCGCGGGGTGGTCTAGTGCGAGCTGGATGTGGTCGGCCGGTGATGACCACTTTCGGGCGGCGCTCCACTGTGCCAGCGGCGAAGGGGGAGCTGGTCTAGGACTGGGTTAGGCTTAGAGGAAACAAGGGAGTAACTAGGGGACAATTTGGTCGATGATCACTGTATAAAACAGTGAAGCTGGGTTAGGGATTATTCTATGCATGCCAAGTGTTTGATGAAATGGCCGCATGAAATTATTTTTGAATTTTTGAGTGATCTTAGATTAAGCTTGAGAGACTAGGTTTGCTTGGATAAGTCAAGGTGAATTCATTTGATGGGTTTTTGGAAAAGTGTGATCTTAGCACATACACTTGATTCAATTTTTAAATGTCCTTTAAATTGATTTGCTAGATGTTTTTGTAAGTTTGTAAAGTGGGCATTGGTACATCTTTACATGATCTAGCAAGGAGTGAAGAGAAAGGGAAATGTTTCTGTTAGAAATTTTCTTCTAGGAACACCTAAAGTGTCCTCGTGGTTTAAAATGGTCAAAATGACCATTTGCCTTATTTAACCTTATTTGATTTCTTTCTCTTTGGATTTTGTTTGTAAATGGTCTAGATGATGTGGCATTCACCTTCAAACCATTCCATATCATTTAGAACAATCAAGCATGGCATATACACTCAATTCTACACTAATGCAAACACACATGCATTCATATGCTTTTTCTTAATAAAAGTTTTTGTTAACCCTAAATTCGGTGATTAGGATTCGATAATATTGATTAAAGTTTTGGGATGTTACAAACCTTCCCTCCTTAAACAAAATCTCGTCCCGAGATTTAAGAAAAACTAGGAACTAAAGAGATCTGGAAACTCAGTCCTAATATAATCTTTTCGCTCCCAGGTAGCTTCTTCTTCGGTATGGTTGCTCCATTGGATCTTGAGAAACTTGATACTCCGGGTCCTAGTGGTTCTGAAGGCTTCTTCCAAGATACGAATGGGCACTTCACGATACGTTAGATCCTTGTTGATACCAATGGCTCAGTGATCGATGTTCTTGAAAACTTCTGTCTTCTTCGGCACTTCTAAGCACTTGCGAAGTAACAAGATATGGAACACATTATGGATGGCTGACATCTCCTCTGGCAGTTCCAGTTGATAAGATACTTCTCCTCGGCGATTCAGAATCTTGAAGGGACCAATATATCTGGGGGCTAACTTTACTTTCAGCTAGAAACGATGCATTCCTTTCAACGGCGACACTTAGAGATACACAAAGTCTCCAACATTGAAAGTCGGGTCTCTATGCCTCTCGTCGGCATAACTCTTATGTCTGGATTGGGCGGTCTTGAGGTGCTCACGGACTTTGTGAACCTTATCTTCGGCTTCTCGTAGGATGTCGGGTCCAAAAATCTGGCTCTCTCCTTGTAGCATCCCAGTTGTCTAACAATTGTAATGCTACTTGGTCTAGTAATATAATGGCTACTTCCTATATATAATTGTTGCATCATAATTATATCATGCTCATGTCATCATGCCACCTTGCTTTTGAGCATCACATAAAACCTTTTTCCTTTTTGGTTCTCCTCCCATATGCATTATTAATTGTATTTGCCTCTTGATATTGTATTTGGTTATTGATATATTGTTTAATGCCCAAGTTGAGTTGGGGGCATATCTTTTATTCCACTCCACCACCTTTCTTTGTCACCACCTTATAATTCCACCATTCTACTTACCATGGGCTTTTATTTTCTTTTGGTATTTAATCTAGCTCATGTGGGTTGGGATGGATCCAATTCTAAATTTCTTTGCTTGGCCTTTATTCCACCTTTTGGTAATGTATGGGAATCATGCCATGTCATATTAGTATTGTTTTCACAAAATTAACACATGGCATTTAATGCCCATGCATGGGCCATGCAAAGCTTCACCATCTCTTCTCTTTGGGGTTTTGCCTTTGTTTTAAAGTGGGTTTTGTCTTGTGTTTACAACCTAAGTGTTCTTGATCTTGATCTCTTGTTGATCACCACCTTGATCACTCTTCCACCACCACCATGTGTGCACCAAAACCCTAAATTTTTCTCTATATACTTTCCACCTCATCTTGACCCATTAGACATGGATGTGGAATGATTGTCACAAATAAAGGCCCTACATCTTCCATTCTTCTCATCATCTATTTTTTCCTTGATCTTATGAACAAAACCCTAAAACCTCTCTATTCTCTCTAACCCTAGAGCTAATCTAAACCCTAACCCTTAACCTCACCTCACCTCCCTCCTCGCACCATGCCAAGGTTTCCCTCTCCCTGCCATGCAGACCCCACCCCAGCTACCCTCTCTAACCTAACCAAACCCTAGACCGAGCCATCTACTCCCTCCTAACCTAACTCTACCCGACCCTCTTCTTATCTCTCCACCTCGCTCCCTACCATGCTGGCCCCACCGCCCGAGCCTGGCCTCCCCCTCCCTACTGGCCCACCTGCAGCTGCATGCCTGGCCTCCCATGCTCAGCACGTGAGGAAGGACAGAAGATGGCACCTGAGCCACCTTTTTCTTTCTCCTCTCTACTGATTCCCCACGGCACCCTCCTCTCTCTCTATTACCTACCCCTCTCGCGACCCCTCTGCCTCTCCCAGATTCCCCTGGCCTCGCGCCGTGACCTACCTCCTCTCCCTCCCCTTCCACCTCTGTCTACTCCGGCCACCACCTCGGCTGCGGCTATCATCTCCGGTTCGAGGAAGCGGTCGTGGTGTGGAAGGTGTCGAGGAAGATCACGCCGTTCCTCTACATCGCCCTGTACCCGCCGACGTGGAGGAGAATCCCCAGGACCACCAGCACACCGCCGCTCTGCCACAAACCCTAGCCTCGGGAGCGTCTGCTTCCTCGCCGTTCCGACGAACCCCAGGCCGATCCACCTCCATCAACCTCCCCTCAGTGAGTTCCTCATCCTAACGGACATCTCCGTTGTCGCTGTCGTGGTCTACGCTCGCCGGAGGTTTCGCTGAACGCCCTCCGTGCACGGCAGCCGCTGCCGTCTGCTCGTCGACACGCCTCGCAGAGGCTTAGCTAGGCCCCGTCCGCTCTTCTGTCACCATCCCACACCCAGCCGCACTGGTTACCGCCTCCGCGCGCGAGCCCCAGGTCCCCGGTTCGAGTCCCCGCCTCGCCGCGCCGCGCACCGCGCGTCCGTCAGATCCGTCAGAGAACGAGAGGAAGATCGACAGTACGCGTTCCCCTTTTTGCACTTACACCCCTGTGTCTTTTGCCGGCTCAACCCGCGGTCCAGCCCGACCCCACCTGTCTGTGTCTGTGGGCATCTTACAAAAAAAGACTCCAGTTTTCGTAACCCTTAACCCGTGCTCCAGTACGACCCCACCTGTCAGCCTCTGCGGGCTCAGCCGCTGGCACGTGGACCCCTAGCCGCTGGTCCCACCTGGCAGTCTCAGTGGCTAGGAAAAACCCCGGTGTAAAAAGCTTTGCGCACGGACTTTCGCCCAGTCAGCAGCGGCCCACCCGTCAGCGACTGGGGCTGGGTCTGGCTGAGTATAAAAAGGTTTTCTGTTTATCTGTTTGTTTTAATCTTTTCAGGAAATGTTTAAATTTCAAATTCAAATCTGTTTTTAAATAACTTTAATATTATAAATCCAAATAATACAAATGATATATGTTTTTGAATCAGAAAAATGTGAGGATTTCAAATATGCCATTCAAAATATTGTTTGAGCACTTTAAAATTTCGAGATGATTAAAATTACAATAAAATGCCCTTTTTTAATAAATTAATAACTTTAAATCTATAACTCCAAATTTAACAAATAATATGTCTAAATTGATCAGCGCGACGAGCCCGTTCTATCTATGCATTCCTTGTTCTGAACTGAAACATGCATCATGTCATTATTAAAAATAAGAACTGTTTATGACAATAAAACTTGGCTAAATAATTAATAAAATGCTTTACTCTTGTAACCACACCTCACCCTTGCCATGCTACTTTAATGCCATGCAAATTGTGCATCATTCATCATGGCATGCTTGTTTGCTTGTCGCATTTTAATTCATATGCTTGTGCACTTTATTCATGTTGGCCCTTGTTTGTTTGGTTCTTCTTCGAATAGACGCCCAGCCGGAGAATTATCAGGAATCACAGGAGTACTACCCAGATCCATCTCTCGCTTCAACTGAGCTGCCAGGCAAGCACTACCACATGCTTGCATACATATAGTACCTATTTCCTCTATCTTATTCTTGCATCATTGAGTCGCGATTGCATTAAATTGAATCCCAAGTACTGCATAGCCTTTACTTTTAAACCCCACTGAAGCTTGTTCCTCCATCCCATGAGCCATTACTACAGAAGTTGTTTGAGCCATGCGAGTCGTAGAAAAGCATGTGTAGGGTATGTGAGTGTCTGATGAATAATGGGGTACCTAAAAAACATAACCTGAGTAGTAATGGGATAACTAATGAAAGAGGCACCGGTGAGCAATATCTGCTATTCGGTTTTTCATGCTCACTTGTGTCCCGTAGGACCCCGAGTACTTGATTCCTGTTCCTTGACTATTCGCACTATCCACATCCGGGAGGCCTTATGGACCCCCCTGAGCCAGAGCTTGATTCCTTTCTATTTCTTGGGGCCACAGTTAGTTTGGGGCTTTATTATTATCCTGTACTTATGCCATGTTACTGTTTTATTTAAGATTGTGCGTGGAGCACCTGTACTGTTTTGGATCGTGACACGTTTTCGCTGTATCGACAAGCCCAGTCATATTTTCGGGTTCCTAGTCGTTTACCGCCGTCCACACAAACCTTGAGTCTGTCTCGGAGTCAGCTAGCTTCGTTGCGGGTAGCTTAATGGGGTGGCCCCCTAAAATATTACTGAATCCTGTGATCGCTTTGTCGTGAAGGCCTCGTTGGGTTTTGAGTTGGTTTTTCTGAGGTTGATCGAGTGTGTGTTGCCATTCGTGCACCCCTGCAGGGTAAATCTTTCTGAAAGCCGTGTCTGCGGTTATGGACGACTTGGAGCACAGTTTCTCGATCATAGACAAACTAAAGTACCGCTTTTAATTTGACTAAGTACTTGACTAGTAAATAGTGCAATACTCATGGAATGGTTAATAAAACTGCCAACGGATGGGGGTTGTTCGTCCACTTCCTCGTTGGTAAGCGAGGAGGAGGATGGATCTGTTAATTATACTGTTATAACTGTTGTTCTAAATTTACGGACATCCGTCTATCATTGGTTAGGCGGATGGTTAGCGAGTATCTTTAGACTTGTTAGTTATTATCTTTTGCTGCAATTGCGCCACCCCAGGTTGTATCCCCTTTAGGCGGCATAAAGACTTGCTGAGTACCCCTAGGGTCTCACACGATAAATTGTTTGATTCAGATGAACAGGTGTATTCGCAAGAAGGATACTGGGTGGAGGAGACGGATGATGTTGACAACGATCACTCGGTGTAGAGATTCCGGGAACGGGGATCCGTGAGATCTGTGGGCGGGATGTGTTTATTTATGTGGCATCTTATGCCGATTTGCTTCTTAGCCGTACTCGGATCTTTTTTTCCGCTTCTGCCTGATACTCTGATGCTTGATGTATGAGGAGCTATCCTAAAATATTATCTCTATCCAGGATATTTGAATGTTGCCGTATGGCGTTGCAATATTTCTATTTCTATTTCTTTTAGATGGAGTGGCTCTGAGAATTGTTGTATGTGGCTTGCATACATACTCACTTGTGTATGTAGTTGATCCCTTCGCCTGCCGATTACGCCGCTCGTTCTTGTCCCGATGTTCTGAAAGTGGTTAAGACGGCCGAAAGGTCTACCGTGAGTGGCCCTGGGCCCCACCGTACTATTTTAACCACTTTCGCTCATCCAGGCATGTAACTAAGAGCGTAATTCACCGAGGTAGTTACACTCCTACTTGCGACCAATTCAGGGGGTATGACACTTTCTTCCATACAGAAATTCAAAGGGGGCCATTTGCAAACTGGCTTGATAACTGTTGTTGTATGAGAATTCTGCGAAAGGCAGACAATCTTCCCATTTTGATCCATACTCTAGCACACAAGCTCTCAACATATCTTCTAAGATTTGGTTGATTCTTTCAGTCTATCCATCGATCTGCGGGTGATAAGCTGTGCTGAATTCAACTTGGTTCCCAATTCTTCTTGGACTTTCTGCCAAAATCTTGCGGTAAATTGGGTTCCTCGATCCGACACTATGGTCTTGGGGGTTCCATGCAGACTGACTATTCTAACAATGTATAGCTCTGCTAGCTTCAAACTCTGGTAGGTTGTCTTGACAGGTATAAAATGGGCTACCTTGGACAGTCTATCAACTATGACCCAGATAGAGTCCTTTCCCCTACTAGAAGTAGGCAAACTAGTGATAAAGTCCATTCCGACAAAATCCCATTCCATTCTGGAATCTGCAATGGTTGCAAAAGTCCTCCAGGTCTTTGATGTTCCGCTTTGACTCTCTGACAGATATCACACTTGGCGATGTAGCTTCCATTTTCTCTCTTCATCTTGTGCCACCAAAATTGCTCCTTCAAATCTTGATACATCTTTGTTCCTCTGGGGTGGATAGAATAAAGAGTATCATGAGCTTCTTGCATGATAACTTGCTTCAGCTCCAAATCTGCTGGCACACAGATACGTCCTTTGTACCACAAAACTCCTTCTTCATCTTTGGTGAATCCGGGTACCTTTCCTGTACCAATACGATGTTTGATTCCGTCGATACTTGCATTTCCCATCTGGGCTTCCTTGATATGACTAATCAAAGTGGGTTTAAGTTCAATGCTAGCTAAAAATCCTTTGCTAACTAGCTCCGTTCTAAAATGCTCCAACTCTTAATGTAAACTTGGATGGGCTTCTTTGATCATGGTGTTTAATCTACACGGCAATCTGCTAAGAGCATCCGCTACCACATTGGCTTTGCCGGGCTGATAGTGAATGTCAAGGTCATAATCCTTGATTAACTCTATCCATCTCCTTCGCCTCATATTCAGCTCCTTCTGGGTGAAAATATACTCCAGGCTCTTGTGATCGGAATAAATCTCACAGCGGTTACCCATAAGGTAATGTCAACATGTCTTCAATGCCAAAACTACAGCTGCTAGTTAGAGATCATGGGTAGGGTAGTTTTGCTCATGTTGCTTCAGTTGTCGAGACATATATGCTTTGACTTTGCCTTCTTGCATCAGCACACATCCGAGACCAATCTTGGATGCATCACAATACACATCAAAAGGCTTCTTGATATCTAGCATAATCAGATTTGGGGCTGAAATCAATCTCTTCTTGAGCTCTTGAAAACTTGCTTCACATTTGTCGGTCCATTCAAACTTCTTATCTTTCTTCAACAATTGGGTCATCGGTCTTGCGATGCTTGAAAATCCTTCAGTGAACTTGCGGTAATATCCCGCTAATCCGAGAAATGCGTGGACTTGGGTTTGAGTGGTGGGGGCTTCCCATTCTTCAACATCTTTGATCTTGGCGGGATCAACAGCGACTCCTCCTATTGACACAATATGTCCGAGGAATCCTACTTCCTTCAGCCAGAACTCACATTTGCTAAACTTGGCATATAACTGATGCTCTCTAAGGGTTTCAAGGATGGTTCTCAGGTGTTGCTCGTGGTCTTCTTATGACTTGGAATAGATTAGAATATCATCGATAAAAACAACGACAAATTTATCCAGAAAGTTCATAAAAATCTTATTCATGAGATTCATGAAATAAGTGGGGCATTGGTTAATCCAAAAGACATGACCGTATACTCATACAATCCATATCTGGTGGAAAGGCGGTCTTTGGAATATCTGTTGCACGAATCTTGAGTTGGTGATAACCAGTTCTAAGACCAATCTTAGAGAACACTCTAGCACCAGTCAACTGATCAAACAGATCCTCTATCTTTGGCAGTGGGTACTTGTTCTTGATGGTGACATCATTCAGCTTCCGATAATCTGTGCACAAACGGTTACCTCCATCCTTCTTGTCCACAAACAGAACAGACGATCTCCATGGCGATGCGCTTGGTTGAATCAAACATTTCGCCAGCATAGCATCAAGTTGCTTCGTTAGCTCCACTAACTCTGATGGGTTCATACTATAAGGTCTCTGAGCTATGGGTCTAGTTCCAAGAATTAGTTCAATAATGAACTCGATATCCCGATCTGGGGGCATACCGGGCAATTCATCTAGGAATACGTCGGGGTATTCACAGACTACTCTGACTTGGCCTATGGTTGGTTGGGCTAGACTCTTGTTGCATTTGAATTGACGGGGTAAGGTTTCAGATACATGCTCTACTGATACTCCAGAGCTACTGATCATGGTTATGGATTTCTTGGCACAGTCGATCAATCCTTTATGTTTCGACATCCAATCCACTCCTAGTACTACTTCCAAACCTTTGGTTCCAAGTACTATTAGATTGGCATAAAAATCTATCCCATGGATTCTGATAGGTACAACCTTGCAAAATTTTCTAGCTTTGGTGGTTGAACCAGGTATTTGAACTATCATAACATGCTTCAATTTTGTTGGTTGAATCTTACTAGTGCATGCATATTCTTCTGTAACAAATGAGTGCGATGCTCCAGAATCAAACAACACTCTTGCTAATACTGAGTTAACAGAAAACATACCCAGCACGACATCTGGCGCTTCCTGGGCTTCTTCAGCATTCATGTGGAACAGATGGCCGTTGCGGTTGAGAGAGTTCCCTGGGGCGAATCTCCTTCCAGGTTGAACATGGCATTGCTGCTGAGCTGGGGCATTCACATTGGTGGTGGCTGCAAGCTTCTTGGGACACTCGTTGGAGTAGTGACCCTTGACTCCACATTCAAAGCAAGTAATCTGGGACTTGTCTTTGGCTGCAACAGGCACAGCATTGCTTCCAGTCCTTGGGGCAGTATTGTTGTTGTTGTTGTTGTTTTTGGACTTGGGCGGTGCACGGTTGAAGTTGTTGGAGTTGTCGGGGTTGTTGTTGTGGTTTCCTCTAGACTTCATATTTCCTCCGCTACGATTGGAGTAGCTTGGACGGTTCATCGGGGGTCTATTGTTTCTCGGGGCATATCCTGCAGACGGGTTAGGGCGATACTTTTGGTGATTGTTGGATCCACTCTGGTGCATCATTCTATGCTTGCGATTGTAGTTGGCTTGGTTGATCTTCCCTTCCATCTAGATGGCGGAATCTACAAGCTCTTCGAGATCTTCAAAACGGATGTTGACTAACACCATTTGCATCTCATCATGCAATCCATTCAGGAACCTTTCCTTCTTCTTGGCTTCAGTCTTGATCTCATTAGGGGCATATGTAGCTAGCGACAAAGAATTGTCACGATACTCAACTACCGTCATCCTGCCTTGCTTCAGTTCTCTGAATTAATTTCTCATCCGGGTGACTAAACCTTGCGGCACATGGGTGTGGCTAAACTTGATCTTGAAAGCTTACCACGTCATCACTTGACCGTGGTTCATGGTACGGGTGCTATTCTACCAGGCTCTTGCATCTCCTGCCATATAGTGGGTGCCAAACAGTACCTTCTCGTTGGCGTCAACTCCTGACTTCCAGATTGTTCTTGAAGATGGGGGGATTGGTATTCTGAAAGTTCTTAAGCTTGGATCCATGATGATCCTGGTTTCCATGGCCTTGATTATTGTGGGCCATCTGAGCGATCTGTTGCAAGGTGGCTAGATTGGCATGACGCTCGGCTCTACTAGCTTCACGGTCAGAAACTAGCATTTGCAGAATCTGCAACATCGGATCCTGCGATGAGCTACTTCCTCCTTGGTTTCCACAAGTCATCTGAAGATTGAGATAGATAATGAGATAAGAGGGAAATTTCTAAGGTTCATGGTTTTGTTTCAAAAGCTTTAAACTTTGAGTTTGACTCAGGTTTTGCAAACTAACTCCTTCTCATTGATTCATTCAAAGCACACCATAAAAACACACACATCACAACATAAAAGGAAAACATATGGTTTTAAGAACCATTCTGTGAACTAAGATACAGTGGGACCGATACAACTCATTCCTACGGTAGTGATCTAGTGCATCTACTCATCATCAATGCAGTCAGAATCATCATCATTGGTGTAGAAATCCATGGCATCATCCTCCAGGTAGTCCTTGTCATCGCTGAGGTATGAGTGAATATCTCCCTGGATGTCTTCACATTCTTCCTCTTCTTATTTTGCTTCAAGCTGTACTTCTTGCTCACGGATGGTCTTCTCGAGGTCGGCCACCTTCTTGCGAAGACGAGCGATGGTGCGATCCTTCTTCTCGCGCTTGATACGTTGCTAACGTATCCATAATTTTTGATGTTCCATGCTTGGTTTTATCTACTTTCTTGTGTTTTTCCACACTTTGGAGTACTTTTTATACACTTTCTTGGACGAACCTATTAACAAGAGCCATAGTGCCAGCTGCCTATTTTCTGCTGTTTTTGGTTTCAGAAAAGTCAGAAAATGAATATTCTCGGAATTGGACAGGAGAAAAGCCAAAGTCAGTTTTTCAACGAGGGACACAAGGAGCCAGAATACGAGACGGAGAGGGGCCAGGGGTCGCCACACCACCTGGCCGCGCGGCCCAGCCTGGCCCGCGCCAGGGGGTGGTCTGGCCGCCTCTGGCACCCCCTCGGCCTCCCCTTTCGCCTATAAGATGCCTCCGATACAGAAACCCTAAGTACCCGATCAAAATTCCACGAAAGAGTATGTAGCCGCCGTCATCTCCATCCCTAGATCGGGAGGGATCTGAAGCTCTTCTCGACACCCTGCCGGAGACAGGAATTCACCCTGGAGGCCTTCTTCATCACCATGCAAGCCTCCGGTGTGATGCGTGAGTAGTTCATCTCTGGACTACGGGTCCGTGTAGTAGCTAGATGGCTGGTTCTCCTCCTTTGTGCTATCATGTTTAGATCTTGTGAGCTCCGTTCATGATCAAGATCATCTATTTGTAATTCTACGTGTTGTGTTTGTGGGGATCCGATAGATATTGAGATGCTATTTTAGATTGATTATTGATTCTATCATGTCTTTGTTATTTGTGACCTTGCATGCTTTCTGTTGTCAGTAGCTATCTTGGCCAAGTAGATGCTAGCAACTCCAAGAGTTAGTAATTATGCTCGATAGTGGGTTCATGCCTCTAGTAATCTGGGGAAGTGAACTCTCTAAGGTACTAGATGTGATGTTGCTACTAGGGAGAAAACAACAATCCTTTGTTCATAGAACAATCGTATTGTTTACTTTACACGCAATGCATAATGCAATTATCCGTTGCTTGCAACTTAATACTGGAGGGGGTTCGGATGATAACCTAAAGGTGGATTATTAGTCATAGATGCAGTTGGATTACGGTCTATGTATAATGTTGTAATGCCCAATCGAATCTCAAAGGAGTCAAGATGAGTAGTATATGCATGTTATGCTTTCTCGATGTTTGTCAATTGCCCCGCTGTAATTTGTTCACCCAATGTGTCATCTATCTTAAGGAGAGCCACCACTAGAGAACTATGGACCCTAGTCCTTTCTTTTGCCATCAATCTACAATTGTTTACTGTTTTCCTATTTACTTTCTGCAAGCTACTACTTTATTCCACTCGATACGTTTAATCCTTTGTTTTCAGCAAAACCGGTGAGATTGACAACCTCATCGCAAGTTGGGGGCAAAGTTCTGTGGTTGTGTTGTGCAGGTCTCCACGTTGCTGCTGACACTGGTAGTGCGCCCTGCCAAAGTCCAGCTAGCAACACCTTTGAGGTGTTTCCTTGCTCCTACTGGATTGATAACCTTGGTTTCATAACTGAGGGAAAACTTGCTGCTATGCTCATCATACCTTCCTCTTGGGGTTCCCCAACGAGCTCGATATATTTTGGGCTAAGCAACTTATTTTCTGGCGCCGTTGCCGGGGAGTCAAGCACATCTTCACAAGGGGAGTCCCTCATAACCGATCTCTTTACTTTGTTATTTTTATTTTGCTTAGTTTACTTTTGCTTTGTTTGCTTGTTTCTTTATGAAAAACACAAAAAAATAGTTTTACTAGTTTGTTTTCTTTATTAAAAACACAAAAAAATGACTACTCTGGAAAATACTAAGTTGTATGACTTCACTAGCACCAACAACAATGATTTCATGTGCACACATATTGCTCCACCTGTTCCTGAAGCTACTTTCTTGAAATAAAACTTGTTTTACTCAATCTTGTTATGAGAGAACAATTTTTTGGTATTGGTAATAAAGATGCTGCTGCTCATCTAAATAACTTTTTTGAACTTTGTGAGATGCAAAAGCATATGGATATAGATGGAGAGATCATTAAGCTTAAATTGTTTCCTTTCTCTTTGAGAGGAAAAACTAAAGAATGGTTGAATTCCTTAACTAGGAATAGTATTGATTCTTGGACTAAATGCAAGGATGCTTTCATTGGAAAATACTATCCTCCTGCTAAGATTATATCTATGAGAAGTGAAATAATGAAATTTAAACAATCTGATAATGAACATGTTGCTCAAGCTTGGGAAAGAATGAAATCTTTGGTAAAGAATTGTCCCACTGATGGACTGACTGCTTGGATGATTATCCAAACTCTTTATGCAGGATTGAACTATTCTTCAAGAAATCTATTGGATTCTGCTGCTAGAGGTACCTTTATGAACATTACATTGGGTGCTGCAACAAAGCTTCTGGATAATATGATGGTTAACTATTCTGAATGGCATACTGAAAGAGCTCCACAAGGTAAGAAGGTACATTCCGTTGAGGAAACCTCCTCCTTGAGTGATAAAATTTATGTTATTATGTCTATGCTTGTTAATGGGAAAGCCCATATTGATCCAAATAATGTTCCCTTAGCCTCTTTGGTTTCTCAAGAAGAGAAAGTTGATGTGAACTTTATAAGAAATAACAATTTTAGCAACAATACCTACAAGAATAATTTTGGTAATAACAATTATAGGCCTTATCCTCCAAACAATGGTAATGCTTATGGAAATTCCTATAACAATAATAGGAGTGCACCCTCTAAATTTGAAGTTATGCTTAAATATTTTATTAGTAAACAAACTGCTTTCAATAAAACTATTGAGGAGAAACCCTCTAATGCTGAAAGAAATATAGCATCATTGGCTGAAGCTCAATCTTCATTGAACAAAATGACTACTAAACCTGAAACTAATGAGAATCCCTTTGCAGCTACTAATGCCATAGAAGTTCAAATTGATGAAAATGTTAGATTGTTAGTTGAGTTGCATGCTAAGTGGGAAAGAGAAGATGAAATTGCTAGAAACATTAGTGTTTCTACTATCACTACCACTAGTGTTGAGGCTAGTAATAGCTCTACTACTTTAGATGATAATTATGATTTTGATCTTGATGGTTGCAATATCTCTGAAGTTATTAAGTTCCTACAAAAGTTTTCTAAAAGTCCTAATGCTAGTGCTATGAATATGGCCTTTATAAAACATATTACTGATGCTCTCATAAAGATTAAAGAAGAAAAGATGAAACATAAAGCTTCTATTCCTATAAAACAAGAAGATGGTTGGGAACCCATCATTAATATGAAAGTGAATGATTTTGATATGAAAGCTTTATGTGATCTTGATAGTAGTGTTTCTATTATGCCGAGAAGGATTTATGATATGCTTGATTTGCCACCATTGGAAGATTGTTATTTGAATGTTCCACTTGATGATAATGCTAAAAAGAAACTCATGGGGAGTATTAATGATGTTCTTATTATGGTTAACAATACCTATGTCCCCGTTGATTTCAATGTTTTGGATGTTGAATGCAATATTTCTTGTCCTATTACTTTGGGAAGACCTTTTCTTAGAACCGTTGGTGCCATTATTAATATGAAAGAAGGCACCGTTAAATATCAACTCCCACTCAAGAAAGGTATAGAACACTTCCCTAATAAGAGAGAGAAGATTTATTTTGCCTCTCCTATGAAAACAAAATTTGCTCTTAATGTTTCTTCATTGGAGAACACTTGATTCTTTTTCTTGCATCTTATGCCTAACTTAAAGGTGTTAAAGACAAATACTTATTGGGAGATAACCCAAAAGTTTTAGATGAGTCTTGGAAGTTATTACTTCTTTAATAACCGATCCTTATCCTTTTTATTTAATTTTTGTGCCAAGAGTAACCTCTAATGAGAGAGAAGTAATCATTGGGAAAGTTGCTGTCCCGAAACAGATTTATGTACTTCACCGTAAAAATTCGTGTAAAATCTCTGTACGTCTTTTTGAGGCGTGATTTTTTGTGCTTTTGCCCCAGGTTGTTATCTAACTTTCGTTATTTCAACACTTTTCGATTTGAGCAACATAAGGTCTTCTAAAAAATTCGTCTTTACCTTCTGGTCTGTTTTGATAGATTTCTGCCATTATTTGCATTTGCTTCTTGTTGGTTCCTTTTTGAGTTCTTTTGGGCAATTGAGATTTTTGAGGGAAGTGCTACAGTAGCTTTTGTTTTCATGTAAGTTTTATTGGTGTTGAAACTGAACCTAAAGACTTATTATCTTGAGTGCACTAATGTTGCTAATAAAGATTGTGTGAAGTTTTGTATGAAGGAAAAATTTCAGGTGTATGGAAGGAGTGAGTAATGAGATGAAGGATGGACTAAAGCTCAAGCTTGGGGATGCCACGCGTGTCACCACAAGAAATATCCAAGAATTACAAGAATCAAATCTTGGGGATGCCTAAGGCATCCCCTTCTTTATCAATAAAAATTCCAGGTTTCTTCCAAACACTTCATTTTTAGTGTTTCGTGCACAATTGTATTGTTCTTGGAGCGTCTTCTCTTTTCTTTTTGTTTTGGTTTTTCGTTTGCTTGGTTTTCTTAGTTTGCTGAATAAATTGGTTGGACCCCCTCTTTCATACATTGGTTTTCAAAAAGTTTGGTTTGGATTGGAAAAGAGTAGGAAAGTTCATGCTTAAGTGGTAAAGAGAGCTTGTTTTTGACTGTGGCCTATGCTTTGTCATGTCATGCTTGATATTGTTTTGGCTTTATGCTTAGTATTCTTTGCTGCAGCATTACTTTTTATAAACAATTGAGATTGCTTAATGTGCCTTTGAAGAATCATGCGTTGTTTTAGCATATTAAAGCATAGTATTGTGGTATTCTCCTTTGATGCTTTATTTGGGTTGACTTGGCGCATGCTCACACCATGTTATGACTATCCTAAGTCACCATAGCCTTTATGATCCTTTAGTTTTCGACTTGTAACATCACTTTATGCTTTCATTAATGATGTTTTGTTGCTCTGCATGATTATGGCCATTATTGCTCTCTTAGTCGATCGCTCCCAGTCTTTTGCTAGCCTCCACAACCAAGTATGAGTTCCACTCATGCATCCAACTCCTAAAACCAAGTTATTCCAAAGAGTCCACCATACCTACCTATTAGCATATGCTATTCCAAGTACATTCATGATTTTGTTTACCTTCGAATTAAACTTGTTATGAGAAAACTAGTGATTAACGCTCTCACGAACTTGATGGCACACTTTACTTTTCTTGCCCTTAATAAACTTGAAACATTGTGTCGTCTATGTTGTATATGCTTGCACTTATATGTTGGGGATTAACAGAACCATGCTGTCATGGGGAACGCTTTCAACATTGCACTTGTACTTTGTACCTAGTTGATATCATGCTCTTTTGTCTATGGATGTCGTCGGTGTGAAATCAAAGGGGAGCTTGTAAGTCCATGGAGTTATGTATGTGTGTTAGAGAAATGCCTAGGCCGCTGGTTTAATCCATGTTGTCATGGTGGAAAGCTGCAGCGTAACCATAATGAGCTGTCTATGAAGCATTCTTCTTATAAAAAAGAGTCTGAGAAAAAAGAGAAAAAAAGAGATATGAGAAAAGAGGAAAGAGAGAAAAAAGCACCATTTTCCCATGGTAAATAAGAAGATTGTTGAGATGCTCGTTGTCTACTTGCCTTATCATTTTGATATGGGGATTCTTCCGTATCATCGGGCAAGGGGTATCCCGTTGGTGGTTCTCTATGATACACATGTACTTACTATGACAAGAACTTACTGAAAACTAAACTTGAGTAGCATGAGGAGTGGCCCTCGTATTCAAGGGACATGAGATTTCCAACTTATACTTCATCAAGCATATACACCATAGTTTGCTAACTTTAACCTTAATCACTTCAAGATGCTTATGATAGGGGCAATGAGAGTTGAAAGCTAACAAGTACCATAATTTTTGGAAGCTCTTTATGAAACTTGAATCCCTACTTCCTTCTATGAAGGCCTTTCTTCCACTTTTATGTTTAGTCTCCACCTTCTATCTTTATGCACCTACTTTGAGAGCATAGTGGTCATTCTTAGTTCTATGTGCATTGTCCCAAGACTTGTTGATTGATGCATAACTTTGATATTGCTTGTTTTAAACTATTTGTATCTAGTCACTCTTATGAACTTTGAAGGTGTCCTATGCATTTATGTTTGCTACTCTATGAGGGACAAGCTGAATGCCACTATGCTATGTTTTCTTTATGTGAAATAAACAAACGTCTTGCAAATCATTGTTATTCATGAATCTTTTGTTTGTGCCTTTTCATGTTGCAACATAGTTGCTTTGTCTTATTGTTAGAGCGTTATCTTTCTGTTATGATTGAAGTACTATGATCCCACCTATGAATGTTTTACAAATACTTTGATCAAGTTTATGATGGTGCATGTCACCTAAAAAATTATTCTTTCTTTTTTATCACTTACCTACTCGAGGACGAGTAGGAGTTAAGCTTGGGAATGTTGATACGTTGCTAAGGTATCCATAATTTTTGATGTTCCATGCTTGGTTTTATCTACTTTCTTGTGTTTTGTCCACACTTTGGAGTACTTTTTATACACTTTCTTGGACTAACCTATTAACAAGAGCCACAATGCCAGCTGCTTGTTTTTTGCTATTTTTGGTTCTAGGAAATTCACAAAATGAATATTCTTGGAATTGGACTAGACAAAAGCCAAAGTCAGTTTTTTCACCGAGGGACACAAGGAGCCAGAATACGAGACGGAGAGGGGCCAGGGGCTGCCACACCACCTGGGCGCGTGGCCGAGCCTGGCCCGCGCCAGGGTGTGGTCTGGCCGCCTCCGGCACCCCTCAGCCTCCCCTTTCGCCTATAAGATGCCTCCGATACAGAAACCCTAAGTACCCGATCAAAATTCCACGAAAGAGTCTGTAGCCACCGTCATCTCCATCCCTAGATCAGGAGGGATCTGAAGCTCTTCCTGGCACCCTGTCAGAGAGGGGAATTCACCCTGGAGGCCTTCTTCATCACCATGAAATCCTCCGGTGTGATGCGTGAGTAGTTCATCTCTGGACTACGGGTCCATGTAGTAGCTAGATGGCTGGTTCTCCTCCTTTGTGCTATCATGTTTAGATCTTGTGAGCTCCGTTCATGATCAAGATCATCTATTTGTAATTCTACATGTTGTGTTTGCGGGGATCCGATGGATATTGAGATGCTAATTCAGATTGATTATTGATTCTATCATGTCTTTGTTATTTGTGATCTTGCATGCTTTCCGTTGTTAGTAGCTATCTTGGCCAAGTAGATGCTAGCAACTCCAAGAGTTAGTATTTATGCTCGATAGTGGGTTCATGCCTCTAGTAATCTGGGGAAGTGAACTCTCTAAGGTACTAGATGTGATGTTGCTACTAGGGAGAAAACAATTGTATTGTTTACTTCACACACAAAGCTTAATGCAATTATCCGTTGCTTGCAACATAATACTGGAGGGGGTTCGGATGATAACCTGAAGGTGGATTATTAGTCATAGATGCAGTTGGATTACAGTCTATGTATAATGTTGTAATGCCCAATCGAATCTCAAAGGAGTCAAGATGAGTAGTATATGCATGTTATGCTTTCTCGATGTTTGTCAATTGCCCCGCTGTAATTTGTTAACCCAACGTGTCACCTATCTTAAGGAGAGCCACCACTAGTGAACTATGGACCCCGATCCTTTCTTTTACCATCAATCTACAATTGTTTACTGTTTTCCTGTTTACTTTCTACAAGATACTACTTTCTTCCACTCGATACGTTTAATCCTTTGTTTTTAGCAAAACTGGTGAGATTTACAACCTCATCGCAAGTTGGGGCAAAGTTCTGTGGTTGTGTTGTGCAGGTCTCCACGTTGCTACTGACACCGGTAGTGTGCCATGCCAAAGTCCAGCTAGCAACATCTTTGAGGTGTTTCCTTGCTCCTACTGGATTGATAACCTTGGTTTCATAACTGAGGGAAAACTTGCTGATGTGGTCATCATACCTTCCTCTTGGGGTTCCCCAACAAGCTCGATATATTTTGGGCTAAGCAGCACTGTCGATGAAGTGATCGGCGATCCTTGACGAGCATGGCAAGAGTCTGGTCCTTCTTGGCAGCAATGGCAAGGTTGTGGTTGGCGTAGGCTCAAGCATTGTCCAATTCCTTCTGCCTATCATACAGCAGGAAGTCAAGGTTCTCCACTTGGCGCTTCATCTCTGGGTGACTTGGCATCTCCAATGGCATTCCCATGGAATCACGCCTTGCGTAGTGAGCAAAGCGAGTTCCCTCGATCAAGTTGATGTTTTGCCCACACAGATGGGCAAGAGGTTCATGCATAGCCCTGGCCAATCCATCCAGCCAGTTGTTCTCTTGCACGGTGAATTGAATCTTCTTAGAAAGGGGTGCTTCCATCTTGCCTCGAAGATCTGCAACTATCAGCCATTGTAGATCTCCTCCTGGGTGCTCCATGAGTTGAGCTCTGAAGAATTCCGGATGCGGACGCTCCAGGTACTCTGACAGTGCATCAAGATCCCTCTCAAAGATCAGTTGGCCTCCGTTGCCCAACTAGTAGAACTTGCAATACTAAACTTCCATCTATAAGAATTTAGGATGAGTAAGTTAGTGAGGTGATCAAGTGTGTCAAATTTTATGTAGTATGTAAGAATTTTTGAGGAACATGATTTTTTTGAAAGAATCTCAAGGATAAGAGGGGAAATAGGTTTTCATAAATACTCACTTGTTTTGTTTTGAAACTAAGTTTTTGTTTGGGCATCCGTTCTAACTAGGGTCTCCTATGGTCAGGATGGCTCTGATACCAACTTGTCAACACCTAGATTTTTAATCCCAGATGCATGTTATGCCATACATCGCAATCCCAGGATTACCATTTTTGTGAGACATAACAGATTGGATATCATAGTACATAATCCATTACAAACCATAATAAGGTTTTACACAAATAAAGGATCACATGATTCAGTCTTCGTCCAAACAAGCAACAGAATAATAAAGCATAGTAGCGGGCTCCATCTTCGGTGTCACAGGCAATGCTGACGATGGGAGATGATCCTAGTTGCCGTAGCCGTCCTATTGTCCATCTTCCGGATAGTCCTCCTCATAGTCTGACCATGGGAATAGCTAGGGACAAAGCCATGAGTACTCTTTAAGTACTCGCAAACTATCACTAACAAGTAAGGTAGTTCTAGTAGGAATGCTAAGCTCTAAGTTTATTTGCAAAAGCTAGATTTATCTTAAGCTGAGTTCAGAAGTAAAGAAAGCTAAATTAATGTTCTGAATCACCTAAGTGGGCACTTATTTTTCATGTTCACAACCCTGTTGTGGTCAAGTCAAAGTCACAAATCATTTCACAAGTCATTTTGAAAACATCTGACGACAGAATAGTATTCCCACTCCAACTGTCCATGACCACGGACACGGCTATTTGAATAGTTTGACACTCTGCAGAGGTGGTACACTTTCACCACAAAATTCGATACATCCGTCAGGGATAACCCTGAATCATCATACTTAGTATGCGGATAATCAATCATAACCTTTCAATTACACACTCTAGTATAAGCACCTCCCCTATGAGCTTGGCCTCCCAGCCATGGCCATCTGCCATCCTGGGCACTGCATAGGTGGACATCATCAAGAGGTAGCCTCAGCTCAAACCTCTCCCGCGAGGGAACCCATACTAATGCATATAAACTTCCGGCTAAGCCTTACCCAATTCAGGTATTATGGTTGTACGGAAAAATTGGAATGGTATCGCATCCGAACCCAACCATCAGTTTTTATAAAGGGCTAAGGCTCATGCCTCAACATTTTCATCATCAAACCATTTGTGTTTGTCAACACATGTCAAAAAAAATCAATAGAATGACTCATCATTCCAAGGTTTTCATAATAATTTTCACCAAGTATTCCCATCTAAAGTGACCAAGTTTTATGCTTAGCACTAGCCACTAAGGTTAAGAGTGTTCACTAATGAGGGGTGCTAATCTTCAATTTCATGCCATAGAATGACATCTAAGTATAACTAGATAGGCCTAGTTTTATACTCTTTGTGCTATCTATATTAATAGTAAAGAACTTTAGTAAAGTAAAAGAAAGTAAAGCTTGGGATGGGTATAAATCAAAATGTATAACCAAGCATGCCTAATGCATTTTGCTTAGGTTAACTTGTATCTAGTGATGGCTTGCAAGTAAAAATTGCTCATAATAGCTTGCAAAGATCTAGCTTGCCTTGGTTGGTGCAGTGATTGAAGTTTTCTTCGTCTTCTTCGGGGTAGAACTCCTCCTCCTCGTAGACTTGGTCGGTACTATCATCTATAAATAAATACGGGGTACACAATCTCCAAACAATACTTATCTATAGCTATATAGCACACTAAGGCACACACTTGATGATCTAGCATCATCACAATCATCACATGATTTAAAGAACTAGTTTCATTCATTTTATTTTAGAAAAGTAATTTCTACTCATTGAAATTAATTAAGATTTAATATTCTACAAATGGAATATGGGATCATGTGGACACATGTCATCGCCACATATTCTAATACATGGGAATGTGATTTAAAGGGTTGGTCACATTTTATAAGTTTAAGATTATTATTTAATAGATTTAAAGTGACTAGAAATGCCCTAGTAGTATTCTTTTGGTACTAGTCCAATGTCATTGCATGCAACCTAAATATTTTTACATATTCACATAGATATTATCAAATGTGATTTTTGAGAGTTGGAATCAACTCAAAAGCTATTATGGTTGATTTTTGAAAATGTTTGAATGTAGAAAAGTCTCTGTCTTGTTATTTTTGATATAGATTATCTCTAACTCCAAATGATTTAAATCCAATGGGCTTGGATAGATAATTTAATTTCCTTTCTAGCAAAATTTGAATCATGCAATTTGGTTAAGTGAAACTCTCTGAATTGATTTTTTGAATAAGTGGACAGAATAGGATTTCGGCTTAAAATGGAAAATCAATTGTTTGAATTTTCGGGCCAGCGCGGGAAAGCTAACGAGCTGGCCCAACTGCACAACACAGCGCATGGCTGACAGACAGGGTCCACTGGTCAGTGACTTATCTAACGCAAAACGATATCTTTCAATCTAGGTGCTACGATCTAATTCTAATCCAACGGCTGAGGGTCGTCGTCGACAACGAACAGCTCTGGCAACGAGATAAACCTAACGCGGCGGTGGGGGTCTCACGGGGCTTACCTGGGCTCCAGCTAGGCTTGGCGACGGGGGCAAACGACGTGGTAGATGCTTAGCCCAAAATATATTGAGCTCGTTGGGGAATCCCAAGAGGAAGGTATGATGAGCACAGCAACAAGTTTTCCCTCAGTTATGAAACCAAGGTTATCAATCCAGTAGGAGCAAGGAAACACCTCAAAGGTGTTGCTTGCTGGACTTTAGCAGGGCGCACTACCAGCGTCAGCATCAACGTGGAGATCTACACAACATAACCACAGAACTTTGCCCCAACTTGCGATAAAGTTGTCAATCTCACCAGTTTTGTTGAAAACAAAGGATTAAACGTATCGAGTGGAAGAAAGTAGTATCTTGCAGAAAGTAAACAGGAAAACAGTAAACAATTGTAGATTGATGGTAAAAAAGGACTAGGGTCCATAGTTCACTAGTGGTGGCTCTCCTTAAGATAGATGACATGTTGGGTGAACAAATTACAGCGGGGCAATTGACAAACATCGAGAAAGCATACATGCATATACTACTCATCTTGACTCCTTTGAGATTCTATTGGGCATTACAACATTATACATAGACCGTAATCCAACTGCATCTATGACTAATAATCCACCTTAATGTTATCATCCGAACCCCCTCCAGTATTAAGTTGCAAGCAACAGATAAATGCATTACACATTGCGTGTAAAGTAAACAATACGATTCTTCGATGAACAAAGGATTGTTGTTTTCTCCCTAGTAGCAACAGCACATCTAGTACCTTAGAGATTTCTGTCACTTCCCCAGATTACTAGAGGCATGAACCCACTATCGAGCATAAATACTAACTCTTGGAGTTGCTAGCATCTACTTGGCCAAGATAGCTACTAAAAACGGAAAGCATGCAAGATCACAAATAACAAAGACACGATAGAATCAATAATCAATCTGAAATAGCATCTCAATATCCATCGGATCCCCACAAACACAACATGTAGAATTACAAATAGATTATCTTGATCATGAACGGAGCTCACAAGATCTAAACATGATAGCACAAAGGAGGAGAACCAGCCATCTAGCTATTACATGGACCCGTAGTCTAGATATGAACTACTCACGCATCACACCGGAGGCTTGCATGGTGATGAAGAAGGCCTCCAAGGTGAATTCCCCTCTCCGACAGGGTGCTGGGAAGAGCTTCAGATCCCTCCCGATCTAGGGATGGAGATGACGGCGGCTACAGACTCTTTCGTGGAATTTTTATCGGGTACTTAGGGTTTCTGTATCGGAGGCATCTTATAGGCAAAAGGGGAGGTCGAGGGGGTGCCGGAGACGGCCATACCACCCCCTGGCGCAGGCCAGGCTGGGCTGCACAGCCAGGTGGTGTGGCGGCCCCTGGCCCCTCTCTGTCTCGTATTCTGGATCCTTGTGTCCCTCGGTAAAAAACTGACTTTGGCTTTTGTCCCGTCCAATTCCGAGAATATTCATTTTCTGACTTTCCTGGAACCAAAAACAGCAGAAAACAGGCAGCTGGCACTATGGCTCTTGTTAATAGGTTAGTCCAAGAAAGTGTATAGAAAGTACTCCAAAGTGTGGACAAAACACAAGAAAGTAGATAAAACCAAGCATGGAATATCAAAAATTATGGATACGTTTGCAATGTATCAGTAGACGACGGCGAAGTGAGGCGCGGCCACGGTGAGGCTTGGGGTGCTCGCAATCGACGACGCCCTTCTCTTCCAGCAACGGCGGACTCCGATGAAATTCCGGTGCGGTGGTGCTCGCCTTGCTCCGGGAAGAGATGTGGGAGGCTCAGTGGTGAGTGGGTAGTCGAATGGTGTGAGGAATGGAGGCTGGGGTGGCCTGCTTTTATAGCTCGATGAGGGGACCGAGCGGGATGGGCTGGCGTCTCCAGCGAGGGCGGTACAGACGTCTAGCGGTGTGGCTGGGGTAGGTGGACGGTGCGGTGTCTCCTGGCGGTCGTGCGGCTTGGTTTGGTCTGGCGCGTGCGGCGCTCTGAGCAGAGGTAGTGGTGTTTGCGGCAGCGTGCGGCAACTGCGGGTCACACGGCGGCGAACGGGGGTGTCTGCCGGGGTGCTGCGATCATGGTGGGTCTATGCACGCGAGGGGAGGTCAAGGCGCGGCGTGTGCGAGCTGGTCGGGCGCGGCGCACTGGCGCGCTCTAGACATGGCACAGAGAGGCGATGCGCGGCGGTGCTAGTGTGGTCCACGGCTCGGCTGGGGCTGTGGCCTAGACATGGGGTGGCGGTAGGCTACGGCGATGCTAGTGGACATGTTGGTTGGGCGCGGGGTGGTCTGGTGCGAGCTGGCCGTGGTCGGCCGACGATGACCACTTTCGGGCGTCGCTCCACTGTGCCAGCGGCGAAGGGAGGAGTTGGTCTGGGGCTGGGTTAGGCTTAGAGGGAACAAGGGAGTAACTAGGGGACAATTTGGTCGATGATCACTGTATAAAACAGTGAAGCTAGGCTAGGGATTATTCTGTGCATGCCAGTGTTTGATGAAATGGCCGCATGAAATTTATTTTTGAATTTTTGAGTCAATTTTTTTGAGAGATCTTAGATTAAGCTTGAGAGACTATGTTTGCTTGGATAAGTCAAGGTGAATTCATTTGATGGGTTTTTGGAAAAGTGTGATCTTAGCACATACACTTGATTCAATTTTTAAATGTCCTTTAAATTGATTTGCTAGATGTTTTTGTAAGTTTGTAAAGTGAGCCTTGATACATCTTTACATGGTCTATCAAGGGGTGAAGATAAAGAGAAATGTTTCTGTTAGAAATTTTCTTCTAGGAACACCTAAAGTGGCCTAGTGGTTTAAAATGGTCAAAATGACCATTTGCCTTATTTAATCTTATTTGATTTCTTTCTCTTTTGATTTTGTTTGTAAATGGTCTAGATGATGTGGCATTCACCTTTAAACCATTCCATATCATTTAGAACAATCAAGCATGGCATATACACTCAATTCTACACTAATGCAAACACACATGCATTCATATACTTTTTCTTAATAAAAGTTTTTATTAACCCTAAATTGGGTGATTAGGATTTGATAATATTGATTAAAGTTTTGGGATGTTACAGTCTTCGGGCTTAAAACAAGTATACTAATATGAGGACACAACGACATATACTTTGATGAATTGAAGAATCGAGACAAGGATTTCTGTTACGGATTCAACCTTGATGATGAGGATAGGATTGAGGGCCTATTTTGGGTAGATGGTGTAGGCAGAAGAGCCTATAAACACTACAATGACTATGTATCCCTTGATGTGGCCTACATGAAAAACACATACCATATGCCTTTTACCCTGTTCATTGGAATAAACGACCATGGATAGTCTATCCAATTTGGTTATGAGTTCCTTTAGAATGATCTTAGCACTAGCTACGACTGGCTTTTCGAGACTTTCCTAGTTGCTATGGATGGGCTAGCTCTAGCAAATATCATAACCAATCAAGGTTTTCCAATGAATCGGTCATAGAAAGCAAGTTTCCAAAAATGAGGCACCACAACTGCCGATGGCACTTAATTGATAAATCCACAGAGGATATCTGCCCTTTCCTGGCTAAAAATGAAGCACTACGACTATAATTCAATAACTATGTCAATTGTAGCTTGACACCAGGTGAGTTTGAAACAAGGTGAATGAAATGATACACAAGTATGGCGTGCAAAATCATTACAAGTTCAATGCACTGTATGATAAAATAAGATACTAGGTTCTGGCATACTTTATGCATGACTTCTACACATTCTTGCAAACAACTCAACATGGTGTGGGGTTTAATGTTGTCGTAAAGAAATATCTAAGCTCTTCCACTTTGTTATTGATTTTGTTCGCCAATACACTACTATTCGAACAAAAATAATGAGGGTAGAAAATGTGGAGGAAGCAGACACGTCGCTAACAGATTGAGTAACACATGTCAATTGTGTACACACAAAACATTTACCACCGTTTTCACGCAGAAATGCAAGCACTGTTGTCATACAATATAGAACAACAGCTCCAAGAACCTATTTGATTGATTGCATAACAAAGTTTGTATTGAACTACCACAACATAACTTATGAAGTTTATGCAGATCCTCCAAATTGGTAGTATAAATGTGCTTACTACAAGTTTGAAAGGTATGGATTTGTCTGATGTCACATTCTAAAGGTAAAAAGGTTGTCCTTATTTGACAGATTCAGTTTTGTGTTCTTACCTGCCAAATTTAAACAAAAAATAAAACGACTGATAGGTTAATATGTATGGATGCCATATTAGGTGTTTGTAGTTACCAAATTAGGTGTTTGTAGTCTACCAAATTGGGTTGAGTCTAATTATCAGGTTAGCTAGCCATAGTTACCAGGCCATGTGTGCATAATTACTAAAATAATTATTTGTAATGTCCTAACTAAAGTGTCTGCTTTTTTGTGGTTTTGGTTGTAGAGCATGGTCCATCTAGGTGTGAAAGAGATGCCTCGTGCATATGTGCTAAGAAGGTGGACATGTAGTGCAGAAGAATTTGATAGAGAAGATACCAAGCCAGTCTGTTGTTATGCCAGAGGAATCTAGGAATACGAGCCATGCAAATAAAATATAAGATGGAAAGAAGCTTGTTTTCATGCATTTGAAATCTTTGAAGAGAGACTTGGTTACATTAAAGTGAGAGATAGAGAAAAAGGGCCAAAAGAGTTGCTACCACTTTAGATCCTACAACAACTCCTTCTCCTCCTGCTCCAAATGCAATAGCTCATATTGAGGGATCTACAAGAGGTGTGCCTCTACATCGTGCGACCTCATATCCCCAAGACCATCCAACAAAACACATAAAAGCTATTGAAACTACATGAGCTATCGTAAGAGAACCTAAGACATGGAACACCACTGAATATGTAGATGTGATGCCAACATGGCTGCATCCTCTAAATCATCACAAGTTCCTAACACACGTGACCCACACAGATCAAACACAAAAGTAAGGAAGCGTAAGCATGCATTTGAGAACCTGTTAAACATTGGAAGAAGAAAAATCCGCACTTGCAAGCAATGCAGGTCCACAGAACATGACTTTCAAACATGTCATCAGATAGGATAGTTGCACGAATAGAACATAGACAAGTGGCCCACCTAATATTAACTATTTTTCTAGATTTTCCTATTGTTTGTATAAGACATAATAAGATTATTGTAGTAATTTATGGCTTCATTGGTATCCATGTTTAAAAAAATCATGCATGGTGGCCATCAAATGTTTTTTGGACCAAGTTACTTTACAGTGAATGAGGTTGAGAAATGCCGAAATGACTAGTTCTTAGTGTTTTAACTAAGTACTAGTACTAGTGTACACGCCAGCAACTTGTGTACCGGTGATTACGTAGAGAATGATCTAGTCTCCAGAACAACATATCCAGACAAGTACACCAATTATCACGGTCATGCAGACACAAACTAAATAACTAAAAGAGTCCTCAGTACCTTACAAGAGGTGTTAAGCTATACTTTACACTTACTAAAAAGGTATGGTTCAGGAAAAAAAGCCTATCTACGAAAAATAAGAGTGATATGAATGCATTGAATTTGGTTCGGTTTTACCATATCGTGTTATTGAACAGATTAAACCTCTAGCCATATTTTTCTTCATTGAATCCTAAAATGATCCACTTGTATGGTATCACCCTTCTTAATTTATACACATCGTCATATTTTGTAATTGACACAGGATTTTTTTGACATACATGTTATCATGTATTGACACATCAATGATCTTGAGTTCCCATTCTTGAATATGAACTTTTGAGCCTGAATAGTGAATATTCCATATATCGTTGATCCTACTGATTAGAGCGTTTGTCTGCTGCATCAGACTTTCACTCCCTTCGCCCCACATTGAGCCAAGAGCTCCGAACCTTCTGGCTTGAAAGTTCATAGATATGCAATGCTAGTGATTGCCTTCCTTTTTGCCTCTTCCCATCTCTTTCGAAAATGTGAATGAAATCTGGATAAAACAAAACAAGTGGAATAACTTGGTTACTACATGAAGTTAAATAGATAGATACTTGATATTAAATAGGATGATCGTATTTGAGCAATGACTAAGAATCAAAACATGAAAAAGGGTTGTCATTATGTTCATCAAAAAAGGGAACCTGGTAACTACATGATATTAAACATGAGACTAATTACTATTAGTAATGTAATTCCATTGGTACAAAAGTAAGAAGAATCAAAAAAGGCAAAAAGAATTGTCGTGTGTGGTAGGAAAAAATAGGAACCTAGTTACTACATGATGTTAAACAAGGTAGTTACTTGATGTAAATAGGATAAAGTACTTGAGCAATGAAGAAATTCAATGCAATAAGCAGAAGTTGAAATTATGGTAAGCAGATAGAAGGAAACTGGTAAGTACATGATATTAAAGAGGAAACTAAGATAATATTAATAAGGTAATTGCATTGGGTACAAATAAGAACAACAAGATATAAAATACAAACATTAGTAGCTGTCGTAGGCAAAAAAAGGATTCTAGCAACATCATGATATTTAGCAGGGGCTAGTTCATATTAATTGGGTAACCAGGCCATAAAAATGTGATATATTAAACAAACATACAAAAGTACTAAGAAATAACAAGCTTACATGTTTCATGACACTAAGCAAATAAAAAAAGAGATAAACATGGCATAAGAAATCGTTTAACTTAACTGCTTCATCCATTTCACGACATGTGCATGCTTAGAAGGCAGAAATCTTTTAACTTAACAACAAACACAGATTTAAAGTTCAATTTTGTGTGTTTTCCTTGCTTTGTTCGGCCCATCCTTTATTATCATGCTTGTGTAAGCTGCATGTGGAGTCGTCTTCTTAAAGCACACGCTGCTATCAGACAGTGCCAAAAGAAGTTGAACACTAGGAGATGCGGACGCCGATCGGTGGACCACTCCACCCTTTCTCTATGCTGCTAAGTGCCGAGTACACCAACGAAGAGATACACTACAGACATGTGCTGATCCCCACAGTACATATTTTTAATCCTGGAGCGCGCGCGGCACGAGCTGGAGTGGTTAATTTGCGAATGGAACACGTTGCACAGCGCGCAGCACGAGCTTGGACTTCCTCCGTATGGTGATGCCGAACTCCTCGGACATGTCGAGCCCCTCAGGCCTCCCGCCGCCGGGGAGCTCCCAGTCGAAGTGGTAGAGGAGGCTGGCGAGCACCAGCTCCATGTTGGCCAGCCCGAGCGCCATGCCGGGGCATATCCTCCTGCCGGCGCCGAACGGGATGAACTCGAAGTCGCCGCCCTTGAAGTCCACGGCGGCGGCGGCGGCGCCTGTCTCCTCGACGAACCTCTCCGGCTTGAACGCCTCGGCGTCCTCCCAGTAGGCGCCGTCCCTGCCCAGGGCCCAGGCGTTCACCAGCACCTTGGTCCCCTCGGGGACGTGGTAGCCCATCACCTCGCACGGCTCCCGGCACTGCCTCGGCAGCAGGAATGGCACCGGCAAGTGCAGCCGCAGCGACTCCCTGATCACCAGGTGCAGGTAGCTTAGCCTGCCGATGTCGTCCTCGGTCAGCTTGCGCCGTCCTTCGAATGCCTCTCGCACCTCCGCCTGGGCCTTGCGGAGGACGCGCGGGTTTCTCATCAGCTCCGACATGGTCCACTCCAGCGTCGTCGATGAGGTCTCGCTCCCGGCTGCGAATATTTCCTGGAATCATTTGGGAATTGAGATTGTTACGGTGGTGTTTGGATTGGGGTGTGCAATGAAATTATGAGAATTGGGGGTAACGAACCATGACGAAGGTGGTGATGATGTCTGTGGTGAGGGGGCACTGCACGCCGCCCTCCTTCGGCAGCCTCAGCAGCACGCCAAGCAGGTCCTCCCCCTCGCTCTCGCCGCCTACGTCGGTGCCTTCGGCGCGCCCGAGGATGATATCGGCTATGATGTCGCGCACGTTGCGGTTGCAGCGCTCGGCCTCCCGGATCGCGCCGCTGAGCCAGCGCGCCAGCGCCGACGATGGGTATAAGTCGGCCAGGTTGAAGCCGCCGGCGAGCTTACCCGACGTGTCCAACTCGCGCAGGAACTCGTCGCGCCTCGGGCACCGGCTGCCGATGGCCGACCGCACCACGATGTCCGTCACCATGCGGGACATCCGCTCGCCGATTTCGACCACGGCGCCGCCGCCTCCGCGAGCGCACTCGTCCGCGACGGAGCGGAGCAGGGCGGCTGCCTCGTCCTCGCGGATATGGCGGAAGGACTGGACGCGGCGTGCGCTGAGGAGCTCGAGCACGCAGATCCGGCGGAGCTGGCGCCACAGGTCACCGTAGGGGGAGAACAGGACGTCCTCGCCGTCGCGGCTGAAGATGGCCAGCGTCGGCGTCAGATGGCGGCTGGCGAAGGCCGCGTCGTGTGTCTTGAGGACCTCCCTGGCGGCCTCGGCGGAGGAGACGATCAGCGTTGGCACGGCGCCGAAGCGGAGCAGCATGAGCGGGCCGTGCGTGCCGGAGAGCTCACGCAGGGCCCGGTGTGGGAGGGCGCCGTGGCGCGATAGCAGGAGGTGGTGGAGGCTGCCCACGAGCGGCAGCTGCCATGGCCCCGGGGGCGGACGCTTTCCTTGCGCCGGCGGCGACGAGGTGTAGATGAGCTTGACGAGCAAGAGGATTACGGATAGGACGAAGCCGAGCAACGGCAGTCCAGCTCCTGCAAGATCCATCGTTGAATTGTTGGCGTTGGCCTCGGGTGTAGCAGTATTTTATTTGTAGGCTGAAGCGGCACTGGATGTCAAGCTATACGCGATGACGATGTGAGGGACGTGGGTGGGAGACAGCGTAGAAATTTGGATGAGAGCTGCTATGCACACGACGGATTCATATCATGTACAGGAGCCGGCAGCATAGCCGGCACAGCATGTGAGCGTCAGCATGGGCCGCATGACGCCAGCTTCGGTCGGACAAGTGTCCTTAAGCAGACGCCGTGTGCACAGGAGTTTCGAATTTGGATCCCTTCGAAAGAAAAAACTGTGAAGAAAAAAGTAACAATATCCATGTTGGTCTTGATAAGGTACCTGTTATCGTGTCTGTTGTATAATAGAGCATTTCTAGTCATCTTCAACCCGTACGAACGCGTCCAAACCGGTTAGTGCGGACTGGCTGCCCAGCGGAGCGACCTATCCGGACCGACTAGCGCGAACCGACCCATCCATGTACCAAATTTGGACCACGGCTGTGTCGGCCGGACAACGTGCTTGTCCTCCCGCGTCCTCCCTTCACCTTGCGGTCCGTCCCGCCAGTGGCAAACAAACCACTCCACTCTTCCCTCCAAAAATCGTCTTCCAAATTTCCACTGCGGGAGCGGGAGCGGAGGCGATGGATCCCGCCGCAACGGCCAATGATGCTCCCTCCGGTGGTCCCGTCGCCAAGAAGCGCGGTCGGTCGAAGAAGCCGGCCAAGGATATGACGGTGGAAGAGCAGAAAGTAGAGTCGATGAAGCGCGCTGGCCGACGGGGGGCCGCGAAAGCTCGAGCCATCGCTGCCAGGCTCGGCGTGGAGCACTGGGAGGAGAACGAGCGCATCTTCGATGCGCAGGCCAGGGCCAACCCTGACGAGCTGGCAGCGCATGCCGCCAAGCAGGTCGTCATCCTCATGAAGCAGGAGGCACTGACCGCCGCTTTCGGTGGCGCCGTCGTTGTTCCTGTCCTCCCCATGGCCGACACGTCCTCTACCAACTCGATCGCTTCCAAGCCGAGCAGCCAGCCACCAGTTCAGCCCAGGACGCCAGGCCTGCACACACCATCGCTTGGCGACCACAGGAGGAATTGAGATCTTGGGCATTTATGCCAATTGACAATAAGGTCATATGATTGGTTGAATGATGTGATAGACAAACATTCAATAGTTATATCATAATGAGATCTAGTTACAAACATTCATCATTAATGATAAACAAAGGAAACCTCGCAACCTGATCATTAGACTGTGAGATAATACAAATCACCGTTTTGGAGGGAGCTTAGATGGTATCAAGTACCGTGAAAGGGTGATCAAAAAGATGCCACTCTGGTTTATCAAATGAACGTGTAGAGGAGTATATATCAAGATCAGGATTTGCCAATCCAAGTAACGGATAGATACACGTGGCCATCTCAGTGGCATTGCATTAATGAAGCTTGCAAGCATGTGACTGGGTCACGGAATGCAACGACATGGGAATAAGTAAACAAGTTCATCAATAACGAGATAGAACAAAGGTATGGAGATATCATAAATCACATCTCTGATGAACTAGGTATCAAGTGGCAAAAAAAATAGTACGCGATGTTAAAGGTTCAAGCGATAAGATTCGTGAAATGCACGGGGGTCATCATGGGTATCCAGGTCCCGCTGATGATCATTGATATGAGAGGAGTCTCAATCACGTCCGGAGTATTTCCGAACCAAAGGGTGTCACACTTAAGGGTAGGGATGTATAGGGATCGATACGGCACCGCGGGAGAAATGAGAGAGAGAAAGCGGAATAGTTCCGTGTAATACCCGATGTTGATCGGAAGGGGTCCGGAAGGAGTTCTAGAGTGAAGGAATATAATAATATATGTATTTTATATTAATTGGTTGAATTAATATTAAAATATATTATTTTATTTTATTTTAATAGGCAGCCCATTGCTAATGGGCCTCACCCGGAGGGGAGGCCCAAGAGGGCAAGGTGCCTAAGGGAGGAGGGCCAGCCATCCACCCTAGTGGGCTCCCCACGTGTGGCCCACCTAGGGCCGACGGCTCCCCCTTGGTGGCTGGCGGCTGTGGGATTAGTCCCACACTGCCTACCCCTTGGGTGGTGCCCCTCCCCTCCCACTATATATAGCCGGCACAACATGTGAGAACCTCGGGGGTTTTGAGTTCTCCTGTAGGATCCATCATTGAATTATTGGCGTTGGCCTTAGGTGTAGAAGTATGTTATTTGTAGGCTTAAGCGGGTAGTAGATGCTCGTGCTATACGCGATGACGTGGTGAGGTCGGGTGTGGGAGACAACGTAGAAATTTGGACGAGAGTACGAATTAATATCGTGTACACGAGCCGGTAGCATAGCCAGCACAACATGAGAGGACCTCGAGTGTTTTGAGTTCTCCACCTTCACACTACCGTCGTGTGATCTTCCGGCGGCCATCTTTCTTCTTCCACTGCTCAGATGGATCGGAGCCCGAGAGACATCGCCTACACCAAACGTGTGTAGTACTTCGGAGGTGCCACACTTGGGACGCTTGGAGCTGCTCATCTTCATCAACATACGCCTTCCTGCGTAAGGCGTTCCTCGGTCTTCAAGGGTATGAATATTGTCTTCTCCTTTCCGTTACTTACATAGTATAGATCTTGGTATTAGTGTTCGGGTAGCTAGATTTTTTTGTTTTCTGCTCTAGAACCCTACATTGGTATAAGAGCGGGTCTATGGGTAGGCATCTCGTATGGATAGAACATATAGCAATATGTGGCCATTGATTTTATAGATGCTACCTTTTTTGTGTACTTGTTCATATCACGGTAGTGTTTGATGAAGTGGGCCCCAATCGATATTATGTGGTGATTCATGAGACTGGTCCACAAGAAAGTGGCTTTGGGGTGTCTGTGCGGTGATCCAGCATACCACTACATGATGTAGTACACTATAGTCATTGACATAACACCAATGAAACACCATCAACTAGTACTACATCCCTCAGAGTGGTACAATAGAAACACATCAGGTTCAAGACATGACTATAGATTACAACTCGACTCTTTACAAAAGATCCAAAGAACACTCTAGGTTAAAGAGAGAGAAAGAATCCTCTTACAAAGAAGAACCAAAAATAATAACTTAGAACTATTTATCTAATAATACTAGCATCTAAATTATCTGGTTTGCAATTGCTGCTAGTGTAATGCTCTATAGAAGTAGGTGGTATGTCTAGAGTATATACTCCTATCTAATTAAGATTTTTGCCTTTGCTTTGGTTGATGTATATGTTGACTTTATTGACTTTATTGAAGAACTTGAGCTGTCGATGATGGTTTCTTGAGCAGAAATTGATATTGACGTTGTCTTCAACGGCTTAGAACCTAGCAAGGGTTAAGAAGGTACGGTTGAGTACGAGCATACTCAGCAAGTTCACTAAAAAGGAGTGTATGATGTACTATCTCTATAGCCACAGACCAGAGGTCATAGGTAATGCAAGTTTTCGTAAACATTTCTTCAAAGGTTGCTTTTATTCTAAAAACTATGTCCGACAGCCTTCACAGGTTGACCAGAACTTTCGTGGAGTTCCTTTCCTGCCACGTTTGTAGCTCCTTCTCGGAATAGGGAGTAACATGTCATAGTTCTTACACTCTGCAGAGGTGTGTCTCTTTTCCCATGAGAGACCTTAAGCTTTGTTGCACAGATAGGAGTATGTCCCCGTTCAAACTTCCATGGTTTGAGGCCCAACCTAAGATCCAAGCCAATCACTGTCCTCTCCGCGCCCCCGCATGAAGACACGATCCCCCAAGAACTCTACCACGAGTACAGTCCGGGTAGCTTCTCGAAGACTCTGTAAGCAGCTCTGCCTGACAGCCACCATCAGCTATGGTGAACCTCCACCAAGACAACTATGCATAGATAATTTAGAAACCTAGATCGCGGGGCACTGAGGGGTCCCACCCATGTGCTGGATTCTCTAGATTCTCCACGAGAAATCTGCATCTTCACGATAAGGTCATCCGTCCATGCGAAACAGATAAGATATAGCTGACTTCTCCATCCCATTCCAAATCTCATGGTTAACGCGTAATATATGGTGCTAGAATCACTAGAGACATTAGTTGTTAAGTCCTAGATGATATATTCTTGGACAATGGCGTTTTCATTGCCAGTTATAATAGATTAGCTGATCACCCTAGATGAGTAACATACTTCTAGTTAATTATGAAAATAGTGTTTTCGACCTTATCAAAATGCAGGTGATGGCAACAGTTGAGTTACAAGCATAGAAAATAATCAAAGGACATGAGAAAGTGTGAAATTGCCTTTTGTGATTGCAAGATTATGCACTCACGGTCTTCAAGATACTAGAAGATCCAAATTCTATAAATAGCATCATTGGTCCGATAAGTATGAATGTTTAAAGAAGCAAGATGCAATTATGCATAAGTAATGTAATGCAGTTTGATAAACGCGAATCTTCGGGAAAATTGTATCTGATCTAGGGTTTGGAAACTGCGGATGGTTTCTTTAGAATGTGTTTCACTTTATACTAGCTTCATACTTGTGCTTCTTATTAAGGCTAGTGAGAGTGTGTGAAACAATATGTAAATACAATAAGTAGCATACAGTATTAAAGCACTCAAATGTGGAACGCTATCTGGTAATTATGATAGGACTTATTATGTTAAGTTGCTAAGAGTTAAAGGATTTATTATAAGATTGTTGTTTGAAGTGGCAAAACGAATAACTTTTAAAGAAAAGTTTCCTTTTATAGGATTAAACAATTCTTATGGTTAATAGAATGTGATCGATGTTGTTTGCGCTTATTCCGTAAGCTTGGATTTGAAATGCTTTATGACTTAATTTGGAACAGACAAAAGTTAACTATAAAAACATAAATATACTTTATGAATTATGCATGACTTAGTGTACAAAAGTTAACTTTAAAACATAAGTAGATCTAGGGTGTGATGTGTTTAAAGTATTAATAAGTTTTAAACCTTGCAACAAGCATGTTTAAAGGTATGGGATCATTAACTTTTAGCTTAAGTGAATGATGAGTTTAAATGTAATTTGTTATTATGAATATAGTTTATCTTATTAAGGAAAGTAAATTTAGATGATTTGAGTAATCTATTAGAGTTGGAATCATGTTTAAGAATAGTTAAGAGATAAATAGCATTCACTTTTATGATGTTTAAAATTTACTTAAAATTGTTTGTTTAGTTTGGATTTATGATTTTAAAAGAGTTTTATAAGGTTAATAAGTTACACTTAAGTTTTATTATAGAAAATAGTTTTTTGTGGGGTAAATAGCTAGGATGCGGCTTGGTTGATGGAAATTGGACCTGGTCTGATCGAGCCAAGTGATTTCGGCCCAGTAGGTCGGCCCATCACGGGTTGGGGTCAAACCCCCACCTTGGCCCTCTCTCTCGCACACCACACACAGAGACTCAACGCCTCGGCCTCGCATCCCCTCACACGCTTGACCGCTGCCGCCGCCGCCTGCCTTCACCCCGGTCGTCCCGGCCATGGCCGGCTGCAACCAACACCCCTAGCACCGCTCTGTCTCTCTCTTCTACCTCGATTCCCCTCCTCTGCGGTGCCCAGCACCCGCGCGCGCACAGCCCGGGCGAAACTCTAGGCTACCGCCCACAGGTCTTCTCGGCCATCTCTGACTCTCCTGGCACCACGGCATGCTGGCGAGGCACTGTACTGGTCTTCTCTTCTATCCCCACATCGCTGCCCAACTAGTGTTGCCTCCAGTGGTCACCTACTCGGCATAGCCGAATTGGCCTGGCTTTAGACGTTGTTCTAGTCATGGACTGCCATGGTCTCCCTCACCTTGGTGAGGTAGTAGACTGCGGCCAGCCCCTACTGCATCAACCTACGTGGCTTGCTTCATAGCCCCAACTTTCCCTGTGATTTATCTCTTCTCTCCCTCTCAATTATATTTCAGTCATTTGTTCAGTGATGGATGGATACATGTGATGTGGTGATGATTATATCATCAGTAGCTACAAGATTAATTGGTTGTTGTGGTGTAATTAGTTCTCAAATCATGTTACATCGGTCTAAGGCATGCATTGGATAGAACTAAGATACCTTGCTGCTAGTATGGATATAGGTTTAGATTTTCCGGTAATTTTAGAAGTGACTGGACTAACAATCTTAATGACTATGTGGACTACTAGTGAACTCCTAGTTGATCTAGATGGAATGGATGGTTGTAGTTTGTCAATGCTAGCATGCTCTAGTACCTCTCGATGATCAGGAATAGATTTCCTGATATGCACATGCTACTTCAAAAGCTATAGACGCATAGGCTTGCTGCAATTCACTGCAAAATGGGTAATTTGATGTCCTAAATGATCACAACCTTACCTAGAGATATAAAATCTTATCTATATTAAGTACATGCCTTTTCTTGTGGATTTTAATGATTTTTGGATGACTGTGGTGCCTCCTCGTCCACAGCACCATGGCCATATTTAGCATGATCGTGTGCTAGCTCACCCTACTCTAGTGGCTCTATTGATAAGTATTGTGCTAAATAGTAATTTAAATTGATCATGGTAATGCTTTTGTTAATAGTAGCTACAAGTTTAATTAGTTGCTAATCCATGTTGCATCAGTTGTGAATCACATACTGGACTGATCTAGGACAATGATGTTACTAGTAGAGGATGATTTAATTTGTTCCATATGGTTCTAAGTGTTATTACTTGCTGGTGTAATCAAAGTGGAGCATATTCAAATCACTAGCATTTATGCTTGTTGTGTTGTTGACTGAAATAATTTAGCAAGATTCATATTGGACTCACTCTTGAATTTAAACATGGCAGAGAACAAGCACTACTATATGTGGATGAATTATTTACTTGATGGCTTCCTGTTTATCTTGTATATGCCTGATTTTTGTGGCTTAGTTCTTTGACTTGTAAAATTGGTTGATAATGTGTACATGCACATGCATGATCTTGAGCATATTTGTGTTTATATGTGATGGACACACCTATTGCTAGGTAGAATAAACTTGCAAGAATATATGCTTGAATAGATCATAGATTACCAACCTGCTACTTGTAGAGTTGTTGTTGTATCTTCTTAGATTGTTCTTTAGGATCTAGAAATAATCTTCTAATGGTTAACTTGATCAGCTGGTGCAATCCGACTCCTCGCTGCTGGATAGTTCCTAGAGATCTAGTGGTTGATCTAGGTATTGTTCTAATGGAAGTGGATGAATTATCTTGTAGCTAATGGATGGATAGCTGCTGGTGTGATTGTTGCTAGAGAGATAGTAGTGTGGTTTGGATGGATGGATGGATATATGAAAGGATCTCTGGTATTGCTGTTGTGTTTCTTTTATACCACTCTACAGGTTGCTATGGCTATGACAACACATCACATGCAGGTGATGAGGGTGCTTCTTGCAAGTGGGTCGGGTCTTTGTACTAGTCACCAAGTACCTCTTTTCCTCCTGCTAGTGCAAGCCACGACTGGGTTCTTACTCCTATCCTACTATCATTACTTCTTTTCTTTTGTTGCTTCCAAGTGAAATAACAATGGTTGGGGCTATTGTTTCTTCCTAAATATTTTTTTTGGTTTTATCACTTTAATTTGATAACTAATACATGTGACTTTAAATGGTGGTTGAATACTATGGCTTTAATATTAATTAAGTAACAACTTAATTACCAAGGTTGGATGATTCATGTTAACCTTTTCCATGTAAACATAGAATCCATTTTTTGATTACCCAAAGTTGTGATTTAACTTTGTCAAGGAGTTGGTTATGTTTGTTTTTGACTGTATTTTACTGGATTGACTTATCTTGCTTTAAGGTAAGTTCTCTTTTTTTGTTCCTAGTGGGATTCCTAACTTGTGTATTTGTTTGGATAAAGATCCATTCCCTTATGCTGCGTATGGTTGCCTACCTGACACTTGACTGCTTGCTCAATTTTGTTAATACTAGTGTGTGTGAGACTAGTTCCAGATTGGCATAGTGCTAGCTCTTGTAGCAACTTGCATCTCCTCATGAGATGCATACATTTTAATCCACAACCTAACTTCTTGTCCTTTATTGTTTCTTTTGAAGTGAAGAAGAAATAGAAGATTGAGAAGATCAATATTTAGCCTTAGGAATTATTTTATTTCCTTGTGTAATCATCTTCCATTTCTTTTGTCAACTGTACCATTCAATAAATTTTGTACAGAAAATACTCTTTTGAGTAATAATTGTATATATATATGATTCTTACTCTTATTTGTTTTTACCCACATTTTTTTCTTGTCAAGTACTTTGGAAATATAATACCTATTCTTTTGTAATAGAAATTCATTTTCAAATTCATATTTGAATTATTATTATTCATATTTTACTTGAATTCAAATTGCTTTCCACCAAAACATTCAAGTTCTACAAAGGTCATGTCAAAATTCATAGCACTCAACTGATAACTTAATTTAGTAATCAGAGTAAGAGAAACCTCGATCACTTTGTGTTTTAAATTAACAATCGCGCGAAAATTCTTTGGATTTTCTATGCATGAATGCAATGCACACACCTGAGATTAGCTTATTTCTAAGCTCTAATGCTGGGATGTTACAGTCTCTCCCCCTTAAAATCAACTTCGTCCCTGAAGTTCGTACTCTTTTATGTTTTGGAATGAGGTATTGACTTGTTTTGATCACGACATTACTCAACTCCATTGTGATCAACAATGGGGATAATTGTGTTATCCCGTATCCAGACCTTTTTCCTTAAATCCTCTTCATTCTTGACAATATACAACTGTAGTTCTAAGTTATCACATGGTTCTTTTATGATAATCTCTTTGGGGCTATATCCTTACATTCCTACTTAGGATTGGTTGTGGACATATTTTTTCCATTCCAATCAGGTTTTATTATTACTCTACACTAGTCTATTTTGGAACACTCTCTTCACTCTTAAGGACAACCTACGAGTTGTTTCCCCTTTATAACTAGTCCGCTAAAGTTAGCCTGGTTTATCTCCTTCGAATTCATCCAAACATACTCTCGAAGGTACTTATGATGATGACTTCTTATAACCTTGTGAGAATACGGCTTAATCTCATCATGACTCGGTACTTCTTATCCAACCTTTAGTCTGAGAGTTAGACAACAACACTTCAGTGTTTATTTGTTTACTCTCCCCCTTGGGGTTTCCTAATGGTCTCTAAACTTCATGTATAATTCCCATTAACTCAATAGTTAGGATATCGGTCTTTTTCCAGCTTATACTTTACCTCTAGAAGGTCTCGTGAAAGAACCTGCGGCATACCCACACAATTGTGGATCTCCGAAATGAATCTTCCAACGTTACTTGTCTTACTTTTATATTCTTAGACTTTATTTCTCACTGATAAACCTGATTTCACGAAACGTCTCGAAAGCCGTTCGCTTAAAACTTATACTTCTTTATGTCTCACCTAATTTAGGCCAAGTTTTATGCTCTTTAATTCATACAAAGATGACCTAATTAGCTAAACCAATAAGGTACCGGCTACAGATACTAGCTACAGATCCTTCTGGGTGTATGAATTACCCTACGGGTTTTCTACTTACTATTGGCATTCTTTACGAGTTGTTAGAGCTAGAATACCACTTTTCTTCCAAGACTTCTCCTTTGCACTGATTCATGATACTTCCATGATCTTGGGACAACTACTTCATTAGCTTTTGAGCAACATCACCTATCTTGAGTGAACTTAAATTCACTCCTTCATGTTGTTCCACACCTTTTCTGCATTAATATTCCTTCTTATTGCCAGCTCATAGTGAGTTGGGATTGATTCATCCTTCAAAATAGTGTTGATACTCCTTATATTTAGCTTCCTTCTTCGTGCAAGTCTTTATCTTGATCTTCAAACTCGTCACTCCCTTACACGAATTCCCTTTTCTATCTAGGTCTATAACATCAAGTAATAACTTGATGATGCAACATGCATTGCACATCAAGTCAAACTTCATGCATAGATCTAGTCAATCAAGAATATCCAAGAAAAACCAAGAAATCCAAATGTGGTACATATAACTCATATCATTCTAAGCCCGTAATATAGTAGTTAAGTAAAACATCTTGAAAATGCAGGCTTAGCTGTGTAGTATATGACACCTCCTAGTATATGTTTACTTTGTGATACTTAGCACTTAGGGTTAAACTACTCTTTATCTGATTATTTACCCAAACTGCCCAATTGCAACTGGATAATTTTGAGCAAAGTGGTCTCACTTTGGTTCTGACTAACCTCTTACCTTTGTTTCGGGACTACTAAAGTCTACCAATTTTCCATTCTATCGTAAAATATCCTCACATGATCTCTCAAAACTACTAACAAAATTGTAGTTACTACGTTAATCCAAAAATTATCATAATATTATAATACCTATGACTTCTATCATAGACCTACACTGTTCTTTAGTTACTTCTACTTCAAGATTATTTACTATACACTCATCGTTTTATACCTATTTGATGGTTTCAGAGATAATCTACCATGATCTTGTTATGATTTACCTGTTCCTCGGGATTTGAGAACTAATCCCATCATAATAATTCTTATTATTAACTTACGGTTGTTGATTCCCAACCAAATTCTACTTCATAATGTAGAATTCTCAAGTGAATGCCACATGATTTACTTCCCATTGTATCTATACATGCTCTAATAGTCTACCCTATATGGTATAGTTGTATCAACTAGTGGTAAGATTCTGCTACTTCACAGGGATTCTAAATATATACTCCATCACTAATACTACTCCACATGATATCCTAATCCTAGTCATAATGTTCTTTGATATTCTAACCGACGTAAGGAATCTTAGGGTGATATACCTATTTAGGACTACACTAAATGGCATTTCTCTAGAGAAGACCTATAACTAATCCTTAAGAAAGATGATAAAAACATCCAACTTAAGTGTGACAAGGTTTATCCTCAAGTGGATACCATCACAAGTCTTGGTTTAGATAAGATGGCTCCTATAGTCACTATCCAACCTATAGATCTTCCTAAAAGGGTTTTGATCCTAAGGTCAAAGCATATGCTCTGATACTAGCTACGGTGACCCAGCATACCACTACATGATGTAGTACACTATAGTCGTTGACATAACACCAATGAAACACCATTCACTAGTATTACATCCCTTAGAGTGGTACAACAGAAACACAGTAGGTCCAAGACATGACTATAGATTATAACTCGACTCTTTACAAAAGATCCAAAGAACACTCTAGATTAAAGAGAGAGAAATAAACCTTTTACAAAGAAGAACCTGAAATAATAACTCAGAACTATTTAGCTAATAAGACTAGCATCTAAACTATCTGGTTTGCAATTGCTGCTAGTGTAATTCTCTACATAAGTAGGTGGTATGGCTAGAGTATCTACTCCTATCTAATTAAGATCTTCGCCTTTGCTTCGGTTGATGTATATGTTGACTTTATTGAAGAACTTGAGCTGCCGATGATGGTTTCTTGAGCACAAATTGATGTTGACGTTGTCTTCAACGGCTTAGAACCTAGCAAGGGTTAAGAAGGTACGGTTGAGTACGAGCATACTCAACAAGTTCACTAAAAAGGAGTGTATGATGCAGTATCTCTACAACCACAGACTAAATGTCGTAGGCAATGCAGGTTTTCGTAAACATTTCTTCAAAGGTTGCTTTTATTCTGAAAACTATGTCCGACAACCTTCACAGGTTGACCAGAACTTTTGTGGAGTTCCTTTCCAACCGCGTTCGTAGCTCCTTCATGGAACAGGCAGTAACATGTCATAGTTCTTACACTCTGTGGAGGTGCGTCACTTTTCCCATGAGAGACCTTAAGCTCACGGTCAGGAGTATGTCCCCATTCAAACTTCCATGGTTTGAGGCCCAAGCTAATATCCAAGCTAATCACTTTCCTCTCCATGGCCACGCATGAAGACACGATCCCCCAAGAACTCTACCACGAGTACAGTCCGGGTAGCTTCTCGAAGACTCTGTAAGCAGCTCTGCCTGGCAGCCACCATCAGCTATGGTGAACCTCCACCAAGATAGCTATGCACAGATAATCTAGACACCTAGATCGCGGGGTATTGTGAGGTCCCACCCATGTGCTAGATTCTCCATGAGAAATCTGCAGCTTCACGATAAGGTCATCCATCCATGCGAAAGGGAGAAGATACAACTGACTTCTCCATCCCATTCCAAATCTCATGGTTAGCACGTAATATACGGTGCTAGAATCACTAGAGACATTGGTTGTCAAGTCCTAGATGATATATTCCTAGACAATGGCATTTCCATTGTCAGTTATAATAGATTAGCTGATCACCCTGGATCAGTAATCGATACTTCCAGTTAAGTATGAAAATAGTGTTTTTGACTTTTGTGATATGCAAGTGATGACAACAGTTGAGTTACAAGCATAGAAAATAATCAAAGTACATGAGCAAGTGTGAACTTGCCTTTTGTGATTGCAAGATTATGCACTTATGGTCTTAAAGATACTAGAAGATCCAAATTCTGTAAACAACATCATTGGTCCGGTAAGGATGAATGTTTAAATAAGCAAGATGCAATTATGCATAAGTAATGTAATGCAGTTTGATAAAAGCGAATCCCTGGAATAATTGTATCTGATCTAGGGTTTGGAAACTGTGGATGGTTTCTTTAGAATGTGTTTCACTTTTATACTAGCTTCATACTTGTGCTTCTTATTAAGGCTTGTGAGAGTGTGTGAAACAATATGTAAATACAATAAGTAGCATACAATATTAAAGCACTCAAATGTGGAACGCTATCTGGTAATTATGATGGGACTTATTATGTTAAGTTGTGAAGAATTAAAGGATTTATTATAAGATTGTTGTTTGAAGTGGCAAAACGAATGACTTTTAAAGAAAAGATTTCTTTTATAGGATTAAACAATTCTTATGGTTAATAGAATGAGATTGATGTTGTTTGCGCTTATTCCGTAAGCTTGGATTTGAAATGCTTTATTACTTTATTTGGAACAGACAAAAGTTAACTATAAAAACATAAATATACTTTAGGCATTATGCATGACTTGGTGTACAAAAGTTAACTTTAAAACATAAGTAGATCTAGGGTGTGATGTGTTTAAAAGTATTAATAAGTTTTAAACCTTGCAATAAGCATGTTTAAAGGTATGGGATCATTCACTATTAGCTTAAGTGAATGATGAGTTTAAATGTGATTTATTATTATGAATATTGTTTTATCTTATTAAGGAAAGTAAACTTAGATGATTTGAATAATATATTAGAGTTGGAATCATGTTTAAGAATAGTTAAGAGATAAATAGCCATCACTTTTATGATGTTTAAAATTTACTTAAATTTGTTGGTTTAGTTTGGATTTATGATTTTAAAAGAGTTTTATAAGGTTAATAAGTTACACTTAAGTTTTATTATAGATGCAAGTTATGGCTTTGGACTTAGTACTTAGTTATAAAGGATTTAAGGTTTTTTATATAGAATTGTGATGATTTCTTACTTAAGAAATGTTTTTTAAAGAATTTACAAACTAGGTCTTTTATAAAATAGGTAAGGATTTATTTCCTTAAAATATTAAAAATCTTTAGGAGAATACTTTTAGTATTTTTCTAGTAAAATAATATTTACTCAAGATCTTAAAATTGATTTTTATTTATTTTTAAGTATTATTTGTATTTTTATAAAACTCCAAGAGAATTAAAAGTCTTGAATATTTGCTTTAAGTTTTATTTGTAAGAAAAACAAGTTAGTACTTTTATAAAATAGTACACTTATTTTTATATGTAATAATGATTTTTATTCATTTTTAGGACTTTTCTTTATATTACTAAATTTCATTTAGTATTTTAGTGATTTTAATACTTAGTTAAAAATTTCTTAACTTAAACAAGTAGTTTTATATTTTTCTTAGGTAGGTATTTTTTTTGAGCATTTTGATATATTATATGTATTTTTAGGACTTTATATGAATTTTATCTATTTTCTTCTAGTTTGGAAATACCTTGTAGAATTTATTTAATAGAAAATTGATTTTTTGTGTGGGGTAAATAGCTGGGTTGCGACCTGGTTGATGGGAATTGGACCTAGTCTGATTGGGCCAAGTGATTTTGGCCCAATAGGCTGACCCATCACGGGTTGGGGTCAAACCCCCACCTTGGCCCTCTCTCTCGCACACCACACACAGAGACTCAATGCCTCGGCCTCGCATCCCCTCACACGCTTGACCGCGGCCGTCGCCTGCCTTCATCCCGACCGTCCTGGCCATGGTCGGCTGCAACCAACGCCCCTAGTGCCACTCTGCCTCTCTCTTCTACCTCGATTCCCCTCCTCTATGGTGCCTAGCACCCGCGCGCGTGATGTCTACGCACTTCTATTCTTGTAGATAGTTGTTGGGCCTCCAAGTGCAGAGGTTTGTAGAACAACAACAAGTTTTCCCTTAAGTGGATCACCCAAGGTTTATCGAACTCAGGGAGGAAGTGGTCAAAGGTATTCCCTCTCAAACAACCCTGCAATCAAGATACAAGAAGTCTCTTGTGTCCCCAACACACCCAATACACTTGTCAGGTGTATAGGTGCACTAGTTCGGCGAAGAGATAGTGAAATACAAGTGGTATGGATATAAGAAAACGATGCTAGAAAATAGCTTGATGGCATGGAAGAGACTAAAGGCAAACTTAAATAAAGATGGAAGCAAACAAACATGTAACATATCTAATAGCAAATGGTGTTTCAGTGCTAAGAAACAAGGCCTAGGGATCATACTTTCACTAGTGAACACTCTCATATAAATATCTTCTCTTCATGATACTACTCCTAACTACTCTTCGGTTGGACACTCTAATCAACGGTAGGGCTATAACAACACTCCTCAAAGTAAGTCTTTCCCATCTAGATAACCCCACACTGTCACCTTGAGTACTAGATGAGTCCAACAAACACCACAATTTCATAGAGACATACAACTCCAAATATAACTCATAACAAGTATTTGCAATCTCTAGCCTAAGTGCCACCATGGTGAGCACGCTGTCACTTTCACACACATGGGGAGAGCAGAGATCTAATAAAGCACTTGAGTAGCAAGGTAGATCTATAGATTACAAGCTCATGATCTCAATAAGATCATGCATAGAGAGAGAGATGAACACATAGCTACCGGTAGAACCCTTAGCCTCGAGAGAGAACTACTCCCTCCTCATCATGGGAATCAGCAACGGTGATGGAGATGGTTGTGGAGATTGATGGAGATGGCTCCGGGGGCACTTCCCCGTCCCGGCAGGGTGCCGGAACAGAGACTTTTTGTCCCCCGAATCTCCCCTTCGGTGGCGGCGGCGCTGCGGAACTTTTTGTGGCTGGAGGCTTGATTATTTAGGGTTTATGCCTCGGGAGGCTTCTTATAGGCCAGAGGGCAAGGTCGGTGGGCGGCCAGGGGGCCCACACCATGCCCTGGCGCGACCTAGGTCGAACCGCACCTAGGGGTGGTGTGGCCACCCTATGGCCCCTCTCCGACTCTCCTTCTGGCTCTGTGAGTCTTCCGAGAAAATAGTAACTTTGGCTTTTGTCCCGTCCAATTCCGAGAATATTCATTTTCTGACTTCCTGGAACCAAAAATAGCAGAAAACAGGCAACTGGCACTATGGTATCTTTTTAATAGGTTAGTCCAAGAAATCATATGAAAAGTACTCCAAAGTTGGAACAAAACACAAGAAAGTAGATAAAATCAAGCATGGAACATCAAAAATTATAGATACATTTGCAATGTATCAACATCCCCAAGCTTAACTCCTGCTCGTCCTCGAGTAGGTAAGTGATAAAAAGAAAGAATAATTTTTGAGGTGACATGCACCATCAAAGACTTGATCAAAGTATCTGTAAAACATTCAAAGCTGGGATAATAGTACTTCAATCATAACATGAAAGACAAAGTTCTAGCAATAAGCAAAGAAACTATGATGCAACATGAAAAGGCACAAACAAAAGATTCATGAATAACAATGCTTTGCAAGACGTTTGTTTGTTTCACATAAAGAAAACATAGCATAATGGCATTCAGCTTGTCCCTCATAGAGTAGCAAATATAAATGCATAGGACACCTTCAAAGTTCATAAGAGTGACTAGATACAAATAGTTTAAAACAAGCAATATCGAGTTATGCATCAATCAACAAGTCTTGGGACAATGCACATAGAACTAAGAATGGCCAATATGCTCTCAAAGTAGGTGCATAAAGGTAGAAGGTGGAGACTCAATATAATGGTGGAAGAAAGACCTTCATAGAAGGAAGTAGGGATTCAAGTCTCATAAAGAGCTTCCAAAAATTATGGTACTTATAGCTTTCAGCTCTCATTGCCCCTATCATAAGAATCTTGAAGTGATTAAGGTTAAAGTGACACAACTAAGAGGATATGCTTGACAAGTTATAAGCTGAAATCTCATGCCCCTTACTTACGAAGACCGAACCTCATGCTACTCAACTTTAGTCACAAGTAAACTCTTGTCATTGTAAGTACATATGTATCATAGAGAACCGCCAACGGGGTACCCCTTGCCCGATGATACGGAAGAATCCCCATATCAAAATGACAAGGCAAGCAGACAACAAGCATCTCAGCAATCTTCTTATTTACCATGGGAAAATGGTTCTTTTTTTTCTCATTCCTCTTTTCATAATCTCTTTTTTCTCAATATAGGACTCTTTTTTATAAGAAGAATGCTTCATAGACAGCTCATTATGGTTACGCTGCAGGTTTCCACCATGTCAACATGGATTAGACCGGTGGCCCAGGCGTTTCTCTAACACACATACAAACTCCATGATCTTACAAGTTCCACTTTTATTTCACACCGCTGGGATCCATAAGCAAAAGAACATGATATCAATGGGGTACAAAGTACAAGTGCAATGTTGAAAGCGTTCCCCACGATACATGGTTCTGCTAATTTCAACTTATAAAGCGCAAGCATATACGCAACAAAGAAGGACCCAATGGTTCAAGTTTATTAGATGCAAAAAAGTAAAGTGCGTCATCAAGTTCGTGAGAGCTTTAATCACTATTTTTCTCATAACAAGTTTAATTTGGAAGATAAACAAAAGCATGAATATACTTGGAATAGAATAAGCTAGTAGGTAGGTATGGTGGACTCTTTGGAATAACTTGGTTTAGGGAATTTGATGCATGAGTGGAACTCATATTGGCTGTGGAGGCTAGCAAAAGACTGGGAGCGACAAACTAAGAGAGCAATAATGGCCATAATCATGCAGAGCGACAAAACATCATTGATCAAAGCATAAAGTGATACTACGAGTTGAAAACTAAAGGATCATAAAGGCTATGGTGACTTTAGATAGTCATAACATGGTGTGATCATGCGCCAAGTCAACCCAAATAAATCATCAAAGGAGAATACCACTATACAATGCTTTAATATGCTAAAACAACGCATGATTCATCCAAGGCACATTAAGCAATCTCAGTTGTTTATAACAAGTCATGCTACAGCAAAGAATACTAATCATAAAGCCAAAACAATATCAAGCATGGCATGACAGAGCATAGGCCACAGTCAAAAATGAGCTCCTTTTACCACATAAGAATGAACTTTCCTACTCTTTTCCAAACCAAACCAAACTATTTGCAAACCAATGTATGAAAGAGGGGGTCCAACCAATTTATTCAGAAAACTAAGCAAACCAAGCAAACTAAAAACTAAAACGAAAACGAAAAAGAAGACGCTCTAAGAACAATACAAATGTGCATGAAACAATAAAAATGAAGTGTTTGGAAGAAACCTGAGATTTTTATTGATGAAGAAGGGGATGCCTTGGGCATCCCCAAGCTTTGACGCTTGTACTTCTTGGATATTTCTTGGGGTGACACGCGTGGCATCCCCAAGCTTGAGCTTTAGTCCATCCTTCATCTCATTACTCATTCCTTCCATACACCTGAAATTGTTTCTTCGTACAAAACTTCACACAATCTTTATTAGCAACATTAGTGCACTCAAGATAATAAGTCTTTAGGTTCAGTTCTAACACCAATAAAACTTCCATTAAGACACAAGCTATTGTAGCACTTCCCTCAAAAAGCTCAATTCCCCAAAATAACTCAAAAAGGAACCAACAAGAAGCAAATGCAGAAAATGGCAGAAATCTGTCTAAACAGACCAACAGGTAAAGACGATTTTTTTCGAAGGCTTTCTGTTGCTCAAATCAAAAAGTGTTGAACTATCGAAAGTTAGATAACAATCTTGGTCAGAAGCACAAAAAGTCACGCCTCAAAAGGACGTACAGATATTTTACACGAATTTTTATGGTGAAGCACAGAAATCTATTTCGAGACAACAACAACTTTCCCAATCATTACTTCTCTCTCATTAGAGGTTACTCTTGGCACAAAAAGCAAATAAAAAGGATAAGGAGCATTTATTACATAGGTAATAACTTCCAAGACTCATCTAAAACTTTTGGGTTATCTCCCAATAAGTACTTTCCTTTAACGCCTTTAAGTTAGGCTTGATAGTTTGAGAAGATGCTCACATAAGAAATATGAATTGAAGTAAAAGAGAGCATCCAGAAGCAAATTCAAAACACATTTAAGTCTAACCCACTTTCTATGCATAGGAATCTTGTAAAGAAACAAGTCATGAAAGCACAAATAAACAAGCATAGTAAAGCAAAACAAGTGCAACTTCAAGACTTTCAACATAAAGAGGGGAAACTTAATATTATTGAGGTGCATAAAACCATGTTTCCCTCTCTCATAATAACTTTCAGTAGAATCATGAATAAAATTAACAATATAACTATCACATAAAACATTCTTATCATGAGCCACATGCATAAAAGAATTAATACTCCCCACATAAACATAGTCATTCTTATTGATTGTAGTGGGAGCAAATTCAACAAAATAGCTATCATTATTATTCTCATCACCATAATCATCAAATATAGGAGGCATATTATAATCATAATTACTTTCCTCCTCAATAGTAGGTGGACTGAAAATATCATATTCATCATTGCAATCATCATATATTGGGGGTATAGTATCATCATAAGCAATAGAATAGTTATCTTCCAAAGTGTGTTCATTTGTAAACATATCATCATTGGAAGGAACATGGATAACACTAATAGTACAACAATTATCATCATTTTAAGAATTGGTACCGAAGAGATTTTCAATATCAAAAGTACTATGCTTTTCCCAATCATGATCACTACTATAGGTAATAGGCATAGGAACATCATCGAGTTTAGACTCATCAAAAACTATAATAGGAGCAACATGCTTAGGGGAAAATACCGTTTCCTCTCTCCTTTTACTCCTCCTCTTCTTCTTTCTCTTCTTCTCTTTAGGAGGGAGAGGCTTGAAAGGAAGCTTCTCCATATACCCTTGTTCATTATTAGAGACAATAGAAGAAACTTTGGAGGATTCCTTCTTTTCATTAATAAGATCAAAACACATATTAGTCCTATCATATTTTGGTAAAATCTCATCTTCTATAATATTTTGTATGTAAGTATTTGTGTGGCAATTATCAACACAATAAAGATGACAACCATGCAGGACACTATTCATATCAAAAACACTCATATCTACCAAAGAAGTTTTTCTTGATAATTCTTCACACCCCAAAAATAAAGTAAGCTCATCATGCTGATTAGGAGTGATCATGTCATCACAATACAAACTTGCAGTACTCATTGGATTAGAAGGGATATTATTATGGCCTGAGCATTGAAAATTGAAATGACCCACTTCAAAGCAAAGTTCACAAATAAAAGGATAAATGGCACAAACTTTTTTGCCAAGATCATTTAAAGCCCTATACCACATTCTAGTTTTTTCATTCCTATGGGTGATACAATATTCTTCTTCCATTTGATTATTCTCACAAGGTCTATGTATTCCACAAAAATTAACATGCTTATAAGAAATAGTACTTTCAGAGGTTTGAGCATGTTCATTGTTATCCTTAATAACAATTTCATTATCCCTGCAAGTGTCTTTAAAAGGCTCATGATACATGTCCCATTTTTCTTTAGGAGCATTAATATGAGAAGCAAAGGTTCTAAAACAATCAATAAGAATTTGAGGATCAAGACCATATTTAGCACTAAGCTCTTGAAAATCAGTAGTTTGAGCAAAAGACTTAATGCAATCATACTCATAGTTTATACCTGGTTCTTTACCTTTGTTGTTATCCCAATCTTCGGTATTGCTTTGAATTGTTTCAAGAAGATCCCACTTAGCTTTGACCTCCTTACTTGTGAAGGATCCCTCTAAACAAGTATCTTGATAGTCCTTGTAATGTCCTGAAAGCCTTGCATAGAAATTATTAATAACAATATTACTAGGGAACTCATGAATGGGACATTTGAGCATTAGTGACTTCAATCTCCCCCATGCTTGGGAAATAATTTCTCCACCATGTGGATGAAAATTATAAATGTAATTCCTATCTTTATGAATTTCATGAGGAGGATAAAATTTAGAGTAAAAGAGAGATTCAAGTTCCTTCCACTCAAAATGATGAGGATCATCTAGTAGCTCATACCACTCCCTTTATTTGCCCCTAAGTGAAAAAGAGAATAGCTTCCTCTTAACTTGGTTCATTGAAATACCTGCACACTTGAACAACTCGCATAATTCATGTATAAGGAGTAAATGATCCCCAGGATGGACAGTTCCATCTCAAAAATAAGAGTTGTTCATAACACGTTCAACAATTTTTATAGGTATTTTAAAAGAGATGCTTTCAGTATGTGGATTTAAAATATCACAAGTATCATTAGAATTACCACATATGGGAGATAAAGCATCATCAGAGCAAATTTTCTTCTTTAAAGCTGGGGAACTAAAAAGATCATTTTCATAAAAACCAACTTCCCCAAGCTTAGATGTTTCCATAGCATTAGTAACAACGGTGTTCAAAAGATTCATACTAATAACATTGTTATTAGCATGCAAAGAAAGTTCCATGGGTTTTTTAATTTTCTTTTCAGACAATTCGAGTTCTAACTTAGGAAAAATACTAAAACGCTCTCTATTTTTGTTGTTGTTTTCCATTAGGACTAACTAGTGAAAACAAGAAACAAAAAGACAAAATTGCAGAATCTAAAGGAAATAACTTCGAGCACTCACACCAGAGGATGTGAGTACCTTTTACCTTACCTCCCCGGCAACGGCGCCAGAAAATAGCTTGATGTCTACGCACTTCTATTCTTGTAGATAGTTGTTGGGCCTCCAAGTGCAGAGGTTTGTAGAACAGCAGCAAGTTTTCCCTTAAGTGGATCACCCAAGGTTTATCGAACTCAGGGAGGAAGTGGTCAAAGGTATTCCCTCTCAAGCAACCCTACAATCAAGATACAAGAAGTCTCTTGTGTCCCCAACACACCCAATACACTTGTCAGGTGTATAGGTGCACAAGTTCGGCGAAGAGATAGTGAAATACAAGTGGTATGGATATAAGAAAACGATGCTAGAAAATAGCTTGATGGCATGGAAGAGACTAAAGGCAAACTTAAATAAAGATGGAAGCAAGGAAACATGTAACAGATCTAATAGCAAACGGTGTTTCAGTGCTAAGAAACAAGGCCTAGGGATTATACTTTCACTAGTGAACACTCTCATATAAATATCTTCTCTTCATGATACTACTCTTAACTACTCTCCGGTTGGACACTCTAATCAACAGTAGGGCTATAACAGAACTCCTCAAAGTAAGCCTTTCCCATCTAGATAACCCCACACTGTCACCTTGAGTACTAGATGAGTCGAACAAACACCACAATTTCATAGAGACATCCAACTCCAAATATAACTCATAACAAGTATTTGCAATCTCTAGCCTAAGTGCCACCATGGTGAGCACGCTGTCACTTTCACACACATGGGGAGAGCAGAGATCTAATAAATCACTTGAGTAGCAAGGTAGATCTATAGATTACAAGCTCATGATCTCAATAAGATCATGCATAGAGAGAGAGATGAACACATAGCTACTGGTAGAACCCTTAGCCTCGAGAGAGAACTACTCCCTCCTCATCATGGGAATCAGCAACGGTGATGGAGATGGTGGTGGAGATTGATGGAGATGGCTCCGGGGGCACTTCCCCATCCCGGCAGGGTGCCAGAACAGACACTTTTTGTCCCCCGAATCTCCCCTTCGGTGGCGGCGGTGCTGCGGAACTTTTTGTGGTTGGAGGCTTGGTTATTTAGGGTTTATGCCTCGGGAGGCTTCTTATAGGCCAGAGGGCAAGGTCGGTGGGTGGCCAGGGGGCCCACACCATGCCCTGGCGTGGACTAGGTGGACCCGCGCCTATGGGTGGTGTGGCCACCCTATGGCCCCTCTCCGACTCTCCTTCTGGCTCCGTGAGTCTTCCGGGAAAATAGTAACTTTGGCTTTTGTCCCGTCCAATTCCGAGAATATTCATTTTCTGACTTCCTGGAAGCAAAAACAACAGAAAACAGGCAACTGGCACTGTGGCATCTTGTTAATAGGTTAGTCCAAGAAATCATATGAAAAGTACTCCAAAGTTGGAACAAAACACAAGAAAGTAGATAAAACCAAGCATCGACCATTAAAAATTATGGATACATTTGCAATGTATCAGTGCGCACACCCCGAGTGAAACCCTAGGCTACCGCCCACGGGTCTTATCGGCCATCTCTGACTCTCCCAGCGCCACGACATGCTGGCGAGGCACCTCACTAGTCTTCTCTGCTATCCCCACATCGCTGCCCCACCAGTGCTGCCTTCGGTGGTCACCTACTCGGCATAGCCAAATTGGCCCGGCTTCAAACGATGTTCTAACTTGTGGGATTCCTAACTTGTGTCTTTGTTTGGATAAAGATCCATTTCCTTATGCTGCGTATGGTTGCCTACCTAACACTTGTCTACTTGCTCAATATTATTAATACTAGTGTGTGTGAGACTAGTTCTAGATTGCCATAGTGCTAGCTCTTGTAGCAACTTACATCTCCTCATGAGATGCATACATTTTAATCCACAACCTAACTTCTTGTCCTTTATGTTTCTTTTGCAGTGAAGAAGAAATAGAAGATTGAGAAGATCAATATTTAGCTTTAGGAATTATTTTATTTCCTTATGTAATCATCTTCCATTTCTTTTGTCAATTGTACCATTCAATAAATTTTGTATAGAAAATACACTTTTGAGTAATAATTGTATATTTATATGATTCTTACTCTTATTTGTTTTTACCTCACATTTTTGCTTGTCAAGTACTTTGGAAATATAATACTGATTACCCACAAGTATAGGGGGTGTATCGCAGTATTTTCGATAAGTAAGAGTGTCGAACCCAACGAGGAGCAAAAGGTGCTGGCTAGTGGTATGGATCAGGAATTCTCTGCAAATACTTAGCAAACGGATTTTTAGGGGTTTTCGATAAAGCAAGTAAACAAAGTACGAGTACATAAAAGACAGTAGGAATAAATGCAGCAAGTGGCCCAATCCTTTATGCAGCAAAGGACAAGCCGGTTATATTTCTATAGATGACCAAACGTTCTCGAGGACACATGGGAAGACTGTCAAGTGTTTTCGCTTCATATAGTCCATTAATCTTCTCTAGCTTGCTAAGTGTTGTGTGGGTGAACCTGTGCTAATGTACCGTCCCATCCAAGACTTAATACATACTTGTGATTAAACCCCCTTGCAAACATCCGTAAGTACAAGAAAGTAATTAAGGTAGAAACCTAAGCACGGCTTTAAACTCTAAGACCCTTACGTCCCTTGTGCAATGGTTTCCTAACGGGGGTTCAGGTTTCTCTCACTCCGGCAACCCCTACGATTAGTAGCCAAATACACAATGCATTCCCCTAGTCCCATATAGGTGAAGTGTCATGTAGTCGACGTTCACATGACACCACTAGAAGAAGTACACCACAACTTAAATAACAATCTATTGAATCTTTCTCAACGCAACTCCACTACTAACAACAATACTTCTCCCATGTCCTCAAGAACAAAATGAACTACTCACAAGACATCATATGGATCATGATCAGAGATGGAATAATGATGTATAACAATCTGAACATAAGCAATAATTCAATGGTTCACTCAATAGTATCAACTACAAAGAGTAATCAACACCAGGAAAGTTTCCCCTATGAACTATAGCAAGATTCAACGAAATTGTTACAGCAGTATGGAGATGGTGATGAGGGTGCTGATGGTGATGATGGTGGTGATGATGATGATGATGATCCCGATGAAGTCTAGCTTGATGGTGGTGTTGATGGCGACGATCTCCCGTCTCCAGGAAGGAATTCCCCCGGCAGAAATCTGTCTGCCGGAGAGATCTTTCTCTCTCCATGTTTTCCGCCCCGCAGAGGCGGCGGAATCTTTCTGTGGTCGCTCCCCGAGTCTTAGGGTTTCGAGAGGAAGATATACGCTAGAGGGGAGAGGCTGGAGTGGGCCAGGGTGGCCACACCACTCCCTGGCGCGGCCTAGGCCTGCCCGCGTCGTGGGGTGGTGTGGGCCCCCTGTGGCCCACCTCCACTCCATCTTTTGGCATCTTGAGTCTTCTTAAAAAATAGAATTTTCCATATATTTTCCCGGATTTTCTGATCTTCGCGAATTTTGCCTCCAAACAGCACCTTTTCCATCAGAATCCTGACTGCAGCGGTCCATGCTCCAAAAGTCATCAACCATGCAAAAACAGATGAAATAACATAAGTATCACCTCCCAATACAAAATATATCAATGAATAATAGTGAATTAAGACATAGAATAGTGATGCAAAATGGACGTATCAACTCCCCCCAAGCTTAGACTTCGCTTGTCCCCAAGCGAAACTGAGCTAAATAAACATGACCTCAAGTTTATGGAGTGAAGAGTCGATAAAAGAATACGGACAAGAAGCATCACATTCATCAAATACATAGATCATAATAGAAGACAACTCACTATTATACAACTCAACTTGCAATGAGTAAAGGAAACATAATAAAGATACATAAAGTGAATCATAATTGGTAATGGCAAACTTAGCTCTTGGTCGAAGAATAGTTGATAATTTGCTGGAGTTCACAAATAGCTGGTTTTTCAACGAAAGCTTTCAAAGTAGTAAACATCAAGATAAGAGCAATGTGCAAAACAAGGAACATAAGAAACATGAATGCATAAATCATCGTATGAATAAATGAAACACATCAACTCAAAATACTTGCCGAGATAGAAGGGAATAGGTTTACTGACTCAACTACAAAGTAAAAGAAAGGGCCCTTCAAAGAGGGAAGCAGGGATTACAAGTCTCATAAAGAGTTCCCAAAAATTATGATACTTACTAGCTTTCAGCTCTCATTGCCCCTATCATAGGCATATGATTAAGGTTAAAGTGACACAACTAAGAGGATATGCTTGACAAGTTATAAGTTGAAATCTCATGCCCCTTACTTATGAGTACCGATCCTCATGCTACTCAACTTCAGTCACGAGCAAGCTCTTGTCATTGTAAATACATGCGTATCATCGAGAACCGCCAACGGGGTACCCCTTGCACATGACACAGGAGCTATCCCATAATCAAAATGGCAAGGCAAGCAGACAGTGAGCATCTCAGCGATCTTTTTATTTGCTATTTGCATAGGTTTTTATTGAGGATGCTTCATCGAATGCTCACTATAGTTATCCTGCAAGTTTCCACCATGATTAGGCATGGCTTAGGCTAGCGGCCCAGGCGTTTCTCTAACACACATATAAACTCCATGATCTTACAAGTTCCACTTTTATTTCACACCGCCGGGATCCATAAGCAAAAGAACATGATATCAACTAGGTACAAGTACCAATGAAGTGTTGAAAGCGGTCCCCATGATACATGGTTCAGCTAACTTCAACTCATAAAGCACAAGCATATACGCAACAAAGAAGGACCCAATGGTTCAAGTTTATTAAATGCAAGAAAGTAAAGTGTGCCATCAAGTTCGTGAGAGCTTTAATCACTAATTTTCTCATAACAAGTTTAATTTGTGAGGTAGATAAAATAAGAATTTACTTGGAATAGCAATAATGCTACTAGGTAGGTATGGTGGACACAAATGGCATGGGTTTTGGTTTAAAGGAGGTGGATGCACGAGAAGAATACCCTCTCAGTACAGGTTTTTTGGCTAGCAAGGCTGGGTAGCAAGTACAAGAGTTGAGGGAAACAACCAAACATACAAATGATAAAGTCAAACATGCAATCTTCCTTGGAAGCACAAAAGATCTTAACTAGAGAAAACTAGACTTATGAGCAAATCAAGAAAGAAAGATGATGAAATTATTTTCCTCTAGAATACTTCTATCTTTTTATTTTCAACTCTCAAAAAGGGTGTTGCTACTGACCGAGCCAAGTTTGCCAAAACCAACTGAATTAACTCAATGATCCAAAGTGCTACCAATACTAACAACAAGATCAATCATATAACCACGAATTGAAAACTATCATAAGCTATGCAAAAGAGTGAATGATAGAACTTCTCATTAGTACTCCATAATGGAAACTCACACCAAGGGATACAAATCTAACGAGAGAGGGGTAACTTCCATAATGCAAACCATACTACAAATAACTCCTATATTCATGATATGACTCTACTAACAAGGTAAAAAGATAGAAGATAGTGATATGATACCGCGACACTCCCCCAAGCTTGGAACAAACCAAGGGGATGCCAAACCTGATGACGAATTACTCCTTCGGTGATGGTGGTATCCTCTTGATGAGCTCCTTGATCAGTTTCCCAAGGTCCTCAATCTCGAAGGTGAGAGTGCGAATCAATTCCGAGTTATGCTCAATACGGCCCATAATCATCTTAGTTTGTGGATCCCAGCTCTTGTGATTCTTCTTCCATTCTTCCCACTTGGAGTCTTCTTTTCCTGCATGGTTATGAGCAAAGGTATGGAAGGTCCTCTTGGTGTTCGGAGAAGGTGTCCTTGGTGCCAAACAGTGACGAGGAGCTTTCCCTTAGTCTGCATCCGTGCAGTCCTTCTGATCCTGGCAGGGTTCGCCACCACTCCAATGCTTGCAATGGTAGTGCCAGTGTGTTTTGCCTCCTCTTCACTTTCACTCTTGATCTCTTTCTCCTTCCCGGTGTCTTGGAGGTCTTCCTCCATAGGTTCCTTCCCTTTATCCTTGGAGGACACCATTGTGCTTCTAAACCTTCAAAGAGTATGTCCTGGCAGAAACAGATCGGAACAAAAACACGACGAAAACACAATATACGAACCTCGGGGGATCCCGGAGGTTATATATTACGAAGTTTCACTTCAAAAGGAAGGTACTGAGAGAAAACGGGTCGGAGACGGAGTCCTGGGCGGCCTCACCACCTGGTGGCGTGGCCAGGGGTGGGCCCGCGCCATGGGGTGGTGTGGGCCACCCTGGCTCCGGTTCCGTCCTTTTTCGCTTCATAGCTTTCCTTATTGACTGAAAACTGCAAAAATATAGTTGGATTGTATTTTCGCGGAACTTTTCTTACCAGAACTGTTACCTAGTTGGAAACGGACTCTGCGGGTCTCTGAATTTGGTATTGAGTGGATCCTTCCGGAGTCATCACTTGAATATCATCGATATCTTCATCTTCATATACTTATTACTCGAGTCATAAAACCTTTCTCTTCCTTGTTACACCATTATCTCCACTTCCTGGAAATTTCTTTCACACAAAACTTCACACAGTTCTTATTAGCAACATTAGTATAAGTGAAGTGATAAAACCTTTTGAGTCCAACTTCGACTGAAAACCATCAAAACAAAATTTACTATAGCAACTCCTTTCAAAAACCTAAAAAGAATTCAAAAAAGAAATCGAATAAAGAAGCAAATGCAAGATTGGCAAAACCTATCAAAACAGACCAGCAGGTAAAGATCAATTTTTTCGAAAATCTTCTGTTGCTCAAATAAAAAAGTGCAAAACTAACGTAAGTTAAATAACAACCTGGGGCAGAAGCACAAAAAATTACAGCTCAATCCGATATACATAGATCTCTCACGAATTTTTATGGTGAAGCACAAAAATCTGATTCGGGACAGCAACTTCCCCAAATCTTACTTCTCTCTCATTAGAGGTTGATCTTGACACAAAAACCAAACAAAACGGATAAGGAGCGGTTATTACCAAAGTAATAACTTCCAAGACTCAAAGAAACAAAAACATACTGAAAGCAAAAACAAATTGGGTTTTCTCCCATAAAGCTCTTTCTTTATAGCCATTAAGATGGGCATGATAATTTTGAAGAAGCTCTCATAGGGATATGATTTGAAGTGAAAGAGAGCATTAAGAAGCAAAAACACACGCACATTTAAGTCTAACCCACTTCCTATGCAAGGGAATTTTGTGAACAAACAAGTTATTGGAACCAAAGGCAACTTGCATAAGAAGGCAAAAGAAGTGCAACATAAAAACTTTCAGCATAAAACGAGGAAACTTGATATTATAGAGATGCACAAGAACACTTTTCCCTCTCTCATAATAGCTTTCAGTATCATGCATGAACTTAACAATGTAGCTATCACAAGGACTATCATAGCAATGATCACTTATTCTAACAGAAAACACAGGAATACTAGCTCTCATAACACTACTATGCGAAACAATATTAGAGGTATCCTTACAAAGGATAGAGTTTCCCTCTTTTTCATATTTAGCAACAAAGTCTTTCACATTTGCTACAATAGGTTCATCAATCATTTGTTTATCAGGTTCAGCAGCCCTACTCATACTTTCATTAACCATACTAGCTATCATAGAATGCTCCTTTACCTTAACTGGGAAAGGCATTTTCTCAATATAAGGTTTAGGGAAAACATGACTAGCAGTATAAACTTCAGTATTTCTTGCAGGAACACTCTTAGCAATATCTTTATAAGGTTCATGATACTTATTCCACTTCTTTTTAGGCACTTCAATATAAGAAGCAAAAGCCTTAAAATAAGAAGCAATAGCTTGAGAGTCTAGACCATAAGCATTTTTAATATTTTGAAAGTCATCAGTTCCCATAAAAGATGCAATGCATTCATAATCATATTTTATACCTGACTTTCTACCTTTGTCATTCTCCCCCAAGCATTAGTAACTTCAATCTCCCCCAAGCTTGAGCTGTACTCTCTCCATCAAGAGGCCAAAAGTTGTATATTTGATTCTGATCTTTATGAATCTCACTAGGAGGATAAAACTTTGAACAAAAGAGAGGCACTATTTCCTCCCATTCCAGAGCTTGACCATTCTTCAGTAGCTTATACCATTCCTCAGCTCTTCCTTTCAATGATAATGAGAATAACTTCTTCTTAACTTGATCCGTAGTAATACCTGCACACTTGAACAACCCGCATAATTCGTGTATAAAGAGCAAATGATCACCAGGATGGACAGTTCCATCCCCAACATAGTAGTTATCCATAACACGATCAATAATTCTTGTAGGTATTTTGAAAACATCTTTCTCTGCAGGTGGTGGCTTATCTACTACCTTAGCAGCGGTAGTAGCATTACCAAATAAGAAACTCAGCGAATTATCCATAACGAAAATAAAGCAACTAGCAGAAGTAAACAATACTCACAGTAGAAGTTTCCTTTACCAGTTCCACTCTCCAATAGCGCTTCACTCCCCGGCAACGGCGCTAGAAAATAGTCTTGATGACCCACAAGTATAGGGGGTGTATCGCAGTATTTTCGATAAGTAAGAGTGTCGAACCCAACGAGGAGCAGAAGGTGCTAGCTAGTGGTATGGATGAGGAATTCTCTGCAAATACTTAGCAAACGGATTTTTAGGGGTTTTCAATAAAGCAAGTAAACAAAGTACGAGTAAATAAAAGACAGTAGGAATAAATGCAGCAAGTGGCCCAATCCTTTATGCAGCAAAGGACAAGCCGGTTGTATTTCTATAGATGACCAAACGTTCTCCAGGACACATGGGAAGACTGTCAAGTGTTTTCGCTTCATATAGTCCATTAATCTTCTCTAGCTTGCTAAGTGTTGTGTGGGTGAACCTGTGCTAATGTACCGTCCCATCCAAGACTTAATACATACTTGTGATTAAACCCTCTTGCAAACATCCGTAAGTACAAGAAAGTAATTAAGGTAGAAACCTAACCACAGCTTTAAACTCTAAGACCCTTACGTCCCTTGTGCAATGGTTTCCTAACGGGGGTTCAGGTTTCTGTCACTCTGGCAACCCCTACGATTAGTAGCCAAATACACAATGCATTCCCCTAGTCCCATATAGGTGAAGTGTCATGTAGTCGACGTTCACATGACACCACTAGAAGAAGTACACCACAACTTAAATAACAATCTATTGAATCTTTCTCAACGCAACTCCACTACTAACAACAAGACTTCTCCCATGTCCTCAAGAACAAAACGAACTACTCACAAGACATCATATGGATCATGATCAGAGATGGAATAATGATGTATAACAATCTGAACATAAACAATAATTCAATGGTTCAACGAAAGCTTTCAAAGTAGTAAACATCAAGATAAGAGCAATGTGCAAAACAAGGAACATAAGAAACATGAATGCATAAATCATCGTATGAATAAATGAAACACATCAACTCAAAATACTTGCCGAGATAGAAGGGAATAGGTTTACTGACTCAACTACAAAGTAAAAGAAAGGGCCCTTCAAAGAGGCAAGCAGGGATTACAAGTCTCATAAAGAGCTCCCAAAAATTATGATACTTACTAGCTTTCAGCTCTCATTGCCCCTATCATAGGCATCTTTAGGTGATTAAGGTTAAAGTAACACAACTAAGAGGATATGCTTGACAAGTTATAAGTTGAAATCTCATGCCCCTTACTTATGAGTACCGATCCTCGTGTTACTCAACTTCAGTCACGAGCAAGCTCTTGTCATTGTAAATACATGCGTATCATCGAGAACCGCCAACAGGGTACCCCTTGCACATGACACAGGAGCTATCCCATAATCGAAATGACAAGGCAAGCAGACAGTGAGCACCTCAACGATCTTTTTATTTGCTATTTGCATAGGTTTTTATTGAGGATGCTTCATTGAATGCTCACTATAGTTATCCTGCAAGTTTCCACCATGATTAGGCATGGCTTAGGCTAGCGGCCCAGGCGTTTCTCTAACACACATATAAACTCCATGATCTTACAAGTTCCACTTTTATTTCACATCGTCGGGATCCATAAGCAAAAGAACATGATATCAACTAGGTACAAGTACCAATGAAGTGTTGAAAGCGGTCCCCGTGATACATGGTTCGGCTAACTTCAACTCATAAAGCGCAAGCATATACGCAACAAAGAAGGACCCAATGGTTCAAGTTTATTAAATGCAAGAAAGTAAAGTGTGCCATCAAGTTCGTGAGAGCTTTAATCACTAATTTTCTCATAACAAGTTTAATTTGGGAGGTAGATAAAACAAGAATTTACTTGGAATAGCAATAATGCTACTAGGTAGGTATGGTGGACACAAATGGCATGGGTTTTGGTTTAAAGGAGGTGGATGCACGAGAAGAATACCCTCTCAGTACAGGTTTTTGGCTAGCAAGGCTGGGTAGCAAGTACAAGAGTTGAGGGAAACAACCAAACATACAAATGATAAAGTCAAACATGCAATCTTCCTTGGAAGCACAAAAGATCTTAACTAGAGAAAACTAGACTTATGAGCAAATCAAGAAAGAAAGATGATGAAATTATTTTCCTCTAGAGTACTTCTATCTTTTTATTTTCAACTCTCAAAAAGGGTGTTGCTACTGACCGAGCCACGAAGCTGACCCGCCAAACGGCGGCATACCCAATGGCGGACCACCGCCAAACGGGGGCCCTACCAACGACGCCCGCGCCAACAACGGAGGGGCAGTCAAACCTCCAACTATAATAAACGAGCAGACCGGCGAACGCGTCGTGATCATGCTCAATGACCTCGAGTGGGCTCGCTGCCGTGAGGCCCTATGGGGCAACCCTTTACCCTTCGTCTCCCCGCAAGAATTGTTGATGGGTTACCATTGGCTCCTGAAAGAGGAGTACAAGCGCCAACTGCAAACAATCGCGCAACTCGAGGCACGCAAGAAGGCAGCAGACGAGTCGAGCCTTCGACGAGCTGGGCTCTCCTCCCACGGAGGATCCTCCTCCAAGTGCAACGAGTACCTCGCTAACAAGAGGCGATCTCGACTGGCCCACCTCACTGAACATGAGCGTGTAGAAGCCGCAAAGGTCCTCGACTTCGGCTCCATGGCGGTGGACTCGCGTGGCAACGTGCTACCAAAAACGCCGCAAGTTGCGGTAACGGCGTCCACCATGTACCTCCTTAACAACCAACCGCCAGCTGGAGATCCTCGGGCCACCATGCACCAATCTACGATCGTAGGCTTAGGGTTGATCGAGGCCGCCCTCGACAAGGAGCCAACACCAGAGCCAAAGAAAGTAAAAAACTCTAACAAAACGCTACTCCTCGCCCTCATCCAGCGATGACAGTCATGATCTGTCTCGGCACCGCCGCTCACGGCGACACGACCACAACTACGACGCGCGTGACGATATCACGCAGCACAAGATCGACAAGTCAAGGGTGCGACGTGCCCGATCGACTGACTCAGAAGACGAGGATGTGGAGCTATGTGGCGCTAGATGCTTCAACAGGGCCATCAGGCAAAAGCGAATGCCCAAGGGGTTTAAGCTCCCATCAGAGAACCCGAAATTCGACAGCCTGTAGGATCCAAAAATCTGGTTGGAGGATCACATCTCCTCCGTCAGGCTTCACGGCGGAAGTCGAAGTACGGCCATGCAGTGCCTACAACTATAGCTACAGGGCGTTGCCCGAGCATGGATCAACAACCTCCCACGCGGATCCATTCGTAGTTGGGAAGAGCTGGTTTATAGCTTTGTGCGCAACTTCAAGGGCACCTACAAAAGGCCTGCATCAATTGAAGAGCTGAGGTGCTGCCAGCAAAGATCGGACGAATCACTACGCTCGTACATCAAGAGGTGGTCCATCATCAAGAACTCCGCAGAAAATATCTCGGAGGACCGCGCAATCGACGCATTCAACGGCGGCGTTCGCTGCATAGAGCTCAGGGAGGAGCTGGGTCGCTCGAAGCCCAAGACCATCGACCACCTGATGGAAATCACGAATCGGTGGGCTGACGGAGAAGATTCGGTGAAGAATCGCATTCACTCCGACGAGGAAGCAGAACTCGAGCGCAGACGCGACCACCGAAGCAAACAGCGAATGCGCATCTATGAAGATTGCGACGACGTCAACATGGTCACAGCCGGTTATGCCGACATGCGCGACGAAAACCACAACAGCGGCTACCGTAGTGGTGGATACCGCGACTCCGGTAAAACCACGCAAATATGGCAGCGCTGCACTCGCGATGAAGCACCCGCCACGTTCATTGAAGACAAGTTGTCCGGACCATGCACCGTGCACTTCTACATCGACAAGCATGACGGCAAAAAGAAATCCAGCCACCTCCTCAAAGACTGTCGTGAGTTCCTCAAACTCCATGAATGCCTGGCTCGGATGAATCGCGACGCGGTCAACAGGGGCTATGGAGCCGCCTCAGGCGATGTGGCCCATGGAGATCCTCCACCACCACCTGGACCACCGCCAAGCGCGGGCGCACCCGACCAACATCACGGAGGCGAGCCGTACCCATGGGCCATGGGCACCATGATGATCCAAAAGGGTCGCGCCTCCAACCGGGTGCAAAAGGCCATCACTCGCCAAGTCAATCTGGCAACAAACTCACCACCATCTACCACTGAGTACCTCAGTGGAAGCGAGTCCTGCATCACCTTCAACAAGCGCGACCATCCGCCCCAAGTACCTCGCCCATGCCACTATCCCCTCGTACTCGAGGCACAAATTGGAGGCTTCGACATGAGCCGCGTCTTCATGGACGGCGGAAGCGGCATCAACCTTATATTTGTGAGTACCTTGCGAGCAATGAGGACCCCCCTGACTTGCTTAGAGGCCCCAGACACAACATTCCACGGCATCGTCCCAGGCAAGGGTGTGTATCCCCTTGGCAAAATTAACCTCGAGATTATCTTCGGCACGCCGAAAAACTTTCGGCGTGAGCGCATCGACTTCGAGGTCGTCGACTGGCCCTCACAGTACCACTGCATCCTCGGACGTGTCGCGTTCGCTAGGTTCATGGCAGTGCCACACTATGCCTATCTACAGATGAAAATGCCAGGCCCCAATGGCGTCATCACAGTCAACAAGAGCTTTGAGAGGTTTGACAATTGCGACAGGGAATTCAACAGAATTTCCCAGTCCTTCGGCATGCAGGAAGAACTTGTGAGATTAAAGGAGTCGGCAGAAAACAGTCTACCTCCCCTAAGCCGGCCAAGCTCACCGGACCTATCTTTCGACTCATCGGTGCACACAAAGAAAGTTCAGGTCCACCCATCGGATCCCGCTAAGACGACCCTCATTGCCAACAACTTGAGTCCCGCTAAGACAGCCCTCGTCGAATTCCTCCCTAAGCACTGGGAAATCTTCGCCTGGTGTTCTGCGGACATGCCAGGAGTTCCTAGAGAATTCGCCGAGCACGCACTCAATGTCAACCCAGACGCAAGGCCAGTCAAACAAACAATTCGGCGACTGTCCAAACCAAGAGCAAAGGCAGTTGGAATGGAGATCAACAGACTCCTCGACGCCAAATTTATACGCGAGATCAAGGAAAGCACTTGGGTCGCCAACACGGTGCTAGTACCAAAGAAAGACACGGATATCCTGCGGATGTGCGTGGACTTCACCTCTCTGAATAAGCACTGCCCAAAGGATCACTTCCTGCTACCGCGAATCGACCAGATCATCAACTCCACCGCGGGATGTGAGCGCCTCTGCTTCCTCGATGCCTACTCAGTCTACAACCAGATTCGAATGAAGGAGGAAGATCAAGAAAAAACAGCGTTTACAACGCCTTTTGGCGTGTTCTGCTACAACACAATGCCCTTCGAGCTGAAGAACGCAGGAGCCACCTACCAGCGGTGCATGCAGGCTTGCCTCAAGAACCAACTTGGTCGCAACATCCAAGTCTATGTTGACGACATAGTAATCAAGACCAAAGAGGAAGCCTCACTAATTGACGATTTGCACAAAACCTTCGCCAACCTCGACCGCTACCGGATCAAGCTCAATCCAGATAAATGCGCCTTCGGCGTACCATCTGGGCAATTACTCGGGTATCTTATCTCTGCGAGAGGGATCAAGGCGAACCCGAAGAAAATAAAAGCCATAGTGGCCATGGAGAAGCCGAAGAACGTAAGGGGTGTCCAGCAGCTGGCTGGGCGAATCGCAGCGCTCAGTCGATTCATAAGTCGAATGGGCGAAAAGGCGTTGCCGTTCTACCAACTCCTCCGCGAAGCTGACAAGTTCGAGTGGACCAACGAGGAACAGGAAGCATTCGAAGACCTCAAGCGCCTACTGTCCACCTTGCCAGTACTGGTGACCTCACGCGAAAGGGAACCACTGCTGTTGTATGATACATTGCAAATGTATCTATAATTTTTGATGTTCCATGCTTGGTTTTATCCACTTTCTTGTGTTTTGTTCCAACTTTGGAGTACTTTTCATATGATTTCTTGGACTAACCTATTAACAAGAGCCATAGTGCCAGCTGCCTATTTTCTGCTGTTTTTGGTTCCAGGAAAGTCAGAAAATGAATATTCTCGGAATTGGACGGGACAAAAGCCAAAGTGCCTATTTTTTCGGAAGTGATCAAGTGCCAGAATACGAGACGGAGAAGGGCCAGGGAACACACCACCTGGCCGCGCGGCCAGGCTTGGCCCGCGCCAGGGGGTGGTGTGGCCGCTCCCGGCACCCCCTCGACCTCTCCTTCCGCCTATATATTTCCCTCGGGACAAAAACCCTAAGTACCCGATCAAAAATCCACGAAAGAGTCTGTAGCCGCCATCATCTCCATCCCTAGATCGGGAGGGATCTGAAGCTCTTCCCGGCACCCTGCCGGAGAGGAGAATTCACCCTGGAGGCCTTCTTCATCACCATGCAAGCCTCCGGTGTGATGCGTGAGTAGTTCATCCTTGGACTACAGATCCATGTAGTAGCTAGATGGCTGGTTTCTCCTCATTTGTGCTTTCATGTTTAAATCTTGTGAGCTCTGTTCATGATCAAGATCATCTATTTGTAATTCATACATGTTGTGTTTGCGGGGATCCGATGGATATTGAGATGCAATTTCAGATTGATTATTGATTCTATCATGTCTTTGTTATTTGAGATCTTGCATGCTTTCCGTTGTTAGTAGCTATCTTGGCCAAGTAGATGCTAGCAACTCCAAGAGTTAGTATTTATGCTCGATAGTGGGTTCATGCCTCTGGTAATCTGGGGAAGTGACAAAAATCTCTAAGGTACTAGATGTGTTGTTGCTACTAGGGAGAAAACAACAATCCTTTGTTCATAGAACAATCGTATTGTTTACTTTACACGCAGTTTGTAAAGCAATAATCTGTTGCTTGCAACTTAATACTGGAGGGGGTTCGGATGATAACCTGAAGGTGGATTATTAGTCATAGATGCAGTTGGATGGCGGTCAATGTATATTGTTGTAATGCCCAATCAAGTCTCAAAGGAGTCAAGATGATTAGTATATGCATGTATTGCTTTCTCGGTGTTTGTCAATTGCCCGACTGTAATTTGTTCACCCAGCATGTTATCTATCTAAGGAGAGCCACCTCTAGTGAACTATGGATCCCGGTCCTTTTACTTTACATACAATCTACAACTGTTTACTCCTTTGTGTTTACTTTCTGCAAACTTTTACTTATTTCCATTCGATACGTTTAATCCTTTGTTTTCCGCAAAACACGGTGAGATTGACATCCTCATCGCAAGTTGGGGACAAAGTCCTGTGGTTGTGTTGTGCAGGTCTCCACGTTGCTACTAGCACCGGTAGTGCGCCCTGCCAAAGCTCAGCTAGCAACACCTTTGGGGTGTTTCCTTTCTCCTACTGGTTCAATTAAACCTTGGTTTTTAATAACTGAGGGAAAACTTACTGCTGTGCTCATCATACCTTCCTCTTGGGGTTCCTAACGAGCTCTACGTCGAAAGTCGAGCGCATCACTGTACATCTCCGCCACCAATCAGGTGGTAAGCACAGTGCTCGTAGTAGAACGAGCCGTGGAAAACGAAATCCACGGAGTACAACGCCCATTCTACTACCTCAGCGAGGTACTTACGCCAACAAAACATCGGTACCCGCACTACCAGAAGCTAGCATACGGCGTCTTCATGACCGCCCGGCGACTGCGCCACTACTTCCAGGAGCACACAATCGTGGTAGTCAACGATGCCCCACTGGGACATATCCTCAATAACCCTGACGCCACTGGGCGAGTCGCGCTTTGGGGAATCGAGCTATCTCCACGAGACATTACATATGAAAAGCGCGACGCGATCAAGTCACAAGTTCTCCCTGACTTCCTTGTGCACTGGATGGAGAATCAGCTCCCTGAAAAACCAGATATGTCCTACCTCTGGACAATGCACTTCGACGGATCCAAGCAAAAGGATGGAGCCGGCGCATGTGTCATACTAACATCGCCCCAGGGAGACAAGCTGAAATATATCATGCGAATGCAGTTCACCACCTCCAACAACAAAGCCAAATACGAGGCCTTGTTGCAAGGGATGCGGATGGCAAAAAGTCTGCGGTGCCAAGAGGCTAATAATCTACAGCAACTCCAAACTGGTCATCAACCAGACAATGCACGGGTGCGACGCATTGAACGATAACATGATCGCCTACCGCGACCTCTACGACACACTCGAAGGGTACTTCGATGGTTGCGAGCTGCGGCACATAGGCCGCGAAAGCAATGAAGAGGCGGACACACTCGCCAACATAGTCTCTACCTGCGCCCCCATACCACCTTGGGTATTTCTCGAGCGCATCTACGAACGCTCCTTCAAGCCAAAGGCCGCAGAGAAGAAAACAAACGCAACAACGGACTCGGGGGCTGTGCCGCCCAATGAGCCAATGACACTCGACAACCTGGAGCTGGACACAGGACTTGAAGGACCAATGAGCGTCATGATGATCGAGACATCCTGGACCCAACCATACATTACTTACCTCCTTAGCAAGAAGCTACCGGACGATCTGACTGATGCACGACACATCGCACGATGCTCCAAGGCATTCGTTGTTATCAACGGCGAACTATACAAGCGCATCATCACAGGAGTACTCCAACGATGTGTCTCCACGGCCGATGGAAGAGCTGTTCTCCTCGACATCCATGAGGGGACCTGCGGGCACCACGCCGACAGTCGCACCCTCGTCGCCAAAGCTCTACGAGCTGGATTCTACAGGCCTACGACCATGCGAGACGCCAAGGACATCGTCCAAGCTTGCCAGCGATCCACGGACAAGCCGCATGCACCTGGCGCAGAACTCCGGCCAATTCCATTGGTATGGCCCTTCGCGCAATGGGGACTCGACATGGTTAGCAAACTCCCAAGGTCCTCACAAGGAGGCTACGTCTACCTCTTGGTCGCAGTCGACAAATTCACCAAGTGGACTAAGGCCATGCCAGTGACAAACCAATCAGGATCCAGCGCTGTCAAGTTCTTCGAGTCCATCGTATACCGCTTCGGAGTGCCACACAGCATCATCACAGACAACGGGACGAACTTCACATCTAAGGAGTTCCAAGAATTCTGCGAGAATTTGGGAATCAACATCAGCTATGCCTCCATAGCACATCTGCAGACCAACGGTCAGGTCAAAAAAGCTAACAGGCTCGTTTGTGGCGGCATCAAGAAGCGACTCATTAAGCTACTCGAACAGGCCGCGGGCTGCTGGCCAGACAAGCTGCAATCGGTACTCTGGTGCCTACGCACAACTCCCAACAACGCTACGGGATACACCCCGTTCTTCATGGTGCACGGGGCTGAAGCGGTGTTACCCGCCGAAGTATGATACAAAGCACCACGTGTGGTCGCTTACAACGAGCAAGCGTCAACTCTTGCACTCGAAGATTCCGTCGACCTCCTTGACGAGGCAAGGGAAATCGCCGCAGAAAGATCAACGATCTACCAGCAGAACCTGCGCAACTACCACAACAGGAGACTATGCCCCAGGTCCTTCGTCGAAGGCGACCTGGTCCTGCGACTGAAACAGCAAGGGCATCTCAAGCTCGAATCCCCCTGGAAGGGACCATACGTGATTACAGGAATCGCATACTCCAACCCTTGGAACGTCGCGCAGCTGCGACGCTTCTACCCTTAGTCATTTCTGATTTTGCAAATAAGGCTACTTAGCCAAGGCTACTTAGCCACATATTGTACCTTGTACTATCCCGCGAATAAATAAAGCTAAGTGCCCCGAAACTCTGTGTTTTCTTTTACTTTTTGCAAAGTATCCACTCGAGGGTTGCGCCACCCTATATACATCTGTTCTACGAACTGATCGCGATATCCTAAGTAGCTGGCGCATCAATCGAAACCCTTGACAAATACCAACCCAGTTGCAACGCACCTGACAGGCTGGCAAGGGGTTGAGATAATCGCAAGTCAGGCTAACAAAAGAAATCGCATAGTGCAACACACTCACAAAGCATACATGCTAACAAGCTCTTTTACACAACAATGTTAATCAATTATACACAACATATATATGAACTTTACAACACTGGTACAACTATGTGTAGGGTATGAACCAAACTACTGTTGCAGCAAAGGGACGTTTGTCTGCTCCTCGAAGAAGTCGACGATTTCCTCCGCTGGGCGATCCACAGCCTGATAGTGCGGAACCATGTTCCAAGTCGAACCCGCTGGTGGCGCTGGCGGTCCGGCCACAATTGTTGCGACGTCCGCATCAGGCATGTGCAGTCGCACCAGCGACAAAGCAGCCTTGGCACCCGCCACCAATTTTTGCCGTACACACTCGCGGACTACACTCAAGTCCTGGAATTTGGCAAGGAGGCCCAGCAGGCTTGACGGGACGATGTCCAACGGGAACATCGTCCGATAAATATTCTTCAGGCATGACTGCGACTTCTTCAGGAAGTGAAGCACCCGCGACGCACGATCTTGCAGGGTCGCCAGTGCGATTGCACGATCATGATCCACCCAGAAGTATCCACTCGCCCAAAGCTGCTCCTGGGTTAGATCATTCATGCGAATGGCAATCCTATCTTTCTCATCCTGCGGATGGCGCGCACTGACGACTGTACCAAGCAAAGGCAAAAGCATGAAGACCAGGAACTACTGCGAGTGACTACAAGGAAAAGATAAGGAGGAAGAAAACTAACAGTTGAATTGGTCACCCAGCTGCGTCACTTCCCCTAACAGATATTGTTCTCGGGCGGCGGCCTTCTCTGCCTTCGACTTCCATACATCCGCATTACTGCGGAGTACGGGCAATTCACGGTCCAACTGCTTTACGCGGTCACGGAATCGAGAGAGCAGAGACAGCTCATCCACCCTTGAGTGTGACGGTGCCAAGGTGTCATCAAGAGGTGGCGAATCCTGAGGTTCCCTCAACGGATCACTCGATGTGCCCTATCACAAGTCAAGCAAGGGACAATAAGAAGACTAAGGCGAGGCATACACAAAAGACTCAAGCGCATTCAAGATTAACCAAAGTATTAGCAGATACACTCGCCAACAGGCATGTTCTTGACAAAAGACACAAACTATTTAACTATTACACGATGCGACTACTGAGGAGCGATTGGCTTCTTCGACTTCGACTTCGGTTTTGGGGGCCTCATCGAGTCTGTGGTAGTGTCAGATGCCACAGACTTCCCACCGGCCCCTAACGTCACAGCCTTTGCCGCTTTCTTGGCTCGCTAAAGCTCCTTAGAGTACTTCGCAACTGTGTTGATTAGCTGCGGGCCGTACTTGCCACAAGCAGTCGCAAATGGAGCAAAGACTACCTGCTGGCCATCAGCACTGATAGGCATTGCCTTGGAGACCGCTGCAGGATCAACTTCGACTCCATGGGCTTGAACCATTGCGAGTGACATCGAAGCGCCAGCCGCAGGGAGCGAGTTCTTGAAGCTTGCAGGGACGCCCCCAGCAAGGGACTCCACCAGCTCGTCTATATTCTCGATCAGCAAAGCCTTGGGCGCCAGCTCTTCCCAGAGGCGACTGAGCATACCCTTGGCCTTGGAGAGTGTCCCCTGAATGGCAGCGCTGCGATCCTCGACTGCCGAAACGGCACCTGCCAAGGCATCGTCATGGCGGAGTGCCTGAGGGTCAAAGCTCAAACCGCTGGCATCTACATAAAACCCAAGCATGGGCACGAAAGTCAACACAAACGAAAAATTCGAAAGAAGAAAAACAATGAAAATCCAGACAAGGGAATACCTGAGAGAGACTTGGCAATCGAGAAAAGTTGTTCCTCCAACAATTTATCTCTATCCATGATGGAGGCACACAGATCCTCTTCGCATTTCCGCGACTCGTCACATGATGCGATTGCCTCATCGTGACTCTTTACCGCTGCGGCAAGCGCCTTCTCAAGGGCAGCGCCGTCGTGAAGGAGTGCGTTATGCTCAGTTATGAAACAAACCAAGATAGGCTATCAGCTGGAAATATCATAAGGAGGACGAAGAAGAAGCAAGACACTTACTTTCAACTACACGATGGCGATTATCCAGCATTGCATGCTGGCGACCCATCGCAAGAACTTGCTCTGCTAAGCGAGTGGCTTCCTTCACAATAAGCTGCGACAAGAGAAAAACAGCAAAAGATAAGCAGACGATAGAAGATGATACATTCAACTGCAAAAGATAGAGGAAACAAATGCTACACATACATGATCCCCCAATGACTCCGAAGTCGATGGACGCGTAGTCGTCCGGATAACCATCTCGTGCTCCACATTGTGCGGAGAACTCGATGAATTATGGACGGAGTGGGCCGCCAATGGAGGAGAAGGAGTGCGCTCCGCCATTTTCTTGGCCTTGGAGGTTGCGACTCTAGATTCCTTCACAAATTCTACATCGCCAGAAGGCGACGACGCCGGCTGACTACAGGGCGAAAACCAACATCAAGGGAACGCAACTCCAAAGAAGAACCAAAAAAGAAGAATCGTATACTTACCAATCAAACTTGTCAAAATCGAAGGTTTGATCCCCCGACTCCGACGATGACTCCTTCGGTAGCCGCATCTTCTTGCGGGAAGATGGCGCCACAACACTCACAGGAACGGCAGGTATCGGTGACTCAGCACCCATACCCGCACCTCCCAAAGTCGAAGGAGAAGATGCATCCGAACCCTCGCTGCGCGAACGCTTGCGAGTTTCCGGACCACTCGACTCGGGGGCTTCCTCCTCCACATCAGATGGGAAGGTCGACTCTGACTCGTCCTCTTCCAAGGCTTCACGAGGGATAACCCCCTCAGGGAGAGGGGGCATACAAGGCGATACCGCCCAATCCTGCATACCGTAAACAATTTAGCACAAAGTCAAGAAATAGCAAAACAGCAGTCGATAAACAAGCTACTATGTAGCACAACTGTACCTCAGGAGGAGGGTTAGCAGCATCGAACGGAGGAACGTCTGGATCATTAGGAAGCACATCCTTGGCGGTGTACTTGGTGACCAGTCGAACCCTTTTATCTACCTCACTCGCGGAAATGCCATCGGCAGATACGCGAGTGACATCGTCCGCGCTAGCCCACTGGAACATAGGGTGGACTCTGGCCTGCAGGGGCTGGACGCGGTGGCGCAGCCATGTGCGAATGAGGGCGCAACCTCCCTCCTCTTTGCCCATGCGACTCTCGAGGTCGCAGACGCGCTCGTATAGCACATCTGTCTCCGCGGACTCTTCGAGCATCACTACGTTCTTCCAAGAGCGCCTCCTCTTGCATGGCATCGCAGGATCGAAGGGCGCGAGTCCGAAGTGGTCTCCGTCGGTCTTCAGGTCGCGGATGTAAAACCACTTGTCCCTCCACCCTTGGACGGACGCGGTAAGTTTGATATCAAAGTATGTGGCGGAGGAGTCGACGTGGATACCACAGCCGCCTACATCGTAGACTACGGAGACAGACGCCAATTGGCGCTTCAGCTTGAAGAGGCGCTTGAAGAGACCGAAGTGCGGCTTGATTCTGACCCAACGCTCGCAAAGAGTAATGTAGCAAGCTACATGGAGGATGGAGTTTGGGGACAGCCGATGGAGTTGGAGCCTGTAAAAACAGAGAATGCCCCTGAAGAAAGGATGTAGGGGCAACAAGAGACCGCGGATGATGAACGCTAGGAACATCACCCGAAAGCTGGCAGGAGGAGAGGGGATTACCTCGCTGCCAGGGACGTGCGCGTCCGCTACTGCGGAAGACAAAACTCCGTCCTGGCATAGAAGACGAAGATCTGAAGACTTTATCACGGATGCGCGTCACGCACCATTGGTGACGCGAGTGCCCGTCCCTTTCTTTTTCTCGGCGGCGGCAGTGCTGGTGCCCGCAGCGGCGGAGCCACCCTTCTTCTTCGTAGGAACCGCGGCAGCGGTGGACTCAGCCACGGCACCTCCTTTCTTCTTCCCCATTCCGCGGCGGCGGTGTGACCGGAGGAAGTAGCTGGGAAATACACGGAGCTGGTCCAGCACCGTGAAGGAGAGGAGAGCAAAGAAGCAGAGGAGTGGCAGCAATGGTGACGGAGGCAAAGGCAGAAAAGAAGCAGATGTGAAAATTACCGTCGCCACATCGCTACTTAACCCCCTGGAAGATGCAATCTAATGGCCAGGAAAAACCCTACCAGACGTGTGGCGTTCATCGCGCTCGACACGTGGAGAACCTGAAACACGAACTGTCCCCCACTATGCACGGAAATCAAGGCGGCAAAGTTAAAATAGAGATTACGCACGCCCGGTCAAATCAGCGTCAGGAAATGGGACCCACCACTCGTCACGTCCCGTCAAACTCGCTCATGTGGGCAACTGAGGTCATCATATCGTCAGCACTGACGTCATCCAAAACTACGCAGCAGAAGACTTCGACTACTTTAGTCCTTGCTCGAGTCTTCGACTCCACCAAGCACTCGGGGGCTAGTCCCATAAGGAGCGCTGGTCGTGCACCCTATGATTTTTATTTTCTTTTTATAGGAACAGGCTAAATCAACGCAAACCCAACCACTTGAATCCGCGGTTCAATTATGGACATGGGTTACTCCCATAGGGAGCACCGAAAACGAATTCGACTGAAACAAGCAACAAAAGGCGACAACAGTCGGAAAAGTTCTTTAGTCCCTGCTTGAGTCTTCGACTCAACCAGGCACTCGGGGGCTACTCCCATAGGAAGCGCTGGTCGCGCACCCTATGGTTATTTGTACAATGTACTGTGTGTTGATAACATCCACACTCGAAGCTTATGGCGACACCGTCTCATATTTTTCCTACAAAGAGACCGCGTCTCCTGGATCACCCGAATCGTCTCCGCGATGACAAAAATTCGGATGCCGCGCTTACAGCGTGAAGATAAGACCTCGATAAGGCCTGGCAACGCATTTGCTGCGCACTACCAGAAATATATCCGTGCCTATAGGTACGATGAACATGCCTTGACGGACGCGTCGAGTGCTCACACCCATATACTGGAATTCGACTCCTATAAGACCTCCTCGGCTTGAGTCGAATTACACCAACACTTTTCCGGATTCAAGTCCGGGGACTCGAGTTCGAGTAGATTGCGTTTTTTTACCCTAAGGTAGTTAACTGATACCGATACATCGGTTAAATCAGGGACGCACATCAACAATCCCTATGACACAACCAAAGTAGTCAAAAAACATACTCATTCATGCACTCGAAAGGCTTCATAAAGTCTCCAGTCGAATCTGCGATTCCACTGGACACTCGGGGGCTACTGACATGGGTATACCTTACAGGTAATCGAGCTTGGTATATACGGTCTGAATACAGTAGAGGCCCACAGTGTCGCCAAGGCCCAAATGGAGAGCTCGAGTAACCTACGGACTCTCGATTGCTTGAAGAACAAGAAGAAGCTAAAGATAGAAAGTTCAAAGGGGAAAACCCTAACCTGTAACCGACTCGACCTGCTACCCGAGACCTAGCCTATCTATATAAAGGCTAGGAGGGGGCGGCGAGGAGGACACATGCAACCCTAGTTTCCACAACCCTCGCCAGATTGCATCTGCGCACCATAATCCTCGATTCCTTTGATAATTCCACGAGCAGACAAACAGGAGTAGGGACCTCTGCGAGGCCTGAACCTGGGTAAATCTTCGAGTCCCCTGTGTGCTTGTTTGCTAGCCTATAGATGTCTCCAGCACTCCCTCCTTCTCCAAAACCCAAGTCCATAACAATGGGCATTGATGAGTTAAACCCTCGTCAGTGGGTGTAAGCCATGTTGCACTACAATACACACAAGTTAGAATTAGCGAGCCTAGCATGTACAGACATGGCCTCGTAACACAAGAGATCGAAATGTCGAGCATGAATCAGATGTGATGTGATTGACCTTGAGAATGTCTACCTTTGAAACTGCACTGCCAGCCATGAAGATCGGGGGGTGGTGTAGCGGATTAGGGTCGTGTGATCATCGAACAAACTGAGGGATGTTCGTTTGAGTGGGAGTTCCTTTTGTTTTGATTTAATAACATAAATTAAAACTTGGACTCGATATAATGAACAAGGTCTAAACACTTTGCAAATTCATTGTAGATGTCTCGCCCACCCACCTTCAACCTTAGCACGTTCCTAGAGAAGGACAAGCTGAAAACTGATGGAACCAACCTCACCGCATGGTACCGCACTCTGAGGATCCTCCTAGTCCCCTACAAGTTGACTTATGTCATCGAGGCTACGCTCCCCGCTAAGCCTATAGAAAACTGCCCCTCGGGACGAAAATAATGTCTGGTAGTCCAAGGTGGATGATTTCTCCCTCATCTAGAGTGGAATGCCCTATGCCATGGAGTCGGAGCTTCAAAAGTGTTTTGAGAAGATGAATGCCTGTGAGATCATTGAAGATCTTAAGGCTGTCTTTGCTCCACAGGCTTGGGTGGAGAGGTATGATGCTTCCAAGCTCTTCTTCTCCACCAAGATGAAAGAGCACAACAGTATAAGTGAGCATGTAGTCAAAATGTCTAGATCGTTAAGCGCTTGAATGCCCTAGATTGCAGAATCCTAGAAGAGATCGTGATTGATAAGGTGTTGCACTCACTGCTCCTAGCTACAAGAGCGTCATGATGAACTACAACATACAAGTCATGACTAAGACCCTTGCTAAATAGTTCGCCATGATCAAAACTGCTGAGGTCGAGATCAAGAAGGAGCACATAGTGTTGATGGTCAATAAGACCACCAACTTAAAAAGTCAGGGCAAGGGCAAGAAGCCTAAGAAGGATGGCAAGCATGTTACCAACACCTCTAAGGCTGCCAGGCCTGGTCCTAAGCCAAGTGTCACGTGCTACTACTACAAAGGGGACGAGAACTGGAAGCGCAATTGCCCCAGTACCTTGAGGACAAGAAAGCTGGCAAGATAGCTGATGTCTACGCAATTCTATTCTTGTAGACAGTTGTTGGGCCTCCAAGTGCAGAGGTTTGTAGAACAACAGTAAGTTTCCCTTAAGTGGATTACCCAAGGTTTATCGAACTCAGGGAGGAAGTGGTCAAAGGTATCCCCTCTCAAGCAACCCTGCAATCAAGATACAAGAAGTCTCTTGTGTCTCCAACACACCCAATACACTTGTCAGGTGTATAGGTGCACTAGTTCGGCGAGAGAGATAGTGAAATACAAGTGGTATGGATAATTATAAATGGTAAAGGTGCTAGAAAATAGCTTGACGGCTAGGAAGAGACTAAAGGTAAACTGATATAAAGATGGAAGCAAGCAAACATGTAACATATCTAGTTGAAAACGGTGTTTCAATGCTTAGAAACAAGGCCTAGAGATCATACTTTCACTAGTGAACACTCTCATATAAATATCTTATATTTATGATACTACTCTAAACTACTCTCCGGTTGGACACTCTAATCCATGGTAGGGCTATAACAGCACACCTCAAAGTAAGACTTTCCCATCTAGATAACCCCACACTGTAACCTTGAGCTCTAGATGGTTCCAACAAACACCATAATTTCATAGAAACAACCAACTCCAAATATAACTCGTAACAAGTATTTGTAATCTCTAGCCTAAGTGCCACCATGGTGTGCACGCTGTCACTTTCACACACATGGGAGAGCAGAGATCTATTAAAGCACTTGAGTAGCAAGGTAGATCTACTTGATTACAAAGCTCATGATCACAATATGATCATGCATAGAGAGAAAGATGAACACATAGCTACCGGTAGAGCCCTTAGCCTCGAGGAAGAACTACTCCCTCATCATCATGGGAATCAGCAACGGCAATGGAGATGGTGGTGGAAACCGATGGAGATGGCTCTAGGGGCACTTCCCTATCCCGGCAGGGTGCCGGAACAGAGACTTTCTGTCCCGCCGAATCTCCCCTTTGGTGGCGGCGGCACTGCGGAACTTTTCATGGCTAGAGGCTTGTCGATTTAGGGTTTTTGCATCGGGAGGCTTCTTATAGGCAAAGAGGCAAGGTCGGTGGCCGGCCAGGGGGCCCACACCATGCCTAGTGGCATGGCCAGGGGGACCCATGCCACCCTATGGTGTGGCCGGCCCCAGGTCCCTCTCCATCCCGACTTCTGGCTCCGTGTTCCCCTCGGTGAAATATTGACTTTGACTTTTGTCTCATCCAATTCCGAGAATATTGATTTTCTGAATTTCTGGAACCAAAAACAGCAGAAAACAGGCACTAGCACTATGGCATCTTGTTAATAGGTTAGTTCCAGAAAATGCATAAAAGTATCTCCAAATGTAGACAAAACATAAGAAAGTAGATAAAAACCAAGCATGGAACATCAAAAATTATGGATACGTTAGCAACGTATCAACATCCCCAAGCTTAACTCCTGCCCGTCCTCGAGTAGGTAAGTGATAATAATGAAGAATAATTTTTGAGGTGACATGCACCATCACAATCTTGATCAAACCATTTATAAAACATTGATAGCTGGGATCATAGTACTTTAACATAGCATGAAAGATAAAGTTCTAGCAATAAGCTATAGCAACTATGTTGCAACATGAAAAGGCACAAACAAAAGATTCATGAATAACAATGCTTTGCAAGACGTTTGTTTGTTTCACATAAAGAAAATATAGCATAGTGGCATTCAGCTTGTCCCTCATAGAGTAGCAAACATAAATGCATAGGACACCTTCAAAGTTCATAAAAGTGACTAGATACAAGTAGTTTAAGAACAAGCAATATCAAGTTATGCATCAATCAACAAGTCTTGGGACAATGCACGTAGAACTAAGAATGGCCACTATGCTCTCAAAGTAGGTGCATAAAGATAGAAGGTGGAGACTCAACATAAAAGTAAAAGAAAGGCCTTCATTGAAGGAAGTAGAGATTCAAGATTCATAAAGAGCTTCCAAAAATTATGGTCCTTATTAGCTTTCAGCTCTCATTGCCCCTAACATAAGCATCTTGAAGTGATTAAGGTTAAAGTGAACAACCCATGGAGTATATGCTTGACAAAGTATAAGTTGGAAATCTCATGTCCCTTGAATACGAGGGCCACTCCTCATGCTACTCAACTTTAGTCACAAGTAAACTCTTGTCATTGTAAGTACATATGTATCATAGAGAACCGCCAACAGGGTACCCCTTACCCGATGATACGGAAGAATCCCCATATCAAAATGACAAGGCAAGCAGACAACAAGCATCTCAGCAATCTTATTATTTACCATGGGAAAATGGTGTTTTTTCTCTCTTTCCTCTTTTCTCATATTTTTTTTTCTTTTTCTCTTTTTATCAATATCCGACTCTTTTTTATAAGAAGAATGCTTCATAGACATCTCATTATGGTTACGCTGCAGGTTTCCACCATGACAGCATGGATTAGACCGGCGGCCCAGGCGTTTCTCTAACACACATACATAACTCCATCGACTTACAAGCTCCCCTTTCATTTCACACCGACGACATCCATAGACAAAAGAGCATGATATCAACTAGGTACAAAGTACAAGTGTAATGTTGAAAGCGTTCCCCATGACAGCATGGTTATGCTAATCCCCAACATATAAGTGCAAGCATATACAACATAGACGACACAATGGTTCAAGTTTATTAAGGGCAAGAAAAGTATAGTGTGACATCAAGTTCGTGAGAGCTTTAATCACTAGTTTTCTCATAACAAGTTTAATTCGGAAGGTAGATAAAAACATGAATATACTTGGAATAGCAAATGCTAATAGGTAGGTATGGTGGATGCTTTGGAATAACTTGGTTTTGTTTGGAGTTGGATGCATGAGTGGAACTCATACTTGGTTATGGAGGCTAGCAAAATACTGGGAGCGACCAACTAAGAGATCAATAATGGCCATAATCATGCAAAGCGACAAAATATCATTAATTAAAGCATAAAGTGATATTACAAGTCAAAAACTAAAGGATCATCGAGGCTATGGTGACTTGGGATAGTCATAACATGGTGTGAGCATGCACCAAGTCAACCCAAATAAAGCATCAAAGGAGAATACCACAATACTATGCTTTAATATGCTAAAATAACGCATGATTCTTTCAAGGCACATTAAGAAATCTCAATTGTTTATAACATGTCATGCTACAACAAAAATCACTAAGCATAAAGCCAAAACAATATCAAGCATGACATGACAAAGCATAGGTCACAGTCAAAAACAAGCTCTTTTTACCACTTAAGCATGAACGTTTCCTACTCTTTCCAATCCAAACCAAACTATTTGAGAACCAATGTATGAAATAGGGGGGTCCAACCAATTTATTCAAGCAAACTAAGAAAACCAAGCAAACAAAAAACCAAAAACAAAAACAAAGACGCTCCAAGAACAACACAATTGTGCATGAAACAATAAAAATGAAGTGTTTGGAAGAAACCTGGGATTTTTATTGATGAAGAAGGGGGTGCCTTGGGCATCCCCAAGCTTTGATGCTTGTGCTTCTTGGATATTTCTTGGGGTGACATGCATGGCATCCCCAAGCTTGAGCTTTGGTCCATTTTTCATCTCATTACATCATTCTCTCCATACACCTGAAATTTTTCCTTCATACAAAACTTCACACAATCTTTATTAGCAACATTAGTGCACTCAAGATAATAAGTCTTTGGGTTCAGTTTAAACACCAATAAAACTTCCATTAAAACACAAGCTACTGTAGCACTTCCCTCAAAAATCTCAATTCCGCAAAGAGAAACCAAAAAGGAACCAACAAGAAGCAAATGCAAATAATGGCAGAAATCTGTCAAAACAGACCAGCAAGTAAAAACCAATTTTTTCAAAGACCTTCTGTTGCTCAAATCAAAAAGTGTTGAACTAATGAAAGTTAGATAACAACCTGGGTCAGAAGCACAAACATTCACGCCTCAAAACAACGTACAGAGATTTTACACGAATTTTTACGGTGAAGAAGAGAAACCTATTTCGGGACAACAACTTTCCCAAGCATTACTTCTCTCTCAATAGAGGTTACTCTTGGCACAAAAAGAAAATAAAAAGGATAAGGAGCGGTTATTACAAAATTAATAACTTCCAAAACTCATCTAAAACTTTTGGGTTATCTCCCAATAAGTACTTCTCTTTAACGCCTTTAAGTTAGGCTTGATAGTTTGAGAAGATGCTCACATAAGAAATATGAATTGAAGTAAAAGAGAGCATCAAGAAGAAAATTCAAAACACATTTAAGTCTAACCCACTTCATATGCATAGGAATCTTGTAAATAAACAAGTCATGAAAGGACAAAGCAACAAGCATAGTAAAGCAAAACAAGTGAAACTTCAAGACTTTCAACATAAAGAGGGGAAACTTAATATTGTTGAGATACATAAAACCATGTTTCCCTCTCTCATAATAACTTTCAGTAGCATCATGAATAAAATTAACAATATAACTATCACATAAAACATTCTTATCATGAGCCACATGCATAAAAGAATTAATACTCTCCACATAAGCATAGTTACTCTTATTAATTGTAGTGGGAGAAAATTCAACAAAATAGCTATCATTATTATTCTCATCACCATAATCATCAAATATAGGAGGCATATTGTAATCATAATTAATTTTCTCCTCAATAGTAGGTGGATTGATAATACCATAATCATCATATATTGGAGGTATAGTATCATCAAAGTAAATTTTCTCCTCCGTGCTTGGGGGACTAAAAATATCATGCTCATCACAACCAGATTCCCCAAGCTTAGACTTTTCCATAGCAGTAGCAATAATGGTGTTCAATGAATTCATACTAATAACATTGCTATTAGCATGCAAATAAAGTTCCATAGGTTTTTTTCTCTTCAAACACTTCATGTCCTAACTCAAGATAAATACTATAAAGCTCTCTAACTTTTTTGCTGTTTTCCATTAAGCCTAACTAGTGAAAACAAGAAACAAAAAGACAAAATTGCAGAATCTAAAGGAAATAACTTCTAGCACTCACATCAGAGGATGTGAGTACCTGTTACCTTACCTCCCCGGCAACGGCGCTAGAAAATAGCTTGATGTCTACGCACTTCTATTCTTATAGACAGTTGTTGGGCCTCTAAGTGCAGAGGTTTGTAGAACAGCAGCAAGTTTCCCTTAAGTGGAGTACCCAAGGTTTATCAAACTCAGGAAGTGGTCAAAGGTATCCCCTCTCAAGCAACCCTGCAATCAAGATACAAGAAGTCTCTTGTGTCCCCAACACACCCAATACACTTGTCAGGTGTATAGGTGCACTAGTTCAGTGAAGAGATAGTTAAATACAAGTGGTATGGATAATTATATGTGGTAATAGTGCCAGGAAATAGCTTGACAGGTAGGAAGAGACTAAAGGTAAACTAAAATAAAGATGGAAACAAGCAAACATGTAATAGATCTAGTTGCAAACGGTGTTTCAATGCTTCGAAACAAGGCCTAGGGATCATACTTTCACTAGTGAACACTCGCATATAAATATCTTCTCTTTAAGATACTACTCTCTGGTTGGACACTCTAATCCATGGTAGGGCCATAACAGCACAACTCAAAGTAATCCTTTCCCATCTAGATAACCCCACACTGTAACCATGAGCTCTAGATGGTTCCAACAAACACCACAATTTCATAGAAACATCCAACTCCAAATATAACTCATAACAAGTATTTGTAATATCTACCTAAGTGCCACCATGGTGTGCACGCTGTTACTTTCACACACATGGGGAGAGCAGAGATCTATTAAGGCACTTGAGTAGCAAGGTTGATCTACTTGATTACAAAGCTCATGATCACAATATGATCATGCATAGAGAGAGAGATGAACACATAGCTACCGGTAGAGCCCTTAGCCTCGAGGAAGAACTACTCCCTCGTCATCATGGGAATCAGCAACGGCGCCGGAGATGGTGGTGGAAATCGATGGAGATGGCTCCAGGGGCACTTCCCGATTCCGGCAGGGTGTCGGAACAGAGACTTTCTATCCCCCGAATCTCCCCTTCGGTGGCGGCGGCCCTGCGGAACTTTTCGTGGCTGGAGGCTTGTCGATTTAGGGTTTTTGCATCGGGAGGCTTCTTATAGGCGAAGAGGCAAGGTCGGTGGCAGGCCAGGGGGCCCACACCATGCCTGGTGGCGCGGCCAGGGGGACCCGCACCACCCTATGGTGTGGCCGGCCCCAGGCCCCTCCCCGTCCCGTCTTTTGGCACTGTGTTCCCCTCGGTGAAATGTCGACTTTGGCTTTTGTCTCGTCCAATTCCGAGAATATTCATTTTCTGACTTTCTGGAACCAAAAACAGCAGAAAACAGGCAACTGGCACTATGGCATCTTGTTAATAGGTTAGTTCCAGAAAATGCATAAAAGTATCTCCAAATGTAGACAAAACATAAGAAAGTAGATAAAAACCAAGCATGGAAGATCAAAAATTATGGATACGTTAGCAACGTATCAATAGCCGCCAAAGACAAAGGTATATTCGATATACATTTTGTAGATGTATTCCTTACTAGCGCCAGGAGTGACACCTAGGTATTTGTACCGGTTCTGTTGCTCGCATTTGTAACTCTCAGCAGGAGTTGCAGAGTATGAGGCGCCTAGGGAAGGACGAGGTGACAATGTACGTTGGCAACAGCTTGAGAGTCGAAGTGGTGGTCGTCGACACTTTACCTCTACGTCTGCCGTTAGGATTGATTTTGGTTTTGAATAAATGCTACTATGTACCCGCATTAAGTATGAATATTATGAGTGGATCTTGCTTGTTGCAAGATCATTATTCGTTTCAATCAGGAACAAGTGGTTGTTCTATTTCAATGAATGATGTTTTCTATGTCCATGCGCCTATGTGTAATGGTTTATTCTTGCTGGATCTTGATAGCAATACTCACATCCATAATGTTGATGCTAAGCATTGTAAACACAATGATGATAATGTCATGTATCTATGGCATTGCCGTCTTGGTCATTTTAGCGTAAAGCGCATGAAGAAGCTCCATTTTGATGGACTCTTGGAATTATTGGAGTTTGAATCCCTTGATACGTGCGAGCCTTGCCTCATGGGCAAGATGACTAGGACACCCTTCTCCGGCACAGTGGAGAGGGTTGCGGACCTATTGGGAATCATACATACAGATGTGTGTGGTCCAATGAGCGTCACGATACGCAATGATTATTGTTATTTTGTTACCTTTGCTGACAATTTGAGTAGATATACCCATATCTACTTAATGAAGCACAAATCTGAAACCTTTGAAAAGTTCAAGGAAGTTCAGAAGGAAGTAGAGAATCAACTTAACAAGAAAATCAAGCATCTTCGATCCGATCGAGGAGATGAGTATTTGAGTTATGAGTTTGGCATGCACTTGAGGGACTCTGGCATCGTACCACAACTTACGCCAGCTGGAACACCACAGCGTAACGGTGCGTTGGAACGGCGTAACCGCACTCTATTAGATAGTGTACAGTCCATGATGTCTTTGACCGATTTGTCTGTATCGTTTTGGGGATATGCGTTAGCAACCGCCACTTTTATTTTAAACAGAGCATTGTCCAAATTCGTGGAGACAACCCCATATGCGATATGGAATGATAAGAAGCCAAAGTTGTCATTCTTAAAAGTTTGGGGATGTGAGGCTTACGTCAAGAAACTGCAGCCTGACAAACTCAAACCCAAGGCAGAAAAGTGTATATTTGTAGGATACCCAAGGGAAACCATTGGGTATACCTTCTACAACAAGGCCGAAGGAAAAACATTTGTCATGAAGAACGACACCTTTCTTGAGAAAGAGTTTCCCGCTAAAGGAGTTAGTGGAAGGAAGATTGAGCTAGATGAGGTTGTTGATCCTTCTCTCCAAATACTGAGTAGCGCAACAGAAGCTGTTCCGGGGCCGCCCTCCACCATGGTGGAAGAATCAAATGATAATGATCAAAGCAATCACATCTAAGTTCCTACAGTACATAAGTCTGCAAGAGTACGCACCACTCCTGATTGGTACAGTAATCTTGTGATGACTATCATTTTGAATGAACAAGAGGAACCTGCAAACTACAAATAAGCTATGGAAAGTGCTGACTCCGAGAAATGGCTGGGATCCATGAAATCCGAAATAGGATCCATGTACGAAAACCAAGGTTAGACCTTGGTGGATCTTCCGGAAGGCCGCAAGGCCGTGGAAAATAAATGGATCTTTAAGAAAAAGACAGATGCGGATGGTAATGTGACCATACACAAATCTCTACTTGTCGCAAAGGGTTTAAGACAAATTCAAGGAGTTGACTACGATGAGACCTTCCCTCCCATAGCGATGCTGAAACTTGTCCGGATTCTGCTAGCAATTGTTGCTCATTTTGATTATGAAATATGGCAAATGGATGTCAAAACCGCATTCCTCAATGGACACATTGATGAAGAATTGTATATGATGCAACCAAAAGGTTTTGTTGATCCTAAGGATGATGGGAAAGTATGCAAACTTCGGTGATCCATTTATGGACTGAAGCAAGCATCTCGGAGCTAGAACCAACATTTTGATCAAGTGATCAAGAGTTTTGGATTTTTCCCAAATCAACAAGAGTTCTGTGTTTACAAGAAAGTGAGTGGGAGTTGAGTGGCTTTCCTAGTAGTATATGTGGACAACATATTACTAATTGGGAATAATGTGGAACTTCTGGAGAGCATAAAAGCATATACGAGTAGTCAGTTTTCCATGAAGGACTTTGGTGAAACCGCATACATATTGGGCATCAAGATTTGTAGAGATAGATCGAGACGCCTAATTGCATTAAGTCAAAGTACTTACCTTGATGACATTTTGAAGAGGTTCAAAATGGAAGAGGCCAAAAAAGGTTTTGTGCCTATAATGAAAGGTCGCACACTGTCCAGCAACAGATGCTAATAGAGAAAGGATGTCTAAATCCTCTATGCCTCACCCATAGGCTCTATCATGTATGCAATGCTAAGTACTCGACCTGATGTGGCATTGACTCTTAGTTTAATGAGCTGATACCAAAGTAATCCAGGTATGGATCACTGGACAGCTGTGAAAAATATCCTAAAGTATCTCAAGAGAACAAAGGATATGTTCCTAGTCTATGGAGGTAGTGATGAAGCTCTGAGCGTAACCGGTTACATGGATGTGAGCTGGCACATGGATCCTGATGACTCGAAGTCTCAGAAAAGATATGTGTTTCTGGTGAATGGTGGGGTGGTAAGCTGGAAGAGCAGGAAGCAACCAGTAGTCCCACAATCTACAATGGAATCAGAATACATCGCAACTGCTGAAGCGGCGAATGAAGCTGTTTGGATAAGGAATTTCATCATTGAACTAGGAGTTACTCCAAGTGCGCAATACCCCGTGATAATCTATTGTGACAACACGGGTGCTATTGCAAATGCAAAGGAACCAGGAACTCATTCCATGGCCAAACATATCAAGCTACGTTTTCACGTCATCCGACAAAATATTAATGAAGGTGAAATCAATATTTGCAAAGTACACATGGATCTAAATGTTGTAGATCCTTTGACTAAAGGTTTTCTACAAGCCAAGCATGAGCAACACCGAGATGCCATTGGTGTTAGATTCTTGCCTATTGTAAACTAGATTAATTTGTACTCTAGTGCAAGTGGGAGACTGAAGGAGATATCCCCTAGAGGCAAATAATAAAGTGTTCTATTTGATATATCTCGTGTATGTTCATAATACATTTCATACTGTGCTATAACTGTGTTAATACAAAACGTTAGTACACATGTGGTATGTAAACAAACCATGTCTCCAGTTACCTCTAGCAAACTAGCTCATTGTTCATGAGGACGATCTAGGGTTTCAAGATCATGGGCATTTATGCCAATTGACAATGAGGTCATATCATTGGTTGAATGATGTGATAGACAAACACCCAATAGTTATATCATAATGAGATATAGTTACAAACATTCATCATTAACGATAAACAAAGGAAACCTCGTAACCTGATCCTTAGACTGTGAGATAATAGAAAACACCGTTTTGGAGGGAGCTTAGATGGTATCAAGTATCGAGCCGTGAAAGGGTGATCAAAAAGGTGTCACTCATTTTTTCCAAAGGAACCCGTAGAGGTGTACATATCAAGACCAGGATTTGCCAATCCAAGTAACGGATAGATACACATGCCCATCTCAAAGATGTTACATTAATGAAGCTTGCAAATGTGACTGGGTCACAGAATGCAACGACATGGGTACAAGTTAACGAGTTCATCGGTAATGAGATAGAATAAAGGTATGGAGATACCGTAGATCAAATCTCGGATGAACTAGGTATCAAGTGGCAAAAGGAATAGGACGCAACGTTAAAGGTTCAAGCGATAAGATTCGTGAAATGCACGGGGGTCATCATGGGCATCTAGGTCCCACTGATGATCATTGATATGAGAGGAGCCTCGATCATGTCCGAAGTATTTTCAAACTGAAGGGTGTCACGCTTAAGGGTGGGGACGCATAGGGATCGATATGACCGAAGGAGATATTCCCTAGAGGGAAATAATAAAGCGTATTGTTTGATATATCTCTTATGTTCATAATACGTTTCATACTGTGCTATAACTGTATTAATACGAAACATTAATACACGTGTGGTATGTAAACAAACCAAGTCTCTAGTTACCTCTAGCGAACTAGTTTATTGGTCATGAGGATGATCTAGGGTTTCGAGATCATGGGTGATGGCTCCGATTTTTGCCATCTTCAACTTCGTTTAAACATTGTTTTTGGTCAAGCAATTGCTAAATAAACTCTCAATCCTTGCCACTAATGACTAATAATTGCAAAGATATGCAAAACCTCTCTTTGATTTATGTTGTGCAGGAAATCATGGCTTTTAATGAGAAAAAAGGAGTCATAATGAAGGATTTTGAGGAAGTACACGCAACCAAGTAATTGGGAAGCAGTTCCAGGGCGCCAGTACGCTTAATGACCACTGGTACGGTCGTGGTCCGCCCGTACCGCCTGCCCGTACCAGGTGGCGACGGCTTCGTCTCGTCAAACCCTACAACTTTCGTGAAGATGCCTACATATTTCGAGGCTCCAGCCGCCAGCCAGAGAGCCACCATTCTCAGATTACATCACAACACCACTAAAGGATATCCACACCATTGTTCATCCATTGTTCATCACTTCCACCATTCATCCATCCACTAGCCATAGCCATTGCTTTGTACTTTAGATCTCCTTGTGATTTGGCAACCATTGTAAGAATATTTGATTTCAGTCTAAGCATTTGTATGATGTTTTCTATCTCTGATCTATTTGTTATGAGTGAGTAGTCCTCATGGGCTATGGGTTGGGGAGAAACCTCGCAGTGATTATGTGCATCTAGATCCTGGGAGTATTGTACTTTGTTTGCAATTGAGATTTGTATCTTTTATTTCTTTGTCTTGTGTCTCGATCTATGGACTTGTAGGTACCCAAGATTCCATGGATTGATAAAGGCTTGAGGTGAGATACTTGGCTAGAGACGATCTCATAGGAACCTCGGTGACAGAAGGGATAGTACAGTCTTCGCTTAGCGCCCAATTCGGGATAACAACAACATCACCACTTAAAGCTTTGATCTGTGTTTTACACTTAATAATCGTTTGTAACTCGTGGCTTCGGTGTGCACTCGGTTGGACTAAAAGTCTACTGTTATGCTCGCTGCATCACGTGGGCTCTAGAATATTAGGATGTGTTGCCCACAAGAGATTATCTCCATTCAAACATTATACATGACTATGCTTATTATTATCTTTTATCCCATTTGACGTGCAGCTGTAGGTGGATCTTCAACCCTGGCCTATCTCCATCCATTAATTCAAACCCATTATAAAGTAAACTATATTGGTCTAGTCAACTAAGGTAAAACAAACAAACAAAATCTTGTAGAACTGTGCTTTTTTATTACCTTTTAGAATTGCTTTGCCGAGGTTCGATTAAAACTAGTTCTGCTAGGGAAAAAGCTATTATACTACATCCGTGAATCCGGATCAAAGGTATCAACCCTTTTTCTGGCGCTACTGCCGGGGAAGCAATTTTGCTATCCTGGTGAGTGATACGTTGCAAATGTATCCATAATTTTTGATGTTCCATGCTTGGTTTTATCTACTTTCTTATGTTTTGTCCACACTTTGGAGTACTTTTCATATGATTTCTTGGACTAACCTATTAACAAGAGCCACAGTGTCAGCTGCCTGTTTTCTACTGTTTTTGGTTCCAGGAAAGTCATAAAATGAATATTCTTGGAATTGGACGGGACAAAAGCCAAAAATCATATTTCACCAGAAGACTCCCGGAGCCAGAATATGAGACGGAGTGGGGCTGGGGCCCAGCCACACCACCTGGCCGCGCGGGCTGGGCCTAGCCGTGCCAGGGGGTGGTCTGCCGCCCCAGACACCCCCTCAGTCTCCCTCTTCGCCTATAAGATGCCTTCTGACCTAAAAAATCAGGGGGGGTCCGACGGTTTTCCAGAAGGAGTTCCGCTCCGCCGCCACCACCAGATTCCATGAAACAGCACCAGAAACTCCATTCTAGCACCCTGCCGGGATAGGGAATTGGAGGAGATCATCACCATCATCATCACCATCGCTTCTCCATCGACCATCCATGTTTCCCCCATCTATGGGTGAGTAATCCCCCATTGTAGGCTATGGGGATGGTAGGGATTGGATGATATCGTTCATGTAATGGCATCAGATTGTTAGGGCATGGTGCCTAGTATCTTCTATTAGTGATTTTTCACTTTGTTGCAACTTGTTATGCTTAATGCTTGTCACTAGGGCCCGAGTGCCATGATTTCAGATCTGAACATGTTATTGATTCATTATGATAGTATTGTTTTTGGTCTTACCTGCAAGTTGTATACACACGTTTTTGTTCGGAACCAATGGCCCCGAAGTGACAGAAATCGGGATAACCGGAGGGAACGGCTTTGATGTGAGGATAACATGTGTTCACGGAGGGTTAATGCTTCGCTCTGGTGCTCTATTAAAAGGAGCACCTTAATTGCCAGTAGTTCCCTTGAGGCCCCGCTGCAAACGGGTTGGCAGGAAAAAAAATGTTGTGCAAGTTCTCATTGCGAGCATGTATGACTATATATGGAACACATGCCTATGATTATCTAGTACTTGGATGCTTTATCATATTTATCTGCAATTGCCCTATGTTCTGATTCTATGTGAATTGTCTTGTCCATGCAACGCCCGTCCATACATCCCTATGCCTACCGCACTCGAATCCTACTGTTTACTGCTATTGTTACTGCTGTCTTTACTTTACTACTGTTGTTACTTTGCTATTCCTACTACAAAATTGTTGCTACTAACAAACTGTTGTGAGCAAGATTGTTTCCAGGTGCAGCTGAATTGACAACTCAGTTGTTAAGGCTTATAAATATTCTTTGGCTCCCCTTGTGTCGAATCAATAGATTGGGTTTCACTTCCCTCGAAAATACTGCGATACACCCCCTATACTTGTGGGTCATCAAGACTATTTTATGGAGCCGTTGCTGGGTAGCATAGCTTTATTTATCAAGTTCACTTGGAATCACTATTATTCAAGCTTAGTTTATTTCCGCCTTGTTTGCTTGTTTCTTTATCAAAAATACAAAAAAAATATTAGTTCCTACTCTAGTTGGTATTTTCGTTGGTCTGTTATTGTCTTGCTTTATCATGCTTTTTATCAATGGTTGGTTTCTTTGAAACTGAATCTTATTGGTAAGGTGGGTTCACGGAAGATCAAAAATATTATTATAAGGAACACCGCTTGTCACAAAAAGGGAAACACTTATGGGAACAAATTGATAAATTGTATACCATTGCTAGAAACGTGTGCTCTACTTATAATGTTACTTATTGCTTTGATAAATCTTTGTGTTGTAAAAGGTATAAACACCTTCCTTTTCAATGTGAGTATAATGATAATGTTACCATATCTTCTTATATTAAAGGAAATTATGACTTTTATGATGTGGAACAAATTGAAGAATTTATTGCTTGGACGGGTGCATTTGAACTTGCTAGTTTGCTTGAAAATATTGATGATTCACCTTATAAATATGAGGTTTATGATATACTTATTTTGCTTTGATAATTACAAGGAAGAAAATGGCTATATTCTTGAATATATTAATAGATGCTTTCCACAAATGGAAGAGACTAATGCCTTGCAGGATCCTATGGAAGAAGAAATTGATGAACCTGAAAGCTCATTAGATGAAAAAGAGGAGGATAGTGATGAACAAAAGGAGGAAGAATGGATTAGCTACCCATGCCTACCTTCTAATGAGAGTAACTCTTTATCCCTTACATTATTTGATTGTCCCCCATGCTTACCAAAGGAGGATGAATGTTATACTCATGTTATCTGTGATAATCCTTTATTTGTGCCTAACTTTGAGATGCATGGTACTAAAGAGTTTTGCTTAGAAATTGTTTATGATAAAGCTCTAGACGATGGTCCTATATTGAATGATCAGTCATCTTGTTATAGAATTGTTAAAAGTGGGTCTGAAGGTTTTAATCCCACTATTTTTGAGCTTGATAAACATTATGTTTTTGTAGAACATGAAAAGCATGCTTTATGTGATAGTTATATTGTTGAGTTTATTCATGAGACTACTGAAAATTATTATGAGAGAGGAAAATATGGTTGTAGAAGTTTTCATGGTATTGAAACACCTCTCTATGTGCTGAAAGTTTTGAAGTTTCTCTTGTTTTATCTTCCTATGCCTGTCACTTTGTTCCTTGCGAATTTATTTGCATACAAGATTCCTATGCATAGGAAGTGGGTTAGCCTTAAATGTGTTTTGAATTTGCTTCTTGATGCTCTCTTTTACTTCAATTCATATTTCTTATGTGAGCATCCTCTCAAACTATCATGTCTAACTTAAAGGCGTTAAAGAAAAGTACTTATTGGAAGATAACCCAAAAGGTTTAGATGAGTCTTGGAAGTTATTACTTCAGTAATAACCGCTCCTTATCCTTTTTATTTGCTTTTTCTGCCAAGAGTAACCTCTGATGAGAGAGAAGTAATGATTGGGAAAGTTGCTGTCCCGAAACAGATTTCTGTGATTCACTATAAAAATTCGTGTAACATCTCTGTACGTTCTTTTGATGCGTGCATTTTTGTGCTTCTGCCCCAGGTTGTTATCTAACTTTCGTTAGTTCAACACTTTTCTATTTGAGCAATAGAAGGTCTTCCAAAAAATTCTTCTTTACCTGCTGGTCTGTTTTGACAGATTTCTGCCTTTATTTGCATTTGCTTCTTGTTGGTTCCTTTTTGAGTTCTTTTGGGGAATGGAGCTTTTTAAGGGAAGTGCTACAGTAGCTTGTGTTTTAATGGAAGTTTTATTGGTATTGGAACTGAACCTAAAGACTTATTATCTTGAGTGCACTAATGTTGCTAATAAGATTGTGTGAAGTTTTGTATGAAGGAAAAATTTCAGGTGTATGGAAGGAATGAGTTATGAGATGAAGGATGGACTAAAGCTCAATCTTGGGGATGCTACGCGTTTCACCCCAAGAAATATCCAAGTACAAGCGTCAAAGCTTGGCGCGTCCCCTTCTTCATCAATAAAAATTCCAGGTTCCTTCCAAACAATTCATTTTTATTGTTTCATGCACAGTTGTGTTGTTCTTGGAGCGTCTTATTTTTCGTTTTCGTTTTGGCTTTTAGTTTGCTTGGTTTTCTTAGTTTTCTGTATAAATTAGTTGGACCCCTCTTTCATGCATTTGGTTTTCAAATAGTTTGGTTTGGATTTGAAAAGAGTAGGAAAGCTCATGCTTAAGTGGTAAAGAGAGCTTGTTTTTGACTATGGCCTATGCTTTGTCATGCCATGCTTTGTATTTTTTTGGCTTTATGCTTAGTATTATTTCTTGTAGCATAACTTGTTATAAACAATTGAGATTGCTTAATGTGCCTGATACATTGCAAATGTATCTGTAATTTTTGATGTTCCATGCTTAGTTTTATCCACTTTCTTGTGTTTTGTTCCAACTTTGGAGTACTTTTCATATGATTTCTTGGACTAACCTATTAACAAGAGCCACAGTGCCAGCTGCCTGTTTTCTGCTGTTTTTGGTTCCAGGAAAGTCAGAAAATGAATATTCTCGGAATTGGACGGGACAAAAGCCAAAGTGCCTATTTTTCCGGAAGGGATCAAGTGCCAGAATACGAGACGGAGAGGGGCCAGGGGCTGGCCACACCACCTGGCCGTGCGGCCAGGCTTGGTCCGTGCTAGGGGGTGGTCTGGCCGACCACAGCACCCCCTCGGCCTCTCCTTCCGCCTATAAGTTGCCCTCGGGACGAAAACCCTAAGTACCCGATCAAAAATCCACGAAAGAGTCTGTAGCCGCCGTCGTCTCTGTCCCTAGATCAGGGGGGATCTGAAGCTCTTCCCGGCAACTTGCCGGAGAGGGGAATTCACCCTGGAGGCCTTCTTCATCACCATGCAAGTCTCCGGTGTGATGCGTGAGTAGTTCATCCTTGGACTACGGATCCATGTAGTAGCTAGATGGCTGGTTTCTCCTCCTTTGTGCTTTCATGTTTAGATCTTGTGAGCTCCGTTCATGATCAAGATCATCTATTTGTAATTCATACATGTTGTGTTTGCGGGGATCCGATGGATATTGAGATGCTATTTCAGATTGGTTATTGATTCTATCATGTATTTGTTATTTGAGATCTTGCATGCTTTCTGTTGTTAGTAGCTATCTTGGCCAAGTAGATGCTAGCAACTCCAAGAGTTAGTATTTATGCTCGATAGTGGGTTCATGCCTCTGGTAATCTGGGGAAGTGACAGAAATCTCTAAGGTACCAGATGTGTTGTTGCTACTAGGGAGAAAACAACGATCCTTTGTTCACAGAACAATTGTATTGTTTACTTTACACGCAGTTTGTAAAGCAATAATCTGTTGCTTACAACTTAATACTGGAGGGGGTTCGGATGATAACCTTAAGGTGGATTATTAGTCATAGATGCAGTTGGATGGCAGTCTATGTACTATGTTGTAATGCCCAATCAAGTCTCAAAGGAGTCAAGATGATTAGTATATGCATATATTCCTTTCTCGGTGTTTGTCAATTGCCCCGCTGTAATTTGTTCACCCAACATGTTATCTATCTAAGGAGAGCCACCTCTAGTGAACTATGGATCCCGGTCCTTTTACTTTACATACAATCTACAACTGTTTACTGCTTTGTGTTTACTTTCTGCAAACTTTTACTTCTTTCCATTTGATACGTTTAATCCTTTGTTTTCCACAAAACACGGTGAGATTGACAACCTCATCGCAAGTTGGGGACAAAGTTCTGTGGTTGTGTTGTGCAGGTCTCCACGTTGCTACTAGCACCGGTAGTGCGCCCTACCAAAGCTCAGCTAGTAACACCTTTGGGGTGTTTCCTTGCTCCTACTGGTTCGATTAAACCTTGGTTTCATAATTGAGGGAAAACTTTCTGCTGTGCTCATCATACCTTCCTCTTGGGGTTCCCAATGAGCTCTACGTCGATCATCGAGTGCATCAAGATCTTTTCTGGCGCCGTTGCGGGGGACTGAAGAACAAGAAGAAGCTCCCACGTCAACTACGCACCAGATCTTTTCTGGCGCCGTTGCCGGGGAGTCAAGGACATCTTCACAAGGGGAGTCCCTCATAACCAATCTCTTTACTTTGTTGTTTTTGTTTTGCTTTGTTTGCTTGTTTTGTTATTCAAAAATAAAAAAAATTAGTTGTACTTGTTTTGCTTTCTTATTTGAAAACACACAAAAAATAGTTCCTATCTTGAGTTGCCACGATGTCTAGCCTTGCTCCAATCACTATGTCACCCGAGGAAATGATTCTCACTTTTAAACAAGAAATTGAGGAAAGTTTTAAGGAAGCTTGGTCTAGAATCTCTGATCTACATGAAACGACTTAGCCTAAAATGATTCAAGGCTTGTTCCTTAGCAGTTTTTACCTTGGGATTGCTCTTTGCTATAGATATGTGTTAGATGCTATTGTGGGAGGATATTTCCTCCAATTTAATGAGGATGATGCCATTAATGCTATAAAGAAATTGATCCTCACTTACACTATGCCTAGCCAAACTGATATTTCTTTCGCAAAAATATTTGCCAGGTTGAACACTCTTGAGGCTAGCACTACTAGCTTAGAAAGTTGCTATAATATGCTTAGGGAGCATCACAATTATGTTCCAATAAATTCTGAACCATCAAAGTGGCTCCCTACAGTAAAGATTGAGATAAACACTAAAACTTTTCAAGCCCGCTGCGATATCATGTCTGAATTTTGTCTTATGCCCCGAGATATTTATGAATCTTTGAATCTTTGGGGGCTTACTGAAGGAGGAAAATAAATATATCTTTTTAATAATGCTACCTTATTTCCTATTGGAATAGCTGAAGGAGTGTTTACAAAGATCCTTGGGAAAATGATTTCTATTAATTATCTTGTTATTGAATGTGCAGGAAAAGGACAAATTACACTTGGAAGATCCCTATTAGAACTCCTTGGAGCAATAATAGATGTGGGAAAGGGGACCATGCACCTTTCTTCTCCACCAAACAATCACATTTTCCCAAAGGTTAAGAATAAAAATAAGAGAGGTAAGGGCAAGAAATTTGGTCTTAATGCTTCTTCATTTGAGAACACTTTATTCTTTCTTTGCTTCTTATGCCTAACTTAAAGGCGTTAAAGAAAAGTACTTGTTGGGAGATAACCCAAGAGTTTTAGATGAGTCTTGGAAGTTATTATCTCTGTAATAACCTCTCCTTATCCTTTTTATTTGCTTTTTGTGCCAAGAGTAACCTCTAATGAAAGTGAAGTAATGATTCGGAAAGTTGCTGTCCCAAAACAGATTTCTATGCTTCACCGTAAAAATTCCTGAGAGAGCTCTGTACGTCGTATTGAGCTGTAAGTTTTTGTGCTTCTGCCCCCGGTTGTTATCTAACTTTCGTTAGTTCAACACTCTTTTATTTGAGCAACATAAGGTCTTCGAAAAAAATCGTCTTTACCTGCTGGTCTGTTTTGACAGATTTCTGCCATTTTCTGCATTTGCTTCTTGTTAGTTCCTTCTTGAGTTCCTTTGGGGAATTGAGATTTTTGAGGGAAGTGCTATAGTAGCTAGTGTTCTAATGGAAGTTTATTTGGTGTTAGAATTAAACCTTGAGACTTATTTATCTTAAGTGCACTAATGTTGCTAATGAGATTGTGTGAAGTTTTGTATAAAGAAAAAAATTCAGGTGTATGGAAGGAATGAGTAATGAGATGAAGGATGGACTAAAGCTCAAGCTTGGGAATGCCACGCATGTCACCCCAAGAAATATCCAAGAAGTACAAGCGTCAAAGCTTGGGGATGCCCAAGGCATTCCCCTTCTTCATCAATAAAAATCCCAGGTTTCTTCCAAACGCTTCATTTTTATTGTTTTATGCACAGTTGTGTTTTTCTTGGAGCGTCTTCTTTTTAGTTTTCGTTTTGGTTTTTAGTTTTCTTGGTTTGCTTAGTTTTCTAAATAAATTGGTTGGACCCCCTCTTTCATACATTGGTTTGCAAATAGTTTGGTTTGGTTTGGAAAAGAGTAGGAAAGTTCATGCTCATGTGGTAAAAAGAGCTCGTTTTTGACTGTGGCCTATGTTTTGTCATGCCATGCTTGATATTGTTTTGGCTTCATGCTTAGTATTCTTTGCTGTAGCATGACTTGTTATAAACAATTGAGATTGCTTAATGTGCCTTGGATGAATCATGCGTTGTTTTAGCATATTAAAGCATAGTATTGTGGTATTCTCCTTTGATGTTTTATTTGGGTTGACTTGGCACATGCTCACACCATGTTATGACTATCCCAAGTCACCATAAGCCTTTATTATCCTTTAGTTTTCAACTCGTAGTATCACTTTATGCTTTGATCAATGATGTTTTGTCGCTCTGCATGATTATGGCCATTATTGCTCTCTTAGTTTGTCGCTCCCAGTCTTTTGCTAGCCTCCATAACCAAGTATGAGTTCCACTCATGCATCCAATTCCCTAAACCAAGTTATTCCCAAGAGTCCACCATACCTACCTACTAGCATATGCTATTCCAAGTATTATCATGTTTTTATCTACCTTCCAAATTAAACTTGTTATGAGAAAACTAGTGATTAAAGCTCTCACAAACTTGATGGCACACTTTCTTCCCCTTAATAAACTTGAACCATTTTGTCGTCTATGTTGTATATGCTTGAACTTATTTGTTAGGGATTAGCAGAACCATGCTATCATCAGGAACGCTTTCAACATTGCACTGGTACTTTGTACCTTGTTGATATCATGCTCTTTTGTCTATGGATGTCGTCGGTGTGAAATGAAAGGGGAGCTTGTAAGTCCATGGAGTTACGTATATGTGTTAGAGAAACACTTGGGCCGCTGGTCTAATCCATGCTGACATGGTGGAAACCTGCAGCGTAACCATAATGAGCTGTCTATGAAGCATTCTTCTTATATAAAAAAGAATCCTATATTGAGAAAAAGACAAAAACAAAAAAAGAGATTATGAAAAGAAGAAAGAGAGAAAAAAGCACCATATTCCCATGGTAAATAAGAAGATTGCTGAGATGCTTATTGTCTGCTTGCCTTGTCATTTTGATATGGGGATTCTTCCGTATCATCGGGCAAGGGGTACCCCGTTGGCGGTTCTCTATGATACACATGTACTTACAATGACAAGAACTTACCGGTAACTAAACTTGAGTAGCATGAGGAGCGACCCTCATATTCAAGGGACATGAGATTTCCAACTTATAATTTGTCAAGCATATACTTCATAGTTTGTTCACTTTAACCTTAATCACTTCAAGATGCTTATGATAGGGGCAATGAGAGCTGAAAGCTAATAAGTACCATAATTTTTGGAATCTCTTTATGAGACTTGAATCCCTACTTCCTTCTATGAAGGCCTTTCTTCCACCATTATATTGAGTCTCCACCTTCTATCTTTATGCACCTACTTTGAGAGCATAGTGGTCATTCTTAGTTCTATGTGCATTGTCCCAAGACTTGCTGATTGATGCATACCTTGATATTGCCTGTTTTAAACTATTTGTATCTAGTCACTCTTATGAACTTTGAAGGTGTCCTATGCATTTATATTTGCTACTCTATGAAGGACAAGCTGAATGCTACTATGCTATGTTTTCTTTATGTGAAACAAACGTCTTGCAAAACATTGTTATTCATGAATCTTTTGTTTGTGCCTTTTCATGTTGCAACGTAGTTGCTTTGTCTTATTGTTAGAACTTTATATTTCATGTTATGATTGAAGTACTATGATCCCAGCTATGAATGTTTTACAAATACTTTGATCAAGTTTATGATGGTGCATGTCACCTCAAAAATTATTCTTTCTTTTTATCACTTACCTACTCGAGGACGAGCAGGAGTTAAGCTTGGGGATGTTGATACGTTGCAAACATATCCATAATTTTTGATGTTCCATACTCAGTTTTATCTACTTTCTTATGTTTTGTCCACACTTTGGAGTACGTTTCATACGATTTCTTGGACTAACCTATTAACAAGAGCCACAGTGCCAGCTGCCTATTTTCTGCTGTTTTTGGTTCCAGGAAAGTCAGAAAATGAATATTCTTGGAATTGGACGGGACAAAAGCCAAAAATCCTATTTCACCAGAAGACTCCCGGAGCCAGAATATGAGACGGAGTGGGGCTAGGGCCCAGCCACACCACCTGGCCGCGTGGGCTGGGCCTGGCCACGCCAGGGGGTGGTCTGGCCGCCCCAGACACCCCCTCGGTCTCCCTCTTCGCCTATAAGATGCCTTCTGACCTAAAAACTCAGGGGGGTTCTGTTGGAAATATGCCCTAGAGACAAATAGTAGTAAGGACTATTATCATATTTCATATAGTTTATGATTAAGTTTTATATCATGCTATAACTGTATTGAGTGGAAACATCAATACACGTGTGATATACAAACAACCAGGGGTTCCCAGTGAAACTCTAGTCACTGGTTCATTGGTCAACATATGATCATGTTTCCTGATCATGTGGCATTTATGCTAGTTGGAAATGAGGTCATCTCATTCGAAGAATGAGATGATGAACCAATACCCAACCTAAACATCGTGACCCGATCATGACATGAAGTTCAAGTTACGATGATTAGAAATGGATCCTCGTAGACTATTCCTTAGACCGTGAGGCTATATCAATCACTGTCTCCCGAGAGTGCTTAGATATCATCAAACGCCATATGGTAAAACGGTGGTTATAAAGGTGTGTTCAGGTATTCGGAGGAAACCGTAGAGGCAATATATGTCGAGAGCGGGATTTGTCCGTCCGTGTGACGGGAAGATACTCAAGGGCCCACTCGGAGAAGTTATATCCAATAGCTGCGCAACGTGTGATTGGATCATGGGGATATCACTTGTCAGGACGAGTTAAGTAGCATTGTTCAGTAACGAGATTGAACCCGACATGGTGATGTCAATGATCAGATCTCGGGCAATGCAAGTATCGAATGACAAAGGGAATAAGACACGACTGTCCCGGTTCAAACAACGAAAGATCTTCGTGGAGCGCACAGGGGTCACATGGCCATCCAGGTCCCTCTGTTGATCATTGGTGCGGGAGTGTCCCGTCCATGTCTGGAGTGTTCCCGAACCGTAGGGTATCACGCTTAAGGGCTTGATGATGCTTAGAGAGTGTTTATAGGATCGGTAGAATCACCAAAGAAACGAAGGGAGAAAACTGGAAGGGTTTCGGTAAGTCCGGAGGATGTCCGGAGTGGAGGTGGAAGGTGTTCCATGGCCACGGAGATTAGATAATGTGTGAATGAATGTTAAATATTGATTTAATCATTTATTCATAATTATTTAATAAAGAGAAAATAAATTAAAAGGTCAAAAGGCTTAATGGGCCAATTTCCGGAGGGAGAGGGCCCATTAGGGAAAGGAGAGAGGGAGAAGGGCAAGGGGGCTGGCCGGCGGCCTCCCCTCCCCCTCCTCTCCTTTTGTCCCACCCCGGGACTTGAGGGGAGGCAGTACCTCCCCTCCTCCTATATAAGGTGGGGTATTTGGCCTAGAAAATACACCCAATAATCAATAAAGGTCTCCCCACTTTTGGGAGGACCTCTAATTGATATTTTCTCTCTCCCCCTCTCTCTCTCGTGACCGTGGTCCCAAGTCTGGACTACGCGAGCGAGAGACATCTTCACCGCAGAGCGCCGTCGCACTGCGGGATTCAGATCTGGGAGCTCTACTTCCGCAACTGCTGCTGGATCGGGGAAGCGGGAGTCATCGTCAGGCACCAGACGTGTGTAACTCCCACGAGGTGTCACACTTGAGGCACTCAAGTCGTTGGAGCCAGAAGGAGCGCAAGGACTTCATCACGACCTTGAGGTTGGCTTCGGCTTGTCTACATCAACCACGCTCTCCTGAGCATTGACAAGGCTTTTCGTTCTTCGAGGGTAAGTTCGCTAAAAGCCCCTCCCGTTACTGTATTACTAATAGATAGGTCCTGGCAGCTTCAGGGGTTCAGGGGCGTAGAGTAAAATTTATTGTTTTTATGCGCGGAACCCCTACAGGTTCGACGTTTTCCAAAAGGAGTTACGCTCCACCGCCACCACTAGATTCCACGAAAAAGCACCAGAAACTCCGTTCTAGCACCCTGCCGGCACGGGGAATTGGAGGACATCATCGCCATCATCATCACCATCGCTTCTCCATCGACCATCCATGTTTCCCCCATCTATGAGTGAGTAATCCCCCGTTGTAGGCTATGTGGATGGTAGGGATTGGATGAGATTGTTCATGTAATGGTATCAGATTGTTAGGGCATGGTGCCTAGTATCTTCTATTAGTGTTTTTTGACTTTGTTGCAACTTGTTATGCTTAATGCTTGTCACTAGGGCTCGACTGCCATGATTTCAGATCTGAACATGTTATTGATTCATTATGATAGTATTGTTTTTGGTCTTACCTACAAGTTGTATACACACGTTGTTGTCCGGAACCAATGGCCCCAAAGTGATAGAAATCGGGATAACCAGAGGGAACGGCTTTGATGTGAGGATCACATGTGTTCATGGAGTGTTAATGCTTTGCTCCGGTGCTCTATTAAAAGGAGCACCTTAATTGTCAGTAGTTCCCTTGAGGCCCCGTTGCAAACGGGCTGGCAGGACAAAAGATGTTGTGCAAGTTCTCATTGCGAGCACGTATGACTATATATGGAACACATGCCTATGATTATCTAGTACTTGGATGCTTTATCTTATTTATCTGCAATTGCCCTATGTTATGATTTCTATGTGAATTGTCTTGTCCATGCAACGCCCGTCCATCCATCCCTATGCCTATTGCACTCGAATCCTACTGTTTACTGCTATTGTTACTGCTGTCTTTACTTTACTACTGATGTTACTTTGCTATTCCTACTACAAAACTGTTGCTACTGATAAACTATTGTGAGAAAGATTGTTTCTAGGTGCAGCTGAATTGACAACTCAGTTGTTAAGGCTTATAAATATTCTTTGGCTCCCCTTGTGTCGAATCAATAAATTGGGTTTCACTTCCCTCGAAAATACTGCGATACACCCCCTATACTTGTGGGTCAGTAGAGACCTTGTTTTTAGTTTTATTACTAGTTGTAGTTTAATTCTTATTATTAGTTTACTTTCTTGTTATCTATTTGAAAACCCAAAAAAATTAGTTACTTGTTATTCGTTTTCATTACTAAAAAATACCAAAAAGATAAGAGCCATGGCTCAAAAGAGATTAGGGGAGGATGCTACTCCCACTGATGATTTTATTCATGCACCCATCACTCAGCCCGCAGTTGATGCGGAATCATATGAGATAAAGCCTAACCTTTTAAGTTTGGTTCAACAAAACCAATTTGCGGGCTCATCCACTAAAGATTCGGGTTTGCACTTAAATCCTTTTACTGAAATTTGAGACATGATGCGTATTAAGGATGTAGATCCAAATGTTGTTAAACTGAGATTATTTCCTTTCTCTCTTATAGTGCTAGCTCTACCGAAGGGATTAAATCTTGGGAGGAATGTACTAATTTGTTTATGACTAAATCCCCCCCCCCCCCAGCTAAGACTATGCAGCTAAGATCCAACATTACAAGCTTTAGACAAGAAGACCGCGAGCCACTAGCTCTTGCATGGAAAAGGATGAAAGAAGCTGTAATGAACTGTCCTAGTCATGGGATGGAAGAGTGGCTTATATTACATTTGTTTTATAATGGTCTTAACCCAATGTCTAAGTCTATGCTAGATACCGCAGCAGAAGGAATAATCATGGGAAAGCAAGTGAGTGTTGCAAATAAGTGTAGGGTTACGGGTAGGCTACACTAGCGTAAAACAAAAATTTCTACCGCGTCAACCAGGAATACTGTTGTCATAGATCACAGGATTACCACTAGACGTGCAGTTGTGGAACTCGATGAAGCACGTTGGGGCAATGTAGATGTTCTATGTCTCCTCCTTTTCCTCGTCCCACGAGCAGCACCCTTTGCGTGGCTCGTCCAAGTGCTACTACTGTAGCACCTCTGAGGTATCCACACGCCCGGAGTGGAAGGTCACACGCCAGACTGCTAGGTATGCACGTGCAACACAGGCGTGAGAGGAGTGGCGGCTGGGTGGAATGCTCAACCCTATTCAGCTCGCCTCACTCTCTCTTATATAGGCGTCCCTGGTGGGCTTCTACATTAGCATCCCATTAGTAGCCTAAGCCTGGTCTAATTCGGATCCAATCCTCATTAGGCTTCTAGCCCCTAAAGTGTGTGACCCTATAGGTTCATACACGTATAGACATGACACGAGTACACTTACTCCGTCAATAGTTGGTAGCGGCCTCTAGCAAGACGTGCCAACTCCTAAACGCATATAAAGATCATTCGGACGAACCATCACAAGGTTGAGTACATGTCTTTCCCTTTTCCCTACAATATTTGGTCTAGCTCCAAGCTGACCTCTCTTTCTCGATACTATGATTCGGAATCCCTTTACTAGGTTAGCACGGCCATGCATTTCTGGATCCGATCACTCGAGTGGCCCAGAGATATCTCTCTCAAGTATAGAGGGGCAAATCCCATCTTGATTGACCAATGCCTTGTAGCATGTATCAGGACAAAACCGTAAGCTACCTTTATAACTACCCAGGTATGGAGCAGAGTTTGATAGCCCCAAAGTAGGTCGATCCACATCTCAAGTATATGCGATAATCTCAGGTCTAAGGACAAAATGTACACGATGTGTAGAGAGAGCTGCAAGTATTATTGCCAGTATCAAGTTGGGTCAGTCCAACCCCATGTTCATAACATGTGCCCACATCATTGGTTTGACATCTCCATGTCTATGACTTGCAAAACATAGTCATCAACCAATCGATGTGCTAGTCTAATATTCACGTGTGTCCTCACATGAACTCTGACTAGGGACAACTATTAGATAACCATACAAGTAAAGAGTTTCACAAATGATTCACATAATTGCCAATCAATACAAGTTGACTGATATATGGATATTGAAGGAACATTATAATAACTCATGGATACATATGAAATATACTCATCTCTATGATTGCCTCTAGGGCATATTTCCTTCAAGAAGTTGCTTGATGATATGCAAACAACCATGCCATAACCTCGAAGAGAGTAAGTTCAATTGCCGAGGTAAATAATGAAGAGCTTATATCTAAGGTAGATGAGTTGCTTAGCTTAGTAAAGGGTAAAGAAGATACCCAAGTTAATGCTATCACTACCGATGTTAATGATGTTAATTTTATAGCTCGTACTGCTTTTAATCCTGCATGAAAAAATAATTATGCTTCCAATGTTCAAAAATATCATGCTAATCCTGTAGCAGCTCCTTATAATAATTATGATAATACTAATGAAGCAAATCATGGCGATCTCCCGTTTGAGTAAACTGTTAGAACATTTATACAAGCTCAAACCGAGCAAAATAATATGCTTATTAAGATCATGGAGAACCATGAAAGTAGTATAGGAAAATTATCTAACCAGGCCATTGTAATTAGAAATGATGTGCAGGCTCTACAGGAAAGAACAAAGACCGTGGATGCTTAGCTGGGTAAGATAGCTCAGAGCCAAGCTCTCGTACTAGCAAAGTTTGCTGGAAAACCCGAGCCAAATCTGGTAGAAGACCTCAAGATGACGAGGGTGGTAACCAATGAAGAAAAACCTAAAGAGATGGATTATAGCAACGCGCCAACACCAGAGTATACCGTGGAAGATCTATTGAATATGATCACCATTAAGAATCCAGGTATAAAATAAGGTAATGATGCTATGTACCAACAATTTATACAACATGTAGCATCTAAAGTTCGTGATTTAGAGATGCAGTATAAAAGACTAGCTGATAAGCTTTTAGCTAAGCTAGATGATATATTTGAGCCCATTATTAAAATTAAGTTGGGAGTCAATGAGATATCCGCACTTTGTGATCTTCGTGTGAGCGTCTCAACAATATCCAAAAGCTTATTCGATAAATTAAACTTGGGGCCATTTGTTACAACTAAAGTGAGACTCCATCTAGCTGATTCAACTTATAAACAAGCTATTGGGATCAAAGAAAATATAGTTATTGAAATTAAAGTAGTCTCACTCTTATTGATCTTGTTATTATGGACATGTCTGAAGATCCCATAGCACCTATAATTCTAGGTAGGCCATTCCTAAGAACTATTAAAGCTTTGATTAATTTACATGAAGGGAATGTGAGAATATGACTACCATCTAGAGATCCTTTTGTAGTCCACTTCCCTAGGAAAAAGAAGGACAAGCCTAATGATGATGATGGTGTAATTACTTCAAAAGTCAATTACTTTGGATTGGGTGTTCCACTTCACAAACCTAAGTGATTGCCATCAAGGTCAAGCTAATTGACCTTAACTAGAAGCGCTTCATAGGAGGCAATCCATCTGAAATAAAATTTTCTTTATGTATTAATTTTTATTGTCTTAGTTTTGTTTTGTTTTTGTTTTTAATAAAGAGTGTTCAAGAAGACATATGGAGAGAGGATAAGAAATAAGGTAATCCTCTATATTTTGTTCTACTAACACATGGCCTAAGAAGTATTGCTGGATCTTTACTTAGTATTTCTGCTATTATTTTGTCCTTTGATGAGATGTGCAAAGGCACATAGAGCTACTAATCAAATTCTTTAAGTTCTGCACCTCCTGGTGTTCTTAACGACCACTGGTATGGCCAGAAGGAACCGTAGCGTGTGCTCGTACCACATCAAGCCAAAGGGAGATAGAATTTCTGATTTTTTCCACAGGCAACAGTACCGGTAATGACCACTGGTACGTTCGGACGCGCCCGTACCGTACCCTCGAGAAAACATCAGATTTTAAGCGAAGGTACTGGATCAATAACGACCAGCCGTACGGGCGCGCGCGACCATACCGTGCGCCCGTACTGAGTGCACCGCCTGGGAGCTTCCATCGCCCCCCAAGGTAAGTCACCGGGTAGCGGCAGGCTCCGGCCGTATCGCCCGCCCATACCACGTATGCGGCCGCCATAATCTGCCCGAGGAGGTAACCTAAAAATCCCTAAAATCAATATTTCTCTTTCTTCTTCCTCCAAACTCCAAACCACCTCCATTGGATCTTCAAATTTACTTAATCTTTCTTTGATTCTTTGCACTCACTCGATCTAAGGGATGATTCTCCTCTGATCCTTAACTTATTTGTGCAAAATATTTACTTAATCTTTCATCATTGCCAATCTAGACTTAGGTCTTGTTCTTGATTCAATCTTGATATTAAGTGCACTTAGCATTGTTTTTAGAGGAGTTTCTTTTGTACTTAGTGTAAATAATCACTTTTTTATATTTCTATTAGACCAAAAAAATAGCAATTTTTATTTACTTTGTCTTGTTTTTATTTATTAGATGAACACGAGGAGTCGTACACGTGAGATGGTTGTGGAATCCTCCGCACCACCCGTTGAGACGTTGACCCCCGAGCCACTTGGCATCTAGTCCCGAGGATTTTCAACTGAACCGTTTCAATCGTCTTAAGCTCCAAGAAATCAAGTCCACCAAGTGGGTGTATCCTTATATCCTAAACTAACTTGGCATTCGCGCTGATTTCGATTTACTTTGCAGTAATGTTGGTTTGTATGATTCTGTCCTTCAGGATATTGCAACGTATCACCACTTGACGCTTGAGTTCTTCGGCACCTTGACGCATACGATGGATCCTTACGGTTGTGCCAAGGAACAAAGGCACGGAGTTGATCGCATCAAGTTGTGCCTTATGAACTGTGAGTACACTTTAACACTCAACCAATGGGCTCAATGCTTTGGGTTTGGCAACAACACCACTGATGTACACACACCTACTTTTGTTTTAGGTCCTTCCCCTTTACAGTACTTTAATTTGATGAGAATTCGTGGAAGCATACCCAAGGGGAATCAAATTGATCATCCTACTATTCGATATTTATTCTATGTAATTGCTAACACTCTACATGCATGTGGTGAGTTTACTAGAGTTAATGAGGAGGACATGTTGATCCTCGCAAAAGCTGCTCTTATTAATTATAACTTAACGCCAAATTTGGGCGCTCTTCTCATGTTTTACCTTAAGCATCAGACTCTTCAATCTCGAGGACCCATATGCGGAGGAGGAGTTGTGACTGTTCTTGCATGCGCACTTCGCATCAACCTAGATAACATCCAACCATTGAAAGAAAGTCACCGTATCAGTCTTTCTACTCTAAGATCTCTAAAAATCATGGTAGATGTTTCTTCAATACACCTGGAGATCCTAGCTCCTTTGCCTAACGGTTTATTCTCTATCGAGGATGGATGTTTGCGTTTTGACACGCAGGTTGAATCTACTCTACCCCAACAATAAATACCCGTGGGAGGAGGAGAAGATGAAGAAGTAGAACAAGGAGAACCCGAACAAGATGAGCAGCCGCCAAACTACTACACCACCTACGAAGACATTTATGCACACGAAGGAAATATTCAAAATATGAACAACCTCTCCATCAACCTTCGAGATGCTACTACCAGCCTCGCCGCCCAGTTCCATGATTGTAGCAGCCAATGGAACGTGGAGATTATCCACCGCCACCACAATGAGCAACAAAAGGGCTTGCAAAAGCTTGAGCTTGGGGATGTGTTACCCCGGCAAATTTATTTGTGTAATAATGAGGTTGTACTCCAGCTCCTTGGGAGCTTTGAAACACTCGTGTTGGCTTGTTCCAACACTTTTCTTTTTCGTTTGCTTTCGTTTCAGTTTGTTTCTGTTTATTTTTCTTTTCTTAAACCCTTGCTTGGTCACAATTTCTTTTCTGTTCTTTAATCCCTATCCTCAAAAATACAAAAAGATTTTTCCGTTTTTCCTTTTTTCATAAATGTGGATTCACACTTTGCCTCTTTGCTTTAATATCATTGTGAGAGTAATTATGTTTGAGTTTTGAAATAACACATCCCTATAAGGAAGAGGATCATGAAGTCACTTATGAGAGGTACATCCTATGTCTCCCACTTATGAAGTTTGATTTCTTTATCTTAGTTGGTTGATTTCCTAAGATGCCATGCTAGTGGGAAGTAATTTAATATGGTTGGAGTTAGGCTTTTTATTAGTATGATGATTAGTTGTTGAAGCTCTTGCTCTAGTTCTTTTAGTTAACCGAGTCTTGCCTTGGAAATAATATTGCCAAACAAGTACAATAAGAAAAAGTTTGAAATTTATGACTTGTTTGATGAATGATTGTCTTGAGAGTATACTCTTGATGATACTTAACCCCATAGATATTTTGATAGTCTTGACGACACTCATGAAAGATTTTTTTGATTGAAATAGAGTCTAATGGTAATTGTGATGCATGTCAAAGCTAACCTTGTGGATCAAACCACGGTACTAGCTTAAAAAAGAGAAAGAAGTGAGACAACCTTGTTCTATGTCTCTAATGCACACCTTTGGGATGCTAACAACTCCACTAGCTTTTGAACGATCTATGTATAACCCCAGATTTCGGCTATGAGTTGATGACATGAGTGGCATACGAGTCAATATATGGGCAAAAGTATTGGTACTCTCAAAGGTTGTGCAAACACTTGCAAAATAAATATTCAGCGATCCTTGAAAAATGAAACAAAGAAAAAAAAGATATCTATAAAGATCCACATAACAAGTCCTTGGCATGGTCTCATTACTACTTTACGAATTTTCTTGAAAGACAATGGTTGGATTAGAAGTGTTTTTGATAGACTTGATTTATTGATGTGGGTGTAAATAAGACACTACATTGTTATACTACTTGGGACATGAAACTCTCTTACTCAATTATACCATTTAAACATCCTAGTGTTCCTTGGCAAGCCAAGAGTTAATTAGAAGAATTGGATTGATTGCTACACTCCTAGTTACTTATACTTATATTAAACATTACTTTGATTGTCTTGACTTATCGAAGCTTGTATAGTATTATTGTCATCTCTCTAACTTTGATAAGCCTCGCAAATGAATGAAGTGTTGAGCACATACGACTACCAACTGTAAATGAATTCTTATTCTCGTTGTTTCAAGTTTAAACGCTAAATTCCCTATAGTTCTTTTGGTTCTTTTTGCTCGAGGGCGATCAAAGTTTGAGCTTTGGGGAAGTTGATCGCTCCGATTTTTGCCATCTTCCACTATGTTTAAACATTGTTTTTGGTAAAGCAATTGCCAAAGAAACTCGGAATACTTGCCACTAATGACTAATAATTGCAAAGATATGCAAAACCTCTCTTTGATTTATGTTGTGCAGGAAATCATGGCTATTAATGCAAAATAAGGAGTCATAATGAAGGATTTTGAGGAAGTACACACGACCAAGTAATTGGGAAGCAGTTCCAGGGTGTTAGTACGCTTAACGACCACTAGTACGGGCACGGTTCGCCTGTACCCGCCTGCCCATACTAGGTGGCGACGGCTTCGTCTCGTCAAACCCTACAACTTTCATGAAGACGCCTATATATTTCGAGGCTCCAGCCGCTGGCCATAGAGCCGCCATTCTCAGATTACATCACAACACCACCAAAGGAGATCCACAACATTGTTCATCCATTGTTCATCACTTCCACCATCCATCCATCCACTAGCCATAGCCATTGCTTTGTACTTTAGATCTCCTTGTGATTTGGCAACCATTGTAAGAATATTTGATTTCAATCTAAGTATTTGTATGATGTTTTCTATCTCTAATCTATTTGCTATGAGTGAGTAGTCATCACGGGCTGCGGGTTGGGGAGAAACCTCGCAGCTATTATGTGCATCTAGATCATGGGAGTATTGTACTTTGTTTGCAATTGAGATTTGTATCTTTTGTTTCTTTATCTCTTGTCTCGATCTGTGGACTTGTAGGTACCAAAGATCCCATGGATTGATAAAGGCTTGGGTGAGATACTTGGCTAGCGGCGATCTCATAGGAACCTCAGTGACAGAAAGGGTAGTACGGTCTTCGCTTAGCGCCCCATTCGGGATCAACAACAATATCACCACTTAAAGCTTTGATATGTGTTTTACACTTAATAATTGTTTGTAACCCATGGCTTCAGTGTGCACTCGGTTGGATTAAAAGTTTACTGCTATGCCTGCTACATCATGGGGCTCTAGAATATTAGGATGTGTTGCCCACAAGAGATCATCTCCATTCAAACATTATACATGACTATGCTTATTATTATCTTTTATGATGTGCAACTGTAGGTGGATCTTCAACCCTAGCCTATCTCCATCCATTGATTCAAATCCATTATAAAGTAAACTAGATTGGTCCGGTCAACTAAGGTAAAACAAACAAACAAAGTCTTGTAGACATGTCTTTTTTATTACCTTTTAGCATTGCTTTCTGAGGTTCGATTAAAACTAGGCCTTCTAGGGAAAAAGCTATTATACTACATCCGTGAATCCGGATCGAAGGTATCAATGGGCATTTATGTCAATTGACAATGAGGTCGTGTCATTAGTTGAAGGATGTGATAGACAAATAGCCCAACAAGTTGTATCATAATGAGATACAAAAGTTCACCATTAATGATAAACTAAGGAAACCTTGCAACTTGATCCATAGACTGTGAGATAATGCAAATCACCATTCTGGAGGGAGCTTAGATGGTATCAAGTATCATTCTGTGACTAGATGATCAAAAAGGTGCGACTCAGGTTTCCCAAAGGGGATGTGTAGAGGATTACATATCAAGACCAGGATTTTCCCATCCATGTAATAGACAAATACATTTGTGGCCATCTCGGTGACGTTGCATTAACAAAGCTTGTAAGCATGTGACTAGGTCACGGAATGCAATGACATGGGAACGAGAAAACAAGTTCATCGGTAACGAGATCGAATGAAGGCATGGAGATACCGTAGATCAAATTCGAGTGAACTATGTATCAAGTGGGAAAGGAAATGGGAAACGACGTTTACGGTTCAAACGACATTATCATCATGGAATGCACATGTGCCATTATGCGCATCCCGGTCCCGCTATTGATCATTGATGGAGATCATGTATGTACCATTTCCGAGCTATGGGGAAATACACTTAAGGGTACAATGAGCTAGAGATCCTCTGTAAGTTGGAATCACCATATGAAAGAGAAAAGGAAACCGAAAAAGTTCCGTGAGAGAACCGGAATCGTTCCGGGAAAGTTCCGAAGTCGTTCGGAGGAAATCGAAAGGGAACCGAAAGGTGTTTTAGGTCAAATCGAATTTTGTAATATGTATTTACATGTTAATTAATGTAATTAATATTAAATATAATATTAAAATCTAATTTGAAAGAGAATTCCACTAATGGGCCAAATTCCTAGGGAAAAGGGCCCATGAGGGAAAACCGCAAGAGGGAAGGGCCAAGGCCTAGCTGCCTCATGGGGCCCACCCGGCCAACCTAGGGTTGTGCACAGGGTGGGGCCCACCCGTGCCGGCTAGCCCATGGGCCCATGGCGCCTCCCCCCTCTCTCCCTTGTTTAGTCCCACATTGGAAACCCAAAGGGGAGGGCGTACCTCCCTCCCCCTATATAAAGGGGTGCCCATGGGTGGGAATAGACACATAATTTGAGATGTTCTCTAAGGAATTTTCCTTAGAGAATTCCTCCTCTCTCTACATAGTTGTCTCCACGCATTGGCACGGTCTCAAGAAAGGACTGTTCACACAAGATATGGCACACCTGCAACACGCCATTGCACTACATGGATTTCAAGCCAGAGATCTACTTCCGCACTCCCGACAGGGATCAAGGAGTCAGAGGTCGTCATCGTACATCGTATGTGTATGAAACCTCGAGGGTGCCTCATATAAGGGCATCTTAGATGTCATGAGCCGAAGCTGCTGCACTATGAAGATGGAGCAAGGGGTGACCTGCGAGGAGCATCGCGACCTTGAGGTCGGCTACGAGTTCGACTAGTTCAACCATGTTCCCCTCGGAACGTTAATCGTGTACGGTCTACAAGGGTATGTATTATATAAGCTCCGGTCATTACTGCATTACTACATAGATAGATCTTGGCGTTAGGGAGTTCCAACGTAGGAATTTTTTGTTTTCTGCTATGGAACCCTTCAGTGGTATCAGAGCCGATCTATGCGTAGGAGTGTTGTACGGCCAATACGGACAAGTTTTGTGCAGGCCTTGATACCTTAGTTGTTACCCTCTAATGTGTACTTGTTTATATCGCGGTATTATTTGGTGAAGCGGCCCGGACCGACCTTACGCGTATTCGTACGCGAGACTGGTTCCACGCTCGACATACGGCTTGTTCCGTATAAGTGGCTAGCGGGTGTCTGTCTCTCATTCAATAGTTGATATAGCATTTACAATGGAGGGCCCTAAAAGGGGCATAGTAAAGACAACTGTTGGATCCATGTTGTGGTTGGAAAGTTCCTAGATTTGAAACGGTTCTATTACGAAAGCCCTAACAACCATGTAAAACTTGCAATAGATAAAGTAGAGGCGTCTAACTGTATTTTGCAGGAGGGGCATGTGATTTGATATGGTCTTAGTCATTACGAAGGTACAGTAGTTTACTTTTATGTTACTAAGTTGTGTAGTAATAGCCATCATTCCGATGTACGACCTGCTGGTGGCGTCGTGGACGTGGCGTCAAACCAGGGGCAAGATGGAGATCATGCAGGAGCGCTCGATGGAGATCAAGGTGCAAGAAGAATGACCATATCATATCACAATATACATGTGATGTTGATACCTATTTTACATCTTATTATATGCTAGTATTAGATACTCAACGGTAGCAGATAAGATAATCCCTAAATAATTCCAATGATAGTGTTCCCCTTGTGTGTGCACCACCAAGAAAGTTATCTGTTATGAGGCAGGTCGTGATGATCGGGTGTCAGACATATATGCGTTCACATACGATGGGTGTAATCCATGTTGCACTGCGAATACACACAAGTTAGATTTGGCAAGTCTAGCATGTGTAGACATGGCCTCAGAACACAAGAGACCGAAAGGTCAAGCATGAGTCGCATGGATGACGTGATTGACATTGGGGAATGTCTACCTTTGAAACTGCATTGTCGGCCGTGATGATCGGGGGGTAGTGTAGCGGATTGGGATCGTGTGATCACAAAAATCATCCCGAGGATGACAATTTTAGTGGGAGCTTAATTAGGATTGAACTCATATTATGAACATAGTCTAGATGTCTAGTTGCAAATATCTTAGTAGATCATGGCCTATCCCATTGAGGCCTTTTGCGACCATGGGAAATTGCTTGCTTGATGTGGAACTTAGCAAAAGGGTCAAACTTCATAGATTAATACCCACGCCTGAGGGATATCCTTGTAATAAGATGATCTTATCTTCTTGATACAATAACCATTAGGAGATAATTTGATGACTCTACAATGTTTGTGTTTTCTCCATAATCATCTAATAAGCCATTCTCCATATGATGGAGAGTTGGACTACAATTTTGTATTATGCAAGATCATGCACATAAAGTATGAGCCGTTATATGAGTTTTCCTCCATGATGGATTAAAATATAATATTTGGAGAATCACTTAGCAATCTTGCATTAGAGTTGTGAACTCTCAGAAGGGCTTGATTTCAATGAAGGTCATGAATGAAAAAGAATATATGTTAGATATACAAAGTTATAAATGTAGTTCTTGCAAAACTCATTGTAATTTACATAAGTATTGGATACTTGTCCCGTTTTGTGAAAACAGGATGGTCTGCTTGAGAATTGCTGGAATTGAGGCAATGTGGCTTGATGACGGCAAGAAAAGTAGTTGATGGCTGACATCACCCCTTTCCTCAAAGGTTTATCATTTGGATTAGTGGACTTGAATATAATTTTGTAATTCTTGTTTGTGTCTTGCTTTTAGCAAGACGATTTTTCATATGAATAAGTTACAAGCTAGTTGTACTGTTCTTGTGAATAATACCTTTATGGTCACATTTCAATTATAAATGAGTTATTCTCATCACTGTGTTAATGATAATAGTTTAAGAATTTATAAAGGATTATAATGCTAAAGGATATCCAAAGTTTAATAATGACGTGACACTATTGTTTAAGTCATGATGTTTATTGCATGTTCTTCATTCTAAATGAAGATCGGGGTCTTAAATACTTATCTAGAGACTTTGCAAAACCATGCCTCGTTGGGCAGAATTACTAAAACTCCGCATTCTGGTAAAACAATGATATGCGAAGAAATGTTGAATCTTATACATAGTGATGTATCGTATTTTCAACAAATAGTGGAAATCATTATTTCATACTTCATTGTGAATTTAAGTGAATATGAGTATTTACTTAATGAAACATAAGTTTGAAACTGTTTTGAATTGTTCAAAAGATTTCAAAATGAAGGAGGATATTGAATTAACAAGAATACAAAAGTCTCTTCAATTTGATCGACATAACTAAAGTATTTAAGTTAATTTTGACATAAAAGGGGCTTGTGAAAGATGTTTCACAAATTATGATAATAGGGAAAATTCAAAGTGTATTGAAATGTCTAAACATCATAATCATTTTGTATTAGATACATATGCTCCAATATTATCTCATATCGGGGTTATAGTTATCATTTAGAGTTAGCATTTGAAATGAGCAAACACTCGTTTGAAACACAAAGGAACATCTAAAGATTTGTGGAGACAACACCATAAGAGTTATGGCATGTTCGAGTTTCTAGAGGTTTCAATAATTCGAAATCGTGGCGAATAAACAAGTCTTTGTAGCGTATTCTTAGGCAACTATGAATACATGTTCCATAAGGCGCAAACCTACTATTGTGCAAAGTTGATGTGTCTTGATGAAGATACATGTGGAATAAAGTAAAAGATCAAAACAAGGTATTTAACCTTACTCCTAATTGTGGAGTAGCGCGGTCAAATTTGTTTCATGAAACCGAACTCTACAAATAGAGGAGAAACTAATGATAATGATCATTAAGTTTCAGTGAATACTTTTACTAAAGAAAGTAGGATTCAATTATATATTTTACAAGTTTGCGGAATTATATCATTGATTCACTTGTCATGTTTTGAACAAGACATACCTACGAACTACAAAGAAGCATCATGGCCTAAATGGGAGAAATGACTAGGAGTCATGAAATTCTATATTAAGTTACATTTAAGATTACAAAGTAATATGTTACTTGATCTTATTAAGTAAAGAAGTTTACTTGATATTTCTGAATGACTTCAAAGTCATAAGAAGGAAATGAAACTTAATGAAAACGTGAAGCTCGTTTTGTCACAAAGTTTAGACAAATTCAAGGAGTTAACTACAAACATAGCGATGCTTGAGTCTATTGGATTTACACTAGCAATATATGGATATTGAAGTCTGTAACTGGAATTCTTGATTTGATGGTGATCAAAGAATTTTGGAATGTCCAAGATTATCGAGAAGACGTGCATTTGAGTGGGAGCTAAGTAGCTTGGCTGAATCATAATATGTAGCAGATATATTTTGAGTGGGAGCTAAGTGAAATCCCTGGATCTCATATATGGATGCCATATTTGAGTGGGAGCGTGAACTTATTCTGAGATATGTGGACAACATATGTGAATGATGTGATTGGTACTGATAACATTTAAGTTAGTAAATATGAATGAAGTTGAACAAGTTATTAAACAATGAGATATATCAAGATAGATTGATAAGTTTAATAAACATCATAGTTGAATGCTTCCTAGACTTGATTCTAAAGATGTTCAGAATATCCTAGATAAGATTCTGAAGTAGTTCAGAATGGAACAAGGAAAGGAAAGAGGTTCTTACTTGTATGAAGCATTGAGTTAGTCTTAGTATTACAACCATGGTTAAAAGAAAGAAAGAGATATGTTCCATATCCTATGCCTCAGTCATAGGTTCTTCCATACAACCATATTGTATACTCGACGTAATGTGACCCGAGGTTTTGGTTGGAAGGACAAGCTCTTAATTGTAAGAACATGTCTTGAAGTGATTCATAAGTTAATCACTGAACCAGAATTAAGTTTGTCTTTAAATGGCAAGAAGCAAAGTAAGATGTAACACCCTCGAATCGGCCCTATGCAGATTTTAGCGCTTCCCGCCAAACCTGCATAGAAACGATTCAAGGACGCCCACCAGGCACTTGCGTGCGGGTGGAGAACGAAGTAATACCATTACACATTAGTCCACGATGGAACCCACAGAACATATATATATATACAACAACGACTCCATGAGTCAAGAATACAGATATACTATACAAAGATCCAAATCACCTTGAAAACGATAGAGCGTCTGACTACGGACAAGATAAAAATGGGGCTAAGAGCCCTGAAGAATAACCAATGGCGTCCATAACCCTGCCCAGGCCAAGCCGGAAGGGTAACCCTGCTAACGACGTCGATCTCAAACCTGCTAAAACAAAAGGGGTGCCGACAAAGGGCAAAGGAAAAAGAGGAGCGTCAGTACTGAGGCCAGTACATGGCGAGGCTAGAATTCGGCGGTCCTCGCCTACATAGATATGGTGGACTGAAGCGGCAGCGCAGCAGCACTAAACAACCTATAGAGACTCCGTAAAACTGGCGGCTATTAGAGAGGGATAAGAAAGACCTATTCGGATCCCACCTGATACTAACACCAAACATACCCATCCTGGAATTTCCCCCTCGATACCAAACGAGGAAGTCAAAACCGAGGAGCTCACACGGTTGGCAGTTTTATTCGTTCCATTTTAGTTGAAGCTCTTACTAATCAGATATAGATAGCATGAGTCATCCTGATAGCATAAGTAGTGGGCAGTTTTAATTAACCATTTAGTTGTGGTTGCAGTACTTACTAGTCAGACACAATTAGCATGTGACACCCCAAACCCAGCAGTTGTTGGCACTTTTATTTCAGTCCATTGGAGTTGCAATACTTACTAGGCAGGTACAGCATGTCACAAAACAACCCCAGATCCACCAGTTGTTGGCATTTTAATATTCATTCTGTGATAGTTGAATCTGATTACTAGTCATATATTAAGTCAAGTTTATAGCACTACTTTAGTTATGCTTGTCTATGATCGAGATACTGTGCTCCAAGTCGTCCATAACCGCGGACACGGCTTTCAGAAAGATTTTACCCTGTAGGGGTGCACAAATAGCAACACACACACGATCAACCTCGGAAAAACCAACTCAAAACCCAACGAGGCTTTCACGATAAAGCAATCACAGGGTTCATAAAATATTTCAGGGGGCCACCCCACTAAGCTACCCGCAACGAAGTTGGCCGGCTCCGTGACGGACCCAGGGTTTGTGTGGACGGCGGTAAACGACTGGAAACCCGAAAGTGTGACTAGGCTTGTCGATACAGCGAAAACGTGTCACGATCGAAAACAGTACAGGTGCTCCACGCACAATCGTAAATAAAGCAGTAAAGCATGGCATAGGTACATGATAGTAATAAAGCCCCAAACTAGTTTGTGGTCCCAAGAAATAAGAAATGAATCAAGCTCTGGCTAAGGGGATTCATGGTCCCATATGCGGATAGTACGATAGTCAAGGAACAGGTATCAAGTACTCGGGGTCCTAAGGGACACAAGTGAGCGTGGAAGAACCAAATAACATTTATTGCCCACCGATGCCTCTGCATTAGTTATATCTAGCAATTCAATATTAAGTTGTAATTAAAGCCATGATCATCTCCAGCATTAAGCATGTGCCAACCTTCCAATAACGGTGGAACAACAATGACGCGAAGCAGCACCTGAGCAAGCAACTACGACTCGCAAGGCCGACTATCTATCAAACAACAGGCAATAGGATGTGTCCAAGGCAATATAGAGGCTGCAAGGAATATAAATGGTGCATGGAAACTAAAGCATCGGAATACGGATAGCAATAGATCAACAGGAGGAAGTAAAGACTATAAATGCAAAATAGGTAGAAAGGGGGAGAATGCTCGCCTGGGAAACACTGTCGAAGATACATTATCCGAAGAACTTGTTGATACTCACATCCACACAACGGCCTAATCCGCGAAGAAGCAAATCACTAAAAGAAACACCAGATGCACTATTTAATACTACGGCAGAAGAATCGACATGTTTATGATATGATGCATGACATGGCAAAGATGCGATGCAATTAGGCAATATTAAGCGGAACCGGGGTCCTGACAATTAATTAATAGGTTCATGTTGTTTAGGTACCCCACAATTTAGATGTTGTATTAACAAGGCAAAGCATGTCATCGGTTCGCTACACAAATTTAAATGGGGGCCAATATAAGACTAGAATAGCCCGCATATAGCCTCCATATTTAATTTAGGTGAATCGTTGAAATAGCCCCAAACACCAACAATATGCATGCAAGTATGAACAATTTATATGCAACAAGCAGATATAGCATTTATTAAAAATAGAGGCTCGGGAAGGTTCACACATGTCAGGTTGACGATCTTCGGGTCTCGGAGGGCTTGGGGTTCGACAGGTTCGGCTTCAGACTCTGGGATCGGTCTTCGGGTCTGTGTAGACGGTCATGGCGTCCGGGAAGGTGACCTTGGTTTGGGGCTTCGGATCCATCTCGACGCTCTTGTCGCCCACATCGACTGCCTTAGGGTTCTGGCCTCCGGTGGTCGTTGAAGGACTTGGTTTGGCGTCGGTGGTACATTAGATTCTTCCAAATCGGTGTCGAGCTTGTGTTGGACCTTGTTGCAACCTCATCCATCCTTGGCTATTCCTCGTGGGCTCCGCCGCATACAAACCAAAACACCACCTACATCACAACTCACTGCACTGGTCGGTCACTAAGTTTGCATCCTCAATTTAACATATCCACAACATCTCGTCGATACCAGATCAATTAACACAACCACTAGGGAAGCTCGACGTGAGGTCTTCGAGAACTTGGACAGCAGGGAGGCATTGGACACCATGTCGCAGGAGCGAGATGGGGCCAGGCAGCTCCGGTCGATGACGGACGGCTCAGGAGGAGATGCAGGAGAGGCCTGCTGTGGCGGCGCGCGAAGCGGGGAGCCACGACTGCAGGGACGCGCGATAGGGGTCCGGGAAGCAGGCTCGAGACGGAATCGACCGCGGCGGCTGCGGCTGGACCCTTTGGGCTTGGTCGACGGCTGCCTCCCCCGCTAATAAAAAAACCTTTAATTTATCTGTTCATTTATTTTTATATAAAAGACTTTTGCAAATAGTTTTTAGACAAATAAAAGATTCGAGAGACACCGGGATTTATAGTTTGAAATTAAGGAGTGTTTTAGAAATCAAAAGTGGGCTTTTAGAAAATAGTTTTAGGCGAACAAATGCATACAGACATGATGATGCTCAAATGCAATGTGGCGTGATGACATGAGCATGCGGTCATGATGATGCACAAAACAAAAACACAACGATTTTCTAGTAGTGGTTTTAGCGGGGTGCTACATAAGGCATATAGTTGCATTTCATGCACTAGGATATACATAGATATAGAAGTATAAGGGCTACATCTGACATGATGTATATTGTTGTGGCGGGACTAGTTCGTCTTTATGCAGATGGTGTGTCCCAGGGCATAGTGCCCAAGAGAAAGCTTGTTGTGGCTGATCTAATGTCACTGCTGGCTCCTGGATACAGACCTCACTCTGTTGCCGTAACTACTATATATACACACAAAGGAGTGCGAAGTGTGTTTCAAAGTTTACGTGACAATAGTGAAAGCGACCGTCACGGTAAACACTAGAACCAAAGTCTCACTTTGTCACCAAAACGAATACTTCAACCCATTATGATATAATGGTATGAATGTCAAAGTTAGGAAGACATTAACGATTTGCAAAGACATAATGATCTAGTAAAACAGAACATGGATAAGACGTTTTCCATAAGCATGCATGATCAATAAACGCATATGCGCTATGGTTTATGATGAGTAAATGCGAGCTAGATTATTTGTACTCTAGTGCAAGTGGGAGACTGAAGGAGATATGCCTTAGAGGCAAATAATAAAGTGTATTGTTTGATATATCTCTTATGTTCATAATACTTTCATATTGTGCTATAACTGTATTAATACAAAACATTAATACACGTGTGGTATGTAAACAAACCAAGTCTCTAGTTACCTCTAGCAAACTAGTTCATTAGTCATGAGGATGATCTAGGGTTTTGAGATCATGGGCATTTATGTAAATTGACAATGAGGTCATGTCATTAGTTGAATGATGTGATAGACAAATAGCCCAACAAGTTGTATCATAATGAGATCTAGTTACAAAAGTTCACCATTAATGATAAACTATGGAAACCTCGCAACCTGATCCTTAGACTGTGAGATAATGCAAATCACCGTTCTAGAGGGAGCTTAGATGGTATCAAGTATCATTCTGTGACTTGATGATCAAAAAGGTGCCACTCAGGTTTCCCAAAAGGGCGTGTAGAGGAGTACATATCAAGACCAGGGACCATCCATGTAACGGACAAATACATTTGTGGTCATCTCGGTGATGTTGCATTAATGAAGCGTGAAAGCATGTGACTAGGTCACGGAATGCAACGACATGGGAACGAGAAAACAAGTTCATCGGTAACGAGATTGAACGAAGGTATGGAGATACCATAGATCAAATTCGAGTGAACTAGGTATCAAGTGGAAAAGGGAATGGGAAACAACGTTTACGATTCAAACGCCATTATCATCATGGAATGCATAGGGGTCATTATGGGCATTCTAGTCCCGCTATTGATCATTGATGGAGATCATGTCTGTGCCATTCCCGAGCCATGGGGAAATACCCTTAAGGGTACGATGAGCTAGAGATCCTCTGTAAGTTGGAATCACCATATGAAAGAGAAAAGGAAACCGGAAAGGTTCCGTGAGAGAACCGGAATCGTTCCGGGAAAGTTCCGAAGTCATTCGGAGGAAATCGAAAGGGAACCGAAAGGTGTTTCGGGTCAAATTGGATTTTTTAATATGTATTTACATATTAATTAATGTAATTAATATTAAATATAATATTAAAATCTAATTTGAAAGAGAATTCCACTAATGGACCAAATTCCTAGGGAAAAGGGCCCATGAGGGAAAAGCGCAAGAGGGAAGGGCCAAAGGGGCCAAGGCCTAGCCGCCTCATGGGGCCCACCCAGCCAGCCTAGGGCTGTGCGCGGGGTGGGGCTCACCCCTGGCCGGCTGGCCCATGAGGCCCATGGCGCCTCCCCCTCTCTCCCTTGTTTAGTCCCACATGGGAAACCCAAAGGGGAGGGCACACCTCCCTCCCCTATATAAAGGGGTGCCCATGGGTGGGAATAGACACACAATTTGAGATGTTCTCTAAGGAATTTTCCGTAGAGAATTACTCCCTCTCTCTCTCTACATAGTTGTCTCCACGCGTTGGCACGGTCCCAAGAAAGGACTATTCGCGCAAGAGACAGCGCACCTGCAGCACGCCGTTGTGGTGCAAGGATTTCAAGCCGGAGATCTACTTTGCACTCCCGGCAGAGATCAAGGAGTCGGAGGTCGTCATCGTACACCGTGTGTGTATGAAACCTCGAGGGTGCCTCATATGAGGGCATCTTGGATGTCGTGAGCGGGAGCTGCTACACGATGAAGATGAAGCAAGGGGTGACCTGCGAGGAGCATCGCAACCTTGAGGTCGGCTACGAGTTCGACTACTTCAATCATGTTCCCCTCGGAACATTAACCACATGCGGTCTACAAGGGTATGTATTCTATACGCTCCGGTCGTTACTGCATTACTACATAGATAGATCTTGGCGTTAGGGAGTTCCAACGTAGGGTTTGTTTTGTTTTCTGCTACGGAACCCTTCAACGGCACCGCAGGAGAAATGAGAGAGAGAAACCGGAATAGTTCCGTGTAATACCTGATGTCGATCAAAAGGGGTCTAGGAGTTCTGGAGTGAAGGAATATAATAATATATGTATTTTATATTAATTGGATGAATTAATATTAAAATATATATTTTTATTTTAATTGGCAGCCTAGTGCTAATGGGCCTCACCCGGAGGGGAGGCCCAAGAGGGCAAGGTGTCTAAGGGAGGAGGGCCAGCCGGCCACCCTAGTGGGCTCCCCACGTGGGGCCCACCTAGGGCCGGCGGTCCCCCTTGGTGGCTGGCGGCTGTAGGATTAGTCCCACACCGCCTATCCCTTGGGTGGTGCCCCTCCCCTCCCACTATATATAGGGGGGTCACCGCCCCTTGGAAACCATCCCATTCTCTCTTCTCTCTCTCATTTTCTTTGAGGATTTCTCCATAACATTGGAGAGGACTTCAGGGGGTTTGAGTTCTCCACCTTCACACTACTATCATGTGATCTTCGGTCTGCCATCTTTCTTCTTTCGCTGCTCGTCTGGATCAGAGCTCGGGAGACGTCGCCTACACCGAAAGTGTGTAGTACTTTGGAGGCGCCACACTTGGTGCGCTTGGAGCTGCTCGTCTTCATCAACATACGTCTTCCTGCGTAAGGCGTTTCTCGATCTTCAAGGGTATGAACACCGTCTTTTGCTTTCTGTTACTTATGCCTGCATAGTATAGATCTTGGTATTAGTGTTTGCATAGCTAGATTTTTTTGTTTTCTACTCCGAAACCCTACAAAACCCCCACATAGGCCCTCCCTAGGAGGAAGGAGGCCCAAGAGGGGAGAGGTGGCGGCCCTTGGTGAGATAGGGTGCGGGGGTGGGGGGCTCCCACCGCCGTCGGCCACCAAGTGGGCTAGGGCACGAGCAGGTGGGGCCCACCTCGCCGGCGGCAGCCCCTCCTCCCACCCCCTCCCAAGTTTAGTCCCACCCCGGGACTTGGAGAGGTGGGAGTGCCTAGTTTTCTTCTATATATAGGGGTGCCATTCACCCCAATTCCTCATCCCAAAATTGGCCTTTGTCATTCTCTCTCTCCCTCCCTCTCTCCTTCTCTATGCGTTCCCAAGTAAGGAACATGCTACACGAGGTTGAGATTTCTCCACCCAGCGCACGCCGTTATGCTATTGGAATGAGTCTGGATCTTCTTCTTCTGCTGCCTTGCTGGACCGGGGCCTGAGAGACATCTTTTACACTGGACATGTGTAAAACTCGACGAGGCACTACCACTAGTGGTGCTGGACGCTTGAAACCTTTTAGACCACGAGGTCTGCTACGCTCGGCTTTATCAATAATGTTTATGCGAGAACGTAATCCCGCGTCCGGTTTTCAAAGGTATGAATACCATATCCCGCTTGTTACCGTACTTCTCCATAGATAGAACTTGGATTGGTGCGTTCTCGTAGTAGGAATTTTTTTGTTTTCTGCCACGGAACCCCTTCATTGGTATCAGAGCGATCTATGCGTAGATGTACCAGTACGAGGAAAACACACGTGGATTGTGTGAGCTTTGATTTTCTAATTGCTACCCTCCTACGTGTACTTGGTAATATCGCGGTAATGTCGGATGAAGCGGTCCGGACCAACCTTACGACCTTGAGGTCGGACGGGTACGACTACATCATCCACGCTCTTGCATGAGCGTAACGCGCGTACGGTCTACAAGGGTATGTTACCGTTGTCTTCCTCTGTTACTGCATTACTGCATTATGGTCTACAAGGGTATGTTACCGCTTACGGTCGAGGACGATGAGCGGCTCCTTCGGCTCGTCATCAGCAACGGTGTCCCGGTCGTTTGGCTCAGCGCTAGGGAGCTCGCCGACGCTGTTCCGACCAGTGAAGCGCGAGGCGGCGTCACCGTCGCCGTCGCACTTGCCACCTCGCATCCGTGCACGTGACATCGTCATCAATGAGCGTCGTGCGCCGTCACCATCAAGTGGACACCTTTGGCTGGAGAGGCCGAAGCCCCGCACACCGAATACCAAGCCGGCGGACTGGGTTGTCCCCGTCGACGAGGACGAGTTCGTCCTCAGGATGGCGATGGAACGTTCATTGAACGGCGTTCCGCCAATGTCGGCACCCGATGCGTGCGCCTGGTCCAGGACGGACTGTGAATAGGCGGAGGTCGAACATGTTCGCCGTCTGCAAGAGCAGCCGAGCGCGGCGCTCGCCGGCAGCGCGCCTACCAGGGTGCGCCGCTCATCATCCTCTATGATGACGACATGCCCTTAGTACAGCCCTGGCGCTGTGGCGACCCCGACCAAGGCAGCTCCCCGACATCGCAGACACCGAGCGACAACGACGACGGGACCCATGACACTGACTACACGTTGTTCTACCGCCATTTTGGCATGTGAACGGGCTCGGGCTTTAGCGGCGGCATCAACATTAGCTGTTTTTATTTTTTTAGTTTTTCTTAGCCTACTACTGTCAAAATTCGGGTATATGTCTGAATTTGACATAATATGTATGAACACGCCTATAATTTAATGAAATCACCTATGTTGATTTTAGATTTCGTCGTGTTTCACTGAATTCAGGCCAACCGTGGGAACTTCTGGGAACACGAGTGGGAAACTGGGTGTTGCCGGGCCGTATCCGTCCGACGCTAAATAAGGACGGGATTGGGCCCGGGAACGCCGAACGAGTAACTCTTATGGTAACTACTACTAAGAGCATGACTAATAGAGCCAGTAAAATGGGCAAACCCTTATAATAACAGCTAGTTTACGGGTTTCGGCGAGAAAACGGCGGCGATTAGCACCCGTAAATGTTGCAGTCCGTAATTTTTTATGGGCCAGCCCAAAAACCGCCCGACGACCTATGCAAACAAGGGCTGGGATGCCGACCCGGATGCGACCAGCATGCCACAGGCTGTTTGCACGCGAGTTCGTTTCAGCTCTTCCCCTGTCCCGCCTAGCCGCCGATCTCCACGCCCCCACCTTCTCCTACAACACCGCGGCTGGATCCCAGTGGAATGGACCTCGAATCGGCCCCACTCACCTCTGGAGGCAATTCGCAGCAGCCTCCCTCACCGGTATTGACCATATCTCTGGAGGCCACAGGAGGGCTTCCGACGAACGCTGACATGGCGAAAATGGTCGCCGCCACCAGCGTGAAGAAGAGGAAGCGGGCGGGAACGCACCTCGTCCCGCAACCAGGAGCTGCCCCCACCGGCTGCCCCTGCCCCTGCACCGGCTCCTGCCCCCGCGGCTGCCCCTACCCCTGCACCGGCCTCGAAGACGAAGCCGAAGAGACCAGCCCACCGCAGCGCCCTCCCAACGGTCACTGCCTCTCCGCTCTCGTCTTCCCCTGACACCGCCCCACATGTGCTCGAGGAGATGCCGCAAAGGTATGTTAGTTTGTACTCCGAGTCTAATGAATCCCAGATCGATTTACTGTGACATTTATCTCTGATTTTAGCAACAATGGACATGTGGGGTTCATGGATCTCTTGAATGAGACGACTGTGAACACCGACATTCCCCCACTCGCTCCATTCGGCAACGAGGAGGAAGAGGATGAGGAGGAGGAAGAGGTGACAGAGGTTAACACTGTGGGCGAGGTGAAGCCGAAGAAGAAGAGAACTTCTAACTACACGGAGATAGAGGATGCAACTTTGTGTCGTGCTTGGGCTCAAGTTGGAATGGATGCGGCCGCGGGCACGGATCAAACCGGGAAGCGCTACTTGCAGCGCATTGAGGATAGATTTTTGAAGCTCATGCCTCGAGTACGCCAGCCGGTGTATCGCACTCTCTGATCCCTTCAAGTTTGACAAGCCAGTGGGGAGCAAAAAGGCCAAGGAAAGGCTAAGGATGGATGCTGATGCATCATTGCTGTGGGACAAGTTTGATCAAATGATGAAGATCAAAGAGACAATGACGATGAAGACATTGGAGACAAAGCTTCTCATCACCGAGAGGAAGAAAGCGGTGGAGCTTGCAAAGGTGAAAGCCTCGCGAGGAGATGCTAGGCGTAAGGCCGAGTTGGAGGAGATGAAGCTCAATGTGAAGAAAGCCAAGGCAATGAAGAAACTCTTGGCCGAAGAGAGGAAGATAATGATGATGTCCACCAAAGACATGAATGAGTAACAATTGGAGCGGTGGAAAGACCACTGCGGACATCACGGAGAGAAAAAGGCTAGCTCGTCTAAGTGGAACTGGAGGTGTCTCGCTTGAGCATGGTGATAACTCACATTCATAATCCTCCCTGGCATGATTCTCCCTTGAACTGTTTGCGTATGAATTTGTTGTGAACTGCTTTGTTGAATTGATGTAAAACTATGAATTATGTATCAAATGTTTGCATTTTTTCTACATATTGTATGAAAATCTGTCTGTATCATTTTTTTACGGATCAGAAGGCTGTTTTACAGGTTGCGAGTAAGGACGCTCACGTGTGCTAGAGCCCTCGAACATAAAAATTGCAAGTACACGACTTGTACTCGCGTTTTACGGATCAGACGTTTACGCGCTCTGTTTGTCGTACTCTAACACACGGTGCATAGCCGCCGGGCTTGGCAACTAGCCTGACGTGCTCATCCGAAGGAGGTCAGAAAGATCTCGCCGCCTTTGCGCTGACTCGGTACCGTCTGGACTCCAGTCGACGCACGCGGCCCTTCCATTGCTTCATTCCACCTTCCACGTCAAAACCTCCTCGCCGGGCGCAAACCCCACACAGATCCCCTCCTCGTCAGACCATCTCTCCTGGCTCCCGCACCCGGAATATCCAATCCAATCGAAGTTGTCCCCCCTTGCGGCCAAGCCACCACACGCCGCCGCCGTCGCACCCCTTTGGGTCGCTACCACCGCCGCGCCCCGCCCTGATGGGGCACAGCGCGAGGAAGAAGAAGAAGAGGGGCGGAGCCGGGCGCAAGGCGGGCAAGGACCACGCCGCGCAGCTCGAGGGCGACCAGACCGCGCTTGCCGACGAGCTCACTGCGCTGTAAGCCCCATTGTTAGCAGTTGTTCGCCGCTTTGGCAGATTCCGTGTTGCGCCGCTATTCCGATTTTCGAATCCTGCGAACCAAATGTTGTTCGGTTGTTTCTACATGAATAATCTGGTAGCATGTGGTGCCCCCGTCAAGTTAACCTGCGGCAGTATCCCCGACCACTGCTGCTATGAGATTCTGAAGCTGTATTAATTCATCACCTTTTGTTTTTTGGAATTGGGTTGCCACACTGACAGACATAGCTAGTCCACACTCTTAGTCGACCCTACATTGTATCATATGTCAATGTTAGAACCCTCCGTTTTGGTGATTTTAGGTGTCAAGTACTCCCTCCGTTCGGAAATATAAGACGTTTTAGTTTTGTACAATGAGTGTATCTAGACACTTTTTAGTGTAGGTTCACTCCGAACCTCTATGAACCTATACACTAAAAGATGTCTATACATTCGATTCACAAAGCTAAAACGTCTTATATTTCCGAACGGAGGGAGTAGATTGTAATTGTGGATGGTCTGCAGGTGACCGATATTTTGTCAATTGCCAGCTCTACTCGGTGTGGCGTACTTGTGATACTTGTGCCTGGCCTTATTGTTCTTCCTTTGCTTTGCGGTCACCAAATTTGAATTATGGGAGTGTGGATTATTATCCAATATGTATGTTTGATGTATGACTGTTGATCAAAGTAAACAAGTCATGGGTCTATTTTGAATTTCAGGTCGGACTAAATACTTGTTAGTAAGGCAAATTCTATCTGTCTTACTCTACAAAATGTCAAACAAAGTACTAACACGTTTATATATTTTCTCCCTGCTTTTCCCTTGCCTTGTTCATGTGGTCTTAATGTCACCTTTTGATACATCCATTAGGGCTGCAATTTTTCTTGAGGACTTCAAAGTAACATCAGAATCCCCTCACACCCGATTTAGCATATGTGTCAGGTATTTTCTTGTATGAGCCGAAACATACTTATAAGTGTGCCGCTATACATTTGGCTAACTAAAGTATTGGTACCAATGAACAACATAAATAGGCCTTACTCTGACGGCATGGGCTTTGGAGATTTAAATGTTTCGGCTATTTTGGATGTAATGTAAGTTTTTTTTCTTTTCTTAAGCAGATGCATTGTCGGTTTGCACTAGATGACATCCATCTTTTGATTATAATATAGTTGTTTTGCTGGTTACCCCCACAAGTGCCCAAAGTTGCGGATCATACCTGAGAAAAGCTTGTCTAAAGAAGATGCTGATCGTCTACTTTCCCTGCTTGTCGAACAGGTATATTTGATTCATCTGACTTTATTACCCATGACTGTTTGTTGAATCCTTTTCAAAGAGGGTAGTTGCGTTGCCCTCATGATTTGCAACTTGCAACGGATCAAAAATATATCATGGACGATGTAAAGGTCCGATTAGTTTTATGGTGAGAAGGAGGGGCCTAAGTGATATAAGGTCTTGTTTTGAAATAAGTTAGATGAAGATAAGGTCTTTTCAGAGTTTGCTTAGGAATTCAATTTATCTGGCTTGCTCGTTTTTGGTGTAGTTTCTTGGGTGAAGTTGAGCACACCACTCATTCACCATTTGTGTCTATAAGCATATTTTGTGAAGAACCTACGAACAAAACATCTGCACATCTTTTCATTAAGAGGAGAAGCAAATGGCTGCAAGAATTGGGCAGCAAGTGCTGGGATCAAATATGGAGGACAAGGGGCACAACTCTAACTACAACTACAATGACACAACTAACCTAGCTCACACATACTAACACCACGACCGTTAACAGTAAAAAAAAACTAGAGATTATAATAGCCACACGACCCTTAACAGTAAACATAAGAAAAGATTCAAGTTTGTGCCTTGTGGACTCCACAGGGTCATATTGCTATGTGGTTTTCCTGTAAATGTAGTTTTCATTCGATCGTTATTAGTCTTGGAACTGTCATACTGTAAAATTATAAGGGCAGTGCAGGCTCTGCATGTGCATTTGTTTATGAGTTGTTTGCATTGAAATGGTAAAGCAGGTTATGTGCCTTTCTTGGCAAGTATCTAGAGTAGCACCCAAAAGCTGAGTACTCTACAGTCTGTAATCCAGTCAAGAAAATTACTATGAAGTTTTTTTTTTCAAATTTTGATTAGAAAGAATGCCAAGACAATTTATGTTTCAGTAGTATCTTATTAAATTCAAGTTTAGCTTTTGTGTCAGCAATGTGAAATGTGCTAATTGGCTTCCTTGGTATTCTTATAGGTGTTTGTGGACTAAACATTTTTTACTCATCTTTTGTCTTTGTTATTAGGCAAACATTTATTCCCGAGAAGGGCGTGTTATGATTTTCGATTTGGTAGAGGCTGCCCAAGAATTCCTGTCAGAAATTGCTCCAGCTAATGATCCGACGAGCACTGTAAGTCAACCTATTCATGGCAATCAGTGGAAATACATAACATGGGACATGTGTCTCTTTTCATTTGTATGTGCTTAATGAAACTAAGAATGCATTGTTCATGAATTATTTTGTTTCAATAATTTAACAATCAAGATTCATAGTTTGAGCTAGCCATGTTTCATTGACCTAAGGTTCCTTGGGCATCCTCTCCTCCTATTGCTCATTGATGTTGACAATGTAGACGAGCTACCTTTTCTTGTTGATTTCCACCTGGTTAGCTAAAGTTGCTTTTAACTTGGGATGATAACCTACACGGCACATTCTTAGGTTAATACACTACACATTCTTGTCTTGTTGCACTTCTAGTTTTGACTCGTTTGTTCAGTTAATTTTGTCATAGTTACCTCAGAGGTTTCTTGGTAGTTGGCACCATGTTGATGATGTTGTGGTAGTGATCTGTTCCGCACAAGCAATAGCCTAGCTATACTAAGATCCCAGGATTTGATGTATGCATGAGATTACTTTTTTTCTCTGTCATTGGTGGATAAAGTTTATCTTGTTTTCTTCCCGAGCTTTAGCGTAAAGAACATATCTGAGGAGGCTTATTATCCTATGGTGCAGGCTCCTCACTTGGTCTCAAACACAATACATCAAACAGCTGATGCAGATGCTAAAGTTAGCCTTGACAGTGGTTCTTACCCTGGAATCTCTTACATTTTTAACTCATTTGATCTGTTTAGTCAGTTATATGATGACAATAGTTGGCAAAGGCAAAGTTTCGATCCGATAACTGATAGTGCGAAGAAAACTATTGGATCTCCAGTCCAATTGAATGTCAAAAGCAAGAGGAAAACGATCGATGAGAAATCCCGTTTTTCAGCTGATAAGATTAATGCTGCAAAAAGTTCATCTCGGGATAATGCTGAACAGCATGCCATAAAACATGGTAATACACGTGATGCAGTTCCAAGTTTACATGTTGTTGCAGAGGAGACTGATAATGACAGCAAAACTTTGTCCACAAGCAATGGAGGAGGTATGTCAGATACTCCAGATAGCAGTTCCAGCAGTGTCCATGAACCTGAGGTAATAAATCAACACACCTATAGGTTTTCCATGCTTTAAGATTTTCTCGAATACATGATGCCTTGTCATTTGCATGTTTACAACAAAAAGGAGACAACCTAAGGTTACTTAAGTCTGTTTCAAGGAATGAAGGGACACCTACATGAACTTTCTATTGTTGTTTGACATCCTACTTTTTTAATGGCTTTGGATTCTTTATTACAATGTTTTTAGGTATTGTCGTGATGCTTATTTCTAATTTTTTTTGGCAAACATCTTATATGTTACTTTCCATCTATGTATTTGTCTCAGTATTTTGATAATTTTGTATCTGGTTGATAGGTTGCATGGCCATACATTGTCCCTCGGGTGTCATCTTTTGTTGCAAAAAAAGATATTCCCTCCGTCCCAAATTAGTTGTCCCAACTTTGTCTATATACGCATGTTACACGAAACGCTGTATAGATACATGCGAATCTAGACAAAGTTGGGACGGAGGGAATACATGTTTGTTTGATGGTTTGCTTTCCTTTTTGTGAAATCTGATGGTTTGCTCGAAGTGGATCATTGATGTGTTTTAGTAAATATGCATTGTACCAGATGTATACTATTCTTGCTGTGACCTACTTGTCTCTGCAGAGTACACCATGTAACTGAAACTTCTGCTCCCACTTTACTACATACTATGTTCCTGCTTGCTTTTGAACATTCACGTCTACACTGATTTAATTAAGTGACTCTTCCAGATGCTTAATCTGACCAAATATTTGTCAATCCTTGTAGGACTCTGACCTTGAAGATGAAGCTTGGAATGATGAAGGTTCAGACTCTGGCTCTTCAAATGCACCATCTTATGTTTCAGACACGCTTGATGATGCTGCACGAAACAAGAAAAAGGATTTAATTCTGGTATTCTTTTTTATTTGAAATGATATTTTCTTGTCTCCTGTTTAAGCGAGAGTTTATGCTTAATTAGTGATCATATTTGGTATCAGGTACACTTGCTTCGGCTAGCGTGTGCATCAAAAGATTCTCTTTCAGCTGCTTTGCCAGAAATATCATCAGAGTTATGCAACATAGGGGTGTGTATACATCTAGAATTGTTATTATGTTTTCTTGTGGACTTTTCTTGATCACTGTTCCCAATTGAATGATCTACATATTTTTTTGGTTAACCAGGTTCTTTCTGAATGGGCTAAGGAATTAATTTCTGAATCTCCTGCTGTTTTTGGGGAAACTTTTGATCGTGTTTTTGGGCAACAAATGGTATGCACACCTGATAATATTCTGCTCACTCGTGATTTACCTTGTAATGTTGCTCATCTCTAATTATTTATTGGCTGTCTGATGTCATAAATAGATCTCTTCAGAGTGTTCTGTATTTTGGAGGGCTGACAGTTCATCATCTAGGCCAAATTCCCGTTATTTGAATGATTTTGAAGAGCTCCGTTCACTTGGTGAGTTTCTTACTTGAGGGTGTTTTGTGACTATCTCAGGCCTAGGTCCTATCAGTTATTATTTCGGAAGAATTTGATGTCGGAATTTGTCCAGTTAGTGTCTTCTGTATTATGTAAGGAAGTTCTAGTACATGATACAATTATGAAAAGTTCAAATATGATCGGGGCCATAAGGAATGGGATTCATGAAAATATCTGACGCTAACTGATCTGTGTTATATAGGCCTTCTGGCAGTAGGTCTTAGCTCCATGTACCAATGGTAAGTAGCTAACACAGTGTCGCTGGCTTGTTTTGTAATTGATTTCTCATTTGATATGGTGAGTAAAAAATTATGTTCAGATAATTTGCATCTTCATTTAATATGGTAACTAAATTGGTATGCTAAATTTGATTTTCATTTGATATGGGACATAAAATTCTTATGTTATAATAATTGATAATTGTACAAGTTATGTGTTGATGCTGTCATATGTCCTCAAATGTTGCTCATTTTAGAGTAGTTTAGTACTATACATTAAAAGTATGCACCTTAGCATTGAATTCATGGTGATGTATAGTAAATTGCTGAATGTATTTTTATGTCTTAGCATAACTTCTAAGACATCATGTATGATAGGTCAGGGAGGCTTCGGTCGTGTTACATTGTGCAAAAACAAGCTCGATGGGCGCCAATATGCTGTAAAAAAGATACGCCTCAAGGATAGAAGTCCTCAAGTGAATGAAAAGATTCTAAGGTTTTTATATGTTGAATCTTATATTTTAGTTGAAATGTGCTGTCACATCATGCTGTTGTTCTATCCTTTTCATGTACATAATTCGAATTTGTCTTATGGTGTAATTTTTACACAAATCATTCATTTGTTCGCTACTTGGTCCATCATTATTGCACCTGAGTGTACCTGCTGCATTAGAAAAAGAAAGGAATATCTTCAAATTTCAAAATGAAAATAATATTTATTTCTTTTGTTAAAAATGTTGGTTTGTGTTCTCGCGCAAGAAGAATTATATGTGTACCAAATTTGGCTTATTTTGTCCTGGGAGCAAGCGTGCCATTTTTGCTGCAAAAAATTGCAAGTGTACATAGTATTGCCACATGCACAAATGTATGTCTATATCCCTATGATGTTGACTTGAGCAAAAAGGAATCTGCAATTTCACTGTTGCCTTGACATAAACTGTTGAGATGACTCACTGAGTACTAACATGTTCTAAAACTGGTTTGACAGTAGTGTACTATATAACCCTGAGAGTTTCAGTAATGTATTTTCTTGTAGGTTTAGACATAGTAATACCATGTAAATTTATGTTGCTTCCGTGTTATTGATAATTGTCCAGTAACAGAGTAACTGTTATCTTTTCTATATTAAAGCTCTTTCTGCATTATCATTCCCAATTATATTCTATGAGCCCCTCTGATCCCAATGAAAGTCACTTTGGACATTGACACGGCTTCAAGACGACAATTTGACCATCAATTTATATGATATATGTTGCTTCACCTAATAAATAACTATTTTATGAAAATATATTTGATATCGAATCTACTAATTTAATGTCAATTTCATCGTGCCGGTGCTGGTAATTTTGTACTTTGATGGTAAATTCTGGAATGATCTGTGTTTGGAATCAGAGGGAGTGGTACTTTGTATACTTGTAGTATTACAAGTTCTTTTTTGTGGCGTTTGTATTTGGGGTTTTCTCCAGCATTCCTGATCTCTTTCCTTATTATGTAATTAATATTTGGGCGAGGTACTCAGAGAGGTTGCCACACTTTCACGACTACAACATCAGCATGTTGTTCGCTACTACCAGGTGATTATTTGTGCACATGTTTTTTCATCAGAAGTTACAATGTTCTACAGTTCTATCTCTTAGCTGCATCTTTGACATGTCAGGCATGGGTTGAAACTGAATATGGTCATCATCATGTTCTGAATACCGGTGCGTCACGCACTGCCGAGAGCTCCTTGTATAGTTTCGATGACATCAGTTTATCAGATGCCGGTGCTGGAAATAAGCAGGAATCCACATACTTGTACATCCAAATGGAGTATTGTCCTAGGTACGTTTTAGCACATTGTGCACCAGGATTTTTTTTATAGGAACATAGTGTCTAAACCTGGTCCCACTAGATTATAGTGAAACTATGGTGCTATTTAGTGCACGACAATTGAAGGAAACAGGAAAAACATCAGATGTGAGCAACATGACAACACTGCATCTCTCAGGCTGTCAGTACCTGCAATACTACTTTAAATAAATGAAAACATGTATATGAGGATCTGATTTTCGTGGCATTTGTGATTTCTAAAAGTTGAGTACATGTACATGAGGAGTGATGTTGCATATGCCTACTTCTAGACCATGTGATAGCAGACTACGTTGTCGGTTGCATGTTTTCAGGAGCTCAGGCAGGTAGGCTTTTCATGGTTGGGCCTGGCTAGGGGTTACCTGCAAGCTTGATTGCTGACCTGACAGCTGCTAGCAGCCCAGCATAGTAGTTTTATTTTATACACTCATTTTTAGAAGGAATCAATGTCAATATTTTGAGAACAAAATAATATATTAGATATATGGTTATGAAGGGTCAACCGTAAAAATCTAAGCTGGGTCATGGGAATGATCTTTGGTCTGAGAATTCAGATTGTTGCAACTGTGGATTGTGGAATCATTCTGTATCTACAGTATGTTTTTTTCATGTAATTGCACCGTACTCATACTGTTAACTAGGATATTGATGATGGTTGCTCTTTATGTAACTTGTTTTGACTTTTGAGTGTTGGTTGCAGGACCCTGCGACAGGACTTCGAGACATATAGTTCATCTTTTAATGTTGACCATGCATGGCATCTATTTCGACAAATTGTGGAAGGACTAGCACATGTTCATAGTCAAGGAATCATACACAGGGACTTGACACCTAGCAACATATTTTTTGATGTGCGCAATGATATCAAAATTGGGGATTTCGGTCTTGGTAGGTGCACTTCCTAATGATATCTGGAACTGACATTGATTTGCAATTGGCTGATTTTGATTTTAATTTTCATCTGTATGTATTGGTTAAGCAACAATTCTTAAGGTTTGTTAGAAAATATAATTAATTGGTATCTTATACTTCGCCCTAGAGTTTTGATGCTGTGAGTTATCTGGTTATTCTCTATCAATCAGTATTCCTACTTTTGTGGGTTTCTTACATCTGAATTTTGTTAGCTTGGGAAATGTTTGTATTACCATACTGTTAAATACCGTATGAGGTCACCATTTCAATCTCTTTCTCGGTTTCTCCAGTATGTTGACATTTGAATATCGAATGATTCCACTAATGTAGTTCACATTTTCAACTGTCAGGATTTACTTTGTTATGGCAAGTTTCTTTAGCTTTGACATACCCTGAATTACAGGGATTTTCTGTTTAGTTGATTGCCATATTCCGTGTGAAGTTTAATTGTTTAACTCTAGGCGATTGAGGGAAATTTGAACTGAAAACATTTTTTCATTGCTCTCAGCCAAATTTCTAAAGCTGGAACAGCTGGATCATGACCTATATCTTCCTACTGAAGCAACCGGCGTTTCAATGGATGGAACAGGTCAAGTTGGTACATATTTTTATACTGCACCTGAGGTAGAGCAGAAGTGGCCACAGATAAATGAAAAGGTCAGAATATAGAGTTCCGATTCCTTTAGTTTACAATAATGAACAAATAGAAATATTGTTTTCTTATGATGACAACTTGATGCCAACTATAGTAGTTTCTGAAATCATTTGGGTTTTATTTTTGCTAATTTCAGGTTGACATGTACAGTGCTGGAGTTATATTCTTTGAGCTTTGGCATCCATTTTCGACAGCAATGGAAAGGCATCTTGTTCTCACCGATCTTAAACAGAAGGGAGATCCTCCAGTATCATGGGCAACTCAATTTCCTGGTCAGTCAATACTATTAAGACGCTTACTGTGTCCAAGTCCCTCTGAACGTCCATCTGCTGTTGACCTTCTGCAAAACGAACTACCTCCTCGGATGGAAGACGAGTGGTTAAATGGTAAGCTTTTGACTTGTGCATTGACGTTATGATGCCTGGTATTGTTTTATGCCTTTATATGCTTTATTAAATGAAGTTTTGCTGCACAACTAAAGACTGTTTGTCTGCTCTATGGACTATGGTACTCGCTTTGTAGGCTTCGGCTTTATTTATTCAACATTGGTGTATGCACCTCTTAAATATTGCAATTTGCTTGAGCCTTTTCTTTTTTACATAAATATTGCAACCACCTTAAAAATCAGATACTCCTATACTGTAAGTGTCAACTCGATCTGTTTGGCTTATTTTTGTTGCTGCTTTTGTGCACTTGATGCAGATGTACTTAGGATGCTACAGACACCAGAAGACACTTATGTTTATGATCGAGTTATATCTACAATATTTAATGAGGATCGTCTGGCCGCCAAGATGCAATGTCAGCATGAAAGCAGTAAAAAGTCAATTTGTAAAAATGATAACAGTGAACTCCTGGACTCCATCATTGAGGTCAGCAAAGAGGTTTTTAAGCGACATTGTGCTAAAAGGTTCCAAATATCACCATTGCATTCATTGGATGGGAAATTTACTGAAAATAGGTGTGTTTGAATTCTAGTCCACTTAGCTGATGAATATTTAATGTACAAAAAGGGGGAAACAGATGACTGTTTGTGAGACAGATACTCTGTACTGAAAAATATATTATTATTTGTAAACTTCTAGTGGAAAGACAGTGAAGATTTTAACCCAAGGAGGAGAGATGCTAGAACTTTGCTATGAGCAGCGGACACCATTTGTTATGTCCATTGCTGCTAACCAGGTTCGTAACAAGTTGGTATATCTGTTGATTTTCTTTTTTTTATGAGTATTCTTTCCTACTTGTGTGAATTTGCATGCCTTGATTTTTATACTCCATCCGTCCCAAAATAAGTGACACGAGTTTGTCTAAACTCACATATCTAGACACGTTTTAGTATATAGATACATGTGAATCTAAGCAAACCCAAGTCACTTATTTTGGGACGGAGGGAGTAGTTTACATCATATTTCCCAACTTTTAGATTGATTTATTCATTTCCTTTTTCTTCAAAAATAACCGAAAACTTGGGCTCTGACACCATGTTATTAGAGCAACTTGTCTATATCGATCAGCCCAGGGGGCATATATATATTACACATGACTTGGGTATGGAGGAAACAAATCTAGACTAATATGGACTGTAGATCAATACTAATACTCCTTAACAGTTGCTAGGTTGAAGATTTTTCTAATGAATGGTTCCAAAGCATTTATATCTGTATTAGTTCGTGTCAAGTGCTGTAGTACTCTAGTCCTTATGTAGACACTTTGTGATGCACTTGCACAACCGATAGTTTGACGAAGTGTACAGTGAGCCAATCATGCCCAGGATGGAATCTTAAATTTTAGACATATTACCCTTTATGATTTATTCCAGACTATAGTGCATCTACGCCTTATGTAATCTCATTTGCTAGGTTTCCTCCTAATGCTTTGATACTTGTTGTGCATCCTGGTAGTGTAAGTCAAGTTAACATTCAACGAACCGCTGTTTCAGCAATTTTCTTAAGCATATGATAATCCTTTTCCTTTTTAATGGTTTTGCTCTTCATTGACATGAGATTGCTGGTGAGTAAGATGATGAATAGATAATGCTTACTCACACGGTTCTCTTGCAGATATCATCGTGTAAACGCTATGAAGTATCATGGGTTCATAGAAGAGCAGCTGGCCATTCAACTCCTTTTCGCTTTCTTCAGGTAAATGCATTATATGTGTTGAATTGTCATTTTCTGCAAACAGGATTATAGTATGTATCCTTCTTTGTCTATTGTTTCTCTCTCTTGAAATCATTAGAATCATCTATAAAGGTTGTGTTCATATCTTTCTTTTCAGGGTGATTTTGACATTATTGGAGGTTCTTCACCAATAACCGAGGCTGAAGTTATTAAGGTAATTTCTTATTTTCTGCAAACAAATTCATTTCAAAAGTAGGCACACACAACTATCATGGAAGGTTCTTTTAACATTGAAGGTGTACTTTTGTTTTGTGACAAACAATTACTTCCATTCTACTATAGGTGGCTTTGGACCTTGTAAGACGTTTTTATGATTCAAAGGCAATAGTTATTCGCCTGAATCACAGCAAACTCGCTGAAGCAGTTTGTTCCTGGGCAGGAGTTCCTCAGGAACGAAGACAGAATGTTGCTGAGGTATGATACTTTTCCTTCATAGTTTCTGTAAAATTTGGAATCATTTTTATCTAAAACTTATCTTTTTCTGTTGTTCAGTTTCTATCTTCTACACTAGTTCAGTATTGTCCAAATAAGGCAGATCGTAAGTCACAATGGAGTTTGATTCGAGGGCAACTGTTACAGGTATAACCAGCACTAAAAACTATTTGAATGCTCCACGAAGCATTAAGTATGTTTATGCGTCACACGCTCTCATCAAATGTATTACATGTTATCTTCTGCATTACACTATGTTCTGTAAATTAAACATGCTACTACTTTTCTTGTAAAACTTTTAGTTACGCATGTGAACATCATAAAATAAACATTCTGTGGCAAATAGTTTCTGTGGCTTAAGCTTATTCATGTGTGAACCAGGATCTTCGTCTTTCTGAAGAAGTTGTTGAGAAGCTACATAAAGCAGATCAGCGGTTTTGTGGATCTGCAGATCTAGTACTTGCTAGATTAAGAGGGACCCTGTTCTATGGTAGTGGCTCTTACCCTTTCACCATAGTTGCTTACATTCTAGGAGTATCTAAGATGCAATCATTGTGTGTGTGCCGTTGTAGATAAATCTGCGTGCAAGGCTATTGATGATCTCTCCACTTTCCTCAAATGTTTGAGGGTATGGTCAGTTGAAGAACATATTACTATTGATGTACTCATGCCTCCTTCGGACTATTACTACACAGATCTGTTTTTCCAGGTGATGAACCTTAACTCACCTTTCTTTTTTAGAATTTTAAATCATTTACGAACAGTCCTTTTTGGGGTGAGAATCTATGTTTATTCATATTGTTCAGTATAGGCTGTATATCATTATCAAGCCATACCTACTAGTTGGTAATATAAGATAAATTATGTAGGCGTGACGAAAGGTAAGCACCTGCATTTTTCTTCTCAATCTCAAGCTCAGTCATATGATTTAAAAGATGGCATATTAATATGTGCAAAACATGCTTTAGTGTTAATGTCTTACTATCATCTTCACTGAAACTCAACATATATCTTATTAATAATTACTGTGGTCCGTGCAATTAACCGTGTATTCTCATAGGTCTACTCAAAAGAAGGTAATCCTGTGACAAGTTCCCATGAAAAGTTGATGGCTGTTGGAGGACGATATGATATGTTGATGGAACAAGCTTGGGATAGAACATATGTAAGTTGTACTTGTTGTTTACTGTATGCTTGATGGCACCTTGAAAGTATGAAAGGGTTTGCAGTAATAAGTAACTACATATAGATAACACAGAACCTTTTCCTGGTAACTGTGACTCTATGAGGACCTCTTGACTCTTTTGAATCCTGTCTATTACATTGTGGCCATAGAAGGTGATTTGCATGGGAGGAATAAATTTAGCGGAATAATGCTTACCAGTTACCACTGCACCAGCTTCACATGCCACACAACAACAATATGATCCAACTTACTTGTACCGTACCCATCCCCTAGAACAAATTGTTCCTTTCGAAAGGGAGCATCACACTAACACAAAAACAATATGATCTGACTTAGCAAAGCACTGAGCAGACACCTTCATGATTTTTTGATATTCAATTACTGCAATTTTCTATAATACGAGAACCAGACAGTTACATAATTTGTTGCTACCACAATATCTTCTCTTGTTAATGCCTTTCACATGATCGGAATGAAAGACTCTCAACTGATTTCAGTGTTCAAACTTGCATTGACAATTTTACAGAAAACCAAACCCCCGGGTGCTGTTGGTGTGAGCATTGCACTTGAGAAGTTCCTTCCTAATAATCCTTCATCTGACGTTGGATTACCAAGGTTACACAATTATTCATAAACTTTCTATACTGCATTTCACTTCCCCTTCTAATGGGTCGATGGGATTTCTTTGGACACTATTTTTTTGGACTTCAGGATTGAACATAGTATCAGTGTACTTGTCTGTTCAAAGGGCGGCGGTGGACTCCTAAACGAGCGCATGGAACTTGTTGCAGAACTTTGGGAAGCTAACATAAAGGTTTGCTATGCAGAAGTCTTGCAGACAAGGGTTAGTGAGTAATGTGATTCTTTTTCCGACGGTACTTATTGATTTACTATTACCAGGCCCAGTTTGTACCTCAGGAAGACCCAAGTCTTCAAGAACAATATGAGTACGCCAGTGATCATGACATCAAATGCCTTGTATTTATCACTGAAGGACTTTCGCAAACAGATCTTGTGAAGGTATTTTGTTGTGTTCATACACTGTTAAAGTGGTATCTTATCTTCCTCTTCTAATTTTATAGGTTCTCTGCCTTTTCCTTAACTGTATGTTTCTTGCTAGGAGCACTTCTCAAGTGTCAACTTCACATATTTTCAGTAACACTGGATTATTTTTCTTTGTATGGATAATGACCGAGTTGCTGGGTTCCATCTGAATAAATGTATCACACCATTTTTTTCTGCTGTCCTTTTATGTGAGAAATGTTTTATCCAATTCACACCCTATATTTGTGAAATGTTTAATCGAATTCAGAAAGTTATGGTTCTTTTTGAAGCAAATCATCCATGGACATGATGCTATACCAAGTATCGTTGCAAAATTTGCTGGAAGGCTGCTCGCTCCCGCTCTCACCCACAATTACATGCTTTTGATTCAGGTTCGACATCTTGATGCAAAAAGGGAGAAAGAAGTTAAAAGAGAAGACATTGTAAAGTTCCTATCTGATGCAATATCTTTGCAATTCAAAAATCCTACAATCTGGAGCTGATCGGCAGCTGGTCCTTAGCGACAACTTTCCAGGTTTGTTCTGCCAAAGGATCTAGCAATGTCAGACTTTATCTAGTACGCCGCTTTGTACTAAATCAGCGGCAACTAATTTGGAACAGAGGGAGTACCTTTATAATCTTTCCTACCATGGGATTAATTTCAGTTATTTTGTGGTCACTGATATTCTTCTCTGTAAACTTCCAGGTGGAAACATTGTTGCCTGTTCAAGCATACGCGGGACACCACATTGATTCATGATTGCTACAGTAAGTACACGCAGCGAGCTAATTGGCTGCCACTTGTGGACTTGCGATTAGGTAGTGGAGTGGAGAGCTGCTGCTGCTGCTGCAATGTGATCATGAAGGTGGAAGACTGCACAGTGTTCTTGTTGGTAGAATTTTGCCCATTCCGTTTTTGCTTCTAATTCTTCTACAGGCAGTCTTGTGCATAGTTCAGATAGCTTACAATCATGTACAGGCCCATTTCTTCTTTGAATTGTTCATAGAAAATGCTCATTTTTGCAACTGGATGAGCTTGGAGAAAACAAGTCAATATATCTTGGTCAAAGTTAACGCATGAGACTCCGTGCTTCCCTGTCTGTAATCCGGAAGTGTACTTGCTTCCGTTTAATCTCTCAGCGTTTTCCTTACTGTGCCAACTACCAGCCGAGCACGAGAGGCCGGTGTGGTGATGCTGCTCTTTGTCACTTGTCAATTCCGTTTGAGCTCTTTGTCAAACTGAACACCACACTGATTTGATATGAGCTACTGTCCGTCCGTCTGTCACTGCTCGGACCACTCTAGCCCTTGTTTTATTCGCACCGCTCGCCTGCCCGTTGGAAATTCACGCCATGTACCGCGAGGGCTGCACATGGGAGTGCCATTCAAGAAGGAATCCCATCGCCTTCTCCCAAGTCTCCTCATTTTACCATTAAGCTAACACGACATGTCCAAGAGATTCTTGGCACGGGGATTAATCTACCAAACCCAATGCACGCGCATCACGAATCACGGCCCTCACAGGTCAGTTCCAGTAGACCGCCACCCTTTTGACAATTCATTCATGATCATGCCGTGCCGTGCCAACGATGAGCTGCAATCCAGTGATGAGCTGCAACTGCAATATGGCAGCAGTATGTATGTGGGCCTGGACAAGTAGTATCGGCCTGTCGGCACGTGCGGCCCGCACGGGCCCACGTGCGTCCACACTGCACACCTGTCGCGCCGAGCGCGGTCGATGCCCGATCCGACGGTGAGCCCGCCGGCGACGGTCGACCGAGATCCGCCTCCGACGGCCGCGGCCGAAGCGCGTGGCCCTGTGGACGTGTTTAATTGTCTGATGATGCTCGACGCGGTTTCGGTTGACCTATAGTTTTCTTCGCCTTTCTTTTCTCTCCTCTGTTGTCTCTCTGCAGCTCAGCCTGAATTAAAAAGTGGAGCGAGTGCAGACCAACTACCTGCCAAAAACGCGTTTGCATGCGACATTGATGATAATGGCCGGCCACCGTTTTCGTCGGTATCTCTCTTTGTAGCCCTAGCTTCTCACCAGCTTTCAGAAAGGTGTCCGTCTCTCGCCTCCACACGTAAAGATACTAAGGCATCTCCACCGGGCGATCCAACCTGTCCCGGCGCGTTCGAGCCTATCCGCGCGCGACGTGCGCGGCGGCACGATCCATCCGTCTCGACGCGTCCGGCTTCATCCATCCGTGTATCTAATTTGCGTGATCACTTGGTCGGTCCGGACACGGGCTGACCGAGGGCGTGTCCCTCCGCGCGCGCTAGTGGCCCACCCGCCAGCGAGAGACGCAACAACGGCGTCGATTCAGAGGCAACCGGCGGCACCAATTCAGACGCAAACGCGGCAGCCTTCACCATCAATGCCGACGGGCGCCTCAGCCTGTGACTGACAGGACGCCGCCCGAGTTCCCGCGCCGGCATTGATGGGCGAATGCGCGAGAACCTGCGCGCGCTCTAGTTATTAAACAGGCCCTAGCCCCGCGTCGGTGCCACACTCCCCTCCCATCGCTCTCTCCCTCCTCGGTGCAGCCATGGTGAGACCCACCCTGAACTACTACGAGGCGTCGATGTTCGCCCACCATGGCATCCTCGCTCCGCCACGCGCGACGATCCCGGAAGGCTTCGAGCTCAGCCACTACGGGGTCCTAGTGGCGCCGGTTCCGCGTGGTGCCGAGTTGGGACGCCGAATCGAGGAGCGTCGCCTCGAACTTTCGGAGTGGAAGAGGGCCATGCCCCGGTGCGCGCCTTCGAGCTCCTGTTGGTCGAGGTTATTCAAACCGGAGCGTCGGGCGGCGCTTGCCATCTGCCACGAACACCTCCGCGAGGTCCACCCCGACGACCACAACCGCGAAGGGAGGGTGCAATTCTGGGCAGTTCCGGGACGCACCATCTCCTCCGCCATCAACGATGCGCTCCGCGAAGACTTCTTGATGGAGGCTAACCGCGTCGGAATCATCGAGATTTCTGACAGCGGTAGCGAGGACGCGGCCGAGGAAGACAGGGCGGAGGCGGACGCAGCCCTGTGCAGCCGCGACCGAGGAAGATGGTGCCGCCGCGGCCGAGGAAGGCCGTTGGACGCGGTTGGCCGGACATGCCAGACCGCGACCCCAAAGTGACCGCGGGTCATCCCAAACGGATAGAAACATACCGTTTCGGTCACGCGTTTGGGTGGCCCCCGGTGGAGATACCCTAATATCAGCGGCAGGATATCCTGTTATTTTGGAGCTCTCGAAGTTGAGACGTGACATGATGTTCATTTTTTTTTATCTAGAAAAATGGAGTATTAAACATGATGATGATGATGCATTGATGCTATGTGCCAGTGCATTAACGGGAAAAGGGAAAGTAATTCGTCCATGTATTCTCAGCATCTCAACCTTCACTTTTTGTTCCCTTTGTTATGTGTATATTGAAGTACGTGACAGCAAGTATTTTAGTATGAGACTGAGCCTGATCAGATTTTATTTTTAGTATGAGGCGTTGTTTTCTTCATATTGTTAGTTTTGGGTGTCTGGTTCCATGGATATCAACGTGGCACCAAGTCCGAGGAAGAAGCACATCAAACTAAAATGAAAATAAACTTAAATACTGATATTTCAAGTATGCTTTCATGCATGGAGAACCATGATCCCAGCCTTCATAGTAATGTACTTAATCAAATACTACTAAGAGAATAACTTAATAGCTAGCAGATATGATTTGATGGCCAAACATGTTACTAATAATAACTTAATAATGTACTTAATATTTTTTCTAAAAACTTGATTAAATTTTACATAATTTGATTTTTGAAAAAAAGACCCTTAAGCTTTGGGACGGAGGTAGTATCGTTTCCCTTTTGTTCCCTCGAGAGAGGTTGCAAATACATGGTGGCCACAATTCCGTATGAACCATATTTGCACACTGATTTTCTTGCATAGTTGCATAAAATACACCATCTATCTTAAACAAGTTAATTAAACAAGACAAGAATCTACTTTATTCCAAAGTCAAGTTCAGACGTAGCAATTCTCCATCCACTGAACTCAATCTTTTGACACGCAAGTACAACCCTTTCTCCTTTTCACAAGAAAGAAAATGCAAAAAAAGCAGTATAAATAGAAGCATGGTCCACGGCAAAAGCTTCGCACCAACCCAGCTCACACAGCCCAGTTTTCGATCATCGAATGCGTTGCCAGGCCACCGCAGCAGCAGCACTAATACCCTCCTCCTTGATGCCACCCTCCGGCCTCCTCTCCTACATCCCCAGCAGCCTCTCCTCCATCCTCCCCGTCCGCGGCCGCGACGTGGCCTCCTCCACCGCCGAACCGCCGCCCTCCCCGCCGTCGCATCCGGCAGCAGCGTCTCCGAGGAAGATGAAGTCGTCGTCGGGACAGAACCAGAAGCAGGCGGACGGCGCGGAGCTGGCGCGCGTGTTCGAGCTGTTCGACCGGAACGGCGACGGGCGCATCACGAGGGAGGAGCTGGAGGACTCGCTGGGCAAGCTGGGCATGGCCGTGCCTGGCGAGGAGCTGGCCGCCATGATCGCGCGCATCGACGCCGACGGCGACGGGTGCGTGGACGCGGAGGAGTTCGTGGAGCTGTACCGCGCCATCACGTCGTCGAGCGGCGCGGAGACCCCCGCGGCGGCGGCGGCGGAGGAGGATGAGGAGGACATGAGGGAGGCGTTCCGTGTGTTCGACGCCAACGGCGACGGGTACATCACGGTGGAGGAGCTGGGCGCCGTGCTGTCGTCGCTGGGGCTGAAGCAGGGCCGCACGGCCGAGGAGTGCCGGCGCATGATCGGCCAGGTCGACCGCGACGGCGACGGCCGCGTCGACTTCCACGAGTTCCGCCAGATGATGCGCGGCGGCGGGCTCGCCGCGCTGGCCTGATGATCTGTCCATCTATGGATTGATCGATCGCTGATTAATGTGGGGACGCTTGGTACGTACTGCATGCTATGCTAGGAGGTGTAGATATCTGGGTGGGGGGAGGATCTGTGTAACCGCTCTCGAGATCTTTCTCGTTCTTTGGTTTGTTCGTTTGTTCGTTCGTATGCTGTTACTCTACTAAGATTGATTGATGGGCTTGCCGATTAATGGTTGTATTGCTTGGGAAGAATTAAAAGGTTTTGTTCTATCCACATATAAACAGCACTCCGCTGTGTTCTCTCATATCACCTGTAGTGTCGGCATATTTCTCTTGGCGTCAGAGTCTGTCAGCGTGTGAGTTTAACTGAATCCTTGCGTTTCCCTGCCACCACTAGATCTGAAAAGACGCTCGGCATTTGACTTGCCCCAGCTCGTCTTTCGATCAGCAGGATGAACTGCGTCTGTCGTGCCTAGAAGGCTAGAAAGGATAAACGATGGTGGTGCATGGAGTCTCTCTTTGCTGGGTTCTGGTCTTTGTGCACGGCATGGCATTACTGGTGCATGGAGAGTCTCTTTGGAGCAGGAGCAGGACAATCTGTCTGTCTGTCCATCGAACGCGGCCTCGGCTGTTTGCCGCTAGATCCCGGCCTCGCAACGCGCCCGGCCACTGGGCGGCGTCGCGTAGGCCACGTCGCCGATCGTGCGCTCACGACCACGCACGGACAACCGACCGCGCGAGCGGACCTTGGACACGGCACGCCAAAGGTCTTTGGGATTGTTTTACAGTACTTTCAGAAATAACCAACTTAAGTTTGTCTACATATAAATGTATCTATCCACTAAAACATATCTAGATATATTTAAATTTGGTAGGTGTGATATATGCGGAGTCCACCTGGATCATAAACGAACACCGCACCAGGCCAACCGGGACAGAATCACAGGACAAATACGAACGACCCAGCAAAAAGAGAGCAATAGCCGCCGCCTTCTCGAGGCTCCTCTCCTTTTGGATGTCCCGACACGTTCCCTCTCCTACTGTTCTGACCCGAGGTCCTGTTCATGGCGGAGCCACCTCGATTCCCTCCCATGGCGGGCCTCGGCGCTCGGGTTCCAGTCCGCGCTTGGCTCTGGCTTCATCACCACCTCCTACTCCCAGAGACCCTTCTCATTTTCGGACATCGCCGTGTTCTCCGCCGCTCGCGAGACATCTCGATTTCAGATCCGGTGTTCATCGGAGATTGACTCTGGCGGTCTTCGGCGATGAAGGAGGGGGGATTCAGGGGGAGAGTCTAGGCGGAGCTGGAGAGGCAGTGATGCTGAGCACTGCGGATGGAGTGAGTCGGCAATCCACGCGACTTCGCGGAGTCTCCACGGCAGAGTGGGGGACTCGCAAAATCCATTCATGGCGGTCCCTGAGGCAGAGACGGGCTTCAATCTCCGCATTGCTCCTTCGAGCCGATCCTCATCGACGCTGGTTCAGATTCGTCACCATATGGTTCAAAATCCGCACCAGAGGAGAACGAAGAGGAGAAGTGTCAGTGATGAGCAAGCTTCTAAGTTCTGTACCGCCGAGCTCCATGCCACCTGCGCTGATGCTGAGGGGTTCGAGAGGCAGGAAACAGGGAAGGCCGAGGAGGGCGAGCTCCCCAATCTCCCATTTCGACCAGGACTTCCGCCATGAGCTCCTGAAGGACTACGGCTCTGTTTCAGTTGCTCTGGAATTCTCGAGGGCGGAGTGGTCAGTTGCGCTTGTTCTGCTCGACCTCAACATGCAGGTGACATTGTTCGATGTAGTTCTAGAGGCTTTGAAGAAGGAGCACCTGCACAAGTACATTGTTGCACAGTTGGAGAAATAGCAGTACGTTCAGTTCAGAGGTTGGGGAAGCAGTCTGGAGGTCGACACAAGCTCTGGAGGGGACTAGTGGTCAGTGAGAGTTGGAGGGATGATGGGGAGGGGGATGGAGAGAAACGTATTGTTGCCTTTTTCTCCTAGCTTTGGCAGATACCTGGAGATCCACACTCCCACTTGCTTCCATCTCCACTGCAAGTTGGTCCTCTTCCCTCTGCACATGGTATAAAAACCTCCCCACCCAAACCTAGGGTTTGTATTCCCCTTGTTCAGGTGACGGCGAAGAGTGAACAAACTTCTAGTATTCAGTGTCTAGGTTTAGATTCCTTTGTTGTGTCTGAGTGCTGTCTAAGAGAGGTAGAGATAGGGGATCGTGGAGGAGGAGGAAGGGGCAACTCTGGTGGGCAGGATTCCTGGCAGAACCAGCAGATGCAACAACCACGCACAAATGCAGTCGCGGTAATAGGGGATGTAGAATCCTTTTGAGTTTGGTCAGTTTGCTTCCTAATTATTCCCTGGACAGCCACCTTATGGTTTTGTTCCTGGAGGTATGCATCCCCCTTGGGGCTTCAATGTGCCTTTCCCTCCTTTTCCACCTCCCCAGCAATTTGGAGGTGGTTCTAATCAATGGTTGGCTCCCAACTCAAACAACATCCAGCAACAGCAACACAACTAGGAGATAGATCAGAGTGAGAAGCTGAAGAATGCTCAGAAAAGCAAGAAGAAACAAACATGTGCTGCTAGAGAGATACAAGGTGTTTCTAGTGCTGGGGCTCAGATGAATTGTGTGGATGTTATTTGCCTGTGCTATGGAGAACCTGGTCATATGCAGGCCTCTTGTAATAAAAAACCTATGTGCTTTATCTGCAAAAGCTTTGCTCATTATGTGGATAAGTGTCCTGTTAGGATAAGGCCTCATCAAGTGGCTAGATACATTGGTTGTGGTGCTCCATGCCTTGGTTTTTATCATATTGAGATTCTTGAGGTGGTTTCTAGTCCTATTGTTTCTACCAAGAATTGTGGGATGGTGCTAGTAGAAGGAGTGATGACAGCTGATGAGCTTGCTGAGGAGTTTTCAAAAATCTACAAGACTAATTGGCCATGGCAGATTAGGGAGTTAGGGGTTGACAATACTTTTCTAGTGAAGTTTCCACCACATATTGTTGTGGAGTAGGTGATTGGATACCCAAAGTTTGGGGTTTCCAAACCTGGTGTCTGGGTAAAAGTTGAGGCATGGTCTGATGATCCCGAGCCTGTGGAGAAAGTGTGGGTTATCATTACTGGCTTACAGACCAAGTGGTGTGAGTGGAACACCCTGGATCAAGCAGTCTCTACTTGTGGGATTCTGGAAGATGTGGATTGGCTCTCTATCTTCAAAAATAATGCTAAAGAAGTCACGGTTTTGGTCAAGTGCAAAGACCCTTCCAAGCTCCCTTGGGAAGACTCTTTGAGTTCCATAACCACTTGTTCTAGCTCGGTTTTACTCTAGATGTGAATGCAACAGCCATTGAGGATGGAGATGACTTGCTTACTGAAGAGTTGAATGAACATAGGAGGGATGATGGTGATGGTGCTACAAGTGGCCAAGGAAGAGGAGTGTCAAAAGATGGTGCTAACACTAGAGGTTCTGGTCCTAGTCAAACTCAGAGTAACAACAATGGATCCTTTGGGGGAGGTGGCCCTTCTAGGGTCAGAATGATGGGTGATGGAAGTCCTGCTAATGCTGTCTTTAACCTTCTTGTCTAGAATGGCATCATTAATAGGAATGGAGATTTTCTTGGAGCCCGGGAATTGCACCAAGAGGATGTTGCTGCCGAGGTTCAATAGTTCTAGAATGCTGAACAAGAAGAGAGACTGACTTTTGGACAAGAAAATGTGATGCTTGACCTAGATCAGGGCGCAGCCTTGCCTGAGGACATCATGCCTGTTTACACTGATGAACTGCTAGGAGTGGAGGCGCTGGAGAGAAACAATAGGAAGAAACAAAAAGTTTGGGGACCAGTGCAAGTAGGAAGGCAAAGTGCTAGAGTGGATAGATCAAACAATATGCTGGAAAAGGCCATGGAAAGGAACAAAATGACTAATCTTGATGTTCCCAAAACTATGAAAGGTATTATGAAATCCAATCCTTTTAATGTTCTAGCTAGTTTTGAGATTGAAGAAGTCTCTAATAATATAGGTGTTAATTTTCCTTTAGAATATATAGTTGATAGTCCCAAATTAATAGTAGTTGCAGCTCTACTTCCAATACCTTGCATGATTATGAGGCTTTGGAAATAATGGCTGATGATTGGATAGAAGTAGTCAATAGGTCTCGGGGCAAGCACCCCAGGAAGAAGAGACAATGATTTGTGCTTTTTGAAATAGTAGGAGCATTTCAGCTCCTGGTAGACAAAAATTCATAGAGGACAATATTTTTCCTTTGCATGTAGATTGCATTGGTTTCTAGGAGATCAAAAAGATAAGTTTAGCAATTCCTTCTTGAAAAACCTCCTTGGTAATAGGAATTTTTCTTGGAATTTCCTCCCCTCCATAGGAACTGCAGGAGGTATCCTAGTCAGAGTTAATTTAGATCTATTTGATGTTGTTGCTTGGGATATTAGGAACTTTTCTGTTAGTGTGGTCCTAAGAAACAAGATTTCTAAGGTCACTTGTAGGATTACTACTATCTATGGTTCTGCTTATGAGGATAAGAAACAAGAGTTTATTTCTGAACTTCATGAGATTTTTTATTAATTGGGATGGTCTAGCTCTTATTGGAGGGGATTTCAATCTGGTTAGATCCCCTAAAGATAAGAGTAATAGAAATGTTGATTTTAGGTGGGTGGATAAGTTTAATGCTTGGGTGGAGCTTTGGGCACTTATGAAAATTGGTCTCTCTAGTAGAGCTTTTACATGGGGGAACAACCAAGAAGAGCTTATTATGAGTAGGATTGATAGAGTGTTTTTCTCCACTAATTTTGAAGCTAAATTTCCTTTGGCTACTGCTAGAGCTTTACCTAGAATTGGAAGTGATCATACTCCCATTATATGGGATTCTGGTGAAGGTCAAGTGATTAGCAATAGAAAATTTAAATTTGAAAAATGGTGGATAAGTAGACCAAATTTTAAAGATATTGTTGTTAAAGCTTAGTCTATGAGAGTGAATAGTGATAATATCTTGGATGTGTGGCAGAATAAGGTTAGACTTTTTAGGAAGCTAGCTAAAGGGTGGAATATTAATATTGAAGCTGCTCTTAGGAAAAATAGAAGGGAGCTTATGGAGGAATATGATGCTCTAGATATTAAATCTGAGACTAATGTTCTCTCTACTCCTGAGAAAGATAGGTTAGATGCTATTATGTTAGAACTAAACTCCTTTTGGGTTATATAAGAAATTAAAGCAAAACAAAGGTCTAGAGATAAATACATCATGGAGGGAGATAGAAACACTGCCTACTTCCATGCAGTAGCTAATCAGCATAGAAGGAAAAATCTTATTCATGTCTTGGAAGGGCCTGATGGGCCTGTTACTAAGATAGGAGATATGTTGAAGGTAGCTACATATTATTATAAACATCTCTTTAGGAAAGAGAACATACCTGATATTCATTTGGATCAGGATTTTTTTAGCTTGGAAGAGAAGATAGTGTAGAGGAGAATGAGGTTCTAAAAGCCCCCTTCTCCGAGGAGGAAATTAGAATTGCTGTCTTTAGTTCCTGTGGGAAGGAGCCCCAGGCCCTGATGGCCCGTCCTTCCTATTCTATCAGACTTATTGGGATATAGTCAAATATGACCTTTTTGCATGTTTGAAGCTTGGGCTGGGAATAAACTGGATATTTTTAGGCTAAATTTTTGTATGATTACTCTTATCCCAAAAGAGAATGATGATAAGACTATGAAGAGATTTAGGCCTATTAGCTTGCTGAGCTGCTCCTTTAAAATTTTCACTAAGGTCCTGACTAATAGATTAGCTAAATTCATTGGTAGGATTATCTCTGATAATCAATTTGCTTTTATTAGGGGTAGATTTATTTTGGCAAGTGTAGTTACTGCTCATGAGATCATTCATGAGGTTCATAGAAAAAAGATAAAGGGTTGGTGTTTAAAATAGATTATGAGAAACCTTATGATAGGGTCAATTTAGATTTTTTACTAGAGGTGTTAGAACTCAGGGGCTTTGACCCTTTTTATTAGATTAATTAGACAAATTTCTCAAGGTGGTTCTATTGGGTTCAAGGTCAATGATGTTGAGAGTGATTTCTTCCTCATTGGCAAAGGTCTTAGACAGGGGACCCTATTTCCCCCCTTCTCTTCAACATCATGATTGAGGTGTTTGCTAGGATGCTCATTAAAGGCACTAGAACTAGGGCTATTAGAGGGTTGTGTAGATGTTTTGTTCCTGGTGGGGTAGTGTGTTTACAGTATGTTGATGATACTTTGCTTTTCCTAGAGAATGATGAGAGGGTAGTTGTGTATCTTAAATGGATCCTCACATGTTTTGAGCAAATTTGTGGTATGAGGATTAACTATGCCAAAAGTGAACTTATTCCTATTAATATCACTGAGGATGTCTGTCAACCTTTTGTGGACATTTTCCAATGTGTATTAGGTAGTTTTCCAGTTAAATATTTAGGTATCCCTCTGCATTTTGATAAGTTAAAGAGAGAGGACTTACAACCTTTGATTGAAAGCATCCTCCATAGAATTACAGGGTGGAGAGGGAAACTCCTTTCTTATGCTGCTAAAAGGGTGCTTATTCAAGCTTGCCTTTCCAACATTCCCATTTACTTACTATCTTTTTTAAGTTTCCAAGATGGGCCTTAAATTTTTTAGATTCCCACTTAGCAAATTTCTTCTGGAATGATGAAGAAGGAAACCATAAACTTCATCTTGCTAATTGGGCTTCTATTTGTACAAGGAAGGAGGTTGGGGGTATGGGAATCCCTAACCTTAAAGATCTAAACCAGTGCCTTCTTGGCTCTTGGGTGAAGAGGTACATTCATGGAGAAGGGACCCTTTATAGGAGAGTGATAGATGCTAAATATCACACTAAATCTCCAAATATCCTTTGATGTAGAGATATACATCCCTCCACCTTCTGGAAAGGTGTTATGTGGGTATCTAGAGTTGTGTCTTTAGGATACAAATGGAAAGTGGGTAATGGCAAACAGATTAGGTTCTAAGAGGACATTTGGTTTGGTAATTCTCTACTAGCCACTCAGTTTTGGGATCTTTATTTGATTTCTAACCAACAAACTAAAACCATAGCTGATTTGTGGGATGGCTCTCAACTTAGATGTGACTTTAGAAGGATTTTCTCTGATGAAATGATGGCACAATGGTTTGATCTTAGGAACATTGCTGCTACCATTTCCCTAGAAGATTCTGAGGATCAATTGATTTGGCAGTATGAGTCCTCTGGAGTTTACTCCTCTAAATCCATGAATGATGTGATTAACTTTAGAGGAGTCGCCCCTGTTTATTTACTTGCAGTTTGGTCCATGAAAATTCCTCCTAGGATTCAGGTTTTTCTCTGGTTGTTTTCTCAAAATAAGATCATGACCAGAGACAATCTGAGAGCTAGAGGGATTCCTAAACCTCTAGAATGTAATCTGTGTAAGGAGGTAGAATCTGTAAAACATCTTTTCTTTGAATGCATTGTCTCTAGGCTTCTTTGGGAAGATGTTCTTGAAATCTTTGGCATTACAGTAGATAGTTTCTTTTCCATTGCTTCTAAGTGGCTTGCTAATAAGATACATATGCATTTCAATGTTGTTTCTGCAGCAGTCCTTTGAAGTATTTGGAACAATAGAAATAATTTGATGTTTAATTCTTGCTCATGGATTAATATGAAGCAGATTTGGCGCCTGGTGTTAATGTACCTTCGGAATTGGAAGGTCCCTTTCAAGGACCCGGAGGGCAGGAAACTGGAGGTGTTCATTGACAGGATGACAAACAGACTAAAGACGCCCCTAGCTCTCCCAGCAAGCTGACTTGCACTGGATTCGAGTGGATCTCTACCCGGAAGACTAGTGCATCATCCAATCATGATGGAAGAACTTCGCTAGAATACCTGAAAGCACACCCTGAAGAAGAGGACTCCACCCACGTTGTTCTGGGGTAGTGGCTTTCCTGGGTGTATGTGCGTAGGTATGGGGTTGTTCTATCTGTCAGTCCTCGGTCTCCTAATCATGTGTCATGTTCTAAGTTTGCAGTTTTTCCTATTTTTGTGTCCTGTTAGTGTAGCGGTCCTGGTGTGTGTGTCGTGTTTGAACTCGGGTGGTTTTATTTTGCAATAAAATAGAGCCGAGGAAGTGATCTTTTTCATCTTAAAAATATATATTCAAATCTAACTTAGTTACAGTATTTATGGACGGAGGGAGGGAGTAGTACTTAAAAAACGGATTGGGATATCCAAGTCCCTGCGCATGCGCGGAAGAGACAGCGTGCCATACGCCGCCCACGCCACGGCCAGGTTGCCTGCGTGTGTTCACGAGGATACGGCCGTTGGAGGCGCCGCGGGCGTGGCCATGGGCGTGGCGTGGTGGCGGTGCATGGGCCGTTGGGCGGCCGGCGTGTTGTTGAATGTTGATTCGATCAGATTCCGGCACGGACGCACGTCGTCGCTCGGGTCGGTCGCACTCACATTGCCCTGGACGAGCGAGCCAGAATGCCGTCACTGGTTCTGATCGCAGAACCCGTTTCCTAGCCACGAGCTTGCTTATCCCCGGCCGTTTCCTGGCCACGTATGACCGTGCGCGCGCTGCGTGCGCATCTCGCGACCGGTACAAAGCCAACGCCTGTGAATGGAATCCAGTGGTTGACCTTGAAGGACTGAATGGATTTCAACCTCTGGCTTTGACGACCGAACGGATTCGAACATTCTTGGGGGTTTACCTGTTCAAGTTCAAGCATTTAAGGAGTTCAGATTGGTCCATCCAGTCTATTCTGTGCCCTCCGCGCCTCCTGACGATTCAGCCATCTTTCTCTCGATCATTGGTCTAGTCGTCAACGCCAAATCAATATTAATTGCAGCTGCGTTACGCGCGAGTCGTTTACGAGTTAATCCTACGAAGACGGAGATGCAGTCACGTAGGGACAAGTTTTCCTTGGTCGTCCAGCCGCCGGCGGCAGGTTGTGTGGATCAACGGCTCTTGTGGGCAATTAAAATCACTCGATATGGTAAGAGTACACGCCAGGTAATGCAGGGTGCCCAACAAGTTACACCCACCGAATGATTGATCACGAAGCATCAAAATCGTATGTTTTATAGCGCGTCAACGGGACAACAATATTATTCCCTAAAAAGACAACAATATAAGGGTAAAATAGTGATTTAACGAGGCCACACTCGTAACACGGATCCACGGTCCGGATAGGATTTGACGATACTTTTGACGGACTAACTTATAAGGTCTTTACTCAGGTTACCTGGAAAAAAAAGGGTGATGCACCTCAATGCGTTTTCAGGAAGCCGATCTTACAGCACGATGCACAAGACAGTGAGCCGATGCTTTTAGAATCAGAAGTCTCGGTTTCTCGGGAGGAACCCGTTCAGAGATTCCGATGGATATTGGATGAGCTAGTAGACCTGATCGTCCTAAGTCGATTATTGATCCTTCAAAAACATTCAAGTCACTAAAGAAACTGGAGAGTAAACAAGGGTTTGGAGGGTAAAAGTAGATTGTATTGATTTGTCAATTGTCTGTTTGCTTAAGCTTAACGGGTCATCACCCCTTACCTTTTTAGACGGCTGGTTTTTATGTGCAAATCTAGGAGACTAATACACGAGTACATTGCAGATTGCGTAATAGAAAAATAACTCTAAACTAAGAAACTACCCCCGAATTCAGACTCTAAGCATCTAAGCCAACTCTATTGAGTTGCCTTTCCTTCCTTGTTGGCGTAGTTCCCATGGTTTTTGAGCTTCTTTCTAGGTACATCGTGGTTTTTTGGGGCATAGTCAGTGTGCCGACTCTCTTGATCCCGGCTTCCGATGTTTCCGGATAAACTCGGTTTCTGCCTGTCACAAGTCATCTCTATCTGGGCCTACTCCTCAAGAATATATCTTTAGACCAAGGTATCCTTTAGTCTCCAACTTGAGACTGACCAAGTCCCTGCAAGTATCCAAACGCGTCCATTTGCAACTTACTTTTCCTGATCCGGGCAAGCCACCGACTAACGGCCCAAAATGGGTGCTAACAAATATCCTCCACGTTTCCTGGCAAAGCTTGCGGTGTAGGAAATACACCGTGTAATCAACTATAGGTGGTGCTTTGGTTCATCCACATTTTTTTCCTGGTGATAGTCAAAATATTGCCACATGCTCGGGTGAATTTTCTTCAAGTACCGTCTATCACTAGTAGAAAACGGACCTTTGGTCCAGGGGTATTAGTCCCGGTTTTGCTACAAACCAGGACTAATACCCCGGTCCCAACGGCTAGATCTGGCCCCGGGGGGTGGCAGGCACTAGCCCCGGTTCGAACGGGACCTTTAGTCCCGGTTCGTGTAACAAACCGGGACTAAAGGGTTTCAGGCAGGCTGGGTCGGGCGCTAGACCCTTTAGTCCCGGTTTGTTATACGAACCGGGACTAAAGGTGGACCTTTAGTCCCAGTTCTAGACACGAACCGGGACTAAAGGTCTGGCTATATCTTCTTCCTCCACCTGCCCGAGCCACCATTTCAAGCTGGTGGCTCCTCTCTCTCTCTTTCTTGCTTCAAGCTCGAGTTTATGCCCAATTTTCTTTCAAGATTTGTCTATATTTTGTGGTGCCCCATCTATCCAAATATTCTAAAAGGTGAGCAACTTCATCCTTTGAACTCTCATTGCTATATTAGCTCATTTCATGCTCTATCTTGTAGATGGATTTGTGGATTTAGTTTGGTAGTAATTTTTGCAATGATAACATGAGATCGATGTTTAGATTCTATCTATCTTGTATTAATGTAAAGAACTCTAAGGTAAATATCACAATATGTGGATTCTATCTATATATCTTGTTTTGGCACATAGTCTCGAAATTTGATTTTAGAAGCACACACATGCGTGAGTTCATCATTCTAACTAGCTAGGAAAAAATATCCCTCTTCGTCTACCTGCGTTCAACAAACTGAAAAAATTATAACAAAGATAGGGTTAATTCATAAAAGCTTGATAAGAAGACACCACATTACATCTTCGAGAAGCTCCTCTATGGCGAGCTCCTCGAATATGTCTGAGGATAGGATCCTAAGACATCTTTGAGAGAAGCTCCGTCGTAGTGGTGTCCCTCTCGCACCATCTTGGAGTTAATAACTTCTCTAGCTATATATTAATACGCCGGGTAACTAAAACAATTCACATATTAGGGAGTGCCTCTATGGCGAACTCCTCAAAGATGTCTGAGTACGGGATCCTAAGACATCTTCGAGAAGCTCTGACGTAGTGGTGTCCCTGCTCTCGCACACCATCTTTCAGTTTATATCTTCTCTAGCTATATCAGTATGCTGGTGGAGCTAGCTAATTTCACATATTAGAGAGTGCCTCTACGGTGAGCTCCTCGAAGATGTCTGAAGACGAGGTCCTAAGACATCTTCGAGAAGCTCCGCCGTAGTGGTGTCCCTGGTATCGCACACCATCTTGCAGTTCTTCACAAGAATGCATACCTATTTATAGATTAAGAAGCACAACATAGTGTTGGGCACTAAAGACATAATGTCGACACACTCACCCCTAGTGTTGCCACCCACCCAAAATAGTGTCGTCATTTACTGGCTTAGTGTTGCTCACTGAGAACATAGTGTCGACATGTTGTCGCCACATTCACATTTAGTCCCGGTTGGTGCCTCCAACCGGGACTAAAGGTTCATCATATCTTTAGTCCCGGTTGCTGGCTTTAATTTTGTTTTTAGATTAGTACTAATTAATTATGATTATGTTTGATGTACTTAATTAATTATATAATGCATATGAGCCGACAATGGATGTACGCTGACCGACTCTCTAGCGAGTTCATTAAAGGCATGAATTCTTTTCTCCTTGTGGCTGAGGCAAACAAGCGGAATGGTTTTATGTCTTGTCCATGTGGTGTCTGTCTCCTCAAGAGTCCTTCACAGCCACCTGTTTCGGTCCTGTTTCATGACCGACTATAATTGTTGGACCAAGCACGGAGAAAGAGGGGTTATGATGGAAGACAACGAAGAAGAAGAGAATGATAACGACTACCCTACTATGTCCCCTGAATACGATGGTACTACAATGGTAGACATTGATGAAGAAAAAGATGAAGAACGGGCATCAGATCTTCCCGATGATGATCTTAGTCGGGCCATTGCTGATGCCCAGGAAGAATGCGTAACTAAAAGGGAGAGGTTGAAGTTCAAGAAGATGTTAGAGGATCACAACAAATTGTTGTACCCAAATTGTGATGATGGGCACAAAAAACTGGGTAGCACACTGGAATTGCTGCAATGGAAGGCAGAGAACGGTGTGACTGACAAAGGATTTGAAAAGTTGCTGAAAATAATGAAGAAGTTGCTTCCAAAGGATAACGAACTGCCCGCCAGTACCTACGAAGCAAAGAAGGTTGTCTGTCCTCTAGGATTAGAGGTGCAGAAGATACATGCATGTATTAATGACTGCATCCTCTACCGCGGCGAGGAGTACGAGAATTTGGATGCATGCCCAGTATGCACTACATTACGGTATAAGATAAGACGAGATGACCCTGGTGATGTTGAGGGCGAGCGCCGCATGAAGAGGGTTCCTGCCAAGGTGATGTGGTATGCTCCTATAATACCACGGTTGAAACGTTTGTTCAGGAACAAAGAGCATGCCAAGTTGTTGTGATGGCACATGGAAGACCGTAAGAAAGACGAGATGTTGAGATACCCCGCTTATGGGTCGTAGTGGAGAAAAATCGAGAGAGAGTTTCTGTACTTTGCAGGTGATGCGAGGAACTTATGGTTTGGTCTAAGTACAGATGGCATGAATCCTTTTGGGGAGCAGAGCTGTAGTCATAGCACCTGGCCTGTGACTCTATGTATCTATAACCTTCCTACTTGGTTGTGCATGAAGCAGAAGTTCATTATGATGCCAGTGCTCATCCAAGGCCCGAAGCAACCCGGCAACGACATTGATGTGTACCTAAGGCCATTAGTTGAAAAACTCTTACAGTTGTGGCACGGATAAGGTGTACGTGTGTGGGATGAGAACAAGCAGGAGGAATTTGACCTACGAGCATTGTTGTCCATAACAATCAATGATTGGCCTGCTCTTAGTAACATTTCAGGACAGACAAACAAGGGATACAATGCATGCACACACTGTTTAAATGAGACTGAAAGTATATATTTGGATAAATGTAAGAAGAATGTGTACCCGGGGAATCGTCGTTTTCTTCCGCCCACGCACACCCTAAGAAAGAAAGGTAAGCATTTCAATGGTGAGGCAGACAGCCGGTGTAAGCTTATCCGCCATACTGGTGATGATGTATTTGATATGGTGAAAGATTTAAAAGTAATCTTTGGAAAGGGTCCTGGTAGACAATCTGTTCTGAAGGACGATGTCGGACACGCACCCATGTGGAAAAAGAAATCTATATTTTGGGAGCTACCCTATTGGAAAGTCCTAGAGGTCCGCTCTGCAATTGACGTGATGCACCTGACGAAGAATCTTTGTGTGACGCTGCTAGGCTTCTTGGGCGTGTATGGGAAGAGCAAAGATACACCTGAAGCACGGTAGGACCAACAACATATGAAAGACCGAAACGACATGCATCTAGAGCTGTTTGAAGGTACTGCTAGCTACGCTCTTACCAAAGAAGAGAAGGAAATCTTTTTTGAAGTCCTTTACAGTATCAAGGTCCCGTCTGGTTTCTCGTCGAACATAAAGGGAATAATAAATATGGCAGAGAAAAAATTTCAAAACCTAAATTCTCATGACTGCCACGTGCTTATGACCCAGCTGCTTCCAATTGCATTGAGGGCACTCCTGCCGAAAAATGTTCGAGTACCCATTGTGAAGCTATGTGTGTTTCTCAATGCAATTTCTCAGAAGGTAATCAATCTAGATAGTCTACCAAGGTTACAGAAAGATGTGGTCCAATGTCTTATCAGCTTCGAGTTGGTGTTCCCACCATCCTTCTTCAATATTATGACGCACCTCCTAGTTCACCTAGTCGAAGAGATTAACATTCTCGGTCCTGTATTTCTACACAATATGTTCTCATTTGAGAGGTTCATGGGAGTGTTAAAGAAATATGTTCATAACCGTGCTAGGCCATAAGGAAGCATCTCAAAGGGATATGGAACATAGGAGGTCAATGAGTTTTGTGTTGACTTTATTCCTAACCTTAAGCCCATCGGTGTTCTCCAAAGTTCCACCTTGGTGGCTCCGTATATCAAGGAACACAATAATATTGTACACTCCAACAACCTGGGGAAGCTTGGCTCCTAGATTAGAGATGAACACATGAGGACTTTCGGCGGTTGGTTGCAGACACATCTCATGAATGACATAAATGTTGGAGAGAAGTTGTACTTGTTGGCTAGGCCACCATCTTCAACTATATTGACTTTCCAAGGGTACGAGATAAATGAGAATACATTTTACACGATCGCCCAAGATAAAAAGAGCACCAATCAAAACAGTGGTGTCCGATTTGATGCAACATACGAGAATGGGCAAAAGGATACATATTATGGTTACATAGAGGAGATATGGGAACTTGACTATAGACCTTATTTTAAGGTCCCTTTGTTTCGGTGCAAATGGGTCAAGCTGACAGGAGGCAGGGTTGAGGTAGCCAAGAAATACAGAATGACAATAGTAGATCTCAACAACCTTGCGTATAGAAATGAACCATTTGTCCTAGCCAATGATGTGGCTCAGGTTTTTTATGTGAAGGACATGTCTACCAAACCGAGAAAAAGGAAAGATAAGCAAAAGAATACAACATACGATGAGCCAAAGCTCCACATAGTTCTTTCAGGAAAAAGAAACATCGTGGGGGTGGAGGATAAGACAGACATGTCACAAGATTATGATAAGTTTCATGAAATTTCTCCCTTCGCTGTGAAGGATGACCCAAGCATCCTGTTAAGTAAGGAAGATGCTCCATGGTTACGGATTAGAGGAAAACCCTAATGATACATTGCAAATGTATCTATAATTTTTGATGTTCCATGCTTGGTTTTATCTACTTTCTTGTGTTTTGTTCCAACTTTGGAGTACTTTTCATATGATTTCTTGGACTAACCTATTAACAAGATGCCACAGTGCCAGTTGCCTGTTTTCTGCTGTTTTTGGTTCCAGGAAGTCAGAAAATGAATATTCTCAGAATTGGACGGGACAAAAGCCAAAGTTCCTATTTTACCGGAAGACTCACGGAGCCAGAAGGAGAGTCGGAGAGGGGCCACAGGATGGCCACACCACCCCATTGCGCGGATCCACCTAGGCCGCACCAGGGCATGGTGTGGGCCCCCTGGCCGCCCACCGACCTTGCCCTCCGGCCTATAAGAAGCCTCCCGAGGCATAAACCCTAGATCGTCAATCGGAAATCCACGAAAAGTTCCACAGCGCCGCCGGCGCCGAAGGGGAGATTCAGGGGACAGAAATTCTCTATTCTGGCACCCTGCCGGGACGGGGAAGTGCCCTCGGAGCCATCTCCATCGATCTCCACCACCATCTCCATCACCGTTGCTGATTCCCATGATGAGAAGGGAGTAGTTCTCTCTCGAGGCTAAGGGTTCTACACGTCGTTATCTTTCCAACAAAATTGGTTTCATCTCGTTTGGAGTTCGGATGCAAAAGTTGTGGCATTTCTGGTTCTGAAGTTTCTCTGACCGGAAGTACTGGCCAGACGCCGGAAGTACCGCTCGGGCAGAAATGCCGCCGGTAGTACTGGTGTTAATTCCGGCCCAATTTCCGGTTACCCCATTTTTGGTTCAGCATGCTCTCTGCCTGGTCTGCGCTATTTGACGGACCTTCGGTCAGAATCTTGGGCGGTACTACCGGCCCAGGCGGTAGTACCGGTGACCCATCGGTAGTACCGGCCGGCCTCGTTTTTGTGTTCGTTTGCACCGTGTTATTGGACCATTGGCTGAGTGCCACCGGTAGTACCGACCACCCACCGGTACTACCGGCCGTGCGCGATTCTGTGGGTAACGGGCAGATCGGGGAGCCCTTTAAAAGGAGCTCCCCTTTCCCCTTCTGTCGTGGTGGTGTCACAACAGATGCCATGGATAGGCTAAAGGTGGGGACTAATACACGCTAGGGGAATCCAGGGAGGGATAGTGAAGTTATTCTCCACACAGATGTTTATATTGCTCTGTCTCCAAGATTACAAGTGCTCCCTGAGCTGTATTGGCGAGAGGAGGAAGAAGGAGCTCTCTTACTCTCACCCACAGATAGCACCTAAAACCTTAGCACCAATAGAGAAAATCCAATCAACTAGAGATCAACCAACCCCTTCTACTGAAACCCTAGCCCCTCTTTTATAGAGGGAGCTCGGGCTCTGCCTAGGGCATACGTGGAAGCATATTCCTAAGAATATGCTTCCCCCCAAAGTAGCAAGCCGACCGGGGTGCTTTTCCCCCACGTCACTCATGCTTTAGCTACGTGAGCCTCTGCGGCGCCTGCGTCAGCCGAGATGGGCATCGTCACCCTTGTCGGCCACGCCCCGGTGGTCCTGTCCTTGCTTGCTTCGCTCAGGTAGTGCGTACCGGGGCTTCTTTTGACCAGCGAGATTCCTTCCTTCTCCTGGAAGCTAGATATGGCCCGGATCATGGTTGATCCGGCCACACATGTTCCTGCATACAAGTAAAACATGCACTTCCGACTTACTGCTTAAGTCGGATGAGACTTAGTTAGGCGAACGCCCCCCGGTCCGGGTTACCCCGTGATTCCGCCTGCCTTGAGGTGACCCGGCCAGCATCCGCTTTGACCTTGCCGAACCTCGGCTAACTTGGCCTTTATACCCCGGCGTGACCCTACCCGGGGGTATCCCCCCAACATTAGTCCCCGAAGCTGGTGCGGTCTTAGCTGCCTTAGCCGCTAAGGCCACATCAGGTTCAATTTCAAGCTCCAGTCGTTGTTTCCGAGTTACCTCTTTTCCTCGGATTATATGGATTTACGTTCCCTTCGCACATTCCAAGTTCTCACTTGCCGGCCGGGTTACCACTTCAACTCGGACCTCATGGTTTTACTTTCCCTCCGCACATGCCTAGTTTTCACTTGTTGGCCGGGTTACCATGGTTCGATCCGGGTCTTGTTTCCTTCTCTCGTACGCCATCCCATGTGATGGGTAATCATTTTGTCGTCTTATTTTAAGGGCCTGCATAGTAACCGCCACAGTAATTGTCAGTTATCACTGCACGCGGGTCACGTCATGCCTGCCTCCTCGTTTCTCGCATCACAGTGTCATGTCATAGGATTCTCACAGCTCTGTGGCCCTCCGTGTGGCTCCCCGCTGATTGGTCCGGACAGGTGATACATGGCCACTACGTGTGGCGGGTCCGCAGGATACGATCCCACTCACCGCTGGTGGGAGTGGTTAAATAGCGGAGGGGTGCTTCCCTTAGGATCTTTCTCCTTCCGTGCCCCTTTGCCCGTTGCCCTTTTTCTTCATCTTCCTCGTGACCGCGCCGCCGCTAGTGATACCAAATAGCAGCGTCGTCGCCACCGCGACGCAAACTCACCACGGGTCCTCGTCAATCCTGGTCACTGTCCCCCGCCGCCTCTAGCGCCAGCGAGGGCCTCGAGGACCAGATGACGGAACAAGAACTCATCGTTGCTGAACAGGAGATGGAGGAGGACACCGCGGCGGCGGACCGCGGTGTGTGGGCCGGCTCCTGGGTCTGCCAGGACGACCTGGACTAGCTCTACCGGACCAGATGCATCCCTGCCGGCGTTGCGGCTCGCCTCGCCTCCTCCGAACTGGCCCCCTCACCGAACCGGGGGAATTTGTCGTGTTCTTGTCTCACTTTCAACGGGGCTTCGAGCTGCCGGTGAGCGATTTCTTCTGGGATTGGCTCAGTACCTACCAGCTCCAGCCGCACCATCTTCCCGCCAATGCCATTACTTCTCTCTCTGCCATTGCTTCTACGATTGAAGGCTACACCGGACTGTGGCCCACGAAGGAGCTGTGGATCTGGTTTTCGGCCTTCGTCGTAACGTCATCCCCGACATCCACACTGATCCGGAGGACAAGCGGCTCACTCAGTTTGGAGCGGCTTCCATCTCACCCTGGAGGATTTCTGTTTTCCCCCGGGTCACTGGTTAGAGTCCTGCAAAGGGTGGGCCCGGACGTTCTTTTACGTCCGGAACACAGGCACCGAAGACTTAATATGGCTGCTCCCCTATACTCCGGGTCCACCTAACCCGGATCTGTGGGACGCCGTTCCCAGGAAGCCCACGGCCTTGGCCAACCAGGTCAACAAAAGGTTCGTGGAGCTGAAGGAGCTCGGGCTGCGCAACGAGGATGCAATGATCACTTTCGTGCGCAACCGAATCTCCCCCCTCTAGAAGCGCACCCACAAGGTGTGCCACATGAGCTTTGGCCGCGATCCCAACCGGACTTCATCCTTCGAGCTGAGCAACACGGAGATTTATCGCCGGGTTAAGGCTCTCTTTACCACCCACAAGGACTTCTCCTCCGAGTGGACTTGGGGGATTGAGCATTTTTGCCGTGACCGGCTTCCTCCCGTGGTAAGCTTCATGTTGCAAACTTACCCTGGACTAATTATATGTCGGTTATTGTTGCGTTTTTGACTTATTTTGTTCATTCCTTTGCTCAACAATTTCTTCAGTAGATCCTCGAGGACGGCACCGATCCGACCCTTAAGTGGGCGCCGGACCGGGAGACTCCGGATGAGGAAGAGCCGTACCAGGAGATGTTCCTCCCGATGACCGACGCCACGAAACGACCCACAGGTAAACCCTCTTCTATTAGAGATTGGCCCGATGATGAGGATGACTCGGATATCGAGGTGATTGAACCTGTTGAGGCTGTCCCCCTTTATTTTGCTTTTCCGCATCAGCTCACCCCGGTGGTTATATCCATGAGGATCCTCCCCTCGCTACGGGCGAACCTGTTCCGGTAGCATCGAAGAAGAAGCGCAGGGCTTCCTCAAGTTCTTCCTCTGGACCTTCCCAGCCTGCTAAAAGGTGAAAGAAGTCCAGGGACAAGACTGCCTCCAAGCCAGCAGGCAAGGCCCCAGCACGAAGGGCTCGGAAACCCAAGGAGGCCGAAACCTCAGATGCGTAAGTCATTCTTTCTTCTGTAACTTGGTCTTCCTTACTTCGTTGTAATTTTTCTTCTGACATTGTTTGATTTTGCAAGGCTCCGGTGGAGGTCCCTCAAAGTGGATCTAGCATCTCTTCACCTCTCCGCCCTAGCCCTTCTCCCCGTCGTGACGACGAGTCACGTCCGCTGAGCCCTATTCTAGAGGGTTCTACGGCCGCTCCGGGTTCAGCTCCACCTCGGCAAGAGGAGGGTAACCTTGGAGCGGGGGAGACCAGCCCAGCCGAAGCAATGGCATCCACCACTTCGGCAATGCCACAACCAGCAGCCACTGAGGCTACCTCGGCTCCAGCACCAGTTCCAGTACCAGCAACCAGACCAGCACCAACTCCAACTCCAGCATCAGCACCAACTCCGGCTGGGAAAACATCAGCAGCTGCACAAAGTCCCGCAACAAGAGCACCAGCGCCTAGCTCCTCTGCCTCATCCGAGTCTTCTCAACCTCGGCGAGGAACTATCCCGACCGCACCTAAGGGGAAATCCGCTGCGACGGCTTCCCCTTCCCAGCAAGCCAAGGGCAAGAATGCTCCGGACGCTACCAAGCCAACATCCGTCGAGGCTGGGCAGCATTCCCTCATATCAATGCTTCCCAAGAAAGCTCCGGCAGCGAAGGACGCCCCTGCCGAGCCAACAGACGCACAGCAGATGGTTCTGCACTCCAGCCCAGCCCTTGCCTTGATTGAAAGGAAAGAAGCGCACATGAAGGGCTTGGTGGCGCCCCATATGCCCAGCGGTGAACGGTACCCTCCGAGCCTGATAGAATTCGTCATGAACTGGAATAAGGCGGAGGTCGTTCAAGACGTTGATCTCCCGGAGAAGTTCGGCCCCGCTGAGTTTTCCGCTCAGATAAACACAACCGCAAAGGCAATTAACCTCGCTAGGCGAATGATGGAGGTACGTCGCTTCCCCTTTACATGCTGTAGATAATAACCATTAGTCCCTGAGCCTCCGAGGGAGTAACTTGTTACTCGGCCGGATGCTCTTTAGAAAACTAACGTAGCTCCATGAGAACTTCAAATATGCACACACCTAGAGCCGGGTTAAGTTCCACTTGGCCCGGATTTTAGTACACTTCGAATATGCACACACCTAGAGTCGGGTTAAGTTCCACTTGGCCCGGATTTTAGTACACTTCGAATATGCACACACCTAGAGACGGGTTAAGTTCCACTTGGCCCGGATTTTAGTACACTTCGAATATGCACACACCTAGAGCCGGGTTAAGTTCCACTTGGCCCGGATTTTAGTACACTTCGAATATGCATACACCTAGAGCCGGGTTAAGTTCCACTTGGCCAGGATTTTAGTACACTTCGAATATGCACACACCAAGAGCCGGGTTAAGTTCCACTTGGCCCGGATTTTAGTACACTTCGAATATGCACACACCTAGAGCCGGGTTAAGTTCCACTTGGCCCGGATTTTAGTACACTTCGAATATGCATCGAGCTAACTTGTGTTTCTGTGTTCCTTTCAGGTGACCACGAATCGCCGGAGTGCTGAATTCCAACGCTTGCTGGATACCCACAAGCTGCTACGCGCAAAGCAGGCTGCACTTATTGTAGAATACGAGAAGAGGGGTAAATTTCTTCCTTAGCGCTTCTTCATTTTGCTTCATTTTCCTTTGTCGGACTAACCTCATCATTCGGTTTCCGCAGCTGGGGTGGAAGCTGAGAACATCATTATGCGCAAAAATCTGGAGCAGAACAAGGGTAAGTCATTTTTGTCCGACTTTGCCGTGCTTTCCATTCCCTTTTCTCCTTGGCTCGACCAACATTCATACCTCGGCTCTGCCGGGCCAACACACTATTTCAGCATCGCTTGAAGATAGTGTGCCCGTGCCTGATATGATGCTGCATTTTCTCGAACAAGCAGGGCAGCACCAAGCCGAGCTAAAGAAGAAAGATGACGAGCTCGCCCTCCTCCGAAGCAAGGACACTGAGATTGCCAAGCTCAAGGCTGAGATGGAGAAGATGAAGGCCCAGCACCAATCCGAACTTCAAAAGGCTGGTCAGAACTACACAGAAGAGCGCGAACGCCTCAACCTCCAGATCGCCAAGGACCAGGATCTTCTCAAGGAATCCGGCATCCAGCTTGAGTCGGCGAACGCTGAGCTTGAGCAGCTTCGAAAGAGACGCCATGACTGCACTAAGGAGCTGACCCGGGTCCTCAGCCATATATCACGTAAGTTCCTTTCCCTTTTCCGACCTACTTCTCTGGGTTACTTCATATGTCTTTTCTTGACCTTCCTCCTTTGTCTCGCTTCCAGACAAATTTCCAGAGGGCACTCCTATTACGAGCCCAGCAGTTGCCAACTTTTGTTGACAGAGGGGTACTCCGGCCACTTCTGATGGTGAAGGGATTCCCTATGACCTGGAGGACCTGTTGGTCAGCTTGTCAGCTCGCGTGGAGCTCATCAAAAACTACGGCAAGGACATCCTCGGCGCTGCAGCTCGCATCTTCAACATCTTCTGGCCCGGCGAAGAAGCCCCGGAAACCACCGCACTTCTCATTGAGAAGTTAATGGAAACCGAGACTTAGCTTGACCTCTGGAGAGAGTCCGCTGGACGTGCCGCAGCTGATACCATTCTTCACCACATACTCACGTGGTATGAAAAAATCGATCTCAACCTCTTGACACGTCTGCGCACAGGATCCAGATGGACCAATAACCCAGAGTGGGTAGCTCGGCGCCAGGCTTGCGCCCATAGCCTCATCGAATATGCTCCCATTCATGAATGGGTTGATGGGCTGAGCTTCTTGGAATCCGCTGCGGACGAAGAGGTCGAGGATGATGAGGGTAGCTCGGACGGTGAAGGAGAAGATGACGCCTCGGATATTGAAGGCGGCGAAGATGATGCCGAAGTTCCTCCTGCTGCTCCTTGAGCGAAAAAAAAACTTGAAAATTTGTTAGATCCCCGGTATGCCGGGTGGAGTTGTATTCTAAACACATGTGATATTTTGCTACTAAGCTCTTATGCCGGATTAACTTGGGTGTAGTCCCCGAGTTTATTTTTCTTGTTCATTCAATCTCTTGGCTCGATTCGTGTCTACCTTGATTGGGTTTTACGACTTACGAATCCGAGCTTCAAAAATTGTCTTAACAATACTGGGAAACTTTTAAACTTAGCCCCAAAATAAAACTACATAATAACTTGAAACTAAATACAGGGTTAGTCCAAAAAACAAACGTCGGCTCGAATAAATTCTTCTCCTTAGTTGTTTTTCATGTGCAACGCAATTCCAAACTTGTTCTCTTGCTTGCCATGAAGCCAATTCTTGTTGGATAGCAGCAAGTCGAAGAGTTGGGTTCTTGGTGCTCACACATTACTAATCCGAGTTAAGTAGACCAACTTATTCCAGCTAACGGACAAATAACAAATGACAACCAACATTATTAAGGCAGTCCCCGAGTTACTGCTCGAGGTGCCAACATTTCATTGATAAGCTCATTGCCGACATACATACCGACATATGAGATGACTCGGATACATACACCTCTTAGTTAGGTGTAGAAAGTACGAAGTAGAGCTATATTCCATGGACGCTTAGATTCCTCTCCGGACTTGTCTGCCCTATTCTTCTCGTGTGGCTTTGCATCTATAAGATAATAAGAATCATTGTGCAATGCCCTGCTTACTATGAATGGCCCTTCCCATGGGGGGATAATTTATGCATGCCAGTAGTGCGTTGTACCAACCGGAGTACCAGATCACCTTCCCGAAAGACTCGGGGGCACACTTTCCGGCTATGATAGCGTCGGAGATTTTGCTGATATATGGCGGATCTGGATAGTGCCAGTTCTCTCGCTTCTTCCAGCAGATCAACATCATTTTGCCAGGCTTCCTGCACTTCGGCTTCTGTGTATTGGGTGACTCTAGGCGAATCATGCTCTATGTCGCCTGGTAATACAGCTTCTGCCCCATATACCAGAAAAAACGGCGTATAGCCTGTTGATCGATTCGGAGTTGTTCTTAAACTCCACAGTACTGCTGGTAGTTCTTCTATCCAGCACCCCACTGATCTTTGCAGCGGCTCAATGAGCCGGGGTTTTATCTCGGATAATACTAATCCGTTGGATCTTTCCACTTGTCCGTTCGATGCGGGGTGAGCTACCGAGGCTACGTCCAGCCGGATCTTCTTATCCCGGCAGAAACGCGCAAATGCTCCTTCCGCAAAATTTGTGCCATTATCAGTTATGATATTGTGAGGATAACCATACCTCAAAATGATATCCTTGAGAAATGTTACGGCCGTAGCTCCATCACATTTTCTTATAGGCTTTACCTCAATCCACTTGGTAAACTTGTCCACCATTACCAGAATGTGAGTCATATTTCCCCTTGCTGGTTTGAACGGGCCAACCATATCCAAGCACCATACGGCAAAGGGCCAAGTGATTGGTATGGTCTTGAGTTCCGACATTGGCATATGTGTCTTGGTAGCATACCTCTGACAACCATTACATTTTCTCACTAGATCTTCCGCTTGCTCTAAGGCATTTGGCCAGTAGAATCCGTGCCGGAAAGCTTTTGCTACCAAGGCTCGGGATGAGGCATGATGCCCGCATTCCCCCTGATGTATATCTCGGAGGATGTCAAGCCCTTCTTCCGGGTCAACACATCTCTGGAGGACATTGGTCACACTCCTTTTGTATAGTTCGGAATTGATGATTGTGTAAGCCTTTGCCCTCCTCTGTGTTTGCCTGGACATCACTTCCTCAGTGGGTAACGTTCCGTCCTTCAGGAACTGAAATATAGGTAGTGCCCAAGCTGGTATCGTTCGCACAGGGAATACATCCTCATTAATCTCCATCTGATCCACCGGCATAACTTCAACCGGATCACGCTGAGCAGTCCCTGGGTCTTGCGAAGCAGTCCCCAGGTTTACTGAAGTAGTCCCCGGGTTTGCCGAGGCAGTCCCCGGGGTTCGCGCACCACTTCCCATGTCAATGTCCATGGGCACAGCTCCGGATTCCGTGTCCTCCGGGACATAGATCGAGTCGGTTCCTAGGGAGGGCTTGATGGATGGTTTCCTGAGGTACTCTAATGCTACACCCGGTGGAATTGCTTGTCGGGTTGACCCGAGCTTCGACAGCATGTAGGCAGCCTCATTTTCTACCCGGGGTACATGATGAAATTCGCATCCCTCAAAGTAACCAGATATCTTCTGCACATGAAATCTGTACAGTGCCATGTTTGCATCAAGGGCGTCCCACACTCCCAACACTTGCTGCACCACCAAATCCGAGTCGCCAAAGCATATGATCCGACGTATCCCAATTTCTTTTGCTACCTTAAGCCCATGCACAAGTGCTTCATACTCAGCGACATTGTTTGATGCGGTGAAATGGATCTGTAGCACATATTTCAACTGGTCCTTCTTTGGCGATGTGAGTACAACTCCGGCACCTAGCCCGGTTTTGGTTTTTGATCCGTCAAAGTGCATTCGCTAATAGTTCGGATCTGGAAGTGGCGGTTCGTATTGCACCTCGGCCCAATCCACGAAAAAGTCCGCCACAGCTTGAGATTTGATTGCCTCTCTTCTGTCATATTGCGGCGCGTAAGGAGCTAGCTCAATTGCCCATTTTGCAATTCTGCCACTTGCATCCTTGTTGCTCATTATCTTAGATATGGGGCCTCACATATGACTCGGATAGGATGCTCCTCAAAGTAGTGCTTCAGTTTCTTGGCGGCCATGTACACGCCATATGCCACCTTTTGGTAATGTGGATAGTTCTGCTTTGAGGCTGACAACACCTCGCTCAAGTAATACACTAGCCTTTGCACCAACTTACCTTCCTCGTCGCTCTCCACCACTATCACTACACTTACAACTCGGTTTGTTGCGGCTATAGAGCAGCATTGGCTCCTTTGATAGTGGTGAAGCTAGCACTGGTGCCGTGGCTAACATTTTCTTCAGGTGGGTAAAGGCTTCATCGGCCTGTGGCGTCCAAACGAACTTATCCGACTTTTTCATGAGTTGGTAAAGAGGCAACGCCTTTTCTCCCAACCGACATACAAACCGACTTAACGAGGCCAGGCAACCTTTGAACTTTTGGACATCGTTAAGACACTTCGGCAGTTCCATTCGTTCGATGGCCCGGATTTTGGTTGGGTTAACCTCGATACCTCGGCTGGAAAGAAGAAAACCAAGCAATTTTCCAGCCGGGACACCGAAGGTGCATTTTTCCGGGTTAAGCTTCATCCGGAACCTCCTTAGGTTCGCAAACGTTTGCCTGATATCGTTAAGGAGCGTTTTGCTTTCCTTGGTCTTGATAACCACATCATCCACGTACACCTGTACATTTTGACCTATTTGGTCGTGCAAACATTTTTGCATACATCTTTGGTACGTTGCCCCTGCATTACGTAAACCAAACGGCATGGTGCGATAGCAATAAGCCCCATACAGGGTAATAAACGCAGTCTTTATTTGATCATCCGGATTCAGAGGTATCTGGTGGAAACCAGAATATGCATCAATGAATGACAACAATTCACATCCAGCAGTTGAGTCTATGACCTGATCTATTCTTGGCAGCGGAAATGGATCTTTTGGACACGCCTTGTTCAGGTTCGTGTAATCAATACACATGCGCCAAACCACTGCTACGTTCGGGTCATCCTTCTTCTTCTCCACCAGCACCGGATTAGACAACCAATCCGGCTAAAGTACTTCCATGATAAATCCTGCAGCTAGCAACCGAGCTATCTCATCCCCAGTGACTTTCCTCCTATCTTCGGTGAAGCGGCAGAGAGGTTGCTTCACCGGCTTAGCTCCGGGTCTCACATTCAAAGAGTGCTCGGCCAACTCCCTCGGAACACCTTGCAAGTCCTGTGTGGACTAAGCAAAAATGTCCCGATTCTCACGGAGGAAGCTGACGAGCTCGCTTTCCTATTTATCACTTAACCCGGCACCAATTGTTACGGTGCGCTCCGGGAACATGTCATCAACAGGAACCTTCTTGGTATCTTTCGTGGCCTGGAAAAAGACACTTCCATGTGGGTTACTCAGCGCCGGCATATACTGCTGCGTGGACTGAGCCAATGCCGCCACCTCTTGAATTTTCCTTTTTTCCTGCGCAATCACAAGTGACTTGGCTAAGTTTGACCCGGCCGACGCACACTCCATGGAACGTCAGAAATTGCCAGCAATGGTAATCACTCCGTTCGGTCCGGGCAACTTCATCTTCAAGTAGCTAACGTGACAGCTTGCCATGAACTTGCTCAGGGCTGGCCTTCCGAGTAATGCGTGGTAAGCACTTTCCAAGTTCACCACCCCGAACTCCAAATTTTTGGTTCGGCAGTTATCCCTCGTGCCAAACAATACGTCAACCCAGACCTTGCCTATGGGCTCACAAGAAATGCCGGGCACAATGCCATGGAAAGTTGTCCTCGTGGCCTGGAGCATGTTCTCCGAGATACCCAACTTGCGCATTATGTCCGCATACATGATGTTAATGATACTGCCATTGTCGATCAACACCTTTGAGAATTTTACGTTAATGCTAGGTCCAATGAATGTCGGATCCAGCACCAACGCATACGAACCAGGGCTTGGCATGAGCTTGGGATGATCCCTGATGCTCCAGGTGATTTCCTAATCGGACCAAGGCATGTACCTTGTCACTGCAGGCATCACTGCATTCACCTCTGTATGCCTACGCTGCAAGCTTTTTCTATCGGTTTCCTCAGTGGTGAACACACAATAGCTCTGATGGTGCTCCCTGTACTCGTTTCTCCCCTCATTTCCGGGGTACCTCTGATTCGGCTGATGCTGATTTTCCACTTGGTGCACTGCATCCCTTCTCTCATTGTTATCATACCTCGGCGGAGGGGGAGGAAACATTAGCTGTTGCGTGTTCGCTCCGGAGAGCAATTGCTGCCGGGGTAACTCCTGCCGAGGCTGATCATTCCGGGGTGCCTGAGCATTCCCCGAACCGCCTTGTTCAATCTTGCGCATCCACTCACATTGCCTCGTCGTATGACCCGCTGGGTTATTCGGATTTGGCGTGTGAAACTTACACGGCTGGTCCAACATCGACTCATAAGTATACCTCGGACAGTCTTTCCTTTCTTGCCACTGCTTCTTTTGCTCTGGTGTCCAAGTTTTCTTGCCATCATTTCTCGGAGTCCACTGCCCTCCAGTTTTTTGGCGTTGACTGCCCCCTGCTCCGGGCTGATCTTGATTCACAGCTGCAACTTGGTGCGAACCATACCGATGATCCGGTCTATCATCTCTCCTTTTTCCTCTGTAGTCATTCCTTTGGGATGATCCGGCCCCATCTCTCTGATAGTACTCATCGTTTGACTCGTTTGATACGAGCCTAGGTTGAGTCGGATCACCCAGAGCATACGAATCTGCAATCCGGATCATCTCTGCCAAAGTAGTTGGCATTTTCCTTTACAATTTCATCCACGGCTCGCTTCCATACCTGCACCCTTGTGCAAACCATGCTATGGCCTGTGATTCAATCACGCCCTCACATGAATTTCTCACAGTGCACCACCGGGTTAAAAACTCCCGATCCGTCTCACTTGGCCTTTGCTTGCACATAGCTAGGGTCTGTGGCCTATTTGGCCTCTGATACGTACTCGAAAAATTGCTGATGAACATCTCCTCGAAATCTATCCAGAAGTTGATGCTTCCTGGTGGCAAAATGTTTAGCCATACCCTTGCCGGGCCTTCCAACATCTGGGGTACATATCGTACAGCCCATCTCTGGTTGCCAGTGGCAATTTTCACAGCCGTAGCATAATTTATCAGCCAATCCTCCGGCTTTGTACTGCCGTCATACGTCTTCGTGCCCCTGGGTAGCTGAAAGTTCGGTACCGGTGGCTCCTTCATGATCCGGGGTCCAAAACATGCTGGGCCCGATGGACCTTGACATTCAATTTGTTCCGACCTATACAGTCGATCCAGTTTCAACATGGCATCATCCGGCATCAAATCCCTGCTCCCTAATCTTGACCCTATCACATGATAGTCCGTCCTTGGGTATCCCGCGTTTGCCATTTCCGAGTCTCCATCATTATACCTGCCTTGCTCTCTTGGAGCGCCTTTCTGTTGCATACCTCGGCCGTCACTTTGCTCTTGCCTTGGTACATTCCGCTGCTGCGGTTGTCCTGCTCCAGCCGAGTTTCACTATCCGGCATTGCCGTTGACAATGTTCCCTTGACCGGCATTGCCTTGGTCGCGGTTATCTTGGCCAGCTTCACCTCGGCTCACACTTCGTCGATCATCATTTTTCTGAGCTTCTTTTCCTTTCCCTGCCCGCGTCGGGTCATACGGGACGATCTGTTTGTTCCGTCTGGCCGAGGTTACCATCTCTTCTCTCCTTGGACCACCATGAGGAGACGATGCGGCTCCAGCGGATTTCTCCGGGTTACCCACCGCCGAATGGACGATCTTGGAGGCTCCAGCTCTCTCCGGGTTAGCCCTGAGCAGTTCCTCGTTTTGCCTGTTCACAATCCGAACCAGCTCGTTAACCCTATCTTGTTGTCTTTGCCGGGCTTCACCCGCCAGACCCTCCAACTCGGATGCAGCTGCATCCGCTGCTCTGAGGTTCTTTGCCGGGGTACTGTACCTCGGCAACCCCACGGACAAACAGTTTTCTGATACCTCAATTCCAGTATCACCATCTCTGTTCATCTCGCTCATGAGATTTCTCCCCTTCACTTTTACAGCGTCAACCTTGTTCGCCTTTGCATACTCATGCAGCATCATATTCAACGACTGCTGAGCCGTGGCTATTTTCTTTGCGCCCTCTAGTATTTTCTGCCTAGTTTCTTCCAGCTCGGCCTGCGCTCGAGCCGGATCTATTGCTGCTACTACAGGGTTTGCCAAGCTATCCATCGCTTCCCTCAACACGTTCTCTGGCCTCTCTAGTGGAGGACCTCTACCTTTCCTCGGTGCCTTAGGCGTTACCTCCGGATCTGGCGACGGATCCTTGCTCGCGCCCGCACCAGGCGCAGTCATCATCACCTCTGCATGGTCCGGGGAGTGAGCGATACGCGTCCTAGGGACCATGGTGAGGGGAGGCTCCCCCGCGTCGACGACGTGACACGGATGAACACCTGACACGTCCACAACACGTAGACCTTGTGCGTGCCGAGCCTGACGAAGAGGCCATTGCGCGGAAGAGGGCGCGTGCCGAAGCAGCCAGCGTTGTCGCTGACGAAGTCCAACGCTCCAAAGCGCTGAACGAGCCTGGAGACGATGCGTTCGCCGGTGCCGATGATGTTTCCTGTCCGGATCTTGACCCCTGTTAGCGCCGCTGGCCCCACGGTGGGCGCCAACTGTCATGGTGGTGTCACGGCAGATGCCATGGATAGGCTAAAGGTGGGGACTAATACACGCTAGGGGAATCCAGGGAGGGATAGTGAAGTTATTATCCACACAGATGTTTATATTGCTCTGTCTCCAAGATTACAAGTGCTCCCTGAGCTGTATTGGCGAGAGGAGGAAGAAGGAGCTCTCTTACTCTCACCCATAGATAGCACCTAAAACCTTAGCACCAATAGAGAAAATCCAATCAACTAGAGATCAACCAACCCCTTCTACTGAAACCCTAGCCCCTCTTTTATAGAGGGAGCTCGGGCTCTGCCTAGGGCATACGTGGAAGCATATTCCTAAGAATATGCTTCCCCCCAAAGTAGCAAGCCGACCGGGGTGCTTTCCCCCCGCGTCACTCATGCTTTAGCTACGTGAGCCTCTGCGGCGCCTGCGTCAGCCGACATGGGTGTCGTCACCCTTGTCGGCCACGCCCCGGTGGTCCTGTCCTTGCTTGCTTCACTCAGATAGTGCGTATCGGGGCTTCTTTTGACCAGCGAGATTCCTTCCTTCTCCTGGAAGCTAGATATGGCCCGGATCATGGTTGATCCGACCACACCTGTTCCTGCATACAAGTAAAACATGCACTTCCGACTTACTGCTTAAGTCAGATGAGACTTAGTTAGGCGAACGCCCCCCGGTCTGGGTTACCCCGTGATTCGGCCTGCCTTGAGGTGACCTTGCCGAACCTCGGCTAACTTGGCCTTTATACCCCAGCGTGACCCTACCCGGGGGTATCCCCCCAACACCTTCGGCCCTAACTCTTGCTTTTCTTGGTTCTTGCTCTCTCTCTCCTCCATTGTTGACCTTGAAGAGCTTGCCCTCTCCCCTTCTCCCTCCTATGATTCTTGCATCTTTTTGAGGGATTTGAGGGAGGAGATCTAGATCTACAAGCCCCACCAAGCAAAATCCCTTCTTTCTGAAGGAATCCTTGGGATCTAGATCTTGGAGAGTTTTGTGTTCTCTTGTGTTCTTCCTCCCTTATTCCCCCAATAGATTTTGTAGCTTTGGTGGAATTTGAGAGAGAAGGACTTGCCTCTTGCATTTGGTGCATAGGTTTGAGTTCTCCTTGGAGATTCGGCGAGTTCAAGATCTTGGGCTTGTTTCTCTTGGGTTCTTGGAACCCTAGACGGTTGTGTGGAGTTGTGGTGTGTTCTTGGGGCTCCAATTGAGTTGTGGAGGTTCCTCAAGCTTGTTGGCCTTATGTGACATTGTGGAGCCTTTGTGGCGTATTTTGGGAGCCCTCCAATTGATTTGTGGAGATTGCCCCAAGCCTTGTACGGGTTCGGTGACCGCCCTCAAGTGTCCCATAGTGGAACGTGAGTAGGCCTTTGTGGCGAGGTCACGGGAGAATAGGGTGAGCCTTTTGTGGCGTCGGTAGGTTGCGTGCCTTCGCATCTTGGGGTGAGGCCTTGTGTGGCGTTGGGTGAGCATCGTGCCACCACACCTCGAGGTGAGCCACTTGTGGCGTTCGAAGTACATTGCGCCCCCGCACCTCTCCAACAGAGACGTAGCTTCTTTGGAAGTGAACTTCATGAAACAAATCATCGTCTCCGCGTCCATCGGTTATCTCTCAACCGAGCCCTTTACTTATGCAATTAACATTGTGATAGCCTTCGTGCTTGAAGTATTATATCTTGCTATCACCTTGTTGCTTGTCTTGCTTAGCATAGGTTGTTGGTGCTCTTAGTGAACCTAGTGGATATAGGTTTTGGCTTGATAAATTAAACGTTAAGTTTTATTCCGCATTTATTAGAGCCTAAACCGTAATAATTTTAAAACGCCTATTCACCCCCCTCTAGGCGACGTCCATTTCCCTTTCAATATTTATATGAGAGTGTTCACTAGTGAAAGTATGATCCCTAGGCCTTGTTTCTAAGAATTGATACACCGTTTGCAATTAGATCTGTTGCATGTTTGCTTGCTTCCATCTTTATTTCAGTTTTCCTTTAGTCTTTTCCACGCCATCAAGCTATTTTCTATCACCGTTACCACCTATAATTATCCATACCACTTGTATGTCACTATGTCTTTGCCGAACTAGTGCACCTATACACCTGACAAGTGTATTGGGTGTGTTGGGGACACAAAAGACTTCTTGTATCTTGATTGCAGGATTGCTTGAGAGGGAATACCTTTGACCACTTCCTCCCTGAGTTCGATAAACCTTAGGTGATCCACTTAAGGGAAAACTTGCTGCTGTTCTACAAACCTCTGCACTTGGAGGCCCAACAACTTTCTACAAGAATAGAAGTGCGTAGACATCAAGCTATTTTCTGGCGCCGTTGCCGGGGAGGAAAGGTAAAAGGTATTCACACCGGAGGATTAAAGAAGAAGAACCTCCCGCGACAAACGCCTATTTTCTAGCGCCGTTGCCGGGGAGGTAAGGTAAAAGGTACTCACATCCTTCGGTGTGAGTGCTCGAAGTTATTTTCTTTAGATTCTGCAATTGTGTCTTTTTGTTTCTTGTTTTCACTAGTTAGGCTTAATGGAAAACAACAACAAAATTAGAGAGCTTTATAGTCTTTATCTTGAGTTAGGACATGAAGTGTTTGAAGAGAAAATTTAAAAACCTATGGAACTTTGTTTGCATGCTAATAGCAATGTTGTTAGTATGAATTCTTTGGACACCATTATTGCTAATGCTATGGAAAAGCGTAAGCTTGGGGAAGCTAGTTTTTATGGAAATGATCTTTTTAGTTCCCCAGCTTTGGAAGATAGCTATTTTGTTGCTTATGATGATACCAAACCTCCAATATATGATGATTACAATGATGAATATGATATTTTCAGTCCACCTACTATTGAGGAGAAAATTAGTTATGATTACAATATGCCTCCTATATTTGATGATTATGGTGATGAGGATAATAATGATAGCTATTTTGTTGAATTTGCTCCCACCACAATTAATAAGAATGACTATAATTATGTGGGGAGTATTAATTCTTTTATGCATGTGGCTCATGATAAGAATGTTTTATGTGATAGTTATATTGTTAATTTTATTCATGATGCTGCTGAAAGTTATTATGAGAAAGGGAAACATGGTTTTATGTATCTCAACAATATTAGATTTCCCCTCTTTATGCTGGAAGTCTTGAAGTTGCACTTGTTTTGCTTTCCAATGTTTGTTGCTTTGTGCTTTCATGACTTGTTTCTTTACAAGATTCCTATGCATAGGAAGTGGGTTAGACTTAAATGTGCTTTGAATTTGCTTCTTGATGCTCTCTTTTACTTCAATTCATATTTCTTATGTGAGCATCTCCTCAAACTATCATGCCTAACTTAAAGGCGTTAAAGAAAAGTACTTATTGGGAGATAACCCAAAACTTTTAGATGAGTCTTGGAAGCTATTACATCTGTAATAACCGCTCCTTATCCTGCTGGTCTGTTTTGACAGAGTTCTGCCATTTTCTGCATTTGCTTCTTGTTGGTTCCTTTTTGAGTTATTTTGGGGAATTGAGCTTTTTGAGGGAAGTGCTTCAGTATCTAGTGTTCTAATGGAAGTTTATTGGTGTTAGAACTGAACCTTAAGACCTATTATCTTGAGTGCACTAATGTTGCTAATAAAGATTGTGTGAAGTTTTGTATGAAGGAAAAAATTCAGGTGTATGGAAGGAATGAGTAATGAGATGAAGGATGGACTAAAGCTCAAGCTTGGGGATGCCATGTGTGTCACCCCAAGAAATATCCAAGAAGTACAAGCGTCAAAGCTTGGGGATGCCCCAAGGCATCCCCTTCTTCATCAATAAAAATCCCAGGTTTCTTCCAAACACTTCATTTTTATTGTTTCATGCACAGTTGTGCTGTTCTTAGAGCGTCTTCTTTTTCGTTTTCGTTTTGGTTTTTCGTTTGCTTTGGTTTGCTTAGTTTTCTGAATAAATTGGTTGGACCCCCTCTTTCATACATTGGTTTGCAAATAGTTTGGTTTGGTTTGGAAAAGAGTAGGAAAGTTCATACTTATGTGGTAAAAATAGCTCGTTTTTGACTGTGGCCTATGCTTTGTCATGCCATGCTTGATATTGTTTTGGCCTTATGCTTAGTATTCTTTGCTGTAGCATGACTTGTTATAAACAATTGAGATTGCTTAATGTGCCTCGGATAAATCATGTGTTGTTTTAGCATATTAAAGCATAGTATAGTGGTATTCTCCTTTGATGCTTTATTTGGGTTGACTTGGCGCATGCTCACACCATGTTATGACTATCTCAAGTCACCATAAGCCTTTAAGATCATTTAGTTTTCAACTTGTAGTATCACTTTATGCTTTGATCAATGATGTTTTGTCGCTCTGCATGATTATGGCCATTATTGCTCCCTCAGTTTGTCGCTCCCAGTCTTTTGCTAACCTCCACAACCAAGTATGAGTTCCACTCATGCATCCAACTTCCTAAACCAAGTTATTCCAAAGAGTCCACCATAACTACCTACTATCTTATGCTATTCCAAGTATATTCATGGTTTTGTTTACCTTCGAAATTAAACTTGTTATGATAAAACTAGTGATTAAAGCTCTCACGAACTTGATGGCACACTTTACTTTTTTGCATCTAATAAACTTGAACCATTGGGTCCTTCTTTCTTGCGTATATGTTGGCGCTTTATAAGTTGAAATTAGCAGAACCATGTATCATGGGCAATGCTTTCAACATTGCACTTGTACTTTGTACCCCGTTGATATCATGTTCTTTTGCTTACGGATCCCGGTGGTGTGAAATAAAAGTGGAACTTGTAAGATCATGGACTTTGTATGTGTGTTAGAGAAACGCCTGGGCCGCTAGCCTAAGCCATGCCTAATCATGGTGGAAACTTGTAGCATCACCGTAATGAGCACTCTATGAAGCATCCTCAATAAAAACCTATGCAAATAGCAAATAAAAAGATCGCCGAGATGCTCATTGTCTGCTTGCCTTGTCATTTTGATTATGGGATAGCTCATGTATCATGTGCAAGGGGTACTCCGTTGGCGGTTCTTTATGATACATATGTACTTACAATGACAAGAGCTTACTTGTGACTAAAGTTGAGTAGCAAGAGGATCGGTCTTCGTAAGTAAGTGTTGGGTCCACAGCATAGAAAACAAAAAAATTCCTACGGTGTGAACTACACGTAAGATCTATCTACTAGGTACAAAGCAACAGGTGGATATACATCCAACGAGAACTTACCCTCAAAGACAACAAGTTTTGTTAACGAGTAGGAACTCGTGGTTGATGTAGTCGTACACTTGCCGATCTCAAGATCGTGAGGAAGTCCGAGCACCGCAACTCAGCAGCTTATCCGCACTTGCACACACGTTCAAGCCACCGGACAACCTCCACCTCCTCGCTCCAGCGATCCAGCGGAAGCAGCAACTCCTTCCAGACAAAATGCCACCGATAACATGTATCTCGCTAATCCGAGACCATGGGGGAATAATTCTAGAGGGGGAGAGAGATCCTTCACAAGGAGGTGTGAGGATGAAGGAGGGAATGTGTGGCCTTTTATAGGAGGAGGGGGTGCCCCCTCTCTCCATGGCCGGCGCATGGGGGGTGACCCCTCACCTCCCCCATTCATGTGGTGGTAACCCCTCCACATTAAAATGCCTCTTCACATTCCCTTTTAAAGTCTCCACTTTAAATGCATTAAATTTCTCCAAATTTAATGCTCTCTCATTTAATAAAAACTCTTTTTATTAAATTTATTCAGAATTTTGTTAATTACTTTAATTAACAAACATTCACATATAGCCCCTTGCAATATTTCAATATCACATGCAGAACCACTTTCTGCAATTTCACCCGAAACAATTTCTGGTTTCTATTGAAACAATTCCTGCGCTTTGCAATTCTTTTGTATGAAACATATGTGCTCCAAAATAGTGTCCGGTAACTCGTAAGTGTGCCACCCTATGGTTCGCGAATAATGCAGACATGATCGAGACCCTTCTCCGATCAATAATCAGCAGCGGGACCTCGAGATCCGTACTGACTCCTACACATTCAACGATGACTTTTGTGATCGTGAGAATCTTTAACGCTTGTAACTAAATCCCTTTGTCTCTCGATATATTACATGTCCGAGATTCGATCATCGGTATCTCCATACCTAGTTTGATCTTGTTACCGACATGGACTCTTTTCTCGTTCCCGTGATATAACATTCTAGTGATCACATCACTTGCTTGCAAGCTATCCTAATGTGATATCACCGAGAGGGCCCAGAGTAAATCTATACATCATATGGATTGACAAATTCCACTCTTGATCCATGAGCCTCAACATAACACCTTTGTAGTATTGAACCCATCTTTATAGTCACCCTGTTACGGTGTGACATTTGATGTTATCAAGATACTCTTCCGGTGTTAGGAATTAACATGATCTCATGGTCTAAGGATAAAGATTACTTCGTATGATGTTATAGCAATATAAACATAATGACTTGATCGTAATGCTATACTTCGGATGAATGTTGATCACATCATTCCACCAATGGTGTGACCTTGTTATTAACAACATCCAATGTCCATGATCAGGAAACCTTGATCATCTTGTTAATCAACAAGCTAGTCTATAAGAGAGGCATAACTAGGAACCCTTTTTGTTTCTTAAACACACATGTATTGATGTTTCCGATCAATACAATTCTAACATGTAAAATAAACATCTATCATATATAAGGAATATATAATAACAACTTTATTATTGCCTCTCAGGGCATATTTCTTCAGTCTCCCACTTGCACTAGAGACAATAATCTAGTTCACATAGTGATAAATCTAACACCCATGGAGTTCTGGTGTTGATCATGTTTTGCCCTAGGGAGAACTTTAGTCAACGGATCTGCTACATTTAGGTCCGTGTGTACTTTAAAAATCTTTATATCTCCATCCTTGACATGCTCGCGGATGGAGTGAAACCGGCGCTTAATATGCTTGAAATTCTTGTGAGACCTCGGTTCCTTTGCGTTGGCTATGGCTCCATCATTGTCACAATAGATCACCAATGGGTCCAACGCACTGGGAACCACACCTAGTTCCGTAATGAACTCTTTCATCCAAACCGCCTCCTGTGCCGCTTCTGAAGCAGCAACATATTCCGCCTCCGTCGTTGATCCAGCCACCACAGGTTGTTTGGAACTCCTCCAACTAACTGCTGCTCCGTTCAAGAGAAATACGTATCCGGATTGAGACTTAGAGTCATCCGGATCGGTGTCAAAGCTAGCATCGACATAACACTTAGCGACTAGCTCTTCTTCACCTCCGTATATAAGAAACATATCCTTAGTTCTTCTCAAGTACTTGAGGATGTTCTTTACCGCTATCTAGTGTTCCGAACCTGGATCAGATTGGTACCTACTAGTCAAACTAATAGCATGTGCCACATCTGGTCTTTTACATAGCATGGCATACATAATAGAGCCTATGGCCGAGGCATAGGGGATCTTATCCATCATCTCTCTTTCTTCCGCCATAGCCGGACTTTGAGTCTTACTCAATGTCTTGCCTTGCAACATAGGTAAGAACCCCTTCTTACTTTCGTCCATATTAAACTTCTTTAATATCTTATCAAGGTATGTACTCTGCGATAGCCCAATTAGGCGCCTTGATCTATCTCTATAGATTTTAATGCCTAATATATATGATGCTTCACCAAGGTCTTTCATCGAAAATTTGATGTTTAGATAACTTTTAACACTGTTTAAAAGATCTATATCATTTCCAATCAATAATATGTCATCCACATATAATATCAGAAATGCCACATTGCTCCCACTCACTTTCTTGTAAATACAAGCCTCTCCATAAGTTTGGACAAATCCAAACTCTTTGAGCACCTCATCAAAGCGGAGATTCCAACTCCGGGATGCTTGCTTCAGTCCATAAATGGATGGCTGAAGTTTGCATACCTTATTAGCATCCTTAGGATCGACAAAACCCTTATGTTGTATCATAGACAACTCTTCTTTAATATTACCATTGAGGAACACAGTTTTGACATCCATCTGCCATATTTCATAATCGAAATATGCAGCAATTGCTAACATAATCCTAACCGACTTAAGCATCACTATGGGAGAGAATGTCTCATCGTAGTCAACTCCTTGAATTTGTCGAAACCCCTTTGCGACAAGTCGAGCCTTATAGATGGTCACATTACCATCAGCATCGGTTTTTCTTTTGAAAATCCATTTATTCTCAACAGCCTTTCGGTCGTGAGGTAAGTCCACCAAGTTCCAAACTTGGTTCTCGTACATGGATTCCATCTCGGATTTCATGGCTTCTAGCCATTTGTTGGAATCCGGGCTCATCATCGCTTCTTCATATGTCGCAGGGTCATCCATTTCATCAACCATGAAATTCACAACAGGATTGCCGTACAGTTCAGGAGCTGCACGTGTCCTGCTTGACCTGCGAGGTTCGGTAGTGTCCTCTTTCGGAGTTTCATGATCATTATCATTATCTCTCTCTTCATCAGGTGAAGTCAACTCCGAAACAACTTCCGCTGCTGCGCCACTCGCCATTCCATGAAGAGAAGGTTCAATAACCTCTTCGAGTTCTACCTTCCGACTACTCACACCTTTCGCGAGAAACTCCTTCTCAAGAAAGGATCCATTCTTGGCAACAAAAACCTTGCCCTCGGATCTGTGATAGAAGGTATACCCAATTGTTTCCTTAGGGTATCCTATGAAGACGCATTTTTCCGCTTTGGGTTCGAGTTTATCCGGTTGAAGTTTCTTCACATAAACATCGCATCCCCAAACTTTAAGAAATGACAGCTTAGGTTTGATTCCAAACCATAATTCATATGGTGTCGTTTCAACGGATTTAGATGGTGCCCGATTTAAAGTGAATGCAGCTGTTTCCAGTGCATAACCCCAAAATGACAGTGGCAAGTCAGTCAGAGACATCATAGATCAAACCATATCCAATAAGGTACGATTACGACGTTCCGACACACCATTACGTTGTGGTGTTCCGGCAAGCGTGAGTTGTGAAACTATTCCACACTCTTTCATGTGTGTGCTAAACTCGTAACTTAGATACTCTCCTCCACGGTCAGACTGTAGAAATTTGATCTTTCTATTACGATGATTTTCCACTTCATTCTGAAATTCCTTGAACTTTTCAAAAGTTTCAGACTTGTGTTTCATCAAATAGATATACCCATATCTACTCAAATCATCCGTGAAAGTAACAAAATAACGATATCCACCTCGCACCGACACACTCATTGGTCCACACACATCAATATGTATGATTTCCAATAGATCTGTCGCCCGTTCCATTGAACCGGAAAACGGCGTTCTAGTCATCTTGCCCATAAGGCATGGCTCACATGTATCAAATGATTCAAAATCAAGTGATTCCAAAAGTCCATCAGAATGGAGTTTGGTCATGCGTTTAACGCCAATATGACCTAAATGGCAGTGCCACATATATGTAGACATATCATCATCAAGTTTAATCTTTTTAGCATTAACATTATGAATGTGTGTAATATTACTATCGAGATCCAACAGAAATAAACCATTCAACATAGGTGCATGACCATAAAAGATATCATTCTTATAAATCGAACAACCATTGTTTTCAGATTTAAAGGAATGACCACTTTGCATCAAACACGATCCAGATACAATGTTCATGCTTAGTGCAGGCACTAAATAACAATTATTTAGGTTTATAACTAATCCCGATGGAAAATGGAGAGGTAGCGTCCCGACGGCGATCACATCAACTTTTGATCCATTGCCGACCCGCATTCTGACCTTATCCCTTGCTAGTTGTCGCTTGTTCCGTAGCCCCTGAACCGAGTTACATATATTAGCAACCGATCCCGTATCAAATACCCAGGTGCTACTGCGAGTACTAGTCAAGTACACATCAATAACATGTATATCACATATACCTTTGTTTGCCTTGCCGGACTTCTTGTCTGCCAAATACTTGGGGCAGTTGCGCTTCCAATGGCCAGTCCCCTTACAATAGTAGCACTCGGTGTCAGACTTAGGGCCAGCTCGGGGTTTCTTTTCAGGTGCGGCAAAAGATTTGCCACCCTTCTTTCCCTTGTGCTTGCCTTTCTTGTCCTTCTTGAAACCGGTGGTCCTATTGATCATCAACACTTGATGTTCTTTCCTAATCTCCACTTCTGCAGTCTTAAGCATTGACAGAAGCTCGGGAAGAGACTTCTTCATGCCCTGCATATTATAGTTCATCACGAAGCTCTTGTAGCTAGGTGGTATAGATTGGAGAACACGATGTATGCCTAAGTCAATGGGAATCGTTATTCCCAAGGACACACGCTTATCGGCGTACCCAGACATTTTGAGTACGTGCTCACTAACGGAGCTGTTTTCCTCCATCATGCAGCTAAAGAACTTTTCTGTAGCATTATAACTCTCTACGGCAGCATGGGTATCGAAAATCATTTTCAATTCTCCCATGGTATCAAAGGCATTGCCATTTTCGAAACGCTTTCGAAGTTCTGGCTCTAGCCCATACAGTATGCCGCAATGAACTAAGTTGTGGTCCTCCTGACGAGTCACATAGATATTCTTTTCCTCATCAGGGGCATCAGGAGCTGGTGGGGGGCCTAGCGGCGCATCTAGCACATATTTCTTTTGTGCAGCAGTGAGGAGAATCCTCAAATTCATAGCCCAGTTGGTGAAGTTGCTACCATTCGCAGCAAGTTTCTCTTTCTCCATGAACACATTGAAATTAAAAGCAAGTGGTGCCATCTACAACAGAATTTGTAAAGTTTATTTAGACTAAGTTTATGATAGATTGAGTTCAACTAATCCAAATTACTAATGAACTCCCACTCAAAAACGACATCCCTCGTGTCCTTTTGGTGATTACATGAACCAAATCCACTACACCAAGTCCGATCATCACGTGAGTTGATGTAGCTTCAAAGGCGAGCATCTATATGGGCATCATATCAACTATATGAATCATGCTTAACCTTTCGGTCCGTGTTCCGAGGCCATGTCTGTACATGCTAGGCTCGTCAAGTAAGAACCTTAGTATTCACGTGTGTAAAACTGTCTTACACCCGTTCCTATGAAAGCATAGATTCGAGTACACCCGATCATCACGTGATGTCTCGAAACACGATCCACATAACGGTTCATACTTAAGAAAGAACACATTTTTATCTTGATATCTATATGAGGGATCATCTTATAATGCTACCAAAAGCGCCAAACTAGCAGTATAAGATGCTAACATCTAATGTGTAAAGTGAGATGATATGGTCCATGCATTTGATCTCTATCACTTGCATCGTGGTATGGTCTCTATCATTCCTTTGTGTGTAAGGCCAAGGTCTATGGAACTTACACGTTGAGTGTGTTGTAAGAGTATCTATCATACATCTACTTACAACAATACCATATCAACACACTAGCCCAGCAACGATCTAGACTAGACGCCTCTAATTTATCAATTGCAAGTTTTACGTGGCTTAGGGCTTTCGGAGATAGAACCGTTCTCACCTACGAACATGAACCACAACGAGGATTTATTAGCAACTCGTTGTAAATCAGATATTGACTATAGTAGGAGAGACAGACACCCGCCAACCACTTATGCAAAACAAGTTGCATGTCAGTCGTGGAACCGGTCTCATGTACGATGACATGTAAGGTTGGTCCGGGCCGCTTCATCCCACTATGCCACCAATATCCAAAATACATAGAAGATACAATAACATGATCATCATCGCCCACATATAAACATATGTGTACTACCCGTGCAAAGCACCTATGCATAGATCAGGCTCTGATACCACTGTTGGGTCCGCAGCATAAAAAACAACAAATTTCCTACGATGTGAACTACACGCCAAGATCTATCTACTAGGTACAAAGGAACGGGTGGACATACATCCAACGAGAACTTACCCTCGAAGATAACGAGTTTTGTTAACGAGTACGAACTCGTGGTTGATGTAGTCGTACACTTGCCGATCTCAAGATCGTGAGGAAGTCCGAGCGCCGCAACTCAGCAGCGCATCCGCACTCGCACACATGTTCAAGCCATCGGACAACCTCCACCTCCTTGCTCCAGCGATCCAGCAGAAGCAGCAACTCCTTTCAGACGAAATTCCACCGGGAACATGTATCTCGCTAATCCGAGACCATGGGGGAATAATTCTAGAGGGGGAGAGAGATCCTTCACAAGGAGGTGTGAGGATGAAGGAGGGAATGGGTGGCCTTTTATAGGAGGAGGGGGGGTGCCCCCTCTCTCCATGGCCGGCGCATGGGGGGTGACCCCTCACCTACCCCATTCATGTGGTGGTAACCCCTCCACATTAAAATGCCTCTTCACATTCCATTTTAAAGTCTCCACTTTAAATACATTAAATTTCTCCAAATTTAATGCTCTCTCATTTAATAAAACTCTTTTTATTAAATTTATTCAGAATTTTGTGAATTACTTTAATTAACAAACATTCACATATAGCCCCTTGCAATATTTCAATATCACATGCAGAACCACTTTCTGCAATTTCACCCGAAACAATTTTCGGTTTCTATTGAAACAATTCCTGCGCTTTGCAATTCTTTCGTCTGAAACATATGTGCTCCAAAATGGTGTCCGGTAACTCTTAAGTGTGCCACCCTACTGTTCGCGAATAATGCATACATGATCGAGACCCTTCTCCGATCAATAATCAGCAGCGGGACCTGGAGATCCGTACTGACTCCTACACATTCAACGATGACTTCTCTGATCCTGAGAACCTTTAACGCTTGTAACTAAATCCCTTTGTCTCTCGATATATTACATGTCCAAGATTCGATCATCGGTATCTCCATACCTAGTTTGATCTCGTTACTGACATGCACTCTTTTCTCGTTCCCGTGATATAACATTCTAGTGATCACATCACTTGCTTGCAAGCTATCTTAATGTGATATCACCGAGAGGGCCCAGAGTAAATCTATCCATCATCTAGATTGACAAATTCCACTCTTGATCCATGAGCCTCAACATAACACCTTCGTAGTACTGAACCCATCTTTATAGTCACCATGTTACAGTGTGACGTTTGATGTTATCAAGATACTCTTCCGGTGTTAGCAATTAACATGATCTCATGGTCTAAGGATAAAGATTACTTCGTATGATGTTATAGCAATATAAACATAATGACTTGATCGTAATGCTATACTTCAGATGAATGTTCATCACATCATTCCACCAATGGTGTGACCTTGTTATTAACAACATCCAATGTCAATGATCAGGAAACCTTGATCATCTTGTTAATCAACAAGCTAGTTTATAAGAGAGGCATAACTAGGAACCCTTTTTGTTTATTAAACACACATGTATTGATGTTTCCGATCAATACAATTCTAGCATGAAAAATAAATATCTATCATATATAAGGAATATATAATAACAACTTTATTATTGCCTCTCAGGGCATATTTCCTTTAGTAAGGGGCATGAGATTTTGGTTTATAACTTGTCAAGCATATCCTCTTAGTTGTGTCACTTTAACCTTAATCACCTTCAAGATGCTTATGATAGGCGCAATGAGAGCTAAAAGCTATAAGTACCATAATTTTTGGAAGCTCTTTATGAGACTTGAATCCCTACTTCCTTTTACAAAGGCCTTTCTTCCACCATTATATTGAGTCTCCACTTTCTATATTTATGCACCTACTTTGAGAGCATAGTGGCCATTCTTAGTTCTATGTGCATTGTACCAAGGCTTGTTGATTGATGCATAGCCTTGATATTGCTTGTTTTAAACTATTTGTATCTAGTCACTCTTATGAACTTTGAAGGTGTCCTATGCATTTATATTTGCTACTCTATGAGGGACAAGCTGAATACTATTATGCTATGTTTTCTTTATGTGAAACAAACAAACGTCTTGCAAAGCATTGTTATTCATGAATCTTTTGTTTGTGCCTTTTCATGTTGCATCATAGTTTCTTTGCTTATTGCTAGAACTTTGTCTTTCATGTTATGATTGAAGTACTATGATCCCAGCTTTGAATGTTCTACAAATACTTTGATCAAGTCCTTGATGGTGCATGTCACCTCAAAAATTATTCTTTCTTTTTATCACTTACCTACTCAAGGACGAGCAGGAGTTAAGCTTGGGGATGTTGATACATTGCAAATGTATCTATAATTTTTGATGTTCCATGCTTGGTTTTATCTACTTTCTTGTGTTTTGTTCCAACTTTGGAGTACTTTTCATATGATTTCTTGGACTAACCTATTAACAAGATGCCATAGTGCCAGTTGCCTATTTTCTGCTATTTTTGGTTCCAGGAAGTCAGAAAATGAATATTCTCGGAATTGGACGGGACAAAAGCCAAAGTTCCTATTTTACTAGAAGACTCACGGAGCCAGAAGGAGAGTCGGAGAGGGGTCACATGGTGGCCACACCACCCCATGGTGCGGGTCCACCTAGGCCGTGCTAGGGCATGGTGTGGGCCCCCTGGCCGCCCACCGACCTTGCCCTCTAGCCTATAAGAAGCCTCCCGAGCCATAAACCCTAGATCATCAATCAGAAATCCACAAAAAGTTCCGCAGCGTCGCCGCCACCGAAGGGGAGATTCGGGGGACAGAAAGTCTCTGTTCCGGCACCCTGTCGGGACTGGGAAGTACCCCCGGAGCCATTTCCATCGATCTCCACCACCATCTCTATCACCGTTGCTGATTCCCATGATGAGGAGGGAGTAGTTCTCTCTCGAGGCTAAGGGTTCTACCGGTAGCTATGTGTTCATCTCTCTCTCTCTCTATGCATGATCTTATTGAGATCATGAGCTTGTAATCTATAGATCTATTCTGCTACTCAAGTGCTTTAATGAATCTCTGCTCTCCCCATGTGTGTGAAAGTGACAGCATGCTCACCATGGTGGCACTTAGGCTAGAGATTACAAATACTTGTTATTAGTTATATTTGGAGTTGGATGTCTTTATGAAATTGTGGTGTTTTTTGGACTCATCTAGTACTCAAGGTGACAGTGTGGGGTTTTATAGATGGGAAAGGCTTACTTTGAGGAGTGCTGTTATAGCCCTACCAACGATTAGAGTGTCCAACCGGAGAGTAGTTAAGAGTAGTATCATAAAGAGAAGATATTTATATGAGAGTGTTCACTAGTGAAAGTATGATCCCTAGGCCTTGTTTCTAAGCATTGATACACCGTTTGCAATTAGATCTGTTATATGTTTGCTTGCTTCCATCTTTATTTTAGTTTCCCTTTAGTCTTTTCCATGCCATCAAGCTATTTTCTATCACCGTTACCACTTATAATTATCCATACCACTTGTATTTCACTATCTCTTCGCCGAACTAGTGCACCTATACACCTGACAAGTGTATTGGGTGTGTTGGGGACACAAGAGACTTCTTGTATCTTGATTGCAGGATTGCTTGAGAGGGAATACCTTTGACCACTTCCTCCCTGAGTTCGATAAACCTTGGGTGATCCACTTAAGGGAAAACTTGCTGCTGTTCTACAAACCTCTGCACTTGGAGGCCCAACAACTGTCTACAAGAATAGAAGTGCGTAGACATCACCTAACAATAGAGATGTGTGGATGTTGGTGATGTACAATATTATTAAACCTTTATTTTTAATGATCTGCTTATATATATGGATATGAACTATCTCAATCTCAATAGGTAGTATTGCAACTTGTTGTGGCCAGACATTTATTAATATTAAAACGTAAAAATTAGTCATAATCATATCTAGCCCTGTAGTACACAGCTTCAGGGTCGTCTTCAGAATTGTCATCGTCATCTCGTAGCACGCGACTGGATCCTCAACCCTTCCCCAACTTGTGCACGAGGGAATGGGGGAGGGGCCACCTGCCACTCCGGCGTCGGATTCATGACCACGGTGGAGGGGCTCCCGGATGACGACCCCAGTACGCCCTAGGCCTTTACCACCACCACCATTCTTGTGGCTATGCGGCTGTTCAAAGTGCGGGTACCTCAGGCGAGGATGGTCTCCCATGGCGATGTAGCGCATCACGCTGGCGATAGTCCGGTTCGCCCACCACAGGCGACGACCGGACTCGTTGTGGTTCACTGGGGGCGGGCCGTCACCCTCGTACCTGGCAAGCTCCCTTTCCCGCCGGTTCGCGAAAAAGGCATTCCAGGTGTCGAGGTTGTCGGGATCCCAATGGGGATCCATCCGCTGCTCCGGCGTGAGCTTGAAGTAGAAGTGGTTCGTGATGGCCGCCAGGCGGGCCGAACCTTGAGGCATAGGAACAGGAACCCCTCAAGCGCTTAGCATCCAGCCGAGAGGCAGCGGGTACCTCGGCGGGCATGGGTAGCTGGAGGCGCACAACGCCTCAGTCTTCTCGAGCGTCTAAAAGGCCTAGTAAGCGGTGTCCATTGTTGTGAGAGAGAAAGTGTGGATGTGTGGATGGACATGGCGGTCGGCCTAGATATAGAGGGAAATGGCGAGAGAACATGGCGGGAAGCGGGGAAAATGGCGGGAAAACATGGCGGGAAGGGGGGGAAATGGCGGGAAACGGGGGAAATGGCGGGAAATATGTTTTAGTCCTTGTTACTAGTATTAGTATTAAATATTATATTTCTAGTGAGTATTATTTTTTGTGAATATTTTGGTATATTATATGTATTTTTCTGTTTTTAAATAATAAACTATATTTTTCCAGCATTTGTACTAAATATAATAATTGTTAAACAATAGATAATTTCATTTAAGTTGTATAATAAAGTATGATAATAGATTTAAATTATAGATCTTCTTTTTCTAAAAAAATTATATATAATATATAATTTCCTGAAAACTATAAACCATTTTTCTTTTTAGCGCCAAAAACCACCTTTAGCCCCGGGTTGTAATACAAACCGGGACTAAAGGTCCCCCTTTAGCCCCGGTTTGTAGTACAAACCGGGGCTAAAAGGTGTACGCGCGGTAAGAACGGTGGGCGAAAACACCTTTAGCCCCGGGTTGTAATACAAACCGGGGCTAAAGGGGGACCTTTAGTCCCAGTTTGTATTACAAACCGGGGCTAAAGGTTGTGGGGTATAAATACCCCATCCCCACCATGGGTCGTGCCACGACCCAGAGAGCCCGTTTTCACCTTCGTTCCCAGAGGAGCTCGTCGATCACGCCATCGCCCCGCCGCCGCCCGTGCCCGTGGAGCTCGCCGCACACACCGTTTCCGCGCCGCCCTGCTGCCCCGCGCCACACCGTCTCTGTCCCTCGCCACCCCGCGCACCGCCCCGCGCCCGCACCGTCTCCGCCCCGCGCCGCCTCGCCGTCTTCACGTGATCACCGTGCCGCCCCGTTAATTTTGGTTAGGGTTAGTTAATTTTGGTTTAGGGTTAATTAGTTAATTTTTGTTTAAGGTTAGGGTTAGTTTAATTAGTTTACGGTTAGTTTAGGGTATGTTTAGTTTAGGGTTAGTTTAGGGTTATTTTTCGTTTACGGTTAGTTTAGGTTTGTTTAGTTTAGGGTATGTTTAGTTTAGGGTTAGTTTAGTTTAGGTGAAAATTCTTTTGATGTTTGGGCATCCGCGTAAAAATAGGGCCTTAGTTTAGTCTAGTTTATGTGGAACACCGTCTCCGCGCCATCCGTCCCCCCGCGCCGCCGCTCGTCCAGCGCAATAGTACTTAGTGTTAGTGTTAGTAGTATTAGTATTTAGTTAGTGTTAGTAGTATTAGTATTTAGTTAGTATTAGTATTATTATTTATCTAGGATTAGTTAGGGTTAGTTAGAATACTTAGTTAATTAGGTTTAGTTTAGTTAGTGTTAGGTTTAGGGTTAGTGTTAGTAGTATTAGTATGTATTTAGTATTAGTATTAGTATCTATCTAGGGTTAGTTAGGATTAGTTAGAATATTTAGTTAATTAGGTTTAGTTTAGTCAGTGTTAGGTTTAGGGTTAGTGTTATTAGGGCAATACTTAGTGATTTAGTTATTGTTTATATTTTATGATTGTTTATTGCTATTATTTAGTTATGCCGCGTCCTCCTCGTTCGAGCCTACTAGACTCCGTCGGTTTCGGGGATGTCCGAGCCTAGGCTCCACCGGATTGGCACTGGGAGGTGCTACCTGTTGGTACTCGCACCTTGGTGAGAAATCTGGGTATCATCGTCGACCTAGAGTTCTTTGGTGGCGTCCACGAGGTCCAGGAGCGGTGCAGAGGGACCAGCCCCCAAGGAGGTGGTACGTCGTCGTATCAGGGAGGAGGACGAGCACGTACGACGATATATGTATCTTTTGGATACTAGGTTTTCCAATATCTGGCAGGTTCACGGATCTCACCCGATCTATTCTCCGGTGATGGTTCCTCTTCTCTGGCTGCAGAGCTGCCGTAGCACAGAACGCGACAGGCGAGTTCGCTAGTTTGATATGAGCGAGATATGTGCGAGATGTATTAATAATATACTTTATATTATGAGCGAGATATGAGTGAGATGTATTAATAATATACTTTATCTTATATTATTGTACTTTATCTTAATGCAAAATTGTTTCATTATTAGTACGTAATCTTTTTTCTATATCCGAGTTGTCGCAATTGTAATATTCTTTTACTTAATGCAATATTCTTTTTCTGTATTAGTTAAGCTATAGACGGTAGACAGAATGAAGATGAACTTCTCAACATGATAGATGAGGGTATTGGGGGTTCTTATTACGATGGCTCCGAGTATCTTAATTTGTCTAGAGGAGACGAGGGTGGAGACGATAGTAGAGACGATGGTGCTGACCATGGTGGAGACCATGGTGAATACACCATAACAATAACAAACTCCGTCGAGGTATATAAAGCCTCTATCGATCGATCACTAGTATAGATGCACTAATTGATTCGTATATATGTACTGACGAATGTTTCTTCTCTTAGACCTTCGCTTCCGGCTAATCTTCTACAAGGACAAGAGGCCCGACACACAAGTTTCCCGCTGATGTCCATTTCAGTATTGACTTAGTCTCTCTGCTGGGTCAATCGTTGGAGCCCAAAGAATCTGTGAATGCATTTATAACTCAATGCGGAGTGATTGTTAGAGACACCGTCCCGATCACCACGCGAAATTGGAATAAGCCAGGAAAGAAAAGGGATCCAGCTGGGGCTAGTTTTGTAGATGACAAAGCGAGAGATGCGATGTGGAATTCTCTCATGACACATTTCATCCTACCAGTCTTGGAGACTGATGAGGTCACACAACAAATGATGAGGAAAGTCAAGCACTTTGCTCTTTAGAAGATAGGCGAACTATTCAAGGAATGGAAGAAAAGATTATACCACAAGTATGTCTTGAAGAAAAAAACTCCTCTATTCACTAGCCCACTAGAGATGCAGCAGGATAACTGGGCCGCATTTGTGGAATACAAGAACTCGGCACCAGCTATGGCAATGTCAAAAAAGAATAAGATAAATGCAGCCAAAAAGAAATATCACCATCATATGGGCACATGTGGCTACAAGAGTGCCATGCCTAAGTGGGATAAAGATGAGGCTGACCTGGAGGCTAAAGGGGTCACTCCAGCTATGTCTCGTTGGCCCAGGAGGTCAAGAAATTTGGTACTCGGGCATGGGGCATCGTATGATCCAGAAACATGCGAGATTGTTGCAGCTAAAGAAGTTTTTTCACCCAAGAATGAACTTATTAAAGTGATAAAAGAGGTTGAAGAGGGAAAGTTTGTTCCCGACAGAGAGAACGATGAGCTGACAAAGGCTCTCAAGAATCCTGAAAAGGCTGGACGAACAAGAGGGTTCGGACCTTCTTGTCCATGGGCTATCGGGTTTCCCGAGGACATTGAAACGTACAAAAGCCGATCGAGAAAAACAAAGTGGCAAAAGGAGGAGGATGCGGAGCGGTTCGCGAGGTTTGAAGCCATCCTGCAGGAGCATCGCCAGGAGCTTAATGAACTTAAAGGACTCTGACAGCAAGATCCTGCACCAGACAGTACGGTCGGCCCATCGCAACGGAAAAGCAACGTGGCTTCCACAGAGGGCCATGGCAATGATGCAACAATGGATGTGTACCCTGTGGATGCAATTAAGGAGAAGACTACTTGTGAACTGCATGTTGAACTGAAGAACATATCCATGAAGGTGGCGGTCGGCTTTGCTTTACCTTCTGCACCGGGAGCGACCTACCATTGCAATCCGATTCCAGCTGGCTATTCTCGTGTCGGTGTGGATGAAGTTCAACCGATGTGTCAGTCACTACAACTTGACATCCCTAGAGGTGAAGGGGAGACGACACTAGGAGAAGTCACGAGTGGCTTCATTCTTTGGAAAAAAGAATACATCAAGTTTCCAGTCTCGACACCAAGGCCACTTTCTCCACCGAGAAACAATCCATCACCTCCAAGGCCACCGTCTCCTCCCAGTAAAAGTCCACCTACAAGTCCACCTCCAAGGGCACCGTCTCCTCCTAGTAAAAGTCCACCACCTCCAAGTCCAGTCCATGACCCCAACACGAGGCCATCTCAATCTACGCAGCCGCCTCCACCCACTAAGGGCCAAAAGCAGAAGAATAGCACCGCTCCATCGAGCGATAACCAATGCCCAAAGCAACAATTGTCGCCCCTCCCAAGAGTACCGCTGGTTCCTCCCAAGAGGGCTTACGACCTGACCGATGAGGAGGCCGATGCGGTAATACGGGCCGAAGTGGATGCTCATTTTAAAAATAAACAACCTGAGCCAGAGGTCCAAATAAAACCGAAAACAACGGAGCACTTTAGGAAATTACTGACGCAGCCATCCCAAGCTCAGTTAAATGTGCCAGATGAATATACACGATGTCTTCAGAAGACACTGAAACAGAAGAGATCAAGCGGTAGAGGAAGCATCACAAAAGAGGTTCCCCAGCAGGGGGAACAAGCAAAACAATCGAGTGGTAGCGGAAGCATCAGAACAGCCGTCCCCCAGCTGGGGAAACAAGCAAAACAATCGAGTGGTAGCCGAAGAATCAAAAGAGACGTTCTCCAGCTGGGGAAACAAGCAAATCAATCGCTCTCCCTGCTCCAGGTACACATACCCGAACCTCAACTATATGAGGGAGAACCTATGGATCTAGAAACGGCTAAGATATTGGCCGAGCAATGTAATATGTCTACTCATGACATTATTCATGGTGATATGCCCAAGGCTGAGGTAGCACCCAAATTTGTTCACGGAGAGCCTCTAGTCAGTTCTGAGAGGCTTCGGGATATGCCAACAAAAATGCGACGATTCCATGAATGGTACATGAAAGCATCAAAAGAAGAGCGATATTGGCTCATACCGGAAGTTCGAAAATCGTATTACTTCGTTGAAGACGAGGTCCCTGTTGAATTTACAGAATTATTTCAGTTATTCAATCTAAAGGAACTCGACAAATCTATCCTCAGTTGCTATTGTCTGTAAGTGATTACTTTATTTATGTAATTAAGTCTCTATCTCAGCTTGTTCAATTCATTGCCGGTAAGTATACTCACTATATTCTTTTGTACGCTATATATAATGATGCAGAATGAAGATTCTCGAATGTAAAAGAAATGCTATCAATGGATTTAGGTTCATTGACCCACATCGAGTTAATGGAGTTATGCTAAAGGATAAGCCACTGGAGACCGAGCAAAACTTGCTCCGGTTTCTCACGAACCAGCATTTTTATAATGAAATACTATTTCCTTACCACGACGGCAAGTGAGTTCTTGTACACATTAACTTCTGCTTACTCGATGTTCAGTGTAAATGATGAGTTACTGACGTATGTAAACCTTGCGTAGGTACCACTAGATTCTTCTAAGCATTTCAGTTGACTTGGGAAGAGTTCACATCATGGACTCACTAAACAAAAACATTGGAGACTACCGCGGCATTATCGATATGCTTCAGAGGTAATTTCAACCATTATCGCACTATATCGGTTTCTTTCGTTCATTTTCTGGGATATCAAGTAGTTATTAACTCATACATTCATTTTCTTTGTCGGGTAGGGTTTGGACACGGTTCAAGAACAAGGTCCGTGGTCAATGGCGTGAGGAGCTATTTTTTAAATCGGTCTCGATAAGTAGTACGAGCTAAGTCCGCGCATCTATTTAATTCTAGTTTATGTGCATTTATCATGCTAAAGTTATTATATGATTGAATTCTATTCTTGTAAAGTGCGCGAGGCAGCCACATGAGACTAATCTATGTGAATTCTACGTGTGCGAGTTCATTCGCATCACTACTGAGAAGGCCTTGGAAAATGTTCGAGTAAGTAAACAATATATTCACCCTTTATTTTTATTACAAAAAGTTGTGTTGAGTCTAATTTATACGATATCCTTCTTTATAGTTGGACGCGATGCGGGACAAGCTTCTACCAGAGGACCGCCTAATAGCAATCCAATAGGAATTTGCTGAATTTTTTATCGACGAGATCATAGACCCACGCGGAGAATACTCTTTAGATAGACCCTATCCATGTAATGATCTCCATGTAATCAAATAGAGAGACTCTGAACCATAGTTTAAAAAACCAGTCCGGTGATCGAACCGGTGAGGCCATCGGTTCAAGTTTTTATTGGTCGGACCAGTGGTTCATTCGGTTTGATGGCGATAAAAAACCATTCATTTTAATTAAAATTTAAACAAAAATTAGAACAAAATGACAATAAAATGTATATTAAGCATATATTTCCATAGGTAATCACAAAATATGGTGTGTTCAAGTGGTATTGGGCCTAACATGGTACTATTTCTATCTATGATAAGGTCTTGAGTTTGATTTCTCTTGCAACTTCTTCTTTTTTCCTGATTTTTTGCTATTTGGACCGGCACCTCTTAAAAAACCGGTAAGGTCATTGGTTCAGGTTTTTTCCGGTTAAACCACCGAACCGGTCTGGTTTTTAAAACTATGGTCTGAACCCGATTAGGACTCCATGTATGCTTATAAGAAAAATTATATTATATATTACATCAATATGTACAAGTACTGTGTAGTACGTTCTGTATGTATACGAAAACTTGTTTCTAATGAAAACACAGAATGAAAAATAATTGAATACAAAACACAAAATGAACACAAAACCCTAAAACCCCATCTCCTACCGCAGCAGCCAAATGGCACAAAACGCTATCGCGATAAGGAACCTTTAGTCCCGGTTCGTGTTACGAACTAGGACTAAATGTCCTCCAGCCTAGCCCGGCTCGCGGGACCACGTGGTGGACCTCTAGTCCCGGTTCGTAACAGAACCGGGACTAAAGGCAGGACCGTTAGTCCCGCTTTGACAGACCCAGTTTGAATTCCGGAACTAAAGGTCCTTACGAACCGGGGCTAATAGCCTCGTTTCTACTAGTGTATTAAGCGCTCGAGAAAATAAACCTCCCACCAATGTTTCCATGAGATATGAGTTACCAGGCACCAATCGTGTGACTTGGAAATATCGTTCCCAGCGCGGCCATTTGCTAAATTGTGACTTCGTGAGCCAACTGGTAATATGACATTCCAAGCCAAATCGTCGGATTGCAAATCCTTAAGCCGAACTGTTCTGTTGTAAGCCCTGGCCACCTGTAACTATTTCTTCTCAATATCTTTGAGATCTATTGCACATTTGTCGGTTACCGTAGGCACGCCGCGAAGGCATGGTATGGGCGAGCAGCCCCCCGCAGTGTCGTGACTCGGACCCGGAGCCGCTTGCCTCGTGGTCGTTGGCCGTCTTCTTCAGCCAGTGGGGCATAATCATGGTGGCGACGGGAGTAGGTTTTGGCTCAAAGTGACAATGACAATGGTGAGAGAGAGGCGCAAGGCCGGTTTAAAGGAAGCCATCAGCAATGCGCGTGCAAGTTTTCTAGTGCCTCCGCCCTCAATGTCGACACTCAGTTCTGGTCGGTGTCGCGTCAGTCAGTGCCGACATTGATGGCCATGGCTGCTGCCACTTCCGCCGGTCGGACTGCTACCGCTTCCGCCGGGCAGTCTGATGTACGGTTGAAAACGGTAAGAAAACTTTTCATCTGTTTTTGAAAAAAAGAAACGGAAACGGCATTTTGCGGAAAAAGAACGGAAACGGAATATTTTACGGAAACGGAAAAGTAAAACGGGGGGAGCCATTTTCGGCGGGGTAAAGAAATTTCGAATAATCAAATACGAAAACTTTCCAGAAATATAATCAACCAAGCCCATGTACGGAATAGTACTTTGCATCGGTGATTTTCCTTGCTCTTGCTAAGCCATATAATATATGAAGGGTCTACGTAATACATGAAACCGGTCCAGGCAACATACTAATCAAGTGAGTGCCTCAGTGTTTATGTGAAACTATTTATGTAAACTTATGTGCTTGTCGAAGTCTTGAATTATATGTGTTACTTTATGTTCAATTGTCGCTTTTCGAAGTTGTGATATATTCTTTGTCTGTTATATGTTACTTTTAGTGTACACACAATGGAATTACATCACTATTATATTCCGACAAATTTCCGTTTTCGTATCTTATCTGTACGTATCCATTCCATATTCGTTTTCAATGATTTTTGATTTCGTGTTTATTTTCAGAGTTTTTCGTTTCATTTCTGATTCCGACGACACAAGAGAAAATAAAACGATAAGGTATATTTTTGTTCTGTTTTCAACCCTAGTCTGATGCCACCGAGCCTAGGACGTACGGGCCTGCGGTCGCAGTGGGAGGACACACGCTCGGTCCGCGCTGTCCGGACCACAGCATCCACGACCCAATTTGATGTGCCGATTGATCGCGCCGAACGTGTTGGGCCGAATGAACCGTACCGCTCGCACCGCTAGAGAGCGCGCACGTGGTGCCCGCGTCCGGTTCGGATGCAGGATAGTTTGCGTCGTGCAGCAGGATGCCCTAACCTATGAGCTTCTTTGGAGATCCTTCTCTCACGCACGAAGGACAACGGCCCATGCGCCATAACCGGCCCGTGTAGTTTTGCCAGCCAGTAGCCGATTGCCTAGCCCACGTAGTTTCTCCACTCAGTTGAGGCCATGGCCAGCCGTTCTCGGTGGCCCACGCAATCGAGGCATCGTCCCCGTCTGCCCCCCGAGGATCCGCACGCTCGCGCACCCGGTGCCAGTGAGGTTGCGACGCCCGTCAGCGTGTGCCGGCACGGCGGCGCCTAAGCTACTGCGCGCGCCACGGCGGATGCCTCGTCGGCTCTCTACCTGAGACAGCCTTGCGCCACCCCAGAGCCACACACCCAAGCATAGACGCGCGCGCGCACGGGCTCTCTCGAACCCTCGCTGTACCGCGCGACGGGCCATGGCCAGCCGGGTGCTCTTGCTCCGGCGGACCACAAGGAGGTGGATTCTGCAGCCTGCACGATCTACGACGCCTTTCCCTTCGAGTGCGACGTCCCCTTCCGACGAAATGCTGGAGATACCCACGCCACATCCGCCGAGCTCACTATCGTAAGAAACAGACATGTCGATCCTTTCTTCCCCCGATGATTCTTGTTCTAAATGGTCCATCAGGCGTATTGAGCGCATGTTCATAGGTCTTGATGGCCTTGTGTTTTGTATTGTAGATGCAGTAGGTTTGCTCCGAACAAAAGCGAGCTTCATGTGTTCGATGAAATGCCATAGCCAAGAACTCTTGGCACAATTCACTTTTTGAATATATTTTATCTGTGTTTGCGCGCCAGGATTCTTGGTGGTGGTTCTCATGAGACAATTACAATAGTATAACAGTTTTCTTATTGCGGAGTTCTGATGCTGTCGTAGTTATACTTCTCACAAGGTTTCTTACCGAGATGCGGGGTTCTTCAGTTGGTCGCGAAGTTATAACCGTCATGAGTGCCGCTGTGTCCATACAAGTCAACCTTTTAATAGTCAAAATCAAGATATGGCGATGGGTCCACAAAATTCTGGAGCCGTGGTATCGGTTGATGATTCTAGCAAACCAACAGCCAAGAGGAAAAAACTTAAAGGAAAGAGGGCCGTAACAAGGTTTTTGAAATCCTTGAGATGGAAAAAGGAAAGGGAGTTTCAGAAAATGACTGCCGAGGAGAAGATTTTGTACAAACTGAAGCTAGTAAGTTGTTACAGACTCATTTGTTCGAATTATTATCTTTTAGCTCGTGAAGATTTTCCCAAGCATACAAGACAACATATTGATTGCCTTATATATTTTGCATTACTTTTCGATTTTGTCCTTAAAGGCTCGAAGGAAGGAAGAACGACTTCTTGCAGCTTTGAAGAAAATTGAACCAAATGAACCATCAGAACCTACACATGATCCTGAGGTTCTTACACCTGAAGAACACTTCTACTTCCTCAAGATGGGCCAAAAAAGTAAAAATTATGTGCCTGTTGGAAGGCGTGGAATTTACCAGGGAGTGATCTTGAACATGCATTTGCACTGGAAAAAACATCAAACCTTACAGGTAATTGTGAAGACATTCACACCCGAGGAGGTTAAGGAAATTGCCTCAGAGTTAGCCATTCTAAGTGGTGGTATTGTGCTCAGTATTGAAGAAGGAAATACAATTATCATGTACAGAGGAAAAAACTATGCGCAACCACCGCCTGAGATAATGTCTCCAAAGGTTGCACTTCCTAGGAAGAAGGTATGTTCTCTCTCTGCTATCATGGTCCAAGAAATAAGATATTAATGTCTTGTAGCATATGTATGCATTGTAAAGCGAGGTAGGAACTCGCACACACATAGACACACACAAACTAGTAAAGGTACGATCCCACTATTTTCAAGCAAGACAAGCTCTGTAAGATCCTCCTAATTTGTGCAATAGATATCAGTTTATCGTTCAACACTTGAGTTCAGAACAAAACAACAAAATACATAACCAGCCAATTATTTTCAATTGGAAGGGTGCTCAATGTTCTATTTAGGATCAGATAGGATGTACTCCAATATAGACAAATATGCAGAATGAGGAGGAAAAAATATGACTAAAATGTTTGCCTCCTGTACCTTTTAGTGTTGATGCCTTGCTATTACTAAATCATTCTTTTCTAATCAGGCACTGGATAAATCAAAATATAGAGATCGCCTCCGAGCTCTTAGGCGGTATATTCCCAGGCTTGAGCAGGAGCTTGAAGATCTTCATGCCCAGATGAAGTTATCTGGAGGGTATATAGGACAAAGTGCGGGTAAAGATGTTGCCTTTGTTTCAGACTGTACAGATAGTATGTCTGTGAAAAGAGATTCTTCTAGCTCAATTCATAAGAGAAGTTTATCTGAACTCCTGTCAGAAAGTATAGAAAGGTCTGGGAAGCTGGAGGATGAAAATTCTGAGGTTGATGATGATTCAACTTCGGAGTCTATCACATTCTCAGAATCCGAAGATCTCTCTGACATGTTTGAGACAGATTCAGAGGAGCATGTAGAAGATAGCAAGGAGCGTCCTCTGTATCTAGATATGCTGGATAAGTTCCCCCCAGAAAACAATAATGATAATGAACCAGACGATTTTGAGGAGCATCTGCGGAGGATCGCTTCACTTTCTGATAAGACAGATTCACCTGAAAAAGAACTGAAGGTCTCCGAGCTTGATGAGATCGATAAAATATTCCTGAGAGCTAGTTCATTGCTGAAGAAAAGGTGACTTCTAGCTGGGAATTTGTATCCAACGTGCCTGAGTCTTATTAGCTAAGCATGTGTTTGCAGTTTACTGGGACCTTCGAAAAGTTTTTGAGGTATACCGATACGCGAGAACAGTGGCAAAAATCATTAATCTCGCTGAAGGGCAGCCAGGATTTTCGTGACTGCACAATCTTAGGGAATCTAGAGAGCTCATTTGAAGTCGCGTGATTGATAACCTGAAATGTCATAATCAGATTGCGGTGCACGCTTACATGCTTTTGTTTGTTTGGCGACATGCCTTTTCTCAGCTGATGTTAAGCTGTAGCCTTCTTATGTACTTACTGATTCTTTTTGGTGGAAGCATTGCTGGAGGAGTGTCGTTATCCCTGGCTGTTGTAAGTGCACGGTTACAGTACTGTATGGATGTAGTTCAAGCATATGGTTTCAGTCCCTGTCATCACAGCCATACCTCTAACCTGTTGTAAAAATCACAGTAAAAGCTCTGAACTGAACTTCATAATTACAGTAATACAGTAGTAAATGTTTCCACGTTTCTCGGGTGATCTTCATGTTACATTACAGATAAGGTTTGTCCAGGACAATAAGTCTACGAACAGAACACACTCGACAGACAAACTCGTCGCACGCCTGAAACCCCATCACGTCCTGAAGTATTTCGCCTGAATTGCCTTGCAGTTTCATACGTTCCACGGCAATTAGGCAAATCGGCACAACAGGATGGCAGATTTCCTTATCATACATACGGAGGGGGAAGTATATTGCTTCAAGTTTCTGGAAAAAATATATATTACTACATCACACATAATTAATAGAGTAGTAGTTACGAACTGTTTAGTTGAGATGTTTCATCCAAGATCAGGAACGATGAGGTAGTCCTCGTCGTCGTCAGGCAGCTCCACCCGTGGCCTCTTGCTCTGGCGCGCGCCGGCTGTCTTGTAGAAGCCCGCGTTGCTGGCCGGCTGCGGCGAGGCGAAGAGCTCGGGGACCTCTGCCGTGGCTCTGCCCCTCTTGGCGGCCGGCGCCTGGTCGTGGTGGAACAGGTCGATGTCGGCGAACCACTCCAGCTCCTTGTACCCGAGAGGAGAGGGGGACCCCTTCTGCAACAGCAACCAGGTACAGACCGTGAGATCCGTGGAGATACCAGAGGGCGAAGCCCGAAGCTGCTTGATTAACACGATATATGCTAGCTCCTTGCCTTGTCGCTGTACTCGTAGTCGGAGAACTGCAGGAGGTCCTCGACGGCCCAGCCCGAGGGTGACATGAACGGCGACGACGGCACCTCCTGCGCCGCCGCGACAGGGCCCGGCGCCTTGGGGACGGCGGCGGCGGTCGGTGGCTTGGAGTTACCGGAGGGCGGCGCCGGCGGGCGGTGGTCGGCGTGCGCGCTGCAGACGGAGCTGAACCCGACGCGGATGCCGGTGGCGAGGTAGCGCTGGTGGTTGGCGGAGAGCGTGCCCTGGAGGTGGATGGACTCGTCGCAGTCGCCGCAGAAGAGCGCCCTGTCCTCGACGCAGAACACGAAGGCCGCCTTGTCCTGGCAGACGTCGCAGCGCGGCAGCTGCTTGGCCGCTACCGCGGCGTCCAGCGGCAGGCGCTGGTGCTTGCTGGCGAGCTTGTTGGCGGCGTGGATCTGCACGTCGCAGCGCGCGCACAGCGCCGCCTCGTCCGCGCAGCACACCACCGTCGCCGCCGCGCCCTCGCACGCGTCGCACTGGATCCTCATGCTCTTAATTTCTTGCCTGGTTGCACGTACGTACGCCGATGATGCCTACTGGCTGGCTGCTCGAGAGAAAACGGGAACTGAGAGCGGTGCCGAAAACTAGCGGCGTATAAATCGCTGCGACGTGCAGCGCGCGCGCACGCGGGCAGGTCTTGTGGACGAGAGGGCCTCTTTTGGAGCCAGACGGCGCGGTGAGTTGGCAGCGTCCAAGAATTTGATTTTGATTTTGGGTGGACGGGGGACCTCGGAGACGGGAAAATCTTCGCGGGAAATTGAAGGGGAGGATCCGACCTGTCACGCTGCGGATGGCTACATGTCAAGGGCGATTTTTTGGTTCGTACGAACGGAGAAGGGACGGGCGCCCCAGCGTCACGTCGTGCATCATGCACCGGTGTAATGGCTGCGGCGTAGTAGGTCGTCGGAATCGCGTGCTCATCCACCAGTTTTTTTTTTGAAGTATGCTCATCCACCAGCTTAATGATCGGTTGGCGTGCTACTCTCCAAACCTGGCCTGGCCCGTTGGCACGCGGGCTTAAGCCCACTAGAAGCCCGGCACAGCACGTGTCAGACGGGCCGGTGCCGGCCCGTGGCCGTGCCTGTGCCGAGGCCTCAGGCACGCGGGCCGCCCCGTGAAGCCTGCTAGCAGCGGAAAATCTGCATATATAGCGCAAAAAGAGAGATGATATCGCGGACTACAAAGCTAAACGGAAGAAGGGAAAGAAAAATCCTGAAAATGACAAAGAGACCAACGAAGATTCCGACATGAAGGAAGCCGATGCTTCAAATTCCAAATTGGAAGGGAAGAAAACTTTTCTCACCAAGAAGGACACTTACGTCACCTTCCTCGGATCTCAACCAGCAAAGGTCAAGAAAGCAGTTCTCCACGAGCTCAACGCAACAGTTCCGGTTGTCCCTCAGTATCTAGACTGGTCGGAAGTGGCAATAACGTTTGACCGCGCTGATCATCCGTCTAAGCTACATAGGCGAGGAAAATACGCCTTAATCGTCAATCCACTTATTGACGGTTACGGTTTCTTCAAGATCCTCATGGACGGTGGTAGCAGTATCAATATTCTCTATGTCGAAACGCTACGCCGGATAAAGATCTCGGAAACACAGGTGAACCATAGCTATGTGATCTTTCACGGGGTTGTCCCAGGAAGACAAGCTAATTCTCTGGGAGAGATCACTTTGGATGTTACTTTTGGAACTCCAAAGAATTATCGGACGGAGGCACTTTCCTTCGAAGTGGTCCCATTCAAGAGCGCATACCACGATATATTCGGACGTCTGGCTTACTGGGCTTTTATGGCTCGTCCGTGTTACATTTACAATATGATGAAAATTCCAGGTCCCAATGGCGTGATCACCATCAGGGGAGACCCGAAAAAGGCGCGAGAGTGCGAAGATGGAAATGCCACCTTTGCCGAAGCCGTGTTGCACGCCCAGAAGTACCAGGAGATCAAGAAGGGCATAGATCCGTCCGAGATGCCCGCAACAAAGAAGGAGGTCACAAAGCCAAATCCGGAGTTCAAGGCATCAGAAGAGACAAAGACGACGCCGTTGAAGCATGATGACCCCTCCAAGGTGACCCAGATAGGCGTAGGCCTAAGTAGCGCATAGGAAAGCGCGCTCGTCAAGTTCCTTCAAGCAAATCAAGATACCTTCGCATGGCAGCCATCTGACACGACCGAAGTACCTAGGGAACTTGCCGAGCACTCTCTAAATGTAAACCCGAACGCTAAACCCGTCAAACAGACCTTACGACGGTTTGGTGATGAAAAGCGTAAGGCAATAGCTAAGGAACTAGCGCGGCTCAAGTTAGCCGGATTCATAGAAGAGGTCATCCATACTGATTGGTCGGCCAACCCTGTAATGGTCCCTAAAAAGGACACCACTGATTTAAGGATGTGTGTTGATTATACTGCCTTGAACAAGGCTTGTCCAAAAGATCCGTTCGCTCTGCCTAGAATTGATCAAGTTATCGATTCTACAGCAGGCTCGGAACTCCTCTATTTTCTCGACGCATATTCCGGTTATCACCAAATCCGGATAAAGGAATCTGACAAAGTCAAAACTTCATTCATAACCCCCTTCGGAACCTTCTGTTTTGTTACGATGCCCTTTGGGCTGAAGAACGCAGGAGCTACGTACCAGCGCACGATGCAGTGTTGCCTCCATGATCAACTCGGACGCAATGTACATGCATACGTGGATGATATCGTGGTCATGTCCAAAAAGAAGGAAACATTGATTTCCGACTTGGAGGAAACGTTTGCCAATCTACGAAAATACAACATCATGCTTAACCCGAAGAAATGCTTCTTTGGAATACCAGCCGGAAAATTGTTAGGTTTCATCGTGTCTCAAAGAGGCATAGAGGTAAACCGTGACAAAATCAAGGCTATCCTCAACATTTCCAGGCCAACTCGCCTGAAGGACGTACAAAGATTAACTGGTTGCATTGCTGTGGTTAGTCGATTTATAAGCCGGCTTGGCGAAAGAGTCGCACCATTATACAAACTCCTGAAGAAGACCAAGGATTTTGTCCGGACTGACGAAGCTGAAGCTGCACTACAAGACCTGAAGAAAGTACTCTCATCTGCTCCTATCCTTGCAGCGCCGGAACCTCAGGAACCGATGTTGCTTTACATTGCTGCGACAAATAAGGTTGTCAGTATCGTTATGGTAGTGGAGAGACCAGAAGAAAATCAGGAGCACCTGGTGCAGCGTCCGACGTACTTTGTCAACGAGGTCCTGACAGAATCAAAACAGCGGTATCCGCACTATCAAAAGTTGGCTTACGGTGTTTTTCTAGCATCTCGTAAGTTACGACACTATTTTCAGGAGCATCCAATTACCGTGGTCAGCAAGGCTCTCATGAGAGATATAATCAACAATAGCGATGCCACGGGACGCGTCGCCAAATGGGGCATAGAGCTTGCAACTTTCGATATTGAGTACAAACCCTGGACAGCAATCAAATCCCAGATCCTTGCCGACTTTGTCGCTGATTGGATAGAGACCAAGGAGAACATGGTCCTCCCTGAGTCGGAATATTGGACCCTCTTTTTCGATGGGTCTAAGGCTCGAGGGGGCTCGGGGGCTGGCGTGGTGCTCAAATCACCTCAAGGAGATAAACTTTTATACGTGTTGCAGATTCACTTCACAGCGACAAACAACATTGCCGAGTATGAAGCACTGCTGCATGGAATCCGGATTGCTAAGGATATCGGCATCCGGCGTTTGATGTGTTACGAAGATTCGGATCTTGTTGCTCAACAAGTCTCGGATATTTGTAATGCAAATAAGCACATGGCAGCATATAAAGCTGTCGTGGATGATCTATCTAAATCGTTTGAAGGGTTTGAAGTTCAACACATCCCTCGAGCATCAAATGAGGAAGCAGATGCATTATCTTGAATAGGATCTGCGCGGAAAAAGGTCCCGGATGGCGCATCTTTAGAGCACCTCAAAGTTCCCTCGATAAAGGGAGTGGATGAGGAATATCCGACCAAATCCGACTCACCTTTGATAGAAGTTCTGGCTGTAATTCCCAGCTAGACTCAACCCTACCTCGATTACTTGGTAGATGGCAAATTACCCGAAGACAAGGTGTTGAGCCGACAGATTATCCGACGAGCAAAAGCCTATACTATTGTTAAAGGTGAGCTCCATAAACGGAGTGTTTCTAGGATTTTTCAGCGCTGCGTATCTCCAGAAGGAGTGGAAATCTTAAGGGAAATCTACGAAGGCGAGTGTGGTCACCACACTGCAGCCAAATCTTTAGTGGCAAAAGCTTTTCAACATGGATTTTTTTGGCTTACAGCTCAGGCATATGCCGAACGATTAGTCAAGACATGCAAAGGGCTGCCAAAAATACGCCAAGCAAGCTCATGTTCCAGCTGATCAGCTACGAACAATACCTATAACATGGCCCTTTGCGGTCTGGGGGCTTGATATGGTAGGACCTTTTAAATGAGCCCCAAGTGGATTCACTCACCTCTTAGTGATGGTGGACAAATTCACAAAGTGGATCGAGGCTAAACCTGTCACTAGTTGTGATGGAGCAACAGCCAAAAGATTTGTCGAGGATGTTATAATCCGGTATGGTCATCCGCATAGTATTATCACGGACAACGGGAGTAACTTTTCCATGGGAGAATTGGCTGAATTCTGCGATGAGCAAAATATCCGGCTTGACATTGCGTCAGTCGCACATCCACAGGCTAACGGACAAGTCGAAAGAGCAAATAGTTTAATTCTACAAGGCTTGAAACCAAGACTCGAAGCACCACTACAGCGTGCCGCGGGGGCTTGGGCAGAGGAATTACCCTATGTAATTTGGAGTTTACGAACAACTCCGAACAGGTCAATAGGATACACACCTTTCTTCTTGGTCTATGGCGCAGAAGCAGTTCTTCCTAGCGATTTAATTCATACTTATCCTAGAGTGGCCGCGTATATCGAAGAGGATGCCGAGATTTCTCGACAAAATGATCTCGACTTAGTCGAAGAAGTTCGCGTCGTTGCTGAAATGAGATCTACAGCCTATCAGCAGAAGTTATGCAAGTATCATAGCCAGAGAGTCTGAACTAGATCTTTCAATAAAGGTGTTTTGGTTCTCCGGCTTGTGCAACAAAGAAGGCACAAACTTTCCCTAGTATGGGAAGGGCCCTTTTTAGTTAGTCGAGTATTGCACAATGGATCGTACTACTTAACTGACATGAGGCCAGTCAAAGAAAGACCTGCTACTAAGAAGAGAAAGAGAGCCGGAGGCAGTACAAATCCGGATGAGTTAGATAGACAGTGGAATATTGCTCACCTACGTCCCTTTTATTCTTAGTTTATCCTTCTTTGTAATCATAAATATGCACATGTTCTGTGAGAAATAAAAGTTTTGGTTACCTCAAGGTTTTTCTGAGAAGTTTGTACCATCTTATTTTCTAATGATCATGTCGTAGTCGAAAATCCCAGAATGCTTGAAAGTACTTTATGCTCATGTTCATTCTGGTTTAGATTTCCGATTCTAAAACTGCTACCTTCGGGTATAACTCTAAAAATTCTAGTCTTTACTTTGGTTATTTGTCTGATTGCTGGATGCGGGTATTTTCCGAGTAGTGAATTGTTGGTACTGGAAGCCGTTGTTTTCGAGTTTAAACTGGTTTAGCAATTGAGCTCCGTTGCTTGGCAAAGTTTCTGGCTGAAGGTTTAGCCGGCTCATAAAAGGGACGAGGCGGAAAGCCAGATAAACGATAAGTAGAGGCGGAAAAATTTCAAGTGCTTATGAAAACATTTCAGGCACGCAAAAATTCTAAGACAAAAGTGCTGAGTAGATAAAAAACTTAGCACTAGCAAAAGTTATAGTACATAATATTTACAAGTGCGTCATGTTCTTTCACAGAATAATACATAAGTTTGTGGTCTATGATGCAGGAGGAGATGAAGGAGCTGCCGGCTCATTGGTTACTCCGCCTTGATATCGTTCCGAGATGTCCGGATCCGAGGTGGTCCGTTCATCGTCGGAAGCTTCTTCGGTTTCTTCTGGAGGAGGTGGCGGGGTATCTACGCGGGTGAAGAAGGGGATCTCATAGCTGGTCAGATCAGCTACGTGACACCCATATCCGGCGCAGGAGTGCATGATGGCTTGAAGGTCTTGCTCCTGGCCGTCTTCGTCTACCTTGTAGTACCCTCTGGTCACTTGCCATATCTCCATGTTTCCATGGTGGCTCATGACCATGGTGAGAGCGTTCTGCGCAGCAGTCCGGGTGTAGGACATGTTCCAGTCCCGAACGAGCTGCGGCATCTCCTTGGCCTTCTCCCGCACCTGGAAGTCCGACATGCTTGGCATGTCCGAAATCCTGAGAGACTCACCAATGTCCTCAAGGGACTGACGATAGTCATGAAGAAGATCACCGACTTGGGTAAGCCGGTGAGTGCGGGGCTCGGACGAGGAGGAGCCCGTCAAGTTCAGAGGACCTATACACAAAACAAGTCAAGGAAAATCCGACATTGATGAAAGTCGAAGAAATGATAAATCAGACAGATGGAACGTACCAAGAATGACGTCGTCAATCTTGGTCTTCTCCTCCCGGAGACTCTGGAGTTCAGCCCGGAGCGCTTTGGAGAGATCTTTCTCTCTGCCAAGCTCATTCTTGAGGTCCGAGATAACTTTATCTTGAGCGGCAATCTTGCGATCGCGCTCTTCAGTGGCCATGGAGGAGGATTCAAGGACTTGAGCTATGCTCCTTTCATGATCCGCCTTGAGCTTATCCAGCTCTTGGCGAAGTCCCTTGTTCTCCACCACTAGGGTCTTGAGGTTCTCGGCCTCTTCAATCATAGCGATGGATTGTTTCACCAACGCTGTAAGTCAAAAAGAACAACAGTTCAGAAAAATTCGACATTGAAAAAGCAAAAGACAAGGTTTGAATCTTGGAATATTTACCTTCGGCTTCATCCTTGGCTACCTTGAGCTCAGCATTTTTAAGCCGGAGAGCTTTGATCTCTCTCCGCTTATCACATAAATTGGTTAATAATTCCTGGTTATAGGAACATACTTTCTGTAAGTCAGAATACCCAAAGTCAGAAAGCTACTTAAGACTCGGGCTAATATTTTTTGCTAAATATCAGCACGAGCCTTGGGGGCTACACTAGTTCGTTCTTTGGCATCCTAATGAAAGCATAAACCCGGATTTCTATATCCTACTTCATGCTTGGGGGCTAGAGGATATGATATAACATAATGTAAAAAACAAGAGTTGGAATTCCGACTTACATATTGCTCGCGGGTGAGTTTGTCTAACCCCGCGTTCACTTCAGCTGCCACCTTCTCGGCGAGGGTAAGAGGAATCACTGGGGCTGTTGGAAGCTCGCCAGTCCTGATTCTCTCGTCGTGAAGGCGGACTTGAGCGAGAAGGTCAAAGAACTTGACGTCCTCTGCTTCTTGCGCTTCCTCTTCGGGGGATAGATGGCTTTTGTCCAGGACTTGCGTGGCTAGCCGCTAGATCTCCTCTGTAGATTTCCGGGATAAGCCAAACTTGGCAAGTCCAGGATTGCTGAGGAGGTTGTCGGCGAAGACTTCAGCCGAGGGATCATTACCCGAAGAGGGTTCACCCTTATCTTGAGCTGACGCACCCACGGTGACGTCAGTATCTGACCCCAAGGATCACAAGCGCCGTTGGAGGAGCCGGATCTTCTACAACAACCGAAGAAGGAGTAATCGCCGGTGTTGTAGAAGGTTGAGGGGCAGGAGTCAGAGGAGCCGTGGCAGGGGAAGCTATGGTAAGCTTCGTTTGTCACAAGGGCTTCGAAGGAATCCCTTTCCCCTTGCCCTTGATGATTGGTTTTGCTCTGAGAAAGTAGTAAAGTCAGAAACATTACATCTCGGAAAGAAACTTGAGTAAAGTGCAAAGGCGAAAATGTTGTGACAAAGGTTACCTTTTCACGACTGGCACCTCCTTTGTGCCAACTGCCACTGTCAGAGCTTTACGCTTCTTGAGCGCAAGATCCGACAATGGGACTACTTCGGTCTCCTGAGAAAACTCAGGAGGATATCCTTCGAGTGGAGCAAGCTCCGACTCGGGGAGGTCAGCAAGCTGAAAACATGAAAGCATATCAGCATTGCAGTATATAATTTAAAGATTGAAACACATAAAAGGTGTACTGATGGAAGCTTACCAGCACCACGGGGTTTTCCGCCGTGTGCATATCCAGAGAAACCTCCGGAATTTTCCTCTCGATCCGCTCCTTGATCAGCCACTTAATCTGGCTTATGTAACCCTGGGCGGTGTAGGCTTTCGGGCTGATGCGGAGGGAATCTTTTTTGGAAGACGTGATGGAGTGCATCAGTCTGTCCTCGTGGTACTGAAGTGGCTAGATCCGACGTGAGACCCAGCACTGGACCAAGTCGGATCCCTTCAAACCCTTGTGCTTGATCAAATACTCGATCCGCCTCTTAGCGAGGATCAGATCGTCGGTGAGAGCCGGAGCAGCCTCGTCCCAGGAAGGCTGGGCTGTGGCGGCTCCGTTGACAAAAGCCGGCAAAGCAGTAGCTTTGCCGGGAGTCGGAATATCCCTATGATAGAAGAAAGTGGCTGGCCATTGTTTGACCGAGTCACTGGCAGAAATTTTGGGATAGGCCCGGTCTCGTCTAACAGAAAAACTAATGGTACCGGTGATATAAGGAACACCGGCAGTAATGGAATTTCTCCGGACATGGAAATAGTACCGGAAGAGAAGCAAGCTCGGCCTAATGCCAAGAAAGCCCTCGCAAAGCGCAGCATATGCACTCATTTTTAGAAGAGAATTGGGAGGAAGATTGTGGAGTTGAACTCCATAGTGATCTATCACCTCGGAGAAGAACTCCGAGGGAGGAAAGGACAAACCTCGGTCCAGATGGGTGCCGAAGTGGACACGCTCGCCCTCGCGTGGATTGGGGACGGTTTCGCCGAGGCCGGTCCGCCAGTCGCCGGCGGCGAGAAGCCCTTCCTTCTCCACGTTCTTGAGGCCTGCCTCGTCGAGGGCGTAGGGGATCCAGATTCCCCGGAAACTCTGCTTCTCCGCAGCTGCTTCCGCCGACGCCGCCGCCGCAACCGTCGCTAAACCAGAGGAAGAAGAAGAGGAAGCCATTTTTTCTCCGGTGGAAAAGGTGACCTTAAAGTGGCGGCGCTAGGAGCTCTGTGGGAGGAGGACGAGGAGGCTCTGGGCGCGCAGGAGGATTGGGAAGGAAGGAACGGCAAAGGACTGGTGGAGAGGAGAAGAAGAAATCTAAACCCCTTATATCCACCTACCTGCGCCAAGATTCGTGCAAACGCTACAGTATAACCGCCACGCGTCGTGGAAAGAACTGGGAAGGGCCCGCGCGATGATTGCGTCGCCTCGATCTCCACGCACGCATTGAAACGGCGCCTCGGTTCCGCGAACCGCGGACCCACCAACGGTCGTGCTGACGGAACGTCTGTCAGATGACGTGACTTGACCATACTTGTGTCAGGTGGCGTTAGAGACCAAGTTCCGGCTTAGTTTAAAAGCGAGCTGGAAAATCCGAGTAACTAATTGAAATGTCCGACTTACTTTTAAGACCCGGATCGTATTTTTTGTTGTGAAGTTTCAGGAACCCTTCAAGATTCTGCAAGCCGAAGATCAAGCTAGACGATGATAAAATCCGACTTTGGATCTTGGAGGCCTCCGGGGGCTGCTGTTGGGGATATACTTTCCGGGTATCCTCACAGTTCCTCACTGACCAGGGTGGGCCACTTCGGGTTAGAGCTTTGCTTCACGGGCGGCCCAGTTAGAGAGAGAAGACGGAGTCCAATCCGGCTACGGGAAGGCCCAGAAGACTTACCGACTTAGGCCCATAATGTTACTTGTAGTTCAAGATGTACTCTATAACCAACTCTTAGTCGTAGCCGGATTGATCTCTCCTGTAAAACCCTAGGCTGGATATCTATATAAGCCGTCCTAGGGAGAGCCTTTAGGGCACCAGATAACACCCAATACTGTAGACCCTCAACTCGCACAGGCGATACCATTGTAACCCATATTCCGGCTCTGCCGTATTACTGGATTGCTAGCAGGAGTAGGGTCCGTCCAAAGCCGGTGGATTCGAACCTGGGTAAACTTGTGTGCTCACCGTCTCAGAACACCGTACGTCTCACACCCCTCTCTTCCGCACGCCTCGAGGACCCCCCTCATGGCGTACTTGTCCTCAATCCGACGACAGCTAGGCCTGCAGCCGCATGGCAGCTATCCAGGACAGCGCCACACCTACGTGCTAGCCGGCTCGTGACCGAAAAGCCACGACTTTGCTAGGGAGCAACCTCGAGAAAAATCGGGTGGGTAGCTTGGTTCGCCATCCCGGCGCTCCAATAGCCTCTTCCGCCGTCATCTTCGCCGGAGCTGCATCATATGGTCAGGTTGGGGAGGAGGCAGGAAGGAGGAGGTGCCTGAGACATCCAGCGTAGGGGAAGTAGACCGGCCAGGGCTCGACCCATATTGGGCCTGAAAGGGCCCATATCAGGGCATGCAGACCCACGTCCATGGACGACCCTCACCCGCGCCAACTCCGGACCCCCAACACCGTCTGCCATGATCTAGCACCATCACCGTCTTGTTGCCAGCATCGTTGCCGCCACACCCAGGCACTGCTACAACCCCAACGTCACCATGTGCACCACTGGTGGTCCGCCATTTGCTGGTGTGGGCTTTTCCGCCAGCATCCTTCGGTGACGGGGAGAGGGGAGGATGGGGAGGGGATAGGGTTTCCGTCGCCCTTGTCCCTGGGAGCGACGCGGGGGCTTCTTAAAGCTAGCAGCTGAATGAGATCGTTGGGTACATGCATTCAGTAGATGGAGTACAAAAAGGAGAAGAGATATTCGCTGAGACGGTGACAAGTGATAATTTGCTTATTAATTGTGTCATTCAACTTGATGCGTAGTTTTTTTTTTGAAAAATAATAGGACTCTAAGAAGATTTTTATTAATTATCGATAATAGTTATATAGTTTTTGAAATTAAACTTGGTGATCATTGTACCAATTACAATACACTCTATTAAAATACAAAATCTTGCTAGATCACGTGTTTCTTTTGCTTTTTCTCAGACAATGCTTCAAAATAAATCCACCGATAGTGCATCTTTTTATACCAATATTGGTGTTTTCTATAGTGTTTCCCATACCAAAATTATCTGTAACATCAAATTTTTAAACCAACATTTTCTTTAACCTTTAAAATACCATTCGTAGTTCAAATTCCACCTTCCAAGGGCATGTTAGTGTCCTAGCAGAGGTAAAACGCTTGTTACCAAGAAAATTCTACTCGCGATTTCTCAATAGTGTAAGCTCCAATGTTTTACAATAGCAATGAAAAGCGAAGGCAGTTTACAGTTTCTTTTAGTTTTTTTCTCTCACTAGATTTTATAGTCATATTGAAATCATCGCCAACACCAACGAGGGACTTAACATGACTAATATCCTGCACTAGCTCCTCTCTAAAAACATAGCTTCGCTTCACCTCTGCTATTTAAAGCCAATGTACTCCACATTAACCAGATTCGATATAAAATCTCTACAAGCATGCGTCTCTTTGCAACGACATCTAGAACTCACGGGAGACGACGGGCGGCCCGGTGCTGATATTTTCCGGCAGATAGCCGCTTGGATTCGCGACATCTGTCTCGAACTCTTGCGTGTACGGGAGCTGCTTGCCGCCACGGTTGTCCCCCGGCCACAACTCTGATCCGACATTTTTTGACGTCCACAAATACTGAGATGAGATGTCTCGGCTATATAGACGACACTCGGCACCAAACACGCGCGCGCCGAACCTTCACGTTGAGTTCGTGGCGTGCGTCGCAAGATCTTTTTGAGGTTTTGTTCGACGCTACCAGAGTGCGGACTGCAGCAAGAGAACTTACAGGTAAAAATGGATAAATTAGATTTATGAATGTCGTCGCACAGAATGGTGGATTCACGTTGAAGGCCCGGTCCATCGTCGACTGGTAAGTCCCTATGAACCATTCATGGCTCCTGGTCGTCATTCTTACATGGAGGATCGAGCACTTTTTCCGTCGAATTTTTGGAGACGCTTGGACCAATGGAGCTACTGAGTGAGTCGTCAGCTGATTTTATGGGGATTCTGCGATGGAGTCCGTGGGTCCACCACAACATGTCCCCCGTCTTGCCGCATTGATGAACCAAGTTGACGCCGATTAGCTTCAGCCACAACCTCGAATTTGTATTTTCTTGGCTGCAATTTTCTTGTCCATCAGAAAAGAAAAGGAACAGAGCTTGTTTTTATAGTATTTTACTAAGGGGTTTGATCTAGTACTACCCCGGCTCTGAACTCGTACAAATATGTCCACATATATATTAAATCCGTATCCAAATAAGTATTACCCTTTTAGAGGCATATGCATCGGGATCCGTAGTTATACGCAATTCCCACGCACATGATCTAGCCTGCCCACGCCGTCGTCACGACCGCCGCCGCCAAGATCTCCTACGCCGCCTCCGCTGCACAAGTCACTGGACAGTCCGACGAGAAGCCGGACAAGTCACCGGACAATCCGGCCGCCACCACCCATGCGTGCCACCGCGCCATGCCGACACACATCTACGAGGCCAAGACGAGGCGTGCGCCGCCCAGGCTGAGTCATCAGCTCGCCGGAGCCAACCGCTACCATTACCACCGCACACGGGCACAGCAGTCGCAGGCGATGATCCGGCGTACAACCATGTTTTTTTCCTTTGTGTAGAGCTCGTACTAGTACATGTACAGCTAGAAAAACGTATTATTTAGTTGGGCTATATGAGGTTCTGTCGAGGTGCTGGCCGGAGCGGCGAGCGGGGAAACGACGAGGGCGAGGTGCAGGTGGATGGACCAGGGGCGTCCGGCGACGACGCTAGGTCGGAGCAGAGGTACAGGGGCCCTCCTGGCAATGGGTGTGGTGCGGGCCAGCTCCGGCACGGTGCGGGCGAGCCAGGGCGGCAGCGGGAGGCAGGGGCGCGTGTGGGTGCGGCCAGCAGCGGTCTGACCAGCTCCGGCGTAGCGCGGGCGAGCTTCAGCGCGGTGCGGGCGAGCCAGGGAAGCGGCAGGAGGCAGGGGCACGCGCATGGGCGCGACTAGCAGCGATCCAGCCATCTCCGGCCCAGGCGCATGCGAGCTCCAGCACCGGCACAGACGGACGCAGCGGTGGGAGTGCGCGGGCGGCGGGCTAGCTGCGAGATGCGCGGCTGCGGGGAGCAACGCGGAGGCAGCCAGCTCCAGCATGCGCGGAGTGAGCTCCGGCCAGCAGCACCGTCCGGGGACGAGCTTGGTCAACAACGTCAAGGAAAAAGAATTCCTCTTCCCCTAGTTAGCCATAATCCTTGCCACGTACATCTGACATGTGGACCTGAGGGGTTAGAAAACGATTTAACACGACTAAAAGGAACAATCAGTGGTATCTGTCACAGACTAGCCCCAATGTGGTAGTTTCCGGAAAAAAATAACAAAGTCGGTAGTTATGTGTCAATGATACCCCAAATATGGTAGTTTTGCGTCATTTTCTCGCTATTTAGAGCCAATGTACATTACTGTAATAGATTCGATATAAATAAGTATCTCTACCAGCATTCGTCTTTTTTTTTTTTTAACCGGGCATTCGTCTATTTGGAGCCCCATACCATACGACTATGCAATACCATCTAGAACTCACCGGAGACGAGGGGCGCCGTGGTGCTGAAATTTTTCTCCAAGATGGCCAATTGGATTCGTGACATCTGTCTCGACCTCTTGCGTGTGCGGGAGCTGCTTGCCGCTACCGTTTGCTCCCCGGCCACAATTTGATCCGACATTTTGACGTTCACAAATACGAGATGAGATGTCTCTGCTACACTCGGCACCAAACACGCGCGCCCCTAACCTTCACGTTGAGTTCGTGGTGTGCGTCGCAAGATCTTTTTGACGTTTTTGTTCGACGCTACCCTACCAAAGTGCGGACTGCAGCAAGAGAACTTATATACAGATAAAAATGGGCAAATTAGATACGGAGTATATGAATGTCGTCGCACAGAATGGCGGATTAACATTGAAGGCCCGGTCCATCGTCGACTGGTGTCTGGTGAGTCCCTCTGAACCACATTCATGGCTCCTGGTCGTCGTCATTCTTACATGGAGGATCGAGACGCTTGGACCATGGAGCTAGGCTCCTAGTACTCCCTCAGTTTTAAAATATAAGATGTTTTACTTTTGTGAATGAAGTGTATCTCTACTTTTAGTGTTTAGGTTCATCTATATTTTGAGTGAACCTAGACACTAAAAGAGATCTAAATACACTTCTTTCACGAAGCTAAAACATCTTATATTTTGAAATCGGACGAAACTAAAACATCTTATATTTTGAAATCGGAGGGAGTACTAAGTCGTCAGCTGAATTCTCGAACAGATTTTATGGGGATTCTGCGGTGGAGTCTGTGGGCCAAGTGGCCAACCCAACATGTCCCCTGTCTTGCCGCATTGATGAACCAAGTTGACGGCGATTAGCTTGAGCCACAAGCTCGAATTTGTCTTCCACGACAGGGTGTAAATTTTCTTGGATCCCAGTCCCACAAAATGCCGATAAACATTGACTTTACTGAGAAAATACCAGGTTTAGTTAAAGTCGAACTAGAGGTATCCTCCATCTCAGTCAAACTAATCCCTACCCATAAAGCTTTCAATTGTTCCACAGCTGTCTCCCCCCACTGGTTCCTTCTAAACTTAACATAGACCCATCCTTCATAAAAACTCCACTCCCCCCTCCCCCGCACACCCATACGGGATCCAGCGTTTGGCCTTATGGGGGGCACCGGTGCAGGTACCTCCTATCTGGGGTCACCGCCTCCGAGTCGCCGCCCCTAAACAGCCCCCCTCCCCGGTTAGAAACCGTCTTAAACGCGTACGTGAGGTCATATACCCATACATATTATAATTGTGTTGTACCCTCTCAAAGTATATAAATAGAGGAGAGGTGGAGGCTTAGACCCCACGACACCCTAAACCTATTCTTCAAACTTGGTATCAAAGCCAATACCGCCGCCGCCGCGATGACGTCTCCCGCTCTTTCCCTCTCGAAGTCCATCAGGGCGATCGCCTCATCGTCAACCACATCCATCAGGTCACAGGTGGTGTTCCCTGCGGACGGAGTCCGCCTAGAGGCAGGCAACTTTGCCCTATGGAAGGGCCTCCTCCTCCCCAACCTCGCCGGCACCGACCTTCACCATTATCTCGATGAGAACGTTGTGGCGCCCGAGAAGACCGTCACCTAGGGATAGGGGACAAGGCCACCACCGTCGTGAACCTAGAGTACGCACGTTGGTGGTCTGCCGATCAGAAGGTCATCGGCTATCTCCTCGGCTCCATAGAGCCTGGCATCGCCAACCAGCTCCTCGGTTGCATGACCGCTGTTGCGGTGTGGAACGGCATCCACACCATGAACGGTTCCTAGAGTCACGCTAATGTGCGCCACATCCGCCGTCAACTGTCCTCCACTCGTATGGAAGATCTCTCTGTTGCCGCGTACATGCACAATATGAAGTATTTTGTCAATGCCATTGCTGTCGACCGGGTCCCCGTCAACAATGACGAGCTCGTCGATTACATCGTCATCCGCCACGCTCACCTTCGGCAACAAATTGATTCCTTACGATGAGTTCTACTCCACCATCCTCTCATACGAGTCCCTCCAGGCTCAGTAGGCTCAGGCCGAGGGTGGGTGGTCCTCTTCGGCCAACGCGGCTGTAACATCTCACAAATATTAAACAAGCTTATCAAGATCTAATCACCCAAGTTTAGGGTTAACAAAAACTTTTATTATTAAAATTGATATGAATGCATGTGTGTTTTCCATTAATACATGAATGCTTGAAATCGCCATGTTTGATAGCTACAAAGGATAAGGATTAGTTTAAAAACGATTACCACATCATCTAGGTCATTTAAAAATAGAATCAAATGAAAAGAAAGTCAAATATGGATCATATGAGCATATGGTCATTTTGGCAAATATTAACCACTAGTCCACTTTGGGCATCTATAGTAAAAGATTTCTAACAGAAACAATCTCATTCTTTTCACCCCTTGCTAGACCAAGTAAAAGTGAACCCAAGCAAACCTTACAAATGCACATAAACTATTTTAAAATCTATTTAAGAGGCAATTCAAAATTGAATCAAGTGTATGTACCTAGATCATCACTTTTCAAAAACCACTCGAACAATTACCCCTTGGCAATTCCCAGTAACCATAGACTGCTAAGCAAGTAACCAGATCACTCATCAAAAAACATTTGAAAAATTCCAAAGTAAAGTTCATGCGGCCATTAAGTCGAACACTTAGCAGGCACAGTACAACCTCAACCACTATCTACTGTTTTGATCTATCAATTGATCATCTCTTGTATTGCAATCAACCCATTAAATTGTCCACAACCACCCCAGTACCTGGTCATGCAGTGGAGGAGCTCACCTTTGCCGTTGTGCCTGTTGGGGGGATACCCCCGGGTAGGGTCACGCCGGGATATAAAGGCCAAGTTAGCCGAGGTACGGCAAGGTCAAAGCAAGTGCTGGCCGAGTCACCTCAAGGCAGGCCGAATCACGGAGTAACCCGGACCAGGGGACATCCACCTAACTGGGTCTCAACCGACTTATGTCGTATGTCGGTAAGATGTATCTAACTTATATGCAAGAACAGGTGTGGCCGGATCAACTAGGTACGATCCGGGTTATATCAAGCTTGTAAGAGAAGGAAGGTATCTCGCTGGTCAAAGGTGACCACTATACGCAGAGCGTGAGCGAAGCGGACAGAGGCCAGGACCACTGAGGCGTGGCTGACAAAGGTGACGATGTCTATGTCGGATGCCGCAGGCGCCGCAGAGGCTCACGTAGCCTCTGCATGGATGACGCTGGGCTAAAGTGACTCGGTTGGCTTACTATTTTGGGAAGAGGCATATTCCCTGGAATATGCATCCACGTATGCCCTAAGTGGAGACCTAGCCACCCCTATATAAGGAGGGCTAGGGCCTCTGTAGAAAGGGTTGGTTTTTACTTGGTTGATCTCTAGTGTGTTACAGTTTACTAGTGTGTTCCTGAGGGCTAGCTAGTGGTGAGAGTAAGAGAGTTCTTCTTCCTCCTCTCCCCAATACAGCTCGAGGAGCACTTGTATAATTTGGAAGTGAATCGAATACAAAACAACTGCGTGTGGAATCACCACACTATCCCTCCCTGGATTCCCCTAGTGCATTTAGTCCCCACCTTTAGCCTATCCATGGCATCTGCCGTGACACCAGCACGACAGTTGGCGCCCACCGTGGGGCTAGCGGCGCTAGCAGGGGTGAAGATCCGGACAGGAAACTTCATCGGCACCGGCGAACGCATCGTCTCCGGGCTCGTTCAGCGCTTTGGAGCGCTGGATTTCGTCAGCGACAACGCTGGCTGCTTTAGCAAACGTCCTCTTCCGCGCAACAGCCTCTTCGTCAAGCTCGGCGCGCACAAGATCTATGTTGCTGTCGATGTGTCGTGCATTCATCTGCGGCACGTCGTCGAAGGAGGCGAGCCACCCCTTAGTGCGGCTCGCGGGGCGTGCATCACTCGCTTCCCGGACCATGCAGAGGTGATGATGACCGCGCCTGGCGCTGGCGCAAGCAAGGATCCGGCACCAGAACCGGAGGTAACACCCAAGGCACCGAGGAAAAGTAGAGGTCCTCCGCTAGAGAGGCCAGAGAATGTGCTGCAGCAGGCGATGGATAGCTTGGCAAACCCAGTAGCAGCAGCAGTAGATCCGACTTAGGCACAGGCCGAGCTAGAGGAGACTAGGCAAAAAATACTAGAGGGTGCGAAAAAGATAGCCGCGGCTCAGCAGTCGTTGAACATGACATTGCGTGAGTACGCAAAGGCAAATAAGGTAGATGCTGTAAAAGTGAAGGGGAGAAACCTCATAAGTGAAATGAACAAAGAGGGTGATACTAGGATTGAGGAGTCAGAAAACTGTCTGTCCGTGGGGCTGCCGAAGTATAGCACCCCGGCAAAGAACCTCAGAGCAGCAGATGCAGCTGCATCCGAGATAGAAGGTTTGATGGGTGAAGCCCGTCAAAGACAGCAAGATAGGGTCAATGAGTTGGTTCGGATCGCGAACAGGCAAAACGAGGAGTTTCCCAGGGCTAACCCGGAGAGAGCAGGGGCCTCCAAGATCATTCATTCGGCGGTGGGTAACCCGGAGAAATCCGCTGGAGCCGCATCGTCTCCTCATGGTGGTCCTAGGAGAGAAGATGTAGTAACCTCGGCTAGGAGGAATAAGCATATAGTCCCATATGACCCGGCAAGGGCAGGGAAAGGAAAAGAAGTGCAGAGAAATGAGGATCGATGGAGTGTTAGCCGAGGTGAAGCTGGCCGAGGTAACTGCGACCAAGGCAATGCCGGTCAAGGGAACGTTGTAAACGGCAATGCCGAATAGCGTAATTCGGTAGGTGCAGGTTAACCATAGCAGCGGAATATACCACGGCAAGAGCACAGTGCCGGCCAAGGTATGCAACAGAGAGTAGCTCCACAGGAGCAAGATAGGTACAATGATGGTGATTCGGAAATGGTGAACGCTGGCTATCCCAGGCCGGACTATCACGTGATAGGGTCAAGATTGGGAGGCAGGAACTTGATGCCTGATGACGCCAGGTTAAAACTAGATCGGCTGTATAGGTCGGAGCAAATTGAGTGTCAAGGTCCTCCGGGTCCAGCATGTTTTGGGCCCCAAATCATGAAGGAACCTCCGGTACCTAACTTCCAGTTACCTAGAGGCACTAAGACGTATGACGATAGCACGAAGCCAGAGGATTGGTTGATTAACTATGCAACTGCTGTCAAAATTGCCACAGGCAACTTGAGATGGGCTGTGAGATATGTACCCCAAATGCTGGAGGGGCCAGCGAGGGTATGGCTAAACAATTTGCCGCCCAGAAGTATTAATTGTTGGATCGATTTTGAGGAGATGTTCGTTAGCAATTTCTCAAGTACGTATCAGAGGCCCAACAGGCCACAGACCCTAGCAATGTGCAGGTAGAGACCAAATGAGACAGACCGGGAATTCCTGACCCGCTGGTGCACAGTGCGAAACTCATGTGAGGGTGTGATTGAGTTACAGGCCATAGCTTGGTTTGCGCAAGGATGCAGATATGCAAGCATGCTATGGCAAAGGTTGCAAAGAGATATGCCAACCACATTGGCAGAAACAATCCGGATTGCTGATTCATATGCCTTGGGCGATCTGACGCAATCTAGGCTTATGTCAAACGAGTCAAGCGAGAAGTATTGTCAACAAGATGGGGCCAGGTCATCCCGGAGAAATGATTACCGAGGTAAAAGAAGGGATGACAGACCAGATTACCGGTACAGTTCGCAACAAGTTGCAGCTGTGAATCAGGACCAACCCGGAGCAGGAAACAGTCAACGTTAGAAAACTGGAGGACAGCAGTGGACTCCAAGGAATGATGGCAAGAAAACTTGGACGCCAGAGCAGAAGAAACAGTGGCAAGAAAAGAAGGACCGTCCGAGGTATACTTATGAGGCAATGCTGGATCAGCCGTGTAAATTTCACACGCCAAATCCGAGTAACCCAGCGGGTCACACAACCAGGCAATGTGAATGGATGCGAAAGATAGAACAAAGTGGTTCAGGGAATGCTCAGGCACCTCGGAATGATCAACCTCGGCAGGAGTTACCCCGACAGCAATTGCTCTCCAGAGCAAACACGCAACAGTTAATGTTGCCTCCTCCTCCGCCGAGGTATGACAACCATGAGAGAAGGGATGCAGTGCATCAGGTGGAGAACCAAAATCAGCCGGATCAGAGGTACCCCGGAAATGAGGGGAGGAATGAGTACAGAGAGCATCATCAGAGTTACTGTGTGTTCACCACGGAAGAGACAGACAAAAAGAGCTTGCAGCGCCGACATATGGAGGTTAATGCAGTAATGCCGGCTGTGACAAGGTATATGCCTTGGTCGGATCAGGAGATTACCTGGAGCATTAAAGATCATCCGAAGCTTATGCCTAGTCCTGGTTCATATGCGCTGGTGTTGGATCCAACATTCATTGGGCCTAACATCAATGTGAGGTTCTCAAAGGTGCTAATTGACAATGGTAGTAACATCAACATCATGTATGTGGACACGATGCGCAAGTTGGGTATCTCGGAGAACATGCTCCAAGCTACGAGGAAAACTTTCGATGGCATTGTGCCAGGTATTTCTTGTGAACCCATTGGCAAGGTCCGGGTTGACGTGTTGTTCGGTACAAGAGATAACTGCCGAACCGAGAATTTGGAATTCGAAGTTGTCAATTTGGAAAGTGCGTATCACGCGTTACTCGGCAGGCCTGCGCTGAACAAATTGATGGCAAGCTGTCACATCAGTTACCTAAAGATGAAGTTGCCCGGGCCAAATGGTGTGATTACCATAGCTGGAGATTGCCGACATTCCATTGAGTGCGCGTTTGCCGGGTCTAACCTGGTCGAGTCACTCGTGATCGTGCAGGAGAAGCGAAAGATCCAAGAAGTGGCGGCATTGGCTCAGTCCGCGCAACAGTATATGTCGGCGCTGAGTAACCCGCATGGTAGTGTCTCATTCCAAGCGACAAAAGATACCAAGAAAGTGCCTGTTGATGATATGTTCCCAGAGCGCACCGTAACAATTGGTGCCGGGTTAAATGACAAATAGGAAAGCGAGCTCGTCACCTTCCTCCGTGAGAATCGGGATATTTTTGCTTGGTCCACATAGGACTTGCAAGGTGTTCCGAGGGAGTTGGCTGAGCACTCTTTGAATGTGAGACCCGGAGCAAAACCGGTGAAGAAACCTCTTCGCCGCTTCGCCGAAGACAGGAGAAAGGTCATAGGAGATGAGATATTGGTTGTTGGCTGCTGGATTTATCATGGAAGTGCTTTACCCGGATTGGCTATCTAATCCGGTGCTGGTGGAGAAGAAGAAAGACGATCCGAACGTGGCAGTGGTTTGGCGTATGTGTATCGATTACACGAACCTGAATAAGGCGTGTCCAAAAGATCCATTCCCACTGCCAAGGATAGAACAAGTCATATATTCAACTGCTGGGTGTGAGTTGTTGTCGTTCATTGATGCATATTCTGGTTTCCACCAGATACCTCTGAACCCAAGTGATCAAATAAAGACTGCGTTTATCACCCCATATGGGGCTTATTGCTATCGCACCATGCCTTTTGGTTTACGTAATGCAGGGGCAACGTACCAAAGATGTATGCAAAAATGTTTTCATGACCAAATTGGTCAAAATGTGCAGGTGTATGTGGATGATGTTGTTATCAAGACCAAGGAAAGCAAAACGCTCCTTGACGATATCAGGCAGACATTTGCGAACCTAAGGAGGTTTCGAATGAAGCTTAATCTGGAGAAATGTACCTTCGATGTCCCGGCTGGAAAGTTACTCGGATTCCTTGTCTCCAGCCGAGGTATCGAAGTTAATCCAACTAAAATCCGGGCCATAGAGCGAATGGAACTGCCGAAGTGTCTTAACGATGTCTAGAAGTTCACTGGTTGCCTGGCATCCTTAAGTCGGTTTGCATGTCGGTTGGGAGAAAAGGCACTGCCTCTCTATCAACTCATGAAAAAGTCGGACAAGTTCATTTGGACGCCGCAGGCCAATGAAGCCTTTATCCAACTAAAGAAGATGTTAGCCACTGCACCAGTGTTAGCCTCTCCACTATCAAATGAGCCAATGTTGCTCTATATAGCCACAACCAACCGAGTTCTAAGTGTAGTAATTGTGGTAGAGCGCGATGAAGAGGGTAAGTCAGTGCAAAGGCCAGTATATTACCTAAGTGAGGTATTATCCACATCGAAGCAGAACTATCCTCATTATTAGTAGGTGGCATATGGTGTGTATATGGCAGCTAAGAAGCTGAAGCACTATTTCGAGGAGCACCCAATCAAGGTAATATGTGAAGCCCCCATATCCGAGATAATGAGCAACAAGGATGCAAGTGGCAGGATTGCAAAATGGGCAATTGAGCTAGCTCCTTATGCGCCACAATATGACAGAAGAGAAGCGATCAAATCTCAGGTTGTAGCTGACTTTTTTGTGGATTGGGCCGAAGTACAATATGAGCCACCATTGCCAGATCCGAACTACTGGAGGATGCACTTTGACGGGTCAAAAACGAAAACCGGGTTAGGCGCCGGAGTTGTGCTTACCTCGCCCAAGAAGGACCAGCTGAAATATGTGCTGCAGATCCACTTCACTGCATCAAACAATGTTGCAGAATACGAGGCACTTGTGCATGGGCTCAAAGTGGCAAAAGAGATTGGAATACGTTGGATCCAATGCTTCGGTGACTTGGATCTCGTAGTCCAACAAGTCTCCGGACAATGGGATGCTTTGGATGCAAACATGGCATTATACAGATTCCATGTGTAGAAGATATCTGGTTACTTTGAGGGATGCGAATTTTACCATATACCCTGGGTGGAAAATGGGGCTGCCGACGTATTGTCGAAGCTCGGATCAACCCGACAAGCAATTCCATCGGGTGTAGCATTAGAGAACCTCAGGAAACCATCTATCAGGCCATCCCCGGAATATGACTCAATTTTTATCCCAGCAAATCTAGAATCGGAGGCTGTGCCCATGGACATTGATGTGGGGAGTGGTTTGCGAAACCCGGGGACTGCCTTGGCAAACCCGGGGACTGCCTTGGCCAACCCGGGGACTGCACAGCGTGATCCGGTTGAAGTTATGCCGGTGGATCAGATGGAAATTGATGAGGATGTGTTACCAGCTTGGGCACTGCCCATATTCCAATTCCTAAAAGATGGAACTTTACCCGCTAAGGAGGTGCTTTCCAGGAAAACTCAGAGGAGAGAAAAAGCATGCACGATCATCAATTCCGAGCTATACAAAAGGAGTGTGACTAATGTCCTCCAACGATGTGTTGACCCGGAGGAAGGACTTGACATCCTCCGAGATATACATCAAGGGGAATGTGGGCATCATGCCTCGTCCAGAGCCTTGGTAGCAAAAGCTTTCCGCCATGTATTTTACTGGCCAAGTGCCTTGGAACAAGCAGAAGATCTGGTAAGAAAGTGCAATGGTTGTCAAAGATATGCGACAAAAATGCATATGCCAATGTCGGAGCTCAAGACCATACCAATCACATGGCCATTTGCCGTATGGTACTTGGATATGGTTGGCCCGTTTAAACCAGCAAGAGGGAACATGACCCACATCTTAGTCATGGTTGACAAATTTATGAAATGGATTGACGTAAAGCCAATAAGAAAATGTGATGGAGCTACTGCCGTAACATTACTCAAAGATATCATCTTGAGATACGGTTATCCTCACAGTATTATAACAGATAATGGCACAAATTTTGCGGAAGGAGCATTTGCACGTTTCTGCAGAGATAAGAAGATCCGGCTAGACGTTGCCTCGGTAGCCCACCCCGCATTGAACGGGCAAGTGGAGAGATCCAACAGATTAGTGCTATCCGGGATAAAACCCCGGCTCATTGAGCCGGTGCAAAGATCAGCGGGGTGATAGATAGAAGAACTACCAGCGGTACTGTGGAGTTTAAGAACAACTCCGAATCGATCAACAGGCTATACGCCATTCTTTCTGGTATATGGGGAAGAAGCTGTATTACCAGCTGACATAGAGCATGACTCGCCTAGGGTCACCCAATACACAGAAGCCGAAGTGCAAGAAGCCAGACAAAATGATGTTGATCTGCTGGAAGAAGTGAGAGAATTGGCATTGTCTAGATCCGCCATATATCAGCAAAATCTCCGACGCTATCATAGCCGGAAAGTAAACCCCTGAATTTTCCCGGAAGGTGATCTGGTACTCCGGTTGGTACAACGTACGGCTGGCATGCATAAGTTATCCCCCCATGGGAAGGGCCATTCATTGTGAGCAAAGCATTGCACAATGATTCTTATTATCTTATCGATGCAAAACCACAAGAGAAGAACATGGCGGACATGTCCGGCGAGGAATCTAAGCGTCCATGGAATGTAGCTCTACTTCGTCCTTTCTACACTTAGCGAAGAAGTGTATGTATCCGAGTCTCTCATATGTCGGTATGTATGCCGGCAATGAGCCGATCAATGAAATCTTGGCACCTCGAGCAGTAACTCGTGGACTGCCTCAATAATATTTGTTGTCTTCTATTTTTATCATTTATATGTCGGCTGGCGTAAGTTGCTTCTACCTGAGCTGGATTAGTAGTGTGTGAGCACCAAAAACCTAACTCTTCGACTTGTTGCTGTACAACAAGATTTGGCTTCATGGCAAGCAAGAGAACAAGTGTGGAATTGTGTAGCACATGAAAAACGAACAAAAAAAGAAACTTAATCGAGCCGATGTTTGTCTTTCAGACTAACCTTATGCTTACTTTAAATTTACTACACTGAATTATTTTTGAGCTAATCCTAAAGTTTCCAAGTATTGTTAAGTCAATTTTTGAAGCTCGGACTCGTAAGTCATAAAGCCGAACCAAGGTGGACACGAGTCGAGCCAAGAAATTGGAGAAACAAGAAAATGAAACTCGGGGACTACGCCCAAGTTAATCCGGCACAAAAACTTAGTAGCAAAATATAACTTATGTGCTTAATACAATTGCACCCGGCATACCGGGGATCTGATAAACTTTAAAGTGTTTTCGCTCAAGGAGCAGCAGGGGGAGGTAATTCGGCGCCAGCAGGTGCAGCTCCAGCCTCAGCCTCAACATCATTTTCACTTTCCTCGACATCCGAGGCGTCGCCCTCTTCGTCCTCACCCGAACCATCTTCGGTATTTTCGTCATCGGTGGCGCCAAGGAAGCTTGGACCCTCATTCCATTGATGAATGGGGGCATATTCAATGAGGCTGTGGGCGCAAGCCTTGCGCCGAGCAATCCACTCCGGGTCGCTGGACCATCTGGATCCGGTGCGCATGCGCGCAAGGAGGTTGAGGTCGATCTTCTCATACCACGTAAGCACATAGTGGAGAACGATTTCAGCCTAGACGTGTCCAACAGGTTCCCTCCAAAGGTCAAGCTGGGTTTCGCAGTCCATTAGCTTGGTGATGAGAGCTTCGGTCCCTTCCGGGGTATCTTCATCAGGCCAAAAGGCATTGAAGATCCGGATTGCCACATCAAGAATGTCCTTGCCATAATTCTTCACGATTTCGACACGAGAAGACAAGCTGACCAGCAGGTCCTCTATATCATAAGGAATTTCTCCAGCGCCTGGAGCAATTGGGGTACCCCTCTGCTGGCGGAACTTGCTAACAACAGTGGTTGCAATGGCATTGCCCTCCGGAAATTTGCCTGAAAACAAGACAAGTAAAGCAAGTAAGGAAAAGACAAGTAAAGCAACCCGGAGAGATTCACGTCGGATGAAGGAAAAGAACTTACGAGAAATGTGGCTGTGGATCCGGGTCAACTCCTTGGTACAGTCATCACGCCTTTTCGGAGTTGCGCAAGCTCAGTGTCCGCCGACTCAAGCTTAACATCGGCTTCCTTAAGTTCTTGCTCCTTGGCGATCTGGAGGTTGAGGCGCTCTCGTTCTTCAGTAAAGTCTTGGCCTGCTTTCTCCAGTTTGGATTTGTGCTGTGCCTTGAGCTTCTTCATGTCTGCCTTAAGCTTGGCAATTTCTTCATCTTTGGTCCGGAGGAGGGCAAGCTCGTCGTCCTTCTTCTTGAGTTTGGCTTGGTGCTGCCCTGCTTGTTCGAGAAAATGCAGCATCATGTCAAGCACGGGCACACTATCTTCAAGAGAGGGTGAAATAGTTTGTTGACCGGGCAAAGCCGAGATATGAATATTTGCCGAGCCAAGGAGAAAAGGAGATAGAAAGCATAGCAAGGTGGAGCAAGATTAACTTACCCTTTATCTGGTCCAAGTTTTTCCTCATGAGGATATTCTCAGCCTCCACTCCAGCTGCGAAATCCGAATGATGGATTAGTTCGGCGGAAAAAGACGAAGAGAAATAGAAATTTCCAAGGAGAAAACTTACCCCTTTTATCGTGTTCGGCGAGAAGCGCAGTATGCTTTGCACGCAGCACCTTGTGAGTATCCATGAGACGCTGAAACTCAGCGCTCCGACGATTGGTGGTCACCTGAAAGAGTAAAAATGGACAACTTAGTCTTGTGCATATTCGAAGTGTACAAAATCCGGGCTAAGTGGAACTTAACCCGGCTCTAGGTGTGTGCATATTCGAAGTGTACAAAATCCGGGCCAAGTGGAACTTAACCCGGCTCTAGGTGTGTGCATATTCGAAGTGTACAAAATCCGGGCCAAGTGGAACTTAACCCGGCTCTAGGTGTGTGCATATTCGAAGTGTAGAAAATCCGGGCCAAGTGGAACTTAACCCGGCTCTAGGTGTGTGCATATTCGAAGTGTACGAAATCCGGGCCAAGTGGAACTTAAACTGACTCTAGGTGTGTGCATATTCGAAGTGTATAAGATCCTGGCCAAGTGGAACTTAACCCGGCTCTAGGTGTGTGCATATTCGAAGTGTACAAGATCCGGCCCAAGTGGAACTTAACCCGGCTCTAGGTGTGTGCATATTCGAAGTGTACAAGATCCGGCCCAAGTGGAACTTAACCCGGCTCTAGGTATGTGCATATTCGAAGTTATTAAGGAGCTACGTTAGTTCTCTAAGGAGCATCCGGCCGAGTAACAAGTTACTCCCCCGGAGGCTCGGGGACTAATGGTTATATCACTAATATCTCCTACATGCTAAGGAAAAGGTGAGGTAACATACCTCCATCATCCGGCCTACAAGGTTAATTGTCTTGGTAGCATTGTTCATCTGGGAAGCAAACTCAACGGGCCCGAATTTCTCCGGGAGATCATCATTGTGGACGACCTCCGCCTTGTTCCAGTTATTTACAAACTCGATTACGGTCGGAGGATAACGTTCGCCGCTGAGCATGTGGGGTGCAACTAGACCCTTAGCGTGAGCTTCCCTCCTCTCAACCTGGGCAATGGTGGGGCTGGTGTGCAAAACGAGTTGCGCATCAGCTGGCTCGGCAGGGGCGTCCTTCGGCGGTGGAGGCTTCTTCGGGAGCATAGACGCTAGTGTGCGCTATCCAGCCTCGATTGACGCTGCCCTGGCGGCGTCAGGAGCCTTTTTGCCCTTGGGTTGCTGCTGTGAGGTGGAAGTTGTTGCGGCTGATTTGCCCTTGGGTGCTGCCTTGGTGCTTGCCTTTGTGCTACTGGTGCCTTCTCGCCGAGTCTTGGAAGACTCGGATGAGGCGGAGGGGCTTGGCGCTGTTGCTGGTGCCTTTGCTGCTGGTGCTGGAGCTGATGCTCGTACTGATTTTTGTTTTGGCAGAGGTGCAGTGGGTATCTCGGATGAAGCTGGTTGCGGCGAAGCCAAAGTGGTGGTTGCCGCTGCCTCGGCAGAGCCAGTTTCCCTCGCTCCGAGGTTGCCCTCCTCCCTACGAGGTGGGCTAGAACCCGGAGCAGCCGTTGAACCCTCCTGAATGGGGCTCAATGGGCGTGAATCATCGCCACGAGGGGGAGAAGGGTTGTGTCGGAGCGGTGAAGCAATGCCAGATCCGCTCTAGGGGACCTCCACCGCGGCCCTGCCGAATCAAATCATGAATGATGAGAAACTATAACAAAGGAAGAGCAAATGAATAGCAAAGGGAGAACTGACTTACTCATCCAAAGTCAAGGGCTCCTTGGGCTTGCGAGCTCTCCGGGCCACGGCCTTGGTTGTGGACTTGGTGATAGTTTTGTCCCTGGACTTCTTTCGCCTTTTAGCTAGCTGAGAAGGTCCGGAGGAAGAAGCAGATGTGGCTCCCCTCTTCTTCGGTGCGACCAGGACATGCTCACCCGTGGCAAGGGGAGGATCTTCATGGATCTGCCCACCGAGGTTAGCTGATGCCGGAACAGCATAAGAAAGGGGGACAGCGTCAAATGCCTCCATCACCTCAACGTTCGAATCATCTTCATCCTCGGGCCAATCTCTAATGGAAGAGAGTTTACCGGTGTGTCGCTTGGTCGCGTCAGCCATCGGCAGGAACATCTCCTGATCCGGTTCCTCCTCGTCCGAGGTATCTCGATCAGCCGCCCATTTGAGAGAAGGCTCGGTGCCATCCTCAATGGTTTGCTAAAGAAACATCTAAGGAAAATAAAAGGCAACAGGATTAAACCTACAACAAAAACCGACGTATGATTTAATTCGGAGAAGGTTTGGGGCACGCGACTTACCGCAGGGGGAAGCCTATCTCGGCAGAAGTGCTCGATCCCCCACGTCCACTCAGAAGAGAAGTCCTTGTGGGTGGTGAAGAGGGCCTTGACCCAGCGGTAGATCTCGGTGTTGCTCAACTCGAATGAGGAGGTCCGGTTGGGGTCAACGCCCCAGCTCATATGACAGAGTTTGTGCGTACGTTTCTGGAGGGGGGAGATCCGGTTGCGGACAAATGTGATCATTGCGTCCTCATTGTGCAGTCCGAGATCCTTCAACTCCTGGAACCTCTTGTTGACTTGGTTCGCCAGGACAGTGGGCTTCTTGGGGATCTTGTCCCACATATCCGGATTAGGAGGACCCAGAGCGTAGGGGCGCAGCCGGATCAAATCCTCAGATGTGTTGTTCCGGACATAAAAGATGGTCCGGGCCCATCCCTTACACGAGTCAAGCCCCGTGACTCGGGGGAAGATGGACTGTTTCCGGGGAGAGATGGAGGCTGCGCCGAATTGCGTGAGCTGCTTATCCTCCGGATTAAGCTCTATGTTCGGAATCACGTTCCGGCGGAGGCCAAAGAACCGGATCCAGAGCTCCTTCGTGGGCCAGAGTCCGGCGTAGCCCTCGATGGTGGAAGCGAAGGCGGAGAGAGAGGTGATGGCGTTAGCCGAAAGATGGTGCGGCTGAAGCTCATACGTGTTGAGCCAGTCGTGGAAAAAATTGCTAACCGGGAGACCGAACCCACGTTGGAAGTGGGAGAGGAATACCACGTACTCACCCGGATTAGGTGAGGGGCAAGCTCCGCAGCAGCGAGGCGTGCGGTGATGCCCTCTGGGATACGCCAGGTGCGGTACAGCCAGTCTAGATCATCCTGGCAAACCCAGGACCTAGCCCAGGCACCGCGATCGGCGTTCGCCGCGTCCTCCATTTCCTGCTCCGCGACGGCGAGCTCCTCCTCTGTGATCTCAAGGTCACTATCCTCACTGGCGCTAGCAGCGATAGGAGGCAGTGCTCTATACTAGCGAGGACCCGTGGCGGAGGAGATGCGTGGAGGTGGCGGCGACGCTGGTGCGTGTGGAAGCGATGCGGTGGCGGCGGCGCTGTCGCTGGAGAGGAAGAGGAAGAAGAAGAGGCAAAGGGGCGCGGAAGTGGGGAAAAGACCCAAGGGGCGCACCCCTCCCCTATTTAACCACACCCTTGAGGGGTAGTGGGATCACGCAGTGCGGACGGGCCACACGGTGTGGCCGTGTATAACCCGGATCGACCAATCAGCGACGAGCCACAGGAAGGGCCACAGGACGCAGCGGATCCCACGATGCAACGTTACGATACAGTTAACGAGGAGGCAGGCACGATGTGACGTGTGCTACAGTAAAATCTGACAATAACTGCGGCGGTTACTGTCGCAGGCCCTTAAAATGAGGCAAAGTAATGATTAGCTTGCACGTGGGGAAGCGTACAAGAGAAGGAAGGATGACCCGGATGAGTATGAGGTGACCCGGCCGGTGAGTGAAAACTCGGAATGTGCCAAAGGAAAATAAACCTATTAAATCCGAATTATGAGGTAACTCGGAAAAGGAGCAAGAGGCTCGGTAAAATTGAACCTGTTGTGGCCTTAGCGGCTAAGGCAGCTAAGACCGCACCAGCTTCGGGGACTAATGTTAGGGGGATACCCCCGGGTAGGGTCACACCGGGGTATAAAGGCCAAGTTAGCCGAGGTACGGCAAGGTCAAAGCAAGTGCTGGCGAGTCACCTCAAGGCAGGCCGAATCACGGAGTAACCCAGACCAGGGGACATCCACCTAACTGGGTCTCAACCGACTTATGTCGTATGTCGGTAAGATGTATCTAACTTATATGCAGGAACATGTGTGGCCGGATCAACTAGGTATGATCCGGGTTATATCAAGCTTGTAAGAGAAGGAAGGTATCTCGCTGGTCAAAGGTGACCACTGTACGCAGAGCGGGAGCGAAGCGGACAGAGGCCAGGACCATCGAGGCGTGGCCAACAAAGGTGACGATGTCTCTGTCGGATGGCGCAGGCGCCGCAGAGGCTCACGTAGCCTCTGCATGGATGACGCTGGGCTAAAGTGACCCGGTCGGCTTACTATTTTGGGAAGAGGCATATTCCCTGGAATATGCCTCCACGTATGCCCTAAGTGGAGACCTAGCCACCCCTATATAAGGAGGGCTAGGGCCTCTATAGAAAGGGTTGGTTTTTACTTGGTTGATCTCTAGTGTGTTACGGTTTACTAGTGTGTTCCTGAGGGCTAGCTAGTGGTGAGAGTAAGAGAGTTCTTATTCCTCCTCTCCCCAATACAGCTCGAGGAGCACTTGTAAACTGTGGAAGTGAATCGAATACAAAGTAATTGCATGTGGAATCACCACACTATCCCTCCTTGGATTCCCCTAGTGCATTTAGTCCCCACCTTTAGCCTATCCATGGCATCTGCCGTGACACCACCACGACAGCGCCAGTGCCAAGCCGTAACCGAGCGAGGTCATGCCAGTCGACCACGAACAAGTCGCTGCACGCCGTGCCACCATCTCCCATGACACCTAGCTACTAGTCGTGACCTCACCGCCACCCCTGTCCACCCCTTGACCAAAGGCGAGCCGTGGAGACGCTGGAATCGCCGTGCCCATTTAACACCCCGCCATGCCGAGAGCACGACGGAGCGGTGCAGTCGCCTCGCGCACACACGCTGCGCCCCGCTCTCTCCGCTCGTACCCACAGTCGCCGTGGCACTAGTGACCTTCCAGACATGATGGTTCACCGCCGCGTGCCCCGTGACCACCGTACTTAGTGACGAACACTTCCGTACCTGAGCAGAGTGCCCACGCTACCCCTTGCTATGCCGTCACGTGCGTGACGATCACCGTAGTACCTCGCGTCGACCCATGCCATCCGCCATGCTTAGCACGACCTGTAGCAGCGTCGACTGTGAAGCCTGGCCACTCCGCCCTGCCTCCGATGTTGGTGTATAAATAGAGGCCACCCCAGACCTCATTCAGCACACCATTCCATTCCCCACTCACCCAGGAACCTCACTGACCCTTTGATACGTTGCTAACGTATCCATAATTTTTGATGTTCCATGCTTGGTTTTTATCTACTTTCTTATGTTTTGTCCACACTTTGGAGTACTTTTTATAAACTTTCTTGGACTAACCTATTAACAAGATGCCACTGTGTCAGCTGCCTATTTCTGCTACTTTTGGTTCTAGGAAAGTCAGAAAATGAATATTCTCGGAATTGGACAAGACAAAAGCCAACATCTCATAGGGTTCGGATTGATAACCTGAAGGTGGATTATTAGTCATAGATATAGTTGGATTACGGTCTATGTATAATGTTGTAATGCCCAATCAAATCTCATAGGAGTCAAGATGATTAGTATATGCATGTATGCTTTCTCGATGTTTGTCAATTGCCCCGCTGTAATTTGTTCACCCAACATGTCATCTATCTTAAGGAGAATCACCACTAGTGAACTATGCACCCCGGTCCTTTCTTTTACCATCAATCTACAATTGTTTACCGCTTTATGTTTACTTTCTGCAAGCTTTTACTTTCTTCCACACAATATGTTTAATCCTTTGTTTTCAGCAAAATCGGTGAGATTGACAACCTCACTGTAAGTTGGGGGCAAAGTTCTGTGGTTGTGTTGTGCAGAATTCCAAGTTGGCAACAACGCCTTGGAGGTGTTTCCTTGCTCATACTGGTTCGATAACCTTGGTTACATAACTGAGGGAAAACTTGCTAATGTTCTCATCATACCTTCCTCTTGGGGTTCCCCAACGAGCTCGATATATTTTGGGCCATCAAGCTATTTTTCTGGCGCCGTTGCCGGGGAGGTAAAGTAAAAGGTACTCACATCTTCTGGCTACTGATACATTGCAAATGTATCTATAATTTTTGATGTTCCATGCTAGGTTTTATCCACTTTCTTGTGTTTTGTCCACACTTTGGTGTACTTTTCATATGATTTCTTAGACTAACCTATTAACAAGAGCCATAGTGTCAGCTACCTGTTTTCTGCTGTTTTTGGTTCCAAGAAAGTCAGAAAATGAATATTCTTGAAAGTCAGAAAATGAATTCTCCAGAACCAATGGCCCCAAAGTGACAGAAATCAGGATAACCGGAGGGAATGGCTTTGATGTGAGGATCACATGTGTTCACGGAGTGTTAATGCTTTGCTCCGGTGCTCTATTAAAAGGAGCACCTTAATTGCCAGTAGTTTCCTTGAGGCCCCATTGCAAACGGGCTGGCAGGACAAAAGATGTTGTGCATGCTCTCATTGCGAGAACATATGACTATTTATGGAACACATGCCTAGGATTATCTAGTACTTGGATGCTTTCTCTTATTTATCTGCAATTGCCCTATGTTCTGATTGCTATGTGAATTGTCTTGTCCATGCAACGCCCGTCCATCCATCCCTATGCCTACCGCACTCAAATCCTACTATTTACTGCTATTGTTACTATTGCCTTTACTTTACTACTCCTGCTACTTCACTATTCCTACTATAAAACTGTTGCTACTGATAAACTGCTGTGAGCAAGATTGTTTCTAGGTGCAGCTGAATTGACAACTCAGTTGTTAAGGCTTATAGATATTCTTTGGCTCCCCTTGTGTCGAATCAATAAATTGGGTTTCACTTCCCTCGAAAATACTGCGATACACCCCCTATACTTGTGGGTCATCAAGACTATTTTCTGGCGCCGTTGTCGAGGAGCATAGCTTTATTTATCAAGTTCACTTGGATTCTCTATTGTTCGCTGCTATCCATCCATCATGGGTGAGTCTCGTGATGGCAAGTTTCCTATTTTACCATCCACTACAAGAAGAGGTACGGTTCTGAACACCTTTGTTGCTCTTGATTCACCATCTGTTATAAGTAAGCTCGTTACACCACCACATACACATGCTACACACACTGCTACTACTGCTGAATCTGAAACTTCTGATGCTTATGATGCTGCTTCTACTGTGCTTGATAAGAGTGGTTCATTAGGTCCTTTCCTAGATGCTACGATTGCTAGAACTATAGCTGGAAATACCGAAACTCCTAACGAAGACACTACCACACCTGTTAGTTCACCTGAGTCTAGTGAAAGTTATGATATTGAAGATGGTTATGTTGAGATAACCGATGAATTTATTAAATAATGTAAAAACACCCATGATAGGAGCGCTGCTAAGAGTCTCCTTGAGAGGCGTACTATTAGACCCAAATTGTCTCCTATTGCTAAGTTTGCTGCTTCTCCCATAAACATTACAGATAAAGATTATGATTTCTCTCTCGATCTATCTTACATAGCTATTGTCGAGAAAGAACCTTTTTGTGGGACTAAGAATGAAAGTGCGGTAGCACATATGAATGAACTTTCTACCATGAGTGGCTTGTTTTCTAATGATATTAAGATGCGTACTTACTTTGTTGCCAAGATCTTCCCTTTTTCACTAAAAGGAGAAGCTAAAACTTGGTTTGGTAATTTGCCTCCTGGATCTATTGATAGCCCTGAGTGCTTGATTAGTACTTTCCTGCAGAAATATTTTCCTCCTAGTGCTAGACATGCTATTTTGTAGGAACTTTTTGATTTTAAACAGGGAGAAAAAGAGGTATTGCCTCAATCTTGGGCAAGGTTTTGTGCTTTGATTCATGCACAGGCTGGAAGTCCATTACCTAAGAATGAGCTTCTTGATATATTTTATAATGGACTAACCGAAGAATCTAGGACATACCTAGATAGTTGTGCTTATTGTGTTTTCAGGAATAGGACTCCTAAGGAAGCTGAGAAATTAATGGCTAAAATAAGCAAGAACTATGAAGATTGGACTCCTCCTGAACAAGCTATACCTGAAGTAATTGTACCTGGACCTATTATACCTGTGCCTATTCCATCCCTAAGAAGAGGGGAATTATTGAATTGAATGATGAAGTAATGAAGGAAGCTAAGAAATGTCTTAAGGAGAAGGGAATTAAAGTTGCAGATGTCAAGAATTTACCTCCTATAGAAGAATTATGTAAGCCTATTCCCTACTCACCCACTATTGAGGTACACTCTCTCCAACACTTTGATGAAGGTGATATGCCTTACTCTAAACCTCCTGATCAATGCTTAGAAGAATTTGATATCTTTATTGTTAAGCAAGATAATTTTAATAAAAGGGTGCAAAATCATCTAATGGAAAACACTAGAGCTATTATTGAGTTGAAGGATATTGTGGAAAGAACCGCTAATGATGTTAAAATGATTGTTAAACACTTTCAAATGGTTCAAACTCAAATAGATCAACTCATTAAAGTGCAAAAAGACTTGCTAGCTAATGCTGCTAAAGAAAAACATGCTTATGAAATTAGAACTAGAAGTGGTGTTGCTACCCAGGATCCTCTATATCCTGAGGGGCATCCCAAAAGAATTGAGCAGGAATCTCAACAAGCTGAAAGTAGTGGCTCTACTCGTAAGAAAAGGAAAAAGAAACATAAAACTGTTGTAGAACCCTCTGAACCTGTTATAGATCCTAATAGTATATCTATCTCTGATGCTGAAACTGAAAGTGGTAATGAAGAAAATGAAGTTCCTAATGAAGAGAAAGTTGAGGAAGAACCTGAAAACCACACTAAGAATACTAAATACACCAAAGAAGATTTTATTGCTAAGAAACATGGTAGTGAAAGAGAATCTTGGGTCCAAAACCTATGCCTTTCCCTGATAAGAAACACAAGTCAAAGGAAGATGAACACTATAATAAGTTTTGTGAGTGGATGAAACCTTTATTCTTGCAAATTCCTTTAACTGATGCTATTAAATTGCCTCCTTACTCAAAGTATATAAAGGATATTGTCTCGAATAAAAGGAAGATCCCTAATGAAGAAATTTCTACTTTGCTTGCTAATTATTCCTTTAATGGTAAGGTTCCAAAGAAACTTGGAGACCCAGGGATTCCAACTATCCCTTGCTCTATTAAGAATAGTTATGTTAGAACTGCTTTGTGTGATTTGGGAGCTGGAGTTAGTGTAATGCCTTTCTCTCTCTATAAGAGGCTTCAACTAGAAAAATTAATACCAACTGATATATCTTTACAAATGGCTGATAAATCCACCACTATTCCTGTTGGGATATGTGCGGATGTACCTGTTCAAGTGGCTCATAATTGCTTGATTTTAACTGATTTTGTTGTGCTTGAAATGCCTGAAGATGATAATATGTCTATTATTCTTGGGAGACCTTTTCTTAATACCGCGGGAGCTGTTATTAATTGTAATCAAGGAAAGGTGACTTTTAATGTTAATGACAAGGAACATACTGTCTATTTGCCCAAGAATATTGAAAGGACTTATGGTTTGAATTCAATTAAACATGTTGAGGGCATTCAAGTTGGAGAAATATATTGCCCCATGCCAAGAGAAAAATTTGAAACTATTATGATTGGGACTATTGCTATCAAGGTTGAGGTAACATAATCATTAGTGGAATACAAAGTTTTGTCTCATATGAAATTGTTTTGGTAACAAGATCTGATCAACCTTGTTAACAAAAGGATTTCATTGAACAAACAATGTTTTCACCATGATTATCTCTGCTTACTTCTATTCTATCCATTTTAGTTATTGTTTATGCCTAACTTAAAGGCGTTAAAGAAAAGTACTTATTGGAAGATAACCCAAAAGTTTTAGATGAGTCTTGAAAGTTATTACCCCAGTAATAACCGCTCCTTATCCTTTTTATTTGCTTTTGTGCCAAGAGTAACCTCTAATGAGAGAGAAGTAATGGCTGGGAAAGTTGTTGTTCCGAAACAGATTTCTGTGCTTCACCGTACAAATTCGTGTAAAATCTCTGTACGTCCTTTTGAGGCATGAATTTTTGTGCTTCTGCCCCATGTTGTTATATAACTTTCGTTAGTTCAAAACTTTTTGATTTGAGCAACATAAGGTCTTCAAAAAAAATCGTCTTTACCTGCTGGTATGTTTTGACAGATTTCTGCCATTATTTGCATTTGCTTCTTGTTGGTTCCTTTTTGAGTTCTTTTGGAGAATTGAGATTTTTGAGGGAAGTGCTACAGTAGCTAGTGTTCTAATGGAAGTTTATTTGGTGTTAGAACTGAACCTTAAGACTTATTTATCTTGAGTGCACTAATGTTGCTAATAAAGATTGTGTGAAGTTTTGTATGAAGGAAAAAATTTAGGTGTATGGAAGGAATGAGTAATGAGATGAAGGATGGACTAAAGCTCAAGCTTGGGGATGCCACGCGTGTCACCCCAAGAAATATCCAAGAAGTACAAGCGTCAAAGCTTGGCGATGCCCAAGGCATTCCCCTCTTCGTCAATAAAAATCCCAGGTTTCTTCCAAACGCTTCATTTTTATTGTTTCATGCACAGTTGTGTTGTTCTTGGAGCGTCTTCTTTTTCGTTTTTGTTTGCTTTTGTTTGCTTAGTTTTCTGAATAAATTGGTTGGACCCCCTCTTTCATACATTTGGTTTGCAAATAGTTTGGTTTGGTTTGGAAAAGAGTAGGAAAGTTCATACTTATGTGGTAAAAATAGCTCGTTTTTGACTGTGGCCTATGCTTTGTCATGCCATGCTTGATATTGTTTTGGCCTTATGCTTAGTATTCTTTTCTGTAGCATGACTTGTTATAAACAATTGAGATTGCTTAATGTGCCTTGGATGAATCATGCGTTGTTTTCGCATATTAAAGCATAGTATAGTGGTATTCTCCTTTGATGCTTTATTTGGGTTGACTTGGCACATCCTCACACCATGTTATGACTATCCCAAGTCACCATAAGCCTTTATGATCCTTTAGTTTTTAACCTGTAGTATCACTTTATGCTTTGATCAATGATGTTTTGTCGCTCTGCATGATTATGGCCATTATTGCTCTCTCGTTTGTCGCTCCCTTACTATTGCTAGCCTTCACTTCCACTGAGTATTTTACTCATGTTTCCAACTCCCTTAAACAAAATATTGCCAAAGTGTCCACCATACCTACCTATTAGCATCATTAGCTACTTCCATGCATATCCAATATGCCTTGTTTTCTTCCGAATAAAATGTTTGCTTGTTATGAGAAAGTTAGTTAGTAAAGCTCTCACGAACTTGATGGCACACTTTATTTTCTGCACTTAATGAACCTGAACCATTGTGACTCTCCATGAAAGTTATATGCTTGCAAATTATAGGCTGGGGATTAGCAGAACCGTGCTGTCACGGGGAACGCTCTCAACACTTGTAAATATATACCTAGTTGATACCATGCTCTTTTGTTTGCGGATGTCGTCAGTGTGAAATAAAAGGGGAGCTTGTAAGTCCATGGAGTTATGTATGTGTGTTAGAGAAACGCCTGGGCCGCTGGTCTAATCCATGCTGACATGGTGGAAACCTGCAGCGTAACCATAATGATATCTATGAAGCATTCTTCTTATAAAAAAAGAGAGATGGCTACTGAAAAGAAAAAAAGAGATTTATGAAAAGAGGAAAGAGAGAAAAAAGCACCATTTTCCCATGGTAAATAAGAAGATTGCTGAGATACTCATTGTTTGCTTGCCTTGTCATTTTGGTATGGGGATTCTTCCGTATCATGGGGCAAGGGGTACCCCATTGGTGGTTCTCTATGATACACACATATTTACGATGACAAGAACTTACCGGTAACTAAAGTTGAGTAGCATGAGGAGCGGCCCTCGTACTCAAGGGACATGGGATTTTCAGTTTATAGTCTGTCAAGCATATAACTCAGATTAGAGCTCACTTTCACCTTAATCACATTAAATATGCTTATGATAGGGGCAATGAGAGCTCAAAGCTAATGACTACCATACTTTCAACATTTGGAAGCCTTTCAAACTTATCAAAACATGTTCATTTGCTTGTTGAGTCTCCACACATTCTATGAGCACTTTCTTGAGAGCATAGTGGCCATTCTTTGTTCTATGTGCATTGTCCCAAAACTTGTTGATTGATGCTTACCTTGATATTGCTTGTTTTAAACTATTTATATCTAGTCACTCTTGTAAACTTTGAAGGTGTCCTATGCACTTATGTTTGCTACTCTATGAGGGACAAGCTGAATGCCACTATGCTATGTTTTCTTTATGTGAAACAAACAAACGTCTTGCAAAGCATTGTTATTCATGAATCTTTTGTTTGTGCCTTTTCATGTTGCATCATAGTTTATTTGTCTTATTGCTAGAACTTTGTCTTTCATGTTATGATTGAAGTACTATGATCCCAACTTTGAATGTTTTACAAATGCTTTGATCAAGTTTATGATGGTGCATGTCACCTCAAAAATTATTTTTTCTTTTTATCACTTACCTACTCGAGGACGAGCAGGAGTTAAGCTTGGGGATGTTGATACATTGCAAATGTATCTATAATTTTTTATGTTCCATGCTTGGGTTTATCCACTTTCTTGTGTTTTGTCCACACTTTGGAGTACTTTTCATATGATTTCTTGGACTAACCTATTAACAAGAGCCATAGTGCTAGCTGCCTGTTTTCTGCTGTTTTTGGTTCCAGGAAAGTCAGAAAATGAATATTCTCGGAATTGGATGGGACAAAAGCCAAAGTGCCTATTTTTTCAGAAGACTCACGGAGCCAGAATACGAGACAGAGGAGGGCCAGGGGCTGGCCACACACCCTAAGGCGCGGGCTGGGCCAGGCCGCCCCAGGCTGCCCCTCGGTTTCCCTCTTCGCCTATAAGAAGCCTTCTGACCTAAAAACTCCGGGGGGGGGTCGACGTTTTTCCAGAAGGAGTTCCGCTCCGCCGCCACCACCAGATTCCACAAAACAGCACCAGAAACTCCGTTCTGGCACCCTGCCGAGACAGGGAATTGGAGGAGATCATCGCCATAATCATCACCATCGCTTCTCCATCGACCATCCATGTTTCCCCCATCTATGAGTGATTAATCCCTCGCTGTAGGCTATGGGGATGGTAGGGATTGGATGAGATCGTTCATGTAATGGCATCAGATTGTTAGGGCATGGTGCCTAGTATCTTCTATTAGTGCTTTATGACTTTGTTGCGACTTGTTGTGTTTAATGCTTGTCACTAGGGCCCGAGTGCCATGATTTCAGATCTAAACATGTTATTGATTCATTATGATAGTATTGTTTATGGCCTTACCTGCAAGTTGTTTACACACATTCTTGTCCGGAACCAATGGCCCCAAAGTGACAAAAATCGGGATAACTGGAGGGAATGGCTTTTATGTGAGGATCACATATGTTCACGGAGTGTTAATGCTTTGCTCCGGTGCTCTATTAAAAGGAGCACCTTAATTGCCAATAGTTCCCTTGACGCCCCGCTGCAAACAGGCTGGCAGGACAAAAGATGTTGTGCAAGTTCTCATTGCGAGCACGTATGACTATGTATGGAACACATGCCTAGGATTATCTAGTACTTTGATGCTTTATCTTATTTATCTGCAATTGCCCTATGTTCTGATTGCTATGTGAATTTTCTTGTCCATGCAACGCCCGTCCATCCATCCATATGCCTACCGCACTCGAATCCTACTGTTTACTGCTATTGTTACTTCTGTCTTTACTTTACTACTGCTGCTACTTCACTATTCCTACTATAAAACTGTTGCTACTAATAAACTGCTGTGAGCAAGATTGTTTCCAGGTGCAGCTGAATTGACAACTCAGTTGTTAAGGCTTATAGATATTCTTTGGCTCCCCTTATGTCGAATCAATAAATTGGGTTTCACTTCCCTCGAAAATACTGCGATACACCCCCTATACTTGTGGGTCATCAGCTACTAAGCTAGCTTCTAGTACTGTTGCTGGTGTGTGAGTGCTCGAAGTTATTTCCTTTAGATTCTACAATTATATGTTTTTGTTTCTTGTTTTTATTTTCACTAGTTAGGCTTAATGGAAAACAACAACAAAAATAGAGAGCTTTATAGTATTTATCTTGAGTTAGGACATGAAGTGTTTGAAGAGAAAATTTAAAAACCTATGGAACTTTATTACATGCTAATAGCAATGTTATTAGTATGAATTCTTTGAACACCGTTATTGATAATGCTATGAAAAAGTCTAAGCTTGGGGAAGCTGGTTTTGATGAACATGATATTTTTAGTCCCACAAGCACGGAGGAGAAAATTACTTTGATGATACTATGCCTCCAATATATGATGATTACAATGATGAATATGATATTTTCAGTCCACCTATTATTGAGGAGAAAATTAATTATGATTACAATATGCCTCCTATATTTGATGATTATTGTGATGAGAATAATAATGATAGCTATTTGTTGAATTTGCTCCCACTATAATTAATAAGAATGACTATGTTTATGTGGAGAGTATTAATTCTTTTATGCATGTGGATCATGATAAGAATGTTTTATGTGATAGTTATATTGTTAATTTTATTCATGATGCTACTGAAAGTGATTATGAGAGAGGGAAACATGGTTTTATGTATCTCAATAATATTAAGTTTCCCCTCTTTATGTTGAAAGTCTTGAAGTTGCACTTGTTTTGCTTTACTATGCTTGTTGCTTTGTGATTTCATGACTTGTTTCTTTACAAGATTCCTATGCATAGGAAGTGGGTTAGACTTAAATGTGCATTGAATTTGCTTCTTGATGCTCTCTTTTACTTCAATTCATATTTCTCACGTGAGCATCTTCTCAAACTATCATGCCTAACTTAAAGGCGTTAAAGGAAAGTACTTCTTGGGAGATAACCCAATAGTTTTATTGAGTCTTGGAAGTTATTGCTTCAGTAATAACCTCTTCTTATCCTTTTTATTTGCTTTTTGTGCCAAGAGTAACCTCGAATGAGAGAGAACTAATGCTTGGGAAAGTTGTTGTCCCGAGACAGATTTTTGTGCTTCGCTGTAAAAATTCGTGTAAAATCTCTGTACATCGGTTTGAGCTGTAATTTTTTGTGCTTTTTCCCCGGGTTGTTATCCAACTTTAGTTAGTTCAGAAATTTTCGATTTGAGCAACAGAAAGTCTTAGAAAAATCGGTTTCTACTTGCTGGTCTGTTTTGGCAGATTTCTGCTATTATTTGCATTTGCTTCTTGTTGATTCCTTTTTGGGTTCTTTTTAGGGAATTGAGATTTTTGTGGGAAGTGCTACAGTAGCTTTTGTTTTAATGTAAGTTTTACTTGTGTTGGAACTGAACCAAAAGACTTATTATCATGAGTACACTAATGTTGCTAATGAAGATTGTGTGAAGTTTTGTATAAAGAAAAAAATTTAGGTGTAAGGAAAGAATGATGTAATGAGATGAAGAATGGACTAAAGCTCAAGATTAGGGATGCCACCCGTGTCACCCCAAGAAATATTGAAGAGGTACAAGTGTCAAAGCTGGGGGGATTCCCAAGGCATCCCCTTCTTTATCAATAAAAATCCCAGGTTTCTTCCAAACACTTCATTTTTATTGTTTCATGCACAATTGTGTTGTTCTTGGAGCGTCTTTGTTTTTGTTTTTGGTTTTTTTTTTGGTTTTTGTTTGCTTGGTTTGCTTAGTTTGATGAATAAATTGGTTGGACCCCCTCTTTCATACATTGGTTTTCAAATAGTTTGGTTTGGATTGGAAAAGAGTAGGAAAGTTCATGCTTAAGTGGTAAAGGGAGTTTGTTTTTGACTTTGGCACATGCTTTGTCATGCCATGCTTGATATTGTTTTGGATTTATGCTTAGTGATCTTTGTTGTAGCATGACATGTTATAAAAAACTCGTATTTCTTAATGTGCCTTTGAAGAATCATGCGTTGTTTTAGCATATTAAAGCATAGTATTGTGGTATTCTCCTTTGATGCTTTATTTGGGTTGACTTGGCGCATGCTCACACCATGTTATGACTATCTCAAGTCACCATAAGCATTTATCCTTTAGTTTTTGACTTGTAATATCACTTTATGCTTTGATTAATGATGTTTTGTCGCTCTGCATGATTATGGCCATTATTGCTCTCTTAATTGGTCGCTCCCAGTCTTTTGCTAGCCTCCATAACCAAGTATGAGTTCTACTCATGCATCCAACTCCAAAGAAAACCAAGTTGTTCCAAAGAGTCCACCATACCTACCTATTAGCATTTGCTATCCCAAGTATATTCATGTTTTTATCTACCTTCCGAATTAAACTTGTTATGTGAAAACTAGTGATTAAAGCTCTCACGAACTTGATGGCACACTTTACTTTCTTGCATTCAATAACCTTGAACCATTGCGTCCATCTTTGTTGCGTATATGCTTGCACTTTATAAGTTGAAGTTAGCAGAACCATGTACCATGGGGAACGCTTTCAATATTGCACTTATTATTTTGTTGATATCATGATTCTTTTGCTTATGGATCCCGACGGTGCGAAATAAAAGGCGAACTTGTAAGATCATGGAGTTTGTATGTGTGTTCGAGAAATGCCTAGGCCGCTAGCCTAAGCCATGCCTTATCATGGTGGAACTTACAGCATAACCATAATGAGCACTCTATGAAGCATCCTCAATAAAAACCTATGCAAATAGCAAATAAAAAGATCGCTGAGATGCTCATTGTCTGCTTGCCTTGTCATTTTGATTATGGGATAACTCCTGTATCATGTGCAAGGGGTACCCTGTTGGTGGTTCTCTATGATACATATGTACTTACAATGACAAGAGCTTACTTGTGACTAAAGTTGAGTAGCATGAGGTTCGGTACTCGTAAGTAAGGGGCATGAGATTTCAACTTATAACTTGTCAAGCATATCCTCTTAGTTGTGTCACTTTAACCTTAATCGCCTAAAGATACTTATGATAGGGGCAATGAGAGATGAAAGCTAATAAGTACCATAATTTTTGGAAGCTCTTTATGAAACTTGAATCCCTACTTCCTTTTATGAAGGCCTTTCTTTTACTTTTATGTTGAGTCTCCACCTTCTATCTTTATGCACCTATTTTGAGAGCATAGTGGCCATTCTTAGTTCTATGTGCATTGTCCCAAAACTTGTTGATTGATGCATAATTTTGATATTGGTTGTTCTTAAACTATTTGTATCTAGTCACCCTTAGGAACTTTGAAGGTGTCCTATGCATTTATGTTTGCTACTCTATGATGGACAAGCCGAATGCCACTATGCTATGTTTTCTTTATGTGAAACAAACAAACGTCTTGCAAAGCATTCTTATTCATGAATCTTTTGTTTGTGCCTTTTCATGTTGCAACATAGTTGCTATGTCTTATTGTTAGAACTTTATCTTTCATGCTATGTTAGAGTACTATGATCCCAGCTATCAATGTTCTACAAATACTTTGATCAAGTTTATGATGGTGCATGTCGCCTAAAAAATTATTCTTTCTTTTTATCACTTACCTACTCGAGGACGAGCAGGAGTTAAGCTTGGGGATGTTGCTAACGTATCCTTAATTTTTGATGTTCCATGCTTGTTTTTTTATCTATTTTCTTATGGTTTTTCCACACTTTGGAGTACTTTTTATACACTTTCTTGGACTAACCTATTAACAAGTTGCCATAGTGCCAGCTACCTGTTTTCTGCTGTTTTTGGTTCCAGGAAAGTCAGTTTATCATCCGAACCCCCTCCAGTATTAAGTTGCAAGCAATAGATTATTGCTTTACGAACTGCGTGTAAAGTAAACAATACGATTATTCTATGAACAAAGGATTATTGTTTTCTCCCTAGTAGCAACATCACATCTAGTACCTTAGAGATTTCTGTCACTTCCCCAGATTACCAAAGGCATGAACCCACTATCGAGCATAAATACTAACTCTTGGAGTTGCTAGCATCTACTTGGCCAAGATAGCTACTAACAACGGAAAGCATGCAAGATCTCAAATAACAAACACATGATAGAATCAATAATCAATCTGAAATAGCATCTCAATATCCATCGGATCCCCGCAAACACAACATGCAGAATTACAACTAGATGATCTTGATCATGAACGGAGCTCACAAGATCTAAACATGAAAGCACAAAGGAGGAGAACCAGCCATCTAGCTACTACATGGATCCGTAGTCCAAGGATGAACTACTCACGCATCACACCGGAGGCTTGCATGGTGATGAAGAAGGCCTCCAGGGTGAATTCCCCTCTCTGGAGGGTGCCGAGAAGAGCTTCAGATCCCTCCCTATCTAGGGATGGAGATGACGGCGGCTACATACTCTAGGGATGGATTTTTGATCGGGTACTTAGGGTTTTCGTCCTAAGGGCAATATATAGGCGGAAGGAGAGGCCGAGGGGGTGCCGGGAGCCACCACACCACCCCCTGGCGCGGGCCCATCCTGGCCGCGCGGCCAGGTGGTGTGGCCGGCCCCTGGCCCTTCTCCGTCTCGTATTCTGGCACTTGATCACTTCCAAAAAAATAGGCACTTTAGCTTTTGTCCCGTCCAATTCCGAGAATATTCATTTTCTGACTTTCTTGGAACCAAAAACAGCAGAAAACAGGCAGCTGGCACTATGGCTCTTGTTAATAGGTTAGTCCAAGAAATCATATGAAAAGTACTCCAAAGTTGGAACAAAACACAAGAAAGTGGATAAAACCAAGCATGGAACATCAAAAATTATAGATACATTTGCAATGTATCAACATCCCCAAGCTTAACTCCTGCTCGTCCCCGAGTAGGTAAGTGATAAAAAGAAAGAATAATTTTTGAGGTGACATGCACCATCAAAGACTTGATCAAGGTATTTGTAAAACATTCAAAGCTGGGATCATAGTACTTCAATCATAACATGAAAGACAAAGTTCTAGCAATAAGCAAAGAGACTATGATGCAACATGAAAAGGCACAAACAAAAGATTCATGAATAACAATGCTTTGCAAGACGTTTGTTTGTTTCACATAAAGAAAACATAGCATAATAGTATTCAGCTTGTCCCTCAATAGAGTAGCAAATATAAATGCATAGGACACCTTCAAAGTTCATAAGAGTGACTAGATACAATAGTTTAAAACAAGCAATAACAAGTTATGCATCAATCAACTAGTCTTGGGACAATGCACATAGAACTAAGAATGGCCACTATGCTCTCAAATTAGGTGCATACAGATAGAAGGTGGAGACTCAATATAATGGTGGAAGAAAAGCCTTTTGTGAAACGAAGTAGGGATTTCAACTCTCATAAAGAGCTTCCAAGAATTATGGTACTTATAGCTTTCAGCTCTCATTGCCCCTATCATAAGCATCTTGAAGTGATTTAGGTTAAAGTGAACAAACTATGGTGTACATGCTTGATGAAGTATAAGTCAGAAATCTCATGTCCCTTGTATACGAGGGCCGCTCCTCATGCTACTCAAGTTTAGTCACCGGTAAGTTCTTGTCATCGTAAGTACATGTGTATCATAGAGAACCGCCAAAGGGATACCCCTTGCCCGATGATACGGAAGAATCCCCATATCAAAATGACAAGGCAAGCAGACAACGAGCATCTCAGCATTCTTCTTATTTACCATGGGAATATGGTGCTTTTTTCTCTCTTTCCTCTTTTCATAGTATCTTTTTTTTCTCTTTTTTCTCAATATATGACTCTGTTTTTATAAGAAGAATGTTTCATAGACAGCTCATTATGGTTACGCTGCAGGTTTCCACCATGTCAGCATGGATTAGACCAGTGGCCCAGACGTTTCTCTAACACATATACATAACTCCATGGACTTACAAGCTCCCCTTTCATTTCACACCGACGACATCCATATACAAAAGAGCATGATATCAACTAGGTACAAGTACCAAGTGCAATGTTGAAAGCGTTCCCCATGAAAGCATGGTTCTGCTAATTCCCGACAAATAAGTGCAAGCATATACAACATAGAAGACACAATGGTTCAAGTTTATTAAGGGCAAGTAAAGTAAAGTGTGCCATCAAGTTCATGAGAGCTTTAATCACTAGTTTTCTCATAACAAGTGGAAGGTAAACAAAAGCATGAATGTACTTGGAATAGCATAAGCTAGTAGGTAGGTATGGTGGACTCTTTGGAATAACTTGGTTTAGGGAGTTGGATGCATGAGTGGAACTCATACTTTGTTGTGGAGGCTAGCAAAAGACTGGGAGCGACAAACTAAGAGAGCAATAATGGCAATAATCATGCAGAGCGACAAAACATCATTGATCAAAGCATAAAGTGATACTAAAAGTTGAAAACTAAAGGATCATAAAGGCTATGGTGACTTTGGATAGTCATAATATGGTGTGAGCATGCGCCAAGTCAACCCAAATAAAGCATCAAAGGAGAATACCACTATACTATGCTTTAATATGCTAAAACAACGCATGATTCATCCAAGGCACATTAAGCAATACCAATTGTTCATAACAAGTCATGCTACAGCAAAGAATACTAAGCATAAGGCCAAAACAATATCAAGCATGGCATGACAAAGCATAGGCCACAGTCAAAAACGAGCTATTTTTACCACATAAGTATGAACTTTCCTACTCTTTTCCAAACCAAACCAAACTATTTGCAAACCAAATGTATGAAAGAGGGGGTCCAACCAATTTATTCAGAAAACTAAGCAAACAAAAGCAAACGAAAACCAAAACGAAAACAAAAAACAAGACGCTCCAAGAAAAACACAATTGTGCATGAAACAATAAAAATGAAGCGTTTGGAAGAAACCTGGGATTTTTATTGATGAAGAAGGGGATGCCCAAGGCATCCCCAAGCTTTGACGCTTGTACTTCTTGGATATTTCTTGGGGTGACACGCGTGGCATCCCCAAGCTTGAGCTTTAGTCCATCCTTCATCTCATTACTCATTCCTTCCATACACCTAAAATTTTTCCTTCATACAAAACTTCACACAATCTTTATTAGCAACATTAGTGCACTTAAGATAAATAAGTCTAAGGTTCAGTTATAACACCAAATAAACTTCCATTAGAACACTAGCTACTGTAGCACTTCCCTCGAAAAGCTCAATTCCCCAAAAGAACTCAAGAAGGAACCAACAAGAAACAAATGCAGAAAATGGCAGAAATTCTGTCAAAACAGACCAGCAAGAAAAGACAAATTTTTTCGAAGACCTTCTGTTGCTCCAATAAAAAAATGTTGAACTAACGAAAGTTAGATAACAACCTGGGGCAGAAGCTCAAAAACTTACAGCTCAATCCGACATACAGAGCTCTCTTACGAATGTTTACGGTGAAGCACATAAATCTGTTTCGAGACAGCAACTTTCCCAATCATTACTTCACTCTCATTAGAGGTTACTCTTGGCACAAAAAGCAAATAAAGAGGATAAGGTGCGGTTATTACAGAGGTAATAACTTCCAATACTCATCTAAAACTTTTGGGTTATCTCCCAGTAAGTACTTTTCTTTAACGCCTTTAAGTTAGGCATAAGAAGCAAAGAAAGAATCAAGTGTTCTCAAATGAAGAAGCATTAAGACCAAATTTTGTTTTCATAGGAGAAGCAAAATAAATCTTTTCTATCTTTTTAGGGAAGTGTTCTATACCTTTCTTGAGTGGGAGTTGATATTTAATGGTGCCTTCTTTCATATCAATGATGGCACCAACAGTTCTAAGAAAAGGTCTTCCCAAAGTAATAGGACAAGAAGCATTGTATTCAACATCCAAAACATAGAAATCAACGGGGACATAGGAATCGTTAACCATAATAAGAACACCATTAAGACTCCCCATGAGTTTCTTTTTAGCATTAGCATCAAGTGGGACATTCAAATAACAATCTTCAAGAGGAGGCAAATCGAGCATATCATAAATCCTTCTAGGCATAATAGAAACACTACTATCAAGATCACACAAAGCTTTGAAATCAAAGTCATTCACTTTCATATTAATGATGGGTTCCCAACCATCTTCTTGCTTTATAGGAATAGAAGCTTTATGTTTCATATTTTCTTCTTTGATCTTTATGAGAGCATCAGTAATGTGTTTTGTAAAAGCCATGTTCATAGCACTAGCATTAGGACTTTTAGGAAGCTTTTGTAGGAACTTAATAACTTCAGAGATATTGCAACCATCAAGATCAAAATCAACTTTATCATCTAAAGTAGTAGAACTATTACTAGCCTTAACACTAGTGGTGGTGATAGTAGAAACACTAATGTTTCTAGCAATTTCATCTTCTCTTTCCCACTTAGCATGTAATTCAGCTAATAGTCTAACATTTTCATCAATTCTTACTTGTATGGCATTAGTAGCTGCAAATGGATTCTCATTAGTTTCAGGTTTAGCAGCCATTTTATTAATCAATGAAGATTGAGCTTCAGACAAAGATGATATATTTCTTTCAGCATTAGAGAGTTTCAGTTGTAAACTAGGAATTTCCCTATTTAGACTCTCAAGTTGATGGCTAATGTTCTTCAAAATGATAGATTGTTCCTCCATAGTTTTAGTAAATAGTTTATTTTGCTCATATTGCATTTGCATGAAGTTTTTAGTGGCTCTTTCAACTTCTAAAATTCTTACTTCACTAGGTAATTCAGGTTTACCATTATAGCCATAAGTATTACTAGGAGGGTATGGCCTATAATTGTTGTTACCAAAATTGTTCCTATAAGCATTATTACCATAAGCATTGTTGCCAAAATTGTTATTTCTTATGAATTTCACATCAACTTTCTCTTCTTGAGCAACCAAAGAGGCTAAAGGAACATTATTTGGATCAATATGGGCTTTCCCATTAACAAGCATAGACATAATAATATCAATTTTATCACTCAAGGAGGAGGTTTCCTCAACAGAATTTACCTTCTTACCTTGTGGAGCTCTCTCAGTATGCCATTCAGAATAATTAACCATCATATTGTCCAAAAGTTTTGTTGCAGCACCCAAAGTGATGGTCATAAAGGTACCTCCAGCAGCTGAATCCAATAGGTTCCTAGAAGAATAGTTCAATCATGCATAAAAAGTTTGGATGATCATCCAAGCAGTCAGTCCATGAGTGGGACAATTCTTTACCAAAGATTTCATTCTTTCCCAAGCTTGGGCAACATTCTCATTATCAAGTTGTTTAAACTTCATTATTTCACTTCTCATGGATATAATCTTAGCAGGAGGATAGTATTTTCCAATAAAAGCATCTTTGCACTTAGTCCAAGAATCAATACTATTCCTAGTTAAGGAATCCAACCATTCTTCAGCTTTTCCTCTCAAAAGAGAAAGGAAACAATTTCAGCTTAATAATATCACCATCTATATCCCTATGCATTTGCATCTCACAAAGTTCAACAAAGTTATTTAGATGGGAAGCAGCATCTTCATTACCAATACCAGAAAATTGCTCTCTCATAACAAGATTGAGCAAAGCAGGTTTTATCTCAAAGAAAGTATTTTCAGCCACAGGTGGAGCAATATGTGTGCTCATAAAATCATTGTTGTTGGTGCTAGTGAAGTCACACAACTTAGTGTTTTCAAGAGTAGTCATTTTTTTAGGTTTTCAAATAAGAAAGCAAACTTGTAAAACTAATTTTTTTATGTTTTTGAATAACAAAACAAGCAAACAAGGCAAAAAGAAAACTAAGCAAAACAAAAACAAAAAAGTAAAGAGATTGGTTATGAGGGACTCCCCTTGTGAAGATGTCCTTGAATCCCCGGCAACGGCGCCAGAAAAATGGCGTTTCCGTGGGAGATTCTTCTTATTTAATCCTCCGGTGTGAATACCTTCGGCAACGGTGCCAGAAAAATGCTTGATGGCTCAATGCACGATGCCCAGAAAAATGCTTGATGGCGGTGTTGATGTAGAGCTCATTGGGAACCCCAAGAGGAAGGTATGATGAGCACAGCAGCAAGTTTCCCTCAGTTATGAAACCAAGGTTTAATCGAACCAGTAGGAGCAAGGAAACACCTCAAAGGTGTTACTAGCTGAGCTTTGGCAGGGCGCACTACCGGTGCTAGTAGCAACATGGAGACCAGCACAACACAACCACAGAACTTTGTCCCCAACTTGCGATGAGGTTGTCAATCTCACCGTGTTTTTGCGGAAAACAAAGGATTAAACGTATCGAATGGAAAGAAGTAAAAGTTTGCAGAAAGTAAACACAAAGCAGTAAACAGTTTGTAGATTGTATGTAAAGAAAAGGATCGGGATCCATAGTTCACTAGAGGTGGCTCTCCTTAAGATAGATAACATGCTGGGTGAACAAATTACAGCGGGGCAATTGACAAACACTGAGAAAGCAATACATGCATATGCTAATCATCTTGACTCCTCTGAGACTTGATTGGGCATTACAACATAATACATAGACCGCCATCCAACTGCATCTATGACTAATAATCTACCTTCAGGTTATCATCCGAACCCCCTCTAGTATTAAGTTGCAAGCAACAGATTATTGCTTTATGAACTGTGTGTAAAGTAAACAATACGATTTTTCTATGAACAAAGGATTGTTGTTTTCTCCCTAGTAGCAACATCACATCTAGTACCTTAGAGATTTCTGTCACTTCCCCAGATTACAAGAGGCATGAACCCACTATCGAGCATAAATACTAACTCTTGGAGTTGCTAGCATCTACTTGGCCAAGATAGCTACTAACAACGGAAAGCATGCAAGATCTCAAATAACAAACACATGATAGAATCAATAATCAATCTGAAATAGCATCTCAATATCCATCGAATCCCCGCAAACACAACATGCAGAATTACAAATAGATGATCTTAATCATGAACGGAGCTCACGAGATCTAAACATGAAAGCACAAAGGAGGAGAACCATCCATCTAGCTACTACATGGATCCGTAGTCCAACGATGAACTACTCACGCATCACACCGGAGGCTTGCATGGTGATGAAGAAGGCCTCCAGGGTGAATCCCCCTCTCCGGCAGGGTGCCGGGAAGAGCTTCAGATCCCTCCCGATCTAGGGATGGAGATGACGGCGGCTACATACTCTTTCGTGGATTTTTGATCGGGTACTTAGGGTTTTCGTCCTGAGGGCAATATATAGGCGGAAGGAGAGGCCGAGGGGGGTGCCGAGAGCCACCACACAACCCCTTGGCGCGGGCCCAGCCTGGCCGCGCGGCCAGGTGGTGTGGCCGGCCCTTGGCCCTTCTCCGTCTCGTATTCTGGCACTTGATCACTTCCGGAAAAATAGGCACTTTGGCTTTTGCCACGTCCAATTCCGAGAATATTCATTTTCTGACTTTCCTAGAACCAAAAACAGTAGAAAACAGGCAGCTGGCATTGTGGCTCTTGTTAATAGGTTAGTCCAAGAAATCATATGAAAAGTACTCCAAAGTTGGAACAAAACACAAGAAAGTGGATAAAACCAAGCATGGAACATCAAAAATTATAGATACATTTGCAATGTATCAACATCCCCAAGCTTAACTCTTGCTCGTCCTCGAGTAGGTAAGTGATAAAAAGAAAGAATAATTTTTGAGGTGACATGCACCATCAAAGACTTGATCAAAGTATTTGTAAAACATTCAAAGCTGGGATCATAGTACTTCAATCATAACATGAAAGACAAAGTTCTAGCAATAAGCAAAGAGACTATGATGCAACATGAAAAGGCACAAACTAAAGATTCATGAATAACAATGCTTTGCAAGATGTTTGTTTGTTTCACATAAAGAAAACATAGCATAATAGTATTCATCTTGTCCCTCAATAGAGAAGCAAATATAAATGCATAGGACACCTTCAAAGTTCATAATAGTGACTAGATACAATAGTTTAAAACAAGCAATAACAAGTTATGCATCAATCAACTAGTCTTGGGACAATGCACATAGAACTAAGAATGGCCACTATGCATCAATCAATAAACCATTTGAATTATAGATCACCTATACTTAAAATAATAGGACAGAGACTTTTACCACTTCAAACATTTTTATAAAATCAACCATAAATGCTTTTGAGTTTATTACAACTCTCAAAAATCACATTTGACATGCTCTACATGAAGACGTAAAAATAATTAGGTTTTACAGATATGAATCATGGTTGAGTATTAAAGGAAGGATATATAGGCAATTCTAGTCACTTACAGCTTATTAATAGTAATATTTAAATCTTGTCATATATGGTCACCCATTTTAAATCACATTCCCAAGTATTGAAATATGTGTAGATGACATGTGTCAACATGATCCACTATTTTAGTTGGAGAATATTAAATCTTAAGTGTTTTCAATGAGTAAAAATTACTTTTCCCAAATAAGATAAATAAGAATGTGCCATTATTCCATATGATGATTGAGATGATACTAGATCATCTAGTGTGAGCCTTTGTGTGCTAAATAGAAGTAGTGATGTGTTGTTTGGTGATTGTGTACATTGTATGTATTTATAGACGCTAGTACCGACCCGGGCTACGACGAGGAGGAGTACTTCGAGGAAGAAGAAGAGAACTTCAACAACTGCACCCAACAAGGCAAGCTATCAGTGCAAGTTATCTAGAAATCTAGAACTAAGCATGCTATCTTTGCAAGTCCCTTATACCAAATGCATTAGGCATGCTTGGTTATGCCCTTGATTATACCAATCCCAGTTTTTACTTGCCAACTTTACTTTTCCTTTACTACAGTTTCTTACTTAGTTAATGAATTGTGATTAGTAGAAAATAGGATGGATGCTACCAAGATCATAGAACTAGTCTTGGGTACTTATACCATATTAGCACCCCTCAATAATGATACACTCAATACTAGTGGCTAGTGCTAAAATAAAACTTGACCACTTTAGATGGGAACACTTGGTGAAAATGATTATGAAAACCTTGGAATGATGATTCATTCTATTGAGATGTTTTGACATGTGTTATGATACACAATGGTTTGAGAATGAAAATGTTGAGGCATGAGCCTTGACTTTGACAAAAACTGATGGTTTGGTTCGTATGCGATACCATTCCAATTTTACCGTACAACCACATTACCTGAGTTGGGTAGGGCTTGACTGGAAGTTTATATGTCTTAGTATGGGTTCCCTTGCAGAAGAGGTTGAGCTGAGGCTACCTCGTGATGAATGTCCACCTATGTAGTTCCCAGGATGGCAGATGGCCATGGCTAGGAGGCCAAGCTCATAAGGGAGGTGCCTATACTAGGGTGTGTAATTGAAAGGTTAGGATTGATTATCCGCATACCAAGTATGATGATTCAGGGTTATCCCTGACGGATGTATCGAATTTTGTGGTGAAAGTGTACCACCCCTGTAGAGTGTCAAACTATTCGAATATTCGTGTCCGCGGTTATGGACAGTTGGAGTGGCCATACTGTTCTGTTGTTAGATGTTTTCAAAATGACTTGTGACTTGAAATATGACTTTGACTTGACCACAATAGAGTTGTGGACATGAAATTTAAGTTCCCACTTAAGTAATGTAGTGAACTAAACTTAGGTCTTTACTCTTAAGGCTTTATGAAATAAACCTGGCTTTTTGCAAACAAACTTAGAGCTTATGATTCCTACTAGCTTTACCTTACTTATATTACTAATAGTTTGCAAGTACTTAAAGAGTACTCATGGCTTTGTCCCTGGCTATTCCCATGGCCAGACTATGAGGAGGATTACCTAGAAGATGGACAGCAGGAGGTCTATGACAACTAGGATCATCTCCCATCATCAGCATTGTGTGTGACCCTGAAGATGGAGCCCTACACGTTTACTTTCCGCTGCTTTGATTATATTAAGACTGGATCCTGTGATCCTTTATTTGTAAGACCTTTATTATGGTTTGTAATGGATGATGTACTATAGTACCAATTCTGTTATGTCTCACAAAAATGGTAATCCTGGGATTGCGAGGTACGGCATAACAGGCAGCTGGACTTAAAAATCCGGGTGTTGACAAGTTGGTATCAGAGCCATCCTGACCATAGGAGAACCTAGTTAGAATGGACGTCTGAAAAACTTAGTTTCAAAACAAAGAAAGTGAGTATTTACAAAAACCTATTCTCACTCTTACCCTTGAGATTCTTTCAAAAAAAAAGATCACTTGTTCCTCAATTTTTTTGCAATTCTACATAAAACTTGACACACTTGATCACTTCACTAACTACCTCATCTTAATTGCTTATAGATGGAGGTCAAATATAGCAAGTTTTACCAGTTGGGCAATGGAGGGCATCTTATCTTTGAGAGGGATTTGGACCAGCTTTCGGAGTATCTTGGATGCCCGCACTCGGAGTTTTTCGGAGCATAGCTCGATGACCAAGCCAAAGGGGAGCTACAGTGGCTGACTGTGGCTGGCCTGAGAGGCAAAATGGAGCCACCTCTTTCTGACAAGATTCAGTTCAGTGTAAGGGAGAACAACTGGCTAGACGGATTAGCCAAGGCTATGCAAGAAGCTCTTGCACGTCTGTGTGCACAAAACATCAAACAGATCAACGACACCCATTTTACCCACTATGCAAGACGTGACTCTACGGGACAGCCTTTGGCCATGCCGGCACATTCGGAGTTGAAGCATCACGTGGACCACATAGCCTTCATGCTACACGAGACTCAGAAGGAGTTAGACAATGCCCGTGCTTACACCAACCAGAACCATGCTGAAGCCGCTGAAAGGAAGCAAACCCTCGCCATGCTTGCTAGGGAGCGCAAGTCTCTTCGTCGCTAGCGCGACAAAAAGGATCGCATCATCGCCCATCTTCGTCAAAAGATAGCCACTCTGGAGGAGACCATCCACGACCAGGAGATCCAGCTGGAGGAGAAGGAGGAGGAAGGGGAAGATATCCGTGGGGATATCCACTCTTACCTCAGCGATGACAACGACTACCTGGAGGACGCAGCCATGGAGGACAACACTGATGAGGGTAATGCTGACTTCATTGATGATGAGGAGCTCGACACCCCCGATGATGAGTAGTCGCACCTGAGAACTATCGTAGGTGTGAGTTGTACCCAGTCCCATTGTATCGTAGCTTCCCAGAATGGTTCTTAAAACCATCTGTTTTTCTAGTTGTGGTGTGTGTTTGTATCGTGTGTTTGGAATGAATTAATGAGAATAAGTTGTTAGTATTCAAAACCTGAGTCATACTCAAAGTTTAAAGCTTTTGAAAACAAACCCATAAACCATAGAAATTTCCCTCTTGTCTCCTTATCTATCTCAATCTTCAGAAGACTCACGGTAACCCCGGAGGAAGTAGTTCATCTCAGGACCCAATGCTTCAGATCCTACAGATGTTAGTTTCTGACCTTGAAGCCGGTAGAACTGAATGTCAAGCCAACTTAGCCACTCTTCAACAGATAGCCCAAATGGCTCACAATAATCAAGGCCATGGAAACCAAGATCACCATGGATCCAAGCTCAAAAACTTTCAGAATACTAATCCTCCTATGTTTAGCAAGTCCGAGGAGCCCTTAGATGTTGATGATTGGCTGCAAACCATGGAAAACAATCTAGAAGTTGCGGGAGTTGACGCTAATGAGAAGGTGTTGTTTGCCACCCACTATCTATCCGGCAACGCCAGATCATGGTGGAATAGTACTCGTATGATGAATGGAGGTCAGATGATGACTTGGGAGGAGTTCAAGCTCAAGTTTAGTAGGACCCATGTGCCCTCGGGTCTGATCAAGAGGATGAGAGATGAATTCAGAGAACTAAAGCAAGGCAGGATGACAGTGGTTGAGTACCGTGACAAATTTCTCCCACTAGCTAGATATGCACCTAATGAGATTGACAATGAATCAAAGAAGAAGGAGAGATTCTTGAACGGTCTGCATGATGAGATGTAGACAGTGCTAGTCAACATCCCCTTTCATGACCATGAAGCCTTAGTGGATTCTGCAATCCATATGGAAGGAAAGATCAACCAAGCCAGTGCGAACCACGAGCGTAGGATGATGTACCAACCAGGACCCCACCATACCTCGAAGTATCGCCCCAACCCGTCTGCAGGATATGCCCCAAGGAACAACATGCCACCAATGAACCATCCGAACTACCCCAACCGTGGAGGAGGAAACCCAAGGCCCAGAGGAAACCACAACAACAACCTTGGCAACCCCAATAACTTCAACCGTGCACCACCAAAGTCCAACAACAACAATAACAATACTGCCCCAAGGATTGGAAGCAATGTTGTGCCTGTCGTGGGGAAAGACAAGTCAATGATCACTTGCTTTGAATGCGGAGTCACGGGTCACTACTCCAACGAGTGCCCCAAGAAGCTTGCCGCAGCAACCAATGTGGCTGCACCTGCCCAACAGCAACACCGTGTCCAGCCTAGAAAGAGATTTGCCCCAAGAAACCCGCACAACTGTAATGGCCGTCTGTTCCACATGAATGCTGAAGAAGCCCAGGAAGCGACAAATGTCATGCTGGGTATGTTTTCTGTTAACTTAGTTCTAGCAAGAGAGTTGTTTGATTCTGGAGCATCACACTCGTTTGTTACCGAAGAATTTGCATGCACTAGTAAGATTCAACCAACAAATTTTAAGCATGTTATGATAGTTCAAATACCTGGTTCAACTACCAAAGCTAGAAAAATTTGCAAGGCCGTACCCATCATAATACATGGGATTGATTTTTATGTCAGTCTAATAGTACTGGGAACCAAAGGTTTGGAAGTAGTGCTAGGGATAGATTGGATGTCGAAACATCAAGGATTAATCGACTGTGCCAAGAAAGCCATAACCATGACCAGTAGCACCGGAGTATCAGTAGAGAATGTATCTGAGACGCTACCCCGTCAATTCAAGTGCAACAAGAGTTTAGCTAAATCTACCCTTGACCAAGTTAGAGTAGTCTGTGAATACCCCGATGTGTTCCCAGATGAATTGCCCGATATGCCCCTAGATCGAGATATCGAGTTTATCATTGAACTAATTCCTGGAACCAGACCCATAGCTCAGATACCATATAGTATGAACCCATCTGAACTAGTGGAGCTGAAGAAGCAACTTGATGATATACTGGGAAAAGGTCTGATACAACCAAGTGCATCGCCATGGACATCACCTGTTCTGTTTGTTCATAAGAAGGATGGTGCCAACCGTTTGTGTACTTATTATCGAAAGTTGAATGACATCACCATCAAGAATAAGTACCCACTGCCAAAGATAGAAGATTTGTTTGATGAGTTGACTGGTGCCAGAGTGTTTTCTAAGATTGATCTTAGAACTGGTTATCATCAATTCAAGATTCGTGCAACGGATATCCCAAAGACTGCCTTCACCACCAGATATGGATTGTATGAGTATAATGTCATGTCTTTGGATTAACCAATGCCCTCGCTTATTTCATGAACCTCATGAATAAGATTTTTATGAACTTCTTGGATAAGTTTGTCGTTGTTTTTATGGATGACATTCTGATCTACTCCAAGTCAGAAGAAGACCATGAGCAACACCTAAGAACCATCCTTGAAACCCTTAGGGAGCATCAATTGTATGCTAAGTTTAGCAAATGTGAATTCTGGTTAAAGGAAGTAAGATTCCTAAGCCATATCTTGTTGGTAGGAGGAGTTGTTGTCGATCCCGCCAAGATAAATGATGTTGAAGAATGGAAAGGCCCAACCAGCCAAACAAAAGTCTGCGCATTTCTTGGATTAGCCGGATATTACCGCAAGTTCATTGAAGGATTTTCAAGCATCGCAAGACCAATGACCCAGTTGTTGAAGAAAGACAATAAGTTTGAATGGACAAACAAATGTGAAGCAAGTTTTCAAGATCTCAAGAAGAGATTGATTTCAACCCCAATTTTGATCATGCCAGATATCAAGAAGCCTTTTGATGTGTATTGTGACGCATCCAAGATTGGTCTCGGATGTGTGTTGATGCAAGAAGGCAAATTCATATCATACTTGTCAAGGCAACTGAAGCAACATGAATAGAACTATCCTACCCATGACTTAGAACTCGCAACCGTAGTTTTAGCTTTGAAGACATGGCGTCATTACCTTATGGGTAACCGCTGTGAGATTTATTCGTATCACAAGAGTTTGAAGTATATTTTCACCCAGAAGCAGCTGCATATGAGGCAAAGGAGATGGATAGAGTTAATCAAGGATTATGACCGTGACATTCACTATCACCCCGGCAAAGCCAATGTGGTAGCAGATGCTCTTAGTAGATTGCCGTGTAGATTAAACACCATGATTAAGGAAACCTAGCCAAGTCTGCATGAGGAGATGGAAAATTTTAGAGTGGAGCTAGTTAGCGAAGGATTTCTCGCCAGTATAGAACTTCAACCCACTTTGATTAGTCATATAAAGGAGGCCCAAAAAGGAAATCCAAGTATCGATGGAATCAAGCATCGTATCGGAATAGGGAAGGTACCTAGATTCATAGAGGATGAAGAAGGAGGTCTATGGTACAAAGGACGTATATGTGTTCCAGCAGATTCAGAGTTGAAACAAGTCATTATGCAGGAAGCCCATGATAACCTTTATTCTATCCACCCGGGAGGAACCAAGATGTATCAAGATTTGAAGGAGCAATTTTGGTGGCACAAAATGAAGAGAGAAGTCGGAAGCTACATAGCCAAGTGTGATATATGTCAGAGAGTCAAACCGGAACATCAGCGATCCGCATGACTTTTGCAACCCTTGCATATTCTCGAATGGAAATGGGATTCTGTCAGAATGGATTTCATCACTGGTTTGCCTACATCTAGTAGGGGAAATGACTCTATTTGGGTCATAGTAGATAGATTGTCCAAGGTAGCCCATTTCATACCCATCAAGACTACCTACCAAAGTTCGAAGCTACCGGAGTTGTACATCGCTAGAGTAGTCAGTTTGCATGGAATTCCCAAGACCATAGTGTCAGATCAAGGAACCCAGTTTACCTCAAGATTTTGGCAGCAGGTCCAAGAAGGATTAGGAACCAAACTGAATTTCAGCACAGCTTATCATCCGCAAACCGATGGACAAACTGAAAGAGTCAACCAAATCCTAGAAGATATGTTGAGAGCTTGTGTGTTGGAATATGGATCTAAATGGGAAGATTGTTTGCCTTTCGCAGAATTCTCATACAATAACAGTTATCAAGCCAGTTTGCAAATGGACCCATTTGAGTTTCTGTATGGAAGGAAGTGTCGTACACCCTTGAATTGGTCGCAAGTATGAGAGAGTCAGATCTTCGGACCCGACATTCTACGAGAAGTCGAAGAGAAGGTTCACAAAGTCCGTGAGCACCTCAAGACCGCTCAATACAGACAAAAGAGTTATGCCGACAAAAGATGTCGAGACCTGACCTTCAATATCAGAGATTTTGTATATCTCAAAGTATCACCCTTGAAGGGAATGCAGCGTTTTCAACTGAAAGGGAAGCTAGCCCCCAGATATATTGGACCCTTCAAGATTTTAAATCACTGAGGAGAAGTATCATATCAACTGGAACTGCCTGAGGAGATGTCATCCGTACATAATGTGTTCCATATCTTGTTACTTCGCAAATGCCTAGAAATTCCAGAGAAGACCGAAGTTTTCAAGAACATCGATCACCGAGCAATAGATATCAACAAGGATCTAACTTATCGTGAAGTGCCCATCCGTATTTTCGAAGAAGTCTTCAGAACCACCAGGACCAGGAGTATCAAGTTTATCAAAATCCAGTGGAGTAACCATACTGAAGAGGAAGCCACCTGGGAACGAGTTTCCCAATCTCTCTAGTTCCTAGTTTTTCCTGAATCTCGGGACGAGATTCTGTTTAAGGATGGAAGGTTTATAACATCTCAAAAATATTAAACAAGCTTATCAAGATCTAATCACCTAAGTTTAGGGTTAACAAAAAGTTTTATTATTAAACTTGATATGAATGCATGTGTGTTTTCCATTAATGCATGAATGCTTGAAATTGCCATGTTTGATTGCTACAAAGGATAAGGATTAGTTTAAAAAGGATTACCAGATCATCTAGGTCATTTACAAACAAAATCAAATGAAAAGAAAGTCAAATATGGATCATATGAGCATATGGTCATTTTGGCAAATATTAACCACTAGTCCAGTTTGGGCATCTATAGTAAAATATTTCTAACAGAAAAAATCCCAATTCTTTTCACCCCTTGCTAGACCAAGTAAAAGTGAACCCAGGCACACCTTACAAATGCACAAAAACAATTGTCAAATATATTTAAGAGGCAATTCAAAATTGAATCAAGTGTATGTACCTAGATCATCACTTTTCAAAAACCACTCAAACAATCACCCCTTGGCAATTCCCAGCAACCATAGACTGCTAAGCAAGTAACCAGATCACTCATCAAAAATCATTCAAAAATTCCAAAGTAAAGTTCATGCGGCCATTAAGTCGAACACTTAGCAGGCACAGTACAACCTCAACCACTATCTACTGTTTTGATCTATCAATTGATCATCTCTTGTACTGCAATCAACCCATTCAGTTGTCCATGACCACCCCAGTACCTGGCTGTGCAGTGGAGGAGCTCACCTTCGCCGTTGCGCCAGTGCCAAGCCGTACTCGAGCGAGGTCATGCCGGTCGACCATGAACAAGTCGCTGCACGCCGCGTCGCCCTCTCCCACGACACCTAGCTACAAGCCGTGACCTCTCCGCTACCCCCTGTCCATCCCTTGACCAAAGGCGAGCAGTGGAGACGCTGGAATCGCCACGCCCATTTAACACCCCGCCATGCCGAGAGCATGACCCCAGTCGCCTCGCGCACACACGCCACGCCTCGCTCTCTCCACTTGTACCTGCATTCGCCATGGCACCAGTGACCTCCCAGACACGATGGTTCACCGCCGTGTGCCCCGTGACCACCATACTTAGTGATGAACACTTTCGTACCTGAGCAAAGCGCCAATGCCGCCCGACCAACTGAGACCGCCCCTTGCCGTGTCGTCACGCGCGTGACGATTGCCGTAGTACCCCGTGTCGACCCATGCCATCCACCATGCTTAGCGCGACCTGTAGTAGCATCGTCGACGAAGCCTGACCATGCCGCCCTGCCTCTGACGTTGGTGTATAAATAGAGGCCACCCCAAACCTTATTCGGCACACCATTCCACTCCCCACTCACCCAAAAACCTCACTGACCCTTCCTCGGAGCAAGGCGAGCACCACAACACCGGAATTTGGCCGGAGTCCGCCGCTGTAGTGAAGGAAGGAAGCCATCGTTTGGAGCTGCCCCAGGAGCTGCCGCGACCACTCCTCGAACTGTTGTTGTCGACCAGCTTGTTTGCCCCTGTCGCCGACCCTAGCTGGAGCCCCGATGAGTCCCCAGCAACCCCCACCGCCACGTTAGGTTTAGAATCTCGCTGGAGCTGTTTGTCGTAGACGATGAACCTCAGCCATAGATTTCGTTCTAATCGTAAGGCTGAGATTGATAGATACCGTTTCGGTTAGAATTAGTCGCTGACACGTGGGGCTGTTCTGTCAGTAGCCCGCAGCGCCCGCACTGTGCAGTTGGGCCAGTCCATTTCTTTTCCCGCGCAGAGCCCAGTAGTTTAAATGGAAATTTTCTATTTAGTTAAAACCCTATTCTGTTAGTAGATTCAAAATTTAATTAAAAGAGTTGTACTAATCCAAAATGCATGATTCTAATTTTGTTACAAAGGTATTGAAAATATCTACACAATCGCATTGGTTTTAAACCATTTGAAATTATAGATCACCTATACTGACAAGACGTAGACTTTTACCACTTCAAACATTTTTATAAAATCAACCATAAATTCTTTTGAGTTGATTCCAACTCTCAAAAATCACATTTTCCATGCTCTACATGAATATGTAAATAGAATTAGGTTTTACAGCTATGAAGCATGGTTTAGTATTAAAGGAGGATATATAGGCAATTCTAGTCACTTAAAGATTATTAATAGTAATATTAAATCTTGTAATATATGGTCACACTTTTTAAATCACATTCCCAAGTATTGAAATATGTGGTGATGACATGTGTCAACATGATCCACTATTTTAGTTGGAGAATATTAAATCTTAAGTATTTTCAATGAGTAGAAATTACTTTTCCCAAATAAGATAAATAAGAATGTGCCATTATTCCATATGATGATTGAGATGATACTAGATCATCTAGTGTGAGCCTTTGTGGGCTAAATAGAAGTAGTGATGTGTTGTTTGGTGATTGCGTACATTGTATGTATTTATAGACGCTAGTAAGGACCCGAGCTACGACGAGGAGGAGTACTTCGAGGAAGAAGAGAACTTCAACAACTTCACCCAACAAGGCAAGCTATCAGTGTAAGCTATCTAGCAAGCTAGAACTAAGCATGCTATCTCTACAAGTCCCATATACCAAATGCATTAGGCATGCTTGGTTATTCCCTTGATTATACCAATCCCAGTTTTTACTTGCCAGCTTTACTTTTCCTTTACTATAGTTTCTTACTTAGTTAATGAATTGTGATTAGTGGAAAATAGTATGGATGCTACCAAGATCATAGAACTAGTCTTGGGTACTTATACCAGATTAGCACCCCTCAATAGTGATACACTCAATACTAGTGGCTAGTGCTAAAATAAAACTTGACCACTTTAGATGGGAACACTTGGTGAAAATGATTATGAAAACCTTGGAATGATGATTCATTCTATTGAGATGTTTTGACATGTGTTATGATACACAATGATTTGAGAATGAAAATGTTGAGGCATGAGCCTTGACTTTGACAAAACCTGATGGTTGGGTTCGGATGTGATACCATTCCAATTTTACCATACAACCATATTACCTGAGTTGGGTAGTGCTAGACTGGAAGTTTATATGTCTTAGTATGGGTTCCCTTGTGGAAGAGGTTGAGCTGAGGCTACCTCGTGATGAATGTCCACCTATGCAATGCCCAGGATGGCAGATGGCCATGGCTGGGAGGCCAAGCTCATAGGGGAGGTATCTATACTAGGGTGTGTAATTTAAAGGTTAGGATTGATTATCCGCATACCAAGTATGATGATTTAGGGTTCTCCCTGACGGATGTATCGAATTTTGTGGTGAAAGTGTACCACCTCTGCAGAGTGTCAAACTATTTGAATAGCCGCGTACGCGGTTATGAACAGTTGGAGTGGCCATACTGTTCCATTGTCAGATGTTTTCAAAATGCCTCGTGACTTGAAAGATGACTTTAGCTTGACCACAATAGAGTTGTGGACATGAAATTTAAGTTCCTACTTAAGTAATGTAGTGAACTAAACTTAGGTCTTTACTCTTAAGGCTTTATGAAATAAACCTGGCTTTTTGCAAACAAACATAGAGCTTATGATTCCTACTAGCTTTACCTTACTTATATTAGTAATAGTTTGCGAGTACTTAAAGAGTACTCATGGCTTTGTCCCTGGCTATTTCCATGGTCAGACTATGAGGAGGATTACCCGGAAGATGGAAATCATGAGGTTTATGACAACTAGGATCATCTTCCATCGTCAGCATTGCCTTTGACCCTGAAGATGGAGCCCTATTATGTTTACTTTTCGCTGCTTTGATTGTATTAAGACTGGATCCTGAGATACTTTATTTGTAAGACCTTTATTATGGTTTGTAATGGATGATGTATTGTGGTACCAATTCTGTTATGTCTCGCAAAAATGGTAATCTTGGGATTGCGAGATACGGCATAACAGGCATCTGGACTTAAAAATCCGGGTGTTGATAGCGGTGTAGCGTAGCTATGGTGCCCCTTACGGCACCCCATACGGCAACCCTGGCCGCCAGCGTGCGCCAGAGTATCCTCCTCCATATCAAGGGGGGCAATGATCCTCCTGGCAATGGTGGCCAGCAAGGACAGGGCCGCCCCAACAACGGCAACTATGGAGGCAACATAGGTGGAGGAGGCCGCCAAGATGGCCGCAACGGCAGCAATGGATGCAACGGTGGCAATGGTCGCAACAACGATGGTGGTAGCGGCAGAAAGTGGAGGTCGCACTGCCAGATATATGGCTACTGGGGTCACGAAGCGTACTAGTGCCGCAGCCACTTCCACCGGGACTACCACGCAGATAACTCACGCACGAGAAACACCGCCACCATGACCTCCAACTTGATCCCTCCCTAGATCCTGGACTCCGAGGCTACCGGTCATCCGATAAGCAACCTCAAGCGCCTCCACGTCCACGAGCGTTATGGAGGAAAAGATCAGGTCCAGGTGGCCAGTGGTGCAGGTTTGTCTATTTCGCATATTGGTCATTTGACTTTAACCGGTTTGTCTCTCAAATTGAACAATATTCTTCATGTCCCTAATCTCAGCAAAAATATCCTCTCCATTTATCGTCTTGTCTAGGATAATAACGTCTTTGTTGATTTCCACCGTCAGTTTTTCTTTGTTAAGGACAAGGTAACGAGGAGAATCCTGCTGGCCGGTAGAAGTCGGGGAGGTCTCTACCCTATCCTGTTTGCTCGCGCGTCGTCGTCATCGCGCCATGCCTCCGCTAGTGCTGTGACGTCATCTCAGTGGCATCAGCGTCTTGGTCATCCTACAAATAATGTAGTTCAGTCTATAGTTAAAACTAATGAGCTTTCATGTTCTTCAGACAATTCGTCCTTGGTGTGTGATGCATGTCAACGTGTCAAGAGCCGCCAACTATCTTATAGTGCTTCTTCTCATGTTTCTACTGCCCCTCTTGAAGTTGTTCATTCTGATGTTTGGGGTAAAGCATGTACATCCTCCGAGGGTACCAATACTATGTTAGTTTCATACATGATTATTCTCGTTTCACTTGGATTTATCTTATTAAGAACAAGTCTGATGTTGAGCAAGTGTTTTATGCTTTTCAGGCTTATGTTGAACACCTTCTCGGCACTAAAATCAAGGCCGTTCAGTCCGATTGGGGGGAGGTGAGTACCATCATCTCAATAGCTACTTCCATCGCATGGGTGTTGTTCATCGTGTTTCATGTCCATATACATCTCAGCAGAATGGGATCGCTGAGCGTAAACATTGTCATTTTGTTGAGACAGGGCTTGCCCTGCTTGCTCACTCCTCGCTTCCCCTTCACTATTGGGATGAAGCGTTCTTGACGGCTTGCTATTTGGTAAATCGCATGCCCACTCCGGTTCTTGATAAGGAAACACCGATCTCTCGCTTGCTTCGTGTTCAGCCAAATTACGATTTTCTTCACATCTCTGCAAATATAACTCTCACAAATTACACTTTCGTTCTAAGATGTGTGTTTTTCTCGGCTATAGCCCCATGCATAAAGGAGTGTTTAGATCATTCTACGGGTGGAATTTACATCTCACGTGACGTCATTTTCGATGAGTCCGTGTTCCCTTGTTCTACACTCGGTGTCTTAATTGATGTGTCAACTCTTGTAGACTCTATCATGTTTTCTTCTAATGAACCGGTTACAAGTATACCTATGCGAAATTATGACTTGACTTACCTATCTACTGATTCGCCTGTGGTAGGCGAAGTTCCTCTTATACAGGTGATCAACATTCCTGGCGCGGCCAGCCCTCAACTGATCGATGTGCATGGCATGCATGCCTCGGGGCATGCGTCGGCTCCCGCATCAGCAGCCCCTGTACCCCCTGGCATTGTGGCCTCGCTCGAGCTAGGATGGCCCACGACGTCGCTTGCGCCCACGTCGCCGCCCGCACTTTCTTCTTTCACGCCGCCCGCGGTTTCGGCCCAGCCCGTGTCGCCTCCTATCGTGTATTCACCGACCATGGCACCTCCGACTGGGTCGCTCGATGTCCCCGCCTCGTCCGGTGGTCACCCGATGGTAACACGTCACTGCGACGCTACTCGGAAGGAGAAGGAGTACATGGACAGTACCATCCGTTATGATCCTGGTCAACGAGCGTTCTTTGTTGCCCCTACGTCTCATCGTGACGCCCTTCACGAGCCTGCGTGGCATGCGGCCATGGCGGATGAGATCGCGGCCCTTCGTGAGACACAGACATGGGCTGTTGTTCTTCGTCCTCCTAGGGTGAACATCATTGGCAGCAAGTGGATCTTCAAGACTAAACATCGGCCTCATTGTAGCATCGACAAGGATAAGGCATGCTTGGTTGCTCATGGTTTTACCTAGCAACATGGCATCGATTACAGAGACACATTCAGTCCAGTGGTGAAGCCTGCCACTGTGCGCCTGGTTCTCTCACTGGCAGCGTCTCGAGATTGGTGTCTTCATCAGGTAGACGTTAGTAATGCCTTTCTCCATGGTTTCTTCTCTGAGGATGTCTACATGCAGCAGCCGCCAGGGTTCGAGGATGATCGGTTCCCCTCTCATGTGTGTAAGCTCCAACAGTCCTTGTACCGTCTGAAGCAGTCACCTCGCGTTTGGTATGCGTGCCTGAGTCAGCTCCTCCTTCAGCTTGGTTTTGTGGCCTCCAAAGCTGATACATCCTTATTCATTTTCGCTCAGGAGGGTGTTCAGATTTATATGTTGGTCTATGTGGATGATATAGCCATTGCTGGCTCGACAACGGATGTAGTTGATCGTCTCGTCAAGTCACTTGTTGTTGCTTTTCCCATCAAGGACATGGGCAAGTTGGAGTATTTCCTCGGATTGGAAACATCCTAAAATTCAGGGGGGTGACTGTTACACAACGGAAGTATGCGCTAGATCTTCTTCATAGAGTTAACATGGAGAATTGGAAGTCTACTTCCACTCCATTGCCGACATCCGAGAGTTTATCCAGGAGCACTGGTCCACTGCCCGGCACTGAGGACTCATTCAGGTACCGTAGTGTTGTGGGTGGTCTGTAGTATTTGACACTTGCAAGACCGGATATCTCGTTTGCTGTGAACAAGGTGTGTCAGATTCTTTCACAACCCACTGATGTGCATTGGGAGGCAGTTAAGTGTATTCTACGATATGTCAAAGGAACGCTGCATACAGGCTTGTGTTTTAGCAAGTCACTCTCCACTGGCATTAACATATTTACATATGCTGACTGGGTAGGCTGTGTAGATGATCATCGCTCCATAAGTGGCTTCGTTGTGTTTGTTGGACCGAACCTGATTTCTTGGAGTTCGAAGAATCAACCTACAGTCTCGAGATCGAGTAAGGAGACTGAGTAAAAGGCACCGGCGAACGGCGTTGCTAAAGCAATTTGGGTGGATTCACTTCTCAAGGAGCTCGACGTGATCCAGCTGTGCACACCTATACTTTGGTGTGATAATCTAGGGCCACTTACCTCACGACAAATCTTGTTTTTCATGCTCGTACTAAGCACATTGAGATCGACTTCCACTTCATGCGAGAGCGAGTTGCTGTAGGTGCAATTGAGGTTCGGTTTATCTCCTCCAATGATCAGTTGGCTGATGTGTTTACAAAGCTAGCCTCTCGACAGATGCTAGACGGTTTCAATTCCAATCTAAATCTAGTTTGTAATAGTTTAGATTAAGGGTGTGTGTTAGAAACCGTCTTCAACACGTACGTGAGGTCCTATATCCATACGTATTGTAATTGTGTTCTGTCATGTCGAAATAAATAGAGGAGAGGTGGAGGCTTAGACCCCAGGAAACCCTACACCTATTCTTCAAACCCCCTCCCCCCCAAATCGCAATTGCAAATTCAAACATTCAAAAGGTCGCCGGAATTAAACATAGTTTTGCCGTCACCGAGCACATCATAGTTCAGGCGATGCAATCGCCATAAATCACCGGAATACAAGTCCATCGGTGATCAAAATAAACATACGGGGAACACAAAAATCAAACGGGGAGGGGATCATCCGCCTCGGTAGGAGGCACCTCCGGGGTTGCCGGTGGCGGAACGGTGGTGCTGGCGTGGGTGCAGATCAGGGTCGGGGTCGCAGTCACCAGTGTTGGGCTGATGTTCTGGTTGGTTGTCGCTCGGTTCTCGGAGACGATCAAGGCATGTTGATCAACACACCACGCCCTCACCTCGGCATCCATGTCCTTCGTGTCGACCATCAAGATCGCCAAGTCCTCCCCCCCTCTTCTTTGCCACCATGTTGCCCTTGATGAGGACAAGCTTGATGTCATGTCGCTTGATGATCGAAGCCCACCTTGTCGTGGCGATCTCCTCCAACCTGGTGGCCTGCTCCGCCCTCATGGCGGTGTGCATGGCGGCGTCGGCCATGCAAGCTAGGATGGATGAGTGTAGTTTCTCGATGGCCGGTGCCACGTACCTCATGGCCTTAGCCTTCTGTGGCTGACGAGTCGACCCTCCGATGCCGCAATGGCGCCGCCCCCGGGTTGTAGTTGTTGGACTTGGCCTTGGCGAGAGAGGTCCGCGTCTCCACACACTTTTCGCACCCCTCGATCCATGCAAAGACGTGGATGAACTTAAAATCGTTGTCTTCCTTGTCCTCGCGGTAGGCGAAGATCATGGCCGCATCTATGAAAAACACAAGTCGGACACAAGTCTGAAATGGGCGGGAGCGGGCATTGACGGGGTTGTTTACCTTGTCATAGTTGGAGCTGCTGACATGGACGCGGTACATCTCCTCCACGATGTCGTGCCACTTGTTGCAGGCGTGCTGGATCATGGACCAACGGTGAGACATACTGGAGTCATTGTGTTTGTGGTGCAATACCTTGAAGTAGGGATCCAACAACCGCCGCTCATCGTATGCTACCTTCACCATCTTCCAATAGCAGTCTGAGTTCTGGTTGGCGTCGGTGAAGGGGTTTATGCTGACGGTCTTCCAAGCTTTGGCGAGGCACTCATCCTCCCTCAAGCTCCACTTGGGGCCGCGTCCGCCACCTCCTTTCTTCTTTCTCTCCCCCTCCGCCTCCACTGCCTTCTTCTTCCCTTTCAGGTCGACCGCGATGGTCACCGGTACCTCTACCACCTCATCCTCAGCCTCGGCTACCTCCGCGTTCGTGTAGACCTCGTCCTCCCATGCATCGCCATCGTCCTCCTCGTATGCAGCGATTTCCTGTTGCATGAAAGCCTGGGCGGAGCCGCCGTTGATCATGTCGGTCATGATGGACTCGTCCGTGATGCGGTCGTTGTAGTGCGATCCACCGAGAAGGTTGGGGTTGATCTGTTTGTTGCCTACGCCGAACAGGTGGGGCACTCTGGTTACTGCCAGCGCCGAACAGGTTGGGGATGCTCTAGCCGCTGCCCACGAAAAGCTGAGCAAAGTCAGGCCTCTGCGTGAAAGCAGGGAGGCAGCGATGGGCTGTGAGGTGTCGTTGGCGAGGGAGTTCGGGTCGAAACCACCAAGCGGGTCGAAGTCGTTGTTGCCCGGCGAGAAACGAGGAAGGTGTGGCGCCGTGTTCGAGTGGCTGGACGGTGACGCGCTGGGCAGTAAGGGGAATGAGACGCTGCTCTAGCTCCCGAGGATGTGGAGCCCAACGTTGTAAGCCGTTGCCGCCATTCTCACCATGGTTGTTGCACGCTGCGCCACAAGAGTGGTTGCATGGGCCTGCTCCGCTTGCGCCTCCGCCGACCTACGTAGCCTCGAGTTTTTCTCCCTCAGCCGACGGCTGGCATTCTCCACTTTTCGGCGCTGGATGTCGAACAACCACTCCACGTTGGTCATCCCCTCTGTCCGCTGCTTGTCGGCATTCCCTTTTCTTCGCGGGCGCCGACAGGCGGGAGCTTGGTACCTCTTCGGCGGTGGTGCATGGGAGGGGAGAGGTGTGGCGGGGAAATGGCGGGACTGGGCGACCTGGAGGGAAAAGGGAGGAAAGATTTTGGTGTCCCGCCGACAGGGCTGGCCCGACAACTTTTTCAAGTTGCACCGGCGCCCCTGATTGACCCCCCCCCCCCCCCCCCCCCCCCCGCACGTTGGGTTTGTCCTGGAGGCGCCGGATGTTTGGTTGGGCCGTGCCGACACCATTTCGGATTTGGGGGAGAGGGCTGGGCGAGTTTTTCTGCGCCGACGCCCCCATTTCACACTTAGGGGGGCTTTAGGGGGGCGAGTGGAGATGCTCTTAGTACTACTAGAAGTTAAAGAATACTCCAACCTAGGGAACTTGTCCAACAACGAAAGATTTCCTAGCCAACAGTCTTCCCAAAACCGAGTTCTAATACCATTGCCTATTTATCTTTCACATAAACTAAAGAAAAGATCTTTCATTTCCATTTCCCCTACCAAAAGTGAGACCGTCCAGGTTTTATCTTACACATAGTCTGGAAATTATTCTTTACATATTTACCTCTAATTAATTGTTGCCATAAACCATCACTACTTTCCAATTTTCACAACCACTTACTTAATAAGCATATGTTGGTAACTCTCAAATCAACTCCACCAAGTCCCCCATACTATTTCAACTGACATGCTTTATCCCAGCTAACAAGATGATACTTCTTTACTCCCTCCCCTCCTGCCAAAGTGATCTATTCATGAAGAATTTAAATGTTTTACCAGGTCCTTTAGGTAATTCAAAAAGAGAAATCATGTACATACAAGCATTGCATAAGCAAGATTTCACAAGAGTTAATCTCCCACCATAATAGTTCCTTTCCAAGTCCGTGTGTTCTTTTCCATCTTCTCTCCAGAGTCTTTTTTTCATCTAAGGCAGACCCAAAAAACCTGTTATGGACACCTCAGACAAGCCCATTCGCTTTTGTTTTTCTATCACAAGCTCTGCTATGATCATGGGCTCCGTGGGCGAAATTATGGACAACAAGCCCAACGATCATGGGTTTACATTATCTTTCTCAAGCCGAGAAATTGGCGTTCTCATTTGCACCGTTTTCGAGTCCGAGACCGGCTACTCAACGCCAACACCATGGAAAGGGAGAACAACACGTGCCCTGTCTGTGTATACTCGGAGTTCGGCTCTTTTGGTGATTCTACCTGTGCCATTTGGCCATCACCGTCCGCCGACACAAGACACAGGTAGGCTACCTATTCAGGGCAACCTGAAGATTTACACCGACAGACATAGAGACGCAGACAGCTCGAACTGCTGCTTTTGATTAGTCGGCGACAGCAACAGGTCGCTACCATGTTAAACCACATAGTTACACACACAGATGTCGGTCAATCGATCGATCGATCGGCGGTGCGTCGTCTCGCTATATACGATTACACATACTACCGGGCGCCAGGACAAGGGTACGTTCAGGTTCAGAGAAACGATTTATGTTAGGAGGAGATTAAATTGGTGCGAGCGTCGTCGTCCAGACCAGCCTCTGGGCCGGCGTTTGGTGTCGGTCCCTGAAGAGGCGCGCGGGCTTCGCTTGGGCTTCCTTCACCTGCGCCTGGTGGTGTGAGCCGGCGCCCAGAGGTCGGCACCGTTGCTCTGGGTCAGCTGCAGCGTCTGCTCCACCGGCACCAGGCAGAGGCCGCGGTTACGCAGGCTGTAGTGGTCAGGATCCTGCGACAACCATCGCAAAATGTTTTTTGAGGGAAACCATCGCAAAATGTTGAGGATACTTGTATCAGAGTTTGTCATGTTCAGAAATTTCAGCAAAAGAATTTCAGAATAGTGTGAGACGATAGGCTCACCTCAGGCTCAGCGCCGGGCGCCGGAGGAGCGCGCATGTAGGGGGTGCTGAGGACCTGCGAAGAAGAATCAGTTCAGCGCGATCAGTAGAACTGAAGGATGAGCAAAAGTTGCCATGGTGGATGCATGCGGGGGGAGTGAGAGGAAGATACCTCGAGCTGCTGGTGCAGGAACTTGATGTACCCCGACGCCTCCTGAAGGACAGAGGCCGTATCCGTCTGCCAAACGTGCAGAGAACAGGTTAGGAACACAAAACTTGCGCAACCAAAAATGCTCAATCTTCCATTCCTAATGAGCTTTGCTTTGCAGACATAGAAGAGTGAGCAGAACATTGCAGAACCAAGTAAATACCTTCCCGTACGGCGACACCAGCTGCTGCAGCGCCGCCACTCTCTCGCCGACCTTGTCCTTCTTCTCCTGCTCAACCATACCAAAACCACCTCAGCATAACTAACAGCAGCTAATCAAAATACTCCTAACAGATCGATGTGCAAACCCAACAGTGCGCTACCTTTGGCGATATGGGACCGCCGCCGCCGCCCCTCGGGCTGGCGTTCCTCGGCTTCTTCGACCCCATGCCCGCCACGAACTCCTCCGAGCCGCTGCTGGTGGCGACGGCCTGCTTCCCACTGAAGTAGCTGTCGGTGTGGTTCCTTTTGCTGTGGTTGGCCACTTCGGTCATCATCATCTTCCTCTCCTTCTGATACTACTGCTCACACTCCCCTCGCCCTTCTTTTCCTGCTGAAAACCAGGAGCGTTTCTGTATGAGCTAGCTAGCCAGCATTCGGTCCCGAGTAAAAGCTGACTTTTACAGCTGTGTGTCGTCGGTTTCATGGAAAATCACTCTCACCAATTCTATTCAGATGGCTGGTCTCACACAAACAAACATATTCAGGACTAGTTTTATGAGCTCCTACTCAACTGCTACGACGTACCAATAATGGAACGGTTGCGACAAGACACGGTCAAAGGTACCATGAGCAACAAGAGGCAAGAACTCTTCTTTTTTTTCAGGCCGAAAGCGAGAAAGTTTTTGTTTCTGGGGAAGTAGTATATCCAAAAAATGACAAGAAAAATCGAATCTGTTGATTAGTAGTTGCCTCCAGATTTTGCTCTGAAGTGCTGGCATAGTATTCCTTGGCTGCAATGCTTTCCCTCCATGCAGCAGCGTGCGAGATCTTTCGTCAATTCACAACCTTGTCTGTTCTGAATGCTGCCAGTTGGGGCTTATCCAAGGTTATTCTTATTTATGTGAAGTAGTCCCTCCGTCCAGAGAATAATGTCACAGATTTTTCTAGTATTTAGACATGTTTTATTATATAGATACATACAAATCTAGATAAATCTAGACATCTTTTCCTGACGGAGAGATAGAATATTGGTTAGCAGCCCTTGCATTGAGTTGCAGAGGGCAGGGGAAAGAAAATCAGTACAGTACTACCTTATGTTCTTATCCCAAGGTTAAGTGACCTTGTCTTCCCAGTCGAGCTAAAACACGTTAGTACGAAGCAGATTGGGTCAAAGCATATTAATAATCTACTTCAATCCTTATCTATCCGCCAGGAACGTGCGAGCTCCAAACACTTCTAGGCACATCATGGGACTTTGGTTTGAGATACTAATCGTGTAGGAGTACTCGGATAATATTCAAATCCGTAGGTTCCCAAGAGCCCATGCTCCCGGATGAAACAAATAACATTCCAATGAAACAAATAACATTCCAGGATGAAACAAATATCCATGTTCTATATAAATGTAAATTTTAATGGACAAGGGATAAGCTTTATGTCCTTAATGAAATAAACAATTTGGTGTTACATAAAATGCTTTTTTGGAGCACCAGGGTTTGTTTCTATTCATGAAACTTTGCAAGCACATAAGAGACATGAACATATATAATGTTAAAAAAATATTTTAAAAGAAATCTAACTATTTTTTAGCGATTTTACTCCAACACAACGCCCCATGTTGTTCTGCTGATTACATTGCACAAAGTACAAGATAATAATCATATGAGTGTATGTACAATGTACATGAATTTGGATGTTTTTTTAATAAATGGCTGTGTGCATCCTCTGGATGGAGAGGCCGGGGTCTTCCCCATTTCGAAAATAAATAAATCATATGAGTGTCGAAGTCGCATCCGACTAAAAATTTTAGAACCTTTGATTGCTTTTAAGCCCCACTATAATATGATTATAGTGGGGATGCATAGATAAAAATAAAATTGTGCTGAAAAAAATGCAATTGCACAAAAGAAGTTGCAATTTGCATCAAAAGAAAAAAAGGTGAAATTGCACTTGCACAAAATAAAAGGGAGTGTGAATTCATGCAAAATGACCGGAACACTGATTTTGTTTTTTGAAATCTCAGAAACAATAATCAGGCCTTTGATTTTTGCAACCGAAAGTTGATAAGCTAGCCGTCTTATTAGTAATAGCCCTAAAAAAACATCTGAATACTCCGTTGTGTTGCAAATGCACGGAGGCCCGTATCAACTGCATCTAGCCCTGCCGTTTCTCGGTTCAATTCAATGCAACAAGCATAGAACCAAAATAAAAAGGTACTGTATATAGCATCTGTGTACGATGGTATACTGTACAGACTTGACAGCACAGCTGTAGGTACAAAGGCGACGAACTAATGATCAATCTCCATCGATGGACCGAGATCCTACGGTACAAATAGCAAACATGGCGTCCTTTCGTGCGTGCGGTACACACCGTGGCCTGTTGGCCTGTGGCTCGTGTGATGATCAGCTAGCACCAGTACGCCCACATAGGATAGGAGTAGGCTTTGTCATCACATCCAGCACAGTTAGGGGGGGGCCATCCACTGGTTGGGAAGACAACAAGGTGCCAGCTAATGCCTTCAGGGTGCGGTAGCTAGCGACATGGTTGTACTACCTCTGCAGTTAGCTTTCTTCCATTTGTGCACCATTCCGGGGATTCGGACTACAGGCCCATTGACTGAGTACAGGAGCAAGCAAAGGGACTTTAACTTGGACTCTATCAAATTTAACTCTAGTAAGTAGATAGGCCGCGGCACGCCTAGCTAATCATTCCATTTGGAAGCAGTAAGACATCTCTAGTGTACTGTCTACATACTTGATTACTTTTATTTCAAGAAAAAAAGAAATTATTTTTGTTTCTCTATCAACTTGATTAGTACTACATTTGGAGTAGCAGCTTTTGGTTTATTATTTTGTAATAAAGAAGGGTATTCTGGGCCTCGCATTCATGCACGTGTTCACGCTGTGTGCATGCATGAACCATGGCCTTTCATGCTTGTGCGCACAAACTTTTCTTCACCTTTACCTGAGAAAAAGGGCCAGGTAGGGTGTGGAGCGAAGCTAGGGAAAGGAGAAAGGACAAGGGGGCTTTGTCCCGTCGATGATGCGATGTTGGTAACAGAAACCATGATTGATGAGTTTGTCAAGTAGCATGGCTGTGCACTAGGCGGTTTGCAACCAAAGGACCGGTCATCATGTCTCCTACTATCCATTCTTATTACTGTTCCTTTAGGCGTACTGTCTTGTCTGTTACTCCCTCCGGTTCATAATATACACTACTTTCAAAAAGATAAAACATCTTACTTATATTATGAAACGGGGAAGTATTACTGTTGGTAAGAGTACATTTTGTCTCTTATCCCTTCTACTACTATAGACCTCCTTTACCTTAAACCAGAAACATAGTAATCAATACGTACAGAAGACCAAGTAGTAGTGCCCTCGTCGCGACGCAATCACAGGCTAACCGTTCTTGCGCTTAACTAAGCAAGTCTGGTATAGTATTTGGTCGGGTCATGTCAGACTAATTAATCCGGTCGCCGACGTAGCTAGCCATCCAGCCAGGATCCAGCTGTAGGGGCAGGCAGGACGGACGCACGCCAACCGAGCCTCACCGCTCGCCGCGCCTACTGACACGTACACGTACGTACGACGTATACGCGTCTGTACCGCGCGCCATACGCACGCCACCTCCTCCTCTACTCCTTTCTCTCTCTACCTCTACTCTGTCTCTCTCAAAAGTGGAGTAAGTACCAAGGCGATGCATGTATGCGCTTTACGCCGGCGGCGCCCTCGTCAACTTAAGCAGGAAGAAGAAAAAAGGGAAGGAAGAAGAGAACAAGCTAGCGTTGGGCTTACTGCTGCTTGGAGCGAAATAGTACTAGTGGTCTTTTAGATGAATTCAGAGCAGAGAAGAGTGGCTATGAAGCTATCCAAGCTAGTATAACTGCATCTGCATGCATGGTGACCGGTGAGCGGGGGTCAGAGGAAAACATGGGAAGGTGTCTCTTACCGGAGGGAAAACCTTGAGCTGGAGAGATCGAGGATGGGCAGCCGCTATCTTTCTCCGGCCGGGTCGAAGCTCGACTCCAATGGCTCCTGCCTCCCCGAGCCGGAGACGGAGGAGGACGGGAGCAGAGAGAAAGGGAGGGAAGGAGACGAAGGCTTATGGGAGGTTTAAGGATGTATCAGGGGCCGGGGACATTTGGGGATCAGGGGAGGCCCTGCCCCCTGGGCATTTATATGCAGACGGGGAGGGAGCTGGGTGTGGGTGGTGGTGGCCGCAGGCCGCGTACCCTTGCGGATAGATTTCTCTTTTTCTAAGAAAAGGAAACGGGGGACGCTCCTGCTTCAGAACAGAGCGCCGCACTATCTGTCCGAGTGCGACGACGGAGAGAAATGGATTCTTCTACTACGTCCCGAAATACACTACACACCGGGCGAAACGAAAAGGGCGCGGAGGGGGGTGTGACGTGACGTGGAGGCGTTGGGCGGAGCACCACGTATTCGGCGCCGATGGAAATCGTCGTGTACGTGCGTCTGCGTGCGCGTAGCGGCTTTGCTAGCTCGTTTCGTTTCACTTTCCGTGACAGCTAATATCCAGAGGAGAGGAGAGAGGGAGGTGTGTGTGTGTGCGCGCAGGAGCAGAGGACAGGGCTCGGCTCAGGAGGTGACGCCATATGCGCAGCCCACAGAGCGGGGCAGGGACAAGCGGGTCTGTCCGTTTCCTCCATCCCCCCGCGCGCCGGGCTTCGCATTTGCTTTGCTTGGCTTGCGGTGGCGTGCCGTGCGGCCGTGCGCGCGGCGCGGCGGGGAGCGGTGCGTGGGCGTGGGCGTGGGCGCGTCGTGCGCGTGACATTTGGGCGGGGCTGCATGCGCCGAAAGAGACCGGCGCCGATCGAGCCCACACCAGATAGATAATATCCTCTCGGCGTCGCTCGCCCTGGAGCGTGCGCTTCCTGCCTGCACCTGCATGAGCCGCACGGCCGGGGTCGACATACACCCACGCGACCTGCCCCCATGTCCACGTCCGTCCAGGTCCAGCCCAGGGAAAATACCAGCTACGGGCTGGAGTACGCGAGGCAATACAGCGATGTACGTATAGGCGCAGTCGTGTCTGTCAGACAGGGGCGTCAGCACTCAGCAGGCGTTGCGTGCCGCTCTTGACAAAGTCGCGGCGCCATGCGTACATACGTACTCCTGTCTTTGACCGCTTCTGGAGAGGAAAGAGGCTTTGCATTTATTCTTCTCGCGTACAGTACGTGTCTGCCGAATTACGTGCCGGTGCTTGCTCTCGGTCTGATATATACACGGAAAGGGAAAATAAAGAGATTGCGTCTACTACATATACGTATCGCGTATGCCGGGGTTACAACTCATGTGAACGTCATGGGATGTACAGCAATATATACCACCATGTACACAATGAGCTAGATTTATTGGTCCTATCCTGGTACATTTTTATTTTCTTTCATGAAACCCAAACGTAAACGTAAGGAGTTCCTCTTCAGAAAAGAAAAGAAATGCCAGAGAAAAGAAAAGAACAAGTAAAAACTGTATATTCCTTTGTTTTTTTTCTCTTTGAACAGGAACGGTTCCCAAGGACGGGGAAAATAGTTGGAATTGTTCCACCTATCTGGATCAAAGAAAATACTTATTCTATGGTTGCTATACCTAGAGAGCCATGAAACTTCTTTGCAAAAAAAAAGAGAGCCATGAAACTCGCATACAGCTCTTCCTTAATACGACGAGCGGCACGGCAAAGGATTAGGCTCCAAGAATATACGTACCTACATATGCGAATAAACCATTTTACATTAGAAGCTTTTATTCCATATCATCGGTGGAGTTGCCAATTACGCCATGCACCAGACGAAAAAATTACAACTAGGTCCTCATTTTTGGCTTAAAGGACCATATATCTACACTTAGAAAAGCAATCGAGTTCACCTTCGCATTATAATTAACCTCAAGAGCTAATGCCATAGAGGCAATAATTATCGATTATTGATAAACTCCAACTTCATCATTAATATTTACTTTTTATGTTACAACTGCTATGTGTCTCGAGTATGAGATTCGAAGGAAGACTAGCACGCGTATAGAACTAAATATTAAGTTGTTTCTAGTCCCAACTCTAGGGCTAGCTCATGTGTCGTAAGATGATCTCGTTTTTACAACATGTGTATTGTTATTTATAATAATGATATCGATAACAATGAGAGCACATTGTTAAGATGTTGGGGAACGCGCTATGCAGAACAAACATTTCTAGTGCATAACGAAAATCCAATGTGAGGGAGAAGGTAACGGATCGTACCCTCAAAGATCAAACTAGCGGAAGTTTATCGATGCCGAGGTTCGTCGTGCGTCGACCCCGCAACAAGGATTATCGAGTCACAAGGAGATATATTATCCCACGAACGGCTCCAACGATCAAGTGTTTTGCACGTCTCGCCAACACATGTATCCACATGTCTCACCTCCACCTATATCCAACATTCACAGAAACCCAAAGCCTCAAAATACCACACTAGAAAGGGATCTGGAGGAGGAACTTGGAGAAAGGAAAATCCTTGCCGCTTCAAAGATTAGCGGAGAACATCGCATCATCAACCGCTGCATCTCCATCGACGCCATTTTTCCCAACTCTCGTTCATTATATCTTGTTGTAATTCTAGTAGAATTGTGGTTTGCACTTGATTTACCTTTACACTTTCAATCCATCCATATGAATATGATAATGTTGTAGATTGCTTCCATGTGTGAGTAGTTTCTCTTGTTCTTGGGGGAATTGAGAAACCCTAGCGTTATTATGAAATGAAATAAAGATGATTTATAACTTTGGTCTTTGATCTATTGATTTATGATATTGTGTTAGATCTCTCTCTCTCTCTCTCTCTAGATGGTATGTGAAGTCACCACATAGCATCTACCTTGGGGACTAGAGAGAGGGAAATACCCTTTTGACGTTTATGGGAGTATGTCTGGTGCTACTTTAGAAGGACAATGGATGTCACCTAGAAGGGGGTGAATAGGCTTTAAAAAATACGGTTTAATCTCTAATAAATGTGGAATAAAACTAATGTTTAATTTATCAGAACACAAAATCTAAAACCACTAGGTTCACTAAGTGTACCAACAACCTATGCTAACCAAGACAAGTAACAAGGTGATAGCATGATATAATACTTCAAGCATGATGGCTATCATAATGTAAATTGCATAAGTAAATGGCTCGGTTGAGAGATAACCGATGGATGCAGAGACGATGGTTTTTTATCCCGAAGTTCACTTCTAAAGAAGCTACATCTCTGTTGGAGAGGTGCGATGGCGCAATACTCTCCTAACACCACAAAATGGCTCACCTTGAGGTGTGGTGGCTCAATCCTCACCCAACGCCACACAAGGTCTCACCTCAAGATGCGAAGGCACGGAACTCACTGACGCCACAACAAGCTCATCATATTCTCCTGAGTGTGCACCATAAAGACGGGCATATTGTCCACTATGGAAAACTTGAGGGCGGTCACCGGACCCATACAAGGCTTGGGGCAATATCCACAACTCAATTGGAGACTCCCAACAATCACCACAAAGGCCTCTAGCTTGAGGACACTCCACAACTCAATTGGAGGCTCCAAGGGAACACACCACTTCCACACAACCGTCTAGGGTTTCAAGAACCCAAGAGAAACATGCCCTCAAGCTTGAACTCGCCGAATCTCCGTGGAGAACTCAAACCTATGCACCAAATACAAGGGCAAGTCCTTCACTCCCAAATTCCACCAAAGCTACAAAAGCTATTGGGGAATAAGAGAAGAATAACACAAGATAAGAACACAAAAGTCTCTAGGATCTAGACCCGGGGATTCCTTCACAAAGAAGGGTTTTGGTTTGGTGGGGTTGTAGATCTAGATCTCCTCTCACAAAGCCTTCAAAAAGATGCAAGAATCATCGGAGGGGGAAGGGGAGAGGATAAGCTCTTCAAGGTCAACAATGGAGGAGAGAGAGAAACTGGCCAAAAGAGCTGATACCCACGAAGGGGAAGAGGAGCCTCTTTTAAAGGGCTATCTGAAAGGGTAATTGCCCCTATGTGTGGTTTGGTGATTAATGACAATCCCTATGGACTAATGTTTTCATTGAGTTTTATATGAAGGAATATTACATAGGTCATGCTTGTAGTCCATATGTTGGATTCAAGTATGGATGCCATGAAGATAAAGATATACCTTGAGTTTTGGCATCAAGATCATCAAATTGAAGAGAAGAATATGATATGTTCAAGATCTTGAGAGTGTGATCTCAATAGAAGAATTCAAGATATGGCTCTAAGCCGGTGTCATGATAGCCTCATTAGTTGAGCTATGGTTGACTAAGATTTAGAGCATGTAATCAAATGAAGAATTCTTTATGTACCTCAATATATTGAGATGGATCATGAGAAGATACTTGGTTGACCAATACAAAGAGTCAAGAGTGATTTCAAGTTGGTCAACACATGAAGCATAAAGAATGTACCATATGGATCTTATGGTATGGTAAGCCTTGTCATTTATGCATCATGAATTAACCCATTATATATGTGCCTTTGTGTTTTCTATATGGGATAGGTATCTTTCCATGGGCATGCTTCAAAAGTGAAGATTTCATATAGCCCATGAGAGGATGACATCAAGTGGTGATCATCATCCGGGTTGAGAAGGGGAAGTTTAAGATAAGCATCTCGAGAAGATCATTTGCTTGAAGCTTGCCATCCATATTGGTGATAATGGACATGTGAAGATGTGTCCTAGTGAATCTATCCCATAGTTGTGTATGGGGGAACAAATTATGAGTCTTCACGAAGCAACAATGATCAAGTGATGCATTCTGGCTTGGATGGAGCTTAAAGCATTGTCATCAAGATCAAGCGGGATGCGCAAGGCAAAGGTATGTCATTTCTAGGTTTTCCTTTTACCGGACTCAAGGTGGTTGTTGGGAGACTGGGTTATAGGATAGATAGCGACACTATCAAGAGGGGCTTTTGGTTGGGTAACTTGATCACATCGTCATAGGAAGCTCAATCCTTTGCATACTCTGCATCTTCCTATTTTGTTGCTTCTTGGTGTTTCTCCATGTGAGGTTCTTGATATTGTTTCTAGATCTTCAACAAGCCCAAGTTCATCGAAAACGGAATTCGTATGCATCTTCTATGGCGTTTTCGAGTTTAAAGGTTTTACCGATTCTTCTTATAGGGAGGCTTCATATATTTCCTTATTTTGTTCTATCCTCCTTTATTGTACTATGATGTTTTCATGCAACATATTGTAGAGCTTGTTTTCCTCATCAAAACAAGCCTAAGATCATCAAAATCGGAGTCCGGATGCAAAAGTTATTGCGTTTTTCGTGAAGTCTGTTTCATCCCGGTTGTGGATCCGGTTCAACCGAGTCCCACACCGGACGGTTCGGTTCCAGCTCCGGTAGACCGGATTTTCCGGTTTTTGCGACCGAGTCTATTTCGGGTTGGCAAACAGAAGTATTTCGGTTTGTAGGCTTGTCCTCCGGCCTGGGGACCGAGTTTCTCGGTTCTGGGGCCGGTCCAGCCGACTTTGAAACCGAGTTTTCGCTCTTTCCTCCCAACGACCATATTTGCTTTCCCCTATAAAAGAGGTTCTTCCCCAACGTTTTTGGGTGTTTCTTGAGCTTGAAATTGACCTCCATTGTTAACCCTCTTGAGCTTGCTTCCACTCCCTTCCCTCCTATGATTCTTGCATCTTTTTGAGGGCTTTGGAAGAGGAGATCTAGATCTACAATCCCCACCAATCAATTCATCCTCTAAGTGAGGGGAACCCTTTGGATCTAGATCTTGGAGTCATTGGTTGACTTCCACCATTGTTCTTCCTCTCTAATTCCTCCCTAGCACTTGTTGCTTTGGTGGGATTTGAGAGTGAAGTATTTGAACACCCTTGGTGTTCTTGCTTTGCATTCTTGCATAAGTGTTGGGCTCTCCACTACGATTTGTTCGAGTGAGAGACCGTGAGCTTATTGCTCTTGGAGGGTGACCTCCTAGTTGGCTTGGCGGTTGGTGCCGCGGTGTCCTCTTCGTGGAAGATTGTGAAGAGACTCGGGCTTCTCCTTCGTGGAGCTTGTGAAGTGGTTGTGGAGCTTGCCATCTCCGGAGTGGAGGAAAAGCTAGCCATAAGGAAAGGGCCTATTCCTTCGTGGGATAGACTCGGAGAAGAAGGCGAGCCTTCGTGGCGTTGGGAAATCCTCCGTGGAATCCCACACCTCTCCAACGTGACGTACCTTACTTGTAAGGGAACACGGGAATACATCTTCGTCTCCGCGTGCCTCGGCTATCTCTATACCCGAGCTTACATTCCTTGTGATAGCCATCGAGCTTGAAGTACTTATAACTTGCTTATCACTTGTGGCATATTTATCTTGTGCTATCTTGCTTAGCTTATCTTGTTGTTGGTGAACTCAGTTGAGCCTAGTGTATTTAGGTATTGTGCTTGTAAAATAAACGTTAGTTTAATTCCGCATTCTATTAAGCCAAAACCGTAATAGTTTTGAAATTGTCTATTCACCCCCTCTAGGCGACATCTCTATCCTTTCAATTGGTATCAGAGCAAGGTCTCTCCTTGTTTAGGCTTCACCGCCTAGAGTGTAAAGATGTCGGCTAGTAGTATAGTGCACAATGACACAATTATCTTTGATGGCACAAATTATATTTTGTGGAGAAATTGCTTACTTTGTAATCTTCGGACCTTGTGTCCAAATATTGAGCGATTTCTAGATGTAGGTTTTTCTCCTCCGATGGATCCTCAAAATCTATCTTTAGAGGATGAGAAAAAATTACATCTCGAAGCTCAAGTATCTAATGAGCTTATTTTCTCTTTGAGCCCATAGTTAATTTGTTCTTGACAAATGTAATGCGCAAGTCATCTCATGAGATGTGGACCAAGCTTAAATAAATATTTGGTGGGTCCATTTCTCATAGGGTCGATGGTATCTCCGAGGAGCTCTCTTCTCCTTCACATCATGAAGAGCTCCAAATTGCTTCCACCTTCGGCCGCAATGAGATTTCATTTCCTTCCACTTCACCTACATGTGACAAGTCACAAGGTAATGACATGGTGAGTGGAGAAATCATATGTGATGATGGTAGTGTTTCTCTTTACACCAATGATTCTTGTTCTATAAATGATAATGGTGTAGAGAGATTGGACTTAAACACTTCTTGCAACAATAGTTCTATACCCCCTTGTATTGATAGTCCTTGCATATCGTCTATAAACTATTTAAGTACTAATGTAGATGATATGCTTGATTTGTCTTGTTCCCATGTGCAAAATGATTATATTTCCTCTAGTTGTGTATCTAACAATGTAAAGGAAATCAAACATTCTATGGATCAAGACACAATCATGAATGGAGATTCAACAATATCCCCATCTTCATCCTCCCGTGCTCACATGTGCCTTATGGCAAGAGGATCAAAGGTATCTCCTACTTTGGATCCCAACATATCTTCTCTAGATAATAGCAATAATAATGATGATAGTGATGATGACCTTGATGAGGATACTAGTGCTCTTGTGCTTGAGTTGACCTTTTTGTGTACCTCTCTTCGTGGTAATAATAAGGCCGTTGCTTGTCTCAAACATGTTATGGACACCATAACTAAACAAACGGAAACCATAGAGGAGTTGGATTTCCAACTTGATGATGGGAGTCATAGATTCCATCTCCTTAAGCAAGAGCTTGTCGAGGAGAAGCACACTAATTGTCTCCTCATACAAAAAATTTAATCTTATGAGCTTGAAAAGGAAAAATCTATTAATGATGCTAGTGCTACTAACTCTACTTCTTGTGAAGCATCTATATTAAAGGAGAATGTTGAGCTAAGGGCTCAACTTGAGTTGCTAACTAGCAAGTATAGGAAATTGGAAGAGAGTCATGAAATGCTCTTGGGCTCTCATAATGATCTTATAATCTCCTATGATGGGCTAAAGTTAGCTCGTGAGGCAAGTATCACTAAGGTAACATCTTGTGAGCCTCATTTGGACATTAGCACAACTTCTACTCAAAATGCTATTTTGCCATGTGCTAGTCCTAGTGATACTTCTTGTCATACTATTGATAAAACTTGTGTTGGATTACTTTCTTTGCCTTGTTGCTCCAACAATGAAGCTTCTACTTCCTCTAGTACCTCTATTTCTACTAACCATGTAGAGGAAATCAAAGAGCTCAAGTCCCAAGTCACTTCTTTGAAGAAAGACTTGAAAAGGAGTCATGAAGGCAAATCCACACTCGATAATATCTTGAGTGTGCAAAAATACCCCAATGATAAAAGTGGACTTGGATTCAACTCCAATAACAAGAACAAGTCCAAGAGCAACAGGAAGAAGAGCCAAGACCAAGTCAAGGATTCGGCCAAGATTATTTGCTTCAAGTGCAAGGTTGTAGGACATCATGTAAGATCTTGTCCATTTAAGAAAAAGCACTTGAATAAGAAGCAACAAGGGAAGCAGCCACAAGTTCAAGGTCAAGCCCAATCTCAACCTCAAGTTGAAGCTAGGCCACTTCCCAAGAAGAATCAAGATAAGGCTCCCCAAGACAAGAAATCAATAAATAAGAGAAAGGGGAGCACTTGTTGCTACATATGTCGTGAGAAGGGACACTTGGCCTCTTCATGTTCAAACGGTACCTTATCTAACCCTATCATTGTTGATGATGATTATTCTCTTAGGAAGGATAATGATGGAAATGTGTTTGCCAAGTTTGTTGGAACTCAAAGTGGTGTTAAGAAAAGAACCATTTGGGTTTCCAAGCCTATTGTGACTAACCTCTTAGGACCCAACTTGGTTGGGGACCAACAAGCTCAAATTTGATCAATAGGTGTTTTTGGAGGGCATTGGAGACTTGGCTAACTCATGAAGAATTAAGGGATCTTCATATATTATATTTTATAAAGCCAAGTTATATGGATTATCATCTCCCTACCATATACCTAATGTGCCTCTTTGCGGTAACTCGAACTCAACTCTTTTATATTTTAAGTTACTTGCCCCTTTACATGCTTTGGTTTTGTACCGAGTATGTGTTTGTATTTGTTGTGCCTCATGCTTGCTTATTTTTTGTATTCAAGTATGTCTATGTGTTTGACACATCATTTACTTGTGTGTTTTGCTTTGAGCCTCTAATGCATCTTGATGATAACTTTTTTGGCTCTTTTCGAGTGGTTAATGGAACATCCCATTTTGGGGGAGTGATATGCCTCGTGCATCTCTCAAACTATAAAATGTGTCTACATGAGTACTACCATTTAGTATTGATATTGCAAGCTTATCTAGTCACTATGTGGTGTGTCATACTCATGAGAAATTCAAATTATAAATGTCCATTAATTATCTCTAGTCGAGGTTGTTTTTCCTCTTAATAAGAAAAAATGAATACCACATTATGGGGGAATAATATGCTTCTTTTGCATATCATAATCCCTAGGAAATGTGAACATATGAGGTGGTGCCACTTAGAGTTGATATTGTTGATTATCTTGTATCTAGGTGGCATGTTAGCTCAAACAAGGTCCTAATTTTTGTTAGAAGCTTTTATTGCTGATCTTTTTGGTCTTTGCTTGAGTAAGAAATTCTCGGTGTGGCCTTCCTCAAATGCATATCTCTATATCTTATTTGGGAGACCATTTTCTTCAAGTTATTCTAATCATTGCTTTGCATGATTGTGTGACTAGTCGAAGCTATCAAGAATCTCTATCTTTGCATAGTGCTTAATCTTTTTATTCCTATCCTATGCTTTTTATTGTGAAGATTATCTTTAATATCCGTGCAATATACCACCGGAAATAAATTCCAATACACTCACTGTCTTCGATAATTGATATACTTTGGTGTGGTAGCATTTGTGGATCATCTTCACCTTGGTTTTCACCTCTTATTGCCTTTTTTCTTTCCAAAAATTGTTGTGGCTCCCATTGTCTTCCTTGGCTTTTGAACATATCTTTGATGGTGTTTTTGATTATTATCAAATGTGTTTTTAGTGAAAGACAAACCTTTTCTTCTCGGAACCTTGTGCCATTGTGAAAAGTGTTAAGGGTTTGGTTTACTTGTTGAAACCTTGCTCTTTTGGGAGTTTGTTATCTCATTATTTCTTCTCTGTGTTATTTGGTTGAATGAGATAAATCTTTGAGCATTTGTGTTTTTATCCAATCTTTTATGCTCAATGGTTTTTGCTTGGTTCATTTGTTGAACTTCGTTGAATAAAGCTTGTGTTGATTTGATTCTTTGATATAGTTTGGACAACAAATGTGTTTTATCACAACTTGTATGCCTTCTTGAATTTTTTGGTGTTTTGTCCAAATTATATATTCGTTGGTTCTTGAAAGTCTCGTGCATGCATGTTTACTAAATGTATATCTTATATCATGTTTTGCTTTCTTTGATCCAATATATAGGGTATACTCCATCAAATCCTTAAACGGCTATGATGTGCATGAAATTCAAATTTAATCTCTAAATATGCACATATTTTTATGGAGTATGTCCTATGTGTTGTGGTTAGTCTAACCACTTTGGACCCAATAAGCTTGGGGACCAAGATGTACTTGAATGTTGTTTTAGGTACATGGGAGATGAAATGGATGCTTGTCTTATCTATAAGGAACATGTTGTCACCACATGATAATTGGAGCCAAGCTAGGATGATCGAAGAATTCTTATCTACTACATCCTACCATTGCTATCTCAGTAACAAGTATCTTATTCATGCATACTATTCTTCCATCCAATCTCTTGTAGGTTGCATCTTGGCATGAATTTATTTGTTTGTAAATGTTGCGGTTCTTGCAAGGATCTTTGAAAGACTTTTCTATCCTTATTGCTTATGTGAGTAATTTGAGATTATGCATATGATGGGGAGTATATAAAATCATGTTCATGATTCACCAATCCCAAATATGCCTTCTAGTAATTTATTGCATATCATTTCCTCAAGGTACTCTCATGTGCAATATTGTTGAAATTGCATTGAATCCTTCCTTTTGATACTTGTTGCCTTTCTCAAAATATCCCAACTAGGATTAGTTCCCTTAGTCTTAGTTGTGATGTTTTTGAGGTTTTCTTTTTCTTTGGTGAAGTTCATTGTTATACCATAAGAGAAAATAGAGCCATGGGATATATATGCACTTAAGAAAAATATCCTTTTCGGTATATGTTATGAGTTCCTCCTGGATAACTTGTATTCTTATTTTTATTAACCTCTTATGTGTGAATGTTTCTTTGTGGATTATTCTCATGTCTTGTCCACTCAGAAACTTATATACACAAGAGTGTTAATATCCTCGCTCTTTGCCAACCATCTCTCTTATCCTCTTGTTTTTAAAGGTGTTGGTAAGGTCTTGATTTATGAGTGCTCGGTTTACTTTTATTGCATCTTCGCGCACTCATATCTCATATTTGGTTTATTTTGGACTTAAGCTTGTCTTGACAAGTGTATTGATTAATATCTATACTACTTGTATCTTGGTCATGTTCTAAATGATAAAGAGGGAGTGAGGATTACATGTTTGTGCATATTGTATTCAAATGAAACAACTAATTTATGCATGAACCTTTGGGAGCTTCCTTATTTCATTTAGAGCACTATTTGTCCGTTAGATTATTTGGATCTTCTGGTTTCTTGCTTCATCCGTTGAAGTTTCTTCACCTTGTTATCTTTTTAGCAATATTTGATCCTCAATATAGTTGATTTCCTCCAAGTATTCGGCATTGGATATGTGCATATGATTTCACTCATATTATGAGAAATGCACACCTTAGGAGGAACTTGAACTATATTGTCCTTCTAACTTTGTCATCCATTTTGGCACTTGTTGTCAATGGGGGAGAAGTTTAGAGGGTTTTAAGGGAAATGGTTTTCTACTTAAGGTTGGTTTGTTCTTAAGTGTTTTCCTTTCATGCATTTCATCTTCATTATGTATTGCATGGTTGAATATATAGTGGAAACTCTCCCAAAGGTTATGCTTGACAATGTATGCAATAAAATTCAAGTTCATCACACGTGCATATATTGTGGGGGAGTTTGCTCTATATATGTTGGTTCTACCCACATCTCTTGCATTAGTTGTAGTTTGTGTGAGTAGAATTGGTTTTGATATGGGCTAGTATCTTTGTGTTACTTAACCATATCAAATACAACCTCTTGTATACAACTTATTCTCAGATAAGTTGCGTACTTGTTTCTAATATTCATTATATAAACCCTCTTGTTGTGATTGTCACCAATTACCAAAATGGGGGAGATTGAAAGGGTAATTTCCCCTATGTGTGGTTTTGGTGATTAATGACAATCCCTATGGACTAATGTTTTCATTGAGTTTTATATGAAGGAATATTCCATAGGTCATGCTTGTAGTCCATATGTTGGATTCAAGTATGGATGCCATGAAGATAAAGATATACCTTGAGTTTTGGCATCAAGATCATCAAATTGAAGAGAATAATATGATATGTTCAAGATATGGCTCTAAGCCGGTGTCATGATAGCCTCATTAGTTGAGCTATGGTTGACTAAGATTTAGAGCATGTAATCAAATGAAGAATTCTTTATGTACCTCAATATATTGAGATGGATCATGAGAAGATACTTGGTTGACCAATACAAAGAGTCAAGAGTGATTTCAAGTTGGTCAACACATGAAGCATAAAGAATGTACCATATGGATCTTATGGTATGGTAAGCCTTGTCATTTATGCATCATGAATTAACCCATTATATATGTGCCTTTGTGTTTTCTATATGGGATAGGTATCTTTCCATGGGCATGCTTCAAAAGTGAAGATTTCATATAGCCCATGAGAGGATGACATCAAGTGGTGATCATCATCCGGGTTGAGAAGGGGAAGTTTAAGATAAGCATCTCGAGAAGATCATTTGCTTGAAGCTTGCCATCCATATTGGTGATAATGGACATGTGAAGATGTGTCCTAGTGAATCTATCCCATAGTTGTGTATGGGGGAACAAATTATGAGTCTTCACGAAGCAACAATGATCAAGTGATGCATTCTGGCTTGGATGGAGCTTAAAGCATTGTCATCAAGATCAAGCGGGATGCGCAAGGCAAAGGTATGTCATTTCTAGGTTTTCCTTTTACCGGACTCAAGGTGGTTGTTGGGAGACTGGGTTATAGGATAGATAGCGACACTATCAAGAGGGGCTTTTGGTTGGGTAACTTGATCACATCGTCATAGGAAGCTCAATCCTTTGCATACTCTGCATCTTCCTATTTTGTTGCTTCTTGGTGTTTCTCCATGTGAGGTTCTTGATATTGTTTCTAGATCTTCAACAAGCCCAAGTTCATCGAAAACGGAATTCGTATGCATCTTCTATGGCGTTTTCGAGTTTAAAGGTTTTACCGATTCTTCTTATAGGGAGGCTTCATATATTTCCTTATTTTGTTCTATCCTCCTTTATTGTACTATGATGTTTTCATGCAACATATTGTAGAGCTTGTTTTCCTCATCAAAACAAGCCTAAGATCATCAAAATCGGAGTCCGGATGCAAAAGTTATTGCGTTTTTCGTGAAGTCTGTTTCATCCCGGTTGTGGATCCGGTTCAACCGAGTCCCACACCGGACGGTTCGGTTCCAGCTCCGGTAGACCGGATTTTCCGGTTTTTGCGACCGAGTCTATTTCGGGTTGGCAAACAGAAGTATTTCGGTTTGTAGGCTTGTCCTCCGGCCTGGGGACCGAGTTTCTCGGTTCTGGGGCCGGTCCAGCCGACTTTGAAACCGAGTTTTCGCTCTTTCCTCCCAACGACCATATTTGCTTTCCCCTATAAAAGAGGTTCTTCCCCAACGTTTTTGGGTGTTTCTTGAGCTTGAAATTGACCTCCATTGTTAACCCTCTTGAGCTTGCTTCCACTCCCTTCCCTCCTATGATTCTTGCATCTTTTTGAGGGCTTTGGAAGAGGAGATCTAGATCTACAATCCCCACCAATCAATTCATCCTCTAAGTGAGGGGAACCCTTTGGATCTAGATCTTGGAGTCATTGGTTGACTTCCACCATTGTTCTTCCTCTCTAATTCCTCCCTAGCACTTGTTGCTTTGGTGGGATTTGAGAGTGAAGTATTTGAACACCCTTGGTGTTCTTGCTTTGCATTCTTGCATAAGTGTTGGGCTCTCCACTACGATTTGTTCGAGTGAGAGACCGTGAGCTTATTGCTCTTGGAGGGTGACCTCCTAGTTGGCTTGGCGGTTGGTGCCGCGGTGTCCTCTTCGTGGAAGATTGTGAAGAGACTCGGGCTTCTCCTTCGTGGAGCTTGTGAAGTGGTTGTGGAGCTTGCCATCTCCGGAGTGGAGGAAAAGCTAGCCATAAGGAAAGGGCCTATTCCTTCGTGGGATAGACTCGGAGAAGAAGGCGAGCCTTCGTGGCGTTGGGAAATCCTCCGTGGAATCCCACACCTCTCCAACGTGACGTACCTTACTTGTAAGGGAACACGGGAATACATCTTCGTCTCCGCGTGCCTCGGCTATCTCTATACCCGAGCTTACATTCCTTGTGATAGCCATCGAGCTTGAAGTACTTATAACTTGCTTATCACTTGTGGCATATTTATCTTGTGCTATCTTGCTTAGCTTATCTTGTTGTTGGTGAACTCAGTTGAGCCTAGTGTATTTAGGTATTGTGCTTGTAAAATAAACGTTAGTTTAATTCCGCATTCTATTAAGCCAAAACCGTAATAGTTTTGAAATTGTCTATTCACCCCCTCTAGGCGACATCTCTATCCTTTCAATTGGTATCAGAGCAAGGTCTCTCCTTGTTTAGGCTTCACCGCCTAGAGTGTAAAGATGTCGGCTAGTAGTATAGTGCACAATGACACAATTATCTTTGATGGCACAAATTATATTTTGTGGAGAAATTGCTTACTTTGTAATCTTCGGACCTTGTGTCCAAATATTGAGCGATTTCTAGATGTAGGTTTTTCTCCTCCGATGGATCCTCAAAATCTATCTTTAGAGGATGAGAAAAAATTACATCTCGAAGCTCAAGTATCTAATGAGCTTATTTTCTCTTTGAGCCCATAGTTAATTTGTTCTTGACAAATGTAATGCGCAAGTCATCTCATGAGATGTGGACCAAGCTTAAATAAATATTTGGTGGGTCCATTTCTCATAGGGTCGATGGTATCTCCGAGGAGCTCTCTTCTCCTTCACATCATGAAGAGCTCCAAATTGCTTCCACCTTCGGCCGCAATGAGATTTCATTTCCTTCCACTTCACCTACATGTGACAAGTCACAAGGTAATGACATGGTGAGTGGAGAAATCATATGTGATGATGGTAGTGTTTCTCTTTACACCAATGATTCTTGTTCTATAAATGATAATGGTGTAGAGAGATTGGACTTAAACACTTCTTGCAACAATAGTTCTATACCCCCTTGTATTGATAGTCCTTGCATATCGTCTATAAACTATTTAAGTACTAATGTAGATGATATGCTTGATTTGTCTTGTTCCCATGTGCAAAATGATTATATTTCCTCTAGTTGTGTATCTAACAATGTAAAGGAAATCAAACATTCTATGGATCAAGACACAATCATGAATGGAGATTCAACAATATCCCCATCTTCATCCTCCCGTGCTCACATGTGCCTTATGGCAAGAGGATCAAAGGTATCTCCTACTTTGGATCCCAACATATCTTCTCTAGATAATAGCAATAATAATGATGATAGTGATGATGACCTTGATGAGGATACTAGTGCTCTTGTGCTTGAGTTGACCTTTTTGTGTACCTCTCTTCGTGGTAATAATAAGGCCGTTGCTTGTCTCAAACATGTTATGGACACCATAACTAAACAAACGGAAACCATAGAGGAGTTGGATTTCCAACTTGATGATGGGAGTCATAGATTCCATCTCCTTAAGCAAGAGCTTGTCGAGGAGAAGCACACTAATTGTCTCCTCATACAAAAAATTTAATCTTATGAGCTTGAAAAGGAAAAATCTATTAATGATGCTAGTGCTACTAACTCTACTTCTTGTGAAGCATCTATATTAAAGGAGAATGTTGAGCTAAGGGCTCAACTTGAGTTGCTAACTAGCAAGTATAGGAAATTGGAAGAGAGTCATGAAATGCTCTTGGGCTCTCATAATGATCTTATAATCTCCTATGATGGGCTAAAGTTAGCTCGTGAGGCAAGTATCACTAAGGTAACATCTTGTGAGCCTCATTTGGACATTAGCACAACTTCTACTCAAAATGCTATTTTGCCATGTGCTAGTCCTAGTGATACTTCTTGTCATACTATTGATAAAACTTGTGTTGGATTACTTTCTTTGCCTTGTTGCTCCAACAATGAAGCTTCTACTTCCTCTAGTACCTCTATTTCTACTAACCATGTAGAGGAAATCAAAGAGCTCAAGTCCCAAGTCACTTCTTTGAAGAAAGACTTGAAAAGGAGTCATGAAGGCAAATCCACACTCGATAATATCTTGAGTGTGCAAAAATACCCCAATGATAAAAGTGGACTTGGATTCAACTCCAATAACAAGAACAAGTCCAAGAGCAACAGGAAGAAGAGCCAAGACCAAGTCAAGGATTCGGCCAAGATTATTTGCTTCAAGTGCAAGGTTGTAGGACATCATGTAAGATCTTGTCCATTTAAGAAAAAGCACTTGAATAAGAAGCAACAAGGGAAGCAGCCACAAGTTCAAGGTCAAGCCCAATCTCAACCTCAAGTTGAAGCTAGGCCACTTCCCAAGAAGAATCAAGATAAGGCTCCCCAAGACAAGAAATCAATAAATAAGAGAAAGGGGAGCACTTGTTGCTACATATGTCGTGAGAAGGGACACTTGGCCTCTTCATGTTCAAACGGTACCTTATCTAACCCTATCATTGTTGATGATGATTATTCTCTTAGGAAGGATAATGATGGAAATGTGTTTGCCAAGTTTGTTGGAACTCAAAGTGGTGTTAAGAAAAGAACCATTTGGGTTTCCAAGCCTATTGTGACTAACCTCTTAGGACCCAACTTGGTTGGGGACCAACAAGCTCAAATTTGATCAATAGGTGTTTTTGGAGGGCATTGGAGACTTGGCTAACTCATGAAGAATTAAGGGATCTTCATATATTATATTTTATAAAGCCAAGTTATATGGATTATCATCTCCCTACCATATACCTAATGTGCCTCTTTGCGGTAACTCGAACTCAACTCTTTTATATTTTAAGTTACTTGCCCCTTTACATGCTTTGGTTTTGTACCGAGTATGTGTTTGTATTTGTTGTGCCTCATGCTTGCTTATTTTTTGTATTCAAGTATGTCTATGTGTTTGACACATCATTTACTTGTGTGTTTTGCTTTGAGCCTCTAATGCATCTTGATGATAACTTTTTTGGCTCTTTTCGAGTGGTTAATGGAACATCCCATTTTGGGGGAGTGATATGCCTCGTGCATCTCTCAAACTATAAAATGTGTCTACATGAGTACTACCATTTAGTATTGATATTGCAAGCTTATCTAGTCACTATGTGGTGTGTCATACTCATGAGAAATTCAAATTATAAATGTCCATTAATTATCTCTAGTCGAGGTTGTTTTTCCTCTTAATAAGAAAAAATGAATACCACATTATGGGGGAATAATATGCTTCTTTTGCATATCATAATCCCTAGGAAATGTGAACATATGAGGTGGTGCCACTTAGAGTTGATATTGTTGATTATCTTGTATCTAGGTGGCATGTTAGCTCAAACAAGGTCCTAATTTTTGTTAGAAGCTTTTATTGCTGATCTTTTTGGTCTTTGCTTGAGTAAGAAATTCTCGGTGTGGCCTTCCTCAAATGCATATCTCTATATCTTATTTGGGAGACCATTTTCTTCAAGTTATTCTAATCATTGCTTTGCATGATTGTGTGACTAGTCGAAGCTATCAAGAATCTCTATCTTTGCATAGTGCTTAATCTTTTTATTCCTATCCTATGCTTTTTATTGTGAAGATTATCTTTAATATCCGTGCAATATACCACCGGAAATAAATTCCAATACACTCACTGTCTTCGATAATTGATATACTTTGGTGTGGTAGCATTTGTGGATCATCTTCACCTTGGTTTTCACCTCTTATTGCCTTTTTTCTTTCCAAAAATTGTTGTGGCTCCCATTGTCTTCCTTGGCTTTTGAACATATCTTTGATGGTGTTTTTGATTATTATCAAATGTGTTTTTAGTGAAAGACAAACCTTTTCTTCTCGGAACCTTGTGCCATTGTGAAAAGTGTTAAGGGTTTGGTTTACTTGTTGAAACCTTGCTCTTTTGGGAGTTTGTTATCTCATTATTTCTTCTCTGTGTTATTTGGTTGAATGAGATAAATCTTTGAGCATTTGTGTTTTTATCCAATCTTTTATGCTCAATGGTTTTTGCTTGGTTCATTTGTTGAACTTCGTTGAATAAAGCTTGTGTTGATTTGATTCTTTGATATAGTTTGGACAACAAATGTGTTTTATCACAACTTGTATGCCTTCTTGAATTTTTTGGTGTTTTGTCCAAATTATATATTCGTTGGTTCTTGAAAGTCTCGTGCATGCATGTTTACTAAATGTATATCTTATATCATGTTTTGCTTTCTTTGATCCAATATATAGGGTATACTCCATCAAATCCTTAAACGGCTATGATGTGCATGAAATTCAAATTTAATCTCTAAATATGCACATATTTTTATGGAGTATGTCCTATGTGTTGTGGTTAGTCTAACCACTTTGGACCCAATAAGCTTGGGGACCAAGATGTACTTGAATGTTGTTTTAGGTACATGGGAGATGAAATGGATGCTTGTCTTATCTATAAGGAACATGTTGTCACCACATGATAATTGGAGCCAAGCTAGGATGATCGAAGAATTCTTATCTACTACATCCTACCATTGCTATCTCAGTAACAAGTATCTTATTCATGCATACTATTCTTCCATCCAATCTCTTGTAGGTTGCATCTTGGCATGAATTTATTTGTTTGTAAATGTTGCGGTTCTTGCAAGGATCTTTGAAAGACTTTTCTATCCTTATTGCTTATGTGAGTAATTTGAGATTATGCATATGATGGGGAGTATATAAAATCATGTTCATGATTCACCAATCCCAAATATGCCTTCTAGTAATTTATTGCATATCATTTCCTCAAGGTACTCTCATGTGCAATATTGTTGAAATTGCATTGAATCCTTCCTTTTGATACTTGTTGCCTTTCTCAAAATATCCCAACTAGGATTAGTTCCCTTAGTCTTAGTTGTGATGTTTTTGAGGTTTTCTTTTTCTTTGGTGAAGTTCATTGTTATACCATAAGAGAAAATAGAGCCATGGGATATATATGCACTTAAGAAAAATATCCTTTTCGGTATATGTTATGAGTTCCTCCTGGATAACTTGTATTCTTATTTTTATTAACCTCTTATGTGTGAATGTTTCTTTGTGGATTATTCTCATGTCTTGTCCACTCAGAAACTTATATACACAAGAGTGTTAATATCCTCGCTCTTTGCCAACCATCTCTCTTATCCTCTTGTTTTTAAAGGTGTTGGTAAGGTCTTGATTTATGAGTGCTCGGTTTACTTTTATTGCATCTTCGCGCACTCATATCTCATATTTGGTTTATTTTGGACTTAAGCTTGTCTTGACAAGTGTATTGATTAATATCTATACTACTTGTATCTTGGTCATGTTCTAAATGATAAAGAGGGAGTGAGGATTACATGTTTGTGCATATTGTATTCAAATGAAACAACTAATTTATGCATGAACCTTTGGGAGCTTCCTTATTTCATTTAGAGCACTATTTGTCCGTTAGATTATTTGGATCTTCTGGTTTCTTGCTTCATCCGTTGAAGTTTCTTCACCTTGTTATCTTTTTAGCAATATTTGATCCTCAATATAGTTGATTTCCTCCAAGTATTCGGCATTGGATATGTGCATATGATTTCACTCATATTATGAGAAATGCACACCTTAGGAGGAACTTGAACTATATTGTCCTTCTAACTTTGTCATCCATTTTGGCACTTGTTGTCAATGGGGGAGAAGTTTAGAGGGTTTTAAGGGAAATGGTTTTCTACTTAAGGTTGGTTTGTTCTTAAGTGTTTTCCTTTCATGCATTTCATCTTCATTATGTATTGCATGGTTGAATATATAGTGGAAACTCTCCCAAAGGTTATGCTTGACAATGTATGCAATAAAATTCAAGTTCATCACACGTGCATATATTGTGGGGGAGTTTGCTCTATATATGTTGGTTCTACCCACATCTCTTGCATTAGTTGTAGTTTGTGTGAGTAGAATTGGTTTTGATATGGGCTAGTATCTTTGTGTTACTTAACCATATCAAATACAACCTCTTGTATACAACTTATTCTCAGATAAGTTGCGTACTTGTTTCTAATATTCATTATATAAACCCTCTTGTTGTGATTGTCACCAATTACCAAAATGGGGGAGATTGAAAGGGTAATTTCCCCTATGTGTGGTTTTGGTGATTAATGACAATCCCTATGGACTAATGTTTTCATTGAGTTTTATATGAAGGAATATTCCATAGGTCATGCTTGTAGTCCATATGTTGGATTCAAGTATGGATGCCATGAAGATAAAGATATACCTTGAGTTTTGGCATCAAGATCATCAAATTGAAGAGAATAATATGATATGTTCAAGATATGGCTCTAAGCCGGTGTCATGATAGCCTCATTAGTTGAGCTATGGTTGACTAAGATTTAGAGCATGTAATCAAATGAAGAATTCTTTATGTACCTCAATATATTGAGATGGATCATGAGAAGATACTTGGTTGACCAATACAAAGAGTCAAGAGTGATTTCAAGTTGGTCAACACATGAAGCATAAAGAATGTACCATATGGATCTTATGGTATGGTAAGCCTTGTCATTTATGCATCATGAATTAACCCATTATATATGTGCCTTTGTGTTTTCTATATGGGATAGGTATCTTTCCATGGGCATGCTTCAAAAGTGAAGATTTCATATAGCCCATGAGAGGATGACATCAAGTGGTGATCATCATCCGGGTTGAGAAGGGGAAGTTTAAGATAAGCATCTCGAGAAGATCATTTGCTTGAAGCTTGCCATCCATATTGGTGATAATGGACATGTGAAGATGTGTCCTAGTGAATCTATCCCATAGTTGTGTATGGGGGAACAAATTATGAGTCTTCACGAAGCAACAATGATCAAGTGATGCATTCTGGCTTGGATGGAGCTTAAAGCATTGTCATCAAGATCAAGCGGGATGCGCAAGGCAAAGGTATGTCATTTCTAGGTTTTCCTTTTACCGGACTCAAGGTGGTTGTTGGGAGACCGGGTTATAGGATAGATAGCCACACTATCAAGAGGGGCTTTCGGTTGGGTAACTTGATCACATCGTCGTAGGGAGCTCAATCCTTTGCATACTCTGCATCTTCCTATTTTGTTGCTTCTTGGTGTTTCTCCATGTGAGGTTCTTGAGCTTGTTTCTAGCTCTTCAACAAGCCCAAGTTCATCGAAAACGGAATTCGTAGGCATCTTCTATGGCGTTTTCGAGTTTGAAGGTTTTACATGTTCTTCTTATAGGGAGGCTTCATACCTTTCCTTATTTGGTTCTATCCTACTTTGTTGTACTATGATTTTTCCATGCACCATATTGTAGAGCTTGTTGTCCTCGTCAAAACAATCCCAAGATCATCGAAATCGGAGTCTGGATGCAAAAGTTATTGTGTTTTTCGTGAAGTCTGTTTCATCCCGGTTGTGGATCCGGTTCAACCGAGTCCCACACCGGACGGTCTAGTTCCAGCTCCGGTAGACCAGATCTCAGACCGGATTTTCCGGTTTTCACGACCGAGTCTATTCCGGGTTGGCAAACAGAAGTATTTCGGTTTGTAGGCCGGTCCTCCGGCATGGGGACCGAGTTTCCCAGTTCTGGGGCCGGTCCAACCGAGTTTTCGCTGTTTCCTCCCAACGACCATATTTGCTTTCCCGTATAAAAGGGGGTTCTTCCCCAACGTTTTTGGGTGTTCTTGAGCTCGAAATTGACCTCCATTGTTGACCCTCTTGATCTTGATTCCTCTCCCTTCCCTCCTATGATTCTTGCATCTTTTTGAGCGCTTTGGAAGAGGAGATCTAGATCTACAATCCCCACCAATCAATTCCTCCTCTAACTGAGGAGAACCCTTTGTATTTAGATCTTGGAGTCATTGGTTGACTTCCACCATTGTTCTTCCTCTCTAATTCCTCCCTGGCACTTGTTGCTTTGGTGGGACTTGAGAGTGAAGGATTTGAACACCCTTGGTGTTCTTGCTTTGCATTCTTGCATAAGTGTTGAGCTCTCCACTACGATTTGTTCGAGTGAGAGACCGTGAGCTTGTTGCTCTTGGAGGGTGACCTCCTAGTTGGCTTGGCGGTTGGTGCCACGGTGTCCTCTTCGTGGAAGATTGTGAAGAGACCCGGGCTTCTCCTTCGTGGAGCTTTTGAAGTGGTTGTGGAGCTTGCCATCTCCGGAGTGGAGGAAAATCTAGCCATAAGGAAAGGGCCTATTCCTTCGTGAGATAGACTCGGAGAAGAAGGTGAGCCTTCGTGGCGTTGGGAAATCCTTCGTGGAATCCCACACCTCTCCAACGTGACGTACCTTACTTGTAAGGAAACACGGGAATACATCTTCGTCTCCGCGTGCATCGGTTATCTCTATATCCGAGCTTACTTTCCTTGTGATAGCCATCGAGCTTGAATTATTTATATCTTGCTTATCACTTGTGGCATATTTATCTTGTGCTATCTTGCTTAGCTTATCTTGTTGTTGGTGCACTCAGTTGAGCCTAGTGTGTTTAGACTTTGTGCTTGTAAAATAAACGTTAGTTTAATTCCGCATTCTATCAAGCCAAAACCGTAATAGTTTTGAATTTGCCTATTCACCCCCTCTAGGCGACATCTCTATCCTTTCACTATGATATCTGACCGTTTGGGCCAAAACATGTTTGGATGGTAGTACCGGTGAGCCACTGGAAGTTCTGGTCAGCCCTGGCTCGAAAGCAGTTGAAATGACCTAGTTGTACAGGTCGGAAGTTCCGTCCGGCCCGGGACAGAACTTCTGGCCGGTACTACAGGTCTACTACCAACCAAGTACTGATAAATAAAACGCGACCAAACAGAGTGATTACTGCTGGGTGTCACGGGTTGAGAGGAAGTGGGCTGGAATTTCCACCAGTAATACCGGTGGCAAAATATGCCCAAGCGGTACTTCCGGTCAACTATTGGCCTGAGTACCGATAAATATGCATCAAAACAGAACAGATATTGTGAGCATTCCCATGCTCAAAGGAACTAGCTCAGTACTTCACCCGGTACTACCGGTGCTAAATTGTCCTAGCGATACTTCCGGTGAGGCAGTGGTACTTCCAATCAGGAAAAAATCTAGAATAAAAACTACCAAAACTTTTGCATCCGAACTCCAAATAAGATGAAACCAAATTTGTTGGAAAGGTAACAACGTGTAGAATCCAACAAAGAGAGAAAATATCATGAATGTATATGTGACATATATCCCAAGGAGTGGATTCGTAAAACCCGCAAGAACAAAAAGCGCAATAAGATATTCAAGGGGAATCTATGTTTGATGAACTAGAGCTTGTTATGAAGATAACCACAAGCTCCAGATCCTCTAATGAACAAAATCCAAACAACAACCAAGAGATATGATTCTATGTATGCAAAGGTTTCAGCTCTCCCGAAGAAAATGAACGAGTTACGCACTCGAGAGCCCCTCTTGATAGTACGGCTATCTATCCTCAACCTGGTCTCCCAACACTACAAGAGAGCAGTAAAATAGAAAACCTATCAAGATCATACATTTTCCTTGAGAATTCCACTTGAGCTTGATGTAGACGGTCTTGTCTATCTCAAGATGGAACATCTTTCTTGATTGCTCTTGCTCGTGCTTTGCTTGACGAAGACTTATGAATTTCTCTCCCCATACTCCATGGGGAAACCTCTTCTTTGAACTTGTGTTCATCACACCATGATCATCGAGGATGGCAAGCTTCAAGCATGAGATCTTCTAGAGATGGCGCACCTAGAGCTTGGACTTCTTCATTTCTTATTGAGTGTTGATCCACCTTGAATCAACTCTGTGCACTTGTCTTGGTCAACCTCCGAACTTGTTCTTTCCTCAAGAAGATTCCAATAGGCACAAATCCCTTGGACATTTCTTCTTGTTGTTATTCTTTAGTTCTTCACCTTTCATCCTTGAAACCAACACAAGGCCCAAGCGATGCCAATGGACAAATCCTACAAGTGAAACTCAATTCAATCATTAGTCCATAGAGATTGTCATTAATTACCAAAACCACACATGGGGCACACATGCACTTTCAATCATGACTACACTCAGGCTGATGAATCAGCTGGATGCAACTAAATACCTAGGGAAGTTTAATAGAGGATTCATTATGGAATTCCCAAGTGGAAGCGAATAAGAATATGAGACTAACCCTCGTTTCATCGCTATTATTCATAAGAAATTTTTTGTTGGAGATGATCTAGATGAGAATCCATATGCTCACCTAATGCATTTTACCATGTTATGTTGGACACTTCAATTGAAAGACTATTCTGATGATGAATTAAAACTAAAATTGTTTAGCCAATCTCTAACCAACACTCCTCTAGCTTGGTATAGAATTTGCCCTTCAAAAAAAATGATAGTCCAGAAAAGCTTAAAGGAGAATTTATATTTTGATTCTTTCCCAAAGTAAAGATTGCTGAAGTAAAAAGGGCAATCACTAATTTCAAGAACTGCCTAGGAGAAGGTTTGGTAAGAGACTTCAAAAGGTATAAATCTATTCTTAATAGATGTCCCCATCATGATTTACCTGAATGGTATGTTTTACATATTTTCTATGGGGGACTTAATCAAGAAATAAAACATGAACGTGACTCAAATTTCGGAGGTTTCTTTATGGACCTAACTATAACTAAAGCTTGGGATCTTTTAGAAAGAATTCATCACAATACAGAAACTTGGGGATTTGATTTAGGTGGCGAAGGAGGAATATAAATTGAATATGATTGCCTCAATGCTTACAAGGAACCCGGTAAGGTTAAGGAAACTGCTATTAACTTGATGATGATATTATTTTGCAAATCCTTCGGTATTTTACAGAACACATTGAAGCTCCGAAGAAAGAATGACTTTGATATACTCCGCCACCTAAGCAAGTTGAAGATGTGGAGATGAAAATTGTGGCCCTGTAGAGCCATTAAATAAAAGAGCACCATATGATGTCCCCTTCCTTTCCCAATGAGGGTAAGAAAAGATATGGTAGCTCAACAACTTGAAGAACAACTAGAAGAGGAAAGAAGGATCCTCAAGAAGCTAGAAGAAGAGGCAAAAATAGAAGAAATTATTCGAGGGATCATACGAGCGATGGGTCAGACAATTAAAGATGATATATTGACCATGTCTGCGCATTGCAATGTAATCGAGGTAGACACCGAAGCTTCTTAATTTGTTGAAGGGAAGGTTAAAGCTAAAAATGTTGGTAAACCTATTCTTCCTTGCACCTTTGGTGGATCTTCTTATTATGGCCTTTATGATATTGAAATAGCTATTAACAAAATCTCTTATAACTTCTATTTAAAAATTCAGGATGAACTCAAACCAACTAAATTAGAAGATAGTGATATGACAATTATGCCAGCGGGCAAAACAGTCAGAATTCCTATTGGAATAATTAGAGATGTTCCAATTTGTATTGGACCTTACAAGTACCCTATTGATTTTGTACTTGTTCATATGCCTACTAACGCTTATTGGCCAATTGATTTTGCAAGAACTTTTCTGAATACCGTAGGAGCAAACATTGACTGCAAGAAGGAGACGGTGTCTCTCAAGTTTGGCAAGGATAAAACAAATTTCTATTTTTCTAAATTTCAACACAGGCCAACTATTGAGGATTTAGAAGAATATGAGCAAGAGCAAGAAGAGGAAGGTAACATTACTAATCTTGTTGTTGTGTTTTATGAGACTCCCAATGATAAGCTAGAAAGAAGCTTAGTTGAAAATGACAATCTTCCCAAAGATATAGAGAAAATGGAAGTTGATGAATATATTAATTCAGCACCTATAGTTGATCCTGAAATGAACCAAGTTTATGAGGCACCCATAAGAAAAGGTGATGAGGAGCTTCCCCCTTGATACGTCCAAAACGTATCTACTTTCCCAAACACTTTTGCTATTGTTTTTCCTCTAAACCTGTGTGATTTGGATGCAACTAACACGAACTGGTGCTGTTTTTAGCAGAATTGCCTTGGTGTCTAGTTTTTGTGCAGAAAATCAACTATCAGGAAAAATCCCGGAAAATAAGCCAAAAATCCTATTTCACCAGAAGACTCCCGGAGCCAGAATACGAGACGGAGTGGGGCTGGGCCCAGGCCACACCACCTGGCCGCGCGGACTAGGCCTGGCCGTGCTGGGGGGTGGTCTGGCCGCCCCAGACACCCCCTCGGTCTCCCTCTTTGCCTATAAGTTGCCTTCTGGCCTAAAAACTCAGGGGGGTTCGACGTTTTTCCAGAAAGAGTTCCGCTCCGCCGCCACCACCAGATTCCACGATTCAGAACCAGAAACTCTGTTCTGGCACCCTACCGGGACGGGGAATTGGAGGAGATCATCACCATCATCATCACCATCGCTTCTCCATCGATCATCCATGTTTCCCCATCCATGAGTGAGTAATCCCCCGCTGTAGGCTATGGGGATGGTAGGGATTGGATGAGATCGTTTATGTAATGGCATCGGATTGTTAGGGCATGGTGCCTAGTATCTACCATTAGTGCTTTTTGACTTTGTTGCGACTTGTTATGCTTAATGCTTGTCACTAGGGCCCGAGTGCCATGATTTTAGATCTGAACATGTTATTGATTCATTATGATAGTATTGTTTATGGTCTTATCTACAATTGGTATACACGCGTTGTTGTCCGGAACCAATGGCCCCGAAGTGACAGAAATCAGGATAACCGGAGGGAATGGCTTTGATGTGAGGATCACATGTGTTCACGGAGTGTTAATGCTTTGCTCCGGTGATCTATTAAAAGGAGCACCTTAATTGCCAGTAGTTCCCTTGAGGTCCCGCTGCAAACGGGCTGGCAGGACAAAAGATGTTGTGCAAGTTCTCATTGCGAGCACGTATGACTATATATGGAACACATGCCTATGATTATTTAGTACTTGGATGCTTTATCTTATTTATCTGCAAATTGCCCTATGTTCTGATTGCCATGTGAATTGTCTTGTCCATGCAACGCCCGTCCATCCATCCATGTGCCTACCACGCTCGAATCCTACGGTTACTGCAATTCTTACTACTGTCTTTACTTTACTACTTCTGTTACTCTACTATTCCTACTACAAAACTGTTGCTACTGATAAACTGCTATGAGCAAGATTGTTTCCAGGTGCAGCTGAATTGACAACTCAGTTGTTAAGGGTTATAAATATTCTTTGGCTCCCCTTGTGTCGAATCAATAAATTGGCTTTCACTTCCCTCGAAAATAATGCAATACACCCCCTATACTTGTGGGTCGTCAATACTATTTTTTGGCGCCGTTGCCGGGGAGCATAGCTTTATTTATCAAGTCCACTTGGAATCATTATTGTTCGCTGCTATCCATCCATCATGGGTAAGTCTCGTGATGGCAAGGTTCCAATTTTACCATCCACTACAAGAAGAGGTATGGTTCTGAACACCTCTGTTGCTCTTGATTCGCCATCTGTTATGAGTAAGCTCGTTACACCACCACATACACATGCTACACACACTGCTACTACTGCTGAATCTGAAACTTCTGATGCTTATGATGCTGCTTCTATTGTGCTTGATAAGAGTGGTTCATTAGGTCCTTTCCTAGATGCTACGATTGCTAGAACTATAGCTGGAAATAACGAAACTCCTAATGAAGACACTACCACACCTGTTAGTTCACCTGAGTCTAGTGAAAGTTATGATATTGAAGATGGTTATGTTGAGATAACCGATGAATTTATTAAATAATGTAAAAACACCCATGATAGGAGCGCTGCTAAGAGTCTCCTTGAGAGGCGTACTATTAGACCCAAATTGTCTCCTATTGCTAAGTTTGCTGCTTCTCCCATAAACATTACAGATAAAGATTATGATTTCTCTCTCGATCTATCTTACATAGCTATTGTCGAGAAAGAACCTTTTGTGGGACTAAGAATGAAAGTGTGGTAGCACATATGAATGAACTTTCTACCATGAGTGGCTTGTTTTCTAATGATATTAAGATGCGTACTTACTTTGTTGCCAAGATCTTCCCTTTTTCACTGAAAGGAGAAGCTAAAACTTGGTTTAGTAATTTGCCTCCTGGATCTATTGATAGCCCTGAGTGCTTGATTAGTACTTTCCTGCAGAAATATTTTCCTCCTAGTGCTAGACATGCTATTTTGCAGGAACTTTTTGATTTTAAACAGGGAGAAAAAGAGATATTGCCTGAATCATGGGCAAGGTTTTGTGCTTTGATTCATGCACAAGCTGGATGTCCATTACCTAAGAATGAGCTTCTTGATATATTTTATAATGGACTAACTGAAGAATCTAGGACATAACTGGATAGTTGTGCTGATTGTGTTTTCAGGAATAGGACTCCCAAGGAAGCTGAGGAATTAATGGCTAAAATAAGCAAGAACTATGAAGATTGGACTCCTCCTGAACCAACTATACCTGAAACAATTATACCTGAACCAGCTATACCGGCGCCTATACCATCATCTAAGAAGAGGGGAGTTATTGAATTGAATGATGAAGTGATGAAGGAAGCTAAGAAATGTCTTAAGGAGAAGGGAATTAAAGCAGCAGATGTCAAGAATTTACCTCCTATAGAAGAATTATGTAAGCCAATTCCCCATTCATCCACTATTGAGGTACACTCTCTCCAACACTTTGATCAAGGTGATGTTCCCTACCTTAAACCTCCTGATCAATGCTTAGAAGAATTCGATATTTTTATTGTTAAGCAAGATAATTTTAATAAAAGGGTGCAAAATCATCTAATGGAAAACTCTAGAGCTATTGTTGAGTTGAAGGATATTGTGGAAAGAACCTCCAATGATGTTGAAATGCTTGTTAAACATTTTCAAATGGTTCAAACTCAAATAGATCAACTTATTAAAGTGCAAAAAGACTTGCTAGTTAATACTTCTAGAGAAAAACATGCTTATGAAATTAGAACTAGAAGTGGGGCTGCTACCCAGGATCCTCTATATCCTAAGGGGCATCCCAAAAGAATTGAGCAGGATTCTCAACAAGCTGAAAATAGTGGTACTACTCGTAAGAAAAGGAAAAAGAAGCATAAAACTATTGTAGAACCCTCTAAGCCTGCTAAAGATCCTAATAGTATATCTATCTCTGATGCTGAAACTGAAAGTGGTAATGAAGAAAATGATGTTCCTGATAAAGAAAAAGTTGAAGAAGAACCTGAAAAGCACACTAAGACTACTAAATACACTAACGAAGATTTTATTGCTAAGAAACATGGTAGTGAAAGAGAGCCCTGGGTCCAAAAACCTATGTCTTTCCCTGATAAGAAACACAAGTCAAAGGAAGATGAACACTATAATAAGTTTCGTGAGTGGATGAAACCTTTATTCCTGCAAATTCCTTTGACTGATGCTATTAAATTGCCTCCTTACTCAAACTATATGAAGGATATTGTCTCGAATAAAAGGAAGATCCCTAATGAAGAAATCTCCACTCTACTTGCTAATTATTCCTTTAATGGTAAGGTTCCAAAGAAACTTGGAGACCCAGGGACTATTCCTTGCTCTATTAAAAATAGTTATGTTAGAACTGCTTTGTGTGATTTGGGGGCAGGAGTTAGTGTCATGCCTTTTTCTCTCTATAAGAGACTTCAACTGGAAAACCTGATGGGTTCGTAGCATGTAAAACAAAAAAATTCTACCGCAAGAACGAACAAAACCCAGATCTAATATAGATAAAAGCCAAGATCTAATCTATTAGATATGTGCAACGAGATAGATAGAAACTAACCCTCGTAGATCCGAAAGCGTTAACGAGATTAGATCTCGTGGTTGATGTAGTTGATCACTTGCCGATCTCAATATCGAGTGGACGATCCTTCCAGCGCCGCGTTCCGGCAGCGCTTCCGCAGTCAGTCACACGTACGGAGTCGAAGCAGACCTTCCTCTCCCTGTTCCAGCGAGCAGCAGAGGTAGTAGATCTTCTCCATGGAATCCCAGCAGCACGACGGCGTGGTGGTGGTGGTGGAGTAGAGAATTCTGCAGGGCTTCGCCTAAGCCTGAGCAGAAGAAAGGAGGAGGAGAGAGGCGGCTAGGATTGGAGTAGTGGAGGAGGGCAAGGGGTTGGCGCCCCCACCCCTCTATTTAAAGGGGGGAGGCGCCATGGGGAGGTGGAGTCCTTGTAGGACTCCCCTCTCCCTTGGCCGGCGGATTGGGAAGGGGGGAGGAGTCCTCCTCCCCCACGACTCCTTGTCTTGCCCCACAAGGACTCCTTGATCCTTTCTTGGTTTTCAAGCAAACTCCAAGAAATCTTCCAGAACCTTACGGAACATTCTGAAACCTTCTAGAATCCTCATACAAATACTCCGGAACATTTACTAACTCAGAAAATGATCCCCAATATATGAATCTTATTCTCCGGACAATTCCGGATCTCCTCGTGATGTCCCGGATCCAATCCGAGACTCCGAACAACATTCGGTCTCCAACACACATTCCATATCTACTTAAAACAACTTCGAACCTTAAGTGTGTCACCCTACGGTTCGTGAATATGCAGACATGATGGAGACACCTCTCCGATCAATAACCATCAGCGGGATCTAGAGATTCATAACGGCTCCCACATACTCAACGATGACTTCGTGATCGATAGAACCATTAACATACGAAACCAATTCCCTTTGTCATGCGATACTCTACTTATCCGAGGTTTGATCGTCGGTATCTCCATACCTAGTTCTACCTCGTTACTGATAAGTACTCTTTACTCGTTCCATGTTATGTCATCCCTTGTGACCCAGTCACATGCTTGCAAGCTAATTAGATGACATTCCACCGAGAGGGCCCAGAGCATATCTATCCGTCATATGGATGGACAAATCCCAATCTTGGTCCATGCGCTTCCACACATACTTTCAGAATACCCAATGACACCTTTATGACCACCCAGTTACGAAGCGGTGTTTGATGTCATCAAAGTACCCATCCGATGATGGTGATTAACATAACCTCATGGTCGAAGGATTAGGTTACTATGTATTTTAAAGCTTATAGCAAACGAACTTAATGACTTGATCTTATGCTATGCTTACTACGGGTGTGTGTCCATCACATCATTCTCCTAATGATATGATCTTGTTATTAACGACATCCAATGTCCATGATCAGGAAACCATGATCATCCATTAATCAACAAGCTAGTTTAACAAGAGGCTTACTAGGGACTCTTTTATGTTTACAAAACACACAAGTATTAATGTTTCCGGTTAATACAATTATAGCATGGGATGTAAACATTTATCATAAACATAAAGATATAATAATAACCACTTTATTATTGCCTCTTGGGCATATCTCCAACAGTCTCCCACTTGCACTAGAGTCAATAATCTAGTTAAAAAAAACTTGTGCATTCAACACCTATGGCTTTCTGGTGTTGTATAGACACTATTGCTAGTGGTAAACATAATCTTCGAATCTGACACTTCCAGGTCCGTGTGTATTTGCATGTCCCTGCGTCTCTACGCATTACTCATTCTCCAATGAGATGGCGTTGTATAAATTTGGTCCTTTGGTGAGACCTTTAGTTCCTTGGGATTAAATCATGTTGATACAATTGTCGTACAATGTATCTTCATAGTATTAACCCGCTATGAACCACGCCTAGTTTGATAACAAAACTACTTAACACAAATGCCCTCCTTTGCTGCTACTATATCAGTTATATACTTAGCCTTTTGTTGTAGTATCCGTCACAATATCTCAACTTTGGAACTCATTCAAATCCATCATGGAACATCCTTTCCATTATATTGTGCCACCCATAGTCTAAATTGAGATAAGTTTAATTTGTATCTTGTGACAAGACTAGTATCAATGTAACACTTTACAATGAACTACCTTTAACTATTTGTCACTTATACATGGTATATTCTTAGTTCTTCCAAAGCTCATAAGAATATCTTTACTATTGTCCAATGATCATCTTATGAATCATTCTGGTATATGCTCATAACATTTAGAGCATAGGACATATCTGGATGTGTACATCTCAAAGAATGATTGATCAAAATATTCTTGGGATTTCACCAAGTGTCAAAACACTTGAATCTCGTGTCAACACACTTGAATCTCGTGTCAACACACTTGAATCTTGATTTAGTCCTTTCCGTGCGTCAAGAACCTTTCTTGTTGTTTCCATATTGAACTCATTCAACATCTTATCTATGTACATTTGGCAAAACCATATTAGCGCCTCAATCTATTCATATAGACATTGATGCCTAATTCTTGGGTTATGCCTAAGTCTTTCATCGAAATGAAATTCTTAACCTGTGTCAATAAAAGATACATCATTTCCAATCAACAATATGTCCTCTACATAATGTATTAGAAATATGTCTCAGCGCTCCCACTTAATTTCTTGCAAATGCAAGCATCTTCATCATCTCCGATGAATTTAAACTCTTTTAACAGTTTCATCAGGGTGAAGATTCCAACTCCGCTATGCTTACTTCAACCATTGAAGTTTTGCATAATCTTTTAGCATCCTTTGAATTAACAAAACCCTTTGGATCGTGTCATGTACACGTCCTAGGTAACCATTCTATTAGAAGAACTTGTTTTGTTTGTTCAACTACCATATACCAAAATATATGTAGTGGTTGCTACATTAATCCGTCCAGACTATATATCGCTATGAAAGATCAAATCTTATCATAGTCAATTCCTTGAACATTGTCGTAAACTTCTTTCTGACATGTCGACTATTTCATAGATGTTAAACATCCATGTATTATTTCTTTTGAAATCCAAACACGACCGATAGGCTTCACGCCTTTCCGGAGGGTCTTCCAAGTTCAGAAACTTGATTTCTCGTGTATGGATACTATCACGGATTCTATGACTTCTAGTCATTTTATGGAGTCAGGGCCCATCATCGCTTCTTTGCATGTAGTCGGTTCATCATTGTCAAAACAATAACGACTTGCTTATCAAATCTTACTATTTGATTCTTACCGACCCACACGGTTCTATAGGAACTCTAATCTCCGAGATCACACCTTTTGTAATCACGAGAGCCATGAGCATTGTGGCCGCCACCGGGACACTTTCCGGCGCTGCGCTACTTAGCACATATAGCTAAGGTTCAACAACCTTATCAAAGTTCTATTGTCCTCCCACTTAACTTTTCACGAAAAATTCCTTCTCAAGAAACTTGACGTTCCAAGCGACAAACTCTTTTGTCCTCGGTGTTATGGAGAAATTCCCAACAAATTCTTTGGAATAACCTACAAAGACGTGCTTATCCGACTTTGGTTGTAAACATTTTATTTATGCATAGCATACCAAAATTTAAGAAAAGACAATTCTGGTTTTATCCCAAACCATAACTCATATGGTGTCATTTCAACGGATCACGATGGAGCTCTTTTCAGTGTAAAAGCGGTAGTCACTAAAGCTTTAATCTTTAAAATATAATGGCAGTTTTATAAATGACACCTTTGATCTTACCATGTAAAACAAGGTTTCATTACATATCTCGAACACTTCATACTCCTCTGGTGTTTTGGGAAATGCAAATCCATGGAACGATTCCTCAAATCTTAGGTGTTTTGCTAAACTTGTAACTCAAACATCTTTCTTAATGATCCAATCATAAACTCTTTTATTTTCTTGTTACAATGATTTTCCACTTCATCTTGAAAGTCTTTGAACATTTTTCAAATGTTTCATACTTCTTCCTTATTGAGTAACTATATACATATACTCACTCAAATCTTCGGAGACAGCATATGAAGTTGAAATCCATTGCCCACGACTACACATAATGGACTATATACATCAATATGTACAAATTCCAATCAGTTAGTCGTCCGTTCCTCTTTTGTCCTACGAACGGAGTTTTAATTATCTCCAGGAAAGTATCACAAGCGTCATTTGATCCAAATCAAAGACTCCAAAAATCCATCAACATGGAGTTTCTTCATATATCCTTTCAATATAATTTAAACAGCGATGTCACTTCGCAAGTGATCTTTCAATCATTTGTCTTGCGACATTTTAGCACTAGTTTTATGGTCGTTATTTTTCCAACCAGACTTGTATATCATCCATCTATTATGGAATACGGTAATTATTTGAACAACCTTTTGTCGTCATAATACCTGATCAAAATAACAATTATTGAAACAAATCTTGAAGGCAAGCTTTGATGTTAACGAGCAACACAACAACCCTTTGTTTGTTTTCGATGAACATCATCACATTTTCTCTTGCTAGTTACTTAGGCCATTGCAGTTCATGAATTGTGTTGTCCTGTATGACACTTCATACCAACCAATTCGGTATCCAATACCGAAGAACCACATTGTTTAACAAGCAAGGAATACAACCATAACATGTATATCTTCTATATGCCTAAGTTGGACATCTCCAACCTTTTATTTTCTGCCAAATATTTTATAGATTCTCTTTCAGCAATTCCTTTTCTTTTAAAAGAATCTATCAACATCAATAGTGGTGTCATTCACATGACACATAGTACAAAGTGTGTATAGTCAAATACCAATACCTTTGGACTTGCACTTTGAAGTGGATCACCTTCATCAAATGTTTGGCATTCTTTCAAAATTCCATTCTTTAGTAATCTTTTAGTGTAGTAAACATTTTACTTACATCTTCTATTCATCCTTATCATGACAACTTTCATGATCAAGTTGCTATAGCTTATAAAGGTGAATTGCGAGTATAATGTTTCTTTTTCAAAACCTTTTGGAGGATTAGGACGACTAGCGTCTCCAACCTTCACTAATTCTCATCAAATATGAGGACGTATACTCTATCATGTTGTAACCAACACATTGTTTTAGATATCGCAATACCTTTCACATATGATGGTTTCTGAAACATTGCTTTCAGCTCTTAGATAAACTTGATATTAAAAACAATCTTTTGAGTATCAAGAATCATGGAGGCTAACATGATACATTAGATACTAACACTGGATTTGTTACTCTTGATTCAATACTATTTATTAAACTTCACAGAGTAAACGGAGTTTGCTGAAAGTTTGCAACAAGACTTTTAAACTTTAGATTGACACTCAAAACAATACGATACCAGTTCGTAAAGCAAATATCCAGAATTTCTATAGTTCCACTATCTCAACTATAACTAAGTGTAAGATGGTGAACAGATGCCAATGACTACAACAAACTATGCAAATTCACTTTGATTGTGTTTATGATAAATTGAGTTCGACTAATCCAAATTACAAATGAACTCCCACTCAAAACAACATCCCTCGAGTTGTTTTAGTGATTACACGAACCAAATCCACTACACCAAGTCCGATCATCACGTGAGATGATGTAGCTTTAAAGGCGAACAATCAACATTTTCATCATATCATCCATATGACTCATGCTTTACCTTTCGGTATTCCGTGTTCCAAGACCATGTCTGTACATGCTAGGCTCGTCAAGGTTAACCTTAGTTTCCGCATGTGCAAATCTGGCTTGCACCCATTGTATGCACACGTAGAGTCTATCACACCCGATCATCACGAGATGCTTCGAAACGACGAGTCTTAGCAACGGTGCCAACTAAGGACGAACACTTTATTACTTGATATTTAGTGAGAGGGATCATCTTATAATGCTACCGTCGCGATCTAAGCAATACAAGATGCATAAAGGATTAACATCACAGGTAATTCATAATTAGTGTGATATGATATGACCCTTTCTTCTTGTGCCTTTGATCTCCATCTCCAAAGTACGGACATGATCTCCATCATCACCAGCATGGCGTCAAGGTCAGTGGCGCCGCTTCATGGTTGTCCATCATCACTAGCAACTATTACAACTACTTGGAACAAAGCTATTACAAGATGAATAGACACGCAGGTCTTAACAGAATTGAAGACAACCATTAGGCTCCTGCCGGTTGCCATATTACAACAAGGATCATTGCATACATCAAATATAATCACAATCACATGATGGCCATATCACATCACAAAACCCCTGCAAAAACAAGTTAGACGCCTCTAATTTTCTTTGCATGTTTTACGTGGCTTGAGGCTTTCGAATAAGAACGGATCTTACCTACGAAACTGAACCACAACGTTGATACAAGTGCTATCAAGTTGCAAAGTGTAAATTGGATCTATACTATGGTGGGAGAGACAGACACCCGCAAAGCCACTTGTGCAAAGCAAGTTACACGTCAAGCGTGGAGCAAGTCTCATGTGCGATGACATGTAAGATTAGCCCGAGCCGCTTCATCCCACCATGCCGCAAGATGCAAAGTACACAAAGCAAAAGACGGCACGAGCACCAACGCCCACAAAACCATTGTGTTCTACTCGTGCAACAGATCTACGCATAGACACGGTTCTGATACCACTGATGGGTTCGTAGCATGTAAAACAAAAAATTTCTACCGCAAGAACGAACAAAACCTAGATCTAATATAGATAAAAGCCAAAATCTAATCTATTAGACATGTGCAACGAGATAGATAGGAACTAACCCTCGTAGATCCGAAAGCGTTAACGAGATTAGATCTCGTGGTTGATGTAGTCGATCACTTGCCGATCTCAAGATCGAGTGGACGATCCTTCCGGCGCCGCGTTCTGGCAGCGCTTCCGCAGTCAGTCACACGTATGGAGTCGAAGCAGACCTTCCTCTCCCTGTTCCAGCAAGCAACCGAGGTAGTAGATCTTCTCCATGGAATCCCAGCAGCACGACGACGTGGTGGTCATGGTGGAGTAGAGAATTCTGCAGGGCTTCGCCTAAGCCTGAGCAGAAGAAAGGAGGAGGAGAGAGGCGGCTAGGATTGGAGTAGTGGAGGAGGGCCAGGGGTTGGCACCCCCACCCCTCTATTTAAAGGGGGGAGGCGCCATGGGGAGGTGGAGTCCTTGTAGGACTCCCCTCTCCCTTGGCCGGCGGATTGGGAAGGGGGGAGGAGTCCTCCTCCCCCACGACTCCTTGTCTTGCCCCAAAAGGACTCCTTGATCCTTTCTTGGTTTTCAAGCAAACTCCAAGAAATCTTCCAGAACCTTCCGGAACATTCTGAAACCTTCTAGAATCCTCATACAAATACTCCGGAACATTTACTAACTCAGAAAATGATCCCCAATATATGAATCTTATTCTCCGGACAATTCCAGATCTCCTCATGATGTCCCGGATCCAATCCGAGACTCCGAACAACATTCGGTCTCCAACGCACATTCCATATCTACTTAAAACAACTTCGAACCTTAAGTGTGTCACCCTACGGTTCATGAATATGCAGACATGATGGAGACACCTCTCCGATCAATAACCATCAGCGGGATCTGGAGATCCATAACGGCTCCCACATACTCAACGATGACTTCGTGATCGATAGAACCATTAACATACGAAACCAATTCCCTTTGTCATGCGATACTCTACTTATCCGAGGTTTGATCGTCGGTATCTCCATACCTAGTTCTACCTCGTTACTGATAAGTACTCTTTACTCGTTCCATGTTATGTCATCCCTTGTGACCCAGTCACATGCTTGCAAGCTAATTAGATGACATTCCACGGAGAGGGCCCAGAGCATATCTATCCGTCATATGGATGGACAAATCCCAATCTTGGTCCATGCGCTTCAACACATACTTTCAGAATACCCAATGACACCTTTATGACCACCCAGTTATGAAGCGGTGTTTGATGTCATCAAAGTACCCATCCGGTGATGGTGATTAACATAACCTCATGGTCAAAGGATTAGGTTACTATGTATTTTAAAGCTTATAGAAAACGAACTTAATGACTTGATCTTATGCTATGCTTACTACGGGTGTGTGTCCATCACATCATTCTCCTAATGATGTGATCTTGTTATTAACGACATCCAATGTCCATGATCAGGAAACCATGATCATCCATTAATCAACAAGCTAGTTTAACAAGAGGCTTACTAGGGACTCTTTTATGTTTACAAAACACACAAGTATTAATGTTTCCGGTTAATACAATTATAGCATGGGATGTAAACATTTATCATAAACATAAAGATATAATAATAACCACTTTATTATTGCCTCTTGGGCATATCTCCAACGAAAACTGATACCAACTGATATATCTTTGCAAATGGCTGATAAATCTACTACTATTCCTATTGGTATATGTGAGGATGTGCCTGTTCAAGTGGCTCATAATTGCTTGATATTAACTGATTTTGTTGTGCTTGAAATGCCTAATGATGATAATATGTCTATTATTCTTGGGAGACCTTTTTCTTAATACTGCAGGAGCTGTTATTAATTGTAATCAAGGAAAGGTGACCTTTAATGTTAATGAAAAGGAGCATACTGTCTATTTCCCCAAGAAGATTGATAGGACGTATGGTTTAAATTCAATTGAACATGTTGAGGGCATTCAAGTTGGAGAAATATATTGTCCCATACCAAGAGAAAAATTTGAAACTATTATGATTAGGACCATGATGGCTTAGTGTTGATGTGGAGCTCGTTGGGAACCCCAAAAGGAAGGTATGATGAGCACATCAGCAAGTTTCCCTCAGTTATGAAACCAAGGTTATCAATCCAGTAGGAGCCAGGAAACACCCCAAATGTGTTGCTAGCTGAGCCTTGGCAGGGCGCACTACCGGTGCTAGTAGCAACGTGGAGACCTGCACAACACAACCACAAAACTTTGTCCCCAACTTGCGATGAGGTTGTCAATCTCACCATGTTTTGCTGAAAACAAAGGATTAAACGTATCGAATGGAAAGAAGTAATAGTTTGCAGAAAGTGAACACAAAGCAGTAAACAATTTATAGATTGTATGTAAAAGAAAAAGGACCGGGGTCCATAGTTCACTAGAGGTGGCTCTCCTTAAGATAGATAACATGCTGGGTGAACAAATTACAGCGGGGCAATTGACAAACATCGAGAAAGCAATATATGCATATACTAATCATCTTGACTCCTTTGAGATTCGATTGGGCGTTACAACATTATACATAGACCGCCATCCAACTGCATCTATGACTAATAATCCACCTTCAGGTTATCATCCGAACCCCCTCCAGTATTAAGTTGCAAGCAACAGATTATTGCTTTACAAACTGCGTGTAAAGTAAACAATATGATTGTTCTATGAACAAAGGATTGTTGTTTTCTCCCTAGTAGCAATAGCACATCTAGTACCTTAGAGATTTCTGTCACTTCCCCAAATTACCAGAGGCATGAACCCACTATCGAGCATAAATACTAACTCTTGGAGTTGCTAGCATCTACTTGGCCAAGATAGCTACTAACAACAGAAAGCATGCAAGATCACAAATAACAAAGACATGATAGAATCAATAATCAATCTGAAATAGCATCTCAATATCCATCGGATCCCCGCAAACACAACATGCAGAATTACAAATAGATGATCTTGATCATGAACGGAGCTCACAAGATCTAAACATGAAAGCACAAAGGAGGAGAACCAGCCATCTAGCTACTACATGGATCCGTAGTCCAAGGATGAACTACTCACGCATCACACCGGAGGCTTGCATGGTGATGAAGAAGGCCTCCAGGGTGAATTCCCCTCTCTGGCATGGTGCCGGGAAGAGCTTCAGACCCCTCCTGATCTAGGGATGGAGATGACGGCGGCTACAGACTCTTTCGTGGATTTTTGATCGGGTACTTAGGGTTTTCGTCCCGGGGGCATCTTATAGGCGGAAGGGGAGGCCGAGGGGGTGCCGGAGGCGGCCAGACCACCCCCTGGCGCGAGCTAGGATGGGCCGCGTGGCCAGGTGGTGTGGTGCCCCCTGGCCCCTCTCCGTCTCGTACTCTAGCATCTGATGACTTCCGGAAAATAGGCACTTTGGCTTTTGTCCCGTCCAATTTTTAGAATATTCATTTTCTGACTTTCCTGGAACCAAAAACAGCAGAAAACAGGCAGCTGGCACTGTGGCTCTTGTTAATAGGTTAGTCCAAGAAATCATATGAAAAGTACCCCAAAGTGTGGACAAAACACAAGAAAGTGGATAAAACCAAGCATGGAACATCAAAAATTATAGATACATTTGCAATGTATCAGACCATTGCTATCAAAGTTGAGGTAACATAATCATTAGTGGAATACAAAGTTTTGTTTCATAAAAAATGTTTTGGTAACAAGACGTGATCAACCTTGTTAACAAAAGGATTTCATTGAACAAAATAATGTTTTCACCATGATTATTTCCGCTTACTTCTTTTCTTTCCATTTTAGTTTTTGCTTTCGTTTAGTTTACTTTTCTGTTGTTAGTTGCTTGCATGTTAGAGTGCCTTAGAACTTCTGAAGTTCTAGCCTTGTTTTGTCATTGCATCATTCCAACAAAATCTTTCTGTTAGAAAATCATTCTTTTTGTACCTAAAAATTGCTCAAAAATAAAGTGTCTCGAAAAATTCCAGAAAATTCATATTAAATTTTTACGTGAAAAAAGGGCAGAGAAGTGCCTCGAGGGTACCAGGGGGCCCACCAGGCAGGCACACCACCTGGTGGCGCGGCCTGCCTAGGGGCGCGCCTACCTATGGTGTGGGCCACCCCTGGCCCTCCACTCTCTCTCTCACTTGCCACTTTCTTCTCTCTCCTGAGTAAACACCAGTTCATTGCTTGAAATCGCGTTCTTGTTGTGCTTGCCCTTGATTTTTCGATCTCCTTGCTCAACACATCTTTGCTGCTGAAATTTGGAGCATTTGTTCTCCGGTTTGTGACTCCTCCGCTTGTCCAAGTAGATTTGTGTTTAGTGGTTTATATCTTGAGTATTTTGCTGTTGTAGGTGACAGGTTGTGATGTAAGCTTGTTTAATGCTTAGAGATATAGTTTTGATGCATGTTAGGCCTCTTTGCAAGTACCTATGAGTAGTGCCCGTCATTATATATTCACTTTGCAATCACTTGTTTAATAGATGTCTAAATTTCAGAATATCAAACATGAACAACCATACCTTTGGAGAAATATTTGAGAGGGATACACCTAGGAGGTCAAGGCCCTCAAGATCGGCCTCTCAGTTTAGGCCATCATACAACGAAGATATCATTGCACCTCGCATTGGTAATGAAGGAGATGATGGGGATGCTCACCCATCTACTTTTCCTTGTTTTACTTTCTTACAAGCTGTAGGGATTCTTGATGATTTCTTGCTACTGATTCAGAGGGTTGGTTTGACCTCATACATGCAAGATGAGAGTGAGCAATATGCTATGCTCACCAAAACTTTTGTTGAGAGTTTCGTTTTTACTAACACCCCCTATCAGTCAACTGTCTCTTTCAGAATTTATAATATGCCCTTTACCATGCCACTGGAAAGATTTTGCAAATTATAGGTGTAGGCATGACATGGAGCGTGAAGAAGATTCAAGGGCGACCCGCTGATTTGCTGGAGCTTTATCGGGGTGTGACCAATGACGACGACCGCATAGCTCAGCGCGGAAAGATAAGAAACATCCAACTCCCTACTCTTAGATACTTTGCCTATTATCTTGCTACTAGCATTCTTGGTAGGGAGAATACGAGCAATATCTCCAATTATCATTTAGCCTTCCTCGCTGCTGCGCTTAACAATGATACTCGGTACAATCTTGGCTCTCTTATTGCTCGCCGCCTATCTGCTAGGGGGCCTATTTATGGGGGCATCATCGCTTCACGTATGGTCAATGCATTAGACTTTCGGTGGATCCCAATGATACTATATTGGCACCACAAAGGTTTGACCTTGCTGCCATGAAATAACATCACTTTGTCACTGCTGATTCTGATATGGACAGTTTATTATGTAGGATGTTTTTTACTGATGGGGATGAGAGGGAGATCCCTTTGCCGCAATCTACTTTTTTTAGTGTTCATAGGAGGCCGTGGTCGTGCTCCAAGGAGGAAGTGTACGAGCAGCTCCGCTTGCTGGGTTTCCACAGGCAGCACCAGGAGGATGTGCCCTCCTACGATTACTCTGCGCACTACGGTGGGGCGTCCTCGAGCTCACACCAGGACGAGGGTACCTCCTCACCGTACTACGGAGGCACTCCATCTTGGCCAGCTTGGGATTGATACCCACTTAGGCCAAAAGCCTAAGCTTGGGGGGAGGTACACCGATATCGCACTCATCTCCATATCATTTTTGGTCGGTACTTTGTATATTCATGTTTCGTTCTCTTTTTAGCTTTCATTCTTTCTTTGCTTTTGCTTTCTAAAACACAAAAAGACCAAAAATATTTCTGTTGTTTCTCTTTGTTTGCTTCTTCTTTTTGCCTTGGTTTGCTTTTCCCTTTTTGTTTTGTTTGAACTATTCAAAAAACCCAAAAAAAATTTGCTTTGCTTGTTCTTCCTTTTTGGTTCTTGTTTTAAAAATCGAAAACACCAAAAATATTTGTTGTTCTTCTTTGGTTTTGTGAGTTTGTTGCAGGGTTCATCAGTTCTCAGTGGAATTTGGTTTCATATTATTATTCAAGCCACACAAGTGAAGGGCAATAATGAGGATTAATGACAAATTGAGGTGTGGTAAGAGGCTAGTAACAAACTCTATTTGTTTTCATGTTTGTACATATACTCATCATTGTGGGCATGCTTAGCCTGTTCGTGTAGGGTGTATGTTATTTATGGATGCTTAGTAGTTCTTGCTTTCATATGATCAGTTCCAGCTTGCTAATAGTCTGTAGCTTGTCATATGAATGTTTGCTTGCATTACTCTATTCATAACTTGGTATGACACTGTGGTATCCTCCTCTGAATGTTTCACTTGAATTGACTTGGCACATGCTCATGCATGCATATGACTGAAATAATTAGTTAAGCATCGATGAATTATTTTGCCTTGAGGGTCTTGAATCACTTCCATGCCATGATTAGTCATGTTTTGTTGCAAGCATGATTATGACAGTTATTGCTCTCTCGTTTGTCGCTCCCTTACTATTGCTAGCCTCCACTTGCACTGAGTATCAGCTCTACTCGTGTTTCCAATTCCCTAAAACCAAATATTGCCAAAGGTGTCCACCATACCTACCAATTAGCATCATTTGCTATTCCGTGCATATTCAATATGCCTTGTTTTCTTCCGAATAAAATATTTGCTTGTTATGAGAAAGTTAGTTAGTAAAGCTCTCACAAACTTGATGGCACACTTTATTTTCTTGCACTTAATAAACCTGAACCATTGTATCCATCTTTGTTGCGTATATTCTTGCGCTTTATAAGATGAAGTTAGCAGAACCATGTATCATGGGGAACGCTTTCAACATTACACGGGTACGTTGTACCCCGTTGATATCATGTTCTTTTGCTTATGGATCCCGGCGGTGTGAAATAAAAGTGGAACTTGTAAGATCATGGAGTTTGTATGTGTGTTAGAGAAACGCCTGGGCCGCTAGCGTAAGCCATGCCTAATCATGGTGGAAACTTGCGGCATAACCATAATGAGCATTCTATGAATCATCCTCAATAAAAAGCTATGCAAATAGCAAATAAAAAGATCACCGAGATGCTCATTGTCTGCTTGCCTTGTCATTTTGATTATGGGCACCTATTCTATGAGCACTTTCTTGAGAGCACTTTCTTGAGAGCATAGTTGTCATTCTTAGTATAATGTGCTTGTCTCAAAACTTGATTAATTGTGTTATGATCTTAATGCTTGTATCTTTGATATCTTTACTTCTAGTCTTCACCTGAACTTCAGAGGTGCCTTGGCATTCACAATCAAAGGAAAACGAGATACCACTCTATCATACCTTGTTATGAGCATTGTAATGTTGCTTATGTTTATATTTCATGCTACTTATTATTTTTGAGTTGGAATCTCTTCATAGCTTGCAATGCCTATTAAGTAAACTTAGTTGCATACTCCTTTTATGAATTGTCTAAGTAGTTGATCACATGCTAAGAATATATACATCTTATGAAGCAAATGTGTTTGTGGAAGTTTCTTTTATCGCACTCAGTTTTCAACTGAATTGCTTGAGGACAAGCAATAAGCTAAGCTTGGGGGGAGTTGATACATCCAAAACGTATCTATTTTCCCGAACACTTTTGCTATTGTTTTTCCTCTAAACTTGTGTGATTTGGATGCAACTAACACGGACTGACGCTGTTTTCAGCAGAATTCCCTCTGCCGGGACGGGGAATTGGAGGAGATCATATCCATCATCATCGCCATCGCTTCTCCATCAACCATCCATGTTTCCCCCATCCATGAGTGAGTAATCCCTAGCTGTAGGCTATGGGGATGGTAGGGATTGGATGAGATCATTCATGTAATGGCATCGGATTGTTAAGGCATGGTGCCTAGTATCTACTATTAGTGCTTTTTGACTTTGTTGCGACTTGTTATGCTTAATGCTTGTCACTAGGGCCCGAGTGCCATGATTTCAGATCTGAACATGTTATTGATTCATTATGATAGTATTGTTTATGGTCTTACCTGCAGGTTGTACACATGTTGTTGTCCGGAACCAATGGCCCCGAAGTAACAGATATTGGGATAACCGGAGGGAATGGCTTTGATGTGAGGATCACATGTGTTCACGAAGTGTTAATGCTTTGCTCCGGTGCTCTATTAAAAGGAGCACCTTAATTGACAGTAACTCCCTTGAGGCCCCGCTGCAAATGGGATGGCAGGACAAAAGATGTTGTGCAAGTTCTCATTGCGAGCACGTATGACTATATATGGAACACATGTCTATGATTATTTAGTACTTGGATGCTTTATCTTATTTATCTGCAATTGCCCTATGTTTTGATTGCCATGTGAATTGTCTTGTCCATGCAACGCCCGTCCATCCATCCATGTGCCTACCGCGCTCGAATCCTACTGTTAGTGCAATTCTTACTAATGTATTTACTTTACTACTGCTGTTACTTTACTATTCCTACTACAAAACTATTGCTACTGATAAACTGTTGTGAGCAAGATTGTTTCCAGGTGCAGCTGAATTGACAACTCAGTTGTTAAGGTTATAAATATTCTTTGGCTCCACTTATGTCGAATCAATAAATTGGGTTTGACTTCCCTCGAAAATACTGCGATACACCTCCTATACTTGTGGGTCATCACCCCTCCTACACTCAAACCCCTTCCTAAAGAATTAAAGTATAGGTTTCTTGATAGCACTAACAAATATCCTGTTATTATAAGCTCTAATCTTGTAGAAAAGGAAGAGGAAAAATTAATCCCAGGAAGCTCTCGATTATTCAATGGATGACTTGAAAGGGATTAATCCCTCAATAGCCACTCATAGAATATTTATGGAAGAGGGAGCTTATCCGGTTGTCGACTTTCAAAGAAGACATAAACTTCATATATGGTAGAAGAGGTGAGAAAGGAGGTAATCCGCCTTCTAGATGCAGGTATCATTTTACATGTGGAGGAAAGTGACTGGGTAAGTCATGTTCATTGTGTTCCAAAGAATGGTGGGTTCACTATAGTCCCAAATGAACATAATGAGTTAGTCCCTACTCGAACTATCATTAGTCATAGGATGTGCATTGATTTTAGAAAACTTAATAAGGAAACTAAGGATCACTGTCCTTTGACATTTATAGATCAAACCTTAGAGAGACTTGCTATGCACTCTCATTTTTGTTACTTAGATGGATATTCCGGTTTCTCTCAGATAGCTGTCCGTCCAGATGACTAGTTAAAAATGGCATTCACATGTCCCTTTGGTTTATATGCTTATCGATGTATGCCTTTTGGCCTTTATAATGCGCATACTACCTTTCAAAGGTGTATGGCCGCTATATTTGCTGCTTATGTTGAAAATATTATGGAAGTAATCATGGATGACTTTTTGGTCTATGTGACTTCATTTAACCATTCCCTCCATAATCTTCATAGGGTTTTGCAGAGATGTGAGGATACTAACCTGGTCTTGAATTGGGAGAAGTGCCACTTGATGGTTCAAGAAGGTATAGTACTTGGTCACAAGATCTCAAGTAAGGGCATAGAAGCCAATAAAGCAAAAATATAAGCAATAGAGAGGCCACCGCCTCCTCGAGATGTAAAAGGTATAAGAAGTTTCTTTAGGTCATGTAGAATTTTATAGAAATTTTATTAAGAACTTCTCTAAAGTTGCAAAACCATTAACTAACCTTTTACAAAATGATGCTACTTTTAATTTTGATGAAAACTATCTTATCGCTTTCACCATATTAAAACAAGCCCTTCTTTATGCTCCCATCATTAAACCGCCAAACTAGAGAAAAGCCTTTTGATTTGTTTCGTGAAGCCAGTCATGAAGTAGTGGGAGCTATTGTTTGTGAGTGTGATGGTGATAAACTTAATACCATTCATTACGCTAGTCTTACCTTGAACGCTACTCAAAAGAACTACCCGATGGCAGAAAAAGAACTCTTCACTGTTGTCTTCTCTTGTGATAAATTTAGATCTTATATAATTAACTCAAAAGTTAGAGTGCATACTGATCGTAATGGCTTAAAGGATGATCCGTAATGGCTTAAAGGATGATAGTAATGACTTGAAAGAACTAACGTTAAGACAAGAATGATCTGTTGGACTTTATTTTTTCAAGAGTTTGACTTATAGATCTTGCAAAGAAAAGAGGAAAAGGTTGACACACCGATGGACATTAAAGGGCTGAATCCACAAGAAGAAGTGTCATCAATATGCATACCTCCAAGCACTATTCGCTCTAAAAGAAAATTTTATGTTTCTCTTTATAATTGTTTTAGAAATTTCTTGCGACCCAATCATATTCAAATGAAAGAAGAAGATTATCTAAAAGTTAAAGGGAGGAAAAACGTCAATGAAAAATTCTTTATCGCCAAGTAAGTGAGATAACCCAACTATGTTTTAATTTCTATTTTGTTGTTATCGTTTGCGTTTTTTGAATTCCTTGCATTTTTCTGAGTTTGCTACCAGTTTTTGAACCAGGTATGGACAGACGGTACGCCCGTACCGGAGAAGATAGGTCATTAAATCTTTTGTAACCTTTGTTTAGTTTTCATTGATTGCTTTGGTACTAAATAAAAATCATCGTAAAAAGGTCGGCAACTACCAGTACGGGCATGCAGTAGGGTCCAGTCCCGCCCGTACCAATTATTTGAAAAGATTCACATTGACTTCGGTAGGCACGGTTTTTGGAAGTATATCGGGTACGTACGGGCGTCGCCCGTACCGCTGGTCGTTACCGCCTAAAACTCTTGCTTTTTCTCCTATTTCTTTCCTATTTTGCTGTGATTCTTTTCTTGGCTGCTCCTTTTACTTCTAGTATGAGTTTTCCCCTGCTACTAACCCTTCATAAGCCTTTCCAAAGGCCCCTCTTCTTCTTATATCAACAAATCCAATCTCCTTGATGCGCTAGCCAATTCTAGGCAAAGTCAAACCTTCAGGTCTCATGGCTCCTTCATGGGATAGTTCCAGAATTCCTCCATGAAAGCCAATGACCGTGAAGTGCAAGGCCTTAGCCCGAAAAACAAAGGGGTCTCCTTTGACTCCGATGATGAGGAGTTCGAGACCTTCATGGAGCAAATGTTTAGGGTTTGGCGACAACCATACTATCTCGATATGGTGAGGCCTGAAGATGAAGAGGAAGTAAGGAAGTCGCATGGGAAGGGATTCATGGAGACGCTCAAGTTCATCGCCACAAACTACTCTTCGCCCAAACATAAGAAAATTAACAGAGTTGATGCAGGAACTTATCAGGAAACCATATCACACACATCCATAACGAATAAGATCAGCATGAACGCCTACATGAGTGTGAAGCCATAGGATGATTGGGGTCTCAACCTCATCGATGTACGGTTGCCTCGCAAATCTCGGAGACCGAGCAACACCTTCACAAGATAGAGAAGTATCAGAAGGAAGAGCTTCTCCATCGTGAAATCATGCTCAAATGGCTCTTAGATATAGAGGGCAAGAAGGAACTCAATGAGACACTTTGTAAGGTCACATATGCAATGTACTCCATGTGCTCTATTCTATAGAAGTGCATTCACCATATATCTGCTCTGGAGGAAACAAATAAGAAGCTCCGTGTGGCTACCTCCAACACTTTGCCTCCACCGTAAAAGACATCATGGTATCGAATAATCACGAGGGATTATTTAATCCCACAGGCTTTACTCCAAGCTTGGGGAGATCTATAACACCTTGCAATCTATCTTCCAATTTTAACATATTTACCTTCTCGCATGCATGTTAGGCTTTTAATTATAGAGTTAGCATTAGTTGCATTATAAGCTTCCTTGGTCTAAGGAACGAATTATATCCGTTGAGTTTTGAGACTTTATGATACTTGAAGTGATTTCGATTTATGATTATTGTATTACATGCATGAATTTTGATGAGTGCTATGATACTTGTATCACTATTATGATTTTAGGGTCTTTCGCACTAATAAAGTATTGATAAAATATAAGAAGAATTTTTTTATAGCATGTTATAAACATTTAAACCAACAAGAGCCATAAAGAGTATTAGCATGATACAAAATTGATTGGTGCTTCAAAAATAAAAGAAAATGAGTTGTACTACAAAAGAGAAAATAACAGAGAGAGGTGCAAGTTGATAAAAGATACTCAAGTAATGATCAAAAATCATTTCTTCCTCAATCAAGTGCTCGTTTATATGAACTTGATGATTTTATAATATGTTTAGTCTTTGAACTTCGTATAAATTATTAATACAAAGGTGTGGAAGCCTCTAAGTCATGTGATATGTGAGAGTGATATAACTCATGATACAGTCATATATCTGATATTGTAATTATGCTTTAATTGCCTCATTTATTGTAACAGCTCGTGCCTCATGACCATGATGACCTTGTCCATAAGACACCATCATGATTGGGGACAAGCAAAAGTCTAGCTTGGGGAAGTTGATGAGTCCATTTTTGAAGCATATTTATCTTGCGTTTTTGCATAAGTAAAGTTACGATTTTTTTTATTTTACAGCGTTCGCGCCCACATTTTATCCTTATTTTAACAGGGTTCGTATTGTAAATTCTTTTGTGAATATATCAATTGGGACTCTCATGTTATGCAATATATGATATTTCTAAGTGATAAATGTCATTTAAATGATTTTTTACGTACCTAGGGAAGAGAGGATGTGAGAAGCTACTACAGGCTTAACGATCTGCGGTACGGGCAGAGCATGTCCATACCGTCCACACATATGACCTGTCAAGACGTCCGCCTCGTAAAATACTCTCACCACGTGAAGATGGGTCTAAGATCTGATATTCACTGAAACCTCCAGCCTCGAAATATCACACCAGAAAGGGATCTGGAGGAGGGATTTGGAGAAGCGCAAATCCTCGTTGCTTCACGGAACATTGGAGGACATCGCATCATCCCATTCATCATCAACCGCTACATCTCCATCAACACCATTTTCCTCAATTCTCGTTCATTAGATCTTGTTGTAATTTCAATATAATTGTGGTTTGCACTTGATTTATCTTTGCACTTTCAATCCATCCATGTGAATATGATGATGTTATTGATTGCTTCCATGTGTGAGTAGTTTCCCTTGTTTTGGGGGAGATGGAGAAACCCTAGCTTTATTATGAAATAAAATAAAGATAATCTATAACTTTGGTTTTTGATTTATTGATTTATGATATTGTGTTATATATATATATATATATATATATCTAGATGGTATGTGAAGTCGACTACATAGCATCTGCCTTCGGGACTAGAGAGAGGGAAATACCCTTTGGATGTGTATGAGAGTATGTCTAGTGCTACTTTGTGACTGTAAGTATTGGCTTATAACCCCCACGGTCAAAGGGGAATTAAGTGAGATTCACTAAGCTCATATGATATCCCTGGGGAAACCATTAATTGTGGTGGTCTGTAGAAGTGATTTGCTCACATGCATCGCAGTGGTTATTTAGATATGACCTCAAAACTTGAATCGTAGAAGCGGATGCTCGCTAGACTTGCAGTGAGCATCTTATTATGGAGCTCTCTCCACACATATCCTAATCATGAATAATTCTCATATGCTAGTGGTGTATCCTATATCCACGAGAACATTTTAGCCTTATTGAGTTCCAACACCATTTCCAACGCTTTTGTTACTTGTTTACTTCACTTGCCATTATTATTTTCTTGCATACAAACACAAAAATCTTTCAAACACCCTTTACTTGAGACCAAAAAAAGCTTACAAGTATCCTTTGATGAGGAGCATAAAAAAATTAACCAAATAACTCTATGTGGGTTCAATACTCTTATTTCGAAACTACTTACAATCTATTTGTATACTTGCAGTCATCAATGACCACTCGCGTAATATTGGTGAGAGATGGTGATTTTTTGAAAATGCTCAAACAACTTGGTGTCATCGGAGTCTATTTCATGCGCTTGAGGGACACACGACATGACAAGTACATGGCACGCGGACCATGTACACGCGGTGCTTCCAGACATGTGCATATGACTGAGATGTTTTGGAGCTGGTTCATATGTGTCTTGGCCCATGAGAAAACAGTTACTCTATCTTTTGCGTATGGAAAAGTCATGATCTTTTGCATTAAATCATTGTACGTTTTGTCTAACAATCGTGCCCCGGTGGCACAAAGAGAAGTCTAGTTACAATAATAATATAACAATCATCGCAGCTCCAGTCACTCATGCCCAACAAGATTACAACATAACACATCACACACATCACATTGCAAATTTTAGCTATACCACATCACTTTCCTGCAGAAACAAGTTATACGTCTCTAACACGCTTTACTAAATATCTGGCTCTATGGTTACGTAGAGATCCATTCTTTACCTACGTAGTAAGTAAGCATCGTGATACAATTGTTTGCCTTTTAACTTATCCGGGTGTATTCCCATTACACTATAAATAGTACAATAGCTTTACCAAACTTCATTTATACGTGTGACCCCGTGTGGACTTCACCAAATCGACAAAAGCCCAATATAAAAAATATCTTTCTCGACTATCGTGGAAAAACTGACACCCGACAAAGTTGTTTCGTGCACCCTAAGTACATTTCACAAACCAGTCTCGATCCGAAGATCATGAAGTTGGCTTGGGATATTAATCATGCAATACCGCCAAGATCAAAATTGCGACAATTGGGTAACAAGAACAAGATCAATAATGACAGAATTTGACGATTCCTCTATCTACACCTGTGCCTACGCATAGACCTCTCTAATACCACTATTAGGGAACGTGCTACGCAAAATAAAATTTTCTAGCGCATAACCAAGATCCAATGCAAGGGAGAAGGTAATGGATCATACCCTTGAAGATCGAACTAGCAGAAGTTTGTTGATGACGAGGTTGGTCATGTGTCGATCCCCTCAACAAGCTTTAGCGAGTCACGAGGAGAAGTATTATCCCACAAATGACTCCAACAATCAAGTGCTCCACATATCTCACCTCCACCGGTATACACACGTCCAACGAGCATGGCACCGCGTCGAAGTGAGATCAAGCTCACGGACGAAGCGAGAATGTCGCGATGAAGATCCGACGACACTTCGTCATCCGGCTAGATTGGATCTAGATGGAGGTAGAAGACGAGCAGCGCTCTGACGTGAATAAGAAGAAGTTCTTCGCGAAGAAGAGGTGGAAGACGAGTCTGAGACGCTAAGGCAGCGACGACTAGAGGTGGTGGTGGCGTTGGGTTGTCATCGGCGGCGGCGGGTAGGGTTGGGACGTGGCTCCTCCAAAACTTGTGTGTTGTGCCTTTGGCCCTGCCCCCGTATATATGTGTGGCTAGTCTCCCTCCGAGAGATCAAGAGTAGAAGTAGAATTCCAAGTCCTAATAGGACTTCTCCTTCCTTTACTCCACACATACATAGAGAGAGTAGGAGTAGGACTTCATGTCCTAGTAATAACCCTCCTACCTCCTCCAACTCGACTAGGGAGGGAGTACAAGTCCTAGAGGTAATCCTCCCTCTCCACCGCCTCTCCCCCACCCGTCGACCTAGGGGGAGGCCCTGGCCGACTTGGCCAGGGTTCCCCCTTCCATGACCGCATGCCTTGGTGGGGTCGATGCGGCCCCTCCGGCCCATGGTGCTCCCACCGGGATAATTACTTTTAATTATGAATATTTATTTCGAAGCTTTCTGAAAAATTCCTAACTCCTTCAAATTCATACTGGAACCTTCATAAAATCTTCCTGGTGTCATACCGTACTATCGATGTTATTGGTGTTATTCTCGTTACCTGACATACACTCCTTACTCATACCGTACTATCGATGTTTCTATGGTTAACAACTTGATCACGTGTCCGGCCAGACGATGACGAAGACCATAGCACATGAGTGGGTCCAGAGTGTATCTCTCTATCGCCAGGAGTAGAAATTCCTGCAAGAACACCATGTGAGTTATTGGCGTACCATATGGTAAGAGCAAAGTCTGATTTTATGATTACTCATTTATAGAGCAATGTTTGAAGAATCCTGGCACATCCATATTGCACCCAAGTTCACATGTGTCTCATGGTCTAATGATCTTTAATAAAGGCAATACATGTTGATGAGAAACTACTGAAAACAAATATTGACAATGAATTTCATGGTATATCATGTTGAATCTATCCATCGTCATTGTTCTCCAACAACTTTGATCTCATATATCATTGGAAACCCCTCAATACTTTTCCATCTTGCCCATAGTCAGGAAATTAGGACTTTTGCTGATATATGAACTAGTCTTAGAGGTAAGATCAGGGATATCTTATTGATGTTTATTATTCCACACATGTATTAGGGTTTTCCTCCAAATACACATTATTTCGAACCAATACAATTACAACATAGAACAATAAACTTAATTATGAAATATAAATACGAATAAAGCGGCAAATTTTTGTACTTTGTCCGTTCCAAAATAACGCAACTTTGCCTAGATACACATGTATTTAGATGTATCTTGTCGTGTTATATAGATACATGCGTATTTAGACAAGTTATTTTGTGATGGAGTGAGTATAGACTTCCACATGTGCAGCAAATTGGAAATGTGACACGATCATCAAGACACCCAAGGTGAAAGGTAATAAAGCCACAACATGCATTCACATGAGAAAGCTTTTTATTGTTATAAACACGACAAGCGTTCGGTGCCTCTATCATCTGTCGATTACCGATGGCAGAGATCTAGGGCTAGCCGCAATTCACGTCCTCTGGTCTGAGGAAGGATCTTTTCGAGGTGGGATCCTTCGCGACATCGGACTGCTTCCCTGCTAGTGGAGGTCGGTTGCCGAAACCGAAGCAATTCTGCTTCTCCGAGAAGTGGTGCAGAGGCGAGGGGCGAGCTTCGTACGTGGAGGTGCTCATGGCTGGAGGACGAGGCGATGGTGGGTGATATGAAGCCGACCACGGTAGGGGAAATCGGATTGGCAGAGCAACCTCCGGCCAGATGGGGCCTTCCGCGCCACAAGGTAATCCTCGACCTCCTACTCCTCAACAAGCACAGTCGGGATCGGAGAATCAAGGGCAAGGGCATCAGTTGAGGATGGATCCGAATCAGATGTTTCAGTTCATGCAGCAGGGGATGTACCCTCAATTCCCTATGGGGCCATGGCCACCTTTTCATATGGGATTACCTCCGCAGATGAATGTGAATCAAATGATGCCGGCGAACCCAAATTGTTTTCCTCATCAACAATCCAATGTGAATTAACCAGCAATTCAACAGATGACGCCGACTGGGAAACAACAGAATACTGTGAGTCAGAATAGTAGTGTTGGTTTGAATCAGCAGCAAAACAAGTCAAAGAAAAATCCTAGCAGCAAATCTACTTCTACATCTCAGAATCATGGTGATGCATCTCAGGGCATAGATGCTACTGAGAGGAATAAGGTGGTGGCTATTTTGGCGTATGATCCAAAATATAAGGAGGTGGCTTGTTACAACTATGGAGAACCGAGACATTTCGTAGACCTTTGTTCAAAACAGAAGAAATGCTTTATATGTGGGAAGGCAGGACATCACCTGGACTCTTGCCATGCTTGGTATAACCCTTTGCCTAGTGCCAAATACTTGGGAAGTGCTAATTCAGGCTTGGTTTTTTTTCCATTTGGATGTGGAGGGCCCTGAAGCTACCAAGTGGCTTAACTTTGGCAATGTGGGTGTAGTTACAGTCATGGAAGGAGAAGTGTCTGATAAGGAACTAGAACTCAATCTTACAGAAATGTGGAAGGTGAATTGGTACTAGCAGATTAGACAGTTGTCATCTAGTACATACTTGGTTAGGCTTCCCCCAAATAAGAAGATTGAGGACCTGGTGGAATACCCCTCCATTAACTTGAAGAAGAAAGGTGTATGTATCTCATTTTCCAAATGGAATGGGGAGGTGGACCCTTTTGAAGAGTTAAAGGAGATTTGGATTAGTGTGGAAGGTCTTCCTCCCAAGTGGTGCACCTGGAAGACTATGTGTCAGGTAGCCTCCTCTCTGGGGTGTTGGTCAGCATTGATTGGCATACCATATTTAGGAGCTTTTACAGGACAGTGAGGTTGAAGATCTTTGTTAGAGATGTGGAAAAAATCCCAAAGGATAGGCTGTATGAGATTGAACAGAAGTTGTATCTACTTCTTTTCACTATGGATGAGAGACAACTTGAAATAGAAGATGATGATGAGGATGACAGTGGTGGAAATGGGGAAGGTCGGAATGAGGAAGACCTAGGTGATGACTTTAGAGATCACCTAGCTAAAGATGATGCAAATGGTAAACACATGGACACTGAAAAATATTCCTCTACCCCTGCTCCTAGAGGTAATTCTATGAGGAATGACACCAAGACAGTGAGTGTGGGGACTCCTGGTATCAATGTTTCTAACAGAGACTTGGAGACTAGTGTAATGTAGAAAGTGTTGGACATTCAGACTCACAAACCTATGATGGTTGCTTATGATAGAGCCCCTGAGGAGAATATTAGTGCTAACCTGCTGGAAGAGTTTGAGAAGTCAGTTGGAAACACACACATGCAGTCCAATGTTTCTATTGCAGATTTACTGACTAGTAACATTGCAACTGACAAAGAATTTAATGAAGGCAAAAAAAAGAAGCTTGGGGTCCTGTGGTGGCTACAAGAATGAGCACCTGAGTTAGGAATGATGGTAGAACTGTGATAGAGAAGGCTCAGGATTTGAAGAAAACTAAAAACTTAGAAAACCCCAAAGGTAAAAACATATACATGGTGTTAATAATTCTTTTGCTATTCTAGAGAATGCTAATTTAATGCATAAAGCTAGATGTGCTGGAATTAATTTGGGGGACACTAGTCCTACCATTGATAATAATATTAAGATCATTAAAGGTGTGGAGCTGGAGAGGTTGTAAAAACTCCCATTCTGCTCACCCTGATATGTTCTTGCCAGCCAATTTAGATGTAGATGTTATTGTAGTCGACGTCACTCATAGTAGTGAGGTAGGGCCTTCAGTAGATCCTGATTGCATTAGTGAGAAAGGATATCCTAAGGCTCCTTGGACAGAGGTTTGCAGTAGGAATAGGGAAAGTAGAAGGAAATTGATTTTTTCCAATGGTAGTAGGTTTCATCTGGAACGGTAGAGGTCTTAATAGACCTGACAAACTCCCTAGAGCACATAATCTCATTAGAGATGTGGGTCCGGATTTTATTGGGATTTTTGAGACTAAGAAGAAGGATTTTACTTCCTTTCAGCTGCAGATTCTTGATCCCTACAGCATTTATTCTTGGAATTGGCTTCCAGCCAATGATACAGCTGGTGGTATCTTGGTTGGGGTGAATTCTGATTCTTTTGATACTTTGTCTTGTGGCTTGCACAAATTCTGTGTTTCTGTTGTGATTAGAGACAAACAAAGCACACCGTTGTGGAGATTTATTGAAGTTTTTGGCTCTCCTTATGAGGAGCACAAACTGGATTTCATTAATGAGTTACATAATATTATCCCTTAATGGGATGGTCCCACCTTAGTGGGTGGTGATTTCAATCTTATTAGGGATAGAACTGAGAAAAACACAGGTAATATAAATCAAACATGGGCTGATCTATTTAATGATTGGATTAAAAAATTCAGTCTAATGGAGCTGCATGTTGCTGGTAGGAAATATACCTGGGCAAATAATCAAAATAATCTAGTTATGGCTACTTTGGATAGGGTTTTTATTACCACTTGTTGGGATGATTTATATCCTGCTAGTCTTCTTAAAGCCCTACCTAGACTGGGGAGTGATCATACTCCTTTGGTTGTGGACACAGGGGCCCTGAAAATCCCTAAGCAAAAAATATTTAGATTTGAGAAATGGTGGTTGCAGAATGAAGGTTTCGATCGGGTTGTGATTAAATCCTGGAATATGCCCTACACACTATCCAAGTCCATTGATAGATGGCAATTCAATGTAAGAAATATTAGGAAATATGTGAAGGGATGGTGTGCCAATGTAGAAGCTTCCCAAAATAAGACCAAAGAAAAAATAGTTGCTGAGTATGATCTACTTGACATTCTATCTGAAACTCAATGCCTATCTCTTGTATCTAAGGATAGAATTAAGAATATTTCTTCTGAACTTACATATATTTGGAAGTAGGAAGAGATTAAAGCTAGAAAAAGGTCAAGGGAAATGCAAATTCTTGAGGGTGATAGGAATACTTCTTACTTCCATTCTGTGGCTAACCAGAGAAGAAGGAAGAAACAAATTGTTATGTTGGAAGGCCCCCATGGAAAGGTTGAAGATACTAAAGGTATTTTGGATCTTGCTATGCAATATTATAAGAACCTTTTTGGTTTTCAACCTGCTTTAGGGCTTGATTTACTAGATGATTTCTGGGAGGAATCTGAGAAAATTTCTGAAGCTCAGAACAACTCTTTGCACGCTGATTTTATTGAGCAAGAGGTTAAGGATGCAGTCTTTGGCTCATATGCTGAGGGAGCACCTAGCCCTAATGGGCCACCTTTTCTTTTTTATCAACATTTCTAGGAACTCATTAAGACTGACCTTATGGCTATGGTTAATGATTGGAATAAATGTGAGTTTGATCTTTATAGGCTTAATTCTATTTGCTTACTCTTATTCCTAAGGAATAGAATGTTGTAACTATCTAGAAATTTAGACCAATTTCTCTAACTAATGTAGTTTTAAAATTTTCTCTAAATGTGCTACTAATAGATTAGGGGTGATTTGTGAAGATCTCATCTCACCCAACCAGACTGCTTTCATAGAAGGTAGGTATATCCTAGAAAGTGTGGTATCTGCTCATGAAATTATTCATGATGTTGCAAAAAGTGGCCAATCTGGTTTCATTTTAAAACTAGATTATGAAAAATCCTATGATATGGTGAATAAAGAGTTTTTGCTCAAAATGCTATCTGCCAGGGGGTTTAACCCTAAATCTGTTAAGTTGTTCAAATCTTTACTTGAAAATGGCTAAGTTGGAGTTAGAATTAATGATGTAAATAGTAATTATTTTGTGGCTGGGAGAGGAGTTAGACAAGGAGACCCTATTTCCCCTTTGTTTTTCAACCTCCTACCAGATGTGTTTACTAAAATGTTGGTTAAAGTAGCTAGTTTTGGCTAGATTACTGGTCTGTTGCATGGTTTTGAACAGAGTGGGGTCATTAGTATGCAATATGATGATGATACCCTCTTGTTTCTACCCAAAAACATCATGCAATGTATGAATTGAAATGGATTTTCTCTTGTTTTGAACAAATATTTGGACTCAGAATTAATTTCCATAAATGTGACTTAGTGCCGATTAATGTGGAGGAAAATGAAGCCCAGATGTTTGCTCAAACTTTGAGTTGTAGATTGGGATCTTTCCTTGTTAAATACTTAGGGGTTCCTTTGCATTATAAGAAACTTAGGAAGGAGGATTTGCAACCTATCATTGATGCAATTCTGAAAAGGGCTTCTGGGTGGAGAGGCAAGCTTCTCTCCCATGCTGCTAAGCTGGAACTGGTGAGGAGTGTGCTAGCTAGTATTCCTTTATACCTGCTTAGTATAATTAAGTTCCCAAAATGGGCTATTGTCTTGATCAATTCCCAACTGGCTCACTGTCTATGAGATAATTATGAAGGGCATTTTAAGTATCATCTTGCCAATTGGGGCCTTGTGGCCCAGAAAAAGGAATTTGGAGGTTTGGGAGTACTCAACATTGCATAAATGAATCTCTGCCTCCTAGCTTCTTGGGTAAGAAGATACCAATTAGATAAAATAAACTTTGGAGGAAAATTATAGATCACAAGTATGATGTTAACAATCCAAACATTTTTTCATCCTCAATAACTAATGTGTCCCCCTTCTGGAAAGGTGTTATGTGGGCTGCTAATATAACCAAAATGGGCTACCAATGGAAGTAGGAGATGGAAAGAAAATTAAGTTAAGGGAAGACCAGTGGTTTGGAGATTCTAGTCTAGCTGTTCAATACTGGGATCTATATGTGATTGCCAATGAACAAAATATAACAGTTGCCAAGGCTTGGGATTCTCATCAGCTAAAAATCACCTTTAGGAGATGCTTCAATGAAGAGCTTTTGCACAAATGTTATGAGATCCTGGAAATTGCTAAAACTCTTCACCTTAGTGAGGAGGAGGACACTATTTTGTGAAAGCTGGAGCCTAGTGGCATATATACTGTTAAACTTTTTATGCTGTGATTAATTTTAGAGGCATCTTACCAGTCCATGTGCATGCTGTTTGGAAGATTAATGTTCCTCCTAAGAAACATTTCTTCCTATGGCTTCTAGCACATAACAAACTGCTTACAAGGGATAACATTTCTAGGAGACAGGTGGTTGGGGATCTTTCCTGTGTTTTTTCTATAATGAACCTGAAACATGCATATATGTATTTTTTGACTGTGTAGTGGCCAAGATAGTTTGGTCCAGCATATGTTCCTTTACAGGCAGAAATGGAAGGATCATGTCTTTTGACATTCTGGTTGGCCTATGGGTTAGTGAGAAAAAGGGAAATATTGAAAATATGGCTTATGCAACTGTACTTTGGGGTCTCTGGCTTACCAGAAATGACTCCTTATTTAATAAAACTGTCTGGTCTGGTATGCAGGTGGTATGGAGAAGAGTGGCCTATTTGCTATCCCAGTGGAACATTCTATGCTCAGGAGATGCAAAAGAAAATTTGGTTGCACTGCTGAAAAGAGTGGAGCATATGGTGACTGCTCCACCTCCTCTGCTCTGGCCGGATCCTAGTTGACACTGAAGAAGTTGGTGGGTTCTAACTTGAACTTGCCCCAAATCCTTTCCTGACAGACTCTGATGATAATGTCGAGTGGAAGATCACCACTGATGCCCTGGCGAGGAGGCTAAAGAGGAACCGTATGAAGCTGATAGAGGAGGGACCCTGGTTAATGGTGGTTCCTTTGGAGCCATGATCTTACCCAGCTACGTGTTTCGGTGAAGCTCCGTAGCTTGTGCCTTTAAAATGATGGTATCATCAGCTTTGGTGTTGTAGTTTTTTAGCTTATGCTCCTGAGACTGCAGAATTGCTTTTGTAGCTTGTGAGGTTGTTAAACTGGGGCGTCTACGCTGACGTTCCCCGTGGTCGAATAAGCTGTAACAAAAAGTCTGGTTTCATGCTAATGAAACCAGGGCTGTGTCCTTTTCTTGTAAAAAAATAAACACGACAAGCAAATAACGACGAACGTTAAAGAAATTATATCAAAGGATACATATTTAATGTGAAAAAATCTCTCCAAAAGAGGAAAAAATCACGGACACCCGGCATCGAAACTTCACTATGACGAAAAACTTTTATACAACGCCGGTTTCATATATACAATTTATCGCAGCCGACGACGTAGAACAGGTATATATAACTGTCCTTGGGCGCTCGCTCCGCTCGTTAGATAATAAATTTGGATAGTATTTCAACACTTACGAGTCACCGACACGTGAATTTAGTGTGACACGACGTGTCTGGTTTGCGTGGTTTTGTCCCTCGTTCAGCTACGCTGCTAGGACTGGTCCATATCGTTACAGACTTACAGCCGCCGCCTTCTTCGACCAGCTATCTGACAACATCTGCGCAGCTGCGCTACAATGTTTTGACGAGAAACGTCTCACGGCTGTTGCCGTGTTCACCCCACATGGTCGAACAGCGCCCCAACCTCGACACTGCGCTAGCGCTGCTTCGCTTTCCGATGCCAGCTTCCATACGGTAGGTTCTCCGTCATCTACATATGCAGATGCTGCGAGTTTGTCATTTCCACCGCTCGTCTATCTACGCAGCAGGGACTGCGACGAGTCGGCGGCCGCTGTCGTGCCCGTCGCGGTCCGACGACGGCGACGGCCGACGGGAATCATTTGCCATGCATGAGTCCAGACGAGGCGAGGTGACGGTTTCGCGGGCGGGACCGGACGGACGGGGTCCACGCGCTTCCACCGCCGATCGAGCTCCTTTTACGCGAGTGATGACAGCGATAAAAAGGATTTTTATCTGTATATATCGTCGCTTCTTCACTCTTTTTTCTGAATTCCCGATCCTGTCATCTCCTCGTTTTGGGCTCTCTTTAATCCCCTCTTTTAGGCGCGCTCTCATTGACTGGGTTGCTTCTGCTTGCGTGTGGCTGTGTGTGTGATTGCATGAATTGATCATCGACGAGAGGTGAACCAGTCTGAAATTCTGAATCGGCGCGGTCGGTCGGTCGGTCTCACACGAAACGGTCCTTTGGGGGCTAGCTAAACAAGTGTTTCCAGAACATTGATAAACTAATTCCAGATCGTCAGCTGCCTGAAATTATGGAACACAAGACGGTACTGATCAAGGACCAATTAATTGACGGCCAGACTAGTTAAGCAATGTAGTACTATAATCCATATCAGCATATATTATAACATGGTCCGTATTACATGGGGCGTGGCCGTGACACGATCGAAGAATCTGGGCACGAACAAGAGCCTACTAAGCACGAACTGACTTATTTCGGCGCCTGATCGGCCAGTCGCCAATCGTGTCGTTGGGCATGTGGCAGTCTAGGCCTTTGGGTGTCACTGCTCGCTAGTACTGCCCAGTCATGATTCTCAAAAAGCCTGCTTCGTGCGTACTACGCTAATGTGTCGTTGGGCATGGCAGTCTAATTCCTCTGGTCGTCGTCCTGGCTTTCGGCCGCATCATTATTCCGGAAATCGCGGTGTTATGAGCTCTAGATGGGCAGTTTGATTGACACATGCCAAAGTGCAGTTTGTTCCTTTCTGCCATTAGATTATGGAATAACGTGAACCATACTACCATCGGGTTAATCATGTGTGCTCGTGGTCGGAGCACCACCGACTAAATGACTAGTCAGCAATGTACAAATATACTACTATGTCTCTGAAAGTTTATTTAGTTCATGGAGTATTTGCTTTCACTCATTCATGGCGTCTTCAAAGTTCAAAATAAAGTGTGGAGCCAAACAATATTCTACACTAATAATGTAGAGAAAGATAGCAAATGGATGATCTAGCTGGGAATAGGTTATCTCGGAAGTCACAGTAGTTAACCCAAATCGGCTAACCAAGCTAGACCAACCGAACTAACATGGCCCATGGGCCATCGGAGAGCAACGCACCGTAACAGAGGAAATTGAATAGCTCAGTGCTTACAGTGAAAATACAGCACCCTTTATAGTAGATGACAGTACAATTTTCTGCTGCATTGATTTTACTAGTACTTGGGACTTGCAGTTCTGATCCATCAGATTCAGCATTCAAGCGGCCACCTGGTCACCATTGACGGGCAGACGATCATAGCAGCTGCGTTACATGACGTACAGAACGGACCACAACAACTCCTTCTGTTCGGTGCTAATACACACAGACCAGAGACAGCGTATGGATTTCAGTACACCAGGCGATAATAAACATCCGCCAGAAACAACAGCTAGCAGTGGCCTATACATGACACGGTAAAAATGAAATGAACCTAGTACCATGGTCCACGGGAGAGCAAAGCACACTTACAAAGGGAACTTGTACAACTCGCAACGGTTACAGTAGAAACATAACATTCTTCATAGAAAACAGTGAACATCTTTACACTGACCTTCGTAGTTCTGACCCATCAGATTCAACATTCAAGCTGCCACCTACAACCCACTGACGAGAAGATAGTTCGTAGCACGACGTCACGTGACATACAAAATTCACAAGAACCGGAAATTCATCATTTGTCTCGGGTCCAGATGCTCCAGCAATCTGAACAGCTAACAAGAACAGCTCGTTTCCCTCCTTCAGTTGACGGCATACATATTTCACTAGGCGAGAATCATCATCAGCCAGAGACAACAGACCGTATGGTTACATCAACGAGAAGTTTCTGAGGTGAATATTCGAACAGAATGGTGGAATGCCAGGGTTAAGATTCCTGTGCATGTGGGCGCATGTTGCTTCTGAAGAGCTCCCCCAGATGATGAACCAACTTCTGGGGCTGTTGCCACCACGTAGATTCAGAAGCAATTGGGCTTCCATACACATCCTCCTGTGTGTGGTCTTTCTTCGTGATGCTATCAGAGAAATCACGCCAGTTAAGCATGGCACGCTTCAGCCGGGATGTTCTCTTACCAGTAACAAGATATCTGGTGTAGTCCCTAGCAAGGCGGTACAACTCCTCTCCTCTGATTATATGGATATACTGCACAACAAAGCAAACATGATTTAGAAATGTGCGTGTGTGTCCGTGTTGGGGGGAATGGGGTACGTGGGGGTAGTCCTTAACATTCACAGCCACAAGTGTGTTGTGGCAGAAAAGAATTTGTGCAACACCCTTGTCTTGGGCATATGCTAGTTTAGTTCCCCATATATTTAGAACAGCGCTAGTAATGAAGACGACTGCAAGAAAATATATGGGAAATACACCGATCAATCAACATCCCTAAGCTTCTCTAGTACGGAGGGTACTTTCATCTTTTTACTCATAAGTTAGTCCACGTAGATTACTATTTATGGGAAATACAAAAACAGCAGGCACAAAGAAATAGTGAGATCTTTGACAAAAGCGGGAACCACATGGATATTTTTCTCACTTTAGGAGAATGGAAATCTAACTATTCTGGACTTATTATCAGTATTATCCCTTCCAAGTCAGCTAAGTACATAAGGAGAAAGAGGTGTTTAAAATAAGAAATATATAATGCTATCCTCATGTATTTTACAATCACATATGGCTAGGAATAAACAGCAAAAGGTTTGCACATCAAATTATCCAAGTGCATGCTTAACATAGTATATCTAGGCATCATATGACACTCAGAACTATCATATAAAAATAAAGTAATTCAGAATTAAGGACAATGGCAATGAATGGAGCAATGAAATTACCGTGAGGACAAAAGCGACGGTTGCTAACAAAATTTGGACCATTTCATACAATGACTCCGTGAAAGATTCATCCTCTGGGCCATCAGAACCACCACCACTGCCTCCATAACGGTTATTATTTCCACCATTTCCACCTGATCCTTGTCCTGTAATCTTAGCAATTTGCTCCATCAGCAAGCCTTGTATGGACCATTGCTTTTTTGCTCCATCCATTGCCTTGTTCAAAGATTCCATAGAGAATGGCTGAAAATAAAGCAACAATTTACCAGATGGTTCCATAGAGCAATTGTGTTTAACAAGCTTAATGTACTAAACATGCTTGTTGTGTGTCATATCAACTGTCTGATCCATGAATTCTAGCCAAAACAGGGTTAAGAGCACACTGCGTTTTACAATGTATCCCTACTGCCTGAAACTAATGTTTTCCTTCTAACATCAATAACAAATTTCCACAGTACTGAACAAAATCAAACTTGACATCTACTAAGCTGTAAAGACTAAAGAATCACAGGCTTCCAATACAAGTCTTGTACAAAAATAAAAGAAATGATTGATCATAAGAAAGTTGCAAAGGCTACTTACATCATTGACAGAATCAAGGTTTCCCTTCCCGCTTGAGGCATATACAGGACCAAGCCTTTTATGGCAAGCAGCAACAACAAGCCTTGGGTATGCATTCTCTTGCAGCTTGCAGGATCTAGAAGAACGTTGCCATACAGAATGTAAATGAAGTATGTTGCATGTCCTCCCAAGACCTAATGGCCTGTCCAAAGTGAGTCCACCATGAGGCTTGCAAGCTGTAGCTTGGCAGCAGTTCATGTTTGTACTTCTTGAATTCTAGAATTAACTAATACCAAACCTGCAGGTTAAAAATAGGAAGAAGTATACACTAAATTAGGAATAAGAATGTCATATATAGAACAGAATCAAGTATCAACTGAACCGATCTAATTCAGAATAATAGATTTCTTTGCTTTTCAAAACACTCTAGAACAGATTCACCAGAAACCAGTTTTACTTTTTAAACAAATATGCAGGTGCAATCCCCTAATGGTATGAGCTAAATTAAGCATGTACGTTTCTCCAAAATTTATTTCCAATCAATGAACTGAGAGTGATCGCAAGGATTTGGATTTTTTTTTTAAATCCCCAATTATATAGAGCGAAACTCCTCACGTTCAGAGAGGATTATGAACTCCACCTGAACGAAGTTTGTAGGGATTTCAAACAACCACAGAACTACCCGAAAAGCTAAGTAAAGAAAATACAACAGACCACCGTCATGAGACCACACTTGGGACACTAATGCAGGCTGAAATATAGCATTCGTTTCACATATATTCTCAACACTCTTTGACATGATGAACCCTAATAAAATTAGAATGTACTACCCAACAAGCAAAAAATCATGTCAGTCGCACCAATTCGGTGCAGCTCATAGCCTCATAGACAGGGTCAGATCTAGATGGTGTACCCGGTGAGCAACGGCACAACACCCACAAATTGTGAACGTCAATGGAAGTTAATTAGTAATCACCCCTGGATGAAAACAATCCCGTACCTCGAAACCAAATGGACAAAGACTGCGGACGGGGTGGAGACAGCGGGATCGCGATGTCCCGGGGAGGAAGACCGGGAACGGAAATGGAGATGCTGGGTGGGGGGAGAGAGAGGCGGGATTGAGGCGCCGGCGGTGACGCTAAGGTACGGCACGGCGGCAGCTGTAGGGCATGGTGCTAGCCTAGTCTGTATTTCGAGCCGCGTTGGATGGGAGGGAGATGAAAGAAAGGTACGGGGAGAGTAGAGTTTGGCTCTGCGGCGCCACAACGAGCTCCCGGCCGGTGGAGTGCGGGGACGCGGAGTGGGGAGAGAAGGATTGGATTGCGTCGTCTTCTCAGGCAGTCAGGCTACAAGGAGGGCCCCATTTCATACCAGGTTGGGCATGTTTAGTACTGGGCCTACTTCACGCCAACAGGCCCAACACATCTTAGGGTGCTGTTTGAGTAGTTTTTTCCCCTTAATAAAGCTGTTCTTTGTCTCTTTGAGTAGTCATTTTTTAACCCCAGGTGTTTTCTGAGCCGATTTCTAATCCAATATCTATACAGCATTGTTTGAATGACCGTCATGCGGCCATGCACCTGTGATTTTATCAACAACTCCCAATAAGCATAAAGTGTATCAACCGAAGGTGGGGGCTTTTCTGCTCGGTCAATGAGTTTGGCTCGGCCAGGTTGACGAGCCATAAGAAATTTAGGTCTGTTAAAAAACTCCCCCGAAAATAAAAAGATGTTTATGTAGCTGACTTTTGCAGACAGCACGCTCACCATGGACGATTTGGTGGGGAGTATCAAATGTATATTTTGCAATAAAGTTAAGACGACCGTCGTTTCTTAAATTTGCTATGGCAAAGTGTGTGTTGGGGTAGTTGAATGTACTGTTGACGTTAAGGAATTACCCAGGAGGTTCACTGATTGTATCTGGATTGCTCTATTTTAAGTAAAGAATAGGCACTCAAGAGCAGTTGGTGTGACTGCTTTGGTTTGGTCCATTTGGAAAACCAAATTTGTGTTAAGTAACTTTTATCATACTTTTCCTTGTGATTCAGTGAGTGTGGTGTTTTAAATATCTCAGTGATGATCTTATTGGGTTGGTATGGAGTTACCAACAAGATAGACCATAGCTAATTAGCTCAACAAGATAGACCATAGCTCAACGGTTGTATTGAAAGTTGTATTGAAATTGACCGACAAAAGTTGTGGCCTTTTTGATGGAAGTAACATAACAAGAGGCATTATCTTGGTTATGTTTGTGTGGATGAAGTTTTCATCTCGAATGGTGTATGCGTGTGTGTGTGTGTGTGTGTGTTAAGTATGGGCTTATTTCTCTTAGATGAGGTGAACGTAAGAAGCATATGCTTTTAATCCGCATAAAAGGCTTCAAAACACCACAATCACAATGGAGCCGAGAGCACACGCTCTAGCCTAGAAAAAATCCGTCTAAAGGTCAAACAAATGTGAACAATTTAACACATGTACATGTTTGGTATTATACACTAACTCATGATTGAATATCACAAGAAGTACATAAAAAAATAGTGCTCCCAAAATCGCTTTTTACAACACTACTTTTGAGGCCGCAAATTGTGTCTTTTGTTCATATATAATTTTGCTGACATACAAAATACATAAGCATGTACAATGTAGAAAAATAAGATTTATTCGGTTGTTCAAAACAATTTTTTATAAATTTACTGTTAATCTAGGAGCATATACTCCGAGAAGCCAAAACGCCATCCTCTCAGACACGAGCCTTTTTATTACCAGTTTCATATAAAATGGAAATAGAGTCGATAGGTAAAAAACAATCACGACATTGTCATCTTTAATTCAAACAGAATAGACTCTAAGCACAAGAGTAAGAAAACTATGAAAACTGAAATGTCATGCATGGGATACCTTTAGAAATTTAAAAAATACAAAGTTGAAGTGGCAATTGACTATCACGCAAGAAAATGGCACAAAAGAAATAAAACTTGAGTTAAAATGTCATATTTGGTTTCCTGTAAAGTTTTTTGTAGCGATGAAGAATAGTGTAAAATCTCTATAATATATCTATACATATATATGATGCCCTGGGCGTCTTCTAGATGCATGGTCCATCCATGTCTATTTGGATAGAAATCCAACGGATATGGAAACTGCCTTAGGGGTACCGGGATTGCTCGGATTGACCGACTAAGAAAGGTTATCTCACGAGTCTAAAATATGACTTGGAGTTATACTAGCAGACGGATTCGTATGACCAAGACACTACTCTATGACTATATACGAATCTGAAGGTCCGAAGACTAGGCCATGACAAATAGACATAGGCCAATCTTGATTTCCATGTGTCATAATCTCAAAGCCTCAACAACTTGTAGATCCCATATGAACTTGTTAAGACCCCTTCATTATCACTTGAGATCAATACAATATAAACAATCGCAGAACAATTATCTTCCTAATTCATCTTGTCCCCATGACAAACACTTCGATACTCGACCCCCCCCCCCCCTCTTTTGTCTATGTGCATGCACTTCTACATTCCTAAGATCCTATGTTCACAAATCGTTGACACGTGGAATAGCCCACTCATAGTAAGCCACCTAACATAGGCATTTCCCTATTCCAAAAGTAGTGTACTTTTTTTAATATAGGAACCGTATTCCCTAAATCTCCTAAATGTATCTTTTAATTTAATTATGGGAGCATCGCAGGGATACAAGATAAATCTTAGACATACATTCCTTTGTTCCAAAGAAGATAATGTAATATTTTATAAGAATTGAACCCTTTACCATTCCTATTTTTTCTTTATCAAACTATGCCAATGAAAATAACATCGTTTTCAATGGGCTCAAGTGTGTTTAAGGTGAAAAGTTCACATATATTCAATTTCTAGCTGTCCAGAAAAGCACTCAAATCAAACACATGTAGGCAGGGGAACACTGTCAAGCGTCGGGTCACCGGAAAGAGAACACGTGCAATTGCAAGGAGAAGGCGGCGAGAAACAAAACCCATCTAGGGTTCCGTCCCTCTCGCCGGTGATGCCGTGCGTCCGCTCTCCTCCGGTGGCCTTCGAGCCTTGGAGGTGTGGCGGACCATGTCGCTCGCCGGCGGGAGGTTTTACGTTTTTTAGCCTGGTTTTCAGTTTCTTTGTTAGGGTATTGAGGCGGCGGCTACATTGTGAAGTTAGAATAAGGTCCTCCAGCTCTATCCTCACTCCTGTGGTGCATCTAGCGCTAGCGGAGAACATGTCGAATCGTGTGTCCGACGAATCTCGCGGGATCTAGTCCATTTTCGTATTTGTTGGTGTGTTTCATGTCAGTCTATTTTGATTTACAGTTGTTATCAACGTCGATGGTTGCTGCTCTGCTGCGCTGGTCCTTCGTGATCTTAGCTTGACGAGTTCCCGTGTATCTGTTGCAACAAGCTCTACTACGACAAGTTTTGTCCGGCACTATGATGGAGGGACGAAGACGGCAGCGCACCATCGGTTCGTGCTAGTCTTTGTAGTCGTCGCTTGGTGGTCTAAGGACTTATTTGTATTTTTTTACTTTAGGGCCTTTTTGTACTATTGTTGATTATTTTTCATAGATCGGTGGCATTTTGCAAAAAAATAGTAGTGTAGTTTTTTAATATAGGAATCATATCCCAAATCTCCTAAGTTTATCTTCTAATTTAATTATGAGAGCATCGTAGGGATACAAGATCAGTCTTAGATGTACTTTCCTTTGTTCCAAACAAGACAATGGAATATGTCCCGATATGATTTGAACCCTTTGTCACTCCTTTTTTTTCTTTATCAAACTGGGCCCATGAAAATAACGTCGTTTCAACGGGCACGAGTGTGTTTAACGTGAAAAAATCACCTTTTTCTGCATGCATTCGTTGGCGAGTACTGTATAATCTGACACTCGATTCACATCAATTTTCCGCTGTCTAGAAAAGCACTGAAACCCCACACATGTAGACAGAGGAACACTCTCAAGCATCCGGTCACCGGAAAGAGAACACATGTACTGTAACTGCCAAGGGGATGGACATGTCACCCCAAAACCACAAGGCCACGACTATTCTACCACAAGCCACCCTTGTGTGTGCAGTTCAATAGATGACCATCACCGGAGACGAAGCTTCTTCCGACCATACAAGTAGGGGCTTCTTTCTCTTTATTGTTGAACTTAAGCATATGCTTTTCATCTGCATAAAAGGCTTTAAATCACCACAATCACAATGGAGCCGAGAGCACACACTCCGGCCTAAGAAAATACGTCTAAATGTCAAAAAATGTGAACAATTTAACACATGTACAGGTTCGTATTATACACTCACTCATGATTGAATATCACAAGAAGTCCATAGAAAATAGTGCACCCTTACAACACTACTTTTGAGACCGCAAATTGTGCCTTTTCTTTACATAATTTTGCAGACATGCAAAATACACAAGCATGTATAATATGAAAGGGTATGATTTATTCGGTTGTTTAAAACTGTATTTTTATGAATTTACTGTTAAATCTAAGAGCATATACTTCCGGAAGCCAAAACGTCATCTTCTGTAACACAAGCCCTTTTATTACCTGTTTCATATAAAATGGAAATAGAGTCGATAGGTAAAAACAATAAACATTGTCATCTACAATTCAAACAAAATAGACTCAGAGCACAAGAGTAAGAAAACTATGAAAAATGAAATATCATGCATGCAGGATTCATTTAGGAATTAAAAAAAATACAAAGTTGAAGTGGCAATTGGCTATCACGCAAGAAAACGACACAGAAAAAAATAAAACTTGAGTTAAGACTTCATTTTTGGTTTCTTGTAAATTTTCTGTAGTGGTCAAGAATAATGTAAAATCTATATAATATATCTATACATATATATGATGCCCTACGCGTCTTCTAGATACATGGTCTATCGAGCTGTATTTGGATATATATCCTAGGGATACGGAAACTGCCTTAGGGATACCGAGATTGCTCGGACTGACCGTCTAAGGAAGGTTGTCTCACGAGTCTAAGAGATAACTCATAGTTCTACTAGAAGACAAATTCGCATACACCAAGACACTACTCCATGACTATATAAGAATCAGAAGGCCCTGCGAAGACCAGGCCATGGCAAATAGACATAGGCCAATCTGGATTTCCACATGCCATAATCCCAATGCCTCCACGACTTGTTGATCCCATCTAAACTTGTTAAGATCCTCTTGATGATCACTTGAGATCAATACAATATATGCAATTGTAGGACAATTACCATCCTATATCCTCTTGTTCCCATGACAAACACTTCGATACTAACCTCATCCCCCATCTATTATCTACCTGCATGTACTTCTACATCCCTAACATCGACGACTATGTTCACAAATTGTTGACACATGGAATAGTCCACTCATAGTAAGCCACCTAAGATAGGCGTTTCTCTATTGCAAATAGTAGTGTGGTTTTTTAAATATAGGAATCATATTCCCTATATCTCCTAAGTTTATCTTTTAATTTAATTATGGTAGCATCATAGGGACATAAGATTAATCTTAGACGTACATTCGTTTGTTCCAAACAAGAGAATGGGATATTTTCCTATAGGAATTGTTTCTTTATAAAATTGTGCCAATGAAAATAACGTCGTTTTTCAACGGGTTCGAGTGTGTTTAACGTGAAAAGATCGCCTATATCTATATGCATTCATTGGCGAGCACTGTATAATCTGACACTCGATCGACTCAATTTCCAGCTATCCATAAAAGAACTGAAACCCAACACATGTAAGCAGCACAAAAATGTCCATAAAATCACAACATTATCACCTTCAGTTCAAACATGATAGACTCGAAGCATAAGAGTAAGAAAACTATGAAAATTGAAATGAAATGTACATTGGATTCCTTTAGGAATTAAAAACATACAAAGTTGAAGTGGCAATTGGATATCACCCAAATTAACAAAGACGAACTTAATTAAACAGATCGAGGTGTCTGGAATGGAATCGTTGTAGTGTACGGGTTTTTTAAATATAGGAATTGTATTCCCTAAATCTCCAAAGTTCATATCTTTTAATTTACTCATGGGAGCATCGTAGGGATAGAAGGTCAATCTTAGACGTACAGTACATTCCTTTGTTCTAAACAAGACAATGGAATATTTTCATATAGGCATTGAACCCTTTAACAGTACTATTTTTCTTACTTTATCAAACTGCGCCAATGAAAATAGCGTCGTTTTCAACGGGCTCGAGTCGAGTGTGTTTAATCTGAAAGATCACCTATCCGGCTATCCCTATATGCATTCGTTGGCGAGCACCGTATAATATGCCACTCGATCGGCCTCAATTTCCAGCTGTCTAGAAAAGCACTGAAACCCAAGACATGTGGGCAGAAGAACACTGGCAAGCGTCAGGTCACTGCAAAAGTAACACATGTACTGTAAAATGCCAAGGGGATGTCACCCCACAACCACAAGGACACGACTATTCTACTACAAGCCCCCCTTGTGTGTAACAGAAGATCGACCACCACCGGGGCCAAAGCTTCTTCTGACCATACAAGATGCACTCGACACTGCATCTGATCAAAGTAATACTACTACTGTAAGAGGTTTTATGCTTGCAAATTTGTTCAGTAAATGAAGCAAGATGCACTCGACACTGCACACTACTGTCCGAAGAAATCCCTTCGGTCGGCACTACCAGCGGAACGGGTTGTGCTTCTTGAACTCGGCCATGACGTCGGCGACGGATCCCGCCGCGGCCGCGATGGTCACGAGGAGGCACACGGCGCTGAGCGCCTGGAGGAAGAGCCACTTGGTGCTTCCCCGCGGCACCCGGTGCTGCGCCATGTACATCTCCACGGGGAAGTACACGGTGAGCGGCCAGAAGGAGATGGCGCCGATGAGCCCCACCACGGAGCCGAAGAATGGCATCAGCATGGACACGGCGGTGGTGACGCACACGTACGCCGTGCGCCACGTCAGCCGGAGCGGGCACACGTTGACGCGGAGCCGCGTGGGCCAGAGCGTGACCTCCCTCGTGGCCACGAACGCGCTGTCGGGCCAGGCCGCGGCGGCGCGCAGCTCCACGTAGGCGAAGATGGGCTGCGTGATGACCTGGTACGTGCCGACGAGGTGGACGGCGACCGCGGCGTTAGCTATATCCAGCAGCCAGAAGGGCTCGAAGAAGCCGAAGCCCGTGAGGAGGTTGTCTGGCGCCCCGTCGCCGAACGCCGCGTACCCGACGCACCCGCACAGGAGGTAGATTATCGTCGTCGCCGCCACGCTCACCGCCGTCGCCTTCTTCATCACCTTCGCCTCAGACGGCGACGCAGCCTTTAACGTGTCCTGTAATAAGGAGCAGATCATCAAACACACCAGGCATAACGACGTACGGCAATAAGCAAATTAACAAAGACGGACCACAGATCGAGATGTCTGCAATGGATAGCGACTTGCTTGCCTGGATCTCCAGCAGGACGATCGAGAAGCCGTAAGCGAAAGCCATGTTCCCGAACGCCTGAAGACTGCGCCAGAGTTTCTGCGTCGCCGTGACACTGCCGGCGGCGCTGATGCCGACGGCGACGCCGGTGACGCCGCCCCGGATTCCCCCGTTCGCTGCAATTTCGTTGCATATTTATGTTACCACTTGCAAGTTCCAGCAATCGATTTTTAATTTTATTCTACATATGGATACGCGTCTAAATTAATGCATTATCCATTCCACGCGGGCACGTACCTATAATCTGCGCGACGCCGAGGGAGATTCCGATGCTTGAGTAGGTGAAGGACATGACGGTGGCGAGGGTGGAGAGCCACCACATACTGTCCAGCCCGGGGATCTGCGAGAAGGCGATCTCCATGACGCCGTAGATGGCAATGTACGGGCTGATGGAGCTGTGGCACTCGCTCTTGTGCCCTTCTTCGTGGTAGCAACCCGCCCTCTTGATCGCGCTAGCAACGAGAAAATGTCAAGAAAAAAACGTAAGGATTTATTCGCAGAAACAAAACAAAAAAGGTAGGAAGTCGTGGTGGAGTGCGATTTAGTGCAGGTGAGGACTTACAGCATGCTGGCGGCGGCGGCGATGGTGATGCCGATGCCGATACCGAAGAGGTTGGCGAACTGGATGGCGCCGCAGAGCTTCACCTTGGACCCTCCCAGGGTGGCGCGGACGGCGGCCATGTAGGTGCGGTTGCGCGGGCCGGACACGGGATCTCCGGAGCGGTAGCAGTCGGCCAGGAGCGCCGAGGTGTAGTAGATGACGGCGGCGAACAGCGTCATCACGGCGGGGCCGCCCACCCAGCCCAGCTGCGCCACGCCCCACGCCAGCGACAGCACGCCGGAGCCCAGCACCGTGGTGATGATGTGCGCGCTCGCCGTCCACGCCGTGCCCGTGCGCCGCGGCCGTCCGTCGTCGTCGAGGTCGTCGCCGCCGAACCGCTGCGGCTTCGACATCTCCATGGCGTGGGACATGGCCGGAGTCAGAGAGACCAGGGGATAGGAGATTGTTGGAAAGCAGAGGAGGATCCGGACGAAATGAAATGATGAGTACTTGGACGGCAGGATTCGAGATTTAAAGAGCTCTGATGCTGGTAGCCATTTATTACTTACGATATCGCGTCGAATATATACAGACCGAACAATGGTGGCATGCAGAATCAATACTGGGCGCAATAAATTACTGCCACTACACAACAGGCAGTCCTAGTTGTCACCAAACCTGACAAGCATTGCAATGTGTGAACGAAGGAATGAAAACCAAAACATGTTTCCACGGAGAGTCAATGCCGAGGGATAAAGGAATCACCTACCCACTAATTTCTCTCTTGAATGTGGGACGTTGGATCTACATCAAACGGTCTGTGTTTTAACTACTAAGAGAAGAGTGGTTACCTTGGCGGGTATTAAAAAAAGAACCTCTAAGAGAGAACAATCAACTGTGGTACTATATGACTGGAGTTGGTTTTGTTCCGTAAACCGACTCCGCATACACCTCAGTCTGTCAAATTCGACTCCTGATTGAGCGTTCGGAGTCGGCTCCGTACTAGGAACCGACTAAGAGACCCGCTACACCAAGTTCAAGGTCAAGTATATGGTTGTCGTCTTTAGAGAAGAGAGCACCTAGTCGCACGAGAAGGTATCAAAGTGTTGACAGTCAAGCAGAAAGGACAGTGCTTCCATGATGAAAGCATCGAAGTAGATGAGCACCCGAGTTGTAAGAGGGATATGGGAGTGCATATGAAGAATTTGTCTGGAAGGAGAGCTCGATTCCATGATGAAGGAAGACCACTAACACGACTAAAGTCACACGAGGGGTACATGAGTGATGACGATCTAGATAGAAGAAGAGCTCCATCACCACCCGTGATTACGTAATCAAGGGGTCATCAAATCGGTTGTCATCTTGACTTGCGATCTTTTACATGTTACACCATTGCTACTTGCAATCTTGACTGCTAAATCTTGTGATGTGGATGTTGTTTTGTCATTTTTATGTGTGACGAACTTATGGTGTGAGACATGATGATGATCATGTAATATTGATTATAAAAGTTGTGTATATAACTCTACAACCATTTTATAAAAGAAAACTGGCTCTAAATTTAGAGATATGTAGCTGGATCCACTTAGTAAACCGATTGTGAATTCCAAAGTTGGTTTTCGTGTCAATTTTTCTTTTTGTTGAGAAAACAATATTCTAGGCGTCTTCAAAACTGTCTTCGGTGAAATTAAGTATTAGCTCTAATCCACTAGAGTCAATAGGAAAAACCGTTTAAGAGCATTGTTCCATAACCGACATAAAGCCATGTTCTATACTAGTGTATCCAATGACATGTTTTCATAACCATGTTGGTCAGATATTACAGAAACACCTACACGGACATTCTCGCACCGAGTGGACATGCTATCAATTCTGATCAAGTGATTCCTTCGAGTGTGCGGCATGTCATCTATCAAACGGCCAACAGGTCCTGCTAGAATTCTGGTTATAAAAATTATAAGTACAAATTTAAACTTATAGGATTTTGTTTCAAAAGGTAACAATAGGATTTTTGTTCTGTAGGATCTTGTTCTACTAGGGCTTAGTTTTATTTCTATATTCTTAATTTATGGATATGCTTATGAATACAACGGATAAACCTAGATAATTATGGAAAGTTATTATCACTCCATGCTTGGAAATGGTGGTAGTCTTTCATAATTGCCTCTGGATAAGGATGACAATATTTTCTCCTTGACCCGCCTTTTACATTTATAACTAAAAATAATAAGTACCATAGTCGACTACATTTTCCCACCACTTTTTTTTGAGGGAACATTTTCGCACGACTTATTAGAAGGAGGTTCTGCGAAATGGTTGAGGGCATGCAAAGTCGTTGAGGTAGCACCTTCCGGGTGTGGTCAAACTTGGCTCGTATTCAAAAGCTATTGTGGTAACCGATCAACCTTGTATCACAAGTAACGGATCATTATTGACCTCCTTATGCAAACGGGAGAAGATTTGAGCTTGTCAATAATTAATGAGGAAAGGGTAAAGAAATATCAGGAAAGCATTCCCAGCATTGTCACAAAAAGAAAGCATTCCAACGGTGTTAATTTTGGAGTGCGGCCGGTTTACAGCTCTCTAATACTGGTTCAACGGGATTTGAAGAACTGTTTAGCACGTTTATTTCTCCTCTTTTCATGGATGGTCTTCAAAAGATCTAACCATTCGTGATATTCCTATTTGGGCGTCTGAGAGTGCTGGGTTTACAGCTCACATGTGCAATGCTTGTTCAGTTTGGTCAAATTGGGTGACATGAGAAACCAACGTCCACAGGCCATGTCACCTGTGACTTAACGTGACTCACTGCAGATATTGGTGACGTGTTATAGATAGAGCGATCTGGCATTTTGCTTCCCTAGCATTTGTACAAAGAGATAAGAAACCGCTCTTGTCTTTTTTTATTTTGTCAACTTTAACTTGTGTCCGGCACTCTATCTGCAGGATGGTTTGGATAGGCATTGCTTCATAAATGGTCACCACCGCCATATCTCTTCGAGTCTTCGGCTCCTGGGGTTACTCAACCCCACCCATAAGGTCTCAAGCGGGATGCACTCAAAATCACAAAATAAACAAGAAGTGGGATTCAGGTGGAGTTTCACACTACTGCAAAATGGCCTACTGGTGACGCACATCCTATATGTGGCGCACGGCTGTGCACCACCATCATCACACCACTGATATTTATCAGTGGCGCATGAGCTCATGCGTCATGGATAACATAAATATCAGTGACGCATTGCGGGCAGTACGTCATGGATAATCGCTGCACACTAACATAATTCCACTATTTGTGGCACATTTTGCGGCGATGCGCCACTGATAGCGGTGCCACTGGTTTTATGTATTTTGGTCCAGACTGGCTCCTAATTCTTCTGGTAAACATCAGTAACGATAGGAGGGGCCTTGTTTTGATGATTCTCTAGAGGGCTTGGCATCTACATTGTGATGTTACTCACGACAAAGGGGGGTCGAAAATTTCTGATTCTGCTCATTACTTAGACAGATACCTACAGGAAACATGACAGTCACAAAGGCAAACTACCTACATCAAATACATGTACGTTTTTTTTGAACAGGGAACGGTCCAGAAGGACCGGGTGCATTCATTCATCCATCAGCGGTGGTACACATTTTACAAAAAGGGACAAGAGAAAAACAAAAATTACACACAGGTCCATGCAATTAGCACAACAGTCCTCAGAAAGGTTCCAGGGAACGCAATCGAGGACAAAAGTTCCTCCACCACCGTGCAGCGCACCGCCGCAGTCACCCTCACCGCCACTGGGGATGCAACCACTTAAGGCCATGAGGAGGGAGCCAACTGCGGCGACACGGACAAACCTCCCATACGGCATCTTGGCCAGGAGGTTGATGAAGATCTGGTAGCGCCGGAAGAAGCACAATACCGGCGCCAACAGAGGGAGTGGCTGCCCTATAGCCATGGAATCCAGCACGACGACCTTCCGTCGGCGAAGTGCCGAAGATGAACTCCCCAACAACAGGAGCCCCTGCCTGACAACATTGGATGACGACGGTGAAGGAGCCGTCGAGAAGTTGCTCCACCTGGGCGCTGCACCCGCGCCACACAACACCAGCGCTCTAGATCCGCCAAAGAAAGGGTCCCTGCTCCTCCTCCCCTCGCCACCTCGGTCGGCTGGAGAAGGAGATGCGACCCAAACTTTGAAGATCTAGGGAACCCCCCACCAGATCTTCGCTTCAGAAGAAGCCGCGATGGCCTGCACCCTCCCCTCACCACCATGGCCGGCCAGAGGGTGCCCGAACGCGGATCCATACCTCCACAGAAGATGGTGGCCGCAAACGACAACTTTATTGAAAGATGTGTCGGCGCTCGTGATGTCCTCAGCTTTGGCAATTTATGCGTAGTGTTGGAATCTGACAACGCAGCTGTTGTGGAGGTGATCAAGAGAAAAAAATCAAAATTTGGCAGGTCTCTGGCGTACTTACAAAGAGATTGAGACTCTGGAAGCTAGGTTTGACAAGTTAAAGTTCGCAAAATTAGAAGAGAGAGTAACCAGGCAGCCCATGAGCTAGCCAAATTAGCCAGAATGGCTGCTATCAACAACGTCTGGATGGGGCATGTCCCAACAGAGATCAACGATTTTGTCTTAGCTGACTCTCTAAACTGTGACATTCCGATATAATGAAACTCTCTCTTTCCCTCAAAAAAATACAAAGAATAGACTAGAGAGATGATGAAAGCTATGTGGAGGAACCACATGCGAGAGGAAGGTAGGTGGAAGAAACCGATGAAGGCCTTGTACCAATGCCCATCTTGCTCACCATCGTTGAGGTTCTACTCTATTTGATCGTAGTTTAGGTGAACAATTTGTTTGTAATGTTTGTAATGTGGTGACTAACTTGCTATTCGATCGGTCTCAGGATCTAAGCTTGTGCAACAATCCGTTTCTTGACGCTACTCAATTGGTCTCAGATTCAAATTAATGTGATGAAGTACAAACGCGTTTGGTCTTATCATTGTCATTGTGTATACATATACATGTATAATAACTGTACAAATATGAGAGCAACGTATTAAAAGAAACTGTAGCTGTTGCCGCTGAAATTATCCACTTGTTTCAGACAGTCCTCCCACTTGTCGTAGACAACTGGACCCAACATTTGTACACCACGTACCACTTTGCCCATTTGTGTACACAAGACATATATATTGTGCAACGGAAACCAAAGGGCTGACATGCATGTTCACAAAAACTACAAAACAACAAAATGAACATCATGCAAAGCCATTGCAACAAATATGAACTAGGGCCCATACTTAGAGTGGATACAGAAAATCTCAGGGATGGTGTCAGTGAACCAAGTAGGATGCATAAGGTATATATTTTTGCATATCATAAGGCTCATTGAGGCCACCCCCAGGATCACATCCGAAATCAAGACACACCTGTAGTGGCACCCCTAGTATTTTAATCATCAGCCGTTGCAACAAATAAGAACAAAAACTATGAACATCAAGTACTAGAGCCTCATACTTAGAGTGGACATAAAAGTCACAGGGACGGTGTTAGCGAGCCATGTAGGATGCACAAGATATGTATTTGTGCATATCACAAGGCTCGCTGCCTGATACATTGCAAATGTATCAATATTTTTTGATGTTCCATGCTTGGTTTTATCTACTTTCTTGTGTTTTGTCCACACTTTGGAGTACTTTTCATATGATTTATTGGACTAACCTCTTAACAAGAGCCACAATGCCAGCTGCCTATTTTCTGCTGTTTTTGGTTCTAGAAAGTCAGAAAATGAATATTCTCAGAATTGGACGGGACAAAAGCCAAAGTTAATATTTTACCGGAAGACTCACGGAGCCAGAATACAAGACGGAGGAGGGCCAGGGCCTGGCCACACCATGTGGTGGCGCGGGCTAGCCCTGGCCGCGCCACCAGGTGGTGTGGGCCCCTCCGGCCTCCACCGGCCTTGCCCTTTCGCCTATAAGAAGCCCCAGATGCGAAAACCCTAAACAGTCAAGCCTCCAGCCACGAAAAGTTCCGTAGCGCCGCCACCACCAAAGGGGAGATTCGGGGGACATAAAGTCTCTATTTTGGCACCCTGCCGGGACGGGGAAGTGCCCCTGGAGCCATCTTCACCACCATCTCCATCACCATTGCTGATTCCCATGATGAAGAGGGAGTAGTTCTCTCTCGAGGCTAAGGGTTCTACTGGTAGCTATGTGTTCATCTCTCTCTCTGTATGCATGATCATATTGTGATCATGAGCTTTGTAATCAAGTAGATCTACCTTGCTACTCAAGTGCTTTAATAGATCTCTGCTCTCCCCATGTGTGTGAAGTTGACAGTGTGCACACCATGGTGGCACTTAGGCTAGAGATTACAAATACTTGTTACGAGTTATATTTGGAGTTGGATGTCTTTATGAAATTGTGGTGTTTGTTGGACCTATCTAGTGCTCAAGGTGACAGTGTGGGGTTTTCTAGATGGGAAAGATGAACTTTGAGGTGTGCTGTTATAGCCCTACCAACGATTAGAGTGTCCAACCGGAGAGTAGTTCAGCGTAGTATCATAAAGAGGAATATATTTATATGAGAGTGTTCACTAGTGAAAGTATGATCCCTAGGCCTTGTTTCTTAGCATTGAAACACCGTTTGCAACTAGATCTGTTACATGTTTGCTTGCTTCCATCTTTATTTCAGTTTTACTTTAGTCTTTTCCATGCCATCAAGCTATTTTCTATCACCGTTACTACTTATAATTATCCATACCACTTGTATTTTACTATCTCTTCGCCGAACTAGTGTACCTATACACCTGACAAGTGTATTGGATGTGTTGGGGACACAAGAGACTTCTTTTATCTTGATTGCAGGATTGCTTGAGAGGGGATACCTTTTACCACTTCCTCCCTGAGTTCGATAAACCTTGGGTAATCCACTTAAGGGAAACTTGCTGCTGTTCTACAAACCTCTGCACTTGGAGGCCCAACAACTGTCTACAAGAATAGAAGTGCGTAGACATCAAGCTATTTTCTGGCGCTGTTGCCGGGAGGTAAGTTAAAAGGTATTCACACCGGTGGATTAAAGAAGAAGAACCTCCCATGGCAAACGCCTATTTTCTGGCGCTGTTGCCGGGGAGGTAAAGTAACAAGTACTCACATTCTCCGGTGTGAGTGCTCGAAGTTATTTCCGTTAGATTCTGCAATTTTGTCTTTTTGTTTCTTGTTTTCACTAGTTAGGCTTAATGGAAAACAACAAAAAATTTAGAGAGCTTTATAGTATTTATCTTGAGTTAGGACATGAAGTGTTTGAAGAGAAAAATTAAAAACCTATTGTAACATCCCAAAACTTCAATCCAAGTTTATCAAAGATCAAATCAACCAAAAATGGGGTTAACAAAAACTTTTCCAAATTTAATATGAAAGCATTCATATATGTGTGCATTTAAAATAGGAGTTGTTTGAATTGCCATGATTGAGTGATCCAATGCTTGTAAAATGTTCTTAGGTGATTTAAACATCATCTACATCATTCCCAAACTTTGCCTAAAGAAAATAAATCCAAAAAGAATTAAAAAGGAGGAATGGTCATTTTGGCAAATTTAACTCTCATGCCTACTTTGGCTATTCCTAGTACTCAAAATTTAACAGAAACAATTCTTGATATTTGCACCCCTTGCTAGTACACATAATGAGGTACCAAGGCCCACCTTGGGATATGCTAAAAACATTCTATTAACTATTTTAAATGACAGTTTAAAATTGAATCTAAAGCATATGCATAGATCACCTCCATTTTAAAAACGATCTCTTTGAACTCCACTTTCCAAACCCTTGCAACCAGAGACTATCTATCACTAGTGGAGATCACTCAAAAATTTTGAAACCAAAATTCAAAACTTTTTCTCTTTTGGCCATTTCATCAAACAGCTTGTGTGCACAAATCCGGCCAAATTTAAAACACTGTTTTGAGAAGTGATCTTGGTCACCATTTGTGCCTAACCTTGTCCCCTTGTTCCCTCAGTACCAACCCTACCCTTTGCTAGCCCAGCCACACCCTGTGCACACGACCAAATGGTCATGGCCATTAAGGCCGAGCACCATGAGCACCCCCACCGGCGACATCACGCTACAGCAGCCGCCAACCCCTCTCGGCATGTCTAGCACGTCGCCAGTGGTCCACCTCCACCGCCCACCCAGCCCCAGGCCAGAGACAGAGGGTAGAGCGGCCAGGAACCGCCGCGCCCGAAGCTGGTCGAGCATGCCGACGCCGCCCCCAGAGCACGCCCTGTCCCCGCTCACCTAGACCGCCCCTTGGCACCAGCCCGTGCCCACCGCTCCGCCTCGACCTGGAGAATACCCCAGACACCCCCACTGGCCACCCAACGCCTCACAGCCACCGCTCGCCGTGGCCACCGCCGCCTCTGCCGCGCAGTGCGCCACCTCGCCCAAACCGCGTGCCACCGCCCCTACGGCTGCTTTCAATGCCTAGAGCACCGCCAGGGGACAGCACGTCGATCGCCACCCTTAGCCATGCCTCTACCCCGCCGTAGCCATGTCGCCACCGTCGACTGCCCATCCCGCTCGGTCTCACCGTCGGGCCTATAAAAGGAGCCCTCCCCAGCCTCTCCACTCCACACCATTCCACTCCCCTCACCTCTCTGAACCTCTCCCACCTCTAGCCGGAGCAAGGCGAGCTCTGCCTCGCCGGAATTGGAGCCGGGGCAGCCGTGGCAGGTGGAGAAGGGCGCCGTTGATTGCGACCACCCCAAGCTCCGCCGCGACCATGCCTCGCCTCGCCGTCGTCTTCCACGTCATTTGCCCGCCTTGCCGACCCCCCTGGAGCCCTGGTACGCCCCAGTAGACCCCCACCGAGCCGCTAGGGTTCGAGCTCGCCGGCGACCTGTTCGTCGTCGACGACGACCCTCAGCCGTAGATCTGCCTTCCAATCCTACGGCCCACAGCGCCCGTACCGTTTCGCGTGTTAAGTTCCACTGACAAGTGGGACCCCTCTGTCAGCTGAGCCCCGCGCAGCGGAACGCCACTGGGCTGGCCCATTTCTTTTCCCGCGCCAGCCCACCCATTCAAATCTGGATTTTTCTTTTTTAGTTAAATCTAGTTTTTGTCCAGTATTTCAAAATTGAATTCTGTGAGTTTTACAAATCCAAATTGCATGAAACAAATTTTGCCTGAAAGGTATTAAGATGATCTATCTAAGCACGTTGGGTTTAATTCTTTTAGAGTTGTAGATCTCTCCTAATAAAAATAAGAAGACAGAAGCTTTTCCAACTTGCAACATTTTTATAAAATCAACCAAGTTAGCTTTTGAGTTGATTCCAACTCTCAAAAATCACATTTCACCATATCTATCCAAATATGTAATAATATTAAGGTTTACATGCATTGACTATGGACTAGTACCAAAACAATGCTATATAGGCATTTCTAGTCACTTTAAATCATTTACTAATGAACTTGAACCAAAGTAATGTTGATCCAACCTTTAAATTTCATCCCCACATGTTAGAATATGTGGTGAGGACATGTGTCCACAGGATCCCATATTTTGGTGGTGAATATTAAAATTTAGTTAATATTTCAATGAGTAGAAATTACTTTTCTAAAATAAAAAGGATGAAGCTATTGAAATTTAAACTTGTGATGTTGGTGATGATAATAGATCATCACATGTGTGTCTTAGAATAATATTTAGCCTAGGTAAGTATTGTTTGGTGATTGTGCACTCCCTATGTATTTATAGACGATAGTACCGACCAAGCTCTCGAGGAGGAGGAGTTCTACCAAGAAGAAGAAGAAGAAAACTTCAACCACTGCACCAACCAAGGCAAGCTAGCACTATCCAAGATTTAACCCTTGCAAATTAGTACTTGCAAGTGTAGTACTTAACAAACTAGATGGTTTAGCAAAGATGTCCTAAGCATGCTTTGATCACACTCCCTTTTGACTATTAATACCCCAAGTCTTAGTTACAAGTTTTACCCTTCTTAGGTTATACAAAGTCCTTTACTTGTTTTGAAGGTAGCATAAAAAGTATAAAACTTGACCTATTTAGAACCCTTTAGATGTCATTCTATGGCATGAGATTGAACCCATCTGTTCGACCTTAGTGAACACTTTTAACTTAGTAGTTTAGAGTATATCAAAAACTTGAGTCACTTTAGATGGGAACACTTGGTGAAAATGAACTGTGAAAACCTTGGAATGATGAGTCATTCTATTGAGATGTTTTGACATGTGTTGAGAAACACAAATGGTTGATGATGAGGAAAATGTTGAGGCATGAGCCTTAACCCTTTTATAAAACTGATGGTTGGATTCGGATGCGATACCATTCCAAATTTACCGTACAACCACATTACCTGAATTGGGTAAGGCTTAGCTAGAAATTTATATGCATTAGTATTAGTTCCCTCACGGGAGAGGTTTGAGCTGAGGCTACCTCTCAATGTTGTCCACCTATGCAGTGCCCAAGATGACTGATGGTCATGGTTGGGAGGCCATGCTCATAGGAGAGGTTCTTATACTAGGGTGTGTAAAGGGAAGGTTTGTTTGATTATCTGCATACTAAGTATGATGATTCAGGGTTATCCCTGACATATGTATCGAATCTTGTGGTGAAAGTGTACCACCTCTGGAGAGTGTCAAACTATTCAAATAGCCGTGTCCGCGGTGATGGACAGTTGGAATGGCCATACTGTTTCGTTGTCAGATGTTTTCGAAATACCTTGAAATGAATGATGAATCGTGACTTGACCACAACAGGGTGGTGTTTATGACAATAGTTTCCCAACTTAAGTGATTATAGAAATTTACTTTATCTTTCTTTGCTTCAGAACTCAGCTTAGGTTTCAAACTTATGTTTATAGTTAAACTTAGATCTAGTACTTTAACTTAGAATTCTACTACTTGTTAGTGGTAGTTTGCGAGTACTTAAAGAGTACTCATGGCTTTTGTCCCTGGCTATTATCATGGCCAGACTATGAAGGAGATTATCAAGATGATGGTCAGCATGACGACTATGATAACTAGGACTATCTGCCTTCGTCAACATTGCCTATGCCCCTGAAGATGGAACCCACCGCTACATTATCTTTTATTTCTGCTGCTTGTTGTATTAAGACTAGATCATGAGATCCTTATTTGTGTAAGACCTTATGTATGGTTTGTAATGGATGATGTACTGTGATATCCAATCCGTTATGTCTCGCAAAAATGGTAATCCTGGGATTGCGAGGTATGGCATAACGGGCATGTGGGATTAAAAATCCGGGTGTTGACAAGTTGGTATCAGAGCCATCCTGACCATAGGAGACCCTAGTTAGAATGGACGTCAAACAAAAACTTAGTTTCAAAACCAAAGTGAGTATTTATGTAAAAAAACTATCTCCTCTCTTACCCTTGGGAATTCTTCCTTCTCAAAAATTCATGTTCCTCAAAACTCTTATACTACTACTTAAAATTTGACACACTTGATCACTTCTCTAACTTCCTCATCCTTAATTCTTGTAGATGGAGACTCAGTTCAGCAAGTTTTACTAGTTGGGAAACGGAGGTCAGCTGATCTTCGAGAGGGATCTGGATTCACTGTCGGAGTTACTGGGACGCCCGCATCCGGAGTTTCTTGGAGCTCAACTTCCAGGACCCCCAGGAGGAGACCTACAGTGGCTAGTCACAGCAGATCTTAGAGGAAGCATTGAGGCACCAACTTCTAGAAGAATTCAGTTCTCCGTGAGAGAGAACAACTGGCTAGATGGATTAGCCAGGGCAATGCATGAAGCTCTCGCACGTCTATGTGCCCTCAGCGTCAACAAGACCCAAGGAACCCATTTTGCTCACTATGCAAGACGTGACTTCATGGGACTGCCAATGGAAATGCCGGGCCACCCCGAGTTGAGGCGTCAGGTGGAGAACCTTGACTTCTTGCTTCACGACAGACAGCAGGAACTGGACAATGCCAGAGAGTTAGCCAACCAGAACCGTGCCATTGCCGACCAGAAGGCCCAGACTTTCGCACTGCTTGTCCAAGACCATCAGTCTCTTCGCCGCCAGCGTGCCAAGAAGGATCGCACCATCGCCCTTCTTCGCAAGAAGGTGGCCGACCTCGAGAAGACAGTCAAGGAGCAGGAAGCTCAGCTTGCAGCAAAAGAAGAAGAAGATGAGGGTGAAGACATCCAGGGAGACATGGATTCTTACCTCAGCAACGATGATGATTTTCTAGAGGAGGATGCTGTGGACTTCTACACTAATGATGAGGACTCCGACTTCATCGACGATGAGTAGAGGCACTAGAGCACTATCATAGCCTGAGATGTATCATCTCGTTGTATCGTAGCTTGCAGAATGGTTCTTCAAACCATCTGTTGTCCCTTTGTTTGTTGTGGTGTGTGTTGTATCGTGTGCTTGCTTGCATGAATGAAAATGAAGTTAGTTGAAAAACCTGAGTTTAACTCAAAGTTTTAGCTTTGAAAACCCCAAACCCATGAACCTTATAATTTACCTCTTACCCCTATATCTATCTCAATCCTCAGATGACTCGTGCAAACCAAGGAGGGAGCAGCTCATCGCAGGACCCAATGCTGCAGATCTTGTAGAATCTCCTCGCAGACCGTGAAGCAAGCAGGGCAGAGCGCCAAGCCAACTTAGCAACACTTCAACAGATCACCCAGATGGCTCTCAACAACCAAGGACATGGAAATCAGGACCACCATGGATCCAAACTCAAAAATTTTCAGAACACTAATCCCCCAATCTTCAACCAATCTGTGAACCCACTAGATGCTGATGACTGGTTGCAGACCCTGTAAAACAACCTTGAAGTTGCAAGAGTTGATGAAAATTAGAAAGTTCTCTTCGCCACCCACTATCTGGCGAGAGATGCCAGAGCTTGGTGGAATAGCATCCGCAATATGAACCGTGGTCAAGTGATGACATGGGAAGCATTCAAAGTCAAGTTCAGCCGCACCCACGTGCCGCAGGGTCTAGTCAACTGGATGAGAGATGAGTTCCGCGAATTGAAGCAAGGAAGAATGACTGTGGTGGAGTACCGTGACAAATTCCTATCACTTGCCAGATATGCACCTGATGAGATCAACATGGAGGCCAAGAAGGAGAGATTCTTGAACGGACTACATGATGAGATGAAGACTGTCCTAGTCAACATCCGTTTCGCGGATCTCGAAGAGCTAGTCGACTCTGCCATCCAGATGGAAGGGAAGATTAACCAGGAAAACGACAATCGCAAGCATCGTATGATGCAGCATTCTGGATCCAACAGTCATCAGAAGTACCGTCCCAACCCTTCACCAGGATATGCACCAAGGAACAACCGACCCCCAAATTCTCGCCCAAGCTACCCCAACCGTAGCGGAAGCAATGTGAAGTCCGGAGGAAACAATCACAACTCCGGTAATGCCAACAATTTCAACCGTGCACCTCCCAAGAACAACAACAACAACAACACTGCACCCAGAACTGGCAGCAATGCTGTGCCTGTCGTAGTCAAGGACAAGTCCCAGATCACTTGTTTTGAGTGTGGAGTGAAGGGTCACTACTCCAATGAGTGTCCCAAGAAGACTGCAGCCAATGCCAATGTGAATGCCCCAGCTCAGCAGTAGCGCCGTGTTCAGCCAGGAAGGAGATTTGCCCCAGGGAACCCTCACAACTGCAACGGCCGTCTCTTCCACATGAATGCAGAAGAAGCCCATGAAGCGCCAGACGTAGTGCTGGGTATGTTTTCTGTCAACTCAGTTTTAGCAAGGGTATTGTTTGATTCGGGAGCATCACATTCATTTTTCACCGAAGAATTTGCATGCACTAGTAAGATTCGTCCAACCAACCTGAAGCATGTCATGATAGTTCAAATCCCCGGTTCAACAACAAAAGCTAGAAAAATTTGCAAGGCTGTGCCTATCAGAATACATGGGATAGATTTTTATGCCAACCTAATTGTACTTGAAACCAAAGGATTGGAAGTAGTACTAGGTATGGACTGGATGTCAAGGCATAAAGGATTGATAGACTGTGCTAAGAAAGCCATCACCATGACCAGTAGTTCTGGAGTCACAGGAGAGCATATCTCTGAAACCTTACCCCGTCAATTCAAGTGCAACCAGAGTGTAGCCTTGCCCACCATTGACCAAGTCAGAGTAGTCTGTGAATACCCCGACGTATTCCCAGATGAATTGCCAGGTATGCCCCCGGATAGGGATATTGAGTTCACTATCGAACTAATCCCCGGAACCGGACCTATATCCTAGAGACCCTATAGCATGAACCCATCAGAGTTAGTGGAACTGAAGAAGCAGTTGGATGCTATGCTAGCCAAAGGTTTAATTCAACCAAGTGCATCGCCATGGAGATCACTAGTGTTATTCGTCGACAAGAAGGATGGAGGCAACTGTCTGTGCACAGATTACCGAAAGTTGAATGATGTTACCATCAAGAACAAGGACCCTTTGCCAAAGATAGAGGATCTATTTGATCAGTTGACCGGAGCTCAGGTATTCTCAAAGATTGATCTTAGGACTGGTTATCACCAACTTAAGATTCGTGCAATGGATATTCCGAAGACCGCCTTTACTACTCGCTATTGTTTATACGAGTATACGGTTATGTCTTTTGGATTAACCAATGCCCCTGCTTATTTCATGAATCTCATAAATAAGATCTTTATGAATTTCCTAGATAAGTTTGTAGTTGTGTTTATCGACCACATCCTTATATACTCCAAGTCAGAAGAAGAGCATGAGCAACATCTGAGAATCATCCTAGAAACCCTGAGAGAGCATCAACTGTATGCCAAGTTCAACAAGTGTGAGTTTTGGCTGAAAGAAGTAGGATTCCTAGGACATATTGTGTCTGCCGGAGGAGTCTCTGTTGATCCCACCAAGATCAAAGATGTCGAGGAATGGAAAGCCCCAACCACTCAAACCCAAGTCTGTTCTTTTCTCGGATTAGCGGGATATTACCGCAAGTTCGTAGAAGGATTCTCGAGCATAGCCCAACCCATGACCCAATTGTTGAAGAAGGACAAGAAGTTTGAATGGACAGACAAATGTGAAGCCAGTTTCCAGGAGCTGAAGAAGAGATTAATATCAGCCCCAATTTTAGTCATGCCGGACATCAAGAAGCCCTTTGATGTGTATTGTGACGCATCCAAGGCTGGTCTAGGATGTGTATTGATGCAAGAAGGCAAAGTCATCGCGTATCTGTCTCAACAACTAAAGCAGCATGAGCAGAACTATCCGACCCATGATCTTGAGCTAGCAGCTGAAGTTCTAGCACTGAAGACCTGGCGTCATTATTTGATGGGTAATCGCTGTGAGATTTACTCAGATCATAAGAGCTTGAAGTATATCTTCACTCAGAAGGAGCTGAATATGAGGCAGAGAAGATGGATAGAGTTAATCAAGGATTATGACCTTGACATTCACTATCACCCCGGCAAAGCCAATGTGGTAGCGGATGCTCTTAGCAGATTACTGTGTAGGCTTAACACCATGATCAAGGAGAAGCAACCCAGTTTGTATGAGGAGTTGGAGCAGTTCAGGACTGATTTAGTTAGCCAAGGATTCTTAGCAAGCATTGAACTTCAACCCACTTTGATTAGCCAAATCAAGGAAGCCCAGAAGGGGAATGAAAGTATCGATGGAATCAAACGTCGTATTGGTACATGAAAGGTACCTAGATTCACCGAAGACGAAGAAGGAGTACTGTGGTACAAAGTACGTATCTGTGTGCCAGTAGATTCGGAGCTGAAGGAAGTTATCATGAAGGAAGCTCATGATACTCTTTATTCTATCCACCCGGAGGAACAAAGATGTATCAGGATTTGAAGGAGCAATTTTGGTGGCACAAGATGAAGAGAGAGATCGGAAGCTACATCGCCAAATGTGACATCTGTCAAAGAGTCAAGGCAGAGTCAGAGACCTGCAGGACTGTTGCAACCATTGCAGATTCCGGAATGGAAATGGGATTCCGTCGGAATGGACTTTATCACCGGTTTACCTACTTCTAGTAGGGGAAATGACTCAATCTGGGTCATAGTTGATAGACTGTCCAAGGTAGCCCATTTTATACCTGTCAAGACCACTTACCAGAGTGCAAAGTTAGCAGAGCTATACATTGCTTTTTGGTTAGTCTGCATGGAACCCCTAAGACCATCGTATCAGATCGAGGAACCCAGTTTATCTCAAGATTTTGGCAGAAAGTGCAGGAAGGTTTAGGAACCAAGTTGAACTTCAGTACCGCGTATCACCCGCAAACAGATGGATAGACCGAGAGAGTCAACCAAATCCTAGAAGATATGCTTAGAGCTTGTGTGTTGGAATATGGATCAAAATGGGAAGACTGCCTGCCTTTCGCAGAATTCTCATATAACAATAGTTATCAAGCTAGTTTGCAGATGGCGCCATTTGAATTCCTATACGGAAGAAAGTGTCGTACCCCTTTGAATTGGTCGCAAGTAGGAGAGAGTCAGATCTTCGGACCCGACATTCTCCGAGAAGCAGAAGAGAAAGTTCACAAAGTCCGTGAGCACCTCAAGACTGCCCAATCCAGACAGAAGAGCTATGCTGACAAAAGAAGGAGAGACCTGACTTTCAATGTCGGAGATTCTGTATATCTCAAGGTTTCACCATTGAAGGGAACTCAATGCTTTAGTCTGAAGGGAAAGTTAGCCCCCAGATATATCGGGCGTTTCAAGATTCTGAACCGTCGAGGAGAAGTATCGTATCAACTGGAACTGCCTGAAGAGATGTCAGCCATCCACAATGTGTTCCATATCTCGTTACTTCACAAATGTCTAGAAGTGCTAGAGAAGACTGAAGTTTTCAAGAACATCGACCACAGAGCTGTGGAAATCAACAATGACCTGACCTATCGGGAAGTGCCCATCCGTATCTTGGAAGAAGCCTACAGAACCACCAGGACCAGGAGTATCAAGTTTCTCAAGATTCAGTGGAGCAACCATACCGAAGAAGAAGCTACTTGGGAGCGCGAAGATTACATTAGGACAGAGTTCCCAGATCTCTTTAGTTCCTAGTTTTCTTTGTAAATCTCGGGACGAGATTTTGTTTAACGGGGGAAGGTTTGTAACATCCCAAAACTTCAATCCAAGTTTATCAAAGATCAAATCAACCAAAAATGGGGTTAGAAAAACTTTTCCAAATTTAATATGAAAGCATTCATATATGTGTGCATTTAAAATAGGAGTTGTTTGAATTGCCATGATTGAGTGATCCAATGCTTGTAAAATGTTTCTTAGGTGATTTAAACATCATCTACATCATTCCCAAACTTTTCCTAAAGAAAATCAATTCAAAAAGAATTAAAAAGGAGGAATGGTCATTTTGGCAAATTTAACTCTCATGCCTACTTTGGCTATTCCTAGTACTCAAAATTTAACAGAAACAATTCTTGATCTTTGCACCCCTTGCTAGTACACATAATGAGGTACCAAGGCCCACCTTGGGATATGCTAAAAACATTCTGTTAACTATTTTAAATGACAGTTTAAAATTGAATCTAATGCATATGCATAGATCACCTCCATTTCAAAAACCATCTCTTTGAGCTCCACTTTCCAAACCCTTGCAACCAGAGACTACCTATCACTAGTGGAGATCACTCAAAAATTTTGAAACCAAAATTCAAAACTTTTTCTCTTTCGGCCATTTCATCAAACAGCTTGTGTGCACAAATAAGGCAAATTTAAAACACTGTTTTGAGCAGTGATCTTGGTCACCATTTGTGCCTAACCTTGTCCCCTTGTTCCCTCAGTACCAGCCCTACCCTTTGCTAGCCCAGCCACACCCTGTGCACACGACCAAATGGTCATGGCCATTAAGGCCGAGCACCATGAGCACCCCCACCGGCGACATCGCGCTACAGCAGCCGCCAACCCCTCTCGGCATGTCTAGCACGTCGCCAGTGGTCCACCTCCACCGCCCAACCAGCCCTAGGCCAGAGACAGAGGGCAGAGCAGCCAGGAACCGCCGCGCCCAGAGCTGGTCGAGCATGCCGACGCCGCCCCCAGAGCACGCCCTGTCCCCGCTCGCCCAGACCGCCCCTTGGCACCAGCCCGCGCCCACCGCTCCGCCTCGACCTAGAGAACACCCCAGACACCCCCGCTGGCCACCCAACGCCTCACAGCCACCGCTCACCGTGGCCACCGCCGCGCAGAGCGCCACCTCGCCCCGACCGCGTGCCACCGCCCCTACGGCTACATTCAATGCCTAGAGCACCGCCAGGGGACAGCACGTCGATCTCCACCCTTAGCCATGCCTCTACCCCGCCGTAGCCATGTCGCCACCGTCGACTGCCCATCCCGTTCGGTCTCACCGTCGGGCCTATAAAAGGAGCCCTCCCAGCCTCTCCACTCCACACCATTCCACTCCCCTCACCTCTGTGAACCTCCCCCACCTCTAGCTGGAGCAAGGCGAGCTCTGCCTCGCCGGAATTGGAGCCGGAGCAGCCGCTGCAGGAGGAGAAGGGGGCCGTTGATTGTGACCACCCCAAGCTCCACCGCGACCACGCCTCGCCTCGCCGTCGTCTTCCACGTCGTTTGCCTGCCTTGCCGACCCTGCTAGAGCCCTGGTACGCCCCTAGTAGACCCCCACCGAGCCGCTAGGGTTCGAGCTCGCCGGCGACCTGTTCGTCGTCGACGACGACCCTCAGCCGTAGATCTGCATTCTAATCCTACGGCCCACAGCGCGCGTACCGTTTCGCATGTTAAGTGCCGCTGACAAGCGGGACCCCCTGTCAGCTGAGCCCCGCGCAGTGGAGCGCCACTGGGCCGGCCCATTTCTTTTCCCGCGCTAGCCCACCCATTCAACTCTGGATTTTTCTTTTTAGTTAAATCTGGTTTCTGTCCAGTATTTCAAAATTTAATTCTGTGAGTTTTACAAATCCAAATTGCATGAAACAAAATTTGCCTGAAAGGTATTAAGATGATCTATCTAAGTCCGTTGGGTTTAATTCTTTTAGTGTTATAGATCTCTCCTAATAAAAATAAGAAGACAGAAGCTTTTGCAACTTGGAACATTTTTATAAAATCAACCAAGTTAGCTTTTGAGTTGATTCCAACTCTCAAAAATCACATTTCACCATATCTATCCAAATATGTAATAATATTAAGGTTTACATGCATTGACTATGGACTAGTACCAAAACAATGCTATATAGGCATTTCTAGTCACTTTAAATCATTTACTAATGAACTTGAACCAAAGTAATGTTGATCCAACCTTTAAATTTCATTCCCACATGTTAGAATATGTGGTGAGGACATGTGTCCACATGATCCCATATTTTGGTGGTGAATATTAAAATTTAGTTAATATTTCAATGAGTAGAAATTACTTTTCTAAAATAAAAAGGATGAAGCTATTGAAATTTAAACTTGTGATGTTGGTGATGATAATAGATCATCACATGTGTGTATTAGAATACTATTTACCCTAGGTAAGTATTGTTTGGTGATTAAGCACTCCCTATGTATTTATAGACGATAGTACCGACCAAGCTCTCGAGGAGGAGGAGTTCTACCAAGAAGAAGAAGAAGAAACCTTCAACCACTGCACCAACCAAGGCAAGCTAGCACTATCCAAGATTTAACCCTTGCAAGTGTAGTACTTAACAAACTAGAATCAAACTAGATGGTTTAACAAAGATGTCCTAAGCATGCTTTGATCACACTCCCTTTTGACTATTAATACCCCAAGTCTTAGTTACAAGTTTTACCCTTCTTAGGTTATACAAAGTCCTTTACTTGTTTTGAAGGTAGAATAAAAAGTATAAAACTTGACCTATTTAGAACCCTTTAGATGTCATTCTATGGCATGAGATTGAACCCATCTTTTCGACCTTAGTGAACACTCTTAACTTAGTAGTTTAGAGTAGATCAAAAACTTGAGTCACTTTAGATGGGAACACTTGGTGCAAATGAATTGTGAAAACCTTGGAATGATGAGTCATTCTATTGAGATGTTTTGACATGTGCTGAGAAACACAAATGGTTGATGATGAGGAAAATGTTGAGGCATGAGCCTTAACCCTTTTATAAAATTGATGGTTGGATTCGGATGCGATACCATTCCAAATTTACCGTACAACCACATTACCTGAATTGGGTACGGCTTAGCTGGAAATTTATATGCACTAGTATTAGTTCCCTCACGGGAGAGGTTTGAGCTAAGGTAACCTCTCAATGTTGTCCACCTATGCAATTCCCAAGATGACTGATGGTCATGGTTGGGAGGCCATGCTCATAGGAGAGGTTCTTATACTAGGGTGTGTAAAGGGAAGGTTATGTTTGATTATCTGCATACTAAGTATGATGATTCAGGGTTATCCTTGACAGATGTATCGAATCTTGTGGTGAAAGTGTACCACCTCTGCAGAGTGTCAAACTATTCGAATAGCCGCGTCCACGGTGATGGACAGTTGGAATGGCCATACTGTTTCGTTGTCAGATGTTTTCAAAATACCTTGAAATGAATGATGAATTGTGACTTGACCACAACAGGGTGGTGTTTATGACAATAGTTTCCCAACTTAAGTGATTCTAGAACTTTACTTTATCTTTCTTTGCTTCAGAACTCAGCTTAGGTTTCAAACTTATCTTTATAGTTAAACTTAGAGCTAGTACTTTAACTTAGAATTCTACTACTTGTTAGTGGTAGTTTGCGAGTACTTAAAGAGTACTCATGGCTTTTGTCCCTGGCTATTATCATGGGCATTCTATGAATGAGATTATCAAGATGATGGTCAGCATGACGACTATGATAACTAGGACTATCTGCCTTCGTCAGCATTGCCTATGCCCCTGAAGATGGAACCCACCGCTACACTATCTTTTATTTCCGCTGCTTGTTGTATTAAGATTGGATCATGAGATCCTTATTTGTGTAAGACCTTATGTATGGTTTGTAATGGATGATGTACTATGATATCTAATCCGTTATGTCTCGCAAAAATGGTAATCCTGGGATTGCGAGGTATGGCATAACGGGCATCTGGGATTAAAAATCCGGGTGTTGACACCTATGGAACTTTGGACACCATTATTGCTAATGCTATGGAAAAGTATAAGCTTGGGGAAGCTAGTTTTGATGAGTATGATATGTTTAGTCCCCCAAGCATGGAGAAGAAAATCTACTTTGATGATACTATGCCTCCAATATATGATGATTACAATGACGAATATGATATTTTCAGTCCACCTACTATTGAGGAGAAAATTAATTATGATTACAATATGCCTCCTATATTTGATGATCATGGTGATGAGAATAATAATAATAGCTATTTTGTTGAATTTACTTCCACTACAATTAATAAGAATAACTATGCTTATGTGGAGAGTAATAATGATTATATGCATGTGGCTCATGATAAGAATGTTTCTTGTGATAGTTATATTGTTAATTTTATTCATGATGATACTGAAAGTTATTATGAGAGAGGGAAACATGGTTTTATGTATCTCAACAATATTAAGTTTCCCCTCTTTATGTAGAAAATTTCGAAGTTGCACTTGTTTTGCTTTACTATGCTTATTGCTTTGTGCTTTCATGACTTGTTTCTTTACAAGATTCCTATGCATAGGAAGTGGGTCAGACTTAAATGTTCTTTGAATTTTCTTTTTGATGCTCTCTTTTAATTAAATTCATATTTCTTATGTGAGCATGTTTTCAAACTATCATGCCTAACTTAAAGGCGTTAAAGAAAAGTACTTATTGGGAGATAACCCAAAAGTTTCAGATGAGTTTTGGAAGTTATTACTTCAGTAATAACCGCTCCTTATCCTTTTTATTTGCTTTTTGTGCCAAGAGTAACCTCTAATGAGAGAGAAATAATGCTTGGGAAAGTTGCTATTTCGAAACAGATTTCTGTGCTTCACCATAAAAATTCGTGTAAAATCTCTGTATGTCCTTTTGAGGCGTGAAGTGTTGCGCTTCTGCCGCAGGTTGTTATCTAACTTTTGTTAGTTCAATACTTTTTGATTTGAGCAACAGAAGGTCTTCGAAAAAATTCGTCTTTACCTGCTGGTCTGTTTTGACAGATTTCTGCCATTTTCTGCATTTGCTTCTTGTTGGTTTCTTTTTGAGTTCTTTTGGGGAATTGAGCTTTTTTATGGAAGTGCTTCAGTAGCTAGTGTTCTAATGGCAGTTTATTGGTGTTGGAACTGAACCTTAAGACCTATTATCTTGAGTGCACTAATGTTGCTAATAAAGATTGTGTGAAGTTTTGTATGAAGGAAAAATTCCAGTTGTATGGAAGGAATGAGTAATGAGATGAAGGATGGACTAAAGCTCAAACTTGGGGATGCCACGCGTGTCATCCCAAGAAATATCCAAGAAGTACAAGCGTCAAAGCTTTGGGATGCCCAAGGCATCCCCTCTTCATCAATAAAAATCCTAGGTTTCTTCCAAACACTTCATTTTTACTGTTTCATGCACAATTGTGTTGTTCTTGGAGCGTCTTCTTTTTGTTTTCGTTTGCTTGGTTTTCTTAGTTTGCTGAATAAATTGGTTGAACCCCCTCTTTCATACATTGGTTTTCAAATAGTTTGGTTTGGATTGGAAAAGAGTAGGAAAGTTCATGCTTAAGTGGTAAAGAGAGCTTGTTTTTGACTGTGGCCTATGATTTTTCATAGCATGCTTGATAATGTTTTGGCTTTATGCTTAGTATTATTTGCTGTAGCATGACTTGTTATAAACAATTGAGATTGCTTAATGTGCCTTGGATGAATCATGCGTTGTTTTAGCATATTAAGGCATAGTATTGTGGTATTCTCCTTTGATGTTTTATTTGGGTTGATTTGGCACATGCTCACACCATGTTATGACTATCCCAAGTCACCATAGCCTTGATGATCCTTTAGTTTTCAACTTTTAGTATCACTTTATGCTTTGATTAATGATGTTTTGTCGCTCTGCATGATTATGGCCATTATTGCTCTCTTAGTTTGTCGCTCCCAGTCTTTTGCTAGCCTCCACAACTAAGTATGAGTTCCACTCATGCATCCAACTCCCTAAACCAAGTTATTCCAAAGAGTCCACCATACCTACCTACTAGCTTATGCTATTCCAAGTATATTCATGCTTTTGTTTACCTTCCAAATTAAACTTGTTATGAGAAAACTAGTGATTAAAGCTCTCACGAACTTGATGGCACACTTTACTTTTCTTGCCCTTAATAAACTTAAACCATTGTGTCGTCTATGTTGTATATGCTTGCACTTATTTGTTGGGGATTAGGAGAACCATGCTGTCATGGGGAACGCTTTCAACATTGCACGGGTACTTTGTACCTAGTTGATATCATGCTCGTTTGTCTATGGATGTCGTCGGTGTGAAATGAAAGGGGAGCTTGTAAGTCCATGGAGTTATGTATATGTGTTAGAGAAACGCCTGGGTCGCTGGTCTAATCCATGCTGACATGGTGGAAACCTGCAGCGTAACCATAATGAGCTGTGTATGAAGCATTCTTCTTATAAAATAAGAGTCCTATATTGAGAAAAAAGAGAAAAAGAAAGAAAATAAGAGATTATGAAAAGAGGAAAGAGAGGAAAAAGCACTATATTCCCATGGTAAATAAGAAGATTGCTGAGATGCTTGTTGTCTGCTTGCCTTGTCATTTTGATATGGGGATTCTTCCGTATCATCGGGCAAGGGGTACCCCGTTGGCAGTTCTCTATGATACACATGTACTTACGATGACAAGAACTTACCGTTGACTAAACTTGAGTAGCATGAGGAGCGGCCCTCGTATACAAGGGACATGAGATTTCTAACTTATACTTCGTCAAGCATGTACACCATAGTTTGTTCACTTTAACCTTAATCACCTTAAAGATGCTTATGATAGGGGCAATGAGAGCTGAAAGCTAATAAGTACCATAATTTTTGGAAGCTCTTTATGAAACTTGAATCTCTGCTTCCTTCTATGAAGGCCTTTCTTCCACCTTTATATTGAGTCTCGACCTTCTATCTTTATGCACTTACTTTGAGAGCATAGTTGCCATTCTTAGTTCTATGTGCATTGTCCCAAGACTTGTTGATTGATGCATACCTTGATATTGCTTGTTTTAAACTATTTGTATCTAGTCACTCTTATGAACTTTGAAGGTGTCCTTTGCATTTATACTTGCTACTCTATGAGGGACAAGCTGAATACTATTATGCTATGTTTTCTTTATGTGAAACAAATAAACGTCTTGCAAAGCATTGTTATTCATGAATCTTTTGTTTGTGCCTTTTCATGTTGTATCATAGTTTCTTTGTCTTATTGCTAGAACTTTGTCTTTCATCCTATGTTGAAGTACTATGCTCCCAGCTTTGAATGTTTATACTTTGATCAAGTTTATGATGGTGCATGTCACCTCAAAAATTAATATTTCTTTTTATCACTTACCTACTCGAGGACGAGCAGGAGTTAAGCTTGGGAATGTTGATACATTGCAAATGTATCTATATTTTTTGATGTTCCATGCTTGGTTTTATCTACTTTCTTGTGTTTTGTCCAGACTTTGGAGTACTTTTCATATGATTTCTTGCACTAACCCATTAACAAGAGCCACAGTGCCAGCTGCCTGTTTTTTGCTATTTTTGGTTCTAGAAAGTCAGAAAATGAATATTCTCGGAATTGGACGGGACAAAAGCAAAAGTTGATATTTTACCGGAAGACTCACGGAGCTAGAATACGAGACGGAGGAGGGCCAAGGCCTGGCCACACCATGTGGTGGCGCGGGCTAGCCCTGGCCGCGCCACCAGGTGGTGTGGGCCCCTCCGGCCTCCACCGACCTTGCCCTTTCGCCTATAAGAAGCCCCCGATGCGAAAACCCTAAACAGTCAAGCCTCCAGCCACGAAAAGTTCTGTAGCACCGCCGCCACCAAAGGGGAGATTCGGGGGACAGAAAGTCTCTGTTCCGGCACCCTACCAGGACGGGGAAGTGCCCCCAGAGCCATCTCCACCACCATCTCCATCACCATTGCTAATTCCCATGATGAAGAGGGAGTAGTCCTCTCTCGAGGCTAAGGGTTCTACTGGTAGCTATGTGTTCATCTCTCTCTCTATATATGCATGATCATATTGTGATCATGAGCTTTGTAATCAAGTAGATCTACCTTGCTACTCAAGTGCTTTAATAGATCTCTGCTCTCCCCATGTGTGTGAAGTTGACAGTGTGCACACCATGGTGGCACTTAGGCTAGAGATTACAAATACTTGTTACGAGTTATATTTGGAGTTGGATGTCTTTATGAAATTGTGGTGTTTGTTGGACCTATCTAGTGCTCAAGGTGATAGTGTGGGGTTTTATAGATGGGAAAGATGAACTTTGAGGTGTGCTGTTATAGCCCTACCAACGATTAGAGTGTCCAACCGGAGAGTAGTTCAGCGTAGTATCATAAAGAGGAATATATTTATATGAGAGTGTTCACTAGTGAAAGTGTGATCCCTAGGCCTTGTTTCTTAGCATTGAAACACCGTTTGCAACTAGATCTGTTACATGTTTGCTTGCTTCCATCTTTATTTCAGTTTTACTTTAGTCTTTTCCATGCCATCAAGCTATTTTCTATCACCGTTACCACTTATAATTATCCATACCACTTGTATTTCACTATCTCTTCGCCAAACTAATGCACCTATACACCTGACAAGTGTATTGGGTGTGTTGGCGACACAAGAGACTTCTTGTATCTTGATTGCATGATTGCTTGAGAGGGGATACCTTTTACCACTTCCTCCCTGAGTTCGATAAACCTTGAGTAACCCACTTAAGGGAAACTTGCTGCTGTTCTACAAACCTCTGCACTTGGAGGCCCAACAACTGTCTACAAGAATAGAAGTGCGTAGACATCAAGCTATTTTCTGGCGCCGTTGCCGGGGAGGTAAGTTAAAAGGTATTTACACCGGAGGATTAAAGAAGAAGAACCTCCCACGGCAAACGCCTATTTTCTGGCGCTGTTGCCGGGGAGGTAAGGTAAAAGGTACTCACATCCTCCGGTGTGAGTGCTCGAAGTTATTTCCTTTAGATTTTGCAATTATGTCTTTTTGTTTCTTTTTTTCACTAGTTAGGCTTAATGGAAAACAACAACAAAATTAGAGAGCTTTATAGTATTTATCTTGAGTTAGGACATGAAGTGTTTGAAGAGAAAATTAAAAAACCTATTGTAACATCCCAAAACTTCAATCCAAGTTTATCAAAGATCAAATCAACCAAAAATGGGGTTAACAAAAACTTTTCCAAATTTAATATGAAAGCATTCATATATGTGTGCATTTAAAATAGGAGTTGTTTGAATTGCCATGATTCAGTGATCCAATGCTTGTAAAATGTTTCTTAGGTGATTTAAACATCATCTACATCATTCCCAAACTTTGCCTAAAGAAAATCAATTCAAAAAGAATTAAAAAGGAGGAATGGTCATTTTGGCAAATTTAACTCTCATGCCTACTTTGGCTATTCCTAGTACTCAAAATTTAACAGAAACAATTCTTGATATTTGCACCCCTTGCTAGTACACATAATGAGGTACCAAGGCCCACCTTGGGATATGCTAAAAAGATTCTGTTAACTATTTTAAATGACAGTTTAAAATTGAATCTAATGCATATGCATAGATCACCTCCATTTTAAAAACCATCTCTTTGAACTCCACTTTCCAAACCCTTGCAACCAGAGACTACCTATCACTAGTGGAGATCACTCAAAAATTTTGAAACCAAAATTCAAAACTTTTTCTCTTTCGGCCATTTCATCAAACAGATTGTGTGCACAAATCTGGCCAAATTTAAAACACTGTTTCGAGCAGTGATCTTGGTCACCATTTGTGCCTAACCTTGTCTCCTTGTTCCCTCAGTACCAACCCTACCCTTTGCTAGCCCAGCCACACCCTGTGCACACGACCAAATGGTCATGGCCATTAAGGCCGAGCACCATGAGCACCCCCACTGGCGACATCGCGCTACAGCAGCCGCCAACCCCTCTCGCCATGTCTAGCACGTCGCCAGTGGTCCACCTCCACCGCCCACCCAGCCCCAGGCCAGAGACAGAGGGCAGAGCGGCCAGGAACCGCCGCGCCCGGAGCTGGTCGAGCATGCCGACGCCGCCCCCAGAGCACGCCCTGTCCCCGCTTGCCCAGACCGCCCCTTGGCACCAGCCCGCGCCCACCGCTCCGCCTCGACCTGGAGAACACCCCAGACACCCCCGCTGGCCGCCCAACGCTTCACAGCCACCGCTCGCAGTGGCCACCGCCGCCTCTGCCGCGCAGAGTGCCACCTCGCCCAGACTGCGTGCCACCGCCCCTACGGCTGCATTCAATGCGTAGAGCACCGCCAGGGGACATCACGTCGATCGCAACCCTCAGCCATGCCTCTACCCCGCCGTAGCCATGTCGCCACCGTTGACTGCCCATCCCGCTCGGTCTCACCGTCGGGCCTATAAAAGGAGCCTATGTGTTTCATCTCTCTCTATGCATGATCATATTGTGATTATGAGCTTTGTAATCAAGTAGATCTACCTTGCTACTCAAGTGCTTTAATAGATCTCTGCTCTCCCCATGTGTGTGAAGTTGACAGTGTGCACACCATGGTGGCACTTAGGCTAGAGATTACAAATACTTGTTACGAGTTATATTTGGAGTTGGATGTCTTTATGAAATTGTGGTGTTTGTTGGACCTATATAGTGCTCAAGGTGACAGTGTGGGGTTTTCTAGATGGGAAAGATGAACTTTGAGGTGTGCTGTTATAGCCCTACCAACGAATAGAGTGTCCAACCGGAGAGTAGTTCAGCGTAGTATCATAAAGAGGAATATATTTATATGAGACTGTTCACTAGTGAAAGTATGATCCCTAGGCCTTGTTTCTTAGCATGGAAACACCGTTTGCAACTAGATCTGTTACATGTTTGCTTGCTTCCATCTTTATTTCAGTTTTACTTTAGTCTTTTCCACGCTATCAAGCTATTTTCTATCACCGTTACTACTTATAATTATCCATACCACTTGTATTTTACTATCTCTTCGCCGAACTAGTGCACCTATACACCTGACAAGTGTATTGGATGTGTTGTGGACACAAGAGACTTCTTTTATCTTGATTGCAGGATTGCTTGAGAGGGGATAGCTTTGAACACTTCCTCCCTGAGTTCGATAAACCTTGGGTAATCCACTTAAGGGAAACTTGCTGCTGTTCTACAAACCTCTGCACTTGGAGGCCCAACAACTGTCTACAAGAATAGAAGTGCGTAGTCATCACTGCCACCGGCCCTAGGATCACATCCAAAATCAAGGCACACATGTATAGTGACGTCCTAGCATTTTAATCATCAGCCGTTGCGACAAGAACCAAAAATATGAACATTAAGTACTAGGGGCCTCATACTTATGTTGGACACAAAAATCACAGGAATGGTGTAAGCGAGCCAAGTAGAATGCACAAGATATGTATTTGTGCATATCACAAGGCTCGCTCACACAGCCCCCAGGATCACACCCCAAATTAAGTAACACCTATATAGTGGCACCTTGGCATTTTAATCATCGGACCGCAACTAGTAAGAACCAAAAACATGAACATCAAGTACTAGGGCCTCTTACTTATGTTGGACACCAAAATCACAGGGACGGTGTAAGCGAGCTAAGTAGGATGCATGAGATATTATTTGTGCATATCACAAGGCTCGCTCACACCGCCCCCAGGATCACATCCGAAATCGAGGCACCTGTACAGTGGTGCCCTAGAATTTTAATCACCGGCCGTTGCAACAAGTAAGAACCAAAAATATGAATATCAAGTACTAAGGGCCCCATACCTATGTTGGACACAAAAATTTCAAGGATGGCGTAAGCGAGCCAAGTAGGATGCACAAGATTTATATTTGTGCATATCACAAGGCCCGCTCACACCATCCCAGGATCACATCCGAAATCGAGGCACACTTATAGTGCCCCAACATTTTAATCACCGGCATCGTAAGAATGAACATCAAGTAGGGCCGGAATAATTAAAAGCAACACAATTAAGCATTAGACGATTCATATCCCTGATAAATACCATCGATCACGATTATATAAGTAAGTCTATCGACTGTCGAAACAATATATATATAGCTAGGCGCATCAATCACAATAATTAAGTTCAACGACCGTTTCGAGCTAGGCAAGTTATTAATCAGTTTACGACGTCGGACACTTCCATCGATAGTTCGGAACTACATCCAACTATAATAGGCAAACATCAAGACTTCTGACTCGACTCAAGGAACGATAATACACCACCTTTCGTCATGAACTTCTTATCGTCACCCTGCATTTCGAGACGTTCTTCTATCTCGCGATTTCACAATTTAATATCAGTGTAGTAGAAGCCCCCCTTTTGTACAAACATTGTGATTGATGATTTTCGACATCTGAGTCTAGATGTGATGCATGTAAAATGCATCCATAAACTTTATCGTTTATTGCTTCAAAATTATTATTATTTTGCAATATTATTATATTTATTGAGAATAACCTACTAATAGTTGCAAAAGTGTATAAGTTCTTGTTTTACACTTTGTTGTGTAGGAAATACATAAATATGGAAAAAAACGCTCATTATGGTAAAATCTAGAAATTCATGGAATGTGTCCCTGCAGAACTTTTTGTTGAAGATTGACATAAACGACCCCGAATATAACGTCCAATAGAAAAAGTGTATAAACGAAAGTTGTAAGGAATTTCATTCTAAACATTTTAGACATAAAATTTGCTTCAATAGGAGTCCGGATGCATTTTTTATAGCCATATTACTGCGGAGGACAGAAGCAGTTTCGGGACTCCGAACATATGTGACGCGGTTGACTCAAAGTCCTGCCATCTTTAATTATTTCGGTCCAACCATGACTTGATGGACTCATTAAGGATAGAGGGAATTATTAGGAAGGATTTAGAGATGCCCAAGAGCCCCTATATCCAAGGGGCATCCATCCTGTGACTAAGATTGCATCTTCGCCACTATATACTGAGAGGAAACCCTACTTTTGGAGGCATCCACCCATAGCTACGAAAATCCTCCTCCTTGGCATCCACCAAGGAGGGGGATAAAATCCTCCATTTCTGCACCATCTATAATAAGAGGAAGGGCCAAGGGGCCGCTGCCCCCAAGGTCAGCTACCACCCCTAGGAGGCCGCCGGGGTGCCACCGCCCTGCGTTGCCGCCGGTGTTGCCTCCTCCACGCCGGCGCCGCCTCTCCCCCTTGGGGAGGCTTATGTCCATCACCATCTACTACAAGATCTCATCATCCCCCATTGTAATCTCTTAGCAAACATGATGCATGATGTAATATATTATTTTTCCATGATCTATTGTATGACTATGTTGATGTTTGAGTAGTGAATTGTTATGGCAATTGTGATCTATTTTATTTTGGTTGCATGCAAGTATATGTTATCTTCTATGATGATCTTGATGCACTAAAATATGAGTGCACACATATGTTGGGGGATGCACAAGGTTGTCACTGTTGCATGTTGATAGGATGAGGGATAGACGGAGTTTTTACAAAAACCAAATCCTAAGTCTTAGAAATATATGTAGTATTAATTCATGGTTAATCAATGGAGGTATTATCATGGGGACCTTAGATCTAAATACAGTGGTTGGACTTTATGTCTGAATATTTCCTTGTTTATTCTTAATTGGCCTTAGGATCAATCACTAGTTGTGTGTTTGCTCGTATGATGAGTTCGTAGCATGGAAAAACAAAAAAATTCTACCGCAAGAACGAACAAAACCTAGATCTAATCTAGATAAAAGCCAAGATCTAATCTATTAGACATGAGCAACGAGATAGATAGGAACTAACCCTCGTAGATCCGAAAGCGTTAACGAGATTAGATCTCATGGTTGATGTAGTCGATCACTTGCCGATCTCAAGATTGTGTGGACGATCCTTCCGGCGTCACGTTCCAGCAGCGCTTCCGCAGTCGGTCAAGTGGACGATCCTTCCGGCGCCGCGATTCGGCAGTGCTTCCGCAGTCGGTCACACGTGCGGAGTCGAAGCAGACCTTCCTCTCCCCGTTCCAGCGAGCAACGGAGGTAGTAGATCTTCTCCACGGAATCCCAGCAGCACGACGGCGTGGTGGTGGTGGAGTAGAGGATTATGTAGGGCTTCGCCTATGCCTGTGCAGAAGATGGTGGAGGAGAGAGGCGGCAGAGATTGGGTGTTATGGGAGTAGGGGAGGAGGGGGCGCCCCTGCCCCTCTATTTAAAGAAGGGAGGCGCCTAGGGAGGGGGAGTCCTTGTAGGACTCCCCTCCCTTGTAGGCCGGCGGATTGGAGGTGGGGGGAGGAGTCCTCCTCCCCCACGACTCCGTATCTTGACCCACCAGGACTCCTTGATCCCTATATTGATTTTCAAGCAAACTCCAAGATATCTTCTAGAACCTTCCGGAACATTCCAAAACCTTCTAGAATCCTCATACAAACACTCCGGAACATTTCCTAACTTAGAAAATGATCCCCTATATATGAATCTTATTCTCTGGACCATTCCGGATCTCCTCGTGATGTCCCGAATCCAATCCGAGACTCCGAAGAACATTCGGTCTCCAACGCACATTCCATATCTACTTAAAACAACTTCGAACCTTAAGTGTGTCACCCTACGGTTCGTGAATATGTAGACATGATAGAGACACATCTCCTATCAATAACCATCAGCGGGACCTGGAGATCCATAATGGCTCCCACATACTCAACGATGACTTCGCGATCGATTGAACCACTTACATATGAAACTAATTCCCTTTGTCTCGCGACACTATACTTATCCGAGGTTTGATCGTCGGTATCTCCATACCTAGTTCTACCTCGTTACTGATAAGTACTCTTTACTCGTTCCGTGATATGTCATCCCTTGTGACCTAGTCACATGCTTGCAAGCTAACTAGATGACATTCCACCGAGAGGGCCCAGAGCATATCTATCCGTCATATGGATGGACAAATCCCAATCTTGGTTCATGCGCTTCAACACATACTTTCAGAATACCCAATGACACTTTTATAACCACCTAGTTACGAAGCGGCGTTTGATGTCATCAAAGTATCCATCCGGTGATGGTGATTAACATAACCTCATGGTCGAAGGAATAGGTTACTATGTATTTGAAAGCTTACAGCAATACGAACTTAATGACTTGATCTTATGCTACGCTTACTATGGGTGTGCGTCCATTACATCATTCTCCTAATGATATAACCTTGTTATTAATCACATCCTAATGTCCATGATCAGGAAACCATGATCATCAATTAATCAACAAGCTAGTTCAACAAGAGGCTTACTAGGGACTCTCTTATGTTTACAAAACACACAAGTATTAGTGTTTCCTAATAATACAATTATAGCATGTGATGTAAACATTCATCATAAACACAAAGATATAATAATAATCACTTTTATTATTGCCTCTTGGGCATATCTCCAACAGTATTTATGACTACACCTAGTTATGGCTCTCCTAGAAGAAACAATAAAAAGACTATATATGTGCGCCACTAATTATGACAACCAAATGAATGAAATAGCAATTTGCCTAAACATTTACTCCCATAGATTATCCACATCCACTCCACTAGCTCCGGCTTATTTGCATTATTTTACTTATAGTATTTATTTCAACTACTTTATTGTTTTCTAGTTAATACCAGAAACAACCACACCCACACTTTAGATCCTATCTTTGCATAGAAGGCCATATAAGTGGGTTACAGAGCTTTAGAGAATAGATGGTTTACCTTCAGCTCCTCGTGGGTTCGACACTCAAATACTTATCGAATTGTACTATGGTGATTCCCTGCACTTGGGGGTTATCAAGATACTTTTCTGGCACCATTGCCGGGGAGCGTAGCTCTAAGCTTCTATTCTTGTTTGCATTTCCAGTTTATTTTTAGTACCTTGCATATAAAATTAAAACCCAAAAAAATATAATGGAAAATTCTCACAGTGATGTGTATGATATGCTAGTCAAATATGTTGAAAGCTTGAATATTCCCTTGGGCACTAACTTTTTGAATGCAAGAAATCATGATGAAAGTGTTAGAGAAGAAGATGACAAAAGGCTAAGCTTGGGGATGTCCATGCATCCCAAAGAAAAGGAGATAAAAGAGAAAGAAGAAAAGGTGGAGGAAGAATGGAGTAGCTACCCATCTCCTACTCCCAACAAGGGTAACACACAAATTCCCATGAACAACTCTTCTTATAATGATGGTGATCTTTTATTGCCTAGTAGTCCTCTATGTGGAATAATTATGTCCAATATATGGGAGGATGAAAGTGATATAATTGAGTTAGATGATCCATTATGCTCATTAGATGACTTATCTTTATATGGTGAATCTATTCAAAACTATGAGATTAAGTTTGCTTTTGATGCTTGCAATAATTATGAAAGAGGAAGATATAAAACCCCTCTTTATGTTTCCATTCTATTTATGCAAGCTACTAATCATTATGTGCATTGGATACCACAACCTGCTATTATTTATTCATATATAAAATGTTGATGCATAGGAAGAAAGTTAGACTCAAATGTTAATGTCTATGTGCTTTGTGGTGTGCTCCATATGCTTTCAAATACTATTCTATTTGAGCACACCTTGATATCCATGTAATATGTAAAATAACTTTATCTAATGTTATTTAACAATTAGTTTAAGATTTTAACTAAATATAAAATTTGGGAGAGAAAATGAGAAGGATTAGCAATGGAGAAGTTGGGGTTGACCTTGAGCATGTGTTGTTCATGCCAATGGAACCATTTCAAAGCCTATATCATGAAAACTTTCCTCACATAAAAACAAAATAAAAAGAGTGTCTCTTTTGTAATATATTATCTTCGGAATAAAATGGTTTCCCAATAATTACTAAAGTTTGCATCATGGTAGAAACTATTATATCATTTGTTTGGAGAACTAACCATTTTGTAGGCATTGAAGTAACATGAAGATGAAAATATTTCTTTGTTTGAGATGAGTGACATGATATGATGATAAAGAGGACAAGAACTAGCAGGACCACAAGCTTGGGGATGCCTACACATCCCCCTCTTCTTTCAAGTATTTCAAGTAATATCATTCTAAATCCATGTTTTAGTTTTGCCTTCATGTTTTTGTTTGTATGTTTGTGGAAACCATGTTTGAATTACCTTTTTGTTTTGTTTGGATCTTATTTTTCATATTCTTTACAAAAACAAAATACCAAAAATATTTTATGTTTATTTGGTTCTTTTTTGCTTCTTCTTGCCTTTTGTTTTTCAAACTTAAAACATTTTATAGTTCTTCACTTGATTCTTATTTACTTCTTGTTTTTTCTTAAAATAAAAATAACAAAAATATTTTATGATTTTTTTCATTTGGTTCTTGTTTTTATAAAACCCAAACAACAAAAATATTTTGTGCTTTTTGATACGTCGTAAACGTATCTATAATTTTTGATGCTCCATGCTTGTTTTATATCAACTTTCTTATGTTTTGTTCACACTTTGAGGTATTTTTATACATTTTCTAGAACTAACCTATTAACAAGATGCCATAGTGCCAGTTGCCTGTTTTCTGCTGTTTTTGGTTTCAGAAAAGCTAGTAAGGAAATATTCTTGGAATTGGACGGGACAAAAACCAAAGTCAATATTTTACCAGACGCAACACGGAGTACGAAGGGCAGCTGAAGGGGGCCAGGAGGTGGCCACACCCTATGGTGGCGTGGCCATCCCTAGGCGCGCCACTGGGGTGTGTGAGCCCCCTAGAGCTCCACCGACCTTGCCCCTTCGCCTATAAAAGCACCCTGATGCAGAAACCCTAAAGAGAAGATCGGAATTCCATGAAAAGTTCCGCAGCGCCGCTGCCACCAAAGAGGATATTCAACAGACAGAAGTCTCTGTTCCGGCACCCTTCTGGGACGGGGAAGTGCCCCGGAGCCATCTCCATCTCCGTTGCTGACTCCCATGATGAGAAGGGAGTAGTTCTCTCTCGAGGCTAAGGGATCTACATGTATCTATGTGTTCATCTCTCTCTCTATACGTGATCTTATGATGTTATGAGCTTTGTAATCTATAGATCTATTCTGCTACTCAAGTGCTTAATTATTCTTTACTTATCCCCACGTGTGTGAAGTTGACAGTGTGCACACAGTGTGGCACTTTGGCTAAGGTTATAGAAATACTTATCATGAGTATAATTTGAGTTGGATGTCTCTATGAGATTGTGGTGTTTGTTGGAACCATCTAGCTCTCAAGGTGACAATGAGGGGTTATCTAGATGGGGAATGCGAACTTTAAGGTGTGCTGTTATAGCCCTACATCGTCCAACCGGAGAGTAGTTCAGGGTAGCATAATGAAGAGAAGATATTTGTATGAGAGTGTCCACTAGTGAAAGTATGATCCCTAGGACTTGTTTCTAAGCATTGAAACACCGTTTACAATCAGTCCTATTATATGTTTGCTTGCTGCCACTCTTATTTCAAATGGCAATTAGCACTTATAATCATCCATATTACTTGTATTTCACTATCTCTTCGCCGAACTAGTGCACCTATACACCTGACAAGTGTATTGAGTGTGTTGGGGAACAAGAGACTTCTTGTATCTTGATTGTAGGGTTGCTTGAGAGGGATACCTTTGACCACTTCCTCCCTGAGTTCGACAAACCTTGGGTGATCCACTTAAGGGAAACTTGCTGTTGTTCTATAAACCTCTACACTTGGATTCCCAATACTGTCTACAAGAATAGAAGCGTGCGTAGACATCAAGCTATTTTCTAGCACTGTTGCCGGGGAGGTAAGGTAAAAGGTTCTCACATCCTCTGGCTACTAAGCTATCTTCTAATAATGTTGCTGGTGTGTGAGTGCTCGAAGTTATTTCCTTTAGATTCTGCTTTGTTTCTTGTTTTTATTTTCACTAGTTAGGCTTAATGGAAAACAACAACAAAATTAGAGAGCTTTATAGTATTTATCTTGAGTTAGGACATGAAGTGTTTGAAGAGAAAATTAAAAAACCTATGGAACTTTATTTGCATGTTAATAACAATGTTATTAGTATGAATTATTTGAACACCATTATTGCTAATGCTATGGCAAAGTCTAAGCTTGGGGGAGGTGGTTTTGATGAGCATGATATTTTTAGTCCCCCAAGCACGGAGGAGAAAATTTACTTTGATGATACTATACCTCTGATATATGATGATTATAATGATGAATATGATATTTTCAGTCCACCTACTATTGAGGAGAAAATTAATTATGATTACAATATGCCTCCTATATTTGATGATTATTGTGATGAGGAAATAATGATAGCTATTTTGTTGAATTTCCCCCACTATGATTAATAAGAATGACTATGCTTATAGGGAGAGTAATAATTATTTTATGCATGTGGCTCATGATAAGAATGTTTTATGTGATATTTATATTGTTAATTTTATTCATGATGCTACTAAAAGTTATTATGAGAGAGGGAAACATGGTTTTATGTATCTCAACAATATTAAGTTTCCCCTCTTTATGTTGAAAATCTTGAAGTTGCACTGGTTTTGCTTTCGTATGCTTGTTGCTTTGTGCTTTCATCACTTGTTTCTTTACAAGATTATTTTTCATAGGAAGTGGGTTAGACTCAAATTTGTTTCATATTTGCTTCTTGATGCTCTCTTTTACTTAAATTCATATTTCTTATGTGAGCATCATCGAAATTATCATGCCAATCTTAATGGCTATAAAGAAAGAGCTTTTGGGAGATAACCCATTATATTTTTACTTTTAGTTTATTTTTGTTTTGTCGAGTCTTGGAAGTTATTGCCTCTGTAATAACCTCTCCTTATCTTTTTTGTTTGGTTTTTGTACCAAGAATAACCTCTAATGAGAGGGAAGTAAGATATGGGGAAGTCGTTGTCTCGAAACAGATTTCTGTGCGTCACTGTAAAAAATCGTGAAAAAACTCAGTATGTCGGACTGAGCTGTAATTTTTTGTGCTTATGCCCCAGGTTATTACCCAACTTTTTTTAGTTTGCACTTTTCTATTTGAGCAACATAAGATTTTCGACAAAATTGGTCTTTACCCGCTGGTCTATTTTGACAGATTTCTGCCATTATTTGCATTTGCCTCTTAATCGGTTTCTTTTTGAGTTCTCTTTGATCACTTGAGCTTTTAGAAAGAATTACTACAGTAGCTTGTGTTTTAATGGAAGTTTTTCTTGTGTGGAAACTAAACCCAAATACTTATTATCTTGAATACACTAATGCTGCTAATGAAAATTGTGTGAAGTTTTGTATGAAGGAAATTTTCAAGTGTAGGGAAGAATAATGTGATGAGATGAAGTATGGACAAAAAATCTCAAGCTTGGGGATGCCACTCGTGTCACCCTAAGAAATATTCAAGAGGTACAAGCATGAAAGCTTGGGGATGCCCAAGGCATCCCCTTCTTCATCAATAATCTCAGGTCTTCTTTCAAGACACTTTATTTTTATTACCTTATGCACCATGTATTGTTCTTGGAGCGTCTTTGTTTTTGTTTTTATTTTTATTTTGTTGGTTTGCTTAAATAAATTGGTTGGACCCCCGCATTCATACATTGTTTCAAACAGGTTGATTGGTGTTGGAAAAGAGTAGGAAGCTTCATGCTTATAAGTGGTACAAAAGGAGCTTGTTTTGACTGTGGTCTAGACTTTATCATGTCATGTTTGATGTTGCTTTGACTTTATGCTTAGTAATTATTGCTGTAGCATGACTTGTTCCAAACAATTGAGATTCCTTAACGTACCTTGAAAGAATCATGCGTTGTTTTAGCATACAAAAGCATAATATTGTGGTATTCTCCTTTGATGATTTATTTGGGTTGACTTGGCGCATGCTTACACCATGTTAAGACTATGAATCAGTCACCTTAGCCTCTATGATCATTTAGTTTTTGACTTGTAATATCACTTTATGCTTTAATTAATAATGTTTTGTCGCTTTGCATGATTATGGCCATTATTGCTCTCTTAGTTGATCGCTCCCAGTCTTTTGCTAGCCTCCACCTATACCAAGTATGAGTTCCACTCATGCATCCAACCTCCAAGAAAACCAAGTTATTCCAAAGAGTCCACTATAAATTTCGATGCATGGTGTGTTACACCATTCCGAGTATAATCATGTTTTTATCTACCTTCCAAATTAAACTTGTTATGTGAAAATTAGTGATTAAAGCTCTCACAAACTTGATGGCATACTTTACTTTCTTGCACTTAATAAACTTGAACCATTGTGTCCATCTATGTTTCTTATATGCTTGCGCTCTATAAGTTGCGAATTAGCAGAACCATGTACCATGGGGAACGCTTTCAACATTGCACTTATTATTCAGTTGATATCATGTTATTTTGTTTATGGATCCCGACAATTTGAAATAAAAGGGGAGCTTGTAAGCTCATGGAGTTTGTATGTGTGTTAGAGAAATGCCTGGGCGGCTAGCCTAAGCCATGCCTAATCATGGTGGAAACTTGCAGCATAACCATAGTGAGCATTCTGTCAAGCATCCTCAAAAAAAACATATGCAAATAGCAAATAAAAAGATCACTGAGATTCTCATTGTCTATTGCCTTTTCATTTTGATATGGTATAGCTCCTGTGTCATGGGGCAAGGGGTACCCTGTTGGCGGTTCTCCATGATACACATGTACTTACCATGACAAGAACTTACTTGTGACTAAAGTTGAGTAGCAAGAGGTTCGGTACTCGTAAGCAAGGGACATGAGATTTTCAACTTATAACTTGTCAAGCATATCCTCATATTTGTGTCGCTTTAACCTTAATCACCTCAAGATGCTTATGGTAGGGGCAATGAGCGCTGTAAGCTAATAAGTACCATAATTTTTGGAAGCTCTCTATGAAACTTAAAATCCCTGCTTCTCTCTATGAAGGGCCTTTATTTTTACTTTTATGTTGAGTCTCCATATTCTATCTTTATGCACCAATTGAGAGAGCATAGTGGTCATTCTTAGTTTAATGTGCATTGTCCCAAAACTTGTTGATTGATTCATAACTTTGACATTGCTTGTTCTTAAATTATTTGTATCTAGTCACCCTTATGAACTTTGAAGGTGTCCTATGCATTTATGTTGTGCTATACCATGAGGGCCAAGCTGAATACCACTCTTATTATGTTTTCGATATGTGAAACAAACAAACGTCTTTCAATGCATTGTTATTCATGATCTCTTGTTTGTACCCTTTAATGTTACAACATAGTTGCTCTGTCTTATTATTAGAACTCTCTCTTTCATGTTCATGTTTAGAGTACTTTGATCCCAGCTATCAATGCTTTACAAATACCTTGATCAAGATTGTGATGGTGCATGTTGATATGTTGTAAACGTATCTATAATTTTTGATGTTCCATGCTTGTTTTATAGCTACTTTCTTATGTTTTGTCCACATTTTGGAGTATTTTTACACATTTTCTGAAACTAACCTATTAACAAGATGCCACTGTGCCAGTTGCATGTTTTCTGCTGTTTTGGTTTTAGAAAAGCTGGAAAAGAAATATTCTCAGAATTGGACCGGACAAAAGCCAAAGTCGATATTTTACCGGAAGACGGGAGCCAGAAGACGATACAGAGAGGGGCTAGGGGCTGGCCACACCATAGGGTGGCGCGGGTCCCCCTTAGCCGCGCCACCAGGGGGTGTGGGCCCTTAGTCCACCCTTTGACATCACCCTTTCGCCTATAAGAAGCCTTCGATGCAGAAACCCTAAAGAATCCAGCCTCGAGCCACGAAAAGTTCCGCAGCACTGCCGCCACCGAAGGGGAGATTTGGGGGACAGAAAGTCTCTATTCCAGCACCCTGTCGGGACGGGGAAGTGCCCATGGAGCCATCTCCATCGATCTCCACCACCATCTCCACCGCCGTTGCTGATTCCCATGATGATGAGGGAGTAGTTCTTCCTCAAGGCTAAGGGTTCTACCGGTAGCTATGTGTTCATCTCTCTCTATGCATGATCATATTGTGATCATGAGCATTGTAATCAAGTAGATCTACTTTGCTACTCAAGTGCTTTAATAGATCTCTGCTCTCCCCATGTGTGTGAAAGTGACAGTGTGCACACCATGGTGGCACTTATGCTAGAGATTACAAATACTTGTTATGAGTTATATTTGGAGTTGGATGTCTCTATGAAATTGTGGTGTTTGTTGGAACCATATAGCGCTCAAGGTGACAGTGTGGGGTTATCTAGATGGGGAAAGCGAACTTTGAGGAGTGCTGTTATAGCCCTACCATGGATTAGAGTGGCCAACTGGAGAGTAGTATCATAAAGAAAAGATATTTATATGAGAGTGTTCACTAGTGAAAGTATGATCCCTATGCCTTGTTTCTAAGCATCGAAACACCGTTTGCAACTAGATCTGTTACATGTTTGCTTGCTTCCATCTTTTTGCCTTTAGTCTTTTCCTCCTGTCAAGCTCTTTTCTGGCATCGTTACCACTTATAATTATCCATACCACGTGTATTTCACTATCTCTTCACCGAACTAGTGCACCTATACACCTGACAAGTGTATTGTGTGTGTTGGGGACACAAGAGACTTCTTGTATTTTGATTGCAGGGTTGCTTAAGAGGGATACCTTTGACCACTTCCTCCCTGAGTTCGACAAACCTTGGGTGATCCACTTAAGGGAAACTTGCTGCTGTTCTACAAACCTCTGCACTTGGATTCCCAACACTATCTACAAGAATAGAAGCGTGCGTAGACATCAAGCTATTTTCTAGCGCCGTTGCCGGGGAGGTAAAGTAAAAGGTTCTCACATCCTCTGGCTACTAAGCTATCTTGTAATAATGTTGCTAGTGTGTGAGTGCTCGAAGTAATTTCCTTTAGATTCTGCAATTATATCTTTTTGTTTCTTGTTTTTATTTTCACTAGTTAGGCTTAATGGAAAACAACAACAAAATTAGAGAGCTTTATAGTATTTATCTTGAGTTAGGACATGAAGTGTTTGAAGAGAAAATTAAAAAACCTATGGAACTTTATTTGCATGTTAAGAGCAATGTTATTAGTATGAATTCTTTGAACACCATTATTGCTAATGCTATGGAAAAGTCTAAGCTTGGGGAAGCTGGTTTTGATGAAAATGATATTTTTAGTCCCCCAAGCACGGAGGAATTTTTTTACTTTGATGATACTATGCCTCCAATATATGATGATTACAATGATGAATATGATATTTTCAGTCCACCTACTATTGAGGAGAAAATTAATTATGGTTACAATATGCCTCCTATATTTGTTGATTATGGTGATGAGAATAATAATGATAACTATTTTGTTGAATTTGCTCCAAATACAATTAATAAGAATGACTATGTTTATGTGGGGAGTATTAATTCTTTTAAGCATGTGGCTCATGATAAGAATGTTTTATGTGATAGTTATATTGTTAATTTTATTCATGATGCTACTGAAAGTTATTATGAGAGAGGGAAACATGGTTTTATGCATCTCAACAATATTATGTTTCCCCTCTTTATGTTGAAATTTTTGAAGTTGCACTTGTTTTGTTTTTCTATGCTTGTTGCTTTGTGATTTCATGACTTGTTTCTTTACAAGATTATTTTTCATAGGAAGTGGGTTAGACTTAATTTTTTTCTATATTTGCTTTTTGATGCTCTCTTTTACTTCAATTCATATTTCTTATGTGAGCATTATCGAAATTATCATGCCTAGCTCAAAGGCGTTAAAGAAAAGCACTTATTGGGAGATAACCCAAATTTTGTTAGGGACCCTTTTGTTGAGTCTTGGAAGTTATTACCACCGTAATAACCGCTCTTTATCCTTTTTGTGTGGTTTTTGTGCCAAGAGTAACCTCTAATGAGAGAGAAGTAAGACTTGGGAAAGTTGCTGTCCCCAAAAATAGACTTTTGTGCTTCACTGTAAAAATTCGTGAAAAAACTCTGTATGTCGGATTGAGCTGTAATTTTCCGAATAAATCCCCTAGGTTGTTAGATAACTTCCGTTAGTTCAACACTTTTTGATTTTAGCAACAGAAGGTGTTCGAAACAATTGGTTTTCACCTGTTGGTCTATTTTGACAGATTTCTGCCACTATTTGCATTTGCCTCTTTATCGATTTTTTTGGGTTCTATTCGGTGAATTGAGCTTTTTGAGGGAATTTCTACAGTAGCTTGTGTTTTTAATGAAAGTTTTGCTATTTTAAAACTAAACCCCAAAGGTTTATTATCTTTTGAATCCACTAATGATGCTAATGAAGATTGTGTGAAGTTTTGTATGAAGGAAATTTTCAGGTGTAGGGAAAGAATGATGTAATGAGATGAAGAATGGACAAAAGCTCAAGCTTGGGGACGCCACCCCATGTCACCCCAAGAAATATTCAAGAGGTACTAGCGTCAAAGCTTGAGGATGCCCAAGGCATCCCCTTCTTCATCAATAAAAATCTCAGGTCTTTTAGACACTTCATTTTTATTGTTTCATGCACTGTTGTGATGTTTTGTCACTCTGCATGATTATGGCCATTATTGCTCTCTTAGTTGGTCGCTCCCAGTATTTTGCTAGCCTCCTTAACCAAGTATGAGTTCCACTCATGCATCCAACTCCAAATAAAACCAAGTTATCCCAAAGAGTCCACCATACCTACCTATTAGCATTTGCTATTCCAAGTATATGCATGCTTTTATCTACCTTCTGAATTAAACTTGTTATGTGAAAATTAGTGATTAAAGCTCTCACAAACTTGATGGCACACTTTACTTTTCTTGCACTTAATAAACTTGAACCATTGTGTCATCTATGTTGTATATGCTTGCATTTATATGTTGGGGATTAGCAGAACCATGCTATCATGGGGAACACTTTCAACATTGCACTTGTACATTGTACCCAGTTGATATCATGCTCTTTTGTTTATGGATGTCATCAATATGAAATGAAAGGGGAGCTTGTAAGACCATGGAGTTATGTATGTGTGTTAGAGAAAATGCCTGGGCAGCTAGTCTAATCCATGCCTAATCATGGTGGAAACCTACAGCATAAGCATAATGAGCAATCTATGAAGGATTCTTCTTATGAAAAAAGAGATAGAGATTGAGAAAAAAAGAGATGAGAAAAGAGGAAAGAGAGAAAAAAACACCATTTTCCCATGGTAAATAAGAAGATTGCTGAGATGCTTATTGTCTGCTTGCCTTGTCATTTTGATATAGGGATTCTTCCATATCATCGGGTAAGGGGTACCCCGTTGGCGGTTCTCTATGACACACATGTACTTACTATGACAAGAACTTACTGGTAACTAAACTTGAGTAGCATGAGGAGCGACCCTCGTATTCAAGGGACATGAGATTGCCAACTTATACTTTGTCAAGCATATACTCCATAGATTGTTTACTTTAACCTTAATCACTTCAAGATGCTTATGATAGAGGCAATGAGAGATGAAAGCTAATAAGTACCATAATTTTTGGAAGCTCTTTATGAAACTTGAATCCCTGCTTCCTTCTATGAAGGCCTTTCTTTTACTTTTATGTTGAGTCTCCATCTTCTATCTTTATGCACATATCAAGAGAGCATAGTGGCCATTCTTAGTTTAATGTGCATTGTCCCAAAACTTGTTGATTGATGCATAACTTTGATATTGCTTGTTCTTAAACTACTTGTATCTAGTCACCCTTATGAACTTTGAAGGTGTCCTATGCATTTATGTTTTGCTACACTATGAGGGACAAGCTGAATACCATTCTCATTATGTTTTCTTTATGTGAAACAAACAAACCAACGTCTTTCAAAGCATTGTTATTCATGAATCTTTTGTTTGTATCTTTTCATGTTACAACATAGTTGCTATGTCTTATTGTTAGAACTATATCTTTCATGCTATGTTAAAGTACTATGATCCCATCTATCAATATGCCTAGATTATGATGGTGCATGTCACCTCAAAAATTATTCTTTTCTTTTTATCACTTACCAACTCGAGGGCGAGCATGAGTTAAGCTTGGGGATGTTGATATGTTGCAAACGGATCTATAATTTTTGATGTTCCATGCTTGTTTTATATCTACTTTCTTATGTTTTTTCCACACTTTGGAGTATTTTTACACATTTTCTAGAACTAACCTATTAACAAGATGCCACAGTGCTAGTTGCCTGTTTCCTGCTATTTTTGGTTCCAGAAAAGCTGGAAAAGAAATATTCTCGGAATTGGACCGGGCAAAAGCCAAACTCGATATTTTACCGGAAGCCTCACGGAGCTAGAAGACGAGACGGAGAGGGGCCAGGGGCTGGCCACACCATAGGGTGGCGCGGGTCCCCCTTGGCCGCCCCACCAGGGGGTGTGGGCCCCTGATCCACCCTCTGACATCGCCCTTACGCCTATAAGAAGCCTCCGATGCAGAAACCCTAAAGAATCTAGCCTCGAGGCTCGAAAGGTTCTGGAGCCCCGCCGCCACCAAAGTGGAGATTCGGGGGACAGAAAGTCTCTGTTCCGGCACCCTGCCAGGACAGGGAAGTGCCCCTGGAGCCATCTCCATCAATCTCCACCACCATGTCCACCGCCTTTGCTGATTCCCATGATGATGAGGGAGTAGTTCTTCCTCGAAGCTAAGGGTTCTATCGGTAGCTATGTTTTCATTTCTCTCTCTCTATGCATGATCATATTGTTATCATGAGCTTTGTAATCAAGTAGATCTACTTTGCTACTCAAGTGCTTTAATAGATCTCTGCTCTCCCCATGTGTGTGAAAGTGACAGCGTGCACACCATAGTGGAACTTAGGCTAGAGATTACAAATACTTGTTATGAGTTATATTTGGATTTGAATGTCTCTATGAAATTGTGGTGTTTGTTGGAACCATCTAGCGCTCAAGGTGACAGTGTGGGGTTATCTGATGGGGAAAGAGAACTTTGAGGAGTGTTGTTATAGCCCTACCATGGATTAGAGTGTCCAACCAGAGAGTAGTTCAGAGTAGTATCATAAAGAGAAGATATTTATATGAGAGTGTTCACTAGTGAAAGTATGATCCCTAGGCCTTGTTTCTAAGCATTGAAACACCGTTTGCAACTAGATCTATTACATGTTTGCTTGCTTCCATCTTTTTGCCTTTAGTCTTTTCCTCCCGTCAAGCTCTTTTCTAGCACCGTTACCACTTATAATTATCCATACCACTTGTATTTCACTATCTGTTTGCCGAACTAGTGCACCTATACACCTGAAAAGTGTATTGGCTGTGTTGGGGACACAAGAGACTTCTTGTATCTTATTTGCAGGGTTGCTTGAGAGCGATACCTTTGACCACTTCCTCCCTGAGTTCGATAAACCTTGGGTAATTTATTTAAGGGAAACTTGCTGCTGTTCTACAAATCTCTACACTTGGAGGCCCAACAACTGTCTACAAGAATATAAGTGCGTAGACATCACATGTCACTTCAAAATTATTCTTTTTATCACTTACCTACTCGAGGACGAGTAGGAGTAAAGCTTGGGGATGCTTGATACGTTGTATACGTATCTATAATTTTTGATGCTCCATGCTTGTTTTATATCAACTTTCTTATGTTTTGTTCACACTTTGAGGTATTTTTATACATTTTCTGGAACTAACCTATTAACAAGATGCCACAATGCCAGTTGCCTGTTTTCTGCTGTTTTTGGTTTCCGAAAATCTAGTAAGGAAATATTCGGAATTGGACGGGACAAAAGCCAAAGTCAATATTTTACCCGACGCAACACGGAGTCCGAAGGGCAGCCGATGGGGGCCAGGAGGCGGCCAACCCTAGGCGTGCCACCGGGGGTGTGGGACCCCTAGAGCTCCACCGACCTTGCCCCTTTGCCTATAAAAGCACCCCGATGCAGAAATCCTAAAGAGAAGATCGGAATTCCACGAAAAGTTCCGCAGCGCCACCGCCACTGAAGAGGAAATTCGGGGGATAGAAGTCTCTGTTCCGGCACCCTGTCGGGATGGGGAAGTGCCCCCGGAGCCATCTACATCGACTCCACCGCCATCTCCATCGCCATTGTTGACTCCCATGATGAGGAGGGAGTAGTTCTCTCTCGAGGCTAAGGGCTCTACCGGTAGCTATGTGTTCATCTCTCTCTATGCATGATTTTATGAGATCATGAGATTTGTAATCTATAGATCTATTCTGCTACTCAAGTGCTTAATTAATCTCTGCTTATCCCCATGTGTGTGAAGTTGATAGTGTGCACACCGTGTGGCACTTTGGCTAAGGTTACAGAAATACTTATCATGAGTATAATTTGAGTTGGATGTCTCTATGAGATTGTGGTGTTTGTTGGAACCATCTAGCACTCAAGGTGATAGTGAGGGGTTATCTAGATGGGGAATGCGGACTTTAAGGTGTGCTATTATAGCCCTGCATTGTCCAACCAGAGAGTAGTTCAGGGTAGCATAATGAAGAGAAGATATTTATATGAGAGTGTTCAGTAGTGAAAGTATGATCCCTAGGCCTTGTTTCTAAGCATTGAAACACCGTTTACAATCAGTCTTACATGTTTGCTTAGTGCCACTCTTATTTCAGATTGCAATTACCACTTATAATCATCCATATTACTTGTATTTCACTATCTCCTCGCCGAACTAGTGCACCTATACACCTGACAAGTGTATTGGGTGTGTTGGGGACACAAGAGACTTCTTGTATCTTGATTGCAGGGTTGCTTGAGAGGGATACCTTTGACCACTTCCTCCATGAGTTCGATAAACCTTGGGTGATCCACTTAAGGGAAACTTGCTGATGTTCTACAAACCTCTGCACTTGGAGGCCTGACACTGTCTACAAGAATAGAAGCGTGTGTAGACATCACTTTTCATTTTTGTTTGCTTCTTGCTTTTCATCTTGCATAAAACAAAAATAACAAAAAGATTTTGTTTCTTCTTTGTTTGCTTCTCTTGATTCTTTCTTGGTTATTTTTGCTTCTTAGGTTTTTGGTTTTTGGACATTTTTCTATGTTAAAATACATGTTTTTGAAATATTTACAATAAAAAGTTACAAGTTTTACCCATTTTGGATGTTAAAGTTGAAACATATATTTAGAGTTGAAATTTTCTATACACTGCTATTTACCAAACGATTTTTATGATTTTTTCTGTAACTTCGATTGAGCTAAATTTTCTATTGATGTTACAAATTTTCATCGTATATACGCCCAAAAATTGGCTAAAATTCTTTACATGTTTAAGTGGGAAAAATAAATACGTTCTATAGATGCTGTTTTTCTGGACAGAATCTGTCTTTTGTTGCAAGACATGTTTGGACGTTTGCATATTTTATGCATATTGGCCACTTAAGTAACTCTCTCAACATTTAACACCAAATTTTATTTGGGGCTTTTATCACAGCTAGCACTATATCTTCGTACCACTAATGTCACCCTATAGAAAAGAAATGGGAGAAAGTTTTGTGTTGAAGTTTTTTGATAGGGAATGGAGGAACACCACACTAAGACTTATCCAAGAATGGTGAATACCATAAGATTTTGGATGCCCAAGCCACCCCACTGGACCTATCAAATTCTCGGTTTACAAACGTCTAAACTTTGTTTTTTGAGCAAGATAGAATGATCGTAGAAACTTGGAGCGTCTTTGTCTAGTTTTATGTTTAGTTTTGCATGTTGCCTTGAGAGTAAATGAAACCACCATGATAGATGTTTTGCATGCTTAGGAACTATCTACTGAAACAATATATCCCATGATTAAATTCCTTGATGAGAATGAGTTGTGTGTTATCAAAAGAAAAGGGAATGAAAGAAAAAAGCTGAAATTCGAAGTCATGCTTAGGGTTGCTAGCTCAAGTACTTTAATGAATGATAATATGATAGTGCCTTATTTAGTGATACCTTTTGCTCATATACATTGATGTTTAATACTAAGGAGCATTGTGTGATGATAAATGGTGGGCACTATTGTTGGGCCACGCAGAGATAAACAAAACTTTTTCCGTGCACGGTGAACCCAAGATCCAGCTCAGGTAGAAGGCCACGAGGATTACCACTAGACGCGCAATTGCGGAATCGATGAAGCACGTCGCTTGATGCAGTGCAGTCCTCATGATCCGTTCCGGTTCCACGATCGTCAAAGTGCTGAACGTACAACACCTCCACCAGTATCCACACGTACGAGGAGGAGCGCCGACGGTGGACTGCTAGATCCAGTACGGTGGCGACAGAAAAGACTAGGGCTAGGGTTTCCAACACATGGAGTGACCTAACCTTGTGCTCTAAGCACCTGCGCCCCAGCTTATATAGGGAGTAAAAGTGGGCTCCACTCACTTGTGTCCCATTCACTAAAAGGCCTATATTAGTCACTGCAAGTCCAACTTGCTGACTAAGTCCATGTCTCTATTTGGGTCCAACCCAAATAGATTTCCTATTTGGGTCTAACCCAGACTTGCTCCCACTGTTAAGTGTGTGATCCGATAGGCTCATGGTAACCCGAACACGATTCCGAGTCTCACTCGTGATCGATCAGTCGGTAGCGGCTCCTAGCAGAACATGCCGACTCCAAGTACCATTAAGTCATGATGACATACCTTCCAATGCGACTTTCGTCTGAGTCCCTTTTGCCTCACGATATACCTTATCAAACTATAGGCGAATGATCGTCATCCCTTAAATAGTCCGACTCTCTTTCTCGATCCGAGATAAGTGATTCATCCAACTAACTCTTAGTCGGTTGCCTCGGTTAACACTTAACTGAGACGCGCATGGCCATGCTTTCCGAATCATATCTTCCGAGAGGGCCCATAGAATATCTCTCCAAACGGAGGTGAAAAATCCCATCTTGGTCATTCACATCACGCAGCTTGATTCACAGTCGACCCGAACTCCGCCTTTATAACTGCCCATTGATGGAACAACGTGTGACAGAACTTAAGTCGGTGATCCTCAACTCGGATTGTGCAATAACCTCAGGTCTAAGGATTACATTGATTGAGACATGCAAATGACGACTTGTTCCTTGCATCTCAATATGGGTCAGTCCGACTCGCTAAACTCTTTAGCCGAATCCGTGTAAGTCGGAATAACATCTCCATGCCCATGACAAGTGGAACCGTGTCATGTGCCGACTTTCACATTGGTCTAAGTTGTGTGTCCAGCACAACCTCAATGACCAAGGAAAATTAGTATGAACAACATGAATATATAGTTCCACAATCGAATCACATATTCAATGATGCATATCAGTTGTTCATACATGGACAATAACTTTATGAATACATTGGGAAATACCATAAACCATGATTGCCTCTAGGGCATATTCCCAACATTCTCCCACTTGCACTAGAGTCAATCATCCGACATCACATGTCTAGGGATCTAACGCCCATTGCTCTCAGGTGCGCCTCATGCTTCGGCTATGGAAGTGGCTTTGTCAACGGATCCGCAATGTTTGCATCCATGTGTACCTTGCATAACTTGATATCACCTTGATCCACGAACTGGCGAATAAGGTGGTACCGCATGAGTATATGTTTGTTCTTCTGGTGTTGTCTAGGTTTCTTGGCTTGTGCAATAGCACCATTGTTGTCACAATAAACGTCTAACGGATTGGACGAGCCCTGAACCACACCAAGATCCATGAGGAAATTCCTCATCCAAACGGCTTCTTTTGCCTCCTTCAAGGCAGCAATATACTCGGCCTCTGTTGTAGACACAGACACCATCTTTTGCTTGGAACTTTTCCAGCTCACAGCCCCTCCGATTATCACAACATATATCCAGATTGTGAACGAGAATCATCCGAGACAGTGAGATAACTCGCATCCGTGTAACCCCTTACACTGAGTTCATCCTCACCTCCATAAACCAGGAACATATCTTTAGTCCTTCTCAAGTACTTAAGGATATTTTTAGTCGCTGCCTAGTGGATCTCTCTAGTATCAGCCTGGTACCTTCTCACAACACTTAGAGCATAGGAAACATCCGGCCTAGTTCAAATCATAGCGTACATGATGGATCTGACTTCAGAAGCATACATAATCTCACTCATTCGATTTCGCTCACCAGTTATCGAAGGACACTGAGTCTTGCTAAGTTTTACGCCATGGGACATCGGTAAGAACCCCTTCTTAGATGATTCCATGTTGAACATCTTCAACACTTTGTCCAAATATGTACTTTGACTCAATCCAATGAGCCGCCTTGATCTGTCTCTATAGATCCGGATTCCTAGTATGTAAGTTGCCTCACCCAAGTCCTTCATCAAAAAACTCTTTTCCAATGATTCCTTCGTTTCTTGCAACATCTGGACATCATTTCCAATCAGTAATATGTCATCCACGTATAAGATCAGAAAGTTTACTTTGCTCCCACTAAACTTATTGTATAAACAAGAATCCTGATCACTCTTGATGAAGCCAAACGATTTGACTACCTCATCAAAGTGAATGTTCCAACTCCGAGATGCTTGCTTCAACCCATAAATGGATTTCCGAAGCTTGCATACCTTGTCAGCATTAGCCGGATCGACAAAACCCTCGGGCTGTATCATATACACATCCTCGGTTAAATTTCCATTAAGGAAAGCCGTCTTGACATCCATCTGCCATATCTCATAGTTGAAATAGGCTACTATAGCTAACATGATCCGAACTGATTTAAGCATTGCCACGGGAGAGAAAGTCTCATCATAGTCAACTCCTTGAACTTGTCGGAACCCTTTCATGACAAGCCATGCTTTATAGATAGAAACATTTCCATCCATATCAGTTTTCTTCTTAAAGACCCATTTGCACTCGACGGGGCTTGCACCGTCTGGCAGATCAACCAAGTTCCAAACTTGATTTTCATCCATGGACTTTAACTCGGATCTCATGGCTCCAAGCCATGAATCAGAATCAGAACCCACCATCGCTTCCGAATAAGTTGCCGGCTCATCACGGTCCAACAACAACACATCACGAACACTTCGCAATCTTGCCAATCTTCGCAGTGTTGGTGCCGTTTTCTGGCTGAGGTACCGCGTCTGACTCAACCTCTAAGGTTTTTGCCGACTCACTGCTGGTTGGTATCTCTCGAATTTCTTTGAGCTGCACTGTGCTCCCACTGACTTCCCGACTGAGAAACTCTTTCTCAAGGAAGATACCGTTTCGAGCGACAAAAACTTTGCCCTCTTCTCGATTGTAGAAGTAGTAGCCCAAGGTTTCCCTTAGATACCCCATGAAAATACACTTATCCGACTTGGCTATAAGCTTGTCCGACTGAAGTCGCTTGACAAAAGCTTCACAACCCAAAATCTTAAGAAAAGACAAACTCGCCTTTTTGCCCGTCCACAGCTCATGAGGTGTCTTCTCTACCGACTTTGATGGTACTCTGTTTAGTGTGAACGCTGCAGTTTCTAGACAATAACCTCAAAATGATAAAGGCATATCTGTCTGACTCATCATTGATCGTACCATGTCTAACAAGATCTGATTCCTCCTTTCCGACACACCGTTTCTCTGCGGCGTTCCTGGAGGAGTGAGGTGGGGAACTATTCCACAACTCTTCAGATGCTCATCAAACTCATGGCTCGTATACTCGCCTGCTCGGTCCGACCAAAGAAACTTTATTTTGTTGCTGAGTTGATTCTATACCTCATTCCGAAATTCCTTGAACTTTTCAAAGGCTTCCGACTTATGTTTCATCAAGTAGATATATCCATATCTACTGAAATCGTCAGTGAAGATAATGAAGTACTCATAACAACCTCTGGTTGTCATGCTCATCGGGCCACATACATCACTATGTACTAGTCCCAATAAGTCGGATGCCCTTTCACAACTCTTTGCAAACAGTGTCTTGGTCATCTTGCCGAGAAGGCAGGATTCACATGTCTCGAACGACTCCAAGTCGAACGAAGTTAGGAGTCCATCATCATGGAGCTTCTTCATGCGTTTCCAACTTATATGACCAAGCCGACAATGCCAAAAGTAAGTCATATTCAGATCATTTGGTTTCAACCTTTTTCACATTTATGTTAAAGATAGATTCACCCTCAAGATTCAAAATAAATAACCCATCCCGCACGGGTGTAAAGCCATGAAACATATCATTCAAATATAAAGAACAGCCATTATTCTTAATATTCGACTCATAGCCTTGTCTCATCGAACATGAGGCAGAAATGATGTTTCGACTAAGCACTGGAGCATAATAACAATTATTTAGCTCCATTAAGAATCTAGAAGGTAAATGAAGTTGCATTGTGCCGACTTCCAATGCAGCGACTCTCGCTTTGTTGCCGAGTCTAATGTCAACCTCATCTCTTGCCACACTCCTAGTTCTTACCAGTCCGTGCAACGAGTTGCAGATGTGAATGACTGATCCGGTATCATATACCCAAGAACTACCAGGTGCATCAACAAGATAAATGTCTATAACATTGCAAACAGGCATACCTGAGCCGAAAGTCACACCTCCGCTCTTGGCTTTGTCAGCCAGATACTTGCTGCAATTCCTCTTCTAGTGGCCATCCGACTTGTAGTAGAAGCAAGTGGATCCGGCTGCAGGAGATGGCTTAGTCCCTGAGGAAGCGCTTTGGAATGGGTCCTCAGCCTTACCTCCCGACTTTGACTTCTTCTTCTTAGTCCAAGAACTCTTCTTGAACTTAGCCTTATTTGGTACCATCAACACTTGACTGGCACCTTTCTTGAGATCCGCCTCAGCCTGCTTGAGCATCCCATGTAATTTAGTTGGACATGCATATAAGCCATACCATTCACAACATCATCCTGCAAAAACAAGTTATGCATAGATATGATATCTACCGGCATTGTGAAACTTGCAACAACATCAAATACGCTACGACAGGGCGAAGCCGGCAGTCCTGCTAGCTGGATAGAGGGTGGGGATCGATTTTTCTGAAAACACAGATCTCATCTGCATTCCGGACATGGATTTCATCATCAGGTAAAACAATTTTACCCAAATCCGATCCGGACTCCAATTTGACCAAACTCTTTGATCTTCGATCATCGCATCCAGATTTACGTGTCACAGTCTACCCTGATTGCGAAAACCGACCGGTAGGGGTATGTCGTTCCACGACCTCAGCAGTAAGATCATCGAAACCGGATCATCCAATTCCCCGAGTACAGTTGATCCAATCAACCTCGTACAAAACCAATCTATCTCATAGATCGACCACCAAAACTGCAATTAGGTCCAATCTAATGCTAACCGCATATCACATATGCAAGATCTCGAGCCTAAAACCAGAAGCTATCGCTCTGATACCACTGTTGGGCCACGCATAGATAAACAAAACTTTTTCCCTACATGGTGAACCCAAGATCCAGCTCAGGTAGAAGGCCACGAGGATTACCACTAGACGCGCAGTTGTGGAATCGATGAAGCACGTTGCTTGATGCAGTGCAGTCCTCACGATCCATTCCGGTTCCATGGTCGTCGAAGTGCTGAATGTACAGCACCTCCGCCAGTATCCACACATACGAGGAGGAGTGCTGGCGGTGGACTGCTAGATCCGGTACGACGGCGACAGGACGGACTGGGGCTAGGGTTTCCAACACATGGAATGGCCTAACCTTGTGCTCTAAGCACCTACGCCCCAGCTTGTATAGGGAGTGAAAGTGGGCTCCACTCACTTGTGGCCCATTCACTAAAAGGCCTAAATTAGTCACTGCAAGTCCAACTTGTTGACTATGTCCTTCTCTCTATTTGGGTCCAACCCAAATATATTTCCTGTTTGGGTCTAACCCAAACTTTCTCCCGCTCTTAAGTGTGTGACCCGATAGGCTCATGGTAACCCGGACACGATTCTGAGTCTCACTCATGATCGATCAGTCGGTAGCGGCTCCTAGCAGAACATGCCGACTCCAAGTACCATTAAGTCATGATGACATACCTTCCAATGCAACTTTCGTCTGAGTCCCTTTTGCCTCACGATATACCTTGTCAAACTATAGGCGAATGATCGTCATCCCTTAAATAGTCCGACTCTCTTTCTCGATCCGAGATAAGTGATTCATCCAACTAACTCTTAGTCGGTTGCCTCGGTTAACACTTAACTGAGACGTGCATGGCCATGCTTTCTGAATCATATCTTCTGAGAGGGCCCAGAGAATATCTCTCCAGATAGAGGGACAAAATCCCATCTTGGTCATTCACATCACGCAGCTTGATTCACAGTCGACCCGAACTCCACCTTTATAACTGCCCATTGATGGAACAACGTTTGACAGAACCTAAGTCGGTGATCCTCAACTCGGATTGTGCAATAACCTTAGGTCTAAGGATTACATTGATTGAGACATGCAAATGACGACTTGTTCGTTGCATCTCAATATGGGTCAGTCCAACTCGCTAAACTCTTTAGCCGAATCCGTGTAAGTCTGTATAGCATCTCCATGCCCATGATAAGTGGAACCGTGTCATCTGCCGACTTTCACATTGGTCTAAGTTGTGTGTCCAGCACAACCTCAATGACCAAGGACAATTAGTATGAACAACATGAATATATAGTTCCGCAATCAAATCACATATTCAAGATACATATCAATAGTTCATACATGGACAATAACTTTATGAATACATTGGGAAATATCATCAACCATGATTGCCTCTAGGGCATATTCCCAACAACTATGGATCCAGTGGCATACTTGTAGATCTTTTTGCTAGCCCAAAAATTCCTATACAAGCAAAGCTTGTTTATCCAAATACCCTTAAAACCAATTCCCACAGCGTACACCATATATACCTATATAGCATCAATGCTATTCCAAGTATATTTCTCATGTGCCTTGTTTTATTTAGCTTCCAAATAATATTGCTCTTATGGTTATGGTTGTCATAGAGAAGTTGGTTGTGGGGTGGCCACGAACTTGAAGGCACAACCACCAAAGGACGTAATGATTTATGAAACATAAAATGGTTCTGTAAGGTAAAAAGTGGAAGGAATGATAACAAGGGAACATGATATACTCTTGTTCTACTTAGTAATCAATGAGTAAACTGAGGGTCATGGGTATTTCAATACATATGCTCTAGGGAAAAGTGTTGGACATGTAGGCACCCGAGGATTTGGCTAGCCATGGAAAGTGAAAAGCAAAGGTTGTTTTAGAGAATATGACATGATTGAAAGACCGATGAATAAGTTTTATACTGGTTACTAGGGGGGCAAGACCGTTAACTGATGCCATATAAAAAGGGTGAAAGTGTTCGACAAAAGTTGAACTTCATGTCTATCTTGTTATAATTATTCTCTTCTTTGGACTGGAAAGATGCTAATGATAGGGGTAAATGGAACCAAACACTAATGATGAACTATTGATCAATCATAAACTAATGAAATAGAGTTTGTAAGATAAACAGGCCTTTGCACATGTTTTATCCATGCTTACTTTCGGTACGATATATAAAAATATCTTAAGGGAAGACATAAAACTAAGAAGTGAGTCTTCCAGCTGAAGGGCATGAAACTAAGAAGTAACCCAAAATAGAAAGGCATACAAAACCCATGCCAATGATAGGAATGAGTCTTCCAATAGTCCTATAGGTCCATCTAAGTATGCTTGAAGGTTTGTTTTATCTCTCATTTGTTTGAACACAAGTCTACTTATTATTGAGCATCTTTGTAGAGTGCGGAAGATATCACTTTATAGCCCACTTGCTTGTTGTTATTCCTTAAAGATTAAACCTAGTGAACTTTGTGTGGCAATGAAAAAGAATCAAAGCAACAAACTCCAAAGTCCATGTTAATTTTATCACCTTTATGCTCGAGGACAAGCATAGGTTAAGCTTGGAGATGTTTGATGCATGTAAAATGCATCCATGAACTTTGTTGTTTATTGTTTCAAAATCATTATTATTTTGCAACATTATTGTATTTATTGGGACTAACCTACTAATAGTTGTAAAAGTGCATAAGTTCTTGTTTTATACTTTGTTGTGTAGGAAATACACAAATATGGAAGGAAACCGCTCATTATGGAGAATCTAGAAATTCCTGGAATATGGCCCTATAGAACTTTTTTTCGAAGATTGCTAGAAACGACCCTGAAGATGATGTCCAATGTAGAAAGGAAAGTTGTGGGGAATTTTATGCACAACAATTTAGACATAAAATTTGCCCCAGTCGGAGTCCGGATGCATTTTTATAGCCATATTACTACGGAGGACAGAAGCAATTTCGGGACTCCAAAAATACGTGACGTGGTTTTCTCAAAATCCTTCCATCTTTGATGATTTTGGCCCAACCACGACTGGATGGACTATAGGGGGACTCCTAGAAAGGTTCTAGAGATGCCCAAGATCCCTTGAATCTAAGGGGCATCCATCCTATGGCCAAAGTTGCATCTCCACCACTATGTATTGAGAGGAAACCCTACTTTTGGAGGCATCCACCCATAGCCATGAAAATCCCCCTCCTTGGCAGCCCCAAAGGATAGGGAGAAGCTCCTCCATTGTTTTATCATCTCTAAGGAAGAAGAAGGGCCAAGGGGACGCTGCCCCAAGGGTAGCCACCGCTGCCCTGTGCAGCCGTCGGCGCCGCCTCTCCCCCTTGGGGAGGCTCATCTCCATCACCATCTACTGCAATATCCCATCACCCCCACTGTAATCTCTTGTCAAACATGATGTATGATGTAATATATTATTTTCCCATGATATATTGTATGACTATGTTGATGTTTGAGTAGTGAATTGTTATGGCAATTGTGATCTAGTTTATTTTGGTTGCATACAAGTATATGTTATCTTCTATGATGATCTTGACGCACTAACATATGAGTGCACACATATGTTGGGGGATGCATAAGTTTGTCACCATTGCATGTTGATAGGATGAGTGATAAACGGAGTTTGACATAATCTGAATCCCAAGTCTTAGAAATATATGTACTCCCTCGGGTCCATATTACTTGTCGCTGAATTGTATGTATCTAACACTAAAACATGGCTAGATACATACATTTCAGCGACCGTTAATATGGATCGGAGGGAGTAGTATTAACTCATCATTAATCAACAGGGGTATTATCATGGGGACCTTAGATCTAAATACGGTGGTTGGACTTTATGTCTTAATATTCCCTTGTTTGTTCATAATTGGCCTTGGGATCAATCACTAGTGGTGTATTTGCCCGTATTTATGGATCCTCCTAGAAGAAACAATAAAAATAATATATATGTGCTCCACTAACTGGGACAACCAAATGAATGAAATAGCAATCTGCCTAAACATTTGCTCCCATAGATTATCCACATACACTCCACTAGCTCTACCTCATTTGCATCATTTTACTTATAGTATTTATTTCAACTACTTTATTGTTTTCTAGTTAATACCAAAAACAATCACACACACACACACTTTAGATCCTAGCTTTGCATAGAAGGCCATATAAGTGGGTTATAGGGCTTTAGAGAATAGATGATTTACCTTCGGCTCCTCATGGGTTCGACACTCAAATACTTACCGAATTGTATTACAGTGATCCCCTACACTTGGGGGTTATCAGGATGCGAAAGAAGTATTCTCTGAGATCATCATCCGAGATGGTCACCAAATTTTGGGCCCACTTCCGGAGATGAGATGGCAGTGTAAGCAGTTGTTGATGTCATACAAACCCGCTCATGTGATAGAGGACGTAGAAGGCCTCCTTTTGACTATTTTCCAGCTGCTTGACGCAAGCGAATTCCATTGCGTGGGTAAACACGTGCTTGCCTCCCTTGACATTTTCCGCCCCCTTGCCGAAGTATCCTCCATCTAAGGCATAGGCATTGAGAGCATTATCGGGAACACTCTTTATGTTGCCATAGTCTTTATTGTTTGTCAAACTTCCCAAATCAAAATACGTGGCTTGCGAAAGCTTCAGGCAAACATTGATGAGTACGTAGTATTTGTTTCTGTGCAAAACAATTCAAATAGAATGTATTGGAAAAGAACGATAGAAATCTAAGAAAACATGTTATGGTAGCCAGTGAATAAGTATTGTACTTAATTAGGAAATAAAGGAACGAGAAGACAATCCTTCTTTCTGTTCTTCATCATGAAGTCTCGGAGGTAATTCTCCATGAGTGCCCAGTCCCTAGGGTTCAACAAGATCCTTTCACGCTGGTTGTCGCCATGATGAGTGAGTATAGGCGGACTAGGGTATAGTCCATCCGTTTTGCGTGAAGCAGATTGAAGATGTCTTCGAACCACAGGAAGTACAGATCCGCGAGGGTGTATCTACGAAGCTCTTGCCCTCAAGCACCTTGACCATGAAAACATGATACTATGGATTTTTTTTATTTAAGAAGGAGATTCTCTGTAAACATAATACTGGCATCCAGACTCCGCATAGATGTACTTGGTGCTTTGAGCATCCTCGAATCCAGCATGGGCTTACCCGCTATATGCATTTTTCACAAGACATCCTTGGGTTCATATGGCATACCCTGTCCTGAGCTAGAATAGTCTTCGCCACCTTCGGAGCTAGCTGGCTCGAAGCCTTCTACTTCTTACTTCTTTTCTAACCCTTCGTCTTCTATTGAGTAGGGACTGTTAACTCCTAACTGGCCACCTGGTATAGTGTGCACTACATGAAAATTTTCCTTCTGCAACGACTTGGCCCGACGGTCGTCGTAGAAGGCGCGTCTTCGACGACGAAATTCTCGGCTCGGCCGTGGCTGGTGGAAAACTTTTTTTTCCAGTTTCGTGGCCCTCTACTACGACGGATCTGCTAAAAACATGGAGGAAGCTCGGCCAACGTGTGGCAGAAGTAAGATTTTCGTTTCCTCATGCAATGTTGACTCGCCTAAGTATTTTGAGGCATGTGGGCCCCGGACGTCAGTGTCTCTAGCGGACCATACTTTTCGGCCGCGCCTCCCTGATTTGAACTCGACAACGTTGCTCAATGCGTCTGCCCTTTAGTTAGGCTGCTAGGTCCCACGTGTTAGCCTCTCATTAGAAGGATCATGCGTGTGATGGAACTTTTTCCTTCGCTCACGCTACCCTGTTCTGAAGTTGATAGCGCTGTTCGATGCATCTACCGTTTAATCAACCTCCTAGGACCCACATGTCATCCTCTCATTAGAAGAAACATGTGTATAATGGATTTTTTCCCTTGGCTATTGCCTCCCTGATTTCGACTCGATAACGTTGCTTGATCTATCTGCCGTCTAGTCACACTGCTGGGTCCTCCATGTCAGCCTCACATTATAAGTATCGTGTGTATGCTAGAATTTTTTTTGCTCACGCTACCCTGTTCCGAACTTGATAGCGCTTCTCGATGCATCTACCATTTAATCAAACTCCTGGACCCCACATGTCATCCTCTCATTAGAAAAATTTGTGTATGATAGAATTTTTTTACCTCGGTCGCGCCTCCATGTTCCGAACTTGATAACCTTGCTCGCTGCATCTACTATTTAATCATGATGTAGGGCCCCACATGTCATCCACTGATTAGAAGAAACATGTGTATGATGGAATTTTTGCTCTCGGTCGTGCCTCTGTGTTTCGAACTTGATAGCGTTGCTCGATGCATTAGCCATTTTTCCAGGCTGCTAGGTCCCCCATGTGAGCCTCTCATTAGAATAAACGTGTGCATGCTGGACTTTTTCTCGCTCGTGCCTCCCCGTTTCGAACTTGGCAACGTCTCTCGAGGCAGAACCTGTATATGGCCGCGCTACTGGGTCCCACATGCTGGTCTCTCTGTAAATTAAACTTGCATATGATGGACTTTTTTTTCGGCCACGTTCGCTGTTTTGACCTTGGCAACGTTTCTCGACGTGGCAGCCGTGTATGGTCGTGCTACTGAGGCCCCCATGTCAGCCTCTCTGGTATGTTCTAACTTGTGGGTCCCAAATGCAGCCTCGTATGTTCTGGCGGGTGGGCCCTGATGCCAGCCTCTTTGTACAAGTATTTAACTTTTTTTCAAACCCGACCATTAAACTCGAGGGATGCTGCAGGTTGGTGGGTACATGATGTTAGCCTCTCCATAATGCGATATTAAAAAGTAAACCCTTTCTCAAAAAAAAGTAAAACCAAGATATTTATAAATATGTACACACAAGGGATTCGAACTAAAGACCTTCAAACAAATCAAATAGATATAAACTGAGTGTTTTGCCACTACACCAAAGATACTTATAGAAATTGAATCATTAAACATGTATTAGTACTACAACTTATGTATCAATCTTCTAAAAAATATTTTGTGTGTCCATGTTATCTCTCTTAAAAGAAGAGTAGTGCTACTGGAACCTCGATTTATAAAAAACCACATAATGGATTAGTTTCTTAAAAACATGGGTAGGCAGAGTTTTTTAGAGGTGGGGGCAATGCCAAAAAGGCCAAATTAAAAAGTTTTTGGGCTATGGTCAATGGGCTCCTATCTCAAATTTCACTAGGCTGTGGCTCACCAGATTCAAACACAGACCTCATCGAGGGAGGAAAAACGCGATAATTCCTTATACTCATGTAAAAATTATCTAATGAACACACACCACATGCGTCAAAACAGGACTGGTATCCAATGACTTCACTTGGTGAAATCACGCTGCATATCTTTACCCTCTCATCTCTGTCCAAAATGCATCCAACGGTTCTGGTGACACAAACGCAAAGGCTCTAGAGTAACCAGCTAGCATCAACGACAAAACTTTTGACAAATTCAATACCATTTGAAAGATGAAGGAGTACAGAATAATAAGACATAAAAAATTGACAGATTCCTAGTTCATGTTCAGCAGCACTTGACCAATTTAGAAACATTTCAAAGTGACTGATTCAGCAATACAGACATTGAAATTCAATATCACTACAGAGAGAGACAATTCTTGTTTCAGCTCTAAAAACCATGCCACGCGATCAGTTTGCCCTTTTCTCCAAACACACTCGATCACCAGGGCCGGTCCTGAGATTCGGGGGCCCGGGGTGAAACTAAAATTTTGGGCCCCTTATTATAATTTTTTATGGATATATGAGATGATGAAAAATAAATAGTTTAAGTATACTTCCAACTATAATATTCATATAAAAATAACAATTTTTATATGATACCTTAAATGTTTCTCCAAAAAATCCTAGAAGCAAAGTCCGTGATGATGGAATGAATATCAATCTCATCCACCAACTTCTTCTCGATGCATAGAGTCGCCAAACCATTTCACCTCTCCCGAGACATTATAGATCTCAAATAGTTCTTTAATAATTTCAACTTTGAAAAGCTTCTTTCAACTGATGCAACAGTCATGGGCATAGTAAATAAGATCCGATAAGGGATACAAATATTAGGATAACAATCCGCTTCGCTGATAAAATTAAAAAGCTCCATACTAGACATTGATGTATTTGGCAAAGTGAACTTCATAACACTTAATTCAGAAATGAGTGCATTTAATTCAACATCACAGATATCAGGTTTACCATTTGTACCAGGCCGAGTAAAAGTTTTTGCAAATGAAGTGAAATGTTCTTTCAGTTGAAAACCATCCAATGCCTTCAAGGATGGCGAACTTATTAAAAACCCAAATATACTTTTGAATGACTAGAGTTCTTCAAATCTGCGCTAAGAATTCAAATTAGAATTAAGAATTAAGAACTAAGAATTAGGGTAAACCAGTAGAGACATGGGCGGGAGCAGACCACTAGACCAGCAGCCAGGCCGTTGATCGTCTCGTCGATGGTCTAGTCTTCGTGCCTGGCATCGATCGTCGAGGGCATCGAGGCTCCTCCCTCCCCTATCCAGATCTGATATTCATATCCAGTGGAGGTGACACGACTCGGGCAGGAGGCGTACGATCAATTGTTGGTTCTGTTTGCCTAGGAGGAAGTGAAGCAACCGATGTTGTCTAGGACTAGGAGTCGAGCGGTTGGCCTATGCCTCGGCCTCGCCTTGTACCCGTATCAATCACCTCGGCTCAGAGACTACGATAGTGGAAAAAGGCCCAATTAATCCACCAGCCCAATAATTTTTTTATGATGTATACTAGGCCTGTCTATATAGCATATTTTTAGGAGGGCCCCTACTTTTTTTGGGCATGGGGCGGCTACCCCGTAGGTCCCCCTAGGGCCGGTCCTGTCGATCACTGGAACACAATCATTGTCATAATATTTGGTCATATAGGGAACCGTCATATAGATACATATATACCATACCAGTACGTACTAGTCATAGCTCCAATCCAGCAAAAGGTTATCACAGTTTTACCACCCATATATGATCAGTGGAGATAAGACAACCACATAATTAATTACAATAGCATACATCCAAAGAGCTAGACAGCTAGGAAGTTCATGAACAACATGCGGCATTCAAGACAGCGAGATACATCGACCTTGACCGTTCTTCCAATAGTAAGTTTGGCTGCTTTCCGGAACTTGATTCGCCTAGAAGTAGCTGGCAAGCTCCCATCAGTCGAGTTAATGGTGTAGTGTCCCTGGATTTGCAATCCTTCGCTCTGCATCGTGAAGACTATTGTGCCCTTTCGTCTGGCCTGGAGTTGCTTTGTGGCACTCTTAGGCAATTTCTGAGTCAAAGAAAGAGATAGACGCATTATTACTAAGAGCAATGCACTGAATCATGTGAAACTTGAGAAGACATTCAGAGCAGTATATCTGCCGCCATATACTCACAAACATAATTCGATGTGACCTTATGATGACACATGTGTAGGATATGGTCTGACAAGGTGCTGCCCGGGGTGATGAAAGAGCTTGTGCCGGTGCCTGTGCTAGGGCTGGTGCTGGTGTAGGAGATGGTGCCACTAATTGTAGAGGGGCTGGTGCAGGAGCCAGAAGGCCTAGAACTGGTGTCGGCGCCAGCAGCTTTATGCTAGATTCCTTCTGAGGGGTAGCTAAGATGACTGCATGGATGGTAGAGGCAGATGAGAAGTGTACAAGCAAAATTGTCTCTTATACAATAGTTACTCACAAGACAGTGACCATAGGATATGATGATTATACAAGCAAATTAAGTTACTATCTCCATTCTTTCTCCTTAGGTCAACAGGTGCTAGAGCAGGAACTAGGGCCAGTGCCGTTACGGTTTCCAGCAGCTTGATGTTGGTTACCTTCTGGGGGTAGGTAAGGGGACTACAAGAGTGGTTAGAGAGGCATATGAGATGTGTACAAGCAAAATGGTTTATTATACAATAGTAACTCCTAGACAGAGATGAGAGTATACAAGCAAATTAATTTACTACCTCTATTCTTTCTCCTACTGAGGTCAACAGGTGCCGTTGCAGGAACTAGGGCCGGTGCCGGTGCCCGCAGCTTGATGCTGGCACCCTTCTGGGTGGTACATAAGGGGAAACGAACTACAGAAGTGGTCAGGGTCATATGATGAGTAAAGACAATGGTGCAGAACAGTTAGTCGCAAGAAAATCATTAGAGGTTGTGATGAGTACAGAAGCAAATTAATTAGTACTACCTCTATTCTTGGTCCTTTGATCAACAAGTGTACGATGGCGTGCAAGTATCTGCCCAGGCTTGCTAAAATCGAATGTTACCTCGTCTCACGGAGCAGTGGACAAGACGACGGTAGTTGCAGCATAGGGCACCAACGCTGGGGCCTCAAAAATAGTTTAGGAACCGATAAAATGGTAAGCTCGGATTTCAGACTAGAAACACACACAAACACACATATACTATATACTAATATACGGAATAGTTTCCAATTATAGTTCTGCTAACAAAGGCATAGAAATCATAATAAGGTAGGTCCATATTACAGAACTATGATAGTAGCGAATCAATCACGGGATAGCTCTACACCCCAAGAGTTTTGCAGTTGGGCCAGTGGTCATGAGACTACCCAGACGACACCAAAATTACACCCCTGAAGATCAGCATTCCTGCATTAAATCCATCCAGAAGTAGTGTACCCGATCCACAGCCTCAGGTGCGGGCTCATCAATGAACAGGTCATCGTCATTACCATCAAAGTCCTATTCAGTCGTCTGCTTCTGCGATTAGTAGATTAATAGATACGTTTACAGAGAAACATCAAAGACACACAACCTGAACATTTGGCGTTCTACAAATATACCTTGTCATCTGGCATAGTGGTAGTACCAGAAATGAAACCCGTTTCATGCATATTGCACCTTTTATCTCCTCCCCCTTCTCTAAGTTGATCTAGATGCTTTGGAGCTGCCTCTGTCAGTTGATCTAGTTGATTAACATCTGCGTCCCCTACTTGATCTTGATGATAAAGATGTGCTTCCCCCGGTTCATATGGAGGATCATATGGTTCACCATGAAATACCCATCTAGCATATGTGCTTAGCATCCCAAATGTAAAAATATGGTCTTCCACTATACTTTGAGGCAGCACCCTAAGATTCGCACACAATCGATAGGGACAATGTACTTTTGAGTTATCACAATGAGCTCTAACAAATCCCATAAATCGTAAAACATCAAGGATACATTTAGCACTGCCTAATGGAGCAATCTCTATCCAAAATCTTCCCATATGTTTAATTATGACATACAAGGTTGGTTATTATTAAAAGAAAAGCAGGAAACATATAGATGGAGTACAAAAACTATTTATGCCTATGCATTTTAGCAAACATATTGACAACGAAAATCGCCAAAGGTATTTAGGAACACAGATCCAGCACAGAATAAACTATGACCATGCAGATTGAGGACAAATTAAACTACATATTTGAGGAGGCAGATCGAGTGAAAGGGCAATAAAGTGCCAACTAGATCGAGCTAGAGATAGATGGACTACCGTGGGATCAACGAGCCCACCAGTGCGTCTCAAGAAGACCGGCGGGGTAGGGAAAGTTTCTTTGCGCACGGTGGTGATGAGGAGCGACCGTAAGCATGTCTGTTTTGTGGGAAAGGGGTGAGGGCCTAGGCGGCAGAGGGTGGAAGTTAATACACAACGTGAAGGGGTGTGGAGGGATAACTTTGGAAATTCTGACCTGCCCTTCTCTGGGCACCACCATATACGTGGCCCACCTGCCAGTCACCATAGATAAAAATTGATCCAAAAGTTGTCAAAATACAAGTTTATGTCTACCATGGAAACTAATGCACATAGCATTGCACTTTGTGAACGAATGACTTTATTTCAACATATATTTAATTTCAGCATCTTCAGCTAGGAAGCTTGGAAATTCATGAAAGTAGGGCATTATCCATCAAATATGAAATCTCCTTTGTAAACAATTGCTTGAAATGCCAAGATACACCGATCTACCAAATATGGACACGTTTGTAAGCTTGGTTGGCAAAGATTCTTCAATGTATGGAGTAGTACAAAATATGAAAAAGGTACAAAAACTATGGCTGTGACCTTGCTTCTCTTGTTTGAAAGCCTTGAATTAATGTTAATTAATTTTGATAGATGTCTATAAACTCATTAAATGTTGGAAAGCATACATGCATGTGGGTCTATCTGACGGGGACAACATTCCAAGTGGGAGTAGCGTACCTTAGAAGCTTCATCTTCAAAATTTCGGCAGAGCGCCAAAATATCCCACCCACCCATTCAAACATCTCGCCCATCCATTCAAACATCCAACCCAAAAAATATTTTATTGCAAAAATTTAGCCTGGAAGTTTGAAAGGGCATTATACATTGTGTGAACAAGGGGGCGGTGGCATTTTGAGCCATCATTTTTTTTGCGAATGAATTTAGTTGAGTCATAATCTTTGTAGTTGCCTCACAACAAAACACATTGTTGTTACTTGGAAATTCAAAAACAAACTTCAAATTTGGAACCAGACATATTGGTTGATTTGCAAAGATGCACCGATCTACCAAATATGGATACATCATCATAAATTATTTCCGTGACCTTGGTCACATTTTTTTGGATGATGGTCATCTTCTTGAAAGCCTTAAATCGTTCGACAATTTTAGCAAATGCCTAGAAACTCATTTACATGCTGGGAAGCAACTCTCGTTGGCGTGTGGGCCTAGATGGTGACAACGCGTCTGAGAGGCCCCACGCCGGAGTTGCGTATGCTAGAAGCTTCGACCTCAAAATTTGGTACGACGCCCAAACATCGCACCCATCCATTAAATATCCCGCGCATCCATTCAAACATGCTTCACCTCTTTCTAGAATGCAAAATTCCTATTCTATCCCTGCTTCAGAAACAAGAATCTGAGGGAGCATTTCAATAAAAGAGAGATATAGGTGGTAAATTTCGTTCTCCCAAGTGCATCACCCTATCGACGTTTCCCAACCCCTCTTCAATATTTACCTACCCTCCCACTTTGTCTTACACTGACTTTTTGGACCCACTATGCAAGTGACCCACATGTCAGTGAGCCAGAATTACGGGAAGTAGAGTTTCCCATCGCTTGTTGTTCAAAATTCGAACATTTTTCACTAAACCGAGATAAAATCGTTAAATTCATTAAACCTGGCTTATACTATAATTCCACTATGTCAGAGTAAAAGCTAAAAAAACAAAGCCAAAAACACATTTCTAGCTTTATAAGCCAAAAATCAAAAGCCAGAATTAGAGCCCAACCAAACAGTGCCTAAATCTCAAGGAAGGTGTTTCTCCCTTATTTTAGTACTTGGGTACCTTCAATTTTATTTAAGAAAAAATATGACCAAGCAAGGTATCATCGACTTGTAGATCAATTTCTGAGATACTTTCATTAAATTGTGGTAACACCATTCTGTTCCACGAATATATATAACCATAAAGTTTGAAAATATTATTGAGAATTCACGGAATCCTAAACCATAAAATCTAAACCCCTAAACCCTGACCAAGCAGGTATCATGCAACTATAGATCAAAATTTGAGATACTTTTGTTAAATTGGGTGACACCATTCTATTCCATGAATATAAGCATGAAGCTTGAACATAATTGAAAATTCCTGAAACCCTAAACCCCTAAAACCCAAATCCTAAACCCCTAAACCTTATAACCCTAAACCCTCACCAAGCATGTAGAATGCACTTATAGATCAAAATTTAAGATAATTTCGTGAAATTGGGTAACACCATTCTATTTGACGAATTAAAGCATAAATCCTAAGCAATATCAAAAATTCCCTACCCTAAACAAACCCTAAAACTTAAACCCTAAACCCTAAAGCCCTAAACCCTCAGTCATAAACCCTAACCAAAGAAGGTATCATGCACTTATACATCAAAATTTGATATACTTCCAATAAATTGATGCAATGCCATTCTATTCCACGAATATAAGCATAAAGCAACTTGAACATTATTGAAAATTCCAAAACCCGAAACCCTAAACCCTTACCAAGCACATAACATGCAGTTATAGATCAAAATTTGATATACTTTCGTTTAATTTGGTAACGCCATTTTATTCGATGAATATAAGCATAAATCTTGAGCATTATCAAAAATTCCCTAAACCCTAAACCCTAAACAACCCCTAAAACCTAAACCCTAGAACCCCAAACCCTCAACCCATAAACACTAACAAAGCAGGTATCATGCACTTTATAGATCAAAATTTGAGATACTTTCAATAAATTAGGTAATGCCATTCTATTCAATACCATAAAGATTGAGCATTATTCTAAATTAGCTTAACTCTAAACCCTATACAGCCATAAAACCTAAACTGTAAAACCCTAAAACCCAAAACCCACGACCCATAAACCCTAACCAAGATGGTATCATGCACTTATAGATCAACATTTGAGATACTTTCATTAAAGCAGGTAACTCCATTCTATTCGACGAATATAAGCATAAATCTTTGAGCATTATTGAAAAATCACTAATCCCTAAACCCTAAACAACCCATAAAACCTAAACCGTAAAACCCTAAATCATCAACCCATAAACCCTAAACCAAGAAGTACCATGCACTTATAGATCAAAGTTTGAGATACTTTCATTAAATTGCGGTAACACCATTCTATTCCATGAATATAAGCATAAAGCTTGAACATTATTGAAAATCAAAAACACTTAACCATAAACCCTAATAACCTCCTAACCCTATAATCCTAACTTCCTAACCCTAGAACACTAAACCCTTACCAAGGAGGTATAATGCACTTATAGATCAAAATTTGAAATACTTTTATTAGATTGCGATAATGCCATTCTATTCCATGAATATAACCATATATATAAAGCTTGAACATTATTATTGAAAATTCCCTAAACCATAAAACCTAAACAATCATAAACCCTAAAACCCAGAACAACCCTAAACCTTAAATCATGAACCCTAAACCCTAAAAGCCTAAACCCTAAAAATCCTAAACCATAAACCATGAACCCTTAAACCCTCAACCCAAAATAAAACCCCGAACCCTAAACTTAACCCTAGGCTATATATACTTTGAGCGAAAACTGGGGCAGTGGGATTTTAAACCATATTTTGTAGTAGCTTCATGACAAAAGCCATTATTGTGCCTTAGAAAAAATTGAAATAACTTCCAATTCGGAAGCTTCCTTTGTACATAATATTTTAAATGCCAATACACACCAACTAGCAAATATGGATCGGTTATTATAAACTATAGAAAAGATATGGCCATGACCTTGGTCATCTTGTTTGAAAGCCATGCATATTCTTACATGGTATCCATATATTGTGATACAATTTTTTCTCAAAACTTATCAAATTTTAAGATTATATTTTTCCATGGAAACTAGCTAGTGCACATAGTGAGACACGAAGAGAGAAAATAATGGATGCATTTCTTTTTATATTTTGTTTCTTTGTATTTTTTTAAAATGACCGAAGTTAGGTGTCATTACCATTCGTATCAAAAAGTTGAATTTTGCGAAACTCTCGGTGGTTGTCCAATATTTGACTACTTGGTATCTTTGAATTATTTTAAAAAGTCAAGAGCAAGGTATATCACACACTTTCCAGTTCGAAATTAGACATACTTACTTCAGATTGTCAAAAAATCATTTTATTTCATAGATTTAGCTAGAAAGTTTGGAAATTAATGAAAGTTGGGCATTTTCCATCAAATCTAGAATATTCTTTTGAAATGCCAAGATGCAGCTATCTACCAGATATGGACACGCTATTATAAACTATAACAGAGATATAGCCGTGACCTTGGTCATCTTGTATGAAAGCCTTCAAAATATATTGTTTATCAATTTCGACAAATGTGTGGAAACTCATTTATATGTTGGTAAGCATACTATCGCTGGCGTGTGGGTCTAGACGAGGCCAACACGTGAGAGCGGCCACGTTGGAGTAGCGTACGTCAAAAGCTTCAACCTCAAAATTTCCGCATGGTGTCGAAACATTCCGCGCACATCTATTCAAATATCCCGTGCATCTATTCAAATATCCTGCCCTGCTTTTTGCAAATGCAAAATTCCTCTTCTATCCCTGCTCCGGAAACAAGGACCGCGGAAGTACTGCAATAATAGAGGGATATAGGTGGTAAATGTGCATCATCCCACCTATATTCCCCCCATCGTCTCTTCCTCGCCCACACCCCTCGAACCTCCACCTTCCTCCAACTGCTTCACCGCCAGCCCTCTCTTCCGCACCAGAGCTCTTCCACTGCAGGCGCTCTTCACCAGAACTATTTCACCGACTCCCTTGCTGCACCGGATCTGCTTCGCCAATGCTGTCGTCTACCCTATCGGGGTTGCTTCACTAAATCATTTGTTGGTGACCCCGAAATGCCGAGCTGCCGCCCTTTTACCCGTCCCACCCGTCCTCGCCGTGCAGCGGTAATTTCTCTTGCCCGTTTGCTATATTTTTGGTACTCGTAAGCTATGAAATCGTTAGGATGTTGCTCAATATCCTGGATTCTATTTCCATTTCGTTTGCACCCTTCATCGTGTATGTCCTATCCAAATCATTAGCTTCTCGCTTGTATTCCCTTTCTTGCATTCTCACACTATCGGTTTAATCCTCCAACACCAACTCATAGATTCTATTCTTTCCGAGCACTCGCACGGGTCATGCAAACAGCTCATAGAGGATCCAACACTGACAATATGACGCCCACCTGCATGCCTAATAAGTTAATAAGTCATTCTACCTAAGAACTTGCCATGACATTTGCATTTATGTTCTATTGTGAATCCATGTGTGAATTCTTAATTTGGAAAATGTCCATCTAGTTTGAATGATATATTTGGTCATTTTGAATGCTATATGTTGGTGTTTTCACCTGCTTTCATCCTTCCACACCACTTATCTAGTTTGAAACATACATCTGGTAATTTTTAGTGTTATGTTTTTGGTGTTTTTCAAGAGTTTTCATCCTTCCAAACCAACTAACTTGGTTTCAAATGTCATGCAGAGAAATGACAATGGAGTACAAGGACCAGATTTCCAACTGCTCTGCTTAGATTCTTCTGGCAGATTGACCAGGAGTCACATCCGCTCGAGAAGGAGCTACTGTCAGCCTGAACGTGCTACTGTAAGTTCATAGTTACTTTAAATGATCTCTACTTTATGTAATACTACTTGTTTCCCTTATTCTTTGTTTTAACCTCTTTCACCATATTTTAGCAGCTGCAGTTAAAACCTAGCAGGAGTCCTTGGAAGGCAGGACTGAAATTTGTGATCCCTCGTACCATTCATCCTCCCATTGCATTTCGGAAGCAAACAACTTACTTAATAGTCCACCTAGAACAACTCCTATAGGTGATAAATATATAAATGATGTATTGCATCCAGAACGAAAGGGTGTGGCTGCTCTTAGATCGGTAGCTGAAATGTTGAAGAGGACTGATGATACATTGAAGTGAATCACCATGTACCGATCTCTTATTGATGGTACTAACACATTGTAATCTTTTGGAATTACGATCTTGTTGTATAACCTATTGTAACAAACTTTTATTGTTGTGTAATAAGTAGTTTTAATTTCTATGTGTTTATTAATTGATGTCTTGATATTCACCTATTCTGTGAAAAGTAGGCGCTAACAAAAAAGGCCGAAACAGTAACAGGCCGGAGCAATAGCATGCCGAATGTTGAAACATGCGCATGGATGGCCCAAAATGACCAGAACAATATAATACCCGAATAGTAAAAGGCCAGAACAGTAGAAGACCAGTACAGTAAAAGGCCAGTACGGTAAAATGATAGAACAGTAAAATGCCGAAGCAGTAAAAGGCCAGAACAGTAAAAGGCTCGAACAGTAAAGCCTAGACGAGTAGAAGGCCAAAACAGTAAAAATGCCAGAACAGTAGAAGACCAGAGCAGAGAAAAGGCCGAAACAGTGAAAGGCCAGAACCGCAAAAGGCCGAAATAGAGAAAAGGCCAGTACGGTGGCAAGCCTATACAGTAACAGGCCAAACAGTGCCAGCCTGAGTAGGCAAAATCCCAAATGCTAAAGGGCCTAAACAGTAACGGGTCGAAATTCCTAAAAGGCTGGAATAGTAACAGGACTAAACAATAAAAGGCTAGATTGGAAAAAGGCATGAACAGTGATGGGCCATCTTGGTATTGGCCTCAAGTTGTAGCATAGTGTTGGGCAAACCTGGGCCTTATATAGGCCGAATCAGTGTTGGGCCCGAAAGTGTACGGGCCACTGCTGGCTACAGTAATGGGCCGATTCTAGACAGTGCATGACTAAACAGTAAAGAGTTGTGTTCCTATTGGGCTCTCCACATGGGCCAACCCATTTAGTTATTAGCAGGCCTTGGCTGGGCCTGGCTTCCACCACAGTTTCTGCGATCGTTAACAGCGGTAACCGGACTTTAACGGTGGCTGCCACGTGTAAAGTTGCATGACGTCAGCAGTCATCAAGGTTGGCGAACATATCTACAACGGAACAAGTTTTCATGGCCGAAGGGTGCGATCTGACACGGTCGGAAAAAACCGTGGTTGATTCATTTGTGACGGGGCTTTTACCATGAAGGGCATCCATCACGGAAGACTTTTTAGCCACGAAAAACAGGCCTTCAACCACAAAAATTGTTCGTTGTAAAAGCCAACTTTTCTTGTAGTGGTGTTAGGGTTGAAAACAATTCCATGATTGGCTTGTGGAGCATCGGTGATAGTTGGAGGTGTATCTTTAGAACTGTCGAAGACCACACATTGCGTGCACGTACTAGGACTAGCTAGATTGTCGCAAGCACGGTCGAAGGGTTCTTCAATAGAAGGCATGTAAATTTCATCCCTGGTGCTAGTGTTGAGGAATGCATTGATGTTGTCATCATCACTATCGTCATGTGGAATATCCATGTTAACTGATGGTCATGCGATGGCCTATCCATGGCTTCTAGTGGTGGCGTCGGTGCTGTCTGTGGGGTGGTGCCCCCTAGTATGAATTTGGGTCTTTGTCCATACCTAGGGCTAGCCGTAGCGTTCTCTGAGGGTCATATGTTTGTCGGATCCCTCGGGTTGAAGGGAGGCAACATCGTTGTAGCCCAGCAACACCCGAGCAATGGAAACCATGAGCATGCATCATGCATGGGATTGTTGTGGAACATGTGGTTCTTCGGTTGAACGATAGTACCCTTGGCAACATCCTTCAACTCACCCTCCACATACTACAGGAGAGTACAAGCAACTTCATGCAAAGTAACATGTTGGGCATTAGAGATATGGCAGTCATCAAAGACAAAGGAGATGCAGTCACTGGTTGAGCCTCCGAGACGCTTAGTTACCGTGGTGATGGCGTCGAGGCACCACCGACAGCGGAACGCATGCAAGAGACGGAGGGGCTACTTTCTTCCATGGTGCCAGCTGTCGTATTCTCTGGCTCCATCTCGGGTGCATTAGGACGAAGAACCGGCTGTGCCGTGGTTTTGTCAGGTGGAGTCACCAATGCGACCGGTTGCACCATGATATTGGCGGCCGAGGTCATCACCGCTGTGAAGACCGACTGCCATGTGGCGTCCGTGGGTGGGGTCACCAATGCGAACCGCACCGGTATCTGGCTGGCCACGTTGCTGCTGGTCAAGCTAGGCAGAGATATCGTCCTTTGTCAACCTGTCTGGTGCCAAGAATCAAGGCCATCCAACAAGGAAGGAACAATCTCAATCATATTACATCCTACTCGGTCATCGATCAGCTGCGACATATGATCCATTCTTCTCTTGAGCTCTTCAAGATCACGTCTTTCCCCAGACTCCTTCTATATCTTTATCTCCCTTCTAACCTTGGCATCGTGTTTGTAGTAATCCCTCATTTTCATGGTCGTGCCAGGGCCTAACACATGGCGACCTAATGTCAGCGGCTTCCACTTATCCATATTATTGTAAAGGTTCATCGCCCTATTAAAATGACTATCCAACGGCTCCGTCGACCCCTAGGAGGAGGAGCCCACAACTTCTAATAATTCAGCATTCTGTAGAAGGAAGAGGTAAACCTGTTTAGAAATTTGGCTTCATTAACGCAATCTACTTGAGATCCGTGGTAAATTTCTTACCAGATGTTTCTCGAATTCCCTCACATTCTCATCGTCGGTAATGAAATCCTTTGTTACTAGGTGTAGATAGTAGTGGGCGCAGAGAAATTTCCTTGTCTATCAGTCCGTGAATTTCTCCCACGGGTTTTATTTACCCAGACGTCTAAGCTCTGAGTCCTCCTTGTCCCAAATGGGATGTAATCCTCTATAACCGCCACTTCCACAGCAGTGGTTGCATATGCTCTGTTCCCGCATCTTCTTCCCCTATGCAGTCTAAAACTTGCCTATATCAGAAGCCACCTTCTCCTTGAAAAGGTTAAACTCTTCTTTGCCAATCCTCAGCTCGTGCTTCTTGACCTTGTCGTAGCTTTCACCATTGTCAATCATTTTTTTCACCCGGTTTCTCCAGCTGCGCAAGGAGATGCTCATCTTCACGAGGGCTAACTGGTTCAATTTATCCCCTTTGCAATTTAGGTTGTCGAATGGAGATGGGAAATTGTATCATTGGTGAAGGTTCTATATGAGGAGATCGGCCAAATGTGCTTGCTCAGGTGCCCTTAGGTTTCCTATGTTGAGCGAGATGGTGTGCCGGACGATGCACCCTATTTTTATGTCGTACCCTTTGATAAGTTTTTAGGCACCAAGGGTACGCTAGCCGCGCTCACTTCGGGAAAATCCTCCCAGACGGTGCCGAGCACTGGCGGCTTGTCGTGGTGGTGGCACGACAGATGCCATGGATAGGATAAAGATGGGGCCAATGAGCACTAGAGGAATCCAGGGAGGGAGAGTGTGGTGATTCCAGACACAGATGTTTGTATTTCACTCTCTCAATGGTGGATTACAAGGGCTCCTTGAGAATTTCGTGAGAAGGAGACTAGTTCTCTTACCCCCCCATTACAATTCTCTAGAGTTCTTCCAAGACAGAATGACCGATCCCCTGCTATGGAGGTCCTGGTGCTCCTTATATAGGGGAGCCCAGGTTACAAAGTTAGGGCATACGTGGAGGCATATTCCCTGAATATGCACCTTGGTTAAGCTAGATGCTTCTTCATTCACTTTAACGGTCCGTCCGGACTACGGATGTAACCCTCTACGTGCCCCTTGCCTTTAGGCATCACCAGACATGGTTTACGTCAGCTAGCCTCGCCCGCGTCACCTTTGTCGGCCATGCCCCGCTGGTCCTCTCCTCTGCTCGCTTCGCTCATGCTACAATGGGCAAAGTCCACCTTTTGACCAATGGGAGATTACTTCCTTCTCTTAGAAGCAAAGCGGTAGCCCGGCTAGCGACTGGCTAACTCGGCTACGAGGGTACTTGCACACATGATATATTAAGTATAGCCGACATATATTATATGCCGGCCGGGTAAGCATTAGGTGAATACTCTCCTGGCCGGGTTACTCCGTAAGTCAGCCTGCCTTGAGGAGACCCAGCCATCACTTGCTTTGACAGTGTCATACCTTAGCTAACTCGGCCTCTATACCTTGGTGTGACCCTACCCGAGGCTATCCCCCAACATTAGTCCCCTAAGCTGGTGTGGTCTTAGCAACTTCAGTTGTTAAGGCCACAACAGATTCCCCTTATCCAAATCTGCGTTTCTTCCGCCGAGTTATTCCGTAACCTAGACTCTTTGCTTTGACGTTCCATTGGCTCAATCCGAATTATTTCTCGCTGGCCGGGTTTTTGCTCAGGTATACGGGTTACCTTTCCTTCTCTCATACGCTTCCCCACGTCCTACGTGGAGGGTAATCATCACTTTGCCTCATTTTAAGGGCCGCGCAATTTTACTGCGCTGGTTACTATAGTAAATGTCAGGAATAACTGCTCCGCACGTCCTGCCACGACAGCCCCTCGTTAATTGCATCATAACATCACGTTGATGGAACGTGGTTGACGTGGGAGCTTCTTCTTCTTCAGTCCCCGGAAACGGCACCAGAAAATATACTTGTTGACTCGTGTACTAACGAGCTCATTGAGGAACCCCAAGAGGAAGGTATGATGAGCACAACAGTAATTTTTCCCTCAGTTATGAAACCAAGGTTATCAATCCAGTAGGAGCAAGGAAACACCCCAAAGGTGGAGCTAGCTGAACTTTGGCAGGGCGCACTACCGGTGCCAGCAGCAACGTGGAGACCTGCACAACACAACCACAAAACTCTGTCCCCAACTTGTGATAAGGTTGTCAATCTCACCGGTTTTGTTGAAAACAAAGGATTAAACGTATCGAGTGGAAGAAAGTAATAGTTTGCAAAAAGTAAACACAAAGTAGTAAACAATTGATTGTAGATTGATGGTAAAAGAAAGGACCAGGGTCCATAGTTCACTAGAGGTGGCTCTCCTTAAGATAGACAACATGTTGAGTGAACAAATTACAGCGGGGAAATTGACAAACATCGAAAAGCATACAAGCATATACTACTCATCTTGACTCCTTTGAGATTCGATTGGGCATTACAACTTTATACATAGACCGCCATCCAACTGCATCTATGACCAATAATCCACCTTCAGGTTATCATCCGAACCCCCTCCAGTATTAAGTTGCTAGCAACGGATAATTGCATTACGAATTGTGTGTAAAGTAAACAATATGATTGTTCTATGAACAAAGGATTGTTGTTTTCTCCTTAGTAGCAATAGCACATCTAGTACCTTAGAGATTTCTGTCACTTCCCCAGATTACCAAAGGCATGAACCCACTATCAAGCATACATACTAACTCTTGGAGTTGCTAGCATCTACTTGGCCAAGATTGCTACTAACAACGGAAAGCATGCAAGATCACAAATAACAAAGACATGGTAGAATCAATAATCAATCTGAAATAGCATCTCAATATCCATTGGATCCTCGCAAACACAACATGTAGAATTACAAATAGATGATCTTGATCATGAACGGAGCTCACAAGATCTAAACATGATAGCACAAAGGAGGAGAACCACCCATCTAGCTACTACATGGACCCGTAGTCCAGAGATGAACTACTCACGCATCACACCGGAGGCTTGCATGATGATGAAGAAGGCCTCCAGGGTGAATTCCCCTCTCCGGCAGGGTGCGGGGAAGAGCTTCAGATCCCTCCCGATCTAGGGAAGGAGATGACGGCAGCTACAGACTCTTTCGTGGAATTTTGATCAGGTACTTTGGGTTTCTGTATCGGAGGCAACTTATAGGCGGAAGGAGAGGCCGAGGGGGTGCCTGGGGCGGCCAGACCACCCCCTAGCGTGGGCCAGGCCTAGCCACGTGGCCAGGTGGTGTGGCCGGGCCCCAGCCCCTCTCCGTCTTGTATTCTGGCTCCAGGTGTCCCTCGGTGAAAAACTGACTTTGGCTTTTGTCCCGTCCAATTCCTAGAATATTCATTTTCTGACTTTCCTGGAACCAAAAACAGCAGAAAACAAGCAGCTGGCATTGTGGCTCTTGTTAATAGGTTAGTCCAAGAAATCATATGAAAAGTACTCCAAAGTGTGGACAAAACATAAGAAAGTAGATAAAACCAAGCATGGAACATCAAAAATTATGGATACGTTTGCAATGTATCAACATCCCCAAGCTTAACTCTTGCTTGTCCTCGAGTAGGTAAGTGATAAAAAGAAACAATAATTTTTGAGGTGACATGCACCATCATAAACTTGATCAAAGTATCTGTAAAACATTCGAAGCTGGGATCATAGTACTTCAATCATAACATGAAAGACAAAGATCTAGCAATAAGACAAACAAACTATGTTGCAATATGAAAAGGCACAAACAAAAGATTCATGAATAACAATGCTTTGCAATAAGACAAACAAACTATGTGGCTGGAGGCTTGATGATTTAGGGTTTTTGCCTTGGGGGAGATATATATGCGAAAGAGGCAAGGTCGGTGGCCGGGCAGGGGGCCCACACCATGCCCTGGCGTGGCCAAGGGGGACCCACGCCTAGGGGTGGTGTGGCCACCCTGTGGCCCCTCTCCGACTCTCCTTCTGGATCTGTGAGTCTTCCGGGAAAATAACAACTTTGGCTTTTGTCCGGTCCAATTCCGAGAATATTCATTTTCTGACTTTCCTGGAACCAAAAACAACAGAAAACAGGCAGCTGGCACTGTGGCTCTTGTTAATAGGTTAGTCTAAGAAATCATATGAAAATTACTCCAAAGTGTGGACAAAACACAAGAAAGTAGATAAAACCAAGCATGGAACATCAAAAATTACAGATACATTTGCAATGTATCAACATCCCCAAGCTTAACTCCTGCTCGTCCTCGAGTAGCTAAGTGATAAAAAGAAAGAATAATTTTTGAGGTGACATGCACCATCATAAACTTGATCAAATTATTTGTAAAACATTCAAAGCTGGGATCATAGTACTTCAATCATAACATGAAAGACAAAGTTCTAGCAATAAGACAAAGAAACTATGTTGCAACATGAAAAGGCACAAACAAAAGATTCATGAATAACAATGCTTTGCAAGACGTTTGTTTGTTTCACATAAAGAAAACATAGCATAATAGTATTCAGCTTGTCCCTCATAGAGTAGCAAATATAAATGCATAGGACACCTTCAAAGTTCATAAGAGTGACTAGATACAAATAGTTTAAAACAAGTAATATCAAGCTATGCATCAATCAACTAGTCTTGGGACAATGCACATAGAACTAAGAATGGCCACTATGCTCTCAAAGTAGGTGCATAAAGGTAGAAGGTGGAGACTCAATATAATGGTGGAAGAAAAGGCCTTCATAGAAGGAAGCAGAGATTCAAGTTTCATAAAGAGCTTCCAAAAATTATGGTACTTAATAGTTTTCAGCTCTCATTGCCCCTATCATAAGCATCTTGAAGGTGATTAAGGTTAAAGTGACACAACTAAGAGGATATGCTTGACAAGTTATAAACCGAAATCTCATGCCCCTTACTTACGAAGACCGAACCTCATGCTACTCAACTTTAGTCACAAGTAAGCTCTTGTCATTGTAAGTACATATATATCATAAAGAACCACCAACGGGGTACCCCTTGCACATGATACATGAGTTATCCCATAATCAAAATGACAAGGCAAGCAGACAATGAGCATCTCAGCGATATTTTTATTTGCTATTTGCATAGGTTTTTATTGAGGATGCTTCATAGAGTGCTCATTGTGGTGATGCTGCAAGTTTCCACCATGATTAGGCATGGCTTACGCTAGCGGCCCAGGCGTTTCTCTAACACACATACAAACTCCATGATCTTACAAATTCCACTTTTATTTCACATCGCCGGGATCCATAAGCAAAAGAACATGATATCAACGGGGTACAAAGTACATGTGCAATGTTAAAAGCGTTCCCCATGATACATGGTTCTGCTAACTTCAACTTATAAAGCGCAAGCATATACGCAACAAAGAAGGACCCAATGGTTCAAATTTATTATATGCAAGAAAGTAAAGTGTGCCATCAAGTTTGTGAGAGTTTTAATCTCTAGTTTTCTCATAACAAGTTTAATTCGGAAGGTAGACAAAAACATGAATATACTTGGAATAGCATATGCTAGTAGGTAGGTATGGTGGACTCTTTGGAATAACTTGGTTTTAGGAGTTGGATGCATGAGTGGAACTCATACTTGGTTGTGGAGGCTAGCAGAAAACTGGGAGCGACAAACTGAGAGAGCAATAATGGCCATAATCATGCAGAGCGATAAAACATCATTGATCAAAGCATAAAGTGATACTACAAGTTGAAAACTAAAGGATCATAAAGGCTATGGTGACTTGAGATAGTCATAACATGGTGTGAGCATGCGCCAAGTCAACCCAAATAAAGCATCAAACGAGAATACCACTATACTATGCTTTAACATGCTAAAACAATGCATGATTCATCCAAGGCACATTAAGCAATCTCAATTGTATATAACAAGTCATGCTACAGCAAAGAATACTAAGCATAAAGCCAAAACAATATCAAGCATGGCATGGCAGAGCATAGGCCACAGTAAAAAACAAGCTCTCTTTACCACTTAAGCATGAACTTTCATACTCTTTTCCAATCCAAACCAACTATTTGAAAACCAAAGTATGAAAGAGGGGGTCCAACCGATTTATTCAGAAAACTAAGCAAACAAAGAAAACGAAAAACCAAAACAAAAACGAAAAATAAGATGCTCCAAGAACAACACAACTGTGCATGAAAGAATAAAAGTGAATCGTTTGGAAGAAACCTGGGATTTTTATTGATGAAGAGGGGGATGCCTTAGGCATCCCCAAGCTTTGACGCTTGTAATTCTTGGGTATTTCTTGGGGTGACACGCGTGGCATCCCCAAGCTTGAGCTTTAGTCCATCTTTCATCTCATTACTCATTTCTTCCATACACCTGAAATTTTTCCTTCATACAAAACTTCACACAATCTTTATTAGCAACATTAGTGCACTCAAGATAATAAGTCTTTAGGTTCAGTTCTAACACCAATAATACTTCCATTAAAACACAAGATACTGTAGCACTTCCCTAATGAAGCTCAATTCCCCAAAAGAACTCAAAACGGAACCAACAAGAAGCAAATGCAGAAAATGGCAGAAATCTGTCAAAACAGACCAGCAGGTAATAACGAATTTTTTCGAAGATCTTCTGTTGCTCAAATCGAAAAGTGTTGAACTAATGAAAGTTAGATAACAATCTGGGGCAGAAGCACAAAACTTCACGACTCAAAAGGACATACAGAGATTTTACACGAATTTTTATGGTGAAGCACAGAAATCTGTTTCGGGATAGCAACTTTCCCAATCATTACTTCTCTCTCATTAGAGGTTACTCTTGGCACAAAAAGTAAATAATAAGGATAAGGGGCGGTTATTACAGAAGTAATAACTTCCAAGACTGATCTAAAACTTTTGGGTTATCTCCCAATAAGTACTTTTCTTTAACGCCTTTAAGTTAGGCATAAGAAGTAAGAAAAAGAATCAAGTGTTCTCAAATGAAGAAGCATTAAAGCCAAATTTCTTGCCCTTACCTCTCTTACTTTTATTCTTAATCTTGGGGAACTTATGAATGCTTGGTGGAGAAACAAAGTGCATGGTACCCTTTTCCACATCTATTATTGCTCCAAGGAGTTTTAATAGGGATCTTCCAAGTGTGATTTGTCCTTTTCCTACACATTCAATAACAAGATAATCAATAGAAACCATTTCCCTAGGATCTTTGTAAACACTCCTTCAGCTATTCCAATGGGTAATATTGTGGCATTATTAGCAAGAAAATTTTCTTCTCCTCCTTCAAAAATCCCCCAAAGATTCAAAGATTCATAAATATCTTTGGGCATAAGACAAAATTCAGACATGATATCATAGCGAGCATGAAAAGTTTCATTGTTTATAGCAATCTTTACTGTGGGAAGCCATTCTGAGGGTTCAAAATTTATTGGAACATAGTTATGATGCTCTCTAAGTGTATTATAGCAATCTTTTAAACTAGTAGTGCGGGTCTCAAGAGTGTTCAATCTAGCAAATATGTTCATAAAGGTAGAATCAGATTTGCTAGGTAAGTTGTAAGTAAAGATCAACTTCTTTATGGCATTAACAGCATCATCCTCATTGCATTGGAGGAAATATCCTCCCACAACATCATCTAAAGCATATATATAGCAAAGAGCAATTCCGAGGTAAAAACTTCTAAGGAACAAGCTTTGAGTCATTTTTGGTTCAATTCTTTCATGTAGATTAGAGATTCTAGACCAAGCTTCTTTGAAAATCTCTTCAATTCCTTGTTTAAAAGTGAAAATCATTTCCTGAGGTGACATAGTGATTGGAGCAATGCTAGACATAATGGCAACTTAAGATAGGAACTAAAAAATTTGTGTGTTTTTAATAAAGAAAGCAAACTAGTAAAGCTATTTTTTGTGTGTTTTTGATAAAGAACGAGCAAACAAAACAAAAGTAAACTAAGCAAAACAAAAATAACAAAGTAAAGAGATTGGTTATGAGGGACTCACCTTGTGAAGATGTCCTTGACTCCCCGGCAACGGCGCAAGAAAATATATTTGATGGCGCGTGGTTGACGTGGGAGCTTCTTCTTCTTAAGTCCCCGACAACGGCGCTAGAAAATATACTTGCTGACTCATGTACTAACGAGCTCATTGAGGAACCCCAAGAGGAAGGTATGATGAGCACAACAGTAAGTTTTCCCTCAGTTATGAAACCAAGGTTATCAATCCAGTAGGATAAAGGAAACACCCCAAAGGTGTAGCTAGCTGAACTTTGGCAGGGCGCACTACCGGTGCAAGCAGCAACGTGGAGACCTGCACAACACAACCACAGAACTCTATCCCCAACTTGCGATGAGGTTGTCAATCTCACCGGTATTGCTGAAAACAAAGGATTAAACGTATCGAGTGGAAGAAAGTAATAGTTTGCAGAAAGTAAACACAAAGCAGTAAACAGTTGATTGTAGATTGATGGTAAAAGAAAGGACCGGGGTCCATAGTTCACTAGAGGTGGCTCTCCTTAAGATAGATAACATGTTGGGTGAACAAATTACAGTGGGGCAATTGACAAACATCGAGAAAACATACAAGCATATACTACTCATCTTGACTCCTTTGAGATTCGATTGGGCATTACAACATTATACATAGACCGCCATCCAACTTCATCTATGACCAATAATCCACCTTCAGGTTATCATCCGAACCCCCTCTAGTATTAAGTTGCAAGCAACGGATAACTGCATTATGAATTGCGTGTAAAGTAAACAATACGATTGTTCTATGAACAAAGGATTGTTGTTTTCTCCCTAGTAGCTACAGCACATCTAGTACCTTAGAGATTTCTGTCACTTCCCCAGATTACCAGAGGCATGAACCCACTATCGAGCATAAATACTAACTCTTGGAGTTGCTAGCATCTACTTGGCCAAGATAGCTACTAACAACAGAAAGCATGCAAGATCACAAATAACAAAGACATGATAGAATCAATAATCAATCTAAAATAGCATCTCAATATCCATCGGATCCCTGCAAACACAACATGTATATTGATCATGAACGGAGCTCACAAGATCTAAACATGATAGCACAAAGGAGGAGAACTAGCCATCTAGCTACTACATGGACCCGTAGTCCAGAGATGAACTACTCACGCATCACACCGGAGGCTTGCATGATGATGAAGAAGGCCTCCCGGGTGAATTCCCCTCTCCGGCAGGGTGCGAGGAAGAGTGTCAGATCCCTCCCGATCTAGGGAAGGAGATGACGGCGGCTACAGACTCTTTCGTGGAATTTTGATCGGGTACTTAGGGTTTCTATATCGGAGGCAACTTATAGGCGGAAGGAGAGGCCGAGGGGGTGCCTGGGGCGGCCAGACCACCCCCTAGCGTGGGCCAGGCCTAGCCGCGTGGCCAGGTGGTGTGGCCGGGCCACAGCCCCTCTGCGTCTTGTATTCTGGCTCCAGGTGTCCCTCGGTGAAAAACTGACTTTGGCTTTTGTCCCGTCCAATTCCAAGAATATTCATTTTCTGACTTTCCTGGAACCAAAAACAGCAGAAAACAAGCAGCTAGCATTGTGGCTCTTGTTAATAGGTTAGTCCAAGAAATCATATGAAAAGTACTCCAAAGTGTGGACAAAACATAAGAAAGTAGATAAAACCAAGCATGGAACATCAAAAATTATGGATATGTTTGCAACGTATCACATGTCATAGGATCCCCTGTTCCCTGTGTCCCTTGCTGTGGCATGTGCCTGATCGGATGATGTGGAGGATACACGGCCACATCGTGCAGTTAGGCCACAACAACTGATCCCAATATGCTCCTGGGATGCATGGTTAAATAGGGGACATGGGCAGCCCTTGGGGAAGTTACCCCACTTCGCATGCCCCCTGTTCCTCTTCTTCTCCATAGTGCCGCCATCGCTTCTGTGCTAGTGCTGCGCCGCTGCTGCCGCGCTCAGCCGCTCTTTGCGACCGTGCTGCCGCCTCTGCTTGAGCCTTCTGCAAGGGGGCCCTGTACCTCCAAGTTCCCTACTGCGGGATACCATTTTTCTGATTACTTTCTCGAGGATCTTGATTTCACCATGACAGAGGAGGAGGCCGCCGTCGTCGCTTAGGAGGAAGAGGAAGATGAAGCCCCTGAGCGTGGCGGTTGGGCGGGTGCCTTCGTCTGCCAAGATTACCTAGATTGGCTTTATGCGACCCGTTGCATTCCGGTGAGCGTCGCCTGCCATCTCGCCGCTCAGGAGATAACTCCCTCTCCAAATCCTGGTGAATTCGTTGTCTTTATCTCCCATTTCCAACGTGGCTTTGGCTTGCCCGTTTCTGATTTCTTTCATGATTTCATTTGCACTTATCAACTTCAACTGCATCATCTCCCTGCTAATGCCATTACCTCTTTTTCTTCTTTTGCCTCCAGCACAGAGGGGTACACCAGCCTCTGGCCCTCCAAAAAAATGTGGATCAAATTCTTTGGTCTCCGCAAGAATGTCATTCTGGATCCTCACCTCTTGCCTGCTGACAAACGCCTTACTCAGTGAGGTGGAGCCTCCATTTCTCCCTGCAAGAACTCTGCTTTCCCTGGGGTCATCGGCCTTGAATCCTGCAAATACTGGGCCCGAACCTTCTTCTATGTCCAGAATACTTCGGACGTAGACTTGATCCGGCTCCTCCCTTTCAAGATGGGTGTCCTGGATACCTCTCTGTGGGAGAGTATCCCGAAACGGCCCACAGCCTTGGTGAACTAGATTGATCGCCGGATCAAGGAGCTGGTCAAGTTGGGGTTGCAGGGCGAGGATGTTATGATCACCTTCATCCGCAGCCGGGTCTCCCCTCTACAGAAACACAACCACAAGATTTGCTATCTGAGCGGCCCCCTTGACCCCCACCGGACCTCCTCCTTCGAGCTTAATAATTCCGAGGTGTTCCGTCGGGTCAAGGCCATCTTCAATGTGGAGAAGGAGTTCTCCGGGGCATGGAAATGGGGGCTTGTGGCCTTCTCCCGGGCCAACTTGCCTCCTAAGGTAAACCCTTCTCTTGGTTTTTTTCCGGGTCTTGCAGTATGTCGGATAGCCTCCTAACTTAACCATTTAGTACTTTTTGCTCTCAGCTATTTCTCCAGCAGTCAATTGAGGATGGCAAGGAGCTAGCCCTCAAATGGGTGGCGGACCGCGTAGAGCCGGACAAGGAGGAGGCTAACTCGGAGAGGTTCTTGCCTACTCCGGACAGCACCTAACGACCCTCTGGTAAGGCCTCTTCTCTAAGGGATTGGCCAGATGACGATGACTCGTATGTTGAGATCCTGGAGGTACTTGACCCGGTGCCTATTTCTTACGCATTCCCGGTTATGTCAGAATCTTCAGCTAACTCGGCCGGTCAGGTCCTCGAGGTTCCCCCTCTCTCCACGGATGATCTGACTCCTACCCCTTCCTAGAAGCGCGCGGCTATGTCGGCCGCAGCTTTGGAGGCGCCACCACCCAAGAAGAGGCAGAAGAAGTCCGGGGTCAAGGCTGCTAAGAGCACAATCCGGAGAGCTCCCAAACCTTGGCAGCCTCCAACCTCAGACGAGTAAGTTCTTTTTCTTTTGCTATTCACTTTCGGGTCTTGCTACCTTTGCCTTTGCCTTTTGCCTACCTTTCTTTCTCTGGTTGACTTGTTGTTTTTCATTCCTTTAGTGCTCCTAGGGTTATTCCCCAGAGTGGCCCTAGCATTTCCTCTCAGATCCGGAGCAGCTCCCCTCGGTGACGACGACATTCGTCTGCTGAGTCCTATCCAAGAGGACTCCGTGGCAGCGCCAGATCAGAGCCCACCTCGTCACGAGGGGGGGTAACGTCGACGTGGGGTGCAGCGGAGCGACCGAGGATACGGCAATGCCGGATCTTCCTAGTTTCTCTACTTCGTTGCAACCGTCAACCTCAGAGGTTCCAGCTTTATCGACACCACCCCATAGTACATCTTTTTCAGTTCCTGTCTCTCCAGCATAGTCAGTATCCGCACCAGCAGCACTAGCACCAAAAGAACCAGCAACACCAGTAGCGCCACTACCAGTAGTACCAGCACCAGCAGCACCAGCAACACAAGCACCAACATCATCAGCACCAGCACTAGTAGTACCAGAACCAGTAATGCCAGCACTAGCAGCAGCAATAACAACAACTAAGCCAGCTGCCAAGAAGAAATCTTAGGTCGCTCCCTCCGGATCAACCATGTCCATTAAGGACATTTTTCAGCCAGCCTCTCAAGCTCAGTCCGGCGCGGCAGCTTCGGCTCTTCTTCAGTGACCATCATCATTTAGCAAGAGCAAGAAAGTCGTCGAGCTCGCCAAGGATTCCCCTTCTGGCCCTCCTACAGTCGGTTCTGAGAGTAGCAAGCAATTGACTTTGCATACTAGTCCTGCTGCCGCTTAGTCCACGAGGCGGGAGGCCCATGCCAAGGGCCTGGTGACAAGCCATTCTCTTAGCAGTGAAAGCTACAGTCCGGTGCTCATAGAATATGTGCACAACTAGAATAATGCCGAGTTTATTGACCCGCAAGATGATCTGCCGGAGAAGTTTGGCCCAGCGGAGTTTAGCGCTTAAATGAACTCCACTACCAAGGCTATCTCTCTAGCTGGCCGGATGATGGAGGTAATCCCCTTTTTCTGCTATGCTTTTTTATGTACATAAACACTCATAGATATACCCACTAGTCCCCGAGCCTTCGAGGGAGTAATTTATTACTCAAATATCCACACACCTAGAGCTGGGTTAAGTTCCACTTGGCCCGGATCTTGTAGACTTTGAATATCCACACACCTAGAGCCGGGTTAAGTTCCACTTGGCCCGGATCTTGTAGACTTCGAATATCCACACACCTAGAGCCGTGTTAACTTCCACTTGGCCCGAATCTTGTAGACTTCAAATATCCACACGCCTAGAGCCGAGTTTAGTTCCACTTGGCCCGGATCTTGTAGACTTCGAATATCCACACACCTAGAGCCGGGTTAAGTTCCACTTGGCCCGGATCTTATTGACTTCGAATATCCACACACCTAGAGCCAGGTTAAGTTCCACTTAGCCCATATCTTGTAGACTTCGAATATCCACACACCTAGAGCCGGGTTAAGTTCCACTTGGACCAGATCTTGTAGACTTCGAATATCCTTTGTTCTATCTATGAAATAACATTGGCTTACTTTCAGATCACCACCAACCGCTGAACTGCTGAGTTCCAGCGTTTGCTGGACTTATACAAAGATCTTCGTGCCAAATACAGCAAGTTGTTGGTTGATACTAGAAGAAGGGTAACTTTCTTTGCTTAAGACCTTTTCCTTCTTGTTCCTTCGAGTTACTTGCTATTCGTATTAATTTGTTATCTAAATCATGCAGCCAAGGTTGAGGCTGAAAATGTCATCATGCGCAAGAATTTGGTTGAGATCCAAGGTAACTTGTCTTGTTCCTTTAGCCATTGCGTGCTCTTTCCATGACTGGGTAGATATTTATACCTCGGCTCTACCGGTTCAACTCACTATTGCAGTTACACTTGAAGATAGCATGCCCATTCCTGACATGATGACACATTTTCTTGAACAAGCAAGGAAGCATCAAGCTGAATTGAAGAAGAAGGATCACGAGATTGCTCAGCCGCGCCTCAAGGACTCGGAGATTACTTGGCTGAATTCCGAAATCCAAAGGCTCAAGGACCTTCACTAATCCAAGTTGGATAAGGCTGATCAGGAGTTCGCCGAGGAAAAGGAGCGCCTGACCACTCAAATTTCCAAGGACAAGGACTTGCTGCAGGAAGCCGACGTGAAACTTACATCGGTGACCTCCGAATATGAAAAACTCTAGGCCAGCAACGCAAATGTGTATGCCGAGCTCACTCGTATCCTTTTCCAGATTTCACGTGAGTTCCCTTCCTCTTTTCAATTCTTATCTCTCTAGATTTAGTGTTCTTGCTCACTGACATCCCTTGTTCTGTTCGCAGGAAAGTTCCCAGAAGGTGACTCTATTGCTTCTGGTGTTGTGGCTAGATCTTGCCAGTAGCGGGGTATCCTAGTAGGTCATGTCGCAGGTCAATTCCTTATGAGGTGGAGGATCTGCTGGTTAGCTTTGCCGCCCGCCTTGAAATTCTAAAGAACTATGGCGCAGACATAATGCCGGTAACAATTTGGTTGTTCAACGCTCTCTGGCCTACCGAGACCAGCCCCAAAGGAAGCACTGCTGTTCTGGCAAAACTTATGGAGTGCGAGACACAAGTTCACCTTTGGCAGGAATCTGCTGCTCAAGCCAGAGCTGATACATCGTTGTGGTTTATTCTCTCTTGGTATGAAGAGCTAGATTTGGGGTTGCTTGACCGCATGCGCACCGGATCAAAGTGGTCCAATGATCCGAAGTGCATCACTCAGTGCAAAGCATGTGCCAACAAGCTCATCCAATATGCCTTTTTCCATAGTTGGAATGAGGGTCCGAGTTATCTTGATGCATTTTATGATGCCAACGTTTCTGATGGCGGTGATGGTGGTGAGGAGGATGATGAGCAAGCCTCCGAGCTCGGCGACGACGTCGAGGACCCGGAGGACGAGGATGCCAATCCCGAAGATGAGGCTGAGGCTAGTGCCCCACCTACAGATGCCAAAGTACCTCCTCCCTCGACCAATGATTCGGCTTCTGCTGCTGCCCCATTGAGCTTGAAAAACACTTAACAATATTCATCAGATCCCCGGTATGCCGGGTGAAGTTGTACTTATGCACAATGATTCAGTTTGCTACGATCAGTTTCGTTTGCTACTAAGTTCTTAATGTCGGATTAACATGGGCGAAGTCCCCGAGTTTCCTCTTCTTGTTCCTCCAATTTTATGACTTGGCTCACGTCTACCTTGATTCGGTTTTTTGACATGCAAGTCCAAGGTTCAAAAAATTGACTTAACAATACTTGAAACTTAGATAGCTCAAAATAATCTAGCAAAAAATAAATGAAGTAAATACAGGGTTATTTCAAATAACAAACGTCAGCTCGATTACTTTCCTTTCCTTAGCTGTTTTTCATGTGCTTTGCGATTCCAAACTTGTTCTCTTGCTTGCCATGAAGCCAATTCTTGTTGGACAATAGCAAAGTCGAAGAGTTGAGTTTTTCGTGCCCACACACGACTAATCCGGCTAAGTATAAGCAACTTAAGCCAACTGACATATAAAAAACATAAAGACAAGAAAAACAATTATTACAGCAGTCCCTGAGTTTCTGCTAGGGGTGCCAAAGTTTCATTGATAAGCTCATTGTCGACATACATACCGACATATGAGTAACTCGAATACATTCACCTCTTTGTTAGGTGTAAAAAGGACGAAGTAGTGCTACATTCCATGGGCACTTAGATTCCTCTCTGGACATGTCCGCCTTGTTCTTCTCCTGTGGTTGTGCATCAATAAGATAGTAGGAATCATTGTGCAAATCTTTGCTTACAATGAAAGGTCCTTCCCATGGTGGGGATAACTTATGCATGCCAGCAGTGCGCTGAACCAGCCAGAGTACTAGATCACCTTCTCGGAAGACTCGGGGCTTTACTTTCCGGCTATGGTACGTCAGAGGTTTTGATGATATATGGCGGATCTAGACAAGGCCAGTTCTCTTGCTTCTTCCAACAGATCAACATTGTTTTGCCAGGCTTCGCGCACTTCGTCTTCTCTATATTGGGTGACCCTTGGCGAATCATGCTCTATGTCAGCTGCTAATATAGCTTCTGTCCCATATACCAGAAAAATGGCATATAGTCTGTTGATCGATTCAGAGTTGTTCTTAAACTCCACAATACCGCTGGTAGTTCTTCTATCCAGCACCCCGCTGATCTTTGCAGCGGCTCAATGAGCCGAGGTTTTATCCCGGATAATACTAGTCTATTGGATCTTTCCACTTGTCTGTGCGACGCGGGGTGGGCTACAGAGGCAACATCTAGCCGGATCTTCTTCTCTCGGCAAAATCTCACAAACGCTCCTTCAGCAAAAGTTGTGACATTATCAGTTATGATACTGTGGGGATAGCCATATCTCAAGATTATGTCCTTGAGGAATGTTACTGCTGTTGCCCCATCACATTCCTGATTGGATTAACCTCAATCCATTTGGTGAACTTGTCCACCATAAACAAGATATGGGTCATTCCTCCCTTTGCCGGCTTAAATGGTCCTACCATATCCAGGCACCACACCGCAAATGGCCAAGTGATAGGGGTAGTCTTGAGTTCCAACATTGGCATGTGGGTTTTTATGGCGTACCTCTGACAACCATTGCATTTTCTCACCAAATCGTCTTCTTGTTCTAAGGCACTTGGCCAATAGAATCCATGCCGAAAAGCCTTTGCCACTAATACTCTGGAGGATGCGTGATGGCCACATTCCCCTTGATGAATATCTCGGAGTATGTCAAGCCCTTCTTCCGTGTCTACGCATCGCTGCAGCACAGTGGTTACGCTTCTTTTGTATAGTTTGACATTGATGATGGTGTATGCTTTTGCCCTTCTCTGGATTTGCCTTGAGAGTACCTGATCATCCGGCAAAAATCCCTCATTTATGAATTCAAATATTGGTTTGGCCCATGTAGGTATAACTCAGATGGGAAAAAACTCCTCATCAACTTCCTTTGCATCCACCAACATTACTCCAACCGGACTGATCCGGACAGTCCTCGGGTCCTACACGATAGTCCCTGGGTCTGCTGAGGCAGCCCCCGGGTAAGCTGAGGTGCTTCCCCAGTCTATTTCCATTGGAGTAGCTTCTGATCTGGGAAATGTCGGGATATATATCGACTCGGATTTTGGTGACGGTGTAATAGATGGTTTTCTCAAGTGCTCCAGTGCAATGCCTAGCGGAATTGGCTGTCGGGATGATCCCAACTTGGATAATACATGAGCTGCTTCATATTCGATCTGAGGTACACGATGGAATTCAAATCCCTCAAAGAAACCACTTATCTTTTGGACATAAAATCTGTAGAGTGCCATGTTTGCATCTAGGGCATCCCAATTGCTAAACACTTGCTGCACCACCAAATCCAAATCACCAAAACATAGTATCCAACGTATGCTTACCTCCTTTGCTACTTTGAGTCCATGCGCAAGTGCTTCATATTCAGCCACATTGTTCGACACGCTAAAATGGATCTGGAGGACGTATTTAAATTGGTCCTTCTTGGGCGAGGTAAGCACTACCCTGGCCCCTAGTCCTTCCTTCAGTTTTGATCCGTCAATGTGCATTCGCCAGTAATCTGAGTCCGACAGAGGTGGTTCATACTGCATCTCTGCCCAATCCACAAAGAAATCTGCCACTTCTTGTGAGTTGATCGCATCCCTTCTATCAAATTGTGGTGCATACGGGGCTAACTCAATTTCCCATTTTGCAATTCGGCTGCTACCGTCTTTATTATCCATAATCTCGGATATGGGTTCTTCAGAAAACACCTTGATGCGTGCTCCTCAAAGTAATGTTTGAGTTTCTTAGCCGACATATATATGCCATACGCCATTTTTTGATAGTGAGGGTTATTCTATTTTGAAGCCGACAATACCTCGCTCAAGTAATACATAGGTCTTTGCTCTGACTTTCCTTCCTCGTCGTATTCCACTACGATTACTGCACTAACGACTCGGTTGGTTGCGGCTATATAGAGCAACATTGGCTCCTTGGGTAGTGGCGCAGCTAATATTGGTGCAGAGGACAACATCTTTTTCAACTCATGGAACGCGCTATCAGCTTGCGGTGTCCATGTAAACTTATCTGCCTTTTTCATTCGCTGGTAGAGGGGCAAGGCCTTCTCTCCCAGCCGACTTACAAACTTGCTTAACAATGCCAGGCAACCAGTGAACTTCTGCACATCGTTAAGGCACTTCGGCAGTTCCATTCTCTCTATGGCCCGGATTTTCATGAGATTGGTTTCAATACCTTGACTAGAGACAAGGAAACCGAGTAATTTTCCTGCCGGCACACCAAATGTACATTTTTCCGGGTTAAGCTTCATCCGGAACCTCCTTAGGTTCGTGAATGTTTGCCGGATATCCTCTAGGAGCATGTTGCTTTTCTTGATCTTTATCACCACATCATCCATTTGTAGACATTTTTTCATGCATCGCTGGTACGTTGCTCCTACATTACGTAATCCAAACGGCATAGTTCGATAGCAATAAGCCCCACAAGGGGTGATAAACACAGTCTTTATTTGATCATTCGGGTTCAGGGGTATCTGGTGGAAACCAGAATACGCATCAATGAATGACAACAACTCACACCCAGCGGTTGAATCTATGACCTGATCTATCCTTGGAAGTGGAAATGGATCTTTTGGACATGCCTTATTCAGGTTCGTGTAATCGATACACATGCGCCGTACCACTGCCACATTCGGATCATCCTTCTTTTTCTCCACAAGCACCGGATTAGAGAGCCAATCTGGGTAAAGTACTTCCATGATAAATCCATCTGCAAGGAGCCGAGCTATCTCATCTCCAATGGCATTTCTCCTGTCCTCGATGAAGCGGCGGAGAGGTTGCTTCACCGGCTTTGCTCTGGGTCTCACGTTTACAGAGTGCTCGGCCAACTCCCTCGGCACACCTTGCAGGTCCTATGTAGACCAGGCAAAAATGTCCCGATTCTCACGGAGGAAGTTGACAAGTTTGATTTCCTATTTGTCACTCAACCCGGCACCAATAGTCACGGTGCGCTCTAGGAACTGATCATCAATTGGCACCTTCTTAGTATCCTTTCTCGCTTGAAATGACACACTACCATGTGGGTTGGTCAGGGCCGGCATATGCTATTGCGCGGATTGAGCCAGCGTAGCCACCTCCATGATTTTCCTCTTCTCCTGAGCGATCACGAGTGACTCGGCCAGGTTAGACCCGGTAGATGCACATTCAATAGAGCGCCTGAAGTCCCCAGCTATGGTAATCACTCCCCTTGGTCCGGGTAATTTCATCTTCAAGTAACTGATGTGATTATTTGCCATGAACTTGCTTAGAGCGGGTCTGCCGAGTAACACGTGATAAGCGCTTTCCAAGTTCACCACTTCAAACTCCAAATTTTTAGTCCGACAGTTATCCCTTGTGCCGAATAGCACATCAACTCGGACCTTTCCAATTGGTTCACATGATATTCCTGGCACAATGCCATGAAAGGTGGTCCTAGTTGTTTGGAGCATATTTTCCGATATCCCCAACTTGTGCATGGTATCCTTGTACATGATGTTAATGCTACTGCCATTATCTATCAGTACCTTGGAGAATCTCACATTGATATTAGGTGCAATGAATGTCGGATCTAGCACTAGCGTGTAGGTCCATGGACTTGGCATAAGCTTCAGGTGATCCTTGATACTCCATGTAATCTCTTGATCCGACCAAGGCATGTACCTTACCACAGCCGGCATTACTGCATTTACTTCCATATGCCGGCACTGCAAGCTCTTCCTATCCATCTCTTCCGTAGTAAACACACAGTAACTCTGATGATGCTCTCTATACTCATTTCTCCCCTCATTGTCGTGGTAACCTTGATCTTGTTGTTGATTGTTCACTTGATGCACTTCATCCCTCCTTTCCTGGTTCTCATATCTCGGCGGAGGCGAAGGCAACATAAGCTGCTGTCCGTTCCCCCTAGTTAACAATTGTTGCTGAGGTGCTTCATTCCGAGGTCCATCCTGCCGAGGTGCATCGTGCTGAGGTGCCAGCGCATTCGTCGAACTACCTTGCTCTAACTTGCTCATCCATTCACACTGCCGGGTCGTATGGTTTGCCGGGCTATTTGGACTTGGCGTATGGAACTTGGAATGTATACCTCGGACGGTCCTTTCTCTCTTGCCACTATTTCTTCTGCTCCAGAGTCTAGGGCTTCTTTCCTTCACTCTTTTGTTGCCACTATTGCCCTCTAGTTTTCTGACGCTGGTTCGCGCCGGCATTGGGCTGATCTCGGTCCATAGAGGCCACTTGCTGTGAGCTATACCGGTAATCCGGATGTTTTTCCCATCTCTTACCGTGGAAGTCATTCCTCCTCGATGATCTGTAACCATCTCTATTGTAGTATTCCTTGTTGGACTAGCTTGACATTAATCGGGGTTGCGTTGGGTCTCGTAAGGCATATGAATCCGCGATCCAGATTATTTCAGCCAGCGTAGTTGGCATATCTCACTGCAACCTCTGCCACAACATACTTCCATATCTACAGCCTTGGGCGAACCATGCTATAGCTTGTGATTCAATTATCCCCTCGCATGAATTGCGCACATTACACCACCGGGTCAAAAATTCTCTATCCGGCTCGTTTGGCTTATGTTTGCATAATGTCAAAGTGTGTGGCTTGTTTGGTCCCTTGTAGGTGCTCGAGAAGTTGCTTACAAACAACTCCTCAAAATCCAGCCAACAGTTGATAGTCCCTGGTGGCAAGTTGTTTAGCCAAACCCTCGTTGGTCCTTCCAGCATCTATGGTGAGTATCTCACAGCCCATCTCAAGTTTCCTCCGGCTATGTTCACTGTAGTTATATAATCAATGAGCCAATCATCTGGCGTTGTACTGCCATCATACGTCTTTGTTCCTCTGGACACTAAAAGTTCGGCACTGGTGGCTTTCTCATGATCCGAAGTCCAAAACATGCTGGACCCGGAGGACCTTGCACTTCAATCAGTTCCAACATATAGATTCGGTCCAGCTTCAGTTTGGCATCATCTGGTTGCAAGTCCTTGTTCCCCATTCTTGATCCAATCACATGGTGCTCCGATCTGGGGAATCCGGCATCGAACATTGCCGAATAACCATCATTGTACCTATCTTGACCTAGACGAGCATTTTGTTGCTGCATTACTGGACCTGCACTTCTCTCCTGCCGAGGTGCGTACTGCTGTTGGTGTGATACATTGCAAATGTATCTATAATTCTTGATGTTCCATGCTTGGTTTTGTCCACTTTCTTGTGTTTTGTTCCAACTTTGGAGTACTTTTCATATGATTTCTTGGACTAAGCTATTAACAAGAGCCACAGTGCCAGCTGCCTGTTTTCTGCTATTTTTGGTTCTAGGAAAGTCAGAAAATGAATATTCTCAGAATTGGATGGGTCAAAGCTAAAGTGCCTATTTTTCTGGAAGTCATCAAGTGCCAGAATACGAGATGGAGATGGACCAGAGGCCGGCCACACCACCTGGCCGCGTGGCCAGGCTTGGCCCGCGCCAGGGGGTGGTGTGGCCAGCCCAGGCACCCCCTCGGCCTTCCCTTCCGACTATAAGATGCCCTTGGGACGTAAACCCTAAGTACCCGATAAAAAATCCACGAGAGAGTCTGTAGCCGCCATCATCTCCATCCCTAGATCGCGAGGGATCTGAAGCTCTTCCCGGCACCCTTCCGGAGAGGGGATTTCACCCTGGAGGCCTTCTTCATCACCATGCAAGCCTCCGGTGTGATGCGTGAGTAGTTCATCCTTGGACTACGGATCCATGTAGTAGCTAGATGGCTGGTTCTCCTCCTTTGTGCTTTCATGTTTAGATCTTGTGAGCTCCGTTCATGATCAAGATAATCTATTTGTAATTCTGCATGTTGTGTTTGCGGGGATCCGATGGATATTGAGATGCTATTTCAGATTGATTATTGATTCTATCATGTCTTTGTTATTTCTGATCTTGCATGCTTTCCATTGTCAGTAGCTATCTTGGCCAAGTAGATGCTAGCAACTCCAAGAGTTAGTATTTATGCTCGATAGTGGGTTCATGCCTCTGGTAATCTGGGAAAGTGACAGAAAACTCTAAGGTACTAGATGTGTTGTTGCTACTAGGGAGAAAACAACAATCCTTTGTTCATAGAACAATCGTATTGGTTACTTTACACGCAGTTCGTAAAGCAATAATCTGTTGCTTGCAACTTAATACTGGAGGGGGTTCGGATAACTTGAAGATGGATTATTAGTCATAGATGCAGTTGGATGGCGGTCTATGTATAATGTTGTAATGCCCAATCAAGTCTCAAAGGATTCAAGATGGTTAGTATATGCATGTATTGCTTTCTCGACGTTTGTCAATTGCCCCGTTGTAATTTGTTCACCCAGCATGTTATCTATCTTAAGGCGAGCCACCTCTAGTGAACTATGGATCCCAATCCTTTTCTTTACATACAATCTACAATCCTTTACTGCTTTGTGTTTACTTTCTGCAAACTTTTACTTCTTTCCATTCGATACGTTTAATCCTTTGTTTTCCGCAAAACACGGTGAGATTGACAACCTCATCGCAAGTTGGGGACAAAGTTCTGTGGTTGTGTTGTGCAGGTCTCCATGTTGCTACTAGCACCGATAGTGCGCCCTACCAAAGCTCAGCTAGTAACACCTTTGGGGTGTTTCCTTGCTCCTACTGGTTCGATTAAACCTTGGTTTCATAACTGAGGGAAACTTCCTACTGTGCTCAACATACCTTCCTCTTAGGGTTCCCAACGAGCTCTACATCATCATTGCTCCAGCATTTTTCTGGGCGCCATACACAGAGCCATCAAGCATTTTTCTGGCGCCGTTGCCGGGGAGTCAAGGACATCTTCACAAGGGGAGTCCCTCATAACCAATCTCTTTACTTTGTTGTTTTTGTTTTGCTTAGTTTTCTTTTTTGCTTTGTTTGCTTGTTTCTTTATCAAAAAACACAAAAAATTAGTTTTACTAGTTTGCTTTCTTTATCAAAACAACACAAAAATTAAGTCTCCTTTAGTTGTTGCCTCTTCCTTAGCTCACCATGTTGATCCCTAAATTCACCCTGAAAGACCTTTCAATTGGTAGTGGTTCTATAATTGGGAAAGACACTATTGAAGAATTCTTTAATCATGTTAGGAAGCATGAAGACACTGAGGATAGATCCCTTGCAGAACTTGCTCCAAACTATGAGATTGCTGCAGCTTATTTAATTCACATGTTAGAATCTAGGTTTGTTAACCTCAACCCCTTAATGCAAGTAATGTTTCTTAAGCTTAAAGAAATTGAGGACACTGAAAAGAGGGATTTTATTCTAGAAACTTTGTTTAAGGAGTTCTATGATGTTGCCAAGGAAGCTACAAAAGTCTTTGAATGTTTCAATATGCTAGGCTCAGGTGTAGATTTTGTTGGTACACGAGAAAAGATGAACAAAACCGAACCTAATGGGGAGGAACCTACGATACCAACACCTTCAAACTAGTAGCAATACATGATGCCATAGAAAAGAATCTTGATTGGATTGTTCCTGTAAACCCTTTTGATGAGAATAGTGAACCTAAGAGCATTGAGAGAGGATCCTCTAGAAATTATTTGATGATATACCTTGCCTTGTTGAAGATATTTCTGGTATTAATCTTAATACTTCTTCATTTGAGAACACTTGATTCTTTTTCTTGCTTCTTATGCCTAACTTAAAGGCATTAAAGAAAAGTACTTATTGGGAGATAACCCAAAAGTTTTAGATGAGTCTTGGAAGTTATTACCAGTAATAACCTCTCCTTATCCTTTTTATTTTCTTTTTGTGCCAAGAGTAACCTCTAATGAGAGAGAAGTAATGATTGGAAAAGTTGTTGTCCCGAAACAGATTTTTGTGCTTCACCGTAAAAATTCATGTAAAATTTTTGAACGTCTTTTTGAGGCGTTAATTTTTGTGCTTCTGCCCTAGGTTGTTATCTAACTTTCGTTAGTTCAACACTTTTTGATTTGAGGAACAGAAGGTCTTCGAAAAAATTTGTCTTTACCTGCTGGTCTGTTTTGACAGATTTCTTTCATTTTTTGCATTTGCTTCTTGTTGGTTCCTTCTTGAGTTCTTTTGGGGAATTGAGCTTTTTTAGGGAAGTGCTACAGTATCTAGTGTTCTAATGGAAGTTTATTTGGTGTTAGAACTGAACCTTAAGACTTATTTATCTTGAGTGCACTAATGTTGCTAATAAAGATTGTGTGAAGTTTTGTATGAAGGAAAATTTTCAGGTGTATGGAAGGAATGAGTAATGAGATGAAGGATGGATTAAAGCTCAAGCTTGGGGATGCCACGCGTGTCACCCCAAGAAATATCCAAGAAGTACAAGCGTCAAAGCTTGGGGATGCCCAAGGCATCCCCTTCTTCATCAATAAAAATCCCAGGTTTCTTCCAAACGCTTCATTTTATTGTTTCATGCACAGTTGTGTTTTTCTTAGAGCGTCTTCTTTTTCGTTTTTGTTTTGGTTTTTAGTTTTCTTGGTTTTCTTAGTTTTATAAGTAAATTGGTTGGACCCTTTCTTTCATACATTGGTTTGCAAATAGTTCGGCTTGGTTTGGAAAAGAGTAGGAAAGTTCATGCTTGTGTGGTAAAAAGAGTTTGTTTTTGACTGTGGCCTATGCTTTGTCATGCCATGCTTGATATTGTTTTGGCCTTATTGTTAGTATTCTTTGCTGTAGCATGACTTGTTTTAAACAATTGAGATTTCTTAATGTGCCTTGGAGGAATCATGCGTTGTTTTAGCATATTAAAGCATAGTATAGTGGTATTCTCCTTTAATGATTTATTTGGGTTGACTTGGCGCATGCTCACACCATGTTATGACTATCTCAAGTCACCATAGCCTTTATGATCCTTTAGTTTTCAACTTGTAGTATCACTTTATGTTTTGATCAATGATGTTTTGTCGCTCTGCATGATTATGGCCATTATTGCTCTCTTAGTTTGTCGCTCCCAGTCTTTTGCTAGCCTCCACCAACAAAGTATGAGTTCTACTCATGCATCCAACTCCCTAAACCAAGTTATTCCAAAGAGTCCACCATACCTACCTACTAGCTTATGCTATTCCAAGTATATTCATGCTTTTGTTTACCTTCCAAATTAAACTTGTTATGAGAAAACTAGTGATTAAAGCTCTCACGAACTTGATGGCACACTTTACTTTTCTTGCCCTTAATAAACTTGAACCATTGTGTCTTCTATGTTGTATATGCTTGCACTTATTTGTTCAGAATTAGCAGAACCATGCTTTCATGGGGAACGCTTTCAACATTGCACTTGGTACTTGTACCTAGTTGATATCATGCTCTTTTGTATATGGATGTCGTCGGTGTGAAATGAAAGGGGAGCTTGTAAGTCCATGGAGTTATGTATATGTGTTAGAGAAATGCCTAGGTCGCTGGTCTAATCCAAGCTGACATGGTGGAAACCTGCAGCGTAACCATAATGAGCTGTCTATGAAGCATTCTTCTTATAAAAAAAGAGTCCTCTATTGAGATAAAAAAGAGAAAACAAAAAAAAAATTATGAAAAGAGGAAAGAGAGAAAAAAGCACCATATTCCCATGGTAAATAAGAAGAATGTTGAGATGCTCGTTGTCTGCTTGCCTTGTCATTTTGATATGGCGATTCTTCCGTATCATCGGACAAGGGGTACCCCGTTGGCGGTTCTCAATGATACACATATACTTACAATGATAAGAACTTACCGGAGACTAAACTTGAGTAGCATGAGGAGCGGCCCTCGTATACAAGGGACATGAGATTTCTGACTTATACTTTGTCAAGCATGTACACCATAGTTTGTTCACTTTAACCTTAGTCACTTCAATATGCTTATGATAGGGGCAATGAGAGCTGAAATCTATAAGTACCATAATTTTTGGAAGCTCTTTATGAGACTTGAATCCCTACTTCCTTTTACAAAGGCCTTTCTTCCACCTTTATATTGAGTCTCCACCTTCTATCTGTATGCACCTACTTTGAGAGCATAGTGGCCATTCTTAGTTCTATGTGCATTGTCCCAAGACTAGTTAATTGATGCATACTTTGATATTGCTTGTTTTAAACTATTGTATCTAGTCACTCTTATGAACTTTGAAGGTGTCCTATGCATTTATATTTGCTACTCTATTGAGGGACAGGCTGAATACTATTATGCCATGTTTTCTTTATGTGAAACAAACAAACGTCTTGCAAAGCATTGTTATTCATGAATCTTTTGTTTGTGCCTTTTCATGTTGCATCATAGTTTCTTTGCTTATTGCTAGACCTTTGTATTTCATGTTATGATTGAAGTACTATGATCCCAGCTTTGAATGTTTTGCAACTACTTTGATCTAGTCTTTGATGGTGCATGTCACCTCAAAAATTATTCTTTCTTTTTATCACTTATCTAATCGAGGACGAGCAGGAGTTAATCTTGGGGATGTTGATACATTGCAAATGTATCTATAATTTTTGATGTTCCATGCTTGGTTTTATCCACTTTCTTGTGTTTTCTTCCAACTTTGGAGTACTTTTCATATGATTTCTTGGACTGACCTATTAACAAGAGCCACCGTGCCTGCTGCCTATTTTCTGTTGTTTTTGGTTCTAGGAAAGTCAGAAAATGAATATTCTCGGAATTGGACGGGACAAAAGCCAAAGTGCCTATTTTTCGGAAGTGATCAAGTGCCAGAATACGAGACGGAGAAGGGCCAGAGGCCGGCCACACCACCTGGCCGCGCGGCCAGGCTTGGCCCGCGCCAGGGGGTGGTGTGGCCAGCCTAGGGACCCCCTCGGCCTCTCCTTTCGACTATAATATGCCCTCGGGACGTAAACCCGAAGTACTCGATCAAAAATCCATGAAAGAGTCTATAGCCGCCGTCATCTCCATCCCTAGATCGGGAGGGATCTGAAGCTCTTCCTGGCACCCTGCCGGAGAGGGGATTTCACCCTGGAGGCCTTCTTCATCACCATGCAAGCCTCTAGTGTGATGCGTGATTAGTTCATCCTTGGACTACGGATCCATGTAGTAGCTAGATGGCTGGTTCTCCTCCTTTGTGCTTTCATGTTTAGATCTTGTGAGCTCCGTTCATGATCAAGATCATCTATTTGTAATTCTGCATATTGTGTTTGTGGGGATCCGATGGATATTGGGATGCTATTTCAGATTGATTATTGATTCTATCATGTCTTTGTTATTTGTGATCTTGCATGCTTTCCGTTGTTAGTAGCTATCTTGGCCAAGTAGATGCTAGCAACTCCAAGAGTTAGTATTTATGCTCGATAGTGGGTTCACGCCTCTGGTAATCTGGGGAAGTGACAGAAATCTCTAAGGTACTAGATATGTTGTTGCTACTAGGGAGAAAACAACAATCCTTTGTTCATAGAACAATCGTATTGTTTACTTTACACGCAGTTCGTAAAGAAATAATCTGTTGCTTGCAACTTAATACTGGAGGGGGTTCAGATGATAACCTGAAGGTGGATTATTAGTCATAGATGCACTTGGATGGCGGTCTATGTATAATGTTGTAATGTCCAATCAAGTCTCAAAGGATTCAAGATGATTAGTATATGCATGTATTGCTTTCTTGATGTTTGTCAATTGCCCCGCTGTAATTTGGTCACCTAGCATGTTATCTATCTTAAGGAGAGCCACCTCTAGTGAACTATGGATCCCAGTCCTTTTCTTTACATAAAATCTACAATCCTTTACTTCTTTGTGTTTACTTTTTGCAAACTTGAACTTCTTTCCATTCGATACGTTTAATCCTTTGTTTTCCGCAAAACACGGTGAGATTGACAACCTCATCGCAAGTTGGGGACAAAGTTTTGTGGTTGTGTTGTGCAGGTCTCCACGTTGCTACTAGCACCGGTAGTGCGCCCTGCCAAAGCTCAGCTAGTAGCACCTTTGGGGTGTTTCCTTGCTCCTACTGGTTCGATTAAACCTTGGTTTCATAACTGAGGGAAACTTGCTGCTGTGCTCATCATACCTTCCTCTTGGGGTTCCCAACGAGCTCTACATCATCATTGCTCCAGCATTTTTCTGGGCGCCATACACAGAGCCATCATGGTGGTTCCGAGGCGCATTTTTCCCTGCTTCCGCCGGATTATGCTATCCGGCATTGCCGTTGGCAACATTCCTTTGACCGGCGTTGCCTTGGTCGCGGTTACCTCGGCCAACTTAACCTCTACTAGCATTGTGGCGATCCTCATCAAGTTGCACCGATTTTACTTTCCTTGCCCTTACCGGGTCATATGGAACCATTTGTTTGTCTCGTCTCCCCGAAGTTACTACCTCCTCTCTCCTAGGAGCGTGACCTGGAGACGACACAGCTCCAACGGATTTTGCCGGGTTGTTCCCTGCCGAATCAACCACATGATATGCTCCGGGCTACGCCAGGTTTGCTTTGTTCAGCTCCTCATTTTGCTAGCAAGCCACCCTCAACAAATGGTTTACCCTCTCCTGTTGTCTTTCCTGGGCTTCTCCGATTAGACCCTCTAACTTGGACACTGCCGCATTCGTAGCCCTGAGGTATTTTGCCGGGGTACTATACCTCTCCAGCCCTCCTGTTACTATAGTAGTTGTCTGACCCGGCCTAGGCTCACACTCCTTGTCAATTTCCATAATCAGGTTCTACCTTGGATTTTTACTCCATCTATGCGGTTTGCCTTTGCATATTCCCTCAAGGTGATGTTCAACGACTGTTGCAGCTCTACTACTTTTTTTGCCCTAGCTAACATTTTTTACCTAGTCTCCTCTAACTCAGCTTGCGCCTGGGCCGGATCTACAATAGGAGCTATCGGTGTGGCTAGGCTATCTATTGCTTGCTACAGCACATTCTCTGGCCTCTCTAGTGGTGGGAATCTAAACCTTGCCTGCTTTGGCGTGACCTCCGGATCTAGCGCCGGATCCTTGCTTGCCCCTGCGTTTGGCGCAGTCATCATGACCTCAACGCAGCTTGCGGGGCGAGTGATACGCGGGCCGCTAACCGCGCTGATAGGTGGCTCGCCTCCCTCGACAACGTGCCACAGGTGAACGCAGGTCTCGTCCACGCCGACGTAGAACTTGTGCGCGCCAAGCTTGATGAAGAGGTTGTTGCATGGAGGAGGACGCCTGCCGAAGCTCCCAGTGTTTTCACTAACGTAGTCTGGCGCTCCAAAGTGCTGAACCAAGCAAGAGACGATGCGCTCGCCGGTGCCGATGATGTTTCCTGTCTGGATTTTCACCCCTGCTAGCACTGCTAGCCCCACGGTTGGCGCCAATTGTCATGGTGGCGGCATGTCAGATGCCATGGATAGGCTAAAGATGGGGCCAATGAGCACTAGAGGAATCCAGGGAGGGATTGTGTGGTGATTCCACACATAGAATGTTTGTATTTCACTCTCTCAATGGTGGATTACAAGGGCTCCTTGAGCAGTTCCTGAGAAGGAGACTAGTTTCTTACCCCCACTACAATGCTCTAGACTCCTTCCAAGACAGAATGATCGATCCCCTGCTATGGAGGTCCTGGTGCTCCTTATATAGGGGGAGCCCAGGTTACAAAGTTAGGGTATACGTGGAGGCATATTCCCCGAATATGCCCCTGGGTTAAATCTAGATGCTTCTTTATTCACTTTAACGGTTCGTCCGGACTACGGACGTAACCCTCTGCGTGCCCCTTGACTTTGGGCGTCACTAGAAACGGTTTACGTCAGCCGGCCTTGCCCGCGTCACCTTTGTCGGCCACGCCCCACTGGTCCTCTCCTCTGCTCGCTTCGCTCACGCTACAGCGGGCAAAGGCCACCTTTTGACCAACGGGAGATTCCTTCCTTCTCTTAGAAGCCAAGCGGTAGCCCGGCTAGCGCCTGGCTAACTCGGCTACGAGGGTACCTACACACATGATAGATTAATCATAGCTGGCATATATATATGCTGGTCGGGTAAGCGTTAGGTGAATACTCTCTAGGCCTTGAGGAGACCCTGCCAGCACTTGCTTTGATCATGTCATACCTCAGCTAACTCGGCCTCTATACCCCGATGTGACCCTACCCGGGGGTATCTCCCCAACACGGCTGCCGATCCTACCTTTGCTTCTTGGATTTATTAGGTTGGCTACCGCCATTCCTATGTTTGCCGCTAGTGGTCTCACCCTGGATGCCAGTAGTGGTGGTGGCATCATCCTGGCCACCACCACTATCAGTGATTTCGTCATCACCATCCCCATCTTGCTCGGGGTGATACATCCTGTCATCGTCCTCGTTGCCCTAACATGATGCTCTCTCCGCCTGCTCCATGTCCTGGTTAAACTCCCATAACTCCTTGTTACTCTCTCGGGCTTCTTCTAAGACATTTCTAGGCCGAGATGTGTCAGCCCTGTCGTTTCTGTGTCCGGTCGACATGTTAGTACTACATAAAAAGATGGAACTAGTTAGTACAAAAATCTACTAAAAATTTTGGCATGACCTTTGCTAATTTATTGACCTAGGAGTGCCTATTTTTTGTCGAAATAGAAATCAATCAACATTTCGACAAAAATGGGAAACTCAAATAAGTTCCCACAAAAAATGCCTACATAGGCACAACCAGATCTTCACAGCTCAAATAAATCATTTTTTTCACCATCATTTCATAGAGCTAGATCTGTCCAGAATATGAAGTATACAAGTATACAACTTAGCATCATTTCATACAACTAGATATGTCCATTAAAGGATTGAAATCCTCAAAACCCTTAAAGAGTTTATGGAACTAATACAAACACTAATTAGCTGACATAATTTTGTTTTAAAAAATTCCTGTAATTATTGAGACAATTAGTTTCAAGCCAGTGCCTCAAGCCGATGATTTGTCTCTATACTAGACTGTAACATTTGACTCTCGACTAGACTATAATATTTACACATCATCAGAGTTATAGAAATACCACAACACTGATCTATGATGTTTAAATAAGACGTGGCAACACAAAAATTGGTAGGCTCTTTGCTACCACAAAAAAAATGAAATCATGTAATGTGCTAGTTATAAAATACAAATACAAAGACCAGGGAGTCTTATACTTCAGCATAATAGTAAGTTGAGAGCAATATGGGTGCTAAATAAAAATATTAGTGAATTGTACTACTGTAACAACAATAAAACCTCTTAGAACTGCTACTTCTAGTGTTAAGCATCCTGAAACATACAGGGAACTATAAGACTTGTGGGTAGTCGCTTTCTTGAATCAGGTAATGAGGTCATATCTAAATAACCACTACAATGCTTGTGAGAAATCGCTCTTACAGACCCACAATTATGGGTTTCCCCATGGATATCGTAATAATCTTAGTGAGTCTCTCTTAATTCCCCCTTTGACTGTGCAGGTTATAAGCCAATTCTTGTGGTCACAAAAGTAGCACTAGACATACTCCCATACACGTCCAAAGAGTATATCCATCTCTTTAGTCCCAAAGGCAAATCATATATGGCTGACTTCACATACCATCTAAATAGAGAGATCTAACATAACATCATAAAACCAATAGATCAAGTAGCAAAGTTATAGATCATCTTTATTTTAATGCATAATAATACTAGGGTTTCACCATCTCTCCCCAAGAACACCAAAACTACTCATACATGAAGGGGATCAACATCATTACTATAATATGGGTGAAAATGAAGGTACAATTCAATACAAGTACAAATCCATAATAGAAATTGGATTACAACAAAGTAAACAAAGGGGATCAGAGTTGGAGAGGTTGTTGATGAAGATCGATGTGTAGCCCTTCAAGATGCAAGCCCCCTCTTACTCTTGATTGGTATGGTGGTGGAGATCTTGTGTGCGGTGGCTATGGAGGTGGCGAAGAGATAGGGCTCCTTCCCTGAGGCATGGATAGATGATGTTGGAGGCGGTTAGGGTTTCCCTCCTTAAATAGGCATTCTGGAGGTCGGTTTTGCGAACCGACGGAGCTTGGGGCTGAATATACCCATTGGGCCTTCACAAATGTTGTTCCATTTGATGAAATGAAGCTGACGGAGGGTGGTACGATCATACAGTACGGGCAAGCTCCGCACGTACCAGTAGTCGCTAAACCCTCTGATGAATGTCGTGTTTTGGTCACCATTTCTTCATATGGACTCCCATTGAGGTGTTCTTTGGCTTATTGGATTCGTATGGACAGGGGATACAACACCATGGTCTTGGATTAGCAATATGAGATAATGGAAAAATATGAATTTTCCACATCTCATATGGCTAAGTCTAGCGCCTATAACTTCTCCATATTGAATCTTCTTGGCTCCTTTTATCCATGATTGTCCATAGTACCTACACACAAGTCAAAGACAAGGAAAAAGTAATAAAATACTACTAAAATACTAGTTGTGCAAAGTCCTTATGAAATTTAAGGAGAACTAGTAATCATGCATAGTGGACATAGATGTAGCTAGATGTAGCATGTAATGAGTGATAATATGAATAATTTGTATGCTTAAATATGCTTCATATTTGCACTCATCAACATCCCCAAGCTAAATGTTGCTCATCCTCGAGCAAGAGAGTTTTTTTAAAATAATGCTATCATCTAGCTTACTGAAGGGAATATGTCCTGAGAGGCAATAATAAAGTTGTTATTATCATATTCCAAGTATATGATAGATGTTTATTTTACATGCTATAATTGTATTGAATGGAAATGTTAATACTTGTGTGTTTAATAAACAAATAAAGGGTTCCTAGTTATGCCTCTTATATAAACTAGCTCGTTGATTAACAAGATTATCAAGGTTTCATGATCATGGACATTGGATGTCGTTAATAACGAGGTCACAACATTGGTGGAATGGTGTGATGAACATTCATCTGAAGTATAGCAATACGATCAAAGTCATTGTTTTTAAATTGCTATAACATCATATGAAGTAACTTTAGTCCTTAGACCATGAGACCATGCCAATCACTAACACCAGAAGAGTAACTTGATAACATCAAACATCACACCATAACATGGTGACAATAAAGGTGGATTCAAATACTCTGAAAGTGCTATGTAGAGGCTCATGGATCTAGAGTGGGATTTGTCCACTCCTGATGACGGAGACATATACTCTAGGCCCTCTCGGTGATATCACATTGATGTAGCTTTCAAGCAAGTGATAAGATCACTAGAATGTTATATCACGGGAACGAGAAAAGAGTACTTGTAGGTAACGAGATCAAACTAGGTATGGGGATACCAATTATCAAATCTCGGACATGTAATATATCGTGAGACAAAGGGATTTAGTTACAAATGTTAAAGGTTCACATGATCACTTGAGTCATCACTGAATGTGTGGGAGTCAGTACGGATCTCCAAGATTCGCTGCTGATTATTGATCGGAGAGGGGTCTCAATCATGTATGCATTATTCGTGAACCATAGGGTGACACAATTAAGTTATACCGACACCATTTAGGAGCAAATATGTTTCATATAAAGATTATGAAAGCGCTGGAATCATTTCGATGGAAACCATAATTGTTTCGAGTGAAATTACTAAAACTGGTTCTGCATGTGATATTGAAATGTTGTAGGTGTTTTATGTGAATGTTTGTTAATTAAAGTAATTAACAAAATTCTGAAAAAAAGTGTTTTATTGAATGAGAGTTACATTAATTTTGGTGGAAAATTAATGCATGTGAGTGGAAGTGTGATTGGAGCATCCACCCACATGAATGATGGAAGAGGTGGGGGAACCTCCATGGACACCGACCATGGGAGGGGGTTACCCCCTCTCCCAATAAAAAGCCCCCACTCCTCCTCTCACATCACACCTCCTCGTGAAGGATCTCTCTTCCCCTCTAGTTTATTTCCCCATGGTCTTGGATTAGCGAGATACATGTTCCCATTGGCTTTGTCCGAAAGGAGTTGCTACTTCCGCTGTATCGCTGGAGCGAGGACGTGGAGGTTGTCAGAGGATCGGATGAGTGTGAGATAATGGATGTGTCGTTGAGTTGCGGTGCTGGACTTCCTCATGATCTTAAGATCGGCAAGCGAATGACTACATCATCCACGAGTCCAACCTTGTTACACTTTATCGCTCTTCAAGGGTATGTTCTCTATGGATGTATATCTACCCGTTGATTGTATCTAGATATATAGATCTTGGTGCTTAGTAGTTCACATCGTAGGATTTTTTTTGTTTTCTATGCTGCGAACCCAACACTTACCATAGAAGATCGATGCCTTGTATCCTTATTTTCCCTGCCAGCTCATAGTAAGATAGATCATATTCATACAAGGCAACATAAGCTTAGTTATGTCAATGGCCCAGGAGCTTCAATAGCCCCACCGAGTTATCACATGCATACGGTGCAATGCGATGACTCCCGAACTCCTTGATCCCTGTTGGGGTTGCGGAAGTAGATCCCTTGACGGAATCCCTGCAGCAGAACGACGCGCCACATATGCGTTGACTTTGTGTGCACAGTCCTAACTTGGGACCGCGCCACGGCGAAGGCAACTAGAGAGAGGAGGAGTATTCCAACCAAAGGGAATACCCCAACTTATTGTGTGTTCTAGTCCTCCCATGGGCACCCCTTTATATAGGCGAAGAGGGGCGTGCCCTCCCCATTAGGTGCCCCATGTGGGACTAAATTTGACAAGGAAATAAGAGAAAAATAGCTCCCAGCCAGTTCGGCCACTAGGGAACCCAAATGGGCCCATCTGCAGCATCCCAGAACAGTAACCAGAACTAGCCAAGCGCGTGACCCAGCACATGGCCCAGCTCGGGGCGAGCAGAGTAGTAGCCCGGGTGGGCCAAAGTGCTTCGGCGGCCCAGCTTGCCCTGCTGCACGCGTGGCAGCTAGGCGTCACCTGGGTGGGTCGGCGCTTGCTCACCCATGGCCCATTGGCCAGCCCCGCTCACCTACTCCCCCATGAGATCCCTTGGGCCGGGGTTGAGCAGGATGGCAGCGACGGCTGGCAGCTGCACTGTGCAGAAACTATTATCTACCGCCCATTTCACCTGGGCTAGTCAAACCAGCCCTGCTTACTGTCTTTTTCCTATGGCTTTTTCTTGGACCAATTTCCTCCGGGATTTTGGCCTAACGATAAATTCACTTTATAAATATGAATTTAAATATTTATTTAGTATAAGTTAATTCACAATTAACATATAATAAATGTATATATTAAATTTCCATTTATCCGAAACACATTTCGGCCTTTTCCTTTCTTTCTTTCTCCGAATAACTTCAGATCTCTCCGGAACAATTCTGATTTCTCTCTCTTCTATGATTCCATCTAACAGGACAATCTCCAAGCGTCGTATTACCCTTAAGCGTGTTTCCCTTGGTTCGGGAATGCTATAGACATGATCTATATCAATGATCAATAGAGGGACCGGGATACCCATGTTGACCCCTATGCACTCCATGATTCTCCATCATGTTCGAACCTAAAATGATATATCCAATTCCCTTGTTCGCGATACAAGACTTGTCCGAGATTTGATCATCGGTATCCGGATACCTTGTTCAATCTCGTTTCCAACAAGTACTATTTTACTCATTTTGTGAAATAACATCTCCATGACCTAGTCATGTGTTGTGCAACATAGATGTAATTCACCAAGTGGGCCCAGTTGTATCTTCCCATCACAGAGGAGAAAAATTCCTGCTCTTGAAGCATATTGCCTCTACGTGCTCCTTTGGATACCCAACGTGTACCTTTATGGCACCGTTTTACGATATGATGGTTGATATAGTCAAAGCACCCTTCGGTAACAGTGATTCATATGATCTCACGGTCTAAGGATTAGGACAATCTGTTTCTTGACAATTGCAACGTGAACTAAGTGACATGATCGTGTTGCAACAATCATTGGTGGGAAGTGTCCATCACATCATTCCAGATGATATGACTTCATTGTCAGTGACTTTTGTTTAGCCCATGATCCGGAAACCTTGATCATCGTCTGCCTGATGAACTAGTTGAATAGAGGCTACTAGGGACCTGGGTTGTTTGTATACCACACATGTATCAATGTTTCCACTTGATACAGTTATAAAATAATATAAAACTATTATGAACTAATGAGATATGTTAATAATATCGTTTTATTATTTTCCTCTAGGGCATATCTCCTTCAATCTCACCAAGCCGACCGTATGTATCTTACCCATCACATGGATGAACAAATCCCGCTCTTGAAGTCACATGTCATCTTCTGTTCCTCTGGAATACCTAACGTACACCTTTATGATCACCGTTTAACCGAGTGATGTTTGATGTAGTCAAAGCAGCCTCGGGAAATAGTGAGTAATATGACCTCATGGTCTAAGGAGAAGGAGACTACATTTTTAGCTATTGCAACAATGAACTCTATGACTTGATCGTGTCGCATTATTTGAGGAATTTCCATCACATCATTCACCAATGATATGCCTTGTTATCAATTGGCATAAATGCCCCATGATCAGGAAACCTTGATCATCGATTGACCAACGAACTAGTATGAATAGAGGCTACTAGGGACTTGGTTTGTTTCATACCACACATGTATCAAATTTTTTCTCTTGATACAGTTATAGCACAATATGAAACTATTACAAACTAATTGAGATATGACAATAAAAACCTATTTATTATTTGCCTCTGCAGCATATCTCCTTCAAAATCATCCACCTAGATCCCAGGGGATATCAACCCTCGGTGTGATGGTACTTACCTCTAGCTGAGGGTTGGAGCATCTCATAGAAAAGTATGGTCAGAGTCGTACGCTCTTGTGGTGCATTGGCATCATATAGAAAAATAGGCTCTCGCTCTCAAGCGAGTGTTGATGCACCAAGATTTGTGAGCATACCTCCTTATGTATCTACAATTAGAGGATTAGAGATTTGAATGCTAGGTTTTTATCTTGGTTACCATCGTAGCGGAACACATTATAGTATTCTTCCTTTGCAATAGGAAGTGGTTCCTGCACATTAGCATTGAAAGATTCATAGCAAGGTCCTATCTCTAGTTCATCATTAATAATGCTCTCCTCATGAGTATCTAAGCACGAGGCCTCCATAGATAAATTATCATCATGTTTAGCATTACAAGAATGATCACTAAAGAGAGAGCCATCATTAACAAACTTAGTATTTGTAACATACCACTCTTTGTCAACCTTACATTTGTGCTCCTCAATTTCATCTTGTGATTCCTACTTAATTATCTTCGGGCACTACGGTTTTACATCGTGCCTTACTTTCCACAACAAGTGCATGCTCACTACTACGTCCTTGAAAATACCCAGTAATATATTGCATGGTTACATATGCCATATTTGTAAAAATTCATTATCACAACTCATCATAAGTATCCTTATTTTTTGGAGTAGTTCATGGGCACCTTCATAAAGAACATACTAGGTATGAGAACATTGAAAGCAAAAATGCCTAGCACACATACAATGAAGACATATTATTTGATACGAAGAATATAATGTGTGAGCACAGGAGATTACCTGATAATACATATCGTATACCTGCATATCATTAGTAGTTATGAGTTCTTCATTGTATGCACCATCTTATTCTTTGGCAACCATGTACAAGGATTATTTGTATCTCTTCTCCTCCTTTGCAAGTTTAATATGTTCTACAATAGCAATCTGAGAAGACATGATTAGTAGCAAATGTGTTTATAAATTTTTTTATAATTTTTTATGTGTTTTTGATTTTATATTTTTTTGTTCTTTTCAAATAAGTAAAAGCAGTAAATAACAACAAACAGAAATAAACTATGTGCGGGTGGGTAGGTAATAACAAAACACTATGCTCCCCGGCAACGGCACATAGGTTCCTGCGATCAAAAACAAGATAATTGCAGTACTTGTAGCAGGAACTATTTATTAGAAAGTTCATCTCATGGAAGCTTCGTAAATGGCAACAAGACAACCCTGTAGTCATGTTTTCAGTGGGGGCATGTTTGCACCCAAAATGGTGTTTGGAAATAGTCTACACTATAAGTTGCTAGAATAGTAAACATGAGAGATTTAACATAACTAGAGACAAACTATATAACAAAAGTAAACTAAAAAAGAGACTGTTTTTGTAGTGTGGTGTGATGTGATTGAAGTGTTCTCAAGGAGTGTAGGATTCACCACTAGCATGTCAGAATTATGTATGATTAGCATAATCTATGTCTTTCGTCATGATATGTGTGGAGAGAGCTCAATAATAAGATGTTCACTACAAGACTCGTGGGCAGTCGCTTTCTTGAATCAGATAATGAGGTCATCTCTAAATAACCACTATGATGCCTGCGAGCAATCACTCTTACAGACCCACAATTAAGGGTTTCCCCGTGGATATCGTAATAAGCTTAGTGAGTCTCTCTTAATTCCCCCTTTGACCATGCAGGTTGTAAGCCAATGCTTGTAGTCATAAAAGTAGCACTAGACATACTCCCATACACGTCAAAAGAGTATATCCCTCTCTTTAGTTCAGAAGGCAAATGATATGTGGCCGACTTCACATACCATCTAAACAGAGAGAGAGATCTAATACAACATCATAAATCAATAGACCAAGGACCAAAGTTATAGATCATCTTTATTTCAATGCATAATAATACTAGGGTTTCACCATCTCTCCCCAAGAACAAGGCAACTACTCATACATGAAGGGGATCAATATCATGATAATAATATGGATAATAAATGAAGGTACAATTGAATACAAGTGCAAATTCATAATATAAACTAGATTACAACAAAGTAAACAAAGGAGTTCGGAGTTGGAGATGTTGTTGATGAAGATCGATGTGTAGCCCTTCAAGATGCTAACCTCCTCTTCCTCTTGATTGGTATGGTGGTGGAGATCTTGTGTGCAGTGGCTATGGAGGTGGTGGAGCGGCAGGGCTCCACCCCTGAGGCGTGGATGGATGATGTTGGAGGCGGATAGGGTTCCCCTCCTTAAATAGGCATTCTGGAGGTCAGTTTTGTGAACCGATGGAGCTCAGGGCTGAATATACCCATTGGGCCTTCACAAATGTTGTTCCTTTTGATGAAACAAAGCCAGCAGAGGGTGGTACGGCCATACAGTATGGGCAAGCTCTGCCCGTACCAGTGGTCATTAAACCATGTGACACCTGAAGTGTTTTGGCCGCCATTTCTTCATACAGACTCCCATTGAGGTGTTCTTTGGCTTGTTCGGTTCGTATGGATGAGGGATAGAACACCATGGTCTTGGATCAGCAATATGAGATGATGGAAAAAATATGAATTTTCCACATCTCATTTGGCTAAGTCTGGCGCTTGTAACTTCTCCATATTGAATCTTCTTGGCTCCTTTTATCCATGATTGTCCATAGCACCTACACACAAGTCAAAGACAAGGACAAAAGTAATAAAATACTACTAAAACTACTAATTTTGCAAAGTCCTTATGAAAATGAAACAGAACTAGTAATCATGCATAATGGGCAAAGTTGTAGCTAGAGGTAGCATGTAATGAGTGACACTAATAATTTGTATGCTTAAATATGGCTCATATTTGCACTCATCACTATGTCATGTGGTTTATCATTTGAACTTGCCATTAATATCTGTAGGGAACTAAATGTCTAGTAGAGGGAGTAGTACTCATTGTCTGCAAGGCCAAAAAAAGCAACAAGCTAGGGGTATTTGTAGGGAACTCATGGTAAATAGAAAGTATGAGTAAACACAAACTGAAGCAGACTTGTTATATGATGCACTTGAATGCAAATTAGGATGCAGTAGTGTTGGGAACCAGCAAGTAGATGGTGACTGAATAGCAAACACATTACACCAATCCTCCTATTATTCTAGTTCAAAGCACTAGAAGCACTGATTAATTGACCAACTAAAGAGCTCCTTACACATCTTAATGGAAGAGATAATCAAAGAAAATAAGCCATCAAGTTAAAACAGATTGGCAGATTTGTTGCAAAGCTAGATATAATGATCAGCTGGCAAGTTTTCGACATGTATCCAACTAACTTGCATTGGAGTGCTAGAATTGGTTCACAGAGTTGCATATGGTTGGCAGTATCATCATTTGCCTCTCGGTAAGGTAGATCACATGGTTATAATAGAGTGTGTGTACAATTCTGTGCTAAGAATAACTACCCTCATCAAGATACAACATTAGTAGGTGGGGGTTATGAAGGGATGGTGATAATTTTTTATAGAAGTTACAGCGATATGTTACAAACTTTGAACCTGTAGCTTATTTTCTTTTGAATGGGGAACTTGTAGCTTTTTTTTCTACTTCTTATTTTGAAACTCCAAATCTCGATGGCAGGGGAGTAGAAGCAGCGAGCTCCACTGGCGGTAGGGGAGAAGCAGCACATGACAAGTGTGAGAAACACTTCGGTGGAAACATAGCTAGCAGAGAGTTGAGGATAGGGGAACGGGATAGGATAGGGGGAGGGGAGGGGAGAGGATGAGGAAGGGTAGGGGAGGCTCACCTCCACGAGGCAGTTGGTCGCAGATGACAACTCAGTTGGTCAGAGATGACGATGACATGGTCATGGAAGATGGCTCTAGACGAGAGGCTCCTCTCCACGTGGCGGGGTGGATCCATGGCCGGCTCCTCCCCCTGATCTTGGTGCTCCATGGGCAGCGAGGAAGCTCGACGAGGCGATGGTGGCAAGGAAGAAGAATGAGGATCAAAGGAAGAGAGAAAGGAGAACTGTCGGCCAGTCGTGGCCTTTTATTTTGCTAAGTATGGATTATCTATGGCACACCCCTCGGCGGTGCACCACAGTTAAGGTTGTCTTTGATGAGTCAAATGCCATTCTAGCAAAGGTTGCAAAGTTATACGTGGGACATCCTTCTGTGGTGCCCCACGGATAAGTTATCTGTGGCGCACCGCGAAGGGATGCGCCACAGGTATTTGACACTTAGCCTAAAAAAGCATGATGTGCTTTGGTTTGACAAAAACACCACACTAGCCTAGTTGCCTACTTGTGCCAATTAAAAATCTGGGGCAGTCAGGTTCAAATCCTGGTTGTCTCACTTTTTTAAAAAAATGTTTGAAAATACTTTTTGGATATTATAATTTGTCTAGTTTTTTGTAAAAATACTAACTCCACTATTTTTTCAAATATAAAGTCAAGATCATTATAAATTCATTTAACATTACTATAATTTATGTTTTATCCATACACACTTGAATGCATTCATAGACACGGCGCTAGCGTTTCACAATCTTCTTGCCCTTCTTCATCGCGGTTGAATAATTTTTTCCAGGAATCTGGTGACTTCTTCTCGTGAACGGACAACCTTTAGTCGGTAGGGTGGTCCTACTTCTTCTCATCGAATAGTAGGTATGTTGATACCCTCTTCGATCTTCGGGTCGCTCTACTTGTCGAAGTATTGCTTATTGGCGACTCCATCCATTCCGATGCTCCTCCTTATTCCCCTCCTCACGACAACACAGCTCGGCTTTGCCGGGTCGGTAATGAAAAATAATTGGTCCACTTGACTAGCCAATACCCACGACTCATTTTTAGCAGTGACGTTCACGCCGATAGTTGTTGATTTGGCTTTGGGTATAACCATGGTGGTGAAATACCGGTCTTATTTTTCGATGTTCTTGGCGCATCCAACATGGAACATCGACACCTTTTATCCATAGTAGTCAAGCTCCCATATCTCCTCTATCTTTTCATAGTATCTTTCCATGATAGTAGTTGAATCACTGGTGAAGCATTGCATTGTTACTCCTGAGTTCTGATATTCATTGTTCTTATCCTTTTCCTCGGTGTAGAATGTGTTGCCATTGATGTCGTATACCTGATAGGTCCTAAGGTTGTGCCCAGAGCCCAGTGACAAGGTGAATATGAGTTTTTCCTCTTTTGTAAGAGGCATCTAGGGGGTTCACTAGCTTCTCCTTGAACCACTGCATTAAGCTGGATTTTTGCTCTCTGATTATTTCTCCATTCGTCCTTGTTCGGCCCAGGTCATTGTACTTCTTCTCAATAAAGCTTTTTTGCTCTGCATACCAAGGTTCAACCAATTCTATGTGTTATAGCATGACTAGGTTTGCCCTATTAAAGTCGGTGCATTGACCAGTGTGGTCAACATGCATTTCAAGGTGACTCTCATGGTGACCACATCCAGTGAGCTTGCCGAGGTGTCTGTTGTTGCCTGGTAGGCCAACAGGGTCCTCATCGGTGCCTATATAATTTTGGCAGAAAGAGATGCACTCGTAGGTCAGAAAGCCCTTGTATATGCTTGCATCTGGACGGTCCCTATTGTGGATGACGCCTTTGATGATTCCATTCATCCTTTCGAACGACATCATGTTGTGAAGGAATGTCGGCCTGAGATGGATGATATCATCCATGAAATGGACAAACAGATGCACCATGATGTCAAAGAATGCGGGTGGGAAGTAAATCTGAAGCTCGCATACTATCACCACAATCTCTTCATATAGCCTTGCGAGCTGCTAGATGATACGTCCATTTTGCATCACTATTCTATATCATAATTTACTGTTATTCATTGATATATTTCATATTAAGAGATGATACTTCGGTTATTTCATCTATTTTTTGCATGGTTGATGACTTTTGGAGGATGGACCGCTGCAGTCAGGATTCTGATGGAAAAGGGGCTGTTTGGAGGTGAAATTCACGAAGATCATAAAATCCAGGAAAATACATGGAAAATTCTATTTTTCCAAAAGACGAAGGATGCCAGAAGGGGGAGTGGAGATGGGCCACAGGGGGGCCAACACCACCCCCTGGCGTGGGTCACCCCTGGCCGCGCCACCAGGTGGTGTGGCCACCCTGGCCCACTCCTGGCTCTCCCTTTGGCATATATTATCCCCACAAAACCCTAAGCCTCGGTGGGCGACCACAGAAAGATTCTGCTGACTCTACAGGGTGGAAAACTACAGAGAGAGAAAGATCTCTCCGGCAGACATACTTCTGCCAGGGAAATTCCTTCTCGGAGAGGGGAGATCGTCACCATCAACACCACCATCAAACTGGACTTCATCGGGATCATCATCATCATCTCCATCATCATCTCCATCATCATCTCCATCATCATCCCACAAGCACCATCATCACTGCTCCATACTGCTTTAACAATTGGGTTGAATCTTTCATAGTTCTTAGGGGAAACTTTCCCGGTGTTGATTACTCCTTGTAGTTGATGCTATTGAATGAACCATTGAATTATCATTTATGTTTAGATTGTTATATATCATTATATCATCTCTGATCTTGATCCATATGATGTCTTGTGAGTAGTTTGTTTAGTTCTTCAGTACATGGGAGAAGTCATGTTGTTAGTAGTGGAATTGTGTTGAGAAAGATTCAATGGTTTGATATTTAAGTTGTGGTGTTATTCTTCTAGTGGTGTCATGTGAACGTCGACTACATGACACTTCACATTTATAGGCCTAGGGGAATGCATTGTGTATTTGGCTACTAATCGTAGGGGTTGCTGGACTGACAGAAACCTAAACCCCCATTAGGAAACCTTTGCATAAGGGATGTCAGGGTCTTAGAGTTTAAAGTTGTGGTTATGTTTCTACATTAATTACTTTCTTGTACTTGCAGATGCTTGCAAGGGGTATAATCACAAGTATGTATTAGTCCTAGGAAGGTCGGTACATTAGCACAAGTTCACCCACACAACACTTAGCAAACTAAAGAAGATTAATCAACTATATGAAGCGAAAGGACTTGATGATATTCCCGTGTGTCCTCGAGAACGTTTGGTCATCTTAAGTAATACAACCGGCTTGTCCTTTGCTAAAGAAAGGATTGGGCCACTTGCTGCATTTATTATTATTGTCTCTTATTTACTCGTACTTTATTTATCTGCATTATCAAAAAACCCTAAAAATCCGTTTGCTAAATATTTATAGAGAATTCCTGCTCCAAGCCACTCGCCAACGCCTTTTGCTCCTCGTTGGGTTCGACACTCTTACTTATCAAAAATACTGCGATGCACCCCCTATACTTGTGGGACATCACTAGATGACAATCAACTTCCGAGAGATGACATTGAAAAAGGTTTAGAGGACAAACAACATCTCATGGATGTGCTTGTCCATTACCTTGCGGATCGCGACGGGTAAGTATGTGCATCATTAGCACATGACAGTCATGAGACTTCATCCTCGTGAACCTCTACTTTACTACATCTATATATCTGCTTATCTTCCCTGAGTAACCGTAAGGAACTTTCAATCCTAGGAGGCACTTGATAAACTGCTCAATCTCCTGCTGACTAAGAGTGAAGCAGGAAGAGGGTAGTAATAATCATTGGAGCATCCTCCCACAAGTTCTTCCTAATGTATAGATGTTTCAGGTCGGTTCTTGCTTTTGGCCCATCTTTGGTCCTCTCCGAAATGTTGAGCAGGGTGCCAACCAGACTCTCACGTACGTTCTTCGTGATGTGCATGACATCAAGGATATGCGTGGGGCGTGTGGAGGACCTTCCAGCACGGCAGGTCCTAGAAAACAAATGTCGCTTTCCATACATTCAGTAGTGGGTTCGGCCTCTTTCGCTTCTTTCCCAGCTCAGGGCACTCTTTCCAAATTTTCAACAACTTGTCGATGTCTTCGCCGCTCCTCGGACATGGTAATATTCCTTGCTCGGCTTTACCATAGAAAAGATCTCCATGTTTTCTCCACGAGTCATGCTTGCAAATCCACCTTCGAGTACCTAGGTACACGGTTTTTGAAGACCCGAGATTCTTTTCTAGTTGGATATGTGATGTATGAACCATGAACTTGACACATGCATAATTTTCGTGGTTCACCTGGCACGAGACATACGTGTCACGAGGATAGCCTTGCACCATCATGAGAAATGAGGCTCTCAGAGGAAAATATTCTTCTGATACATCGTCCCACGTATTGGCTAGCGTCTCCCACAACATGGCTAGATTCTATTTTAATAGCCCGAGATACAAATGGATGTCGATACCTGGTTTTTTGGCCCCTAAATCAGAATACCTATGTGTATGTACCTCCTCTTCGTGCACTGCTAGGGGGGGAGGTTGTACAACCATACAAACATGGGCTAGGTGTTGTGTGTGCTGCTCTAGTTGCCAAACGGATTTAGTCCATCCGTGCTCATACCCATCATGACGTTCCTTGGATCGTCCCTCAAAAAATGGAACTATATGTCCAATGCATTCCACTAACAAGCATCTGAAGGGTGTGTCAACATCTTCTCCTTATCTGGATCATCTTCGGGCTTGTTCCTTTCCGTGTGCCAGTGCATAAGCTTTGCTTCCTTAAGGTCTATGAAATATTGCTGCATACGAGGAGTGATTGGAAAGTACCATACCACTTTTAGAGGAGCTTTCTTCCCTCTCTTGTATCATGCATGGCCATACACTGGACATGTGGTTCTCTCTGCATACTCATTTCGATAAATAATGCAATAATTCAAGCATGCGTGGTATTTAACATGCGGAAGATCGAGAGGGCACATGATTTTTTGCCTCCTCGATACTTGTTGGAGAAGTGTTCCCCTTGGAAGATGATCGTGCTAGAATCTAATCATATAGTTGAAGCTTGTGTTGGTCCATTTGTGTTTTGCCTTCAACTCTAGAGTCTAGAGCATTACATTTAAGTGGGTATCCTCAGGCCGACATCCTTCATGCAATGGAGTATTCTCGTCTATCTCTAGTTGCACCATATTGGCTTTCTCTCTGGTGGCATATTTGGCATCGCTCATCTCCTTGAGGAGCAGTTCTTGAACATGAGGGTCCTGCAAGGCTATTTGCAGTGTCTATGTGTCCACGTATTATCCTTCATATCCCTCGCATCTACTTCATGATGATCATGTCCGGGAGACTCTTCGTCTTCTCGCCCACCCTCCCTATTATCGTCCTACCGCCCTTCCTCATTTCCCACCGTTCCATTGACGTATGCATCATCTTCATCACTAATCCAACGAGTGAAGCCGAGAATGAAACCATGCACGAGTAGGTGGTTCTCTAATACACTGAAAATGGTTCCATCAAGCTCTTGAGTCTACATTTGCGACACAAACATCTTATCTAGGTCCCGTTTTTCTAAATCATTTCGTTCGTTGCCCTTTCAAATATCTAGCCATGAGGCTTTCGCTCATCTTGATGACCATGATTGTCTGCATGGTATAGAGCAAGAGAATATTTAAGAACATGCACACACATGCATGCATGCATGGTCTCCAGAAAACTTTGGCATGACCTTTCCTCAAAATAGGACATACGCGTAATACAAAAAAATGCCAAAATAGAAATGAATCAACATTTTGGTAAACATGCATACACCACATTGGAGCAACCACAAGCTTCATCACACAAACAAACATTCATACAACATGCAACAACATCTTGTCCACGCAACCACAAGCTTCATTGCATACAGAAACATGCATACACCACGCGCCAGCTAGCGCATCCACAAGCTTCATCGCATACACAAACATGCATGTCCTTCCATGCATCTACTCACCTAGTAAACAATGGATGAGGAGGAAAGAGAATTAGTGGTTTAGGTTATCTACAAGTTGGAGAGACTTACTTTTGCAAATCTACCATCCAAAGTAGCTTTAGCAACCTAAAATGAGTGAAATCATGGGAGAAATAAGGTGGGGAGGAGGAAGAAGACGACCTGATCTGGTCTTAAGCTAGGGTAAAGTGAGTGACGGTAGGTGGGGAAAGTGCACTAAGTGGGAGATATATATGGTGGCCAACTTATCAGTGGCGCATGGCTTCCTGATGTGCCACAGATAAGCCAAGTATGTGTGGCACATCCTGTAGCCGTGCGCCATAGATAAGTGAGACACCATCTATGTGTGCCACTTATATATGTCCCTAGACTATCTGTGGCGCATGTGTCCATGATGCTCCATTTATACCCCAACTATCAGTGGCGCACCATAAATGCATGCACCACAATAAGTCAGGGGCCATCTATAAGTGATACATATGAATTCCCCAGGCTTATCTGTGGCGCATGCCTCTTGGATGCGCCACTGATAGTTGGTTTATCAGTGTGCATGGCACAATGGTGCAACATCACCTTCACCATGCGCCACTAGGTATTAGACTCGTGGATAACCATTTTCCTAGTACTGCCACTTGCATCTCTACCCACCTAACATTCTCATACTAGGACACTCCAAATCAGGATAGCACTACCCACATGTTTATTATCTTGGAGAGTATGATCAATGAAGTGGTAATCTACATCTTAATCATGTAAGAAAGAAACTTCCATCACACAAAGTTTCTACAAATTGGAAAACCATTTGACCTGAACTATGATTGTTGTCCAGTCACATAGTATCACACCTTTCAAGGCATTCGTGGACACTGCATCTCGGAGATGGACACTCACAATCAAGCTCTTGCTCTAATGTGATGCTTTGCAAACAATGCACCTATGATTCCATGACACCGGAGATTTTTCCACAAAGAGACTTTTTATTAGCTCAATAGTTTGCATTAAAAGGCGAGGTGCTCCAGCGATGTAGCCTCTCCTTTGCAGGGTTGCACAATGATGGGCCCGATCTTAGATCATCAAGTGGAGAGCTATAAACTTTTATATGACCTATGCTAAAACTCTAACCATCGGAGGGGAAGAGTATGATCTCTAGGTGAGATCAGAAAGGGTGTACCACTTACTGGAGTAATATAAAACAAAGGGAGTATATCATAACGGTTATAATACAAGACACATAAACACCAACCTGAGAAAACTAAAAAGACAACAAACCGCAAGCCTTTGCACAAAGGACCACCAGCTAATAAAAAATTACAATCCATACTGAAGAAACCTCTGATCTTGAGGCCAATGCTCGTCACCTGCCTCTGGCACCACCACAGCAGCCACTAAAGGCAAAAATGACAGATCACCTCCTCACATGAGATTGATATAACTCCATCATTGATATCCAGCTTTGCGGATCTCCAAGGTGGCTCACCAAAGATGAAATCATTGTCATTGAAAGGATAGCCACTAGGGATAACTGCGTCAAGGATTCTGAAACGGCGGTGGATTTTTTGGCACGGCACAACATGATCCACTGAGCTAGCGCTTCCGCGACAGTAGGTGTTTACGCCACGACCCATGTAGGGTAGAACTGCTTAGGTGTCATGGCAGCTGTGAGACTACGGCACAATATGGTGCCGCCCTATGTAACCCATGCACGACATAATTTTTAGTGCCCCCAATGATGCTTGTAGGCGTATCAATTTAGCATGTGGTTTATATATTAAGGGTTCCCCTAATTTACCCCAAATCACACATGATGCTTCCAAATACCACAACACAAATTTAAATATATAGCATAACATAGTATCCAACACATACATACAAAAGGCATCATAATCAGTTTTGACACATCCATCACACAAGTTTTGAATAGAAGTTTAAGTGTAATCGACTACACATGGATTAACTCAATCTTCGACCGGCAGGGAACCCATCCCTCTAGGGTAATAAGTGTCACAATGAAGTGCTAATTTCTTGGTATTCAGTTGATTCTGTGGCAACTCCTAATGAACAAGGAATAAAAAGAACTATAAATCACTTTGCTACAAACAAGGAAATATGCATAGTAGCATATATATATATACTAGCTAAAACACTAGGCATACATTTGTTCAATACAAGAATATAATAAGGTCTACTGTTGGACCTACGAACTCCTTATGCCTTCATGACCTACGAAGTCAATAGATACACATTTGTCAGGATATGCACATTTGATAAATCTAGCATCTAAGAGTCAATATTCACATACATTTGCAAATGGCCAAGAAATGTTGACGTTAAGATCTTGTCCCAACTTCTTAACCTTTCTGAGTGTCCTAGGCAGTGGAAGATGCTTTTCCACTACATCATCAATCAGGATCACGTAGTAATCCCCTAACGGCTGTCCATCATTCCATAGTGCATTCTTGTCAGTGCAAGTTAACTTCCCAAATGCAATTGTCCTATCACTTGTCATGGATCGCAGACCTACTCTTGATTCAATCTATAGGAAGTTAATGTAGCATCAACAACATATGCATTCCTGATAGCTAACATACATATAGAAGAAATATAGCTGAGTGGCATAGTTAGTCGAACACAAAGACTTGATAACACATACTCTTCATGGTGGTCCTCGGACTATAGAAGTGCAGAGGTCAACAATTTCAATGCATAACACGGTACTAGGAACAAGTACTGAATTGTTGAATGATCACGTGTAACAAGCGCATGAAAACTGGAGGCCTAGAACAACCACCTCCTGATTTCTTCTTCTTGGAACTATTTCCACCAGAAGATGAATCTGTAGCTCCTTTGAAGCAACAGCAGCAGTGTGGGGGTTAGCCTCAGTAGCATCTATAGGGGTGGTTATAGCAGCATCTAGAGGGGTAGTTATAGCAACATCAACATCATCTGGAGGTGCACCAGCAGCACCACCACCATCTGGAGGTGTACTAGCAGCAGCACTAGTACCATCTGGAGTTAGCACTTTGGTATCACCAACTGCTCCAGTTAGCACATCATCAACATGAGTCGATAATAAAGGAGTAATAAGAGTTTGAATTCTTCTAGTAGTTGCCATAGTACATGCTAGCATTGAATGAGGAATAGCTTTAGCACTTCTGAGACTTGATGGGAGAGTAATTACAATGCCACTAGGACGTAGAACATAGTGAGGTGCCACTTCAGGAATTCTGATATCTATGGCATCAGAAAGTGCCACATCTGGGATAGGCTGCACAGCTTGAGACATTCTTCGAAGAGGTGATTGCACACTAGCTTCTGGTCGACTAGTTCTCTGTCCTGCTATGCAAGATTGGTTAGCAGGAATTTCTTGACTATCCAACTTCTTCTACATTGCATTTATTATTTCCTCCTAGGCATCCCACCTGGCGATTAGGACAACATTCGTCGAACTAAGCTCACAGTTCTACTCTGATATTTTTGTACACCTCGCAGATGTTTCTTGCAATCTCAACCGCCTTGCAGGCATGAGGTAACAACCCCAATCCATGAACTATGCGTCTTGTATATTTTGGAAAGGCACGAGCATAAAGGTCACCTTCTTCAATATCTATGTACTCAAGGCTTGGATCAAGTATAAGTTATCTTTTCATATTGGCCTAGCATATTGTTTGTACTAGCATTAGCACTAGCATATGTCACCTTTTTTGCTAGGTTGGCAATATAGTTAGAAAAGTTGCATGTAGCAAGCCCACAAGGCTGGCCTAGTTTGTTGAATTTTACGAAAATTTTGATCCTCCCATTACTCCTTGTTATTGACCTCATCTTAGTAGGAGCCCTCACATTCCTCTCATTCATCACTCGCACTACATGTATCAAGGATGCATGCATGTAACTCAGGGTAGGAAGCATTATGTTCACTGAAATTCAGCTAGCACTATGACTATAATTCAGCTAGCATTGTTACTAAAACTCAGTTAGCACTACGACTAAAATTCAGTTAGCATGATGACCAAAATTCAGCTAGCACTATGACTAAAATTCAGTTAGCACTAATATGAACTAAACTTCAGCTAGCACTATGACTAAAATTCAGTTAGCACTACCGTGGAATAAAATTCAGTTAACACTACTGTGGAAAATTCTGATTGCACAATGTACTTTCGTTTTCCTCTTTGTTGGCATCTTGCCATGCCTCTTCCTATTCATCTTCCTTATTATTAGTGCCACTTTCATCCCCGTTGTTGTCATCATTGGTCCTATGCTCTTGTTCTTCTTCCTCTGCCTCTTCATCCTCTTCTGCAGCTCCTTGACCTTCTTGAACCAAAGGATCTTCCCGTTCATCCTCTTCTGCTGCAGGATGTAAGCGAAATTTAAGAGTATTGATAAGTGACTAAACTTAAATTTATGGGTAAATCATAATGGTAGAACTACAACCAGGCAAGCATACACACCTCACTTGTAACATTGTTTTGTCTAGGAACAACTAGATCTCCATGAGAGGATGGCCGTATAAGGAACCTGTCTGCAAAATTCCTTTCCCTGATTCTTTCATTGTTCGCTTCTCTGGTTTTCAATCTTCTCTTTTCATACTCTGATATTGCAGCCGAGGCTTCTTCCTACTATGAAGAAGCCCTTCTCTTCCCTCATTGCGCCATATACCGGATGGTAAAACAACAGGAATAGAGTCATGTCCAATGCATAGATGGACGTAGTAAACACGAGGAGGGATGGTGGAAACAAAGCAGAGTAGACATGGAAGACTTACCAAAATTACCTAGGCGACATCGGTGATGCACGTCAGAGGGGAGGACGTCGGCGGTGGTGGGCGGCGGTGGCCGGTGGAAGGGAGTCACTTCAAGCCGCTATCGGTCGGCCTTGTCATAATCAGTGGGTGGTCTCTAGAGTCGAGGGGAATGGTGATTTTGGAAAGGGGAAAGGGAAAGATTTTCCTAAGGAGAGCCGTGATGGTCTAATTTTAGTTAGGACCATTCGAAATCTAAGCGGCACAAGCGAGAAGAGTGGAGGGAAAAGGAAAATCAAGTTTCCTTCAAGCATATGTTTCTAGTTTCAACATCAAGTTTTAACCAGCAGCCTCATCTACTCATAGAAAGTGCCATGAGGAAGTAATTGAAATTGCCATTATATTCGTACTAAACAACTCAGGAAATTTCCTTCAAACATATGTTTCCAGTTTCAAAATCAAGGTTTAACCAACAGCCCCTTGATGAGTGCATAATTGCATCATGTTTTATATTATTATTTTGCACTGCAGTTGTAGGATCTTGGTATTTTACGACATTCGCACGCACATTTTATGTCTATTTTCACCTTGATCAAGACATATGATGGATACAATGGACACAATTCTTGGAGCAGTTGTATTGGGGAGAAAAGGAGTAAAAAACAACGTAAATCACTTATTTGGGAAATATCAATAACACCAGAAGAAAACCCGAAGCAATCGAGGCATCCATAAGGTTTAACGACCAACTATACGACATAATTAATTTTCCAGCCGTATAGTCCCCGCCGTATAGTTGGCGCCGCCACCGCCTCCTCAAATAGTTTCACCCCGTGCAACTGAATCAGGGAGACAGCATAGAGAACAACTAGAAATCACCAAAAACTCACCTTCGGAAGGCATCTGGAGGGGGAACTCGTCCACCGGAGATCACGCCCTGTGCAGATTCGGGAGGCTAAGGCATCAATCCTCATCATCAACCGCTGCATCACCACCCTCTCCATCCATCCCATCTACATCTTGTCTAGATCTTTTTGTAATTTTCGTACTCATTGTGGATTTATACAAGTACTATTCATCTATGATAGATTCCATTGTTATTGCCCTGATGTTGATTGCCTCCATGTCTGAGTAGATCATTAGTTCTTGGGGAGATGGAGAAACCCTAGTATGAGATTGAAATAACATAAAGTTTATTATGATATTCATTGTTGTGACCATGTGTTAGATTGTCTTCATCTTGATGTTGGGAGAAGTCGACCTCTCAATATTTGCCTCTTGTGGGGACTAGATGGAGGGAACTACTTGTTGGTAGATGGAGGTGTGTTAGCACTTACAATGACTATAAAGCTGTTGGCACCACTTACGTATCAACTTGGGAACCGAGGAAAGTCACAGAACACTATCCATACCATGGGATACGTCCTATGGTATTATGTCCCTTAATAGCGCAGTAATTCGATTAATGTTGATTGTTGTCTGTTGTGGTTATGAAGATGATGTGAGAAGTGGTTGCTGCCTATTTGTCCAAATACGGAGTTCCTCCCACACATACATAGTTAAGAATGTTCATGATAATAATCTTTACCTTACCTCTTGATAATGCTATAGGTGTATCCGCTACTCCCTGAGAACGCTTTTTCCCATTACAGTTTTAAATCTCTTTTACATACGCAATACTTACTTTCTGTGTTCAATTGTTTTACTTTACTTATTGTTCTCTTATACCAAAAACCCAAAAACACCTTTTTACACAATACTCACATTTTATCTTATTAATTAGAACTTTATTTAGCATTTCTATTGTAGTATTTAATTCAAGAGTTATTAGACTTCAGACTCCTGCTCCATGTGGGATCGATATCTTTATTTCGAAACTAGCTACAAACAATCTGTGCACTTGCAGTCATCAAGCTATTTTTTGGCGTCGTTGCCAGGGAGCTAAGCTCTGTAGGTCTTTTAGTTTTTGCTTATTTATTTTTGTCTTGCTAAGTTTTGTTTTGAGTTATAGGTTTCCACCAACATGATGGAGTTTGAGCATATGGCTAGTGCTAACCCACTCAACCACTTGGGGAAGCCCTATGATATTAATAAAAGAGACAACTCCAACAAGAAGTCAAGGGGGTTTGAAATAAATCCTCTACTACTTGGTATTCTATTCAAGAAGCAATTTACTGGAGATGAAGAAGATCCTAATCCATATGAGCATATTGCATGTTTCAAAGATATATGTTGCACTTTCCAATTACTGGGATATACTGCTAATGAGGTAAGGGTTAAACTTTTTAGTCGGACTTTGACTAGTACAACTCTCTCATGGTACAGATCTCTATCCCTAGAAGCCACTACTACTTGGGATAATTTAGCCTGTGAGTTTTTAGCAAAAATATTATCCATTATCAAAATCTGTTGGAATTAGGCGTCTTATAATGACTTGGAGGAACCGTCCTAATGAATGACTAGTAAGAGCTTATATCAGATTTAAAGATTTACTTAATCAATGTCCCGATCATGATTTGCCTGAATGGTATTTATTGCATATCTTTTATGGCGAGTTAATTGAACCTAATAAAGTTGAACTAGACTCTTTCACGAGAGGAGCTTTTATGAATCTTCCTATAACTAAAGCTTGGGCTTTACTTAACAGAATTCGTGATCATAGAGTTTCATGGAATTTTGGTCTAGGAAGCGAAGGAGGCATAAAAATATATTATGATTGTATTCATGACTATAATAAAAAAGGGCATGTTAATGAATTATCTAAAGAACTTTATTTGGATTTAGATCTTGTGTTGCATGTTGTTAAAGATTTTACAGAACACATTAAAGCTCCAAAAGAGGGCTTGGTCAAGTATGATCCACCACCCGAACCTAAGAAGAAAAAAGAAGTTAAAGCAATGCTGGCCTCCCTAGAGCCAATATATGAGATACCTTTCCCTAACACTACACATAAGCATATTTTTGAATATGAACAGGTCAAAGCAGTACAGGAGAAGAAGGAAGAGGAAAGTATGCCAGAAGTTGAGGAACATCTGGAAGAAACCAAAGATGAAGCGGTAACCAAGGAAGCAATTATGGCTATGTATTGTAACATAGTTGAACTTGATAAAGAGACTTCCATATTGGTTGAAGGTAAAACAAAGGTAAAATATGTGGGTAAGCCTATTCTTCCCTGCATATTTAAGGAAACCTCGCATTATGGTTCATGCGATCTTGGCACCGAAGTTAATGTTATATCTTATGATTTTTATTTAGAAATAAAAGAAGAAATAGAACCGGCTACAATTGAAAATACTGATATGACAAGCATGTTAGCCAATAAAATTCTTAGAATTCCAATGGGAGTAGTTGAAGATGCAACTGTCACAATTGGCAATAAAAACTTTCTTATCGATTTTGTAGTTGTTGATATGCCAGCTTACACTCTTTGCCCAATTATATTTGGAAGAAACTATTTGAGTGATGTAGGTGCCAAAGTTGGTTTCAAAAAGGATATTGTGTCTCTTAAGCTTGGGGAAGCAGGAAAATAATTCCACTTTTCCAAATTTAAAAACAGACCTCTACAAATACAAGAAGACAAAGAGAAAACTATTGAGGAAATGGTGGCTCTCTTCTTTAGTGATCAAGAAGAAAAAATAAATGAAGAATCAAATTATGAAGAAATAGTTATGGAGGACAAGTCCCTAGAAGAACTAGAAGGTGAATTTGATTCACTTCCCATTATAGGGCCTCCAACTAATGAGGCTTTCGAAGAGCCAAAAAAGAGAGGGGACAAGGAATTACCACCCCCAGAATTGAAGACCCAGATAATCTTAAATACAGATTTTTAGATGATACAGATAAATTTCCTATTATTATTAGTGCTAAACTTTCAGGAGATGAAGAAGAATAACTCATGAAAATACTTAAGGAGCATCGCAAGGCCTTTGGGTACTCAATGGATGATTTGAAGGCATTATTCCCATGATAACCGTCCATCGAATATTCATGGAGGAATGTGCTAAACCAGTTGCAAAATTTAATAGACGACTGAATCCCGAAATGAAGGAAGTGGTAAGAAAAGAAATAGTACGCCTATTAGACGCATGTATAATCTATCCTGTAAAATAAAGTGAATAGGTAAGTCATGTTCATTGTGTCCCTAAGAAGGGTGGTTTTACTATTGTTCCTAATGAAAACAATGAATTGATACCTACTAGAACTATTGTTGGATATAGGGTGTGTATAGATTTCAAGAAATTGAATAAAGAAACTAGGAAAGATCACTATCCTTTACCGTTCATACATCAAACTTTAGAGAGGTTAGCAAACCACACTCATTTTTGCTACTTGGACAGATACTCTAGTTTTTCTCAAATAGTTGTTCATCCTGATGACCAACTTAAAAAAACTTTCATTAGTCCTTATGGTTTACATGCTTACCATCGTATGCCTTTTGGTTTATGTAATACTCCAGCTACTTTTCAAAGATGCATGACCGCTATTTTTGCGTATTTTATAGAATTGACAATGGAAGTATCTATGGATGACTTTTCTGTGCGTGGAACTTCGTTTACTAGTTGCTTGGATAATCTCAAAAGAGTTTTGCAGCGTTGCGAAGAAACCAATCTTGTTCTTAACTAGGAGAGGTGCCATTTTATGGTCAAAGAAGGTATAGTCCTTTGACATAAGGTATCAGGTAAGGTAATTGAAGTGGATAGAGCTAAGGTTGAGGCCATAGAGAGAATGCTACAACCTAGGGATATAAAAGGTATAATAAGTTTCCTTGGTCATGTGGGTTTTTATAGAAGGTTCATTAGGAATTTCTCTGGAATATCTAAATCTTTGACTAACCTTCTACAAAAGGGAGTAAGATTTAATTTTGATCATAAATGTCTTGTAGCCTTTGATAAACTTAAAAATGCTTTATCCCGTGCACCTATCATTAAACCACCTATCTCGGATATGACTTTTGACTTAATATATGAAGCTAGTGATGATGTTGTAGGATTAACTCTAGGACAACATATAGGTCGCAGATTTAATATTATACATCATGCTAGTAGAACTCTTAATAGTGCTCAAAATAATTATCCTAAGGAAGAAAAGGAACTTTTTGCTGTATTTTTCTCTTGCAATAAATTTCGTTCTTATATAGTTGATGCAAAAGTAAGAGTTCATATGGATCGTGATGGTTTAAAAGAACTCTTTGAGAGGAAAAATCATAAGCCAAGAATGATCGTTGGATCCTTTTACTTCAAGAATTTGAGTTGTAGTTTATGTAGAGGCAAGAAATAAAGATGTTGGATGAAGTGTCCATATTCTCCTAGCAAGACACCAATCTTATTGACAGGAACTTTTAGTCCTGGTGATTTTCGTTTACGAGAATTATTAAATGAACTAAGGTCAATTCCTCCAAAAGAGAAGAAGTCTTTGTCGTTGGAGGAGCTTGTCATCCCCGAATAAGTAAACGGTAAGTGCAAGGTAAGTGTTATTACTCAAATAAGTGATTTTGTTTTCACAAATTTTACTTCTGAAATTTTTTCCTTTGAATTCCTTGTGTTTTTCTAAAGTTTCTGAAGGTTTTTACCAACTATACGGTCGTAACTATATGGACGGAGAAAAATCTCCCGCCGTATAGTTGGTCGTTAAACCTTCAGTACCTTCTTCGCGAAATTGTTTTTGATGTCTAGAAACTATACGGTCGCGACTATACGGCTGGAGAAAATCCTCCCTCCGTATAGTTGGTCGTTAAACTCTCAAACATTTTTGATTTCTTTTTTGTTTTAGATTAAAAAAACGGTTTTGTCGGTTCCAAGTCGGTAACTTAATCGACCTGGACTCGAGATATTTGTAAATATCTGCCCGAAACCAACTATATGGTCGGAGCTATACGGGCCATGCCCGTATAGTTGGTCGTTACACGGTAGGACTTCTCCAAATTCATGTTTTATTTCCCTGTTTCGTTAAGATTCTTTTCTTGGGCGTGAATTTGGTGTTTCTCGCGAGTTTTACTGACCTCTGACCCCCCTTATATACTGCCATTGTGTGTCTCTCTAAATCATAATCACCAGGAACCAATCCAGTCATGCTCTATCCCGTCCCAGGCCGTGGAAAATCCATGGGTTTTATTGCTCCTTCCAGGGACCGCTCTCGCAGCCCGTCCATGGAGGACGACAACCAGGAGGTGGAGAGGTTTATCCCGGGGTACAAGGAATACATCGAGCCAAGCTTCTACAATAGCGATCTTGTTGAAAATTGGAGTGACATCTACATCTGCCGTGATGTCTATGATCCCCCGGAGATCAACTATGCGGCAATGAAGAGAGCTCAACAAGAGAGAGAAGGTCACAAGCCGCATGGAAAAGGGCATGTGGAGATGGTCAAGTTCATCGCCATGGACCCCAGGCCGCATAAGCTTAAGGAATTACCTAATATTGGTGTAGGTGCTAGCAAGGGAGCGACGGTGCCACTCTTGAAGCCTACCATTGGTGCTCGTATGAGGGTGAAGCCTCAAGAAGAGTGGAGGAACGGTTTCTACTTCCCCAATCCATCAATTATGGATGAGGAAGAAGAAATTTTTCCTAGAACTAAGGACCACGTGCGAGCACTGGAGATATATCAGAAGCTGGAGCTACTGCATCGCATTGAAGTTCGTCACTATCTCAAGGAGATAGAGAATAAGGATGAACTTCTCCCATTGGTGACTAAACTCGCAGATAAAGTGGACACTTTGTAATCTGGTTTGCGTAGGTGCTACAAACGCATCACTACTCTGGAGGATACCAACAAGAAGCTACGCACCGTGTGTTACATGCCATGGTGCCACAGTGATCTACAATAATCACTGTATCAAATAATCGCAAGGGATTATTTGATCCCACCTGTCTTGATTCCAATCTGGGGGAGATCTTTAAGACCTTGTAATCTATCTTATAAGTTTACATTACTATTTTAGTTTTGCATTAGTTCAAATTAGAAATAAAGTTTGCATCATTAGAATTCCCTTCAGGAATAGTCGATCCCTTTGAGTTTATTGTCATATATGGAGAATTATTGAGTTTGTGCTTATCCTATTGGATATATGAATGGCTTGAGTATAATTTTACTTGCACTTGATGATAGTAATAGGAGTCTTCCACACCATTGGTATTAATGGAACATACAAAGATAATTTGGTCAATATGTTGTAAGTTCATGGTTTGATTTACAAAGAAAAAAATTATCTAATCAGGTAAGTTGAAAAGGAAACCTTGAACAAAGGAAAATTAAAAGTGCTATCAAATTAGAGTGATAACAAGACGAGGTAGAATATTCAAGCTATACAGATTGCTTCATATACAACTGGAATTTGGTAATTGAGATCGTTAAACTTTGAATTCCTACATGAAGTGGAATGTATGGCTAGCTCATTTGCACATCACTTAAACAAAAGTGTGAACATACATATAAAAAAGAAAAGAGAGAAGAAAAAGAGCGAATGTGCAAAGAGGAAATAGGCATACACCACTATATTGTAGTATGACAAAGAAGCGTTTGAGATTTTAAATCCCAAGTGAATATGTTAATCCAAAAACACTTGGGACTACCTCGCTAACTCATTTGGTTGAACTGAATACTTTTACATCATATTGATAGTAATATTTTGTGAACTGTTGAATGCTAAGGTGTGGAAGCCTGCTAATATTATTCATATGGTTCGAGTAAGGTACTTCATGAACTTATTCCTATGTATAATATATGATAAACACATGTTGCAACTGCCTCATTTATTTTATCGACTCAGCTTCATGAATATGAGGATCACATCCATTAAGCTAAACTTGCTCGGGGCAAGCAAGAGTCTAAGCTTGGGGAAGTTGATGAGTGCATATTTGCATCATGTTTCATATTATTATTTTGAACCGTAGTTGTAGGATCTTGGTATTTTATGGCGTTCATGCGCACATTTTATGTCTATTTTCACCAGGATCAGGACAGATGATGGATACAATGGACACAATTCTTGGAGCAGTTGTATTGGGGAGAAAAGGAGTCAAAAACAATGTAAATCGCTTATTTGGGAAATATCAATAACACCAGAAGAAAACCCAAAGTAATCGAGGCATCCAGAAGGTTTAACGACCAACTATACGGTAGGAATTAATCTTTCGGCCATATACTTCCCGCCGTATAATTGGCGCCGCCACCGCCTCCTCAAATAGTTTCAGCCCATGCAACTAGATCAGGGAGACGACATAGAGAACAACCAGAAATCACTGAAACCTCACCTCTGAAAGGCATCTGGAGGGGGAACTCATCCACCGGAGATCCATCTTTGCCCTGTGCATATCCAAGAGGCTAAGGCATCGATCCTCATCATCAACCGCTGCACCACCACCATCTCCATCCATCCAATCTACATCTTAGCTAGATCTTGTTGTAATTTCCGTACTCGTTGTGGATTTATATAAGTACTATTCATCTATGATAGATTCCATTGTTATTGCCATGATGTTGATTGCCTCCATGTCTGAGTCGATCATTAGTTCTTGGGGAGATGGAGAAACCCTAGTATGAGATTGAAATAGGATAAAGTTTATTATGATATTCATCGCTGTGACCATGTGTTAGATTGTCTTCATCTTGATATTGGGAGAAGTCGACCTCTCAATATTTGCCTCTTGTGGGGACTTGATGGAGGGAACTACTTGTTGGTAGACAGAGGTGTGTTAGCACTTACAGTGACTATAAAGCTATTGGCACCCCCTTACATATCAACTTGGGAACCGAGGAAACTCATAGAACATTATCCATGCCATGGGATACATCCTATGGGATTAAGTCCCTTAATAGCGCAGTAATTCGATTGATGTTGATTGTTGTCTGATGTGGTTATGAGGATGATGTGAGCAGTGGTTGCTGCCTATTTGTCCAAATACGGAGTTCCTTCCACACATACATAGTTGAGAATGTGCATGATAATAATCTTTACCTTAGCTCTTTATAATGCTAGAGGTGTATCCGCTACTCCCTGAGAATGCTTTTCCCATTGCAGTTTCAAATCTCTTTTACGTATGCGATACTTAATTTCTATTTTCAGTTGTTTTACATTACTTATTATTCTCTTATACCAAAAACCTAAAAAGACCTTTTTACACAATACTCACATTTAATCTTCTTACTTAGAACTTTATTTAGCATTTCTATTGTAGTATTTAATTCAAGAGTTATTAGACTTCAGACTCCTTCTCCCTATGGGATCGATATCTTTGTTTCAAAACTAGCTACAAACGATATGCGCACTTGTAGTCATCACCCCTTAATATCCCACCCCTCACCAATTACCATGGTAAAAACTACTAAACTGCCATGCTAATCAAGCATAAAATCATAAAAATGTATGTAGGATAATTAGTAAGGTTGTACATTGCATAATAATTGGATAAAAACATGAAAATGAGCTATATTTAGCATGTTTGTTTTAAAAGTACCAACTTTAGAATTCTTAAAATGCCATCTACCTTAAAATGCCATGAACTGATATCTGAAAATGCCATGTGGTGTCAACTATGAAAAATGCCATGAAGGCTCAATAGTAATTGACAAATTTTGTTGTTATTTCTAAAAATGCAATCTGTCAAAAAATGCCATGAAGTATAGAATGTAACTACCATGTTGATTTTGATTGAAGAAAAATGACATGCTCACAAATGGCATCATGCCTGATATGAATAGCATTGAAGATTGAATTATAACTGCCATGGAGTGTATTTTGTGAAATGCCATCTAGTTAGAACATAAAATTGCCAAAAAAACAGAGATGTAGGTTAAATATTATGGATACACATTGTATGAACATGAAAATGCATAGCTTTATCATGTTTATTTTAAAATGTCCAACTTCTGATTAGTTGAAATGACAACTGATAATGCCATGTAGTGTCAACTATGAAAAATGTCATGAAGTTTCATCTATATATGCCATTCTAAGATGTAAACACCATGTTGATTTTGGATTGAAGAAACATGCCAAGCTGACAAAATGCCATTTATCCTAAAGTGTAGTAGCCTCGAAGTGTGAAATAAAAATGCCATGTAGGGTAACTTCAACAAATTCCATCTAGTTAGCACATAAAATTTGTCAAGATGTATAAAGAAATAAGATGGTGATTAACATGAAGGTACGATAGCAAAACAGTTCACACATCACATATATACAAATAACAGTTGTGCACTTAGTATTTTACATCACTGGTGAGACCAAAGCAAAAGTATATGACAACCTAGCACATATTAAACTATAGTTTTGTTACATCGCAAAATAGAAAAACAGGGTAAGGAAAGCACAGGGCATATATGTAGGGGTGACGATGGTCCATATGCATATGCATAGACAGGTTTTGATTGATCTTTAAAAAAGATCCAAGAGTTCAATCAAACAAACCATGCCCATACATTGTGCATCAAACCTGTAGAACAAAAAAATAGTTAGAATATATTAATGCCAACTTAGAATTAACTAGATGCTAATGTTTTGTTTTTGCAAAATTTGCAGGATGGATCTAGGAAGCAATAACCATAATCAAGATGGTGGTCATGAACAAGTCGATCAATGGTTTGGTCCTATTTTAAACACAGAGCATAAACTTATGATGGATATGGATGCAATTAATACATCATACTCGCGGATGCCGCTACTGCAACAAGGCATCCAGGGTAAGAATGATGTCTGATGTTTGCAACTTATTGTCTGGGTTTATGATTGCATAGGCATGAACATTGAAAATGCCTTGTACAGAAAGTTGCCATGCTAATATAGTTAAAATTTATAGTTCATCTATTAATTTAGTGTGGACACATGGTATAGATTCCTTAGAGTTCCCATCAGCAAAATTAATGTTTTGTGGTTTAATTGCCAAATCATGAACAATCAAAGATGTCATGATCAGAAGTTGACATGCTAATAAAGTAGAAAATACCAACTGTTAATACAATAAGTGCCAGGGGTTCTGACAAACATAATCTATATCAAAGTAGGTAGCACTGGATTAGAAGAATAAAAGTTACCATGCATGTATATATAAAAATGCCATTGACTAACACTGAGTTTGTTTTAAAATTATCGCAGGTGCAAACAACACGATGGTTGTGTTTGAACACCCCGCCGCATCGAACCAAACTGGAGGGATCCTTGCAGGTAACACTACACACACATTCTCTGCAAGCGCACAAAACACAAAGGCAAGTACAAGAGATGTAGATGACTGATACGTCGTAAACGTATCTATAATTTTTAATACTCCATGCTTGTTTTGTATCAACTATCTCATGTTTTGTCTACACTTTGAGACATTTTTATACATTTTCTGGAACTAACCTATTGACAAGATGCCACAGTGTGAGTTCCTGTTTTCTGATGTTTTTGGTTTCAGAAAAGCTAGTAAAGAAATATTCTCAGAATTGGACAAAACAAAAGCCAAAGTTCCTATTTTCCTGACACGACACAAAAGTCCAAAGGAGAGACGGAGGAGAGCCACGAGGCGGCCACACCATAGGGTGGCACGCCCCTGGGCGCGCCAGGCCCTGGTGTGGGCCCCTCGGGCAGTCACCGACCTTGCCTCTTCGCCTATATAAACCCACCGAGACAAAAACCCTAAAGAGAATATCAGAATTCCACAAAAAGTTGCACAGCACCGCCGCCACCGAAGAGGAGATTCGAGGGACAGAAGTATTTGTTCCGGCACCATGCCGGGACGGGGAAGTGCCCCTGGAGCCATCTCCATCGACTCCACCACCATCTCCATCACCGTTGCTGACTCCCATGATGAGGAGGGAGTAGTTCTCTCTCGAGGCTAAGGGCTCTACCGGTAGCTATGTGTTCATCTCTCTCTCCATGCGTGATCTTATTGAGATCATGAGCTTTGTAATCTAGTTGAATAAGTAGATATATTCTGCTACTCAAGTGCTTTAATTAATCTTTTCTTATCCCCACGTGTGTGAAGTTGACAGTGTGCACACCGTGTGGCACTTAGGCTAAGGTTACATAAATACTTACCATGAGTATAATTTGAGTTGGATGTCTCTATAAATTGTGGTGTTTGTTGGAACCATCCAGCGCTCAAGGTGATAGTGAGGGGTTATTTAGATGGGGAATGCGAACTTAGGTGTGCTGTTATAGCCCTACATCGTCCAACCGGGGAGTAGTTCAGGTAGCATAATGAAGAGAAGATATTTATATGAGAGTGTCCACTAGTGAAAGTATGATCCCTAGACCTTGTTTGTAAGCATTGAAACACCGTTTACAATCAGTACTATTACATGTTTGCTTGATGCCACTCTTATTTCATATTGCAATTACCACTTATAACCATCCATATTACTTGTATTTTACTATCTCTTCGCCGAACTAGTGCACATATACACCTGACAAGTGTATTGAGTGTGTTGGGGACACAAGATACTTCTTGTATCTTGATTGCAGGGTTGCTTGAGAGGGATACATTTGACCACTTCCTCCCTGAGTTCGATAAACCTTGGGTGATCCACTTAAGGGAAACTTGATGCTGTTCTACAAACCTCTGCACTTGGAGGCCCAACATTGTCTACGAGAATAGAAGCGTGCATAGACATCAAGCTATTTTTTGGCGCCGTTGTCGGGGAGGTAAGGTAAAAGGTACTCACATCCTCTGGCTACTAAGCTATCTTCTAGTACCGTTGCTGGTGTGTGAGTGCTCAAAGTTATTTCCTTTAGATTCTGCGATTATATCTTTTTGTTTCTTGTTTTTATTTTCACTAGTTAGGCTTAATGGAAAACAACAACAAAATTAGAGAGCTTTATAGTATTTATCTTGAGTTAGGACATGAAGTTTTGAAGAGAAAATTAAAAAACAACAACAAAATTAGAGAGCTTTATAGTATTTATCTTGACTTTATTTGCATGTTAATAGCAATGTTATTAGTATGAATTATTTGAACACCATTATTGCTAATGCTATGGAAAAGTCTAAGCTTGGGGGAGCTAGTTTTGATGAGCATGATATTTTTAGTCCCTCAAGCACGGAGGAGAAAATTTACTTTGATGATACTATACCTCCAATATATGATGATTACAATGATGAATATGATATTTTCAGTCCACCTACTATTGAGGAGAAAATTAATTATGATTATAATATGTCTCCTATATTTGATGATTATGGTGATGAGAATAATAATGATAGCTATTTTGTTGAATTTTCTCCCACTACAATTAATAAGAATGACTATGCTTATAGGGAGAGTAATAATTATTTTATGCATGTGGCTCATGATAAGAATGTTTTATGTGATATTTATATTGTTAGTTTTATTCATGATGCTACTGAAAGTTATTATGAGAGAGGGAAACATGGTTTTATGTATTTCAACAATATTAAGTTTCCCCTCTTTATGTTGAAATTTTTGAAGTTGCACTTGTTTGGCTTTCCTATGCTTGTTGCTTTGTGCTTTTATGAGTTGTTTCTTTACAAGATTATTTTTCATAGGAAGTGGGGTAGACTTAATTTTTTTTCTATATTTGCTTCTTGATGCTCTCTTTTACTTCAATTCATATTTCTTATGTGAGCATCATCGAAATTAACATGCCTATCTTAATGGCTATAAAGAAAGAGCTTTTGGGAGACAATCCATTATATTTTTACTTTCATTTTTTTGAGTTTTGGAAGTTATTGCCTCTATAATAACCTCTCCTTATCCTTTTTGTTTGGTTTTTTTGCCAAGAATAACCTCTAATGATAGGGAAGTAAGATATGGGGAAGTTGCTGTCTCGAAACAGATTTTTGTGCGTCACTGTAAAAAATCGTGAAAAATTTCAGTATGTCGGATTGAGCTGTATTTTTTTTTGCTCATGCCCCAGGTTATTACCCAACTTTCGTTAGTTTTGAACGTTTTAATTTGAGCAATATAATATTTTCTAAAAAATCGGTCTTTACCTGCTGGTCTGTTTTGACAGATTTCTGCCATTATTTGCATTTGCCTCTTAATCAGTTTCTTTTTAAGTTCTCTTGGATTACTCGAGCTTCTAAAAGAAATTGCTACAATAGCTTATGTTTTAATGGATGATTTACTTGAGTAGAAACTGAATCCAAAGGATTATTATTTTGAATACTCTAATGTTGCTAATGAAGATTGTGTGAAGTTTTGTATGAAGGAAGTTTTCAAGTGTAGAGAGAGAATGATGTGATGAGATGAAGTATGGAAAAAAGCTCAAGCTTGGGGATGCCACCCGTTTCACCCCAATAAATATTCAAGAAGTACAAGCATCAAAGCTTGGGGATGCCCAAGGCATCCCCTTCTTCATCAATAATCTCAGGTCTTCTTTCAAGACACTTTACTTATGCACTATGTGTTGTTCTTGGAGGATCTTTGTTTTCAATTTTCTTTTGCTTTATTTGCCGCAATAAGTTGGTTGGATCCCAACACACTTCTTTTTGAGAGAGACACACCCCGTTATTCATTGCCTAGAACACTCTAGTTTTCACTCTTATTGTTCTGTGAGTCTTCTCCTTTGCTAGCACTGCGTTTAGCTTTAGTTTTCTTATTCTTTTTGCTTAGATATTTTTAGTTCTTATTTGTAGATGGGTGAGACATGCTCTCTAGTATTTATTGATTATTATCTTTGGGAGTTGTTTCAAATAAGTCGATTGGTGTTGGAAAAGATTAGGAAGTTTCATGCTTATAGTGGTGCAAAAGGAAGCTTGTTTTGACTGTGACTTAGACTTTATCATGTCATGCTAGATGTTGCTTTGACCATATGCTTAGTGATTATTGTTGTAGCATGACTTGTTTCAAACAATTGATATTACTTAATGTGCCTTGAAAGAATCATGCATTGTTTTAGCATACAAAAGCATAATATTGTGGTATTCTCCTTTGATGCTTTATTTGGGTTGACTTGGCACATGCCTACACCATGTTTACACTATGAACCAGTCACCATAGCCTCTATGATCATTTAGTTTTTGACTTGCAATATCACTTTATGCTTTAATTAATAATGTTTTGTCGCTTTGCACGATTATGGCCTTTATTTCTCTCTTAGTTGGTCGCTCCCAGTCTTTTGCTAGCCTCCACCTGTACTAAGTATGAGTTCTACTCATGCATCCAACTCCCAAGAAACCAAGTTATTCCAAAGAGGCCACTATAAATTCCTATGCATGGTGTGTTACACCATTCCAAGTATATTCATGTGTTTATCTATCTTCCAAATTAAACTTTTGTTATGTCAAAATTAGTGATTAAATCTCTCACAAACTTGATGGCACACTTTATTTTCTTGCACTTAATAAACTTGAACCATTGTGTCCATCTATGTTGCTTATATGCTTGCACTTTATAAGTTGTGAATTAGCAGAACCATGTTACCATGGGGAACGCTTTCAACATTGCACTTATTATTCAGTTGATATCATGTTCTTTTGTTTATGGATCCCGACGGTGTGAAATAAAAGGGGAGCTTGTAAGCTCATGGAGTTTGTATGTGTATTAGAGAAACGCCTGGGTGGCTTGTCTAAGCCTTGCCTAATCATGGTGGAAACTTGTAGCATAACAATAGTGAGCATTCTATGAAGCATCCTCAATAAAAACCTATGCAAATAGCAAATAAAAAGATCACTGAGATGCTCATTGTCTGTTGCCTTGTCATTTTGATATGGGAAAGCTCATGTGTAATGGGGCAAGGGATACCTTGTTGGTGCTTCTCTATGATACACATATACTTACAATGACAAGAACTTGCCTGAGACCAAAGTTGAGTAGCATGAGGTTCGGTAATCGTACACAAGGGGCATGACATTTTCAACTTATAACTTATCAAGCATATCCTCATATTTGTGTCACTTTAACCTTAATCACTTCAAGATGCCAATTATAGGGGAAATGAGAGATCAAAGCTAGTAAGTACCATAATTTTTGGAAGCTCTTTATGAAACTTGAAATCCCTACTTCCTTTTGTGAAGGGCTTTCTTTTTATCTTTTTATGTTGAGTCTCCATCTTCTATCTTTATGCACCAATTGAGAGAGCATAGTGGTCATTCTTAGTTTAATGTGCATTGTCCCAAAACTTGTTGATTGATTCATAACTTTGATATTGCTTGTTCTTAAATTATTAGTATCTAGTCACCCTTATGAACTTTGAAGGTGTCCTATGCATTTATGTTTTGCTATACCATGAGGGACAAACTGAATACCACTCTTATTTTCTATATGTGAAACAAACAAACGTCTTCAATACATTGCTATTCATGATCTTTTGTTTGTACATTTTCATCTTACAACATAGTTGCTATGTCTTATTGTTAGAACTATATCTTTCATGTTTATGTTAGAGTACTATAATCCCAGCTATCAATGTTTTACAATACCTTGATCAAGATTGTGATGGTGCATGTCACCTCAAAAATTATTCTTTTTATCACTTACCTACTCGAGGACGAGCAGGAGTTAAGCTTGGGGATGCTTGATACGTCGTAAACGTATCTATAATTTTTGATGCTCCATGCTTGTTTTGTATCAACTATCTTATGCTTTGTCTACACTTTGAGGCATTTTTATACATTTTCTGGAACTAACCTATTGACAAGATGCCATAGTGCTAGTTGCCTGTTTTCTGCTGTTTTTGGTTTTAGAAAATCTAGTAAAGAAATATTCTCGGAATTGGACGAAAAAAAAGCCAAAGTTCCTATTTTTCCCGACATGACATAGAAGTCCAAAACAGAGACGGAGGAGATCCACGAGGCGGCCACACCATAGGGTGGCACGGCCCCCCTAGGCGCACCAGGCCTTGGTGTGGGCCCCTCGGGCAGCCACCGACCTGTAAGCAGAGGGCAGTTGGTATTCTACAAATCTAGAAAGAACAAAAAGCTAAAGAAGACAACCAAAAACTAGAATCGGTCATACTTGAGATTAAGTGAAAGGGAGCTTGGTACATCGTTGACAACTTTGTTGAGGAACACAACCACACAGTCCTCGGGAAGTTTGACCTATCCAGATTCCTACAAGCACCCAGGTTCATGGACAAGGAGGAGAGGGAATTTGTCAGGGTTCGACATGAGTGCAATCTGGAAACAAGTAGGATGATGTATATAATGTCAAATTTGCATGGCAGTTTGTCAAATGTACCATACTTGACCAAGGACATGGCTAACGAATAGGATGCATTCAGGCATGAGTTCAAGGTGAGTGATATCTAGGACACACTTGCATATTTTAGAGAGAAGTGGAGAGCTAATCCATACTTATTCCATGACATGGATCTAGACGATGAGGGCAGGGTATGTAGCCTCTTTTGGGTGGACGGCAACACAGGCAGGTCATACAAGTACTACAATGACTACATCTCATTTGACACTACATTCTGCACCAACACGTACAAGATGTCGTGTGCCCCCTTCATCGGGATCAACAACCATGCGCAATTAGTGCAGTTCGGATGTGGATTCCTACAGAACGAAGACATTCTCAGCTTCAAATGGCTATTCAAGACCTTCCTAAAGTGCTACAATGGTGTCGCGCCAAAAAATATTACAACAGACCAGGACATCGCAATGAGGAATGCTATTGATGAGACATTCCTAGAAGCGGTACACCGAAACTTCCGCTGGCACATCGTGTAGCATCTGGATAAGGAGGTTGGGGTGTTTATGCACGATAACCATGAGATACTAACCCTATTCAAGGACTGCGTGAACAACAACCTGTCTCTAGAGGAGTTCGAGACAAAATGGTGGGCAATGATGCATGCATGGACAAGAGGATAATGCGCAGCTGCAGAAGGTCAATGAAGATAGGAAATGTTGGGTGCTAGCATATTTCATGAAGTACTTTTTCCCCTTCCTCCAATCAACACACATAAGTGAAGGGTTCAATGATGTGCTGAATAAATACGTGGACCCGTACAACTCAATATATGACTTTGGGCAGAAGTACATAGTCACACAAGACAAGATATACGGGGTTGATAGGCAGGCAGAGGCTGGGTAAGCATTGCTTAAACCAAAAGAGTACAGTTTCAGCCCACTTGAAACTCATCTAAGGAAGGTCTACACAAAGCGCATATACACCACCTACTTTACCTAAAAACAATGTATCTTTATCTCATAGTATAGTATGCCAGAATAGTTGCCATGTGTTACATGTATAAAATGCCACCAAAAGTTTGTTATATGTGCCTTGTGAAAAGGGGGTGTATGATATGGAAACTTGCTTGCAATAATGAGTATGTGCCATAAATCCTAGATTTAAAATGTCATGAGTTACTTACATAAAATGCCACCAACAATATGTGTTATGCGTGTAGTTAGAACCATACATTATTGGAAATTTTTGTTAAAATGCCAGCAATATTGACTACAAATTGCCATGGTTGGTATATATAAAAAATAGGAAAGCAGTCTAGCATATATTTTCGCACATATATGATATTCATGCATCACAACAACCATGAGTTTAACATCCATGAACAACTTATGAGCTACCTATTTAGAAATTGAGACCAGTTTTTGATTCATGTCTAACTAACTTATGCCAATGTACAATTGGAATAAGAAAGTGCCAGCTCAAGTAAACAAAAAAGGCATAAGAACTAGGTAAAAAATCCCCATGAAAACTGCAAGTAATTAAAAACTAACGATTCCTCATGGCTAACATTAAAATGAAGGTTCCAAGAGGAGATGAAGCTAGTGTCATTGTACCATTGCAGAAAAACAAGGTACGACAAGTACGGAGTAGCGTCGTTGATAGGCCGCTCTGCTCGGTACGAAGATAGGACATACGAGGTGACCGTAGACATATTAGAACACACATACTCATGTGAGTACTGCAAGATCGAGAGGGATGGGATTCTGTGCTGCCATGTCATCAGCACAATGCAGCTAAAAGGAATAACACAAGTTCTGGACAGAGATATCCTTAGGAGGTGGACATGGAATGTAGATGAAACACTATGTTAGCACGGTGAATAGGAAATGATGGCTCCTCCAAAGGATATGTCGTGAGAATCATGGGAAAAGATGAAATTTGTGATGATGAGCACGGGTCTGGATAGGATAGCAAAATATGCAAGCAAAGACATTGACTACACAAAACTAGTGGACATGCACATGAAGGAGATAAGGAGAGAGTGGGCTTCGCTGAAAAAAAGAAGGACGAGGCTACAAAATAGAAACAGAATATGACAGCCCCCGTGACAACAATGCCTCCCCCAATAAACATCCCAAAGTCGCCTACATCATAACCAACCACATCTAGATCAGTCTCGTCTACATCACACATGTCAACAGGTTCAAGCAGCATGGCTGATGCTTGTGACCCACCTAAAACAAAGACAAATGGCCGCAATAGAAAAAACAGGTTCAAATTGCCGTTGGACATTCAACCTTGGCCAAGGAAGAAGAGGAAGCTCAAGTGCAACATATGCAAGGAAGACGGGCACGCTTCAAAAGAATTCCAAACAAAACTCGCACACAAAGCCGCGAGCGCTTGAAAAATGCAATGAAACAACAAAAAGCATAGACTGCAAGGAACATGTGACTGGATTTCTAGCGAGAGTTCCGGCATCTAACAAAAAATGTTGTCATGTTTTCAGTTGTCATAACATAAAAGCATATTTTGGGGACTAATTATTAGATTTTGGATCATTCGAGATGTGTTTTATTTAAATTATTGTATGTTGCAACTATACAAATTCCCACCATGAATTTAAAGTAAATGCAAAAACATATTTTCACATCACAAAAAATAAAAATAAAAGATGTGTACAACATAAGCACATTAAAATGCCAGGATTGTTTGATACAAAATACTAGGGCAGGACTCATAAAAAACCCAATGTGTGTACTTATAAAGTGCCAAGATAGATGAACTGTGATTACCATATACAAAAGCATTGCATAAACTATTGGATGAAATGGGGGTTACCTCATAAAAACCCCTAAAACCCCTTGTACTTTGACTGGAGAACTTTAATGGTATCCTCGATGAAGCTTTTGGCATCAATGTTTGTGTTGAACAGCGTGGAGCTGATCAACTTATACGTCCAGACTTTGTGCGCATCAACAATATCTTGCGGTGATAGGGTCTGCATACCACGACCAAGCCAACAAACAAAGAACTCCAACACATAGAAACCACACATTGAAAAAGCAAAAAAATGGTCTAAAATAGTAAGTAAACATTGGCAAAAGGTTCGGATTTAATGATAACATAAAAATTAAAAATAGAAAATAAAAGGAATATATAATACCCTGTTGCCCTGTCATGGCATGTCTGGATAAATGTTTGGAAAATCAAATATCTGCACCCTTGATCCTGGGTAGTGACGTTTCCATGCCCCTTTAATATGGTTGATAATCTTTGATGCATACGCACATAGCCCCTCATCATTATCACCACGGAGTAAATCGAGCACCTCAAATATCTAGGACTTTGTATTGACTGTTATAGCAAATCAGTGCTTCAGAGGGGTTTTATCTTCTGAAAGTTTCTGATTGACAGGTAGCATCATATGGTCACAAAAAATGGTAGTAAAAGTACATATTAGAACTATAAAATGTTTTATATATAGTATTTTTTGATATAAAATACCAGTACATAATTTATAGAAAACACCAATTTGTCCACCTATAAAATGCCTAGATGAAAAAATTAGGATTAGCATATACAAAGAATTGCATAGTGAGGAGACTAACAATATCATGGCGAGTAAGCTTGTAGTCAGCGTCAGTACGGAAAGCTCTCCTGATTATGGGATGGTCATAGTCACCATCCATCAGCTTCAATTGACCTCATAATTCAGTATATATTTCTCGAGTTGGGGTGAATCCTGAAGGAACTCAATGGCTAACATGAGAAGATTTGAACCAAGATGACCACCTGGTTTGACCTGGGATATCTATCAAAACATGAACTATCAACATAAAATATAGTATGCAAAATATAATATGAAAAAACCATCTAAAATATGGTTACTAAATAAAGTTGCTATGGGACTGCATGATAAATAGCCAATCAAAAGAAACAAACGGGAAACATAGTAAAAATTCCATGAATGGTTAACATAGAATGCCATGGACGGTTATCAAAAAAATGCCAAAATGATGCTTAATATAAAAAGATATGGATTGTTAAGTATAGAATGGCATGGATGGCTAATAAAAAAGAATCTGAATGGATGCATAAAATTAAAAATGTCATAGATGGTTAAGTATAAATGCCATAGGTGGTGAACTAAAAAATGCCAACAGAAAGAAGAAAGTATAAGTAAGGCTAAAAAAATTTGTTAGGTAAAAAATACCATAGATGGTTAAGTATAAAATGCCATAGGTGGTGAACTAAAAAGGTGCCAAAAGAAAGAAGAAAGAATAAGTACGAGGTAAACAATGTGTTAGGTAAAAATGTCATAGATGGTTAAATATAGAATTCCATAGGTGGTGAACTAAAAAAGTGCAAAAAAGAAAGAATAAATAAGGGTAAAAAATCTGTTAGGTAAAAAATACCATAGATGGTTAGGTATAAATGCCATAGCTGGTGAAATAAAAAGTGCCAGAGAAAGAAGAAAGAATAAGTAAGGGTAAAAAAAATCTGTTAAGTAAAAAGTGCCATGGATGGTTAAGTATAAATGTCATAGCTGGTGAACTAAAAAGTGCCAGAGAATGAACAAAAGAAGAAGAAAGGGTAAAAAATATGCTAGGTAAAAAATACCATAGATGATTAAGTATAAATGCCATAGCTGGTGAACTAAAAAGTGCCAAAGAAAGAAGAAAAGAAGAAGAAAGGATAAAAAAGTCTGCTAGGTAAAAAATGCCATAGATAGTTAAGTATAAATGCCATAGCTAGTGAACTAAAAAGTGTCAGAGGAAGAAGAAACAATAAGTAAGGGTAAAAAATCGGTTAGGTCGAAAGTGCAATAGATGGTTAAGTATAAATGCCATAGTTCGTGAACAAAAAAGTGGCATAGATATTAAACTAGAAAATGTCATGGGATGAATGATACCAAAAATTGCCATATATAGTATACGAAGAATACCAAATACCAATAATCATAACATAGCATACATAGAAAATGAACACATCAACTTTGAAAGATATTATGATACTTCCAATATAAGCATTCATGAATACAAAATAATGCATAACAAAATACAATGGAAAAATAAATTCATACTCTTTGATCTTCCTTGCATGCTCACTCTTTTCCCTAGCAGCTCCATATCTTTTCACCATGTTATAAAGACACTCTTCCTACTTAGTCATTGTGATATAGTGCTGGGCACAAAACTTCTAGACCTTTTGCTTCACAACCCTAGTAGGGAGAACATTAGACGCATGTGTTTTCCTTAAGGCGCTGAACCTTGGATTTGCAATAGCTATTGTTACATCAGCTGATGTGCACTCTTGGGATTCTAGGGGAATGATAAAGAAAAGAAAAAATATAAGCGAAATGAAGTAAGTGTAAAATTATGTTAAGTAAAAACAAAAAATCACATAGTTTCCTTGACTTGTAAGGTAAAAATACCAGTCCATAAATAGTAAAGTTACCATGTAAAAATAAGGTAAGAATAACATATAGATATAGTAAAAATATGTTAGGTAAAACAAATATTCACATTGTTGCCATGACATGTAAGGTAGGAACACCAATACATATGTAGTGAAAATACCATGCAAAAAAGAAAGTAAAAAACAACATATCGAAACATAAAAACAACAAGATGTTAAAAACACATACTGAAGTATTAAAAAGGAAAAAGTGTGGACACCTGAATCTACAAGGATTGGTTCACTACCAACAATATTCAGCTTTGCATCACCTATGCTTGTGGATGCAGGTGGATGCTCCTGGTAGTCTGGTATAATGAAAAATTTAAACAATCAACAAAGTTGCCACCCTTGTAGATATAAAAATGCCATACTAACTGAGTAACAAAAACCATTCTGGAACAACCATCATATCATTAGCAGGTGGAGGGGTAGGCGACAAACAAAGACTACAACTTAGAGGGGTAAAGTTCATCGGGTGCTTATCAAGTAGCTCTCTCCTTATTCTCATCCTGCTGGCAGGCGAAGGGGGCAACGGTCCGCCGGGTGATTTTCCATCTGCTGGTGCCAACTCATCTAACATAGGGATGACAATCAAAGACAACTGGGTCACAGTAGAAAGCGTAGCACCCGGATCAAAAACAGCAACATCACATCTGATGGCATGCGCAACGGGCCTAGCTGCTAATTCTTTCGTCTTGGACCTTGTAGCAGGAGAAGTGCAAAGTTTAGTAGAAGGTGCAGTAGTAACAGTAACCCCAACTGCATTGACATTAGTGGCATTTAGGGAGGTGCCAATGTTCTAGTCCAATTCACTAGATTTGTTAATGGAGCGCTTGGGACAATCAGCAGCAACAGCGGTAGGAATGGAAAACTTCTTGAAAGGCGAATCAGCAGCTTTTGGTAATGTGGCCATCCGAGCGAATGCATTTTTCCAGAGCCACTGCCGCGCGACCTCTACCGAGCCTGAAAGGGGCTTTTGTCCTCACAGTAAATTTTTGAGGAAGAGTTGGATCACATTCAGGTGTCTTTCTAACATTACCATCATCAACACCCGATGGAGAATATACACCAGTGGATGCAGCACCAGTAACAGGTCCATCATCGACACTAGTTGCAGCGTTGATGGCAGTTGCAGCAACGTTAAATTTAGCAATAACATTTTCAACATGACAATCCCTTCGACAGTATCAACGGTAGTTTCCTTTGTTGGGCCCACATCTCTTAATGGAGGAACATCATTGCTTGTTGGTCTAGCATCCTGTTGGGGGGATACCCCCGGGTAGGGTCACGCCGGGGTATAAAGGCCAAGTTAGCCGAGGTTCGGCAAGGCCAAAGCAGATGCTGGTCGGGTCACCTTAAGGCCGGCCGAATCACGGAGTGACCCGGACTAGGGGGTGTTCGCCTAACTAGGTCTCAACCGACTTAAGCAGTAAGTCGGAAGTATATGTTTACTTGTATGCAGGAACAGGGGTGCCCGGATCAGCTGTGATCCGGGTCATGTTTGGCTTCTAGGAGAAGGAAGGAATCTTGCTGGTCAAAAAGAGGGCCCGGTACGCACTGCATGAGCGAAGCAGACAAGAGCAGGACCACCGGGTCATGGCCGACAGGGGTGACGATGCCCATGTCGGCTGACGCGGGCGCCGCAGAGGCTCATGTAGCTAAAGCAAGTGTGACGCGGGGGAAAAGCACCCCGGTCGGCTTACCACTTTGGGAGGAGGCATATTCTTAGGAATATGCCTCCACGTATGCCCTAGGCAGAAACACAGCCTCCTCTATAAAAGGGGTGCTGGGGCTTCTGTAGAAGGGGTTGGTCTTTCGACTATTCTGTTTTGGCTAGGGTTTCAGGTGTTATCTGTGGGTGAGAGTAAGAGAGCTCCTTCTTCCTCCTCTCGCCAATACAGCTCTAGGAGCACTTGTAATCTTGGAAGGAAATCAATACGAACTTCTGTGTGGAGAATCACTCCACTATCCCTCCCTGGATTCCCCTAGCGTGTATTAGTCCCCACCTTTAGCCTATCCATGGCATCTGCCGTGACACCACCATGACAGTTGGCGCCCAACGTGGGGCTAGCGGCGCTAGAAGGGGTCAAGATCCAGACGGGAAACATCGTCGGCACCGGCGAACGCATCGTCTCCGGGCTCGTTCAGCGCTTTGGAGCGATGGACTTCGTCAGCGACAACGCTGGCTGCTTCGGCACGCGCCCTCTTCCGCACAATGGCCTCTTCGTCAGGCTCGGCACGCACAAGGTCTACGTTGCTGTGGACATGTCAGGTGTTCATCCACGTCACGTCGTCGATGCGAGGGATCCTCCCCTCACCGTGGTCCCCGGGACGCGTATCGCTCGCTCCCCGGACCATGCAGAGGTGATGATGACTGCGCCAGGTGCGGGCGCGAGCAAGGATCCGGCGCCAGATCTGGAGGTAACGCCTAAGGCACCGAGGAAAGGTAGAGGTCCTCCACTAGAGAGGCACCGAGGAAAGGTAGAGGGAAGCAATGGATAGCTTGGCAAACCCTGTAGTAGCAGCGATTGATCCGGCTCGAGCGCAGGGCGAGCTGGAAGAAACTAGGCAGAAAATACTAGAGGGCACAAAGAAAATAGCCGCGGCTCAGCAGTCAGTGAATATGACGCTGCGTGAGTATGCAAAAGCAAACAAAGTTGATACTGTAAAAGTGAAGGGAAGAAATCTCATGAGCGAGATGAACAGAGAGGGTGATACTAGAATTGAGGTATCAGAAAACTGTTTGTCCGTGGGGCTGTCGAGGTACAGTACCCCGGCAAAGAACCTCAGGGCAGCGGATGCAGCTGCATCCGAGTTGGAGGGTCTGACGGGTGAAGCCCGACAAAGACAACAAGATAGGGTTAACGAGCTGGTTCGGATTGCGAATAGGCAAAACGAGGAACTGCTCAGGGCTAACCCGGAGAGAGCTGGAGCCTCCAAGATCGTCCATTCGGCGATGGGTAACCCGGAGAAATCTGCTGGAGCCGCATTGTCTCCTCATGGTGGTCCAAGGAGAGAAGAGGTGGTAACCTTGGCCAGACGGAACAAACAGATCGTCCCGTATGACCCGACGCGGGCAGGGAAAGGAAAAGAAGCTCAGAAAAATGATGATCGACGGAGTGTGAGCCGAGGTGAAGCTGGCCGAGGTAACCACGACCAAGGCAATGCCGGTCAAGGGAACGTTGTCAATGGCAATGCTGGACAGCGAAACTCGGCTCGAGCAGGACAACCGCAGCAGCGGAATATACCAAGGCAAGAGCAAAGTGCTGGCCGAGGTACGCAACAGAAAGGTGCGCCACAAGAGCAAAACCGGTACAACGACGGTGATTCGGAGATGGCAAACGCGGGATACCCAAGACCGGACTATCATGTGATAGGGTCGAGATTGGGAAGCAGGGATTTGATGCTGGATGATGCCAGGTTGAAACTGGATCGACTGTATAGGTCGGAACAGATCGAATGTCAAGGTCCACCGGGTCCAGCATGTTTTGGACCCCGGATCATGAAGGAGCCACCGGTACCGAACTTTCAGCTACCCAGGGGCACGAAGACGTATGACGGCAGTACAAAGCCGGAGGATTGGCTGATAAATTATGCTACGGCTGTGAAAATTGTCACTGGCAACCTAAGATGGGTTGTACGATATGTACCCCAGATGTTGGAAGGCCCGGCAAGGGTATGGCTGAACAATTTGCCACCAGGGAGCATCAACTGTTGGATAGACTTTGAGGCAATGTTCATCAGCAATTTCTCGAGTACATATCAGAGGCCAAATAGGCCGCAGACCCTAGCTATGTGCAAGCAAAGACCTAATGAGATAGACCGGGAGTCCTTAACCCGGTGGTGTACCGTGAGAAACTCGTGTGAGGGCGTGATAGAATCACAGGCCATAGCGTGGTTCGCACAGGGGTGCAGATATGCAAGCGAGCTGTGGATGAAGTTGCAAAGGAAAATGCCAACTACGTTGGTAGAAATGATCCGGATTGCAGATTCGTATGCTTTGGGTGATCCGACTCAACCTAGGCTCGCGTCAAACGAGTCAAGCGATGAGTACTATCAGAGGGATGGAGCCGGATCATCCCGGAGGAATGACTACAGGGGAAAAAGGAGAGATGATAGACCAGATCATCGATACGGTTCGCACCAAGTTGCAGCTGTGAATCAAGATCAGCCCGGAGTAGGGGGCAGCCAACGCCAAAAACTGGAGGGCAATGGACTCCGAGAAACGATGGCAAGAAAACTTGGACACCAGAGCAAAAGAAGCAGTGGCAAGAAAGGAAAGACCGTCCGAGGTATACTTATGAGTCGATGTTGGACCAGCCGTGTAAGTTTCATACACCAAATCCGAACAACCCAACGGGTCATACGACGAGGCAATGTGAGTGGATGCGCAAGATCGAACAAGGTGGTTCGGGGAATGCTCAGGCACCCCGGAATGATCAGCCTCGGTAGGAGTTACCTCGGCAGCAACTGCTCTCCGGAGCGAACACGCAACAGCTAATGTTGCCTCCCCCTCCGCCGAGGTATGATAACAATGAGAGAAGGGATGCAGTGCATCAGGTAGAAAATCAGCATCAGCCGGATCAGAGATACCCCGGAAATGAGGGGACAAACGAGTACAGGGAGCATCGCCAAAGCTACTGTGTGTTCACCATTGAGGAAACTGACAGAAAAAGCTTACAGCGTAGGCATATGGAGGTGAATGTGGTGATGCCGGCAGTGACGACGTTCATGCCTTGGTCGGACCAGGAAATCACCTGGAGCATCAGGGATCATCCCAAGCTCATGCCAAGCCCTGGTTCGTATGCGCTGGTGCTGGATCTGACACTCATTGGACCTAGCATTAATGTAAGGTTCTCAAAGGTGTTGATCGACAATGGCAGTAGCATTAACATCATGTATGCGGACACCATGCGTAAGTTGGGCATCTCGGAAAACATGCTACAGCCCACGAGGACAACTTTCCATGGTATTGTGCCCGGTATTTCTTGCGAGCCAATAGGCAAAGTCTGGGTTGACGTGTTGTTCGGCACAAGAGACAACTGCCGAACTGAAAATTTGGAGTTCGAGGTGGTGAACTTGGAAAGTGCTTACCACACATTACTCGGAAGGCCAGCGCTGAACAAGTTCATCGCAATCTGTCACGTTAGCTACTTGAAGATGAAGTTGCCTGGACCAAACGGGGTGATTACCATTGTGGGGGATTTCCGACGTTCCATGGAGTGTGCGTCGACCGGGTCAAACTTAGCCGAGTCACTGGTGATTGCGCAGGAAAAAAGGAAAATTCAAGAAGTGCGGCCTTGGCTCAGTCCGCGCAGCAGTATATGTCGGCGTTGAGTAACCCGCATGGAAATGTCTCTTTCCAGACCACGAAAGATACCAAGAAGGTTCCTGTTGTTGACATGTTCCCAGAGCGCACCGTAACAATTGGTGTCGGGTTAAGTGATAAATAGGAAAGCGAGCTCGTCAGCTTCCTCCGTGAGAATCGAGACATTTTTGCTTGGTCCACACAGGACTTGCAAGGTGTTCCGAGGGAGTTGGCCGAGCACTCTTTGAGTGTGAGACCCGGAGCTAAGCCGGTGAAGCAACCTCTCCGCCGCTTCGCTGAAGATAGGAGAAAAGTCAGTGGGGATGAGATAGCTCGGTTGCTAGCTGCGGGATTTATCATGGAAGTACTTTACCCGGATTGGCTGTCTAATCCGGTGCTAGTGGAGAAGAAGAAGGATGACCCGAACGTAGCAGTGGTTTGGTGCATGTGTATTGATTACACGAACCTGAACAAGGCGTGTCCAAAAGATCCATTTCCGCTGCCAAGAATAGATCAGGTCATAGACTCAACAGCTGGATGTGAATTATTGTCATTCATTGATGCATATTCTGGTTTCCACCAGATACCTCTAAATCCAGATGATCAAATAAAGACTGCGTTTATTACCCCGTATGGGGCTTATTGATATCGCACCATGCCGTTTGGTTTACGTAATGCAGGGGCAACGTACCAAAGATGTATGCAAAAATGTTTGCACGACCAAATAGGTCAAAATGTACAGGTGTACATGGATGATGTGGTTATCAAGACCAAGGAAAGCAAAACACTCCTTGACGATATCAGGCAAACGTTTGCGAACCTAAGGAGGTTCCGGATGAAGCTTAACCCGGAGAAATGCACCTTCGGTGTCCCGGCTGGAAAATTGCTTACTTTTCTTGTTTCCAGCCGAGGTATCGAGGTTAACCCAACCAAAATCCGGGCCATCGAACGAATGGAGCTGCCGAAGTGTCTTAACGATGTCCAGAAGTTCACAGGTTGCCTGGCCTCGTTAAGTCGGTTTGTATGTCGGTTAGGAGAGAAGGCATTGCCTCTTTGCCAACTCATGAAAAAGTCAGATAAGTTCGTTCGGAGACGCAGGCCGATGAAGCCTTTACCCACTTGAAGAAAATGTTAGCCACAGCACCAGTTCTAGCCTCACCACTATCGAAGGAGCCAATGTTGCTCTATATAGCCGCAACCAACCGAGTTGTAAGTGCAGTGATAGTGGTGGAGCACGACGAGGAAGGTAAGTCGATGCAAAGGCCGGTGTATTACTTAAGCGAGGTGTTGTCAGCCTCAAAGCAGAACTATCCACACTACCAAAAGGTGGCATATGGCGTGTACATGGCTGCTAAGAAGTTAAAGCACTACTTTGAGGAACATCCTATCCGAGTCATATGTGAGGCCCCCATATCCGAGATAATGAGCAACAAGGATGCAAGTGGCAGAATTGCAAAATGGGCAATTGAGCTAGCTCCTTATGCGCCGCAATATGACAGAAGAGAGGCAATCAAATCTCAAGTTGTGGCGGACTTTTCGTGAATTGGGCCGAGGTGCAATACGAACCGCCACTTCCAGATCCGAACTATTGGCGAATGCACTTTGACGGATCAAAAACCAAAACCGGGCTAGGTGCCGGAGTTGTACTCACATCGCCAAAGAAGGACCAGTTGAAATATGTGTTGCAGATTCATTTCACCGCATCAAACAATGTCGCTGAGTATGAAGCACTTGTGCATGGGCTCAAGGTAGCAAAAGAGATTGGGATACGTCGGATCATATGCTTTGGCGACTCAGATTTGGTGGTGCAGCAAGTATCGGGAGTGTGGGACGCCCTGGATCCGAACATGGCACTGTACAGATTTCATGTGCAGAAGATATCTGGTTTCTTTGAGGGGTGCGAATTTCACCATGTACCCCGGGTGGAAAATGAGGCTGCCGACATGCTGTCGAAGCTCGGGTCAACCCGACAAGCAATTCCACCGGGTGTAGCATTAGAGCACCTCAGGAAACCATCCATCAGGCCATCCCCAGAATCCGAGTCAATCTATGTCCCGGAGGACACAGAATCTGGAGCTATGCCCATGGACATTGACACAGGAAGTGGCGCGCTGAACCCGGGGACGGCCTCGGCAGACCCGGGGCCTGCTTCGCAAGACCCGGGGACTGCACAGCATGATCCAGTTGAAGTTATACCGGCGGATCAGATGGAGATAGACGAGGATGTATTCCTTGTGCGAACAATACCAGCTTGGGCACTACCTATATTTCAATTCCTGAAAGATGGAACGTTACCCACGGAGGAAGTGCTGTCCAGGCAAACACAGAGGAGGGCAAAGGCCTACACGATCATCAATTCCGAACTATACAAAAGAAGTGTGACCAATGTTCTCCAGCGATGTGTTGACCCGGAAGAAGGGCTTGAAATCATCCGAGATATACATCAGGGGGAATGCGGGCATCATTCCTCATCCCGAGCCTTGGTAGCAAAAGCTTTCCGGCACGGATTCTACTGGCCAAACGCCTTAGAGCAAGCAGAAGATCTGGTGAGAAAATGTAATGGTTGTCAGAGGTACGCTACCAAGACACATATGCCAATGTCGGAACTCAAGACCATACCAATCACTTGGCCATTTGCCGTATGGTGCTTGGATATGGTTGGCCCGTTCAAACCAGCAAGGGGAAATATGACTCACATTCTGGTAATGGTGGACAAGTTTACGAAGTGGATTGAGGTAAAGCCTATAAGAAAATTTGATGGAGCTACGGCCGTAACGTTTCTCAAAGATATCATCTTAAGGTACGGTTATCCTCACAGTATCATAACTAATAATGGCACAAATTTTGTGGAAGGAGCATTTGCTTGTTTCTGCCGGGATAAGAGGATCCGGCTGGACGTAGCCTCGATAGCCCACCCTACATCGAACGGGCAAGTGGAAAGATCCAACGGATTAGTATTATCCAGGATAAAACCCCGGCTCATTGAGCCGCTGCAAAGATCAGCGGGGTGCTGGATAGAAGAACTACCAGCGGTACTGTGGAGTTTAAGAACAACTCCGAATCGATCAACAGGCTATACGCCGTTCTTTCTGGTATATGGGGCAGAAGCTATATTACCAGCCGACATAGAGCATGATTCGCCTAGGGTCACCCAATACACAGAAGCCGAAGTGCAAGAAGCCCGGCAAAATGATGTTGATCTGCTAGAAGAAGCGAGAGAACTGGCACTGTCCAGATCCACCATATATCAGCAAAATCTCCGACGCTATCATAGCCGGAAAGTGTGCCCCCGAGTTTTCGGGAAGGCGATCTGGTGCTCCGGTTGGTACAACGTACTACGGGCATGCATAAGTTATCCCCCCATGGGAATGGTCGTTCATCATGAGCAAAGCATTGCACAATGATTCTTACTATCTTATAGATGCAAAGCCACAGGAAAAGAACAAGGCGGACAGGTCCGGAGAGGAATCCAAGCGACCATGGAATATAGCTCTACTTCGTCCTTTCTACACTTAGCTAAGAAGTCTATGTATCCGAGTTATCTCATATGTCGGTATGTATGTCGGCAATGAGCTTATCAATGAAATGTTGGCACCTCGAGCAGTAACTCGGGGACTGCCTTAATAATGTTTGTTGTTTTTTGCGCGTCAGCTAGAATAAGTTATTCTACTTAACTCGGATTAGTAGTGTGCGAGCACCAAGAACCCAACTCTTCGACTTGCTGTTGTCCAACAAGAATTGGCTTCATGGCAAACAAGAGAACAAGTTTGGAATTGCGTAGCACATGAAAACGACTAAGGAGAAGAATTTATTCGACCCGACATTTGTTTTTCGAACTAACCCTGCATTTATTTTCAAGTTATTATGCAGTTTTATTTTGGTGCTAATTCTAAAAGTTTCCTAGTATTGTTAAGACAATTTTTGAAGCTCGGATTCGTAAGTCGTAAAAAACCGAATCAAGGTAGACACGAACTGAACCAAGAGATTGAACGAACAAGAAAAAGAAACTCGGGGACTACGCCCAAGTTAATCCGGCATAAGAGCTTAGTAGCAAAATATCACATGTGTTTAGAATACAACTCCACCCGGCATACCGGGGATCTGATAAATTTTCAAGTTTTTTTTCGCTCAAGGAGCAGCAGGAGGAACTTCGGCATCATCTTCGCCGCCTTCAATATCCGAGGCGTCATCTTCTCCTTCACCATCCGAGCTACCCTCATCATCCTCGACCTCTTCGTCCGCAGCGGATTCCAAGAAGCTCAGCCCATCAACCCATTCATGAATGGGAGCGTATTCGATGAGGCTATGGGCGCAAGCCTGGCGCCGAGCTACCCACTCCGGGTCATTGGTCCATCTGGATCCTGTGCGTAGACGTGTCAAGAGGTTGAGATCGATTTTCTCGTACCACGTGAGTATGTGGTGAAGGATGGTATCAGCTGCGGTACGTCCAGCAGACTCTCTCCAGAGGTCAAGCTGGGTCTTGGTTTCCATTAACTTCTCAATGAGAAGTGCGGTGATCTCCGGGGCTTCTTCGCTGGGCCAGAAAGTGTTAAAGATGTGAGCTGCATCGCTGAGGATGTCCTTGCCATAATTCTTCATGAGCTCCATGTGAGATGATAAGCTGACCAACAGGTCCTCCAGGTCGTAAGGAATTCCTTCACTATCAGAAGTGACCGGAGTACCCCTTTGTCGGTGGAAGTTGGCAACTGCTGCGCTCGCGATAGGAGTGCCCTCTGGAAATTTTCCTGGAAACGAGACAAAGGAGAAAGGTCAAGAAAAGACATATGAAGTAACCCAGAGAAGTAGGTCGGAAAAGGGAAAGAAACTTACGTGATATATGACTGAGGATCCGGGTCAACTCCTTGGTGCAGTCATCACGTCTCTTCCGGAGCTTCTCAAGCTCAGCGTTTGCCGACCTAAGCTGGATGTCGGACTCCTTGAGAAGATCCTAGTCCTTGGTGATCTGGAGGTTGAGGCGCTCGCGCTCTTCTGTGAAATTCTGGCCAGCCTTTTGAAGTTCGGATTGGTGCTGGGCCTTCATCTTCTCCATCTCAGCCTTGAGCCTAGAAATCTCGTCGTCCTTGGTCCGGAGGAGGGCGAGCTCATCATCTTTCTTCTTAAGCTCGGCTTGGTGCTGCCCTGCTTGTTCGAGAAAATGCAGCATCATATCAGGCACGGGCACACTATCTTCAAGCGATGCTGAAATAGTGTGTTGGCCCGGCAGAGCCGATGTATGAATATTGGCCGAGCCAAGGAGAAAAAGAAGTGGAAAGCACTGCAAGGCCGGACAGAACTGACTTACCCTTGATCTGCTCCAGATTTTTGTGCATAATGATGTTCTCAGCTTCCACCCCAGCTGCCGAAACCAAATGATGAGGTTAGTCCGGCAAAGGAAAATGAAGCAAAACGAAGAAGCGCTAAGGAAGAAATTTACCCCTCTTCTCGTATTCTGCGATAAGTGCGGCCTGCTTGGCGCGTAGCAGCTTATGGGTATCCAGCAAGCGTTGGAATTCTGCACTCCGGCGATTGGTGGTCACCTGAAAGGGATACAGAAACACAAATTAGCTCGATGCATATTCGAAGTGTACTAAAATCCGGGCCAAGTGGAACTTAACCCGGCTCTAGGTGTGTGCATATTCGAAGTGTACTAAAATCCGGGCCAAGTGGAACTTGACCCGGCTCTAGGTGTGTGCATATTCGAAGTGTACTAAAATCCGGGCCAAGTGGAACTTAACCCGGCTCTAGGTGTGTGCATATTCTAAGTGTACTAAAATCCGGGCCAAGTGGAACTTAACCCGGCTCTAGGTGTGTGCATATTCTAAGTGTACTAAAATCCGGTCCAAGTGGAACTTAACCTGGCTCTAGGTGTGTGCATATTCGAAGTGTACTAAAATCCGGGCCAAGTGGAACTTAACCCGGATCTAGGTGTGTGCATATTCGAAGTGTACTAAAATCCAGGCCAAGTGGAACTTAACCCGGCTCTAGATGTGTGCATATTCGAAGTGTACTAAAATCCGGGCCAAGTGGAACTTAACCCGGCTCTAGGTGTGTGCATATTCGAAGTGTACTAAAATCCGGGCCAAGTGGAACTTAACCCGGCTCTAGGTGTGTGCATATTCGAAGTGTACTAAAATCTAGGCCAAGTGGAACTTAACCCGGCTCTAGGTGTGTGCATATTCGAAGTGTACTAAAATCCGGGCCAAGTGGAACTTAACCCGGCTCTAGGTGTGTGCATATTCGAAGTTCTCATGGAGCTACGTTAGTTTTCTAAAGAGCATCCGGCCGAGTAACGAGTTACTCCCCCGGAGGCTCGGGGACTAATGGTTACTATCTACAACTTGTAAAGGGGAAGCGACGTACCTCCATCATTCGCCCAGCGAGGTTAAATGCCTTTGCTGCTGTGTTCATCTGAGCGGAAAACTCGGCAAGGCCGAACTTCTCCGGAAGATCAGTGTCTTGAACCACCTCTGCCTTATTCCAATTCATGACGAATTCAATTAAGCTCGGAGGGTACCGTTCACCGCTGGGCATATGGGGCGCCACCAAGCCCTTCGCATGCGCTTCTTTCCTTTCGATCAAGGCAAGGGCATATGGGGCGCCACCATTTGTTGTGCGTCAGTTGGCTCGGCAGGCGCGTCCTTCACTGCTGGTGCTTTCTTGAGAAGCATTGACATGAGGGTACGCTGCCCGGCTTCGACGGATGGTGGCTTGGTAGTGTCCGGAGCCTTATTTTCCTTGGCTTGCTGGGAAGAGGAAGCCGGCGCAGCGGTTTTTCCCTTAGGAGCGGCCGGAGTGGTGCCTCGTCCGAGGTTGAGAAGACTCGGACGAGGCAGAGGAGCTAGGCGCTGATGCTCTTGGGGCTGGACCTGGTACTACTGCTGATGTTTTAGCAGCCGGAGTTGGTGCTGATGCCGGAGTTGGTGTTGGTACGGGTCTGGTTGTTGGTACTGGTACTGGAGCCGAAGTTGCTTTAGTGGATGTTGGTTGCGGCGATGCCGAAGTGGTGGATGACGTCGCCTCGGCCGGGCTGGTCTCCCCCGCTCCAAGGTTACCCCCCTCTTGCCGAGGTGGAGCAGAACCCAGAGCGGCCGCAGAACCCTCTGGAATAGGGCTCAGCGGACGGGACTCGTCGTCGTGACGGGGAGAAGGGCTGGGTCGGAGAGGTGAAGAGATGCTCGATCCACTTTGAGGGACCTCCACCGGAGCCCTGCAAAAGAGAACAATGTTAGAAGAGAAATCACAACGATGCAAGGGAGAGCAAGTTACAGAAGGCAAAACAACTTACGCATCCGAGGTTTGGGCCTCCTTGGGTTTCCGAGCCCTTCGTGCTGGGGCCTTGCCTGCTGGCTTGGAGGCAGTCTTGTCCCCGGGCTTCTTTCGCCTTTTAGCGGGCTGAGAAGGTTCGGAGGATGAACTTGAAGCAGCCCCGCGCTTCTTCTTCGGAGCCACCGGAACAGGTTCGCCCGTAGCGAGGGGAGGATCCTCGTGGATATGACCACCGGGGTGAGCTGATGGCAGAAAAGCAAAAGAAAGGGGGACAACCTCAACAGGTTCAATCACCTCGACATCCGAGTCATCTTCATCATCGGGCCAATCTCTAATGGAAGAGGATTTACCCGTGGGTCATTTCATGGTGTTGGTCATTGGGAGGAACATCTCCTGGTCCGGCTCCTCCTCATCCGGGTTATCCCGGTCCGGCGTCCACTTAAGGGTCGGATCGGTGCCGTCCTCGATGGTCTGCTGAAGAAATTGCTGAGGAAAGGAATGAACGAAAGAGTCAAAAATGCAACAATAACTGACATATAATTGGTCCGGAGTAAGTTCGCAACATGAAGCTTACCACGGGAGGAAGCCTATCGCGGCAGTAATGCTCCATTCCCCAAGTCCACTCGGAGGAGAAGTCCTTGTGGGTGGTGAAAAGAGCCTTAACTCGGCGATACATCTCCGTGTTGCTCAGCTCGAAGGAGGAGGTCCGGTTGGGGTCGCGGCCGAAGCTCATGTGGCACACCTTGTGGGTGCGCTTCTGGAGGGGGGAAATCCGGTTGCGCATGAAAGTGATCATGGCATCCTCGTTGCGCAGCCCGAGCTTCTTCAGCTCCACCAACATCTTGTTGACCTGATTGGCCAAGGCAATGGGCTTCTTGGGGATCTCATCCCACAAATCCGGGTTAGGTGGACCCGGATTATAGGGGAGCAACCGGATCAAGTCTTCAGTGCCCGTATTCCGGACATAGAAGAAGGTCCGGGCCCATCCTTTGCAGGACTCTAACCCGGTGACCCGGGGGAAAATAGAAAACCTCCGGGGTGAAATGGAAGCCGCTCCGAATTGAGTGAGTTGTTTGTCCTCCGGATCAGCGTGGATGTTAGGGATGACATTGCGACGAAGGCCGAAGAACCGGATCCATAGCTCCTTCGTGGGCCACAGTCCGGTGTAGCCTTCGATCGTAGAAGCAAAGGCAGAGAGAGAAGTGATGGCGTTGGCTAGAAGATGGTGCGGCTGGAGCTGGTATGTACTGAGCCAGTCCCGGAAAAAATCGCTCACCGGCAACCCGAAGCCCCGTTGGAAGTGGGACAAAAAGACAACGAACTCACCCGGATTGGGTGAGGGGGCCAGTTCGTTAGAAGGGAGACGAGCGGCGACGCCGGCGGGGATGCGCCTGGTTCGGTAAAGCCAGTCAAGATCATCTTGACAGACCCATGACCCGGCCCACGCGCCGCGGCGTCCTCCTCCATCTCCTACTTAGCAACGATGAGTTCTTCTTCCGTCATCTGGTCCTCGAGGCCCTCGTTGGCGCTAGAGGCGGCGGGGGACAGTGGTCGGGATTGACGAGGACCCGTGGCGAGAGATTTGCGTCGCGGTGGCGGTGATGCAGAGGTGCGACGGAGAAGCGCGGCGGCGACGCTGCTATTTGGTATCACTGGCGGCGGCGCGGTCGCAAGGAAGATGAAGAAAAAGGGCAACGGGCAGAGGGGCACGGAAGGAGAAAGACCCTAAGGGAAGCACCCTTCTGCTATTTAACCACTCCCACCAGCGGTGAGTGGGATCGTATCCTGCGGACCCGCCACACTCAGTGGCCATGTATCACCTGTCCGGACCAATCAGCGGGGAGCCACACGGAGGGCCACAGAGCGGAGAGAATCCTATGACATAACATTGTGGTGCGAGAAACGAGGAGGCAGGCATGACGTGACCCACGCACAGTGATAACTGACAATTACTGCGGCGGTTACTGTGCAGGCCCTTAAAATAAGACGACATAATGATTACCCTTCACATGGGTTAGCGTACGAGAGAAGGAAACAAGACCCGGATGAAACTGTGGTAACCCGGCCGGCAAGTGAAAACTTGGAATGTGGGAAGGGAACGTAAATCCATATAATCCGAGGTAAAGAGGTAACTCGGCAATAACGACCGGAGCACAGAATTGAACCTGATGTGGCCTTAGCGGCCAAAGCAGCTAAGACCGCACCAGCTTCAGGGACTAATGTTGGGGGGATACCCCCGGGTAGGGTCACGCCGGGGTATAAAGGTCGAGTTAGCCGAGGTTCGGCAAGGCCAAAGCAGATCCTGGCCGGGTCACCTTAAGGCCGGCCGAATCACGGAGTGACCCGGACCATGGGGTGTTCGCCTAACTAAGTCTCAACCGACTTAAGCAGTAAGTCGGAAGTATATGTTTACTTGTATGCAGGAACAGGGGTGCCCGCATCAGCTGTGATCCGGGTCATGTTTGGCTTCTAGGAGAAGGAAGGAATCTTGCTGATCAAAAAGAGGGCTCGGTATGCACTGCATGAGCGAAGCAGATAAGAGCAGGACCACCGGGTCATGGCCGACAGGGGTGACGACGCCCATGTCGATTGACGCGGGCGCCGTAGAGGCTCACGTAGCTAAAGCAAGTGTGACGCGGGGGAAAAAGCACCCCGGTCGTCTTACCACTTTGGGAGGAGGCATATTCTTAGGAATATGCCTCCACGTATGCCCTAGGCAGAAACTGAGCCTCCTCTATAAAAGGGGTGCTGGGGCTTCTGTAGAAGGGGTTGGTCTTTCGACTATTCTGTTTTGGCTAGGGTTTCAGGTGTGATCTGTGGGTGAGAGTAAGAGAGCTCCTTCTTCTTCCTCTCGCCAATACAGCTCTAGGAGCACTTGTAATCTTGGAAGGAAATCAATACGAACTTCTGTGTGGAGAATCACTCCACTATCCCTCCCTGGATTCCCCTAGCGTGTATTAGTCCCCACCTTTAGCCTATCCATGGCATCTGCCGTGACACCACCACGAAACATCCTTAGCACCAACATTTTCCACTCTAGCATCATTGATAGGGCCAGTAGCTAGAACAGGCTGGTTGGGGTTGGCAGTTTTGGCAGCCTGAGTAAATTTAACTATCACACCCTTCTTCCCAACCCCTTTCTTTGGCGCTTGTATTGCTTATCCACATTGACAGCTTTTTAGAGTTCACTGCAGTTACACAACAAAAAAACACAATTCAAAAACAATGAAAAATCATGAAAATAGATATTGCCACCATATAGTAATATAAACCATTAGACATAAAACTAGAATGTACTTAGTGCGTTATTTCTTCTTTGCTACTCCAGGAGGATCCATGAAATCATCATCCGATTCATCAGGTCTAGTGCGCTTGTTCAGCCGAGGAGAGCAATGCGGAGCAGCCGCACTTTTAATGTCCAATGGTTTCTGACGTGGGCATACCCTATAGTACTCGAGTTTGCCATATACGGCCCAGATATGACAGGAGCCCACGGCATTACCAGATCCCAATACAAGATTCGGGTGACCTAAGGAGACTCTGATTGCTTGCATCACAAGACAAAGCTTAATATAGAAAGTTTAAAGGGACAAACCCTAACTTGTAACCGACTTGACCTGCTACCCGAGACCTAGCCTATCTATATAAAGGCTAGGAGGGGGCGGCGAGGAGGACGAACACAACCCTAGTTTCCACAATCATCCCCAGATTGCATGTGCACGCCCCTGTAACTTTTGATTCCCTCAATTATTCCAACAGTAGACAAGCAGGAGTAGGGACCTCTACGAGGCCTGAACCTGGGTAAACCTTGTGTCCCTATGTCCTTATTTTCTAGCCGATTGATGCCTCCAGCGCTCCCTCCTTCTCCAAAACCCAAGTCCATAACAATGGGCATTGATGAGTTAATCCCTCGTCAATTGGCGCCGTCTGTGGGATTTGGGAGTGCTAATTTCATGGCTTCTTTGGCCCCATCAACCATGATCTACAACTCTACAACAGCGGAGATTTGCCAGCTCTTTGGTGCTTTCGACTTCACCATCCACATGCCGGCCACTCGCCCGGCTTTTGAGTCCGTGGGCGATGGGATCGGCCTGATGATCAGGAGATTACGCTTCCAAGTTGGTGAGCTGGGCACACTTTGCCTCCCTGATCAGCCGACGGTTCCCGTGATTACTCCAGCATCATGGTTTCCACAACCAATCGGCACCCTAAGCGAGCTCAATGCTCTGACAATAGTTGGGAGCACGGACAGCGACAACAGTCGCGGATCCGATCTAGGTGACCTGGTCACAGAGGATGCAGCCTACGGCTCTGGATCTGAAAGTTGTGGGAGCAACAGCTTCCCCAATCACGTCATGTGCGCCGTCATCAATGCAGGTGACACCGGTGTCAATCGCGACAACACCGGTACTGGGCCAACCAACAGAGAAAATGGTGGCCCCGCCAACAGCACGCCCACCAACAATGGGACAGAAGGGGACCCGAACCTCGCGGCGAATGAGCGCACCAAAGAGCGTGTGCTGATCAAGCTCAACGACAACGAATGGGCCCGCTGTCGAGAGGCTCTGCGGGGCAATCCCCTCCCCTTAAACTCATCGCAACAGATGTTGATGGGTTACCACTAGCTGCCCAAAGAAGAGTACAAGCGCCAGCAACAAGTAATCACGCAACTCGACGCGCGTAGGAAGGAGGTGGACGAGTCGAGCCTTCGACGGGCTCAACTCTCTATGGGAGGATCCTCCTCCAAAGGCAACGACTACGTGGCCGCCAAACATCGATCTTGACTGGCCCACCTCACTGACAAGGAGCGAGAAGAAGCCGCGAAAGTCCTCGACTTCGGCTCCATGACGGTGGACACACGGGGCAACTTGCTCCCAAAGACACCACAAGCAGCGGTGACAGCAGCTACCATGTACCTCCTCAAAAACCAGCCACCGGCTAGGGATCCGCAATTTTCCATGCACTAATCTACAATCGCAGGCTTGGGGCTAGTCGAGGATGCCCTAGTCAAGGAGCCAACACCGGAGCTGAAGAAAACTAAAGCTCTCGACAAGTACTACTATTCATACTCCTCCAGAGACAACAACCATGATCTGTCACGGCGATGTCGCTCACGGCGGCATGACCGTGACTACGACGCGCGTGATGACATCACGCAGCGCAAGGTCGAAAAGATGCGTGTAAGGTGTGCCTATTCGACTGATTTGGAAGATGACGAAGTAGAGCTCTGTGGTGCCAGATGCTTCAGCAGAGCCATCAGGTAGAAGCGAATGCCTAAAGGGTTTAAACTCCCATCAGAGAACCCGAAATTTGACGGCCTACAGGACCCGAAAATCTGGCTGGAAGATCACATCTCCTCCGTCAGGCTACATGGCGGAAGCTCAAGCATGGCAATGCAATGCCTGCAGCTACAGCTAGAAGGCACTACCAGCGCGTGGCTCAACAATCTCCCGCGTGGATCAATTCGCAGTTGGGAGGAGCTGGTCTACGGCTTCGTGCGCAACTTCAAGGGCACTTACAAAAGGCCTGTGTCAATCGAGGAACTAAGAGGCTGCCACCAGAGGTCTGGTGAGTCACTACGCTCGTACATCTAGAGGTGGTCCATCATGAAGAACTCCGCAGAAGATATCTCTGAGGATCGCGCAATCGACGCGTTCAACGGCGGCCTTCGCTGTAGAGAGCTCAGGGAGGAGCTAGGTCGCTCGAAGCCCAAGAAAATCGACCACCTGATGGAAATCGCGAATCGGTGGGCCGACGGAGAGGACTAGGTGAAAAACCGTGCCTACTCCAATGATGACGACGACCTCGGGCACATACACGATCGCCGAGGGAAACGTCGAATGCACGTCTACGAGGACTGTGAAGAGGTCGACATGGTCGCGGCTGGCTACACCGACAAACGCGACGACAACCGCAACAGCGGATACCATAGTGGTGGATATCACGACAGTGGGAAAACCACGCGAGTGTGGCAGCGCCGCACTAACGACGAGGCGCCTAGACTATCCATCCAGGACAAATTGTCCGGACCATGCAACGTACACTTCTACATTGACAAGCACGACAGCAAGAAGAAGTCCAGCCACCTTCTCAAGGATTGTCGTGAGTTCCTCAAGCTCCACGAAGGCCTGGCCCAGATGAATCGCGACATGATCAACCAGGGATACAGAGCTGCCCCGGGCACCGTGGCTCACAGAGCACCACCGCCACCACCTGGACCACCACCACCTATGGCTACGCCAGTCAAGAATCATGGAGGCAAGCCATACCTGCGAGAGCTGGGCAACATGGGGATGATATAAGAAGGATGCCCCTCAAATCGAGTGCAGAAGGCAATCACTCGCCAAGTCAATCTGGCGATAAATTCTCCACCCTCCACCACTGAGTACCTCAGTGGAAGCGAGTCCTGCATCACCTTCGACAAGGGCGATCATCTGTGCCAAGTACCTCTCCCAGGCCACTGCCCCCTTGTACTTGAGGCACAGATCGAAGGCTTCGATATGAGTCGCGTCTTCATGGACGGCGGAAGCGGCATCAACCTCATGTTCGCAAGTACGTTGCGCGCAATGAGGATCCCTCTGACATGTCTGGAAGTTTCAGACACGATGTTCCACAGCATCATCCCAGGGAAGGGCGTATACCCATTGGGCAAGATCAACCTCGACGTCATCTTCGGCATGTTGCAAAACTTTCAGCGAGAGCACATCGACTTTGAAGTTGTTGACTGTCCCTCACACTACCACTTCATCCTTGGACGTGTCGCGTTCACGAATTTCATGGCGGTACCACACTACACCTATCTGCAGATGAAGATGCTAGGCCCTAGCAACGTCATCACAATCAACGAAGCTTCGAGAGGTCTGACAGCTACGACAGGGAATGCAACAGAATCTCCCAGTCCTTTGGCATGCAAGAGGAACTCGCAAAGTTGAAGGAGACGACAGCCAACAGTCTGCCTCCCCTGAGCAAGCCTAGCTCACCCGACCTATCCTTCAACTCATCGGTGCATACCAAGAAAGTCTAGGTCCACCCAACGGACGCGACCAAGACGACCCTCATCGCCAACAACTTGAGTCCCGCATAGGGACTCGCGCTCGTCGAATTCCTCCGTGAGCGCTGGGAAATCTTTGCCTGGTGTCCAGCGGACATGCCAGGAGTTCCCAGGGAATTTGCCGAGCACTCACTGAAGGTGAATCCAGACGCAAGGCTAGTGAAGCAAACAATACGGCCACTATCTGAACCAGGAGCAAAAGCAGTCGGTATGGAAGTCAATAGACTCCTCGACGCTAATTCATATGCGAGATCAAGGAAAGCACCTGGCTTGCAAATCCGGTGCTTGTGCCTAAAAAGGACACAGATATCCTATGGATGTGCGTGGACTTCACCTCCTTGAACAAGAACTGCCCGAAGGATCACTTCCCATTACCACGGATCGATCAAATAATCGACTCCACTACGTGATGCGAGCGCCTCTGCTTCCTCGACGCCTACTCAGGCTACAATCTGATTCGAATGAAGGAGGAAGACTAGGATAAGACAAAGTTCACAACAACCTTTGGTGTGTTCTGATATAATACGATGCCCTTCGGGCTAAAAAATGCAGGAGCCACTTACCAGCGGTGTATGTAGGCCTGCCTCAAGAACCAACTTGGCCGCAATATCCAAGTCTACGTCGACAACATCATCGTCAAAACCAAAGAGGAAGCTGCGTTACTCGACGATCTCCATGAGACCTTCGCTAACCTTGATCGCTACTAGATCAAGCTCAATCCGGACAAATGCGCCTTCGACGTACCATCTGGGAAACTGCTCGGGTATCTAATCTCTGCGAGGGGGATCGAGGCAAACCCAAAGAAGATAAAGGCCATACTGGCCATGGAGAAGTCAAAGAACGTAAAAGGCGTCCAGCAGCTGGCTAGGCGAATCGCGGCGCTCAGTCGATTCATCAGTCGAATGGGCGAAAAGGCACTACCTTTCTACCAACTTCTCCATAAAGCTGACAAGTTCGAGTAGACAGACGAAGTGCAAGAAGCATTCGAAGACCTCAAGCGTCTACTATCCACCTTGCCAGTATTGGTCACGCCTCACGAAAAGGATCCTCTGTTGCTATACATCTCCGCCACCAACCAGGTGGTTAGCACTATGCTCGTGGTGGAGCGAGCCGAAGAAAATAAGGTCCACGGGGTTCAGCACCCAGTATACTACCTCAGCGAGGTGCTCACACCAACAAAGCAGCAGTACCCGCACTACCAGAAGCTGGCGTATGGCGTCTTTATGACGGCCAAGCGACTATGCCTCTACTTCTAGGAGCACCTAGTTGTGGTGGTAAACGATGCCCCGCTCGGGCACATACTCAATAATCCTGATGCCACTGGACGAGTCACACTTTGGGGAATCGAACTGTCTCCACGAGACATCACATATGAGAAGCGCGACGCGATAAAATCACAAGTTCTCCTGGACTTCCTCATGCACTGGATGGAGAACCAGCTCCCCGACAAGCTAGACATGTCCTACCTTTGGACAATGCACTTCGACAGGTCGAAGCGAAAGGACGGAGCTGGCGCAGGTGTCATACTGACATCGCCCTAAGGAGACAAGATGAAGTACGTTATGCGAATGCAGTTCACAGCCTCCAACAACGAAGCTGAATACGAAGCCTTGATCCATGGAATGCGGATGGCGAAAGCCTGCGGTGCCAAGAGACTCGTCATCGACGGTGACTCCAAGCGGGTGGTCAACCAAACAATGCACGAGTGCGACGCCCTGAGAGACAACATGACCGCCTACCGTGACGTATACGACACACTCGAGGGAGACTTCGACGGCTATGAGCTACGGCATGTTGGTCACAAAAGCAATGAGGAGGCAGACATACTCGCCAACATCGGCTCCACCTATGCCCCAATGCCACCTGGAGTATTTCTAGAGCGCATCTGCGAATGCTCAATCAAACCCAAGTCTTCAGTGAAGAAGACAAGCACGCCAACAGACTCGGGGGCTACGCCACCTAACGAGCCAATGGCACTCGATGACACGGAGCCAGACACAGGACTTGAAGGTCCCATGGAAGTCATGATGATCGAGCCATCCTGGACACAACCATATGTTACATACTTTCTCAGCAAAAGGTTGCCAGATGATCCGACTGATGCGCGTCATATAGCGAAACAGTCCAAGGCATTCGCCCTTATCAATGGCGACCTGTACAAACGCAACATCACAGGAGTTCTTCAGCCGTGCGTCTCCAACAGGGACGGAAGAGCCATCCTCCTCGACATACACGAAGGAACTTGCAGGCACCACGCCGGCAGTCGCGCTCTCGTTGCCAAAGCTCTACGAGCTGTATTCTACTGGCCAACGGCCATGCGTGACGCCAAGGACATCGCTCAGCACTGCAATGCTTGCCAGCGATTCGCGGACAAACCGCACACACCTGGTGCGGAGCTCAGACCAATACCAGTGGCTTGGTCCTTCGCACAATGGGGACTTGACATGGTCGGCAAGCTCCCCAAATCCTCACGAGGAGGATACGTCTACCTCCTAGTCGGGGTCGACAAATTCACCAAGTGGATAGAGGCCATGCCGGTGACAAACCAATCGGGAGCCAGCGCTGTCAAGTTCTTCGAATCCATTGTCTTCCACTTCGGGGTACCACATAGCATAATCACGGACAATGGGATGAACTTAACCTCCAAGGAGTTCCAGGAATTCTGCCAAAACCTAGGAATAAACATTAGCTACGCCTCGGTGGCCCACCCTCAGACCAACGGTCAAGTCAAAAAGGCCAACGGCCTCGTCTGTGGCAGAATCAAGGAAAGGCTCCTTCGGCCACTCGAACAAGATGTTGGGTGCCGACCAGACGAGCTACAACCGGTACTTTGGAGCCTCTGCACAATTCCAAATAGCATCACAGGCTACACTCCGTTCTTCATGGTGCACGGTGCTGAAGTGGTACTACCCGCAGAAGTATGTTACAAAGCCCCGCGGGTGGTTGCATACAGTGAGAAAGAGTCAACTCTCGCACTAGAAGACTACGTCGACCTCCTTGATGAGGCACGTGAAATTGTAGCAGAGAGATCCACGATCTTCCAGTAGAGCCTCCGCAACTACCAAAACAGAAGGCTATGCCCCAGATCCTTCGTCGAAGGAGACCTGGTCCTACGACTGAAGCAACAAGGACACCTCAAGTTCGAGTCCCCTTGGAAAGGACCTTACGTGATTACTGAAGTAATCCTAGGTGGCGCCTATCTCCTTAAAGATTTCAAGAGCAGAGTGATGGCCCAAGGTATCTCGAGCTCGTCGGGGAACCCCAAGAGGAAGGTATGATGAGCACAGCAGCAAGTTTCCCTCAGTTATGAAACCAAGCTTATCGAACCAGTAGGAGCAAGGAAACACCTCCAAGGTGTTGTTGCCAACTTGGAATCCTGCACAACACAACCACATAACTTTGCCCCCAACTTACAGTGAGGTTGTCAATCTCACCGATTTTGCTGAAAACAAAGGATTAAACATATTGTGTGGAAGAAAGTAAAAGTTTGCAGAAAGTAAATAGAAAGCAGTAAACGGTTGTAGATTGATGGTAAAAGAAAGGATCAGGGTCTATAGTTCACTAGTGGTAGTTCTCCTTAAGATAGATAACATGCTGGGTGAACAAATTACAGTGGGGCAATTGTCAAACATCGAGAAAGCATACATGCATATACTAATCATCTTGACTCCTTTGAGGTTCGATTGGGCATTACAACATTATACATAGACCATAATCCAACTGCATCTATGACTAATAATCCACCTTCAGGTTATCATCCGAACCCCCTCTAGTATTAAGTTGCAAGCAACAGATAATTGCATTACGCATTGCGTGTAAAGTAAGCAATACGATTGTTCTATGAACAAAGGATTGTTGTTTTCTCCCTAGTAGCAAATAGCTCATCTAGAACCTTAGAGATTTCTGTCACTTCCCCAGATTACTAGAGGCATGAACCCACCATCGAGCATAAATACTAACTCTTGGAGTTGCTAGCATCTACTTGGCCAAGATAGCTACTAACAACGGAAAGCATGCAAGATCACAAATAACAAAGACATGATAGAATCAATAATCAATCTGAAATAGCATCTCAATATCCATCGGATCCCTGCAAACACAACATGTAGGATTACAAATAGATGATCTTGATCATGAACGGAGCTCACAAGATCTAAACATGGTAGCACAAATGAGAAGAACCAACCATCTAGCTACTACATGGATCCGTAGTCCAAGGATGAACTACTCACGCATCACACCGGAGGCTTGCATGGTGATGAAGAAGGCCTCCAGGGTGAATTCTCCCCTCCGACAGGGTGCCGGGAAGAGCTTCAGATCCCTCCCGGTCTAGGGATGGAGATGACGGCGGCTACAGACTCTTTCGTGGAATTTTAATCGGGTCCTTAGGGATTTTGTATAGGAGGCATCTTATAGTCGAAAGCGGGGGCCGAGGGGTGCCCTAGGCGGCCACACCGCCCGACTAGGCCTGGCCCGCGTGGCCAAGTGGTGTGGCGACCCTCTAGCCCCTCTTTGTCTCGTATTCTGGCTCCGTGTCCCCCTCGGTGAAAAACTGACTTTGGCTTTTCTCCCGTCCAATTCCGAGAATATTCATTTTCTGACTTTCTTGGAACCAAAAACAGCAGAAAACAGGCAGCTGGCACTGTGGCATCTTGTTAATAGGTTAGTACAAGAAAGTGTATAAAAATATTCCAAAGTTGGAACAACACATAAGAAAGTAGATAAAAACCAAGCATGGAACATCAAAAATCATACATACGTTAGCAACGTATCAACATCCCCAAGCTTAACTCCAGCTCATCCTCGAGTAGGTAAGTGATAAAAAGAAAGAATAATTTTTGAGGTGACATGCACCATCATAAACTTGATCAAAGTATTTGTAAAACATGGATAGCTGGGATCGTAGTACTTCAACATAGCATGAAAGATAAAGTTCTAGCAATAATACATCGCAACTATGTTGCAACATGAAAAGGCACAAACAAAAGATTCATGAATAACAATGCTTTGCAAGACGTTTGTTTGTTTCACATAAAGAAAACATAGCATAGTGGCATTCAGCTTGCCCCTCATAGAGTAGCAAATATAAATGCATATGACACCTTCAAAGTTTATAAGGGTGACTAGATACAAATAGTTTAAGAACAAGCAATATCAAAGTTATGCATCAATCAACAAGTCTTGGGACAATGCACATAGAACTAAGAATGGGCACTATGCTCTCTCAATAGGTGCATAAAGATAGAAGGTGGAGACTCAACATAAAAGTAAAAGAAAGGCCTTCATAGAAGGAAGCAGAGATTCAAGTTTCATAAAGAGCTTCCAAAAATTATGGTACTTATTAGCTTTCAGCTCTCATTGCCCCTATCATAAGCATCTTGAAGTGATTAAGGTTAAAATGAACAAACTATGGAGTATATGCTTGACAAAGTATAAGTTCGAAATCTCATGTCCCTTGAATACGAGGGCCGCTCCTCATGCTACTCAAGTTTAGTCACCGGTAAGTTCTTGTCATAGTAAGTACATGTGTATCATAGAGAACCGCCAACGGGGTTCCCCTTGCTCGATGATATGGAAGAATCCCCATATCAAAATGACAAGGCAAGCAGACAACGAGCATCTCAACAATCTTCTTATTTACCATGGGAAAATGGTGCTTTTTTCTCTCTTTCCTCTTTTCTCATATGTTTTTTTCTTTTTCTCTTTTTTTCAATCTCTATCTCTTTTTTTATAAGCTCATTATGGTTACGCTGCAGGTTTCCACCATGACAGCATGGATTAGACCGGCGGCCCAGGCGTTTCTCTAACACAAATACATAACTCCATGGACTTACAAGCTCCCCTTTCATTTCACACCGATGACATCCATAGACAAAAGAGCATGATATCAACTAGGTACAAAGTACAAGTGCAATGTTGAAAGCGTTCCCCGTGACAGCATGGTTCTGCTAATCCCCAACATATAAGTGCAAGCATATACAACATAGATGACACAATGGTTTAAGTTTATTAAGGGCAAGAAAAGTAAAGTGTGCCATCAAGTTCGTGAGAGCTTTAATCACTAGTTTTCTCATAACAAGTTTAATTCGGAAGGTAGATAAAAACATGAATATACTTGGAATAGCAAATGCTAATAGGTAGGTATGGTGGACTCTTTGGAATAACTTTGTTTTAGGAATTGGATGCATGATTGGAACTCATACTTGGTTATGGAGGCTAGCGAAAGACTGGGAGCAACCAACTAAGAGTGCAATAATGGCCATAATCATGCAAAGCGACAAAACATCATTATAAAGCATAAAGTGATATTACAAGTTGAAAACTAAAGTATCATCAAGGCTATGGTGACTTGGGATAGTCATAACATCGTGTGAGCATGCGCCAAGTCAACCCAAATAAAGCATCAAAGGATAATACCACAATACTATGCTTTAATATGCTAAAACAACGCATGATTCTTCAAAGGCACATTAAGTAATCTCAATTGTTCATAACATGTCATGCTACAGCAAAGATCACTAAGCATAAAGTCAAAACAATATCAAGCATGGCATGACAAAGCATATGCCACAGTCAAAAACAAACTCCTTTTACCACTTAAGCATGAAATTTTCTAATCTTTCCAATCCAAACCAAACTATTTGAAAACCAATGTATGAAAGAGGGGGTCCAACCAATTTATTCAATAAAACTAAGAAAACCAAGCAAACAAAAACTAAAACGAAAACGAAAAATAAGACGCTCCAAGAACACACAACTGTGCATGAAACAATAAAAATGAAGTGTTTGGAAGAAACCTGGGATTTTTATTGATGAAGAAGGGGATGCCTTGGGCATCCCCAAGCTTTGACTCTTGTACTTCTTGGATATTTCTTGTGGTGACACACGTGGCATCCCAAGCTTGAGCTTTAGTCCATTCTTCATCTCATTACATCATTCCTTCCATACACCTGAAATTTTTCCTTCATACAAAACTTCACACAATCTTTATTAGCAACATTAGTGCACTAAAGATAATAAGTCTTTTAGTTCAGTTTCAACACCAATAAAACTTCCATTAAAACACAAGCTACTGTAGCACTTCCCTCAAAAATCTCAATTCCCCAAAAGAACTCAAAAAGGAATCAACAAGAAGCAAATGCAAATAATGGCAGAAATCTGTCAAAATAGACTAGAAGGTAAAAACCAATTTTTTCAAAGACCTTCTGTTGCTCAAATCAAAAAGTTTTGAACTAACGAAAGTTAGAAACAACCTGGGGCAGAAGCACAAAAATTCATGCCTCAAACCAACGTACAGAGATTTTACACAAATATTTACGGTGAAGAACAAAAATCTGTTTCGGGATAGCAACTTTCCCAAGCATTACTTCTCTCTCATTAGAGATTACTCTTGGCACAAAAAGCAAATAAAAAGGATAAGGAGCGGTTATTACAGAGATAATAACTTTCAAGACTCATCTAAAACTTTTGGGTTATCTCCCAATAAGTACTTTTCTTTAATGCCTTTAAGTTAGGCATAAGATGTAAGAAAAAGAATCAAGTGTTCTCAAATGAAGAAGCATTAAGAGAAAATTTTGTTTTCATAGGAGAAACAAAAGATATCTTCTCTCTCTTCTTAGGGAAGTTTTATATACCTTTCTTGAGTGGGAGTTGATATTTAATGGTGCCTTCTTTCATATCAATAATGGCACCAACAGTTCTAAGAAAAGGTCTTCCCAAAGTAATAGGACAAGAAGCATTGCATTCAACATCCAAAACATAGAAATCAACGGGGACATAGGCATTGTTAACCATAATAAGAACATCATTAATACTCCCCATGAGTTTCTTTTTAGCATTATCATCAAGTGGGACATTTAAATAACAATCTTCAAGTGGTGGCAAATCAAGCATATCATAAATCCTTCTAGGCATAATAGAAACACTACTATCAAGATCACATAAAGCTTTGAAATCAAAATCATTCACTTTCATATTAATGATGGATTCCCAACCATCTTCTTGTTTCATAGGAATAAAAGCTTTATGTTTCACCTTTTCTTCTTTAATTTTTATGAGAGCATCAGTAATATGTTTTGTAAAGGCCATATTCATAGCACTAGCATTAGGACTTTTAGCAAGCTTTTGTAGGAACTTAATTACTTGAGAGATGTTGCAACCATCAAGATCAAAATCATATTTATCATCTAAAGTAGTAGAGCTATTGTTTCCCATGTTTTGAAGAATTTCAGCATTTTTATTAGAAAAGGTTCCATTAGGCTCACTAGCTTCAACATTAGTGGTAGTGATAATAGAAACAATAATATTTCTAGCAATTTCATCTTCTCTTTCCCACTTAGCATGCAATTCATCTAATAGTCTAACATTTTCATCAATTCTAACTTGTATGGCATTAGTAGCAGCAAAGGGATTATCAATAGTTTTAGGTTTAGCAGCCATTTTATTCAAAGAAGATTGTGCTTTAGCCAATGATGCTATATTTCTTTCAGCATTAGAGAGTTTTTCCTCAATAGTTTTATTGAAAGCAGTTTGTTTACTAATAAAATCTTTAAGCATAACTTCAAGTTCAGAGGAAGCACTCCTATTATTGTTGTAGGAATTTCCATAAGCATTACCATTGTTGGGAGGATATGGCCTATAGTTATTATTACCAAAATTATTCCTGTAGGCATTTTTGCTAAAATTATTATTTCTTATAAAGTTCACATCAACTTGCTCTTCTTGAGCAACCAAAGAGGCTAAGGGAACATGATTTGGATCAATATGAGCTTTCCCATTAATAAGCATAGACATAATAATATCAATTTTATCACTCAAGGAAGAGGTCTCTTCAACAGAATTTACCTTCTTACCTTGTGGAGCTCTCTTAGTGTGCCATTCAGAATAGTTAACCATCATATTATCCAGAAGCTTTGTTGCAGAAGCTTGAGCAACATGTTCATTATCAGATTGTTTAAATTTCATTATTTCACTTCTCATAGATATAATCTTAGCAGGAGGATAGTATTTTCCAATGAAAGCATCTTTGCATTTAGTCAAAGAATCAATACTATTTCTAGTTAAGGATTGCAACCATTCTTTAGCTTTTCCTCGCAAAGAGAAAGGAAACAATTTAAGCTTAATAATATCCCCATCTATATCCCTATGCTTTTGCATCTCACAAAGTTCAACAAAGTTATTTATATGAGCAGCAGCATCTTTAGTACCAATACCAGAAAATTGTTCCCTCATAACAAGATTGAGTAAAGCAGGTTTGATTTCAAAGAAAGTAGCTTCAGGAATTGGTGGAGCAATAGGTGTGCACATGAAATCATTGTTGTTGGTTCTAGTGAAGTCACACAACTTAGTGTTTTCAAGAGTAGTCATTTTTTTGTGTTTTTAATAAAGAAAGCAAACTAGTACAACTAATTTTTGTGTGTTTATGATAAAGAAACAAGCAAACAAAGTAGAAATAAACTAAGCAAAACAAAAACAACAAAGTAAAGAGATTGGTTATGAGGGACTCCCCTTGTGAAGATGTCCTTGATTCCCCGGCAACAGCGCCATAAAAGAGCTTGATGGCCCAAGATATCTCGATCTCGTTGGGGAACCCCAAGAGGAAGGTATGATGAGCATAGCAGCAAGTTTCCCTCAGTTATGAAACCAAGGTCATCGACCATTAGGAGCAAGGAAACACCTCCAAGGTGTTGTTGCCAACTTGGAATCCTACACAACACAACCACAGAACTTTGCCCCCAACTTACAGTGAGGTTGTCAATCTCACTGGTTTTTCTAAAAACAAAGGATTAAACGTATTGTGTGGAAGAAAGTAAAAGTTTGCAGAAAGTAAACAGAAAGCAGTAAACAGTTGTAGATTGATGGTAAAAGAAAGGACCGGGGTCCATAGTTCACTAGTGGTGGTTCTCCTTAAGATAGATAACATGTTGGGTGAACAAATTACAGTGGGGTAATTGACAAACATCGAGAAAGCATACATGCATATACTAATCATCTTGACTCCTTTGAGATTTGATTGGGCATTACAACATTATACATAGACCATAATCCAACTGCAACTATGACTAATAATCCACCTTTAGGTTATCATCCGAACTCCCTCCAGTATTAAGTTGCAAGCAATAGATAATTGCATTACGCATTGCGTGTAAAGTAAACAATATGATTGTTCTATGAACAAAGGATTGCTGCTTTCTCCCTAGTAGCAACAGCACATCTAGTACCTTAGAGATTTCTGTCAGTTCCCCAGATTACTAGAGGCATGAACCCACTATCGAGCATAAATACTAACTCTTGGAGTTGCTAGCATCTACTTGGCCAAGATAGCTACTAACAACAGAAAGCATGCAAGATCACAAATAACAAAGACATGATAGAATCAATAATCAATCTGAAATAGCATCTCAATATCCATCGGATCCTCGCGGACACAACATGTAAGATTACAAATAGATGATCTTGATCATGAACGGAGCTCACAAGATCTAAACATGGTAGCACAAAGGAGAAGAACCAACCATCTAGCTACTACATGGACCTGTAGACCAAGGATGAACTACTCATGCATCACACCGGAGGCTTGCATGGTGATGAAGAAGGCCTCCAGGGTGAATCCTCCCCTCCGGCAGGGCGCTGGGAAGAGCTTCAGATCCCTCCCAATATAGGGATGGAGATGATGGCGGCTACAGACTCTTTCGTGGAATTTTGATCGGGTCCTTAGGGTTTCTGTATTGGAGACATCTTATAGTCGGAAGGGGAGGCCGAGGGGGTGCCCTAGGCGGCGACACCACCCCCTGGTGCGGCCAGGCCTGGCCCGCACGACCAGGTATTGTGGTGGCCCTCTGGCCCCTCTCCGTCTCGTATTCTGGCTCCATGTCCCCTCGGTGAAAAACTGACTTTGGCTTTTATCCCGTCCAATTCCGATAATATTCATTTTCTGACTTTCCTAGAACCAAAAACAGCAGAAAACAGACAGCTGGCACTGTGGCATCTTGTTAATAGGTTAGTCCAAGAAAGTGTATAAAAATACTCCAAATTTGGAACAAAAACATAAGAAAGTAGATAAACACCAAGCATGGAACATCAAAAATTATAGATACGTTAGCAACATATCATAGAGTCGCATATTCCAACCCCTAGAACATCGCACAACTGCGTCGTTTCTACCCTTAGATGTTTTTTACTTCACAAATAAGGCTATTTAGCTAGGCTACTTAGCCAAACATTATACCTCGTGATATTCTACGAATAAATAAAGCTAAGTTCCCCAAACCCTGTGTTTTTCTGCTTTCCTTGCAATTATTTTACTCGGGGGATGCGCCACCCTTTACATCTTGTTCCACGAACAACACAGTATCCTGAGTAGCTGACGCACTACCAATCGAACCCTTGATAAACACCAATCCAGCTACAACGCACCTAACAGGTTGGCAAGGTGCTGAGATGTATACATGGCAGGCTAACGAAAAGGTCCTGTATCTTACAATACACTCAAAAAATATACAAGATAACAAGCTCTTTGCACAACAATGGGTATCAAACATACCCAACATAATCATATGAAATTTACAACACTTATACATCTATGTGCAGGATACAAATTACACTACTGCCGCAGAAGGAGAACATTTGTTTGCTCTTCGAAGAATTGGACAATATCCTCCGCTGGCCGGCCAAGTCATCCCTTCTGGTGCGGCGGTGGTCTAGCGGAAACAGCTGCAACATCCACATTCGGCCGATGCAATCGAACAAGTGCCAATGCAGCCTTGGCACCCGTGACCAATTGCTGGCGCACGCACTCGCGGACTGCGCTAATATCTTGAAACTTCGCCAGCAAAGCTAGCAAGCTTGATGGTACCACGTCCAGAGGAAACATCGCTTGGAAGATATGCCTAAGGCACAACTGCACCTTCTTCAAACACTGAAGCACTCACGAAGCACGATCCTGTAGCGTCGCCAACGCGACTGCACGGTCGTGATCCACCCAGAAGTAACCGCTAGCTTGCAGCTGCTCCTGGGTCAAATTATGCAGGCGAATGGCAACCTGATCCCTCTCATCCTGCGGATGACGAGCGCTAACAACTATAAAAGCAAGACCAAAGTATAAAGACAAGGCATCACCGTGAATGGCTAAAGAAAAGATAAGAAGATAGAGAGCTAACATTTATATTGCTCGTTCAATTGTGCAACATCATCTAGAAGATACTTCTCGCGGGCGGTGGCCTTCTCAGCCTTCGACTTCCACACATTTGAGTTACCGCGGATAATGGCCAACTCACGCTCCAGCTGCTTTATACGGTCGCGCATTCGCAAAAGCAATGACAGCTCTTCCACCTTTGAACGCGGTTGCGCTGCGGTTTCATCGGTGGGAGAAGAATCATGAGGATCACTCGAAGGACCACTCTAAGTACCCTATTACAACCAAGCAAGAGGCAAATGAGACCAATCATACATCGATAAAAAAGGGGGCGAACTGCATTCAAATTCGGCAAAAGTATCAATAGGGGCACCCCTGCAAAACATGGTTTAGCAAAAGGAAGCTAAACTATTACAAGTGGCAGGTAGGGCGTGCTCTACTTCTTTGACTTCATCTTCGACCTCGGGGGCTTCCTTGAATCCATGGCAGTATCTTATGCCATAGATTTCCCAGTGGTAGCCCTAGACGCCGCAACTTTTGTCGCCTTCGCTTGAGGCAGCTCCTCAGAATATTTGGCCACTGTCTCGATGAGACGAGTCCCATATTTACTGCATTTAGCGGCAAAGGGAGCGAACACTACCTGCTGGCCTTCTGCGTCGACACGCATCGCCTCAGAAATTGCGCTTGGGTCCAGCTCTACACCATGTGCTTGCGCCATCGTGAGTGCCATGGTGGCGCCGATAGACCGTTGAGCATTCTTGAAGTCCATCGGGATGCCTTCTACGAAGGACACCACCAAGCCATCAAGAGTTTCAGTTAAGCTGGCCTTAGGAACCATATCCTCATGGAGGTGGCTCAGCACACCTTTGGCCTTCTCGAGCATATCTTGGAGGGAGACACTGCGGTCCTTGACTGTGGCCACGGCGCCAGCCAAGGCATCCACATGGCGCAAGGCCTAGGCGTTGAAGCTTAAGCCAACGGCATCTGCATACACAGGGTATCAGCACAGCGACATGAAATCAAATAGGGAAAAATACAAGTGAAGTTGAACAATACCTGATAGAGCTTTTGTAATCGAGAAAAGTTGTTCTTCGAACAACTTCTCTCTCTCGGCAGTAGAAGCACGCAGGTCTTCCTTGCACTTCTGCGACTCCTCCAGAGCCGCGATTGCCTCATCGCACTTCTTCTCCGCTGCAGCAAGTCCCTTCTCGACGGAAGTGAAGCGACAGAGAAGCTCATTATGCTCAACTACAAAGGAAAGAGCATGACAACAACTGAGTTTACAAATTTCTACATAAGCAGAGCGAAGAGAAAAGATTAGTACAAATCTTCGACTGCACGGTAGCGATTGTCTAGCATGGCATGTTGTCGACCCAAGACAAGGATCTGCTTCGCAAGGCGAGTGGAATCCTTCACGATAGGCTACACCAAAAGAAACAAAGATTCAGTGTTAACAAAAGGCACAAATTCACAATTCGACTGCCAGCGGCAAAAAGATACTTATGTGTTCCTCTAGGGACTCCAAAGATTCCTGTCGAGTGGGTGTCCGTGCAACCATCTAGTGCCCCCAGTATGAGGGTAACTCGACGAGTTAGCACTGGAGTGGGCCACCACCAGAGGAGAAGGCGATCGTATGGCCACCTCCTTGTTCTTAGAGTCTGCGACTCCGGATTCTTTCACAAATTGGCAATCGTCGGAGGACGATGATGCGGTTTGACTGCAAACATGACAAGTACCACTTCAGAAGAGAAACTTCAAGGAAAAAACACGAACTCACAAATATTAAAAACTTACCCGTCAAAATTCTTGAGGTCAAAGGAGTCCCCCTACGACTCCTTTGGCAACCTCAGCTTCTTTCGAGTGGGAGGAGACACGGCGCGTATAGGCATGGCGGGGATTGGCTCCTCCACAGCAGCAGGAGGACCCTCCGACATCGCTGGAAAGGAGGCATCCGAATCCGCGCTACGGGAGCGCTTGTGAATCCCGCGATCGCTGGACTCGGGGGCTTCTTCATCTTCCTCAATCGGAACGGTGGAGCCCGACTCGTGCTCTTCCTCCGCTTCGCGCGGGATAACTCCTTCAGGCTGAGGATGCAAGATGGTAGCCACTTTCTAGTCCTACAATCAGAATAAGCATCAGTATATATCAAGTACCTGACAAGCAATTGAAAATCTAGAACACTTCATAGGAAAACTCTACCTCAGGTGGAGGATTTTTGGCGTCGAAAGGAGGCACGACTGACTCACCTAGGAGATCCTCCTTGGCGGTGTATTTGGTCACCAGCCGCAACCTCTTGTCCACCTCACCCGAAGAAATGCCCTCCACAGATATGCGAGTGACATCGCCAGTACCAATCTAGTGGTACATCAGATGGGCTCTGGCCTGCCGAGGCTGAACACGGCGGCGCAACCACGTGCGAATGAGTTCAGCGCCACCTTCCTCTTTGCCTATACGGCTTTCGAGGTTGCAGACATGCTGATACAGCATCTCCGTCTCCTCAGACTCGCCGGGCATCAAGACATTTTTCTAGGAATGTCTCCTCTTGCAGACCGCCACGGGATCGAAGGGCGCGAGTCCGTAGTGCTCTCCGTTGGCCTTCTGGTCGCGGATGTAGAACAACTTATCTCTCCACCCTTGGACAGACACGGTGAGTTTGATGTCTAAATAAGTGACAGAGGAGTCGACGTGGATCCCGCAGCCTCCTACGTCGTAGACTACCGAACCAGACGACGACTAATGTTTGAGCTTAAAAAGCTTCTTGAAGAGACCGAAGTGTGGCTCGATTCCAAGCCAGCACTCGCAAAGGATGATGAAACAGGCGATATGGAGAATAGAATTTGGGGACAGCTAGTGCAGCTGGAGCCCGTAGAAGCAGAGAAGACCCCTAACAAATGGATGCAGGGGGAGAGAGAGATCGCGAATGATGAACACAAGGAACATCACTCGGAAACCCACAGGAGGACTGGGGATTACCTCCTCACCGGGCATGCGAGAGTCGTCTTCCACGGGAGGAAGCGCTCCATCTTGGCGCAGAGTGAACAGCTCCGAAGATTTGATGATGGATGGGCACCATGACCCATTGGTGACACGAGTGCCCGCGCTCTTCTTCTTCCCCGTCGCGGTGGCAGCATTGTGCCCGCGGTGGCAGCGCCCTTCTTCTTGGACGCCACAATGGGAGCCACAGATCCTGCGGTGGAGCTTCCTTTCTTCTTGCCCATCTTGCGATGGCAATGTGAGCGCAGGAAGTAACTAGGGAAGACGCGGAGTTGGTGCAGTGCCACGGAGGAGATGTGTGCAAAGGAATAGAAAGAGAAGCAATAGCAGAGATGTGCGAGCAAGAAGAAGAGGTGGGGAATTACCACACGGCATGCCCCCTACTTAACCTCCTAGCAGATACCATCCAACAGCCAGAAGAAAATCTACCAGACGCGTGGCATACATCGGCATTGACGCGTGGCAAGGGCAAACCACGAACCGTCCCCCACTACTCCCATTACACGCGGAAATCGAGAAGACGCAGTTAAAACAGAAGATTACGCATGTCCGGTCAAATCAAGATCAGAAAGTGGGACCCACTACTCGTCATGTCCCATCAAAGCCGCTCACGCGGGTAACTGAGGTCATCTCTTCGTCAGCACTGATGTCATGCACTCTAGCACGAGCAACCTTTTTTACTGCTCTAAGTCATTCCTTGAGTCTTCGAATCAACTAAGCACTCAAGGGCTACTGCTAACAGGAGCGCTAGCCACGCACCTAAAGAAAATAATAAATATATCCAAAGCATCATGAAAACCCTTCACTCGAATCAACGATTCGATTGTGCACTTTGGGTTACTCCCATAGGGAGCGCTAAAAGCACATTCGACTGAAACAAGCAAAAGACAACAGCAGTCGCAAAATACTTATAGTCCCCACTCGAGTCTACGACTCGAATAGGCACTCGGGGGCTACTCCCATAGGGAGCGCTGGTCGCGCACCCTATGATTATTTTTTTTTCTTATATGTTACACCGTCTGTTGATAACATCCACACTCAAATGCTATGGCGACTTCGCCTCATATTCTCCCTGCAAAGAGACCGCGTCTCCTGGGTTATCTGAATCATCTCGTGATGACAAAAATTTGAATGTCGCTCTTACAGCGTGAAGATAAGACCTGAATAAGGCCTGGTAACGCATCTGCTGCGCTCTACCAGAAATAAATCTGTACCTGCAGGTACGATGAATAAGCCTTAACGGACGTTTCGAGTGCTCACACTTACACACTGGGATTCGACTCATGTAAGACCTCTGCGGCCTAAGTCGAATTACACCAGCACTTTTTTGAATTCAAGTCCGGGGACTCGAGTTTGAGTAGATTGCGTTGTTTTTCCCTAAGGCAGTTAACTGATCCCGATGCATCGGATGAATCAGGCACGTATATCAACAATCCCTATGAAATCAATCAAAAATACTCGAAAATATGCTCAGCTGTGCACTCAAAAGACTTTATAAAGTTTCCACTCGAATCTACGATTCCATTGGACACTCGAGGGCTACTGATGTGGACATACCCTATAGGTACTCGAGTATGGCATATACGGCCAAGATATGATAGGATCCCACAGCGTTACCAGAGCCCAATACAAGATTCGAGTGACCTACGGAGACTCCAATTGCTTGCAGCACAAGACGAAGCTTAAGATAAAAAGTTTAAAGGGACAAACCCTAACTTGTAACCGATTCCACCTGCTACCCGAGACTTAGCCTATCTATATAAAGGCTAGGAGGGGGCGGCGAGGAGGACGAACACAACCCTAGTTTCCACAATCACCACCAGATTGCATCTGCACCTCTATAACTTTCGATTCCCTCGATAATTCTAAGAGCTGACAAGCAGGAGTAGGGACCTCTACAAGGCTTGAACCTAGGTAAACCTTGCGTCCCTGTGTGCTTGTTTGCTAGCCGATTGATGCCTCCAGCGCTCCCTCCTTCTCCAAAACCCAAGTCCATAACAATGGCATTGATGAGTTAATCCCTCGTCAGTTTTCGAGGTGAACGGTTGCACCATGATAGAAAAAAGAGGACATGATAAACATGGAAAGCATGTAAAAATTTCAAGATTTGTAAAAAATAAGCTGTAAATTAAGTGATTGCAAGATACAAATAAATAATGTTAGAGAGGAATAATAAGATGCCATGTGAGGAGAACATAAAGTGCAATGTATGGTTAAACCAAAATAAAAGGCATGAAAAACATAAAGTGCCACCATACAGTAATATAAACCACCAGATAGAAAACGGATGCTTATTCTTTGCTTCTCCGGGAGGATCCATGAAATCGTCATCTGATTCATCAGGTCCACTGCGCTTGTTCGACCGAGGAGAGCAATGCAAAGCAGCCGTACTTTTAATGTCCAACGGTTTCCGAGGCGAATGGCTGCACCATGATTGAAAAATAAGGACATGATAAAAATGGAAAGCACGTAAAATTTTCAAGATTTTGGAAAAACTAAGCCGTGAATTAAGTGATTGCAGGATACAAACTAGGCACTATTAGAGAGGAATAATAAGATGCCATGGAAGGAGAACATAAAGTGCAATGTATGGTTAAACCAAAATTCCATATGTATTTAACTTAAAAAAATGATAAGGATGGTTAAAATCAAAATGTTAGGGATATACTATAATATTAAAAAATGCCATATATGTGCAATGATAGTAGCCATAGACATTGAAATGAAACAACCATGTGAAGTACAAAGAAATGTAAAAGTTTAAGAAGCAACATATCAAAAGCATAAAAAAAATGCCAAAAAGAGAGGAGATAACATATGATTTCTTGGCCTACGGTGGAACATCAACATGGTTGACCGTTGGAGCATCTTGCACTAGATCATTTCCACGCAGAGACTTAAGAACCTTAGCATAAACTTTTGCATGCATTTCTAGATTTTTAATCATAGTAGGTTTTGGCTTTGTGCTCTTCAACGAGTGCATCTTAACACAAGAAGGGTGATTCCTAGCAGCGGGCGAGATAGCACTAGAAGAAAAAAAACACAAAATACAAAAAACTAAAATAAATAATTTAGGCAAACACAAGATGCCAATATGTATAATTGAAATGCAATGTGTGACTCGCATAAAAAATGCAGATACATCATCTAACTAAAAATTCCACACATGACTCACATAAAGTGTCACTATATAATTTAAATAAATACCATGATAATATGAGTGGTACATGCTACCATCGCTAGCAGATATAGAACTAGTCGGTGTAGTCTTAATGTTGAGCTCTTTTGTGACAATGTTCTTGACAACCATATCCTTCGCTACTTGATCATCAACTTTCTTCTTCTCACGACGTACAAGTTCATATTTGGCAGTGCATTCATCATATTCTTCTTCTTTATCGTCATCATTAGAAACATAAGTGATGTCTACGCACTTCTATTCTTGTAGACAGTTGTTGGGCCTTCAAGTGCAGAGGTTTGTAGAACAGCAGCAAGTTTTCTCTTAAGTGGATCACCCAAGGTTTATCGAACTCAGGGAGGAAGTAGTCAAAGGTATCCCCTCTCAAGCAATCCTGCAATCAAGATACAAGAAGTCTCTTGTGTCCCCAACACACCCAATACACTTGTCAGGTGTATAGGTGCACTAGTTCGGCGAAGAGATAGTGAAATACAAGTGGTATGGATAATTATAAGTGGTAACGGTGATAGAAAATAACTTGATGGCGTGGAAGATACTAAAGGCAAACTGAAATAAAGATGGAAGCAAGCAAACATGTAACAGATCTAGTAGCAAACGGTGTATCAATGCTTAGAAACAAGGCCTAGGGATCATACTTTCACTAGTGAACTCTCATATAAGTATCTTCTCTTTATGATACTACTCTTAATTACTCTCCGGTTAGACACTCTAATCGTTGGTAGGGCTATAACAGCACACCTCAAAGTAAGCCTTTCCCATCTAGAAAACCCCACACTGTCACCTTGAGTACTAGATGAGTCCAACAAACACCATAATTTCATAAAGATATCCAAATCCAAATATAACTCATAACAAGTATTTGTAATCTCTAGCCTAAGTGCCACCATGGTGAGCACGCTGTCACTTTCACACACATGGGGAGAGCAGAGATTCATTAAAGCACTTGAGTAGCAGAATAGATCTATAGATTACAAGCTCATGATCTCAATAAGATCATGCATAGAGAGAGATGAACACGTAGCTACCGATAGAACCCTTAGCCTCGAGAGAGAACTACTCCCTCCTCATCATGGGAATCAGCAACGGTGATGGAGATGGTGGTGGAGATCGATGGAGATGGCTCCGGGGGCACTTCCCTGTCCCGGCAGGGTGCCGGAACAGAGACTTTATGTCCCCCGAATCTCCCCTTCGGTGGCGGCGGTGCTGCGAAACTTTTCGTGGCTGGAGGCTTGATTATTTAGGGTTTTGGTATCGGGAGCCTCTTATAGGCGAAGGAGGCAAGGTCGGTGGCTGGCCAGGGGGCCCACACCACCTGGTGTCGTGGCCAGGACTAGCCCGCACCACCACATGGTGTGGCTGCCCTGTGGCCCCTCTCCGTCTCATCTTCTGGCTCCGTGAGTCTTCCGGTAAAATATCAACTTTGGCTTTTGTCCCGTCCAATTCCGAGAATATTCATTTTCTGACTTTCTGGAACCAAAAACAGCAGAAAACGGGCAACTGGCACTATGGCATCTTGTTAATAGGTTAGTCCAAGAAATCATATGAAAAGTACTCCAAAGTGTGGACAAAACATAAGAATGTAGATAAAACCAAGCATGAAACATCAAAAATTATAGATACATTTGCAATGTATCAATAAGCCACGCCATCTGAATCACGAGAACCTCCGCCTTGATCATCATGAACATCCCATGAAATTTCTTTCTCATTGCTATCATCAAACTTTTCGATAGTGACTTCTTCATTGAAGTCATGACCCATGTATCTCCCATGAGTAAGATGGGAACGTGTGGGAGCTCCATTTGTGAAACGGAAGAACTGTTGCGACAGAGTTTCACTGTTAGCAGGGGTCATTCCAATCATAGATTTCACAAGGCTACCCAGTAGAAATGTCATTCTGGATAAAAACCGACCTAACATTACTTCAACTTTAGCATGGACCTAAAAATACATAATTAAAGAGGGAATCAGCTATTAGCACAAAAAGGATATGAAAAGAAGGATGGAGTATTTAAAAAGGTCAAAAAGTAGAACATGACGTACCTCGGGATCACAAGAGGAGGGGATATTCACATCCATCCATTGATTGAACCCTTCAATTCCACCAAAATAGTTGTAGTTCACTGCACACTCATTGACTACAAGTATGGAAGAAAAAATCAAAGTGAAAACATGAGTAACTATGAATATTGACAAGGAAATGACATTAGGCATAGCACAAAGTAAAGTTGCCACCTGCTTATACTATATGTGCCAGGTACATAAGGCATAAAAAAAGAACACACATATTTCACAATGCGTATTGACTGATAAAATGCCATCAGACATCATAACAGTAAAGTTGCCACCAAGAATACAATATATTTGCCAGGAAGATAAATCATAAATTATCATATAAAAATAGCAAGCCTACTAAAACACATAAAAATAAAGTTGCCAGTTGACTTAAACTAAAAATGCCCACTACATTAAATAAAAACAACCAAGCTCAAAAATCATTAAGGGCAAATAACATTAAAAAAATACATGGAAACAGATGCTACCTCAAGCCTGCCATACACTTTCCCATCTTTTGCATCTTCCTTCAAGTCAGCAGATACAACCTTTTCAATCGACTCATTCGACCAAGCTTCACAAGCAAACTTTTTCCTTGGGATTTGAAATGAGAAATTATCAAGACACACATGGTCAAGGTAACCTAGCTATAAAAATGATATCATGGAAATAACAAAAATATGTTAGGGGGTACATATAAATTAGCGAATAAAACAAGAAATAACAATAATGATATTATAGAAAACATTGTTAAAGGGTGAGCCCCGATGCGTACACACCATTAGGTGCACATGGTTGCCCTTATTATGCTTCCTACACATAAGTGCACCATAAAGTTTTTTAGACACTAACTTGTGGAAGTTTATTTTACTGGCTTCTTTGTACCTAGCCTATACAAAAGTGGAAATGCCATGTCATCCACATATAAAATAACATACGGAGCAAAAAAAACAGAAATGTACATATAGAAAGCATAACAAAAAGGCATTGCAAAAAGACACACATCATTATAGGGTAACATCCGTTACTGGCCCTGTAAGATGTCGTCGGGGCTAACACAACACAAATAAGGTACATAAGATACATCATCTTGAACCTAGGCCCATGTGTCTTCATTTCAGCCACATGTTCCCACAGATAAGTAACCTTGGATTGGAGTCCACCAATATCAGGAAACAACCATGCAAAGATCTTATTCTCGCATACGATATAGGAATGGGGCCTTTCAGGACACCCAAGGTGCAGAACACCAATGCCTCATCAAGCTTAATCCTACCCCTGCCTAGAATCACCAAAGTTTGGCTACCGGAGTCATAACGATGACCAAACTAGAGACAAATATTGTTATCCGGATTGACACATGAAATGTAATCCATCGATCTAAAACTCATTTGGATAATTGCATTTTTCTATTCATCAGCGAATTTTTCGTATAATAAGACTAGGGACGCAGGGGATGCCCTATTCCGGTTCATATCCTAGAAAAATACATGGCACTAATTAGAATATGATGGCACAATTTAATAAAAATGCATGTATTGGAAGAACAGTTAACATACTACGCAATGTGTAGAAAACATCAGAGAAGAAAAATAAAGGAGCACTACCCCCTCTTCCGCGGCAAAGGAACCATCTTCTGCTTTGCGCTTTTTTGGAGGCATCGATCGAAAACCTATACAAGATGAAAAGTGATAAATGCATTAAACAAAAATGCCAACCATAATATGTTATACTAACCATGTAATGTAAAGTGCCATCATTATTACATTAAACTAACCATGTAATCAGAAAACCAAAATTACACAAAATACCAATTGAAAACACAAGAAATTCATGATGTGTGGAAAAAATGCCAACAGACAATATAATCGACTGTCACCATAACGCCTATAACAAATGTGGAATGACAAATCCTGCAGCAAATCGCACTGCATGCATACAAATATGTGATTCAACACACTGACTACACAAATCCTCTGCAGTAAGATATTAGTCCGATAGAAACAGAGCATGTACCACATGAAAACCTCTATGACGATGAGCATGATTTCCGAAAAATGATAGAACCTAAACCCTAGTGAGAAAGTCAATTACACAACCGCCTAGCAGTTCGAATCATATAACTATCGCGAGGCCCTCAAATCCACAGATCAACAAATACGAAGAGGGCACGCGTGAATGGATACTAGAAACAGGGACGGAATCGACACCCACAAATCCGAACACACCAATACGAAATCTAGCCATGGAAACACAAAACGGAGTTCGAATCGCAGTAGACTATCGCTAGAAACACAAATTAGTCTCACATTTCGGACGAATGGATGGATTTCTTCATTGATTCCGTACAGAATAGTAACACACGCGAGGAAAATGCAGGACGGAAAGAGGGAGGAGAGGAAATATCTCAACTATGACGAGCGGCGGGCCTCTGCGCAAGAAAAACACAGCGGGAACTACGCCGGCGACCGTCGCAATAGGAGGGGATGGGAGAGGCGACGAACTCGGAGAGTGTAAGCCGGAGGAAGTAACCGCAACGATGATTTGTACGAAATTTCTAGGAACCGTCGCGCAATGGGATTAACGAGCGAACAACACTGTCGACCGGCTCATGTCGTGTCCATGTGAGTTCAGCGGAGCGACGCTGAGCAGTTCCACGCCACGTCGGATCCCACGTGGCACACGCGGGTACACCAGGCCAGCGATGAAGCTCTGCGAACACTAGCGATTGCGTCGTCGCTCCACGGTGCAAGATTCAACACATTCGCTCCTTAGATTTTAGGGATTTTTAGCGGGACCTACTTCTCCGATACAAGCCGCCCTTGGTGTGCAATTGAACAGACCACCACCGGGGCTAAAGCTTCTTCTGACCATACAAGATGCATCTGACCAAGGTAATACTACTGTAAGTGGTTTTGCTTGCAAAACTTGGTTCAGTAAAAGAAGCAAGCACACTACTTCGGTCAGCACTACCAGCGGAACGGGTTGTGCTTCTTGAACTCGGCCAGGACGTCGGCGACGGATCCAGCCGCGGCCGCGACGGTCACGAGGAGGCACACGGCGCTGAGCGCCTGGAGGAAGAGCCACTTGGTGCTGCCCCGCGGCACCCGGTGCTGCGCCATGTACATCTCCACGGGGAAGTACACGGTGAGCGGCCAGAAGGAGATGGCCCCGATGAGCCCCACCACGGAGCCGAAGAAGGGCATGAGCATGGACACGGCGGTGGTGACGCACACGTACGCCGTGCGCCAGGTCAGCCGGAGCGGGCACACGGCGATGCGGAGCCGCGTGGGCCAGAGCGTGACCTCCTTCGTGGCCACGAACGCGCTGTCGGGCCAGGCCGCGGCGGCGCGGAGCTCGACGTAGGCGAAAATAGGCTGGGTAATGACCTGGTACGTGCCAATGAGGTGGACGGCGACGGCGGCGTTGGCTACGTCCAGCAGCCAGAAGGGCTCGTAGAAGCCAAAGCCCGTGAGGAGGTTGTCTGGCGCCCCGTCACCGAACGCCGCGTACCCGACGCAGCCGCAGAGGAGGTAGATTATCGTCGTCGCGGCCACGCTCACCGCCGTCGCCTTCTTCATCACCTTCACCTCAGACGGCGACGCCGCCTTTAACGTGTCCTGTAATAACACGCGTAAGGAACAGATCATCAAACAAAACACATGTACGGCAATAAGCGACGGCAACAGATTAACAAGGACGGGTTAATAAATCGAGATATCTGGAATGGATGGCGACTTGCCTGGATCTCGAGCAGGACGATAGAGAACGCATAGGCGAATGCCATGTTCCCAAACGCCTGAAGGCTGCGCCAGAGTTTCTCCATCACGGTGATACTTGTGCCGGCGGCGCTGATGCCGACGGCGACGCCGGTGAGGCTGCCCTGGATTCCACCATTAGCTGCAATTTTGTGCAAATTAACGTTAGCATTCGCAAGTCCAACAGAGATATATCTACGCGTCTAAATGCACTATCCATTCCACGCGGGTACGTACCAATAATCTGGGCGATGCCGAGGGAGATTCCGATGGTGGAGTAGCTGAAGGACATGACGGTGGCGAGGGTGGAGAGCCACCACATACTGTCCAGCCCAGGGATCTGCGAGAAGGCGATCTCCATGATGCCGTAGATGGCAATGTACGGGCTGATGGAGCTGTGGCACACGCTCTTGTGCCCTTCCTTGTGGAAGCAACCCGCCCTCTTGATCGCGCTACCAACACGAAGCAGAGCAAAAATCGTAATGATTTATTTGCCAAAACGAAAAATAAAAGACAAGAAGTCGTGGTGGAGTGCGATTTAGTCCTGTGAGGTCGTACAGCATACTGGAGGAGGCGGCGATGGTAATGCCGATACCGATGCCGAAGAGGTTGGCGAACTGGATGGCGCCGCAGAGCTTCACCTTGGAACCGCCAAGGGTGGCGTGGACGGCGGCCATGTAGGTGCGGTTGCGCGGGCCGGACACGGGATCGCCGGAGCGGTAGCACTCGGCCAGGAGCGACGAGGTGTAGTAGATGACGGCAGCGAACAGCGTCATCACGCCAGGGCCGCCCACCCAGCCCAGCTGCGCCACCCCCCACGCCAGCGACAGTACGCCGGAGCCCAGCACCGTCGTGATGATGTGCGCGGTCGCCGTCCACGCCGTTCCCGTGCGCCGCGGCCGGCCGTCGTCGTCGAGGTCTTCGCCGCCGAGCCGCTGCTGCTTCGACAGCTCCATGGCGGGGGACATGGTCGCCGGAGAGAGACTAGGAGGATTGGTACGAAATGGAATGATGTGTATTTTAGACGGCAGGATTCGAGATTTAAAGAGTTTTGATGCTGCTTATTAACCTTTGTTATAAAGTATAGTAAGATTTTTTTGGTGGCCTAAATAGTCTACCAAAACATCTTATGATGCTTGCTTTTACTCTGAATGTGGGCCATTGGGTCTACATCGATCGGATGGTTTATTTTTAACCGTCACCGGTAGAAAAACAAGCATTAGAATTGTTAGATTCGCGACAAACAAATAACGAAGAACGAAAAAGAAATTGCAGCAAGGGGACACAGATTTAACGTGAAAAAACCTGTCCAACAATGAGAGGAAAAAACCATGGACGCCAGTCAACGAAACTTCACTATAACGGGGAATGTTTACACAACGCCGGGATTTTCACCAGATACAACTTATCCCAGTCGGCGGCTTACAAGATGTATATATAACGGTTGAAACCTAGGTCTTCAACGACCCGTATCGTGGGGGTGGCGCACCTCCCAGACATCCCTGCTGCACTCGGCTCAAGCCTCTAGCGACGGGTCTCGGTCCGCTCGTCAGAAGTTAGCCTCCTTAATGAAGTTTGGGTCATATTTAACAAGAATCGGCACTCAGAGTCGACTTTGATTAAAAAACAACTGGCGGAGGAGTAGTTACCTAGGTCGTTATAAAGAGAAAAAGACATCTAGGAGAAAAAACCATGCAAGAATGGAGTCGTTTTGCTTCGTATAGACCGACTTCGCCTACACCTCTAGGTTTACACACAAAACGACTTCATGGTTATGTGTTTCGGAGTCGGCTACATAACGAAAGCCGACTAAAATATCAACATCTCACTACATCAGGTCCGAGATCAAGTATATTTGGTCGACTTCAAAGAGGATGATCACCCGAATCGCAAGTGAGGTATCAGTGCCGATACTCTAGCAAGGAAAGAGAGTCCTTCCATGATGAAGGAAGCATGGAAGCATAGTTCCTACTTATAATGTAAACTTGTGATGTGGATGATGTGTTGTTATTTTTGTGAGTAATGAACTTGTGATGTGAGACATGGTGATGATCATGTAATATTCATTAAAAAAAGTTATATATTTAAGGATAAACTGGTTTATAAAAGGAATATGTGTCCAGATTTAGACATAGGCTTCAAACAAACTCTAAGAATTCGGAGTTGGTTTATGCAGCCAAACCAATTGGGGTACTCCTTTCGATCCATATTACTTGACTTAAATTTATCAGAGGTAGTATTTTCTTGAATGGCTTCAAAACCATACCAAATAAGATTAAGTATTACTACATCCGTTCTAAAATATAAGACTTTTTAGCAGCTGAATTTAAACTGCTCGAAAAGCTCACATTATTGGAATGTAGTAGCTCCAATCCACTAGAAGCAGTAGGCAATATGATAGAGAATATAGTTCCAGAACTGGCATAAAGTCGTATTCTGTCCTAGTGTATCCAATAATCTATTTTCTTAACCATGGTGCTCACATATTATAAAAAAAAATGTTTCACACCCACGTGAACATTCTCGCAATGACGCGGACGGGCGACTGACCATGCGTCATAAGGGACTATACTTCTTACTATCAAATGAATCGAGACGTAAAGTTTTTTGCGTTTTCGCGAAAAAAGGTGACATGATTCCTTCAAAGTGTGTGACATGTCATTTGATCGAACGGTCAGCAGGTTTCACCTGGAGGTGCTTGTCCGCTTACGCACGATAGGAGTCCAATTATGTCGGCCCGTCCGATTATGGCGGTGGCGCCTTCAAGTACTCCATCCGATCCATATTAATTAACTCAAATTTGTCTAGATTCGAATGTATCTAGCACTAATACTTAACTAGATACATAAGTTTCCAGATGAATTTAAGTCAACTAATATGGACCGGAGGGAGTAGCACCTTTCCTCCCCGTAGGGTGTCGCGGATAGCTCCAGTCCACTCTATCTTGATTGGCGAGGGAAACCCTAGGTTGAGTGCACTGGGCCGGATAGCTTCCCTTCCCGAAGGTGCTGTTTTGGTAATGGGCGATTTGGGGTGCCAGGAGCAGCGTATCGGTGGCGGGTCATCCTCGTATCGTCGATTCGCCGTCTTTTTCATTTCTTTTCCCTTTTGGCTATGTTTTAGTTGCTGCCCAAGCATTTTCGGTTGGTTAAACTCTTCCATCAGGTGATTGCTTTTTTCATAAATCGGGGCGAATACGTCGGATAAAACAGAAAAATTATTACAGGAAGTTATCACGCCGTGCTTTGAACTGGTGGCAGTAGTCCTATCCAATTGCCCTCTTGATAAACATGGCAATATTTCCTCTTTGAACCGCCTTTTACATCTGTAACCAAAAATAACACAAGTACTACCAATGTGGATCACATTTTCCCACTACTTATTAGAAGGAGGTTCTACGAAATGGTTGAGGACATGCAAAGTCGTTGTTGAGGTAGCACCTTTCAGTAGGCCGCAAATAGGAACACCATTTCACCTGAACTGTGCCCAGTGCCCGGCCACGTAGTACCACACCGTTCAGGTCGCTGGCGGCCACGTACTGCATCTCGGAGCTGGACACTCACGATCCAGCGGTCGCTCCGATGTGATGCTACGTGAACGAAACACTGACGATTTCCATGACACCGGAGACGATGGTTGGCCGCTTGACCCCGTTCCCAAGTAGTCAATCATGGCGATTAATGTATCGTCCTCTTCTTTCGCTCTCAGACACATGCCTATTCTGACTCCCCTGTGGTGCCGTGCAGGCCAGGCAGCACTAACCGAAGATCATCGAGGGGGTACAAATTCCGTGAGAATCATTTCGGTTTGCTTTTGCTGTCAAGGCATCTGGGGAAGCAGCGGCGGAGCTTGAGCATAATTAGCGAGTGGCCATCGCTTAAAGGAGAGCGGATAGGGGTGCGATTATTTCTACCTACTTGTTTAGACGTCTGCTACACTAGCGTGCGGTCAATCGGGTACTTTCTCAAACAGATCGCAATGGGCGTGCTTGGATCGCGTGGGGACATGTCGTCCTGCCCTACGCATAAAGGTCTCTGCCCTTGGGCTGTAAACAAGTCAGTCGATCCGATGCAAAGGTGAAGATCGTGCCGGACGACCGAGAGTTGACTTCTTACTATGCTTTGGCCTCGATCTGGGCATTGTTTACTGGAGTGATTTACAGCCGTATTTTTAGGCATCTTAGAGTATTGCAAGAAACACGAGGTTCATGGATCATTTTTTTTTATCGTGAAGGGGCTGCCAGCAAACGAAAAGCTAACATAGTAACATACCACTATACTACTCTGAAACCAACAACGCGACAACCAAGCCAAGTTCCATGGAAAATTGCATGAATGCCATTGCGCTTTACTAGCAGCATTTCTTGTGCCAGAGCCGAGAGGCCCCCCTCGACATGAATTGCCAGGTGGCGGGCCCTGCGTTTGCAGGCGAAGACGACATCAGCGCGCGCGACCCTGCGTCAACAGGTGGGCCAGAGCAGAGCGACACGGGATCCACAGTTCCACCCTGCAATCATCTCTGAAGCGATGGTGCATCTGGAACGGGAACACCGTCGACCCACGAGCTGGCCATTTTGGTCAGCGGTCCAGGCTCCACTTTTCCCGTCCTACCGCCTACGTACGGGTACGTTGGTCCCCTGGAGTATGTGAAATGGTCTCCGGCAGGTGATCGCACAGCGGATAGCGTGGTGCCGCTGCCGCCCACGACGGTGGTGTGGTGTCTGTCCTGCGTCCAACACCACGAAGATAACATTTTTTTTTTTTGACTTGTCATTCTCACCTGATCTATCTCTGCCTGAAATCAATGCTTCGTTTATATTTCCATGACTTTGTTTTGTCCTTTTACTTTCTCTTGTCCACTGGAAATTGAGTTGGTAGTTAGTATAAATGTCTCCTGAACGGATTGTGTATCCAAACTAAATATAGCGACACTATTATCCATCCTTTCTTTACTTTCTGTTACTTGGGCACACTTCATTTTCTGTGCACAAGTTATAGGATGCTAGTGAGTAATACATGGACTGTAATAACTAGGACTAGTCTGTTCTGATACTAATATGGGTTGTTTTGATTTTATACTAATATGGTTTATTTTGATTTTATACTAATATTATGGTTTATATGTAACTTATTTTGAAGGAGTTCGGACAAATGTTCTCTGATGACTGCCTCAAGAGGTTCCTAGAACAACCTATTAAGGCTGTTGTCAACTGCAACAGGCCCTGCCATTTGAGAGGACAACTTGACCAGATACCAGAGAGGCAATGAGTGATACTCAAAACTGTTTACAATCGGAGGGAAAATTCCGATACAATTTTGTTGGTCATATGCACATGCAAGGTGTTGCTCTGCATATACATATACTGCATGCATAATGTACTAATAATATTGTAAACCAAAAAAATCTTACAGGACAAGAGAAATAGGGCCAAAGGCAATTCAGAACTCCAGGGCTCCGCCTACAAAATGATGACACGACGGGCAAAATGGGCACTAGCTCAACAATTACACTGAAGTTATCCCTACAAAAAAGTTAGTGTGTTTTACTTCCAGGTTGCATGCGTGCTACGCGTAAGAATATGTATGTAACCCGACCAGTGACCAATCTGTTCTGACAAATAGACTAGTGGCTGGGAACTGGGAATTCAAGCATTTGACCTGCAAAGGAGTATCTAAAATCAGCGAAATCCTTAAGAAGCTGGTCCATATTTGTAGAATCAATCTAGATATTCATTACTATTGTTTTTCATCATGAAGATGCATGTGCCTTTATGTGATCATAACAGCAAACAAAAAACTCTCAAAAAAAAGGGAAAACGACAAGTGAACAAATGTAAGACCTTATTCATGCTATACAAAAGAAGCGACTGATTTGAAGCCACCCTCGTTGATGTGGCTGGCTAGAGAGCTGTCACCTGTCTTCACTATCTTGCCGCTTTCCTGCACGTTACCAATCAGAACCATTATCAGTGATAATACATGCCCTTTATCTTAGAAGTTCAAAAAAAAGTACTGGAAGGATTGGCAAGGGGCCAGCAATATTTTGATCAGTTTGGTAAGATTACATGAGTGAGCTAGTTCATGTTTGCTACATAAGTTACAATCATCTTTAGTGGAGTTCCTTTATCAGCAAGTGTTGTCATTGGGTTGAATGATAGAGTGGGAAACAGTTACTTTCAAATGTGTAGAACCTAGTGATACCATAGGTCTTCACCGCTTGATTAAGTAACACTACATACAAAAAGGCACTAGACACAAGCTCAATCTACGGACTCTTCTCTTTCACACTACTCACTGAAATTGCACATACAGCTAAAATGATCAGCTAATTCAGGGTCCAAATAATCTTTCATGAAACAAAATAGATGAATGCTTAAATTAGATGCATTTGAACAGACAAATGTACAATAGTCTATCAAGTGCAAAAACTCTACAAAATAAGCACGCATTTGCACTTACCATGATGTGAACATAGCTTGGCTTAATAAGATCCAAAAGTCGTTGGTAATGTGTAATCATCAGAACAACTCCTTTTTTGAACAAGAAATGGAAATGGTACCTTATCAATTTGTGGCAAGAGTAGGTATCTTTGACCCCAACCACAGCGTGGGCAGGCCCAGTCAAAGGTAGCAAAGGTAGTAAGTGCAGCCACCTCGGGCGGAAAAAGGGGGGAGCTCCCCGTTCCTGGTTCTCCTGTAGCTGGATTCCCCGGAACCACACATCCGTTACGGTCGTTCATTCTATTCAAAAAATCTCCGTTCCAAATTGTTTTTCGTTGGAAAAACCAACGCCGACGTCAAGATCAGTCTCCTTTCTCTTTTCGGGAGCAGAGCTGAAAAAGAAGTAATAGGTAGGGATGACAGGATTGGAACCCGTGACATTTTGTACCCAAAACAAACGCGCTACCAAGCTGCGCTACATCCCTTTTCCAAATTGTTGTACAGTATCATTGTACAAAACCCCTGCCTTGTTTTCCACATCGTAATTTTTTCCTCCATCTATATACAACTTTCTTGTCATTTCTTCTTTTTGGAGTTTTGGGGAGTCAAGAGCCCATTCACTGCATGAGCTACGTCTTCAAGTGCATCAACATCTAATCCTGAATCAATCTCATCGAGGAGGGCTAAATCAGCCCCAACGACCTAATTTTAAAACCATCAATAAGAGCTGGAAATTTATTGATGAAGTACACAACCAGATAGATAAATTATGATTCCTGGTAAAAAATATTCAGCAAGCATTATCTCTGTAAAAGAAAAGGATGTATGCCATAGGCCTATGCAAGAAAATGTTGCTGATATTGTTAATAACACACAATACCTAACAAGTCTCAACAAAACAAGGACACTGGCATACTGCATATAATAATGGATATACAATACAACATTAGAGGAAAGAAAGGCCTAATAAATCTCAAATGCACACACCACTGATAGGTCTTGCCATCACATTTACACTCATATAGAGCTGAAAATGTATGTAGACACAAACACACTGGCAGATAAATCTAGAATGAATTCATTGAATACGAAAAAATAAATGGAAGAGTTTAACTCAATAGTTCTTTACAGCAAAAGAAGAGACTGCAGGTAAAGCCAACAGATACATTTTTCTGAGGTCCTAAATAATTAACTCCTTAAAGCTCTGCGATATTATGCCTGCAATATGATTTTTTTGTTGAAATTTCAGCCCAGATTCATGTTAAGACTAAAGCACTAAATTTGTAATGTATGGACATGCTTAGATACAAAGTATTTGTGGAGCTGTGAAGAAATACCACGGTTTCCAAAACAAATATGGTAGTATAAAGGTCATATCGGTATTACAACAAGCCCAGTGAATCAAACGGGGACTGTTTTTCTTGAACTGCTTATCAGATGGACTGATTGAACTCATTGATTTGTGTATATTGAACAAGGTGTCTAATCTCACAAAAATTTATTTGGTCCGGTTTAGAATTGACTAGTGAAATAACAAAACTTGCCAATTCAGCTTTTCTTAATTGTCAATGACTACTTGACCTAAAAGCTACTTTTTTCAACAACATACCGTATTAAATATTATGATTTCACATACTTAATTTTGGCTAATCTACAGAGAACTTTTTGGCACCATATTTCACAGGTGATACAACAAAATGAGATATTTGAATATGGTAGCATATAAATGATGTAACAGACAAATTAAGGTGTCTTATGGCTTCGGTAATCTTACAGAAAGTTGCAGTATCTCATTGCGCTTTCTTTCTCCACCACTAAATCCTTCATTAACATTACGATCAAGGATCTTTGGTTCCATCTTTAAGGCCTCGACTTTTTGTGATACAACTGAATAAAACTGCGTGATAAAGCAAACATATGTCAGATTTGTACTTATCTCAGAAACTAGCAGCTAGCAACATACAACACTGTACTATTCTCTTGCATGATAAGTGTGAAACTTTTGGCGACTTATACAGCAGCTATAATGTTCAAACCTCAAGAGGACCCAAAGCTGGGAGACCATCCTTCTCTCTGCGAGCATTTAATGCCATGAGAAGAAAATCATAATTGCTCACTCCAGGAATCTCAATAGGCGCTTGGAAGCTCATAAAGAGACCTGCAAGAGATCTTTCCTCTGGCTCCATGTCAATCAAGTTCTCACCCTTGAAGAGAATGGTACCACCAGTTACCTCGTAATGTGGATGGCCAACAAGTACCTGTAACACAAAGACACAACGGCCGACAGCAAGGAACATGGTCAATTTCCCATAGTTTAATCAGGACATCTAAGAAACGTGAACATGAGAAGCGATTTAATTTAGTTGCATGACTGCCTTGGCAGAACTTCTCACACAATTTGCAATGCTCGCGTTACATAACTAAGCTCATTGAATACTTAAGAGTTGATGTTACGAGCCCTACAAGTTCAAGATAACAAGCTGGAGTATCCTGTATTTTGGTTGGTTACTTTAGCAAGGAAAAGAGCACCCGTGTTTCCTTTAATAGTTTAGATTTTGCATGATGTCAAAACAAACATCGTTGAATGGATTCATTAAAGTATTTTCAAACTCCATAGCAAAGTCAGTGTTTGCCTGGAGCACTTTGAAGGAAGTGTTCAACTGGTAGTCTTTTGATACTCTGCTTAGGAATTTAAGATGATCTGTTATAGAAGTTTTGTCTGTCACTCTGTTGAAAAAAGGTCTATTACGTATATATGTTCTAGCAGGGGAGTTAGTTCAAGTGATTGGTGGGTGCTGTTTTATTACAGAATGGCTCCGATTGCTCACTGCATTGCTGGCTCTTTTCTAGTCCAAATTTCTTCTAGATTTGGCACGTATCCAAACAAGAGACATTAAAGGCATAACTCTCACATAAGATCCATAGCCCTAAAAATAAGGGGATGTTTAGTTTGAGTACTCGCCTCGTCCATCATGAACTGGTCCACCAATAGATGATCCATCAAATTTGGTTTAGTGGTCAATTCTTCATTTCATACTTAGCTTACATCCTTATACTCATGAGTTACGAAGGACGAGGTGGAGATGGGCTAAATCCATTAGATTTCTCAAAACCAAGCAAGGGACCTAGCATTGAATGGACCATTCAACATTTGAATATTTGATTGCTCAAAGCAAATGTTGAGTAACACCTAAGATCCCAATCCAGCTGCCCCATGCAAATAAAATGGCAGATTTTTTTATTCAAGATCCCATTGAAAGGCAAGCACTCAGATTGATGGTAATCTATCCTGAAAACTGAACTGCAGTCTTGATTTTGCCATTTTGGTCCTTTTGATCCTAATGAAATGACCTCCATTTTTTAGAGGAACCTCAAAAAGGCACATAAATGTACGCAGCCAACAATTTCTCAGTGATTTTCATGGTAACAGTCGAGACAAATGTGGACAGATGAGGAGTAGGGCCTAACCTTTGTGAGGGTGCTCTTGCCGGAGCCGTTCTTCCCCATGATCGCATGAACCTATTGTCATACGCAGATAGAAAACACAAGTCAACACCCCAAACCTTACAGAATACAGCCCCAATCCAAGCGAGCCGCTAGCCCTTCCAGACCCACACCAGATAGCAACACGAACCTCGCCCTCGCGGATGGTGAGGTCGACGCCTTTCAGGATCTTCTGCCCGGTATCCTTTACGGAGGCCGTAAGCCCGTGTACCTCGAGAAGGAGCTTCCCGGCGGACTCGGGCGCCGCGGCGGAGGCCGCTCGCGGGCAGCGCCTTGGCCGCACGGATATGGAGCTCAGCGGAAGCTGGCGGCGGATGATGGGGCGGGATGAATACGGTGAGAAGACAGGGGAGGAGGAGGAGAGGGCCGCGGCCGCGGCGGCGAACGGCGGTGCCATGGGAAGGTCGGCGAGGGGGCAGGTGATGCGCGCCTGAAGATGGCTCGTTCGTGGGGCAGGCTGTGGTATGCTACATGATTCCAGTCATCTGGGCCGTTCATTCTACTTCAAGGGACAGGATTGAAGCTAGCTCATCATCTTGCTCCCACCTGGCAACATATATGCATATTACACCCTTCGAATTTTTTCGATTGCCGCACATGATCATACAGTTCAGACCGCCCCAAAATTGGCACCATATTTCTAGAAAGCCATAAAATTACACAAAAAAATCACAAATATGTGGCTCTATATATGCATAAAAATGGTCTTCACATTTTTATTTTATGCAGATCACGCCTCACAAAATATGTCCATGAAAATTTAGACATGAATACTAGACATCTATATGCGCTTGTATTTGTTTAGAATTTTCTAATGTAAAAACAAAGTTTTCGAAAAGAAAAAAAAACTCAGGCTCCGTAGCCCGAGCTCTATTGAACTTTCCGAGTTCTTGTTCGGCTATATTAGGTGAGCACAGGCTATGTCTTCTGAGTCGATGATAAACTTTTTCTGATAATGGATGGATCATCCTCTCAATTTTGAAAGAAAAACCATGATGCTCCAAAAAGCCTCTCACGAGTCCATGACAGATTTTCCCCATCTTGAACTACAACCACAGCAACACTAGCCCACATCCCCAATCCCTCGCATCCGCCTTCCCAGCCACAAATCCACGAAGGGAAACACTACACATCCATCGCATACGCATTACCGTTACACTGCTGAAACTGAAACTGCACCAACCAAACGCCACCCGATCTCTGAAAAGAAAAACAGAGCATCCCAACAGCAGTAGCGGAGATGCTCCTTGCTCGCGCCTCCCCCAGCTTCCTCCCCTCCACCTCCTCCTCCCCTACCCCGTCGTCGCAGACGCTACCGCCGTCCGCGTCCTTCGGGAGGAGCCAGCGCAGCGGCGGCGCCCTGACCGCGGCATCACCACACTGCGCCGTCAGACGGCCCGTGATGGCGGCGGCCGCGGCGGCAGTCCCGGCAGCGAAGCTGGAGGACGCCGAGGCGCTCATCGACTCCGTCGAGACCTTCATATTCGACTGCGATGGTGAGTGAGAGATAAGATCGATCGCCCAATGTCTGCGTGTTTCCTGGAGCTTTCCCGGATTGATTGGCTCTCTTGTTGCCGTCGTGGTGCTTAGGGGTGATCTGGAAGGGTGACAAGCTGATCGACGGCGTGCCGGAGACGCTCGACCTGCTCAGATCAAAGGTCTGCGGTGAACTGTAATGGCTTCTGATAGATTCGCAGATTGGTTTATCTTCTCAGACTCGCCATGGATTTCTGTGCTGATTTCATCAAGGGGTGCAGGGCAAAAGGCTGGTGTTCGTGACCAACAATTCGACCAAGTCGAGGAAGCAGTACGGGAAAAAGTTCGAATCGCTCGGGCTGAGTGTCAACGAGGTATTTGTTCCTCTCATTAGCTGTTGTTCTGCATTGGTCAACAATTTCTTCTCCTGCTAATTGAGGCCTGGGGCGATGATGAATATACAGGAAGAGATATTTGCATCGTCCTTCGCAGCTGCTGCGTACCTGGAGTCCATCGACTTCCCCAAAGATAAGAAGGTAAAATGCATCTTCGTCAGCCTCTAACAACTCACCATTCTTAGAAGAAAATGTGGCCGTGTCGCTTCCGTGCACATGATGTAGCACAGAATTCAAGCGCAAAGTTGACATTTCTATGGTTCAGGTTTATGTGATTGGAGAGGAAGGGATTCTCATAGAGCTGGAGCTGGCTGGCTTTCAGCACCTTGGTGGACCAGTATGTAACAACGAGTACTCCTTTCTTTGTGAAATTCATGATGAAATAACAGACGCAAAATCATGTTTTCCCTTTAGCATGTTAGCAGTTTGTGGTTTAGCCAATGTTGTATGCAAACCAGCATCTACTGATTTGAGTTAGTGAGACGTTGGACAAACTTTACACACCTTAGATAATATCGGAAGTGTTCGTGCAGACAGACGGTGACAAGAAGATAGAGCTGAAGCCTGGCTTCTACATGGAGCATGACAAAGATGTCAGTATGATCTTGTTCCTCTGCTGGTTGGCAGCAAAATTAGTATGCGATGATGCAGTAACAATATTTGGGTTTGTCACAGGTTGGAGCAGTTGTGGTTGGATTCGATCGCTACTTTAACTACTATAAAGTTCAGTAAGTACCTTCTGCTCGTCTCCTGGGGCATAACTAACGCAGACCAAAAAAATGTATATATATGGTTCGATGTAAATGGCTCAGTTAAGACTTTGATAGGATTGTAGAAAGTATTTGGTTGCATATTTCCATAATCTACTCATTTGATTTAACACGTGCAAGAGCAAGACCACATGTTACTATTCGTAATCTACAAAAGTCTGGTGTCAACCATTTCACATATGTAAACTTGCCACTAATTTACTTCGCAAGGTACGGAACACTCTGCATACGCGAGAATCCTGGGTGCCTTTTCATTGCAACAAACAGGGACGCTGTCACCCATCTAACTGATGCCCAAGAGTGGGCAGGTTAATCAGGCATTCCTACTCTTTCAACATATCGTCGAGAGATACATACCATCGTCCCTTGGTCAAATCATGAAATTTTGCCTTGCTCAGGTGGCGGATCAATGGTCGGCGCTGTTCTTGGTTCAACCAAACAAGAACCACTCGTCGTTGGGAAGCCATCGACATTCATGATGGACTACCTGGCAAAGAAGTAAGGATAACTGTCCCAGCAGCAGTACTCCAGCTCCATGAATCCGTTTACGAAAATCTGCAAGAAATAATGTTGTGAATCAGATTTTACCTTTATTCTTTGATGGCAGGTTTGGAATCACAACATCTCAGATATGCATGGTAGGTGACCGTTTGGATACCGATATTCTGTTTGGGCAAAATGGAGGCTGCAAAACTCTTTTGGTTCTCTCAGGTATCATTGATCATAGTATTCACCCTGAACCCATAGCACTTGCTCTGCCGATTTTGCATCAGCACTAAGATTGGTCATTTGCCTCTTCAGGTGTGACTTCTGTGGAGACGCTACAGAGCCCCAACAACACGATCCAGCCAGATTTCTACACCAACCAAATTTCTGATTTTCTCACCCTCAAAGCAGCAGCAGTATGAACAAATATGTGAACAACTGTTTTACCTGGGGGAGGGCCCTTACTTTTGTATAGCAACTAAGAGATAACAAGGATTGTTTTTCTCTTTCACGTCAATTTGTAACCGCGAGACCAGATGTTTATATGCAAGTATGTACATCATTAAGTGCACGCATATCAAATGGGTACTGCTGCCTATTTTCCTTGGCTCAAGATTAACAATAAATAAACAGAAGATCTATGGCAACCAAATATGCCTGGTTAAGCTTGAAATGCATACTGAGCAATTCAAATTGACGACCAGAAATGTGACCAAAGAACAGGACATACAGAGGGTAAATATGATCTCAGGGCAAAAACTGGCGAATGGAGCAAGTAACATCACTGACTCTCATGTTGCTTATGAAAAAAAATCATGAAGAGAAGTTTTACTGTTCTTATCTTACCTCTAACATTGCTAGCAACATAGTATAACTTGGTCTCAGATCATGTACCCAGCAATCTTATAGCAATTTTAAAGATGATATTGCTAGTGGGATTCAATAAATTACTAAACTATAGAACAGCAATTTATGTGTATGTTCTGTACAAAATGATACTTCTATATACAGAATGTCAAACACAGATTATCCGATCTGGTTTCCACTCTCTGATCTCAACCAAGAAGTGCACACAAAAGCACACCATGAGAATTTCATTATATCAGTAAAAACAAGAAGAATGCACTGTACAGATGTTAAGAAAAGCTGAGCCTAATGACAAAATTGCATGATGAAGTCTATACAGTTTCAGTTGTACATGTGCCTTTATTTTACTGATTTCTTTAAGCTGCTCAAGAATGTTAGCAAAGCTTCCTTCACATTTTGGCCCTTTGTCTGCCTCGCTTCTTGTGATGTGACACGCAAGCTCTCAAGACCACGGCCCAGGGAGGCAATCATGGGAACAGAAGGTGCAGCCGCGGCGGCACACTCAATCCCATCACCATGCTGCACGAGAACAGAACATGCAACCATGCTAAAACCAAATGTTGCCCAAGGAGTTATTCTGAAAGGCCGGTTGTGCCTCCTCTTTTGCATTATTTCATAGAATGATGTCCGCATCGCCAACACACTAGTTCCCTGTGCTGATGCTATTACAGTGTGTGTCACAGATCGAATCTTCTCTGCTGAAACGGTGAACTGTAAAGCGGATGACTTTGAACTAGCACTAACAACCCCATGAGAGAGGAGCTTGCTTAACACAACTGCTGCATGTCTTTGCAACTTCATTATGCCATACTTCAAAACCACTGGAGTTTTATAGGGAACCAACTTTAAAACAGCAGAAGCCTGAACAGTTTTTGACAGAGAAGAAAAACCAAGAATTGCTGTTCCTCCTGCACCAACTGCGACCACAGGTTTCTCAGCTATCCAACTCTTTTTATCAGTGCTGTCCAACGGCAGCTCAGTGCTGTCCAACGGCAGCTCAGTGCTATCGATGTCATTTTTTTTGCCGTAATGACTAAAGCACTTGCCAGCTAATTGTGTGATCTCTAAAGGAACAGGAGTGTTCCAGTGTCTCCTTATTCCAGCTAAGCAGCTGGCATCAACTACAGCTACCACAGAACCGAACTCCCGTATCTGACTTCTGAGTGCTTGAACAAGAAGAATGTGGCACTTCTCCTCAGAAGGGAGTTCTGCGAACTCCAACTTTTCTATACCAGTATGATTATTTCTGGTATCAATGCGGCACCTTCCTGAATTGTTTAAACATATTCTGAGAGCCTCTATTGCAATTCCAAATGCATAGACATCAGATAGCATTTCACTGCAAAATGGCTTCCCCTCGTGAACTTGAGTGAGCAGCATCTGTACAGAAGCCATAGCCTTCACGATTGCCGGGGTGTCGATAAATATAGCATAAAGATCGGCAAGCAAAGGGTAGACAGTCTGCGCAAAAAGTGGAGGCTCGTATCCGTGGGCTGGCTTAAATTCTGACAGACTGCACTTTGTAACAGTATTGGCAGAGATAGCTTGGGACAACAACAAGTTAGCAGTTGGAGCTAGCGACTTCAGGATCTGTCTTCCATAGTCATCAACAAGGCATATCTTCCTAACATGGGAGGTCGCTGTTGAAGTGGTACTCTGAGGGAGCAAGCAGCTACCCTGTAATTGCACACCAGAGTTATCATCCATGGCCTTCTGAGGGGGCGAGCAGCTAGTCTTCGAGTCCTGAGCTGAGCTATTGTCTGAACTATTTTCGTTGCTTGATCCATCCCCATTGCAGTTCTTTTCATACGGAGAGCCGAGCAAAAGAAAATGTGACTCTGTCTCCTCCGCGGCTCTCTTGGCAGCCAACAGGTGACCGTAGAACCCGACCCCGAAAATCTCCTGCAAGACCTGGCAAGCGGCAGATTTCACATATTGTTCTTTGCTCCTCTTCTCCGTGAGGCACCTCTTGATCACCTGGAATGGCGACGCCGGCACGCCGCCTGCTCCGCCATCCGCCAGGCACTCCTCCTCGATCCAAACGTCGTCGACCTCCGCGTGCGCGACCTGGGTGATCACGGCCTTGGGACGCACCGCCCTGATCAGATGACCGGCGTCCGCCGCGGACTGCTCGGACAGGTTCTGCGCCGCGAGGATGTAGATCAGGCCCTGCGAATCGGGTTCCCGGAGCGCCAAGACGAACTGCTTCGTCTCCTCCGGCACGGCGAGCGTCCGCACCAGCCGCACGGACGCGCTCAGGTCGTCCTCCTTCAGGAGAGCGGAGAGCGGCCACAGGCTTCGGAGGTACGAGAGCACCGCCGCCATGGGCGCCGCATCAGCGGGGTCCTCCGCCGGCGCTTCCGATCAAGCGGGAGGGCGGACTTGCCCTTTCCCCCTCTTATTATTCTTCTTCCCCTCGGGGCCTGATTTGGCGACAGAACGGGAAGCACCTTGGCCAATTCTGGTCCGCCGCAGCTCGCCGCCAGCGGCGGCGGTGGCTGAGATGGGGCGGCGGAGGAAAGCGCAGGGCTGCGGGAATTTGGGTGGCGTGCGACGTGACCTGCCCTAGGATTTTCTTTTTTCTTCCTTCGGTTTTCTTTTCTGTTTCTGGGCGCCCCGGACCCTTTCCAGACACCGTTCCTGCCACGGTCGCCCATCGGTCGGTGGACATGGTTGGGTTCAACCCGGAAAGACTTTCGACCTAGTAAGTCAAATCACCGAAACTTTAGCCACAGTTTTGACGTACTACTAGCTGAATGTCCGTGCGTTGCTATGGTTTTTTAATTTTTTTATGGTAGTATACGTCAAGTATAAATATATATGCACTGCTAATGGAATACAATACATGTGATATTATTTGTATGGTGACAGGGATCAATAGAGGTACCGCTTAGAAAGGCCTACCACAAATGCACGCTTGTAGAATGGGCACCTTTCAATGGTATAGTGCTAATGTAATCTCTAAAATGTTATTAGTCACTAATATTGAGATTTGAAATTATTAATCATCATTTAAAATCATTAAATGTTATTAATCATCATTTAAAATCTATAGGAGAAATTCTTTTAAACATAACGTCATGGTTCCAACTTTAAATTAATAAAACCCCGAACGGCTTGAGTATAGAGGTGCTGACGAACAACTTACAGGGAACCAAAAAACTATAAACATACAACAGAGACAAAAAGAAGCACATCTTGGAGATCTTGAAACCCTCCTATGCAGAGGATCCCTAAAGCAGACGCGTCGATAGAAGATAGCCAGGTGAGCAGGAAGAAATGCCATCACCAACTCCTGAGTAGCATGTTGAATCAGCAATCATCCTAGTCCACCTCCGAAGGGAAGTGGAGATGCTCACACTGAGCATGGATGGAACCTGAAGGGTAGGCATTGGGAGAAGCTGAAAGAACTATTGGCTTTCAAGCCGGAGCAAGATAAGAGTGAACACGCCATCGCTGATAGGCCCACTACATAGGAGAAGGAAGCTGCAAGCTTCAGACGTCGAAGAAGAGCAATGTCGCTGAGTGCCAAAGATGAATGTCGAGGGAGCAGACTAGGATCCACATGAATAAGTTTCCGCTCTTGGAGCATGCAACTTTGTTGAATCTAGTAGATGGGAACCCTTCCCCTCTCACCAAGGCTCGAGAGCATCACACCACTGGACAACACATGCCAAGGGCGGGCAGAGAGCACCCTACAGGCAGAAGAGAGACCATGTCCACCATAGCCAACCATGTCGATAGCAACACAGAACCACACAGCCACCACCACCCACCAACTGCACGACAACAACATCCACACATCCCCGTCGTTCCCAAAGCAGCGCCTCCCAAAAGGTCATGATGCCCATGGCACCGTTGTCGCCCAACAAAGTCAATGTTTTCACCCCTGGAGACCAGCAGAGGACGGGTGGCCAGAAGGGAGAACCTTAACGGCACCTCTAGGGAGGGGATAGAGCCTCTAGGGAGGGGACGGTGCCTCACATGCGTCACCACCATCAAATCCTATACCGACAAGGGATTTCACATGGCCACTTCCCCACCACCAATACCATAACCTACCAGAGAATCGGCAGCATAAGGCCAGCCTAACCTCGATCCGGCATGGTGCGGCATATTAAACGAGGGGCATAGGTCTTTAGATCTGATGCCGGTCGGCCACCAGAGTAGCCATGTGCCACATCTGTCGCCCGCTGGACCCTCGCCACCCACACGGCCGAGGAGGTCGGATCACACCTGCGCACACCTCTTTTCATGAAGCCGGTGTCGCTCACCACTAGAGGCCTCCGCCTCGGTGTCTTCACATGCCAAGGGCGGAGAAGGCCTCGCCGCCACCTTCATCAGTGGTGCTAGGGGATTTGCTGGCGACAGCAAGGCATCGAGGGGAGGATAGGGGTGGTGGCACGAGGTAGGGTTTTGCCCCTGAGTCGCCTACCGAATACAATACATGTGATATTGTTTGTGTGGTTATAGGGATCAATAGAGGTACCGCTTAGAAAAACCTACCACAAATGCACGCTTGTAGAATGGGAACCTTTCAATGGTATATTGCTAATGTAATCTCTAAAATGTTATTAGTCGCTAAAATTGGGATTTGAAAGATTTTAAATCATCATTTAACGTAATCCAAAAGTTTGTCTACAATTTGTTTAGGGTCCATTGATACATTGCAAATGTATCTATAATTTTTGATGTTCCATGCTTGGTTTTATCCACTTTCTTGTGTTTTATCCACACTTTGGAGTACTTTTCATATGATTTCTTGGACTAACCTATTAACAAGAGCCATAGTGCCAGCTGCCTGTTTTCTGCTGTTTTTGGTTCCAGGAAAGTCAGAAAATGAATATTCTCGGAATTAGACGGGACAAAAGCCAAAGTGCCTATTTTTCCGGAAGTCATCAGATGCCAGAGTACGAGACGGAGAGGGGCCAGGGGGCCACCACACCACCTGGTCGCGCGGCCCAGCCTAGCCCGCGCCAGGGGGTGGTCTGGCCGCCTCCGGCACCCCCTCGGCCTCTCTTTCCGCCTATATATTGCCCTCGGGACGAAAACCCTAAGGGCCCGATCAAAAATCCATGAAAGAGTCTGTAGCCCCCGTCATCTCCATCCCTATATCGGGAGGGATCTGAAGCTCTTCCCGGCACCCTGCCGGAGAGGGGAATTCACCTTGGAGGCCTTCTTCATCACCATGCAAGCCTCCGGTGTGATGCGTGAGTAGTTCATCCTTGGACTACGGATCCATGTAGTAGCTAGATGGCTAGTTCTCCTCCTTTGTGCTTTCATGTCTAGATCTTGTGAGCTCCCTTCATGATCAAGATCATCTATTTGTAATTCTACATGTTGTGTTTGCGGGGATCCGATGGATATTGAGATGCTATTTCAGATTGATTATTGATTCTATCATGTCTTTGTTATTTGTGACCTTGCCTGCTTTCCGTTGTTAGTAGCTATCTTGGCCAAGTAGATGCTAGCAACTCCAAAAGTTAGTATTTATGCTCGATAGTGGGTTCATGCCTCTGGTAATCTGGGGAAGTGACAGAAATCTCTAAGGTACTAGATGTGCTGTTGCTACTAGGGAGAAAACAACAATCCTTTGTTCATAGAATAATCATATTGTTTACATTACATGCAATTCGTAAAGCAATAATCTGTTGCTTGCAACTTAATACTGGAGGAGGTTCGGATGATAACCTGAAGGTGGATTATTAGTCATAGATACAGTTGGATGGCGGTCTATGTATAATGTTCTAATGCCCAATCAAGTCTCAAAGGAGTCAAGATGATTAGTATATGCATGTATTGCTTTCTCGATGTTTGTCAATTGCCCCGCTATAATTTGTTCACCCAGCATGTTATCTATCTTAAGGAGAGCCACCTCTAGTGAACTATGGATCCCGGTCCTTTATTTTACATTCAATCTACAAACTGTTTACTGCTTTTTGTTTACTTTCTGCAAACTATTACTTCCTTCCATTCGATATGTTTAATCCGTTGTTTTCAGCAAAACACGGTGAGATTGACAACCTCATCGTAAGTTGGGGACAAAGTTCTGTGGTTGTGTTGTGCAGGTCTCCACGTTGCTACAAGCACCGGTAGTGCGCTCTGCCAAGGCTCAGCTAGCAACACCTTTGGGGTGTTTCCTTGCTCCTACTGGTTCGATTAAACCTTGGTTTCATAACTGAGGGAAACCGAGACCATGGGGGAATAATTCTAGAGGGGGAGAGAGATCCTTCACGAGGAGGTGTGAGGAAGAAGGAGGAAGAGGGAGGCCTTTTATAGGAGGAGGGGAGTGCCCCTCCCCATGGCCGGCACCTCATGGGGGTGACCCCTCACCTCCCCCATTCATGTGGTGGTAACCCCTCCACATTAAAATGCCTCTTCACATTCCCCTTTAAAGTCCCCACTTTAAATGCATTAAAATTCTCTAAGTTTAATGCTCACTCATTTAATGAAACTCTTTTATTAAATATTTTCAGAATTTTGTTAATTACTTTAATTAACAAACATTCACATATAACCCGAAAACCACTTTAATTTTGCAATATTTCAATATCACATGCAAAACCACTTTCTACAATTTCACCCGAAACAATTTCCAGTTTCTATCAAAACAATTCCTGCGCTTTGTAATTCTTTCGTCTGAAACATATGTGCTCCAAAATGGTGTCCGGTAACTCTTAAGTGTGTCACCCTACGGTTCGCAAATAATGCAGACATGATTGAGACTCCTCTCAGATCAATAATTAGAAGCGGGACCTAGAGATCCATACTGACTCCTGCATATTCAACGATGACTTCTGTGATCGTGAGAACCTTTAACGCTAGTAATTTAATCCCTTTGTCTCATGATATAATACATGTCCGAAATTCGATCATCGGTATCCAAATACCTAGTTTGATCTCGTTACCGACATGCACTCTTTTCTCGTTCCCGTGATATAACATTCTAGTGATCACATCACTTGCTTGCAAGCTATCTTAATGTGATATAGCCGAGAGGGCCCAGAGTATATCTATCCGTCATCGGGATTGACAAATTCCACTCTTGATCCATGAGCCTCAACATAACACCTTCGTAGCACTGAACCCATCTTTATAGTCACCTTGTTACGGTGTGACGTTTGATGTTATCAAGATACTCTTCAGGTGTTAGCAATTAACATGATCTCACGGTCTAAGGATAAAGATTACTTCGTATGATGTTATAGCAATATAAACATCATTTTACAAATGTTGTGACCTTGTTATTAACAACATCCAATGTCCATGATCAGGAAACCTTGATCATCTTGTTAATCAACAAGCTAGCCTATAAGAGGCGCATAACTAGGAACCCTTTTTGTTTATTAAACACACATGTATTGATGTTTCCGATCAATACAATTATAGCATGCAAAATAAACATCTATCATATATAAGGAATACATAATAACAACTTTATTATTGCCTCTCAGGGCATATTTCCTTCAGTCTCCCACTTGCACTAGAGACAATAATCTAGTTCACATAGTGATGAATCTAACACCCATGGAGTTCTGGTGTTGATCATGTTTTGCCCTAGGGAGAAATTTAGTCAACGGATCTGCTACATTTAGGTCCGTGTGTACTTTACAAATCTTTATATCTCCATCCTTGACATGTTCGCGGATGGAGTGAAACTGACGCTTAATATGCTTGGAATTCTTGTGAGACCTCGGTTCCTTGGCGTTGGCTATGGATCCATTGTTGTCACAATAGATCACCATTGGTTCCAATGCACTAGGAACCACACCTAGTTCCGTAATGAACTCTTTCATCCAAACCGCTTCCTGCGCTGCTTCTGAAGCAGCAACATATTCCGCCTCCGTCATTGATCCAGCCATCACAGGTTATTTGGAACTCCTCCAACTAACTGTTGCTCCGTTCAAGAGAAATACGTATCCGGATTGAGACTTAGAGTCATCCGGATCGGTGTCAAAGCTAGCATCGACATAACACTTAGCGACTAGCTCTTCTCCACCTCCGTATATAAGAAACATATCCCTAGTTCTTCTCAAGTACTTGAGGATGTTCTTGACCGCTATCCCGTGTTCCGAACCTGGATCAGATTGGTACCTACTAGTCAAAGTAATAGCGTGTGCCACATCCGGTCTTGTACATAGCATGGCATACATAATAGAGCCTATGGCCGAGGCATAGGGGATCTTATCCATTATCTATCTTTCTTCCACCGTAGCCGGACTTTGAGTCTTGCTCAATGTCTTGCCTTGCAACATAGATAAGAACCCCTTCTTACTTCCGTCCATATTAAACTTCTTTAATATCTTATCAAGTTATGTACTCTGCGATAGCCCAATTAGGCGCCTTGATCTATCTCTATAGATTTTAATGCCTAATATATATGACGCCTCACCAAGGTCTTTCATTCGAAACTTTGATGTTTAGATAACTTTTAACACTGTTTAAAAGATCTATATCATTTACAATCAATAATATGTCATCCACATATAATATCAGAAATGCCACATTGCTCCCACTCACTTTCTTGTAAATACAAGCCTCTCCATAAGTTTGGACAAATCCAAACTCTTTGATCACCTCATCGAAGCGGAGATTCCAACTCCGGGATGCTTGCTTCAGTCCATAGATGGATCGCTGAAGTTTGCATACCTTATTAGCATCCTTGGGATCGACAAAACCCTTAGGTTGTATCATATACAACTCTTCTTCAATATTACCATTGAGGAACACAGTTTTGACATCCATCTGCCATATTTCATAATCGAAATATGCAGCAATTGCTAACATAATCCTAACCGACTTAAGCATCGCTACGGGAGAGAATGTCTCATCGTAGTCAACTCCTTGAATTTGTCGAAACCCCTTTGTGACAAGTCGAGCCTTATAGATGGTCACATTACCATCAGCATCAGTTTTTCTTTTGAAAATCCATTTATTCTCAACGGCCTTTCGATCGTGAGGTAAGTCCACCAAGGTCCAAACCTGGTTCTCGTACATGGATTCCATCTCGTATTTCATGGCTTCTAGCCATTTGTTGGAATCCGGGCTCATCATCGCTTCTTCATATGTCACAGGGTCATCTATTTCATCAACCATGAAATTCACAACAGGATTACCGTACAGTTCAGGAGCTGCACGTGTCCTACTTGACCTGCGAGGTTCGGTAGTGTCCTCTTTCGGAGTTTCATGATCAATATCATTAGCTCTCTCTTCATTTGGTGGAGTCAACTCCGAAACAACTTCTGGTGTTGCGCTACTCGCCATTTCATGAAGAGAAGGTTCAATAACCTCTTCGAGTTCTACCTTCCGACTACTCACACCTTTCGCGAGAAACTCCTTCTCAAGAAAGGATCCATTCTTGGCAACAAAAACCTTGCCCTCGGATTTGTGATAGAAGGTATACCCAATTGTTTCCTTAGGGTATCCTATGAAGACGCATTTTTCCGCTTTGGGTTCGAGTTTATCCAGCTGAAGTTTCTTCACATAAACATCGCATCCCCAAACTTTAAGAAATGACAACTTAGGTTTGTTTTCAAACCATAATTCATACGGTGTCGTTTCAACGGATTTAGATGGTGCCCGATTTAAAGTGAATGCAGCTGTTTCCAGTGCATAACCCCAAAATGATAGTGGCAAGTCAGTCAGAGACATCATAGATTGAACCATATCCAATAAAGTACGATTACGACGTTCCGACACACCATTACGTTGTGGTGTTCCGGCAGGCATGAGTTGTGAAACTATTCCACACTCTTTCATGTGTGTGCTAAACTCGTAACTTAGATACTCACCTCCACGGTCAGACCGAAGAAATTTGATCTTTCTATTACGATGATTTTCCACTTCATTCTAAAATTCCTTGAAGTTTTCAAAGGTTTCAGACTTATGTTTCATCAAATAGATATACCCGTATCTACTCAAATCATCCGTGAGAGTAAAAAATAACGATATCCACCTCGCGCCGACACACTCATTGGTCCACACACATCAGTATGTATGATTTCTAATAAACCTGTCGTCCGTTCCATTGAACTGGAAAACGGCGTTCTAGTCATCTTGCCCATAAGACATGGCTCACATGTATCAAATGATTCAAAATCAAGTGATTCCAAAAATCCATCAGAATGGAGTTTCTTCATGCGTTTAATGCCAATATGACCTAGACGGCAGTGCCACATATATGTAGATATATCATTATCAAGTTTAATCCTTTTAGTATCAACATTATGAATATGTGTAATATTACTATCGAGATCCAACAGAAATAAACCATTCAACACAGGTGCATGACCATAAAAGATATTATCCATATAAATCGAACAACCATTGTTTTTAGACTTAAACAAATAACCACTTTGCATCAAACATGATCCGGATATAATGTCCATGCTCACTGTAGGCACCAAATAACAATTATTCAGGTTTGTAACTAATCCCGATGGCATATGGAGAGGTAGCGTTCCGACGGCGGTCACATCAACTATTGATCCATTGCCGATCCACATCGTGACCTCATCCCTTGCTAGTTGTCGCTTGTTTCGCAACCCCTGAATCGAGGTACATATATTAGCAACCGATCCCGTATCAAATACCCAGGTGCTACTGCAAGTTAGTCAAGTACACATCAATAACATGTATATCATATATACCTTCGTTTGCCTTGCCGGACTTCTTGTCCACCAAATACTTGGGGCAATTGCATTTCCAATGGCCAGTCCCCTTGCAATAGTAACACTCGATGTCAGACTTAGGGCCAGCTCGGGGTTTCTTTTCAGGTGCGGCAACAGATTTTCCACCCTTCTTTCCCTTGTGCTTGCCTTTCTTGTCCTTCTTGAAACCGGTGGTCCTATTGATCATCAACACTTGATGTTCTTTCCTAATCTCCACTTCTGCAGTCTTAAGCATTGACAGAAGCTCGGGAAGAGACTTCTTCATGCCCTGCATATTATAGTTCATCACGAAGCTCTTGTAGCTAGGTGGAAGAGATTGGAGAACACGGTATATGCCTAAGTCAATGGGAATCGTTATTCCCAAGGACACAAGCTTATCGACGTACCCAGACATTTTGAGTACGTGCTCACTAACAGAGTTGTTCTCCTCCATCATGCAGCTAAAGAACTTTTCAGAAGCATTATAACTCTCTACGGCAGCATGGGTATCGAGAATCATTTTCAATTCTCCCATGGTATCAAAGGCATTGCCATTTTCGAAATGCTTTTGAAGTTCTGGCTCTAGCCCATACAGTATGCCGCAATGAACTAAGTTGTGGTCCTCCTGACGAGTCATATAGACATTCTTTTCCTCATCAGGGGCATCAGGAGCTGGTGGGGGGCCTAGCGGCGCCTCTAGCACATATTGCTTTTGTGCAACAGTGAGGAGAATCCTCAAATTCATAGCCCAGTTGGTGAAGTTGGTACCATTCGCAGCAAGTTTCTCTTTCTCCATGAACACATTGAAATTAAAAGCAGGTGGTGCCATCTACAACAGAATTTGTAAAGTTTATTTAGACTAAGTTTATGATAGATTTAGTTCAACTAATCCAAATTACTAATGAACTCCCACTCAAAAACGACATCCCTCGTGTCTTTTGGTGATTACATGAACCAAATCCACTACACCAAGTCCGATCATCACGTGATTCGATGTAGCTTAAAACGCGAGCATCTATATGGGCATCATATCAACTATATGACTCATGCTTAACCTTTCGGTCCGTGTTCCGAGGCCATGTCTGTACATGCTAGGCTCGCCAAGTAAGAACCTTAGTACTCACGTGTATAAAACTGTCTTACACCCGTTGTATGAAAGCGTAGAGTGGAGTACACCCGATCATCATGTGATGTCTCGAAACACGATCCATAGAACGGTGCATACTTAAGGAAGAGCACATTTTATCTTGATATCTAAATGAGGGATCATCTTACAATGCTACCAAAAGCGCCAAACTAGCAGTATAAGATGCTAACATCTAATGTGTAAAGTGAGATGATATGGTCCATGCATTTGATCTCTATCATTTGCATCATGGTATGATCTATATCATTCCTTTGTGTGTAAGGCCAAGGTCTATGGAACTTACATGTTGAATGTGTTGTAAGAGTATCTATCATACATCTACTTACAACAATACCATATCAAGACACTAGCCCAGCAACGATCTAAACTAGACGCCTCTAATTTATCGATTGCAAGTTTTACGTGGCTTAGAGATTTTGGAGATAGAACCGTTCTTACCTACGAACATGAACCACAACGAGGATAACCAAGTTGTTAGCAACTCGTTGTAAATCAGATATTGACTATAGTAGGAGAGACAGACACCCGCCAGCCACTTATGCAAAACTAGTTGCATGTCAGTCGTGGAACCGGTCTCATGTACGATGACATGTAAGGTTGGTCCGGGCCGCTTCATCCCACTATGCCACCAATATCCAAATTACATAGAAGATGCAATAACATGATCATCATCGCCCACATATAAACATTGTGTACTACCCGTGCAAAGCACCTACGCATAGATCAGGCTCTGATACCACTGTTGGGTCCGCAGCATAGAAAACAAAAAATTTCCTACTATGAGAACTACACGCCAAGATCTATCTACTAGGTACAGAGCAACGGGTGGACATACATTCATCGAGAACTTACCCTCGAAGACAACGAGTTTTGTTAACAAGTAGGAACTCGTGGTTGATGTAGTCGTACACTTGCCGATCTCAAGATTGTGTGGAAGTCCGAGCGCCGCAAATAAGCAGCGCATCCATACTCGCACACACGTTCAAGCCACCGGACAACCTCCACCTCCTCGCTCCAGCGATCCAGCGGAAGCATCAACTCCTTCAAGACGAAATGCCACCGGGAACATGTATCTCGCTAATCCGAGACCATGGGGGAATAATTCTAGAGGGGGAGAGAGATCCTTCACGAGGAGGTGTGAGGAAGAAGGAGGAAGAGGGAGGCCTTTTATAGGAGGAGGGGAGTGCCCCTCCCCATGGCCGGCACCTCATGGGGGTGACCCCTCACCTCCCCCATTCATGTGGTGGTAACCCCTCCACATTAAAATGCCTCTTCACATTCCCCTTTAAAGTCCCCACTTTAAATGCATTAAAATTCTCTAAGTTTAATGCTCACTCATTTAATGAAACTCTTTTATTAAATATATTCAGAATTTTGTTAATTACTTTAATTAACAAACATTCACATATAACCCCTTGCAATATTTCAATATCACATGCATAACCACTTTCTGCAATTTCACCCGGAATAATTTCCGGTTTCTATCGAAACAATTCCTGCGCTTTGCAATTCTTTCGTCTGAAACATATGTGCTCCAAAATGGTGTCCGGTAACTGTTAAGTGTGTCACCCTACGGTTCGCGAATAATGCAGACATGATTGAGACTCCTCTCAGATCAATAATCAGAAGCGGGACCTAGAGATCCATACTGACTCCTGCATATTCAACGATGACTTTTGTGATCGTGAGAACCTTTAACGCTAGTAATTTAATCTCTTTGTCTCATGATATAATACATGTCTGAGATTTGATCATCGGTATCCAAATACCTAGTTTGATCTCGTTACTGACATGCACTCTTTTCTCGTTCCCGTGATATAACATTCTAGTGATCACATCACTTGCTTGCAAGCTATCTTAATGTGATATCACTAAGAGGGCCCAGAGTATATCTATCCGTCATCGGGATTGACAAATTCCACTCTTGATCCATGAGCCTCAAATAACACCTTCGTAGCACTGAACTCATCTTTATAGTCACCCTGTTACGGTGTGACGTTTGATGTTATCAAGATACTCTTCAGGTGTTAGCAATTAACATGATCTCATGGTCTAAGGATAAAGATTACTTCGTATGATGTTATAGCAATATAAACATAATGACTTGATCATAATGTTATACTTCGGATGAATGTTCATCACATCATTTCACAAATGCTGTGACCTTGTTATTAACAACATCCAATGTCTATGATCAGGAAACCTTGATCATCTTGTTAATCAACAAGCTAGTCTATAAGAGAGGCATAACTAGGAACCCTTTTTGTTTATTAAACGCATACGTATTGATGTTTCCGATCAATACAATTATAGCATGCAAAATAAACATCTATCATATATAAGAAATACATAATAACAACTTTATTATTGTCTCTCAGGGCATATTTCCTTCACTATTCTACTACCGCTTCTTTTTTGATCCATGTACATCATAACCTCTAATCAGACATCCATGAAACATTCATCTCTTAAGTCAACCAGGATAATATTCTCAACATATATATTTTTTTAATCAAAAGCATAAGAAAAAGGTATAAATGCCATTTATAGGATCCAGTTAAAATGTTTGCAGTCGTTATATTTCTTAGAAATGTAAACTATACTCTATTGTTTAAGCCCATTCCACCTATGGGATCAAGGATATATGTTTGGGGTTGATGGTACCTAATTGAGGAGTAGAAGGACAATAAACATTATGACTATGTAGAAAATGGTGAATATGAATTAATAAAACCCCAAACGTCTTGAGTATAGAAGTGTTGAAGAACAACTTACAAGGAACCAAAAAACTACAAGCACACAACAGATACAAAAAAAAGAAGCATGGCTTAGAGATCTTGAAACCCTCCTATGCAACGGGATCCCTGAAGTAGAGTGCGTCGATAGAAGATAGCTAGTTGAGCAGGAAGAAATGACATCACCAACCCCCGAGCAGCACCTTGAATCAGAAATCATCCTAGTCCACCTCCGAAGAGGGACCCCTACCCCCTTGCTCTAGATCAAAGAACATCATCGACAAGTGGAGGTGCTCACACTAAGCATGGATGAAACCTGAAGGGCAAGCATGGAGAGAAGCTGCAAGCACTACTGGTTGTCAAGTCGGAGCAAGCAAAGAGTTAACACACCACCTCTACTGCCGCCAAACACACTACATAGGATAATAAAGTTGCAAGCTTCGGACGTTGAAGAAGAGCAATGTCGCTGAGTTCCAAAGATGAAGACCGAGGGAGCAGACTAGGGTCCACATGAATAAGCTATGGCTCTCAGAGCATGCCGCTTTGCTGATCTAGTAGATGGGAACCCTTGCCTTCTCACCCAAGCTAGAGGGCGTCACACCACTAGACAACACACGCCAATGGTGGGCAAAGAGCACCCTACAGGAAGAAGAGATACCATGTCCACCGTAGCCAACCACGTCGATAGCAACAAAAAACCAAACCGCCACCATCACCCACCAACCGCACAACAACAAGATCCACACATCCCTACTGTTCCCAAATCAGTGCCTCCCAAAAGGTCATGATGCCCATGGCACCGATGTCGCCCAACAAAGTTAGTGTTTTCACCCCGGGAGACCAACAGAGGAGGGGTGGCAAGAAGGGAGAACCTAAATGGCACCTCCAAGGATGGGACGGTGCCTCACGGGCATTGCCACCATCGAATCCTAGACCGACAAGGGATTTCTCCTGACCTCTTCCCTGCCACCAACACCATAACCGGCAACACAAGGCCAGCCTGACCCTGATCTGTCATGGTTGTGGCGTGTTGAAGCGGGGTTGTAGGTCATCAGATCTGACACCAGCCAGCCATCGGAGTAGCCCTGCGCCACATCCGTTGCCCGTAGGACCCTCACCACCCAGCCGAGGAGGCTAGATCACACTCGCGCAGGTGTGCTCGCCGTGAAGCCGGTGCCACTCACCACCAGAGGCCTCCGCCTCGGCGTCCGTAGCCCTCCACGCAAGGCAAGGGCTTGATGAGCTGTTCGCAATGTAAATGAAGATCATGTAGAGATTATCAACCATCCTTGTATAGACTATCGATTTTCTAGTATAATTAAGGGAATATACATCTAGAATATAGTCCTACAACGAAGGTAATTTTTCCTTTGATAACACCTGTACCTCCAAGCACCACGTAGGAGATCAACCATGCAAGTGTACCTCACCCTGACACTTTGACATTGCCGGCAACAGAGATTTGATAGAATCGTATGTCGGTGGTGAGTCGTCGATGTTGGTCTCGCGTGAGACTCGTGCTTGAGCGTGATCTCCATCGGCAACCGGAGCAGATTCTGTTTCGTGGGTAGTAACTAACGCCAACAAAAAGTTGTACAGTTAGGAGACGTCTAGAGTTATCTCGGGGAGGATTAGCCCAATGGTGGGACCAAGAGAGAGCAGATTAGCTGTAAGCGGAGTATTGGACGTTACACTAATAAAAGATATTAAGTACGGTGGCAGTTTTGTGTAATTAATAGAAGTGTGACACCAGAGATTCACCACGCTTTTGAAATTAATAGTAAAGATAACCTAGAAAGCATGCCCATGTCAAAATACTGATATTGACAAACATGGCCATGATCGTACCATGGCTCGGTCTCACTACAGTTGACACATCGCTATGGTTCAACTTCGACACCGTGAAGGAGTGGTGGGAGGCGGTCATCTTCAACAACGACACTCGGAGAAAATCGTTGGCCTCCCTAATCATGCTAACATCTTGGGAGATTTGGAACGAAAGGAACGTGAGGGTGTTTCGCAAAGTTTTTACAATGCCTACCTTACTATTTGATAAGATTAAATTCGAGGCGGTTTATCGAGTGTGGCAGGTGCTAAGCACTTGGGGTCAATTATGTCGCGAGGTTAGGCCTCTGATTGAGAGTTTCATCTTGCTTGTAATGTAAATCCACTCTTTCTATTTCAATGAGATGAGAAAAAATTGTTGCCTCCGTTTAAAAAAACAATCATCTAGACTAAGGTCTTGATCGACATCGAAACATGCATCGCTAGCCCCCCTCCGAGGCGAGGGTGCTCTCGACTATGAATACCAACACAAAATGGCCATGGATGATCAATAGGAACATGCATTTCTTATACACCTTTTCTCATATAAATTTGGAAATGAATATGAAAACACACTAGTTGTTCGACACACCTTAGGCTGACAAGAATTATGCATCGATAACTATGTGAAAAACAAACTTTTAGGTTATAAGAATTTGATAAACATGTTGAGATATGTATGCCCAACAGGCATACGACTACAACCTACCTGGTGCGGTTCAACGGAAAAAGGCCACTCGACGACCTGCCAAGGTCCATGACCTCCATGACGGTTCGACTGGTACGAAGGCCATATGGAACAAACTCCAAGCACGCAATACAAGGAAAGCTCAAGACTAGAGTTCGAATCCAACTTGTGACCAACTCGTATTGGTACCCGAGACCTAGCCTCCATAAATATAAAGGCTAGGAGGGTCCAACCAGAAGGATATGCCACAAACCATACAACATAACACAATCTCTCCGACAATAGACAATAGATCTAGACACAACATCCGTAGCATATACCAGATCCAATCTGTGCACCACCGCCATCTTTGCGACAATGTAACATTCGATTCCTCCATCAATCAAGAGTAGACAAGCATGAGTAGTGTTTCCCTCCAGAGGCCTGAATCTGGCTAAACCTCGTGTCCCCGTGTTGTTTGTATGTTAGCCGATGAAGTCTCCATTGCGCCGCTCTTCCTCTAAACCCAAGTTCGTAAACTATGGGTATTGGCATGTTAATCCCATGTCACATGTATACCAGGAAAATATATGACCATTCATGGTTTGTAGTTTATAGCGGCTTATAGTTTTTCTACGTGAAGTTGTATTTAGTACAACTTAAAGCACATTCCCCTAGTTTGAGATGTAATTTGTTCTACCAATTTTGACATGTAATTTGTGTACCTACCTTCATATGCATGTTTTAAATAAAAATTTGAACTTATACATAATATTTCCAATAAGTTACCATGTCATAATTTTATGGTTTCATGATTAGCAATTTCTGTTATTATATGGTAGAATCAATTTGAATGCAAATTAGTTTACACGAGAGAAATCATCAAGGAGTAAAGTAAACTTTGAGTGTTTCAAGAGGCGCAATGGCAGAGTTTGAATAAATTGAATTAGCTTGGAAAACAACGAACATGAGTTGTAGTAGGGCTATGTTTGGTTTGAGCACAAGGCAGACTCACAACAAAATGTGAAGGTTTTAGCTGGTCATTGTTTTTGGCTAATGTTAAAAAGAAAAAAAGAAAACCCGAAGTTCTTGTGTAGTATAAGCATATCAACAAATATTTTCATTAAATATGCCAACCTTCTGACAACCCTCCCACACAAGAAATACTAGTTTTTAGCATTACATAAGAACTCGATAGGATTGGTTTGGTCATCAACCATACTCTCGAACCCTCTAGAAAGTTACTAGCCCCATGAAAAGCTAAAAAACTTGTCAAAGATAGTAAAATGGCTTCTTTTCAAAAAAACATTTGTCTTAGAAGTCATTCACCTTTCATCCTCCATTTTCAAAAAAATTGGGCATTTCATTTTTGAGCTAGTTTCATAATTGGTGGTCTTTAACTCCCGCCAGGGGCGATGATTGCAATGTCCTAGGGCCCAAGGCAAATAGATCCTATGTTTACTTCATCCGGGGGTGTTGCAAAAAGTTTGGGTCCAAGAAAATGAGGGGGCCTATTTGGATTTTGAACAGGGGCTTCCGAAATATGAGTTCAATATGAACTCGCATGGCATTTTGGTAATTAAGGGAGCCTCTATTTGTCTGAGTGTTGCCCATAGTGGAAGTATCATAAGTACAATCATGCATTCCATGTTGGCAAAAAACTAACGTGCCATATTAATTAATGACGAGACAGGTGATAGCGCATCATCGCGGGTAGAAATAGCAAAAAAATTGACAAACAAATCTTGTACACATAATTGCATTGAGATTCTATAGACCAATAAATAGATGATATTATAGTATGATACTATCAATTGTAGGTACATATGATGCTCGCGTGTGATACTTTCCACTATAACGGGCCTCCTCCATCTGTCCTCAATTACCCGGTATTCCGATTTTAGTTAAGATCAAACTTCGTAAAGTTTGACCAAATATATAAAAGAATGTATAAATATTATTAGAACTGTCATAAAAATATATATGCATTCGGTATTATAGATGTTTATAGTTTTTCCTATACATTTTGTCAAACTTTATAAATTTTGACCTTGACCAAACTCAGAACCCAAAATGGATGATAATTCGAGACAAATGGAGTATTAAAAATAAAAACATTGCACATTTTTCAACAAACCATGTGCAGGAATACGTCAAGTAAACCATGGGCTAGCGAGTTCCGAGAATTCGTTCTGGGGCTCTATAGTTCACTATTTTTTTCCTATTTTATGGAGAGTTGTCAACGCAAAGTACAATCGCTTGCAGAATTTCCCCTTCAAAAGGGCTTATCGCTATTGATTCGATGTTTTCATTGGGCGCGGTCAGCGAGAGAGAGTTCATTAATCTCGTCACATCTATATATTTCTTTTCAAGGAATCTAGTATACTGAACATTTGAAAAACAAAAAAACAAGACGATTGCTTTGTGCGCTTTAACCCAACCCACGTCCCATCTAAACAAACATAACAAGCTGTCACGTCCAGAAATTTGGTGCATTTTTATCTTTACAGTACTTTCCATTTTTCGTTAGAACGTGTACTTTACTTTTGGCGCCCTCTCATAGTTTTTTTAGAGCAACCACATATTTTATTAATCGAAAATCAAGTTACATAGAGCAGCACATGTGGAAACTAAAAGACAAACTGAGATAAAATGATTAACCTGAAAACAATGCAGATAAAATCCTAAGAGACCGAGAAATATAAAACGATCCCTAGGTTTTCCTGCAACCACCGAAGCTAGCGGCCGCAGCCCAACTCCAGCGCCATCGAGACGCACGCTGGAATAGACGTCGAATCTCCAATACTGCAAGATCCAAAAAAGCACAATCACCAACGAGGCTTTGTGAGTCGATGAACAGGCATGCTGCACGCAGCGAGGCACATGTCGCTGTGGCACGTCGACCAGGGGATGTCTCCGTGCTATTTTGAATCAAGATCCGCTGCCTCTCATCGACAAAGTTGGAGAAGAACAACATATCCACCACCTCCGGACCAACATCCGCGCTCGAGAGAAACCACCTCGCCCCGGCCACCAGCGCCGTCGCTGAGAATGACGAACGCCGACGATATACCGAGAAACTGATCTCGCTAGATCTGATGAACGGCGAGAAGATCAAGCTGTCGATCTGAAGGAACGACTAGCACACCTTGCCATCAACTCCGAGACGTCACCGTGAAGGTCGTCGCCGGTGTGGGAGTAGAGTTGATGCAGATTTATTGCTCGAGCGCCGCTCCCACCATCCAACAACGTCCCATGACAGACATACCCTAACCCTAACTACTAGACAGAAAAACGAGATTTCCCCTCCCTCCTACCGCCGGAGCGGTAAGCGGAGGGAGAGGAAACAAGCGCTCTCACCGGTTGAAATCTGGAAGGAGGGAGCCGCCATGTCTTTTTTCGTGAGGAGAGGAGAGCGAGACTCTTGGTACGTGCGGTGACCCCAAGCTCAAAGAAATTCGCCCCGAAAGCTCAAAGGAAATCAAATCCAAGCGACGAGGTGGATAAGCTCTCGATCCAAATTAGATGATCTCGTCTGCTAGTCTGTCTGTGCTAGTTCCTTTAGAGGAAAACAAACTACGAAAGGGAATATACTTCAGAATATTCCTACGCTACGCCTACAGAGTAGTACCAGTAGCACCGCTAGTGTGCGTGTGCTTGGCCTCGGACCTAACATTCATGGAAAAACTTCGAACGCCTTGCTGGCAACGTGCTGCAAAAGGAGAGTATGAGAAGGAAAGAGGTCAGATAAGAAGCCTGCAGCTACACGCCTACACTTCTCCGTGGAACCTGCGAAAAGTGACAGGCTATACCAAACTCGCCTGGAGCCAGGGAGACGTCAGAGCTCAGACAACGCATGCTTCAAATGTGCGTGTTTCTCTTTTGCATCGCCACCCCTTGGATACTCCGTATTTGCAGTGACGTGCATACACATGCCTAATACTATCACAGTTTAGGTTTTTTTTAGGATTTTAATCCATGTAGTTTTTCCTGTGTAGTGCGCTTGGATCAAAAGAATGGTCCTACCAATTTTTCTATGGATTGGATTCTAGTGAATAAATTTTATAGAAATTTGCATAACCAGCGCAATCTCTTCTTCGGACTCTATCACATGGAATGAGACACTTTTCATGTAGCCCTTTTTGTGTTTACAGTTGTTTGTTTTGCACTGACACTTTCTTGGGTTTCTAAGTTTTTTCTATTCCTCTGTTTTCTTAGTCATGCGTTCCGACACATACCCTTATTGTGTTGCACATGGAGTAAATGGTGAAATAGAGATGAAACCCCTGCATCGATCTGTTTCGTTCCTACTATCATCTCGCCAGCTAGCTCGGCGATCTTTGGGTGGTGTGTCTATGCATTTGTTTGTACTCGAGACATTATGGAGTTACTGGGTTCCAAACCAAATTTTCCTAGCATGCCACAAATTTATAGATACATGTTTAGCATGCATGAAGATTAGAGTTTGCCACATACCAGGTCTTTTGCCAAAATTTACCACACATTTTATGCGAAGTCATCTGTTACCTAGCACAATTAGCTGTGAAACGTTGCATGCTCTTCCTTTGATCTACCTCTCCGTTTCTATCTATGTTTATCATGTTTGGATCTTAAACGAAGATATGGAAGTGAAATATCTGCTGATACCCATGAAAATGGGAAGATGGTAGGTAAAGCTCATCTTGGATGGCACCATATAGCTAATCAGTTTTTCTTTTAACTTTCCAGACCTATTGTTCACATAGAGAAGTTGTACAATTTGCTGCATTGGTTTAGATAGAGTGGTTCACTAATAGGTTCATTCGACAGAAAGAAAGTCATAATCTTCTTTGTGTTAAAAATAGGAAAGACAATTATTATGCTCAAAATTGGGTAATAAAATATGACCATATGTATCATAAGCAAGAATGACAATCTATTACGATCGATTATAGCATATTAATATTACAATCCTTTTTACATGAGGCACATGATAATACTTGTACCTAACTTTGCAGGTGTAGATCTTATATACTACTCCCTCCGTCTTAAAATAGATGTTACAGATTTATTAAAATTTAGATAAATCTAAATACTATTTAGTATATAGATACGTTCAGATTTTGACAAATTCCCGTCTATTTTGAGACAGAGGGAGTACTACATTGTGCTACTAAATATAGCAAATTTTGTCAGTTCAATTTGAGCTACCAAATTGTTTTATATTTAGAATCGTAGTAGTATTATGGAATACATCTATGATTTACTGCAGTAAAATGCATTCCAAATATAGGTGCCATCAGAACTTAATGAGTAAGGTTTTAGTTCAAATTTAAACTAAAACCACAACACTTATTTTGAAACGAAGAGAGTAGTAGTGCAAGAAAGATGTAAAACTCAGGGGTCTTTTCAGCTTTTCCTCCCAACGCAGAGAGAAGGAAGAAAAAAAAACAAATTGCAAATAAATAAACGCGAGCCCGGGGCGCACCCGCCTTCCCTCCGCTCTCCCCTCCCTTGCCATCACCGCACCACCACCTCCCCCGTCCACGGCTCCACTTCCGCGCTCACACCTTCCTTCCCTGTTCCCTCTCGCCCCGCCCAAACGCGAGATCTCGCAGCCACGCCCGCCGCCCGGTCCACGCAGACTCTCGCGCGCGTGGCTTGAGCGGAGCCGAAGCAACCCGACAGCGCCGAGCCGGCAGGGTCAGATTCGCCCGGTGCCCGGCGCTCAGGCGGGGCTAGATCCGCGAGATCCCGCGCACTGGTCCCAACTCCTTCGAGGTACAGTCGCGGCCACGCGTTCACTGGATCTCTTCGTCGTTCGACTCATTTCTGAGACTTTGGAAGCTGTTTCGGGTAGCCTGGTCCTGTGATCCAGTGGTGTAGCCGTGTAGGTGGCAGCACGCTGTTGCTCTGCATTTGGTAGTGACTTAGCTGCCTTGCGTGATTTTAGGGGTTTTTGTGATGCTTCATGGATTAGCTAATGTGTTTTTTATGTTCACGGCAATGCTATTTTCGTTAACTTTCATTTGTTCTATGTGCTATGCACGAATTTGATGAATGATGTTAATTTGGACGGGAATACTAGGTACTGATACAGTGGTACTTGCTAATCGATTTCCAGTGATTACTTTGCTTGTTCTAAATTTTAAGTGTCTTGAACACAGGTGTGCGCAGGGAACCATTACATGTGAAGGCTAGAGTTATATCTCTCTCTTGCCGGTGCTGTTTGTGGTGCTGCTGGTCCTGGTTGGTTTGAGAAGATGCAGAGAAATGGAGCGCTGGAATGCAGCGTCTGCCACTCCAAGGTGGTGGCGCCGAGCCCCAGGAGCATATCAAGGGCATATGATAAGCACAAGAGCAAGATATCGTCCAAACAGCGCGTGCTCACATTCCTTCTCGTGGCTGGGGACTGCGTCTTGGTTGGCCTTCAGGTATGTCAATCTTGATGCTGATGTTTAACTTCATGTTGTCTAAACAGTGCCTGTTTGGATGAGATTGAATTTGACATAATTTTACTGAAAAAATGCAGCACAAGAATAAGAATCAAAATCCATGTTATATGCTTGTTGTGATACAGTACGATTTCGCTTGGTAGCCTTTTCCTAAAGTAAATACTAAATAGATTTATGACTATATGTACCTTTTTGATGTTGAGTTCTGGACAAACAGATAGCAAAAATGCAGCATCTATCTGATTCCAGACAATTTGCAACTCTGCTAATTATTTATTTTGCTCTGCAGCCTATCCTAGTCTTTATGTGCAAGGTTGATGGGAAGTTTAAGTTCAGTCCCATGAGCGTCAACTTTTTGACGGAAGTTACAAAAGTTTTCTTTGCTATCATAATGCTAATAATCCAGGTTAGTTCTTTCTGACCCAGGCTTTCATCAGCTATTATTTTTGTGTTTCAAATCTTGTGAGTGTATACAATCCTGCAATGGACTATCATTTTTTAGTGTATTGTTGCCCAACAGTCAATTGAAGTGTTTTAGGAACTACAATTTCATGTTATAGATAAGAAAGACAACAAAAAAGTAATGGATTTACACATTGCAACTTTTTGTTTGGTCTGTTGTGTTGAAGTGGTACCCTCTAACATTGCTGCTCTTGATTTTGACAGTCTAGAAAACAGAAGGTTGGGGAGAAGCCACTTCTCTCACTTTCGACCTTTGTACAGGTGATTTGTCTTTCAGAAGATAGAACATCTCGCACTCTTTTGTTGACACTTTGACGATGCTCAGCATGCGCAAAAGTTAAAACGCTACTTGTGCTGCTAATGCTAAAAAACATGTAGCGTAACAAGTGTTGCTTATCTCTTTTATATTTATGCCCAACTGAGTTGCATGCAGTCTTCTTTTATCCTATTTATCGATTTATTTATTTAGTATATGCCTAACTTTTTATTATGGCAACTAACCATTTCGTTCGTCAACCCTTTCCTGTGTAGGCAGCCCGTAACAATGTACTATTAGCTATTCCTGCTCTACTATATGCCATCAACAACTACCTAAAGTTTACCATGCAGGTAAAAGTTCATTGAGGAACTAGCTGAAATGCCATTCTTACATTTTGGTACTCTTGATATTTACGAAGCTTAATATTGTCTTTACATGGTTTTCTGATAGGTATTACCCTTGTCTTTACATGATTTTCTGATAGGTATTTTTTTAGTTATGCATTGCTTTCTTTTACTTGGTAAAGAAGGGGTAAAATTTCTTTAAAGGAAGAAATCAAAGCCATTATATTAGGGGTGCAGCTGAATGTATTTACCCTATTTTCTCTTGGTTTTTTTTTCAAGTTTGGACGTGGAGCCTTCGCTATCTTCTGGTGTGATTTATATTGTTGTTCTATGTTGAATCCATGCACACTTATGCAATATTTTGTACCATAGTTTTTGGTATTTCTATACTAAATTGACCTTAGTTACAAGTATTATAGTTCCATTGGGTGTGTGCATCCCTCGATGCATAGGACGGAAATGATTGTTCCATTATCTAAACAAAATGCTGTTATACTTACCATGCAGTTATACTTCAACCCCTCGACCGTGAAGATGCTAAGCAACCTGAAGGTAGTCTTTTTTTTTGTATTTCCATGTTTTCATGCTAACCATGCGGTGTCTAAGGATGTGTACTTGCCTGTGTTTGGCAAATGCAAAATTGTTAATATCACACTTGCTGCTATACAATCCAGGTCCTCGTCATAGCTGTCCTCCTAAAATTAATAATGAGAAGGAAATTCTCTATAATTCAGGTGAGCATGAGCTTGGCATTGCAACTATTTATATATCTTCATTAAGGATAATTATTATGGTTATTATAATGATTGCGCGGCTGTGTGCACCTTAGAATTTATTTTCTTTAGGCATTTTTCAATAGAAAAACTACTCATGGTTTCTTATGGAGAATATATTAGATTTATGCTACAGCTTTACTCTGCTAGAAGTTCCAAATCATTAGACAAGTTGCATGTTTTTGCTAGAGTTTTGTTTTCGTATTTGGTGATTATTTTTCGTGACCTCCGTGGTACCAATATAAATCTGTTGCTACCAATGATAGTTGACATTTCAGCTGCAATGCCGAATTTGTTAAAAATGAACCTTGTTAATAGGTGCAACTTCAATAAAATCAAATGTAGGAAGAAGTAGTGCACACAAGTATGTGTTCTGCAAAATGATGTCAGTCATATGTTGACGATATTGATAAATGACTTCTTTTTTCTCTGATGGATATCAGTGGGAAGCCCTCGCTCTGTTGCTTATTGGAATCAGCGTGAATCAACTACGCTCAATGCCTGACGGTGCCAAAACTTTTGGTCTTCCAGTCACTGCAATTGCATACATATACACACTAATATTTGTAAGTTTCTTCTTATTTATGTTGCTTCAAATGACTGAACAATTATTGGACCCAAGGTTCATGCATACATATATTTATGTGAAATTGTAGGTTACCGTCCCGTCGTTTGCCTCTGTCTACAATGAGTATGCCTTGAAAAGCCAGTTCGACACAAGCATCTATCTTCAGGTAATTTCAGCTAAAGTCTTGGCTTCCTGCACTTTCAAATAATGATATTCCTCATGCATAATTTGTTTTCTTCCTGGAAACAATAAATTGATAGCATATGGTTCCTTATCATGTCACTTTATGCTTACCAGTTTGGACTGATATGAGATATGCACCTACCCCATTTCCTTTTTCCTCTGTTATTTTTGTCTTTAATTCATACCAACTCTTTTAAATAATTTTCAGAATGTGTTTCTGTATGGATATGGTGCAATTTTTAACTTCCTTGGCATCCTAGGGACTGTCATATTTCAAGGTAAGCATCTGACATGAAAACTTACTTTTCTTGGCAATACATAAGGCTGTTATGCATTATGACTGTTGTACCTGAAACTCAATATGGCTGTGGCTGGGGAAATGAGATTCTATATGGTATTTTGCAAGTATTTTTCAGGTTTTACAAACCGCATGGTTGGGGTTTCTATATTTCCTTTGAGGTTACAAAGAAAATGCAATTTAAATGGCTGTTTAGTGCTAGATATATTGATCAACATGTTGTGCTGTGAACTATGGTTTGAGCATCATAGATTCTACAGAAATGCCATAAGTTAAGAAATCGGGAACGTAAGCCATGTACCTCTTGCACGTTGTTGTTGTGTTTCCTTGAAAATATTGGCTATTGTAGCACAAGCTATGTACGATGTAACTTTGCCCCATGTGTTTGCAGGGCCAGAGAGTTTTGATATCCTTCGAGGGCATTCAAGAGCCACAGTTTTTCTCATTTGTAACAATGCTGCGCAAGGAATACTCTCTTCATTCTTCTTTAAGTACGCAGGTAATGGATGATATACACATATAACTCTCTTATACATATTAGTTTTACCTGACCTTGGCTCTTCTTCATAATGTCACTTCTGTATACACACTTCTTTATATGGTTTCATAATATCATATTCCGACTGCAGATACGATTTTGAAGAAGTACTCATCAACAGTGGCCACAATTTTTACTGGTCTAGCATCTGCTGCATTTCTGGGACATACCTTGACTATTAACTTTCTTCTAGGCATCTCGATAGTCTTTATTTCAATGCACCAGGTGATTTCTGTTTTTTATTCTTTAGCTTGCTGTGCCTAGTTGATTCTTGCTCTCAACTGAACTTATATTAGAGTTATTTCTGTTCAGTTTTTCTCTCCACTAGCCAAAGTCAAAGATGACAAACCAGCTGGAACTTTAGAGTTGGAGAAACATAGGTAAATATTCCTTTTAGCATTGTTTTTTTCTACTTAATTTTAATGCCATATTAAGTATCGAAGTAACAACCTATAATTTTTCTAATTTCTTGGGAGTCGGAGTTACAACTGAATTGCTTATTTGTTTTCAATGACATGGTGCTATATTTATACATTAATTAACTGTTTAATTGTTTCTCTTGGCTATCTATGGTGTGCATAATAACTGCTGTTAGCACGAATTTGTCATGTTTGCAAATATTTCTGAACTCCTAGTCTAATAAAGATTTCTGTTTGGCAGGTCGTCCGATTCTTCTTTTGTAAATATGACTGTTGGTGCTGATGATGTAAGTGCCACATTGTTTGAGTAAATAATTTCTGAAATAACATTCTTCTGTTATATTGACTTATTTCATATGCTGGCCATTATTTCAGGCAAGTCATCTTGGCCCAACTGATGATAGAAAACCATTGCTGCCAACTTAACATTATACTTGAGGTGAGTCTCGTTCTTCTAATTTGCCTCATATAGAAAAACTCAACCAACAGGCATAGAACCTGCGGCATTTCATTTATAAGATACCGTGAACACCAGGGAGACCAAGCACTGAACTCTGGTGGGCTGGGAGAGCACCTCCGCCTCTAGCCAGCTGAGTGATTCCCAGTTCTCCTCTTATGAGAGAAGTCAGTGGCTTACTCTGAAATCGTGCACTTGACAATTATTATGTTCTGAACCTTGAATACAATAGTTTGGAACTGTTCCTACATGATGGCACAACAGTAAAATTGATGTGGAATGAGCATCCACTTTGCCGCCTCCTGAATTTAACCATTTTAGTCAGAGTTTACAACTCTACTTACATTCTCGGTGTACCGGTAATTGTCAGTGTTCAGGGATGTAGAACAACTATACCCACTGCACCAAACATAACCTAGAGTGGTCCTATTGGCTTGCAGCAACCTAATACTCTATACAGAAATGATCTGCACGCGATCTTTTGTGTCCGATGTATGTACGACAGTTTCTCTGCCCTGCCAAATAGTCGAACAGCCAAATAAGACACGGCTTGATTTCACAGTTGTACACACATCGGATGAAACCTATCATTTGTATAGCAGTTCTCTACTCTATATTGTTGTTTGCCAACAAAAAGAAAACACTTTCATCGTTCTATTATTCTATTGGACCAACAAAATCCCAAGTGCTCCTATATGGTTGCATCAACCTAATAAACAAAAATTGTTAATATGTATCTCATTCCCAAAAGTATTGATGAACTTGTTTCTTTTTTGTTCTGCAGGTAGGTTATAGAAGAAAATTCTTTTTGCCGTGAACCACAAATTTTATGTAGCATGGTAGATCAAACCATACACTCTTGTAAACTGTAAAAGCAAAGGGAATGTATTTATATGTAAGAGGCCATCCGATTTTTTGTTTCTTTTTTGACCCCAACTTTCTTGGGTCAACAACTGAGGGCTGGCACATGTCAATTATTCCATACAAATCAACTGATATGAAATGATAGTTCTTCTCCTTCTCATTTGGCAAAACTGTTGTACTGTACTAAATATGCTGTCAGCAGGATATCCATCTGCGCTAACCACAGAACTGATTTTCATGACAAGCTCAGTGCTCTACTCAGCATCTACCACCCATGAATGTTTCTCCATGCCCCCCCCCCCCCAAAAAAAAATCTAAATATGGCCATTTTATCATTATCATCTACACATGTGCTTGAGCTTAAGAAACGTGCATGAATAAACTGTTCTATACATTGTTTCTGTTTGACCGGCAATACCTTACATTCAACCGAAAACTCTAGATGCCTTTTTGTGTGCTTTGGCAAGAACTGCTGCTCAGACATGGCTTGCAAGCATAGAAAGTTACAGGCGTGGCTGGACAAAAACTTTCTCCCCACAAGATCATCAGACAAACTTTCTCCCCACAAGATCATCAGACAACTCCCTGCTGGTCCCGCACGACTGCGTAGTTGATCACGCGGGCGATGGTGCCCATGGACGGCCGGTAGGTGGGGTCGTACTGGAGGCACTGCACCGCGATTCTCCCAAGCTGCACGGATCAAGGTAACAGATTTTGCAGGGTTAGATTAGGCTAAATATGGAGATGGACTCAGATGTAACCATATGAAGAGGGAGGGAGACCTTCAGAGCTCCGGTAGGAGGGTACTGGTTCCCGAGCCTGGGGTCGATGCATTCCTGAGCTCTGTCTTCAGTCAGCAGTGGAGATGCCTGGTATATGTGCGGGAGTAGTAACATTATACGTACGCTGAATACCTCCGTTCGTAAACAAGAAATGCTCGACCTGTCGAAATTATGAAGAAGAAGAAAGATGCTCACCCAGTTGACGAGGCTTCGCTGCCCCTGCGGCAAGGTCCGGTCCAACGGCTTCCTTCCCGTGAGGAGCTCGAGAAGAACGATGCCGAAGCTGTACACGTCGCTCTTGTCGGTCATCTGCCCCGACATGGCGTACTCGGGCGCCTGGTAGCCGAAGGAGCCGAGCGTGTGCTCGGAGCGGTTGAGTCGCGCCATGTCGGCGGCCTGGCTGAACATGTTGTAGTCTGCGATCTTGGCCCTCATGCCGTCGAAGAGCAGCACGTTGGTGGAGCGCACGTCCTTGTGCGTGACCGCCGGCGACGCCTTCTCGTGCAGGTACTCCAGCCCCCTCGCCGAGTCCAGCGCGATCTGCACCCGGTGCGCCCAGCTCAGCACGGGCCTCGCGTCCTCGCCCTCCTCCCGCGTCGCCGTGACTTCTCTCGGCCCTGCCATGCACGGCGCCGCTAGCTGCGTGTCAGTGACTCAGTGTACACAGCTCAAAAGCCGAGAACGGCCGCGCGCGTGCTGCGTGTGTTGTGTTCTGTAGTAGTATCCCGGCCGTACCGTGCAGGGCGTCGTGGAGGGTTCCCATGGTGGCGCACTCGTAGACGAGCACCCGGAGGTCGGCGCTGACGGTGTAGCCGAGCAGGCGGACGAAGCTCTCGTGCCGCAGCTTGGACGCCACGGACAGCTGCCGGCGGAAGACGTCGTTGGAGGCGTGCTTGGACGGCTTCTCGAGCCGCTTCACCACGGCGAGCCTGGCGCTCTGCAGCGTCACCTTGTACACCTTGGCGTACGACCCCTGCCCGATCAGCCTCTCGGCGGAGAAGTTGTCCGTTAGCTCGTTGATCTCCCGGAGCGCCACCGCCGGCACCTCCACGGTGAGCGGCTCGTCCTCCGCGGCTGGGCCAGCGGCGCCGCGCGACCGTTTCCGTTTCTCTGAGAGCACGACGGGAGCGAAGTCGGTTGATGCTGCTGAACTGCATGCAAGGAAATTAATTGTTGCCACTACACTACAGACTACACTACATACCGGCGGGCTCCAGCGGAGGGTAGGAGTAAATATCCTCGGGCGCCCTCCTCCCGAGCCGAGGCAAGCAGCCGAGGCTGCCGCCGTCGGCGAAGAAGGTCTTCACGCTCTCCCACCACCTCATTGCCGGCGGCACAGAAGAAAGAGCAGAACCGAGCTAGCTGCTACAGGTTCGAACGAACGAACGAAACGAAATGGCTAATAAGATGAGAGTGACTAGATGTTGTCCGCTCTTGTATCGCACGGAATCTATCGGCACCGATCGATCGAGTTGCTGAAATTTTCCTGCCTACCTGCTTGTGGACGATATCGCTGCAAGGAAGCTCACGGCGGCGACAGGCAGAGGGAGGGAGAGAGAGGCCGTAGCGGACAAAGTTCCAAGACTTGGAAACGAACAGGCGATATTTAGTCGACTCGCGCGAGTCGTCGTGACATCCTGCCGCGGACTTCCTCGCGTGCGAGGGTCCCGCTCGTGGAACGTACGAGTACGGGGCCGTTGGACCAGGTCTCCTCTGGCTAGCTGCTTGCTTACACCCACAACGGCCGCTCGATCATGCCGAGATCGAACCGTAACTGGGAGTTGGCGCACATTGAGGAGGTAGATGACGTGCAGCTGCCAGTGTCGCTGTTTTGCCCGGGTCTTTTTTCTTGGTTTATCTGACTTTGATAAGTAGCCTGACGCGTTGCGTTCTTGCCAAGAATATATCGTGAGGTGTCCTTCTGCACGTACGTGTGTCGCTGTTGCGTGAGGTTCGCTGCAGGCTAGTACATTTCGGTCCGCGGGGCGGCTGGGCGACCGGACCGGCCAGAGAGAGACACTGGAGCCGGACGTAGCTCAGCTACAGCCACGGACTTGCTCCCTGAAGACCCCGACCCTGCACCCGCAACCTGCACGGAGCAAACACCCTATGCAGCTTGCGACTGGGAGCGTCGCTCTGCCGCGGGCCGCGCGCGCACGGCGTCATCTCCTCCCGCCCCCATGTACCGAAATCTTTTTTCTTTTTCTTTTTGAGAAATGACGATGCACGAGACGCGCCCCCTGCCGACTCTCGTGGCTGCCGAGATGCTGCGGTTACAACCAAGCTCACCTGCCCGTGTGCGCTACAACGTGAACAGTTGTTGGTGCTGAATGCCCATGATCGACACGGATGAATAGATAGAGGATTGCGTTAAAAAAATGATTTTCAAAGATTTAACTTTTATTCGTGGAAACACAAAAGGATTTGTGTTTCTATGCATTGATAGAAAATAACGTTTCATGTACATGTCCAAGAATGACCAAACCCACGCCGTACAACTCAGCCCGCAAAACTAAACTAGGGAGAAGCTGGCAAGTCTCTCATGTCGCACAAGGAGGTCAGTGAGAGGTTCTCGATATCAAAGACGGCATCATTCTTATGCTTCCAAATCCACCGGGCCATGAATGTGATCAACGAACGAGATTCCTTTGTACATCTAGCGAGGGGTAGTTTGCAGCACCAGCGGCCACCACTCCACGAAAACACCTTCAATGATGGGATGAGCTGGGTAGATCGAATCCACGACAACACCTCATGATGAATAGTCCTTGAGAAAGGGCACGAGGTTGCGCGTCATAGTCTCCTCCAACTGGTCACACAACAGGCATCACAACGGGTGTGGAAGACCACGTCACACTAGTCGCTCACCCAGTCACATGTCCAACATCTATCCAAGCAAGCCAGCCAGACGAAGAACTTCATCCTGGGAGGAGCCATGTCTTCCAGATTAACTTCCACGAATCCGATATAATTGTCCCCACAAATAGAATATCACAGCAGGATCTCGAGGAGTATCGGCCCTCTTCCATCCATCTTCAGATCAAGTTGTCTGGTTCATCTATGAGTTGTACATCTCGGAGTCGAATACATAGCTAATGTATTACCAACGGGCAAGCGGGCTCAGCACTCTAGAGATGTCGATAATCCATCTCCGCTCACCTAGCACTTATTGTACCATTCGGTGCTTCCTAGGTCGTCTTGGGATGAGCACGAAAAAATATGGTGCTATATCCGCGATGGACTTCCCATCTAGCCACTTGTCCTCCCAAAAAAGTGTGGAGGTCCCATCATCCAGAATCATCCTGCTGGACGCGTCACACACCTGAAGTTCCTCCTTAAGGAAATGCATGTCGAGTTCATGCCAAGGTCGCAGGGGTATGCATCCTCCATAGCCAACAGACCCAAAATTTGATTGTTGTGCATGCAAGGTCTGGGATCCCTAGGCCCCCAAAGTGCAACGGTCGACTGACCTTGGCCTAGTTGACATGGAAGTGGCCAACATTAACGTCTGCTTTGCCCACTGAAAGGAAACCGCGCAAGGTCTTGATCACTTGCTTAAGAGATTTCTTGTTTAGAGATAGCACTATAAGATGGTGTAGCGGGACCATAGAGAGCAGCGATCTGGTGAGAGCTAGGAGACATGCTCTGGGCATCATGGAGGACTTCCATGTGGGTAGCTTATCAACATCGATCCACCACTGGCTGGAAAGCCTCCCCTAGAAGTCGTATAATCACGATGGGATACCTAGGTATTTGACGGGGTAGGGTACTAGCTAGCACTCCATAACACCTGCTACACCATTGGCCTACTCTCCGACCAAGCGATAGGGGAAATCAAGAATTTAGCAAAGTTAGTGTGCAATCATGAAGCCTAACCAGACATGTCTAGGATATTGTGCACAACACACAGTTCACCCTCATCCGGGTGGCAAAAGGTGACCACGTCGTACGCATGAAGCGAGATCATGGTCACCAATTCCCGACATGTAAGTCGCGCCTAAGGACACCTAGATTGATGGCTTTCGCCATATCCCTGTTAAGCGTGTTCATGACAAGCATAGATAACAATGGCGACAAGGGGTCATCTTGTCTCAAGCCCTGCTAATGCAAAATGGGGGGCCTGACTCGTCGTTGAGAAACACCATAATATTGATCATGGACAATAAGATGGTGATGCATGTAAATTGCATCTATGATATTTGTAGTGTAGCCCTATGAGCCCATTTAGGTGAAGTAACTCACAATCAATGTTCATATGTTACCATCATAGAACCACATAAAAGCATAAAACTTGACCAAATACTCATAACATCCTATATAGAAACCATAGCTAGTCCATCTTATGCCCTAAAAACATGGGTAACTACTCACTACGGTGAAACATGACAATGATCAGTGGTATATGGCGTCCAACACAACATGAAAATATAACTTCCGCACAAAATAACCGCAAGTTACCGAGCACAAGCATGCACACAACACTAGAAAATTATTTAGGGTTCTGATCTATCACAAAATATGAGGGGGTGAAGTGGATCTTGAGATTGAGATGGTGTTGGTGTTGGGGATGATTGAGATGGTGATGAAGTTACTCCACCTACCCCAAGGAGGAGTTGGTGAACACAATGGATTTGTTTCCCCTCTCCGACGGTCTCGGAGCAGCAGGATCCACCCTCTCCCAAGTAGGAAAAGACTTACGACTCCCCCGTCGCCTCTATAAATATTGGAAAAATGTGGCATAGGTTTTCTTCCAATACGGAATTCCTAGTAAAAATACGAAGGCAAGAGGATGCACAAGGGACAAATGGATCCCCATGGCGTGATATGGGTATCAAGCCGCACAACACGTCCCACCTGGGGCCTCGTGGCCTCCCCTGATGACTTCTTGTGCCCACGGTCTTTGTTCTGAAAAAACTTCTGTGATATTTTCCTTGAATTATTTGTGATCTGGCTGGCTAGGATGTTCTGGAACCTTGAGAGTCTTAGGGCCAGAATATCTGATGAATAAAAGGCCAACATAGTGTTTACTTCACTTCCACCAACGTACCATGGATTCACGGTGTGCTGCTACCTTCTGCTAAAGGTAGTGAAACCAATCCATGAGCTATTTTCCATGCTGAGGTTGGTGCAGGAAGGAAATGTGGTCTTGCGGAACCACATTGATCTTCCAGACTACTCACCGGAAGATCCAAGCAAAGAGGTATAAAATTTATACGAGATTACTGATAATTCTATTCAAAATTCTCTTTTGAAGTATTTAGTATGTGATACTAGTAACTTTGCATATGAAGCATGATGAGTACAAGTGCAAGAAGAGGAAGACTAGAGGAGAGTGAGTCATTAAGAAGGCATTAGGATGGTGATGACTTTGCCGATCCCGGGGAGCTTGGAGATGAAGCGCTCAAGGTCAAGCAACAAGATGACACTTGGGTGAAATAAATGTTATTTGTGCTTCTCATTTTAGAAATGATATTTCTTAAAGTTTTGAACAATCATTGCTAAGTCAGTTTTAGAAAGTGTGTAATATATTATGCCCCTTTGAAGACGGTTATCTTAACCATCTTGTTTCTTGAATGAATGTCTCTAATTTCAATTATTGCTATGTTTGAAATGTTGTGAGGGGTATGCCTATTTTAGGGGACCTTATAGTAATATAGACCAACTAGAAGAACACCTATGGTGTAGGCGCCATATGACTAAGGTCATATTAATGTGGAAACTGTATGCACTAGTTCTATTTAAGATAGAATTATGAAATTAAAATTCTCTTGTGCATGTTGGAATTGTCCAATGAAAGAAATGACTAATTCAGAATTTACAAGCATTGTGAATGAGATTGTAAGTTAATTGAATAGATACATTAGATGTATGAAGTTCAATGAACTTGCACAGATGAATGGCATAGAAACACTTAGTGAATTTTACTAAAGATTGAATAGTTGTGAGAAGATTAAATTTGTGTAAACTTCTGGAACAAATTTGAAAGTGTTTAAATAAGTTTGAGACTAAATAATTCTTTTGATAACAGAGTTGTTTGATCCATGCAATGAGAATTGCTAGTGATTAAATATAATGTAGCAATACATCATAATGATTATAGAAAGTGTGTTATGATCATGAAATGTTGGAATGACACAAGAGTATGTATAAACCAATACTTGTAGACAAATCATGTAATGACATGAATGTGTCCACTATGAGCCTTAAAGAACGTGCCGTTTGGTAAATGACTAGAACATATAAAGAAATCTCTTGCTGATGGCAACAACTCTGTGTGTACCGACTCATTGGGACTCCAAGTGCATAGTGTTGTAGCAAGCGTCTTTTCTCCACAAGGATGACTCGAGGGTTTATACTGAAATCTCAGAGAATTGTGGGAACTCGTCTTTTGTCCTCTTCTAACAACCTACAAAACAAAGTTTTTGCTTTGTGTCCCCAACTCCAACATGTGGTTGTCAAGCACAATGTTTCGTATTAGTAAAACTTAAATAAAACAATAAACTAAATAAATAATAAAGTAAACTATAACTAAAACAAATAAAGCAAAATTCTTTTTGGGTTTATGTTTAGGCTTGCAGAAGATATTTTTTTTGTATTTTCGAATTTAATTCTTGTAGAAAATGTAGAAGATAGTAAAAATAAGCAAGAGTGGTTTCTTATGATAAAAAGTGGACCGGGGTTCATGGGTTCACTTGTCTACTCTCTCATAAAGTGTGGTGGATATAAAACTTGATATAATATGATGGGGATATGCCAGTTAGGTATACCCAAAAGGTGGATTCGACTAGCTCGATCCACGATGAGTGGGCTTGCTGGTACGACGACTAGAAAACCTGCGACTAGGAAGCACGACGACTAGAAGCAGAAGGGTAGTACTATATAAACCTCCCTAGGATGCTCTCTACGTACATACGCTTTGATAGACCCCTTAGAAGTGACTCGCCGCCTAGCCGCCGAGCTCGCAACCCTTGTAAACTGATGAGTGCAAATATGATGGATATTTAAGCATACAAATTATTCATATTGTTACTCATTGCATGCTATATCTAGCTACAACTATGCCTATTATGCATGTTTACTAGTTCTAATTCATTTTCATATGGACTTTGCACAACTAGTAGTTTTAGTAGGATTTTATTACTTTTTCCTTATCTTTGACTTATGTGTAGGTGCTATGGACAATTATGGATAAAAGGAGCCAAGAAGATTTAATATAGAGAAGTTACAGGCGCCAGACTTAGCCATATAACATGTGGAAAAGTTATATTTTCATCATCTCATATTGCTAATCCAAGATCATGGTGTTGTATCCCTTGTATATACTAATCCAATGAGCCAAAGAACACGTCAATCGGAGTACGTATGAAGAAATGATGGCCAAAACACTACATACATCTGAGGGTTTAACGACCACTGGTACGGGCGGAGCTTGCCCAGACCGTATTGTCGTACCGCCCTCCGACGACTTCGTTTCGTCAAACAGAATAATATTTGTGAAGGCCCAATGGATATATTCGTCCCCGAGCTCCGTTGGTTCGCAAAACCGATGTCCAGAATGCCTATTTAAGGAGGGGAACCTTCGCCGCCTCCATCATCGTCCATCCACGCCTCAGGGGCGCAGCCATGCCGCTCCGCCGCCTCTCCATAGCCGCCACACACCTCCAAGATGAAGATCTCCTCCAACACCTCCACAAGATCCAAGTAAGAGAAGGAGAAGGAGACGCCCCCATCTTCACCGCACACACCGTTCATCGTCATCATCCCCAACGGCGTCTCCACCTCTCTCTCCCTTGTTTTAGATTTTTTATTTATAAGAATGAGCATGATGGTCTCCATGAATTACTATTTGTATTTCTATTCATCCATGTGTGAGTGATTAATTAGGTTCTAGGTTGAGGTTTGATCTAGTGCGCTAAGTTAGAATGTGTTTGTGATCTAAGTATTCAACTACATGAGTCGAAGATGAGTTCATGGGATCCCTTGGTCCAGAAGTGTATGTTTTCCTTGCGAGTGACACGTGAGAACCATGCATAGTACACACAGTGTGACAACCCGGTAATCAAGTGGAGAACATTTATTTGTCCAAGGAATCTCTTGTAGACAATGGATCACACATATATTTGACATGTAGTACTAGTGAGACCGAAGCCTAGAAACCCTCTCTCATTATATTCCATTCAATTCTACAAGTATAACTCCTTTTTGTTTACTTTTAGTTTTAGTTTACTGTGTTCTTGTTTAGCTCCTTGTTCTTAGTTACTTTAAACCTCCCTCAAATCATTGCCATTCTAGTAACCTATAGAGTAGACTATTTCCAAACACTATTTTGGGTACGAACATGGCCGCACTGACAACATGGATACAGGGTTGTGTGTTTTCCATCCCGTAAAGCTCCCTTGGGATTGATATTTCTAATAAATAGTTGCTACTACAAGTACTGTAATAACCTTGTTGTTGATCACAGGAACCCAGCCATCATAAACTCATGTAGATTAATACAACTAGCACGAAGTAGGCTCTTTACCCTACGGGGAGACTGAACCTAGGTAAAACCTTGTGTGCTTCCAATCTTGACCCACGGATGTCTAACTCTCCCTTTCCCCATTCGAATCATATATATCGCTACCCCGGTAGCGACTGTTGTGGCCATTCCAACGACAATGGTGCCCACTATGGGGCATGGATCATCAAGCCTGAGATCTATGGTGACACCCTACACTCCAATCGACTGGTCCTTCGCCACTGGCCACATGATCGTCACTGGCGGATTCTACCACATCCTGCTGAGTACCTACGTGTCAGAGTCGTGCCCGGCCACTCGGTATCCTCTAGAATACTAGTCCATTGGGTAGCCGATGATCGAGGTTTCCCGATCGTGGACTTTTTATGTCAAATGACCACGAGGTCACTTCATTGAATGAATGAAGTGATGGTAACACACCTAACCGTAGTATTTCAATGTGATCCAATCACAATGTTTAGCATTGCAATATCTGGAAAAGCGTAGTAACTCAATCCTTTGACCGTGAGATCATGTTTAATCAGTATCACATGCGACTGCTTTGATCACATCAACCATCACACCGTAGTGGTGATCATAAAAGTGTGTATTGGGTATTCCAAAGGGATATGTTGAGGTGTATGTATCAAGATCGGGATTTGCCTATCCAAGTGATGGATAGATACTCTGGACCCACTCGGTGATATTACATCAATGAGCTAGAAAGCATGTGACTAGGTCACGAGGATGTTATATCAGAGGAACGAGTAAATGTGTTTGTCGGTAACAAGATTGAACTTGGACAAACTAGGTATTGCAGTGCAAAGGGAATGATACTCAACATTTAAGGTTCAAGCGATCAATTATTCATGGAATGCAAAGGGGCCATCATGAGTTTCCAGATACCGTTGTTGGTGATTGATCGGAGAGAGGTCTAGATCATGTCTGAGCATTCCCGAATCGTAAGGGTGTCACGCTTAAGGGTAGAGACGCTTAGGGTTGATCTGTGATTGTAAGAGGAATAGAAGAGAGAGAACCGGAAGCGTTCCAGGGGAAAACTGAAGATGTTCGGAGGGCTTCGAAAGGTGTTTCAAAGTGTAAGGAATGAATTAATATGTATTTATTATTAATTAAATGAATAAATTAATTATATATATATTTAATTATTAAAATGGAGCAAAATCCCACCTAATGGGCTTTCTCGGAGGAAAGGGCCCAAGAGGGCAATAGGGGGCATGCGGGGTAGGGGCCCTCCCCACCACCGGTTGGCCCTAGGCCAAGACGCATGTGGGGTGGGTCCCACCCACTGCTGGCATCCAAATCCCTCCTCCTCCCTTTGTTTAGCCCAGCCCAGGACTTTGAGGGAGACCCCTCTCCCATTCTTCATCCAATCCAATTAACTTTGCCTTCTCTCTCCCTCTCGTGTGTGTTATCCAGTTAGGAACATGCACAATGAGGTAGATATTTCTCCACCATATGCACACCGTCGTGCAATTGGCACTACTAGGGAAAAGCCTACTCGAGGCGCATCACAAAAGTCATTCGAGGCGCATATGTGATGCGCCTCAAGGCCCACACTGCTAGTATTATTTACCCGAGGCGCATCTGATATGCACCTCCTATAACCTATATATGCGAGGCGCATATCAGATTATAAGTATATACGAGGCGCATATCACTATGCACCTCGCATATCTAGGGTATATAAGGCGCATACCATATGTGCCTCGACAATGTCTGAAAGATGCGCCTCGACTCTAACTGACATATGCGCCTATAATAGCTTTACATATGCGCCTCAAATAGCATTTTTGAATTTTAAATTTTACGGAACCATAGTATAGTCAAGAATACACAATACACATGTATTATACAGTCCAAAATACAGTATAAACAACACAGAAATTCCAGAAAGTTGCAATGGGCCAAAACATAGTATAGAACCAACACGAATACAAGTACATCACCCATCAACTTGAATTAATCCGCGACATATGAGAGTTCACACATCAACCAACTAGTACATCACACACAACACCAAGTTCACATCTCTCGGGTGAAAGATCATGGATTTCGCCTAGAGGAGGGGGGGGGGGGGGGGGGGTGAATAGGCGGTTGAAAACTTCTACGAGATGGGCTTAACAATGGAGGAATAAAACTAGTGTTTTCCTTTGTCAAGCACAAAACCTAGATATACTAAGGTTCACCTATGAGCACCAACAACTTATGCTAAGCAAGACGAGCAATAATGTGATAGCAATATAGATTACTTCAAGCACGATGGCTAACACAATTTAAAGTGCATAAGTAAATAGCTCGAGTATATAGATAACCGAGGCACGCGGGGATGATGATATTTTACCGAGTTCCTCCCAACAAGGGAGTACGTCTTGTTGGAGGGGTGGGAGGTACTAAGACCACCAACACCACAAAGGCCTCACCCTATTCTCTCGAGCACCCACTGTTAGGGGGATACCCCCGGGTAGGGTCACGCAGGGGTATAAAGGCCATGTTAGCCGAGGTACGGCAAGGTCAAAGCGTGTGCTGGCCGAGTCACCTTAAGGCATGCTGACTTACGGAATGACTTGGCCCGAAGGATGTTCGTCTAACCTTGACCCGACTGACATATAGCATATGTCGGCAAGGCCTTTGTAACTTGTTTGCAGGTACCCACATGGCTGAGTTAGCCAGGCGCTAGCTGGGTTACCACTTGGCTTACAGGAGAAGGAAGGAATCTCGCTGGTTAAATGGTGGTCTCTGTCCACTGTAGCATGAGAGAAGCGGATAGAGGGAAGGATCAGCGGGGCATGGCCGACAAGGATGATATAGCCAATGTCGGCTGACGCCACCAGTGTCGGATGATGCCATGTCGTGGAGGGGCTCAGGGAGGCTTATGCCCTAGGTCTGGACTGAAGGAGATATGCCCTAGAGGCAAATAATAAATAGGTTTTTATTGTCATATCTCAAATAGTTTATAATAGTTTCATATTGTGCTATAACTGTGCCAAGTAGAAACATTGGTACAGGTGTGGTATGAAACAACCAAGTCCCTAGTAGCCTCTATTCATACTAGTTCGTTGGTCATGAGGATGATCTGGGTTTCAAGATCATGGGCATTTATGCCGATTGACAACGGGGTCATATCATTGGAGAATGATGTGATGGACATTCCTCGAAGGATTGCAACACGATCAAGTCATATAGTTCATTGTTGCAACAACTATACCTAGACTCCTTTTCCTTAGACCGTGAGCTCATATTACTCACTGTTTCCCGAGGCTGCTTAGACTGCATCAACTTTCATCTGGTAATACGGTGGCCATAAAGGTGTACGTTGGGTATTCCAAAGGAATAGTAGATGACATGTGACTACAAGACCAGGATTTCTTCACCCACATGACAGGTAAAGATACATACGGCCGGCTTGGTGAGATTATATCCATAAATGTTGCAACATGTGACTCGGTCACGGGGATGTAATATCACGGTAACAAGAAAACAGAACTTGTTGTGAACGAGATTGAAAAAATTATGTGATACCAATGATCGGATATCGGACAAGTCGTATCAAGAAACAAAAGGAATTGGGTGCTACATTTAGCGGTTCAAACGACATTGTCATCAGGAATGCGTAGGGGTCACATGGATATCCCTGGTCCCTCTTGATCATTGATACAGATCGTGTCTACAGCATTCCCAAGCCGTGAGAGGATACATTTAAGGGTATGATGAGAGCGATCATTCGTAAGACGGAATCATAGTAGAGAAAGAGCCGGAATTGTTCCACAGAGAGATCCGAAGTTGTTCGGAGAAAGAATTAAAGGAAAAGACCGGAAAAGTGTTTTCGGATAAATGGGAATTTGAATATACATTTATTATATGTTAATTATGAATTAATATATACTAAATAATATTTAGATTGAGATTTATAAAAGCAACTTTTATATTAGGCCAAATCCCAGAGGGAAAAGGCCTAGAAGAAAAGCTGCAGAAAAAGAAAAAGGGAGAAAACTGCCAGCCCCGTGGGCGGTAGATAACTGCCACCGCACAGGCGGCATGCAGCTGGGCTGCGCTCGTGGGCGCAAGGCAGTTAAAGGCCGCCGCACAGGGCGGGCACCAGCTGGCCGCCACCGCAGCCAGGCCGACTCAACCCGGCCCAATGGGGCTCGCGGGGAGCAGCCTGGCGGATAGGCTCGCCTGCTGGGCCGCCAAGGCTTCCGGCCCACCCGGGCCGCCTTCCCCTCTCCTCCTCGCGGCTGGGCCACCGGCTGGTTTTGGCCCACCCGGGTCTGCCCGCCTAGCTGGCTCAGCGCGGGGGCAGGTGGGCCGCCTGGAGCTCCCAGGCCCACCCGGCTGGCCACCTATTGGCTGGTGGGATGTGGCCATTTGGCCCATCCGGCTGCAGCCCCTTTTATCTTTATTTCCTATTTACTTTTAGTCCCACATGGCTAACCTAATGGGGAGGGCACACCCCCTCCGCCTATATAATGGGGTGCCCATGGGTGGGATTAAAACACACCAATATTTGGAGAAGTCCTTTGGTTTACTTCCTCCTTTCCTCTCTCTCTAGCCCTTGTGACCATGGCCCCAAGTCTGGACTGTGTGATCAAGGCACACCTGCAGTACGCCGTTGCGCTACAGGGATTCCTAGCTGGATATCCACTTCCGCACTCCCGGCGGGATCGGGGAGCCGGAGGTCTCATCGTGCACCGAATGTGTACGAAGACACGAGGCGCAACACTTGGGGCGCTTAAATGTCGTGAGCCGGAGCTGCTGCACGATGAAGATGATGAAGGAGCAAGTGGTGACCTGCGAGGAGCTTCGCGACCTTGAGGTCGGCTACGAGTACGACTACTTAAACCACGCTGCCTGTAGAACGTTAACCGCGTACAGTCTACAAGGGTATGCATTCTATACGCATCGGCCATTACCGCATTACTACATAGATATATCCTAGGCAGTTTTTGGGGTTCCATCGTAAGAATTTTTTTGTTTTCTGCTGCAGATGCCCTTCGTGGACCAGCCAGTTAAAGTGTAAAAGAGGCATCTTACTTTACCAAGGAGCATATTCAAAGAATATGCCTCCACGTATGCCCTAGATTGTAACCTAGCCCCCCCTATATAAGGAGGGGCAGGACCTCCATAGAGAGGGTCGGCCATTTTTACTAAGGGAAAGCCCTAGAGAATAGTGGTGGGTAGTAAGAGAACTAGTCTCCTTCCCATGAACAGCTCAAGGAGCCCTTGTAATCTTTCATCAACAAGAGAGAAACACAAACACTCGTGTGTGGAACCACCACACTATCCCTCCCTGGATTCCTCTAGTGCACATTGGCCCCATCTTTATCCTATACATGGCATATGCCGTGCCACCACGACAGTTGGCACCCACCATGGGGCTAGCGGCGCTAGCAGGAGTAAAAATCCGGACGAGAAACATCATCAGCATCGGCGAACGCATCGTATCCGGGCTCGTTCAGCGCTTCGGTGCGCTGGACTATGTCAGCGACAATGTTGGTAGCTTCGGCAGGCGCCCTCCTCCGCGCAATAGCCTCTTCATCAAGCTTGCCACCCACAAGATCTATGTCGGTGTCGACGAGTCCTGTGTTCACCCGCAACACATCTTCGAGGGAGGTGAACCGCCTCTCGTTGAGGTCATGATGACGGCCCCTGATGCAGGAGCAAGCAAGGACCCGTCGTTCGAATGCTATGCCAAAGCAGGCAAGATCTAGATTCCCTCCACTAGAGAGGCCGGGGAATGTACTGCAACATGCAATAGATAGCTTGGCAACACCCATAGCACCAATAGTAGATCCGTCTTAAGCACATGCCGAGCTAGAGGAGACTAGGCAGAAAATGTTAGCTGGGGCAAAAAAGGTAGCTGTGTTACAGCAGTCACTGAACATTACTCTACGGGCGTATGCAAACACAAACCGTATAGATGGAGTGAAAATTAGAGGTAGAAACTTGATCACTGAGATAGACAAGGAGTATGTGCCTAAACCGGGTCAGACAGCTGCACTAGTCTCGGTAGGTGAAAAGGGAAATGGACGTCGCCTAGAGGAGGGGGGGGTGAATAGGCGTTTTAAAATTATTATGGTTTAAGCTCTAATAAATGCGGAATAAAACTTAACGTTTAATTTATCAAGTCAAAACCTATATCCACTAGGTTCACTAAGTGCACCAACAACCTATGCTAAGCACGACAAGCAACAAGGTGATAGCAAGATAATATACTTCAAACACGAAGGCTATCACAATGTAAAATGCATAAGTAAAGGGCTCGGTTGAGAGATAACCGATGGACGCGGAGACAATGATCTGTTTCCCAAAGTTCACTTCCAAAGAAGCTATGTCTCTGTTGGAGAGATGCGGGGGCGCAATGTACTTCGAACGCCACAAGTGGCTCACCTCGAGGTGTGGTTGCTCGATGCTCACCCAACGCCACACAAGGCCTCACCCCAAGATGCAAAGGCACGCAACCTACCGACACCACAAACGGCTCACCCTATTCTCCCGTGAGCTCGCCACAAAGGCCTACTCACGTTCCACTATGGGACACTTGAGGGTGGTCACCGAACCCGTACAAGATTGGGGAAATCTCCACAACTCAATTGGAGGCTCCCAACAACAATGCCACAAAGGCTACAAAGCCACAAAAGGCAACAAGGCCACAAAAGGCTACAAGACCACAAAAGGTCAATCAATCCAACCACACAACCGTCTAGGGTTCCAAGGACCCAAGAGAAACAAGCCCAAGGGCTTGAACTCACCGAATATCCGAGGAGAACTCAAACTTATGCACCAAATGCAAGAGGCAAGTCCTTCACTCTCAAATTCCACCAAAGCTACAAAAGCTATTGGGGGAATAAGGGAGGAAGAACACAAGAGGAGAACACAAAGCTCTCCAAGATCTAGATCCCAAGGATTCCTTCACAAAGAAGGGATTTGGCTTGGTGGGGCTTGTAGATCTAGATCTCCTCTCTCAAATCCCTCAAAAAGATGCAAGAAACATAGGAGGGGGAAGGGGAGAGGAAAATCTCTTCAAGGTCAACAATGGAGGAGAGAGAAAGCCAAAAACCAAGAAGAACAAGAGTTAGGGCCGAAGGGGAAAGGGGAACTCCTTTAAAGGGCTCCCCAATCTGCTCGTTACTCACAGATCCGCGCACGACTGGTAGTACCGATGGGTGGCCGGTACTACCGGTGGCACCCAGCCAACGGTAAGAAAACAGCAAGAGAAAGAACAAAAATGCGAGCCTAGCTGGTACTAACGCCGCTTCGCCGGAACTACCGGTGGCAAGAATGTCCTAGCGGTACTATCGCCTGAAAATCCGATCCAAGTTCCGTGAAATAGCGCTAACTAGGCAGAGAGAGTACTGAACCAAAAATGGGTTTACCGGAAGTTGGGCCGGAATTAACACCGGTACTACCGGCGGCAAACTGCCCTGGCGGTACTACCGGTGGCCCGCCGGAACTACCGGTCAGGCAAAAACTTCAGAACCAGAACTGCCACAACTTTTGCATCCGAACTCCAAATGAGATGAAACCAATTTTGTTGGAAAGATAACAACGTGTAGAATCGAAATATTGGATATCACCAAGGGAGAAAGTACCATGAATATATATGTGAGATACCTCTCAAGGTGTGGAGCTGAAAAACCCGCAAGATCAAAAACGCAATAAGATATGCAAGGGAAATCCATTTTTGATAAACTAGAGCTTGTTATGAAGATAACCACAAGCTCTAGATCCTCACATGGACAAGAACCAAACAACAACCAAGAAAGATGATGCTATGTATGCAAATGTTTGAGCTCTCTCCGAAAGATACGAACGAGTCACCCACTCGAGAGCCCCTCTTGATAGTACGGCTACCTATCCTAAACCTGGTCTCCCAACACTACAAGAGACTGGTAAAAAAGAAACCCTGTCAAGATCATACCTTTGCCTTGAGCATCCCACTTGAGCTTGATGTAGACGATCTTGTCACCTTCAAGATGGAACACCTTTCTTGATTGCTCTTGCTTGCTCTTGCTTGATGAAGACTTGAGAAATGCTCCCCCATACTCCATGGGGAAGCCTCTTCTTCTAACTTGTCTTCATCATTCCATGATTGCCGAGGATGGCAAGCTTCAAGAATGAGATCTTCTAGAGTTGACGCATCTTGAGCTTGCACTTCAATTCTTGACGATGTCTTGAAGATAGCCATGAGGAACTCCATCTTCTTCTTCTTCTTCAAGACATACTTGATCTTCTTCTTCTTCTTCTACTTGATTCGAATAGGCACAAAGCCCTTGGACATTGCTTCTTCTTCTTCATCCTTGAAACCAACACATGGTCCAAGCGATGCAAATGGACAAACCTACAAGTGAAACTCAATTTGCACATTAGTCCATAGGGATTGTCATTAATTATCAAAACCACACATGGGGGCATACATTCCCTTTCAGTAGGGCTGAGAGGTATAACACCCTGTCAAAAAACCTCAGGGCTGCCAACGTAGCAACATCCGAGTTAGAGGGTTTGACCGGAGAAGCCCGGGAAAGGCAACAGGAGAGAGTTAACCATTTGTTAAGGGTAGCATGTCAACAGAATGAGGAAATAAACAAGGCAAACCCGGCGCAACCCAGAGCATTGAACGTATTTCATTCGGCAAGGAATATCCCGAAAGTTCGCTGGGGCTGCATCGTCACCTCATTATGTCCCTAGAAGAGAGGAAGTGGTAACCTCGGGGAGAAAAGACAAATAGATGGTACCATATGACCCGGTAAGGGCAAGGAAAGGAAAAGCAGTGCAAATTGATGAGGATCGTCACAGTGCTAGCCAGGGTGAAGTTGGCCAGGGTAACCATGACCAAGGCAATGCCGGTCGAGGAAACGCTGCCAAGGGCAATGCCGGACAGCATAATCCGGCGGGAGCAGCACAAAATGTACCTCGGCAACAGCAGCAGCAATACACACCTTTGCAGAAGAGAAGTGCAGGTCCAGCAATGCAGCAGCAAAATGCTCGTCTAGGTTAAGATAGATACAATGATGGTTAATCGGCAATGGCTGATGCTAGATACCCTAGACCAGAACACCATGAGATTGGATTGAGATTGGGGAACCAAAATCTACAGCCAGATGATGCAAGGCTGAAGTTGGACCGGATCTATAGGTCGGAAATGATTGAGGTGCAAGGTTCTTCGGGTCCGGCATGTTTCGAACCTTGGATCATGAGGGAGCCGCCAGTATCGAACTTTCAGTTGGCCCGAGGAACAAAGACATATGACGGTAGCACTAAGCCGGATGAGGCTCATTGACTATGCTACTGCAGTTAACATAGCCGGAGGAAATTTGAGATGGGCCGTGAGGTATGTACCACAGATGTTAGAGGGGCCATCAAGGGTCTGGTTAAATAATTTGCTAGAGGGAAGTATCAACTGCTAGATAGACTTTGAAGAGATGTTCATTAGTAACTTCTCGAGCACGTACAAGAGACCAAATAGACCACAAACTCTGGCGTTATGCAAGCAAATACTGATTGAGACAGACCAGGAGTTCTTGACTCGCTGGTGCAATGTGCGAAATTCCTGTGAAGGGGTGATTGAATCACAAGCTATTGCGTGATTCGCCCAAGGATGTAGGTATGCAAGCATGTTATGTCAAAGATTGCGGAGAGATATTCTAACTACGTTGGCTGAAATGATCCGGATTGCTGATTCGTACGCCTTGGGTGATCCGACCCAGCCTCAGATGATGTCTAGTGAGTCCAATGATGAGTACTACCCTTGTGAGGGTGCCGAAGTATCGTGGCGCAATGACTTCCGGGGTAAGAGAAGAGATGATCGGCAAGATTATAGGTACAACTCATAACAAGTGGTAGCTGTGGATTAGGATCAGCCCAATGCAGGTGCTAGCCAGCGTCAGAAAACTGGAGGGCAGCATTGACAACAAAAGGGTGAAGGTAAGAAACCTTGGACGCTAGAGTAGAAGAAACAGTGGCAGGAAAGAAAGGATAGGCCGAGATACACATTTGATTCTATGTTGGATCAGCCATGCAAGTTCCACACGCAAAGCCTGAATAACCCAGCGAATCATACAACCCAGCAATGTGAATGGATGAGGAAACTAGAGCAGAGTGGATCGGGGAATGCTCGGGCACCTCAGCATCATGCACCACGACATGATGGACCTCGGCACGAAGCACCTCGGAACGATGCACCTCGGCAGCAACAGCTCACTAGGGGGAATGGACAACAACTGATGTTGCCTCCACCTCCACCGAGGTATGAGAACCATGAGAGATGGTACGTAGTGCATCAGGTGAATAATCAGCAGCAACAAGACCAAGGGTATCATGGCAATGACGGCAGGAATGAGTACAGAGAACATCACCAAAGTTACTGCATGTTCACCGTAGAAGAAACTGATCAAAAGAGCTTGCAACACCGACATATGGAGGTGAACACGGTAATGCCAGCTGTGATGAGGTATATGCCTTGGGTAGAGCAGGAAATCAGTTGGAGCATCAAGGATCACCCTAGGCTCATGCCGAGTCCTGGATCATATGCGCTGGTATTGGATTCGACGTTCATTAGGCTGAATATCAACGTGAGGTTTTCCAAGGTGCTGATAGACAACGACAGTAGCATAAACATCATGTACAAGGATAGCATGCACAAGTTGGGAATATCGAAAAATATGCTCCAAGCAACAAGGACCACTTTCCATGGCATCGTGCCAGGTATCTCATGTGATCCCATTGGTAAGGTCCGAGTTGACGTGTTATTCAGCACAAGGGACAACTTCCGGACTGAGAACTTGGAGTATGAAGTTGTGAACTTGGAAAACGCGTATCATGCGTTACTCGGTAGGTGTTGGGGGGATACCCCCGGGTAGGGTCACGCCGGGGTATAAAGGCCGAGTTAGCCGAGGTTCGGCAAGGCCAAAGCAGATGCTGGCCGGGTCACCTCAAGGCCGGCCAAATCACGGAGTGACCCAGACCAGGGGTGTTCGCCTAACTAAGTCTCAACCAACTTAAGCAGTAAGTCGGAAGTATATGTTTACTTGTATGCAGGAACAGGGGTGCCCGGATCAGCTGTGATCCGGGTCATGATTGGCTTCTAGGAAAAGGAAGGAATCTTGCTGGTCAAAAAGAGGGCCTGGTACGCACTGCATGAGCGAAGCAGACAAGAGAAGGACCACCGGGTCATGGCCGACAGGGGTGACGACGCCCATGTCGGCTGACGCGGGCGCCGCAGAGGCTCACGTAGCAAAAGCAAGTGTGACGCGGGGGAAAAAGCACCCCGGTCGGCTTACCACTTTGGAAGGAGGCATATTTGCCTCCACGTATGCCCTAGGCAGAAACCGAGCCTCCTCTATAAAATGGGGGCTGGGGCTTCTGTAGAAGGGGTTGGTCTTTCTACTATTCTGTTTTGGCTAGGGTTTCAGGTGTGTTCTATGGGTGAGAGTAAGAGAGCTCCTTCTTCCTCCTCTCGCCAATACAGCTCTAGGAGCACTTGTAATCTTGGAAGGAAATCAATACAAACTTCTGTGTGGAGAATCACTCCACTATCCCTCCTTGGATTCCCCTAGCGTGTATTAGTCCCCACCTTTAGCCTATCCATGGCATCTGCCGTGACACAACCACGACAGTTGGTGCCCACCGTGGGGTTGGCGGCGCTAGCAGGGGTCAAGGTCCGGACGAGAAACATCATCACTGGCGAACGCATCGTCTCCGGGCTCGTTCAACGCTTTGGAGCGTTGGACTTTGTCAGCGACACCGCTGGCTGCTTCGGCACGCGCCCTCTCCCGTGCAATGGCCTCTTCGTCAGGCTCGGCGCGCACAAGGTCTACGTTGCTGTGGACGTGTCAGGTGTTCATTCGCGTCACGTCGTCGATGCGGGGGAGCCTCCCCTCACCGTGGTCCCCGGGACGCGTATTGCTTGCTCCCCGGACCATGCAAAGGTGATGATGACTGCGCCAGGTGCGGGCGCGAGCAAGGATCTGGCGCCAGATCCGGAGGTAACGCCTAAGGCACCGAGGAAAGGTAGAGGTCCTCCACTAGAGAGGCCAGAGAATGTGTTGAGGGAAGCAATGGATAGCTTGGCAAACCCTGTAGTAGCAGCGGTAGATCCGGCTCGAGCGCAGGCCGAGCTGGAAGAAACTAGGCAGAAAATCCTAGAGGGCACAAAAAAGATAGCCGCGGCACAGCAGTCGTTGAATATGACGCTGCGCTGCGCGAGTACGCAAAGGTGAACAAGGTTGACGCTGTAAAAGTGAAGGGAAGAAATCTCATGAGCGAGATGAACAAAGAGGGTGATACTGGAATTGAGGTATCAGAAAACTGTTTGTCCGTGGGGCTGCCGAGGTACAGTACCCCGGCAAAGAACCTCAGAGCAGCGGATGCAGCTGCATCCGAGTTGGAGTGTCTAACAGGTGAAGCCCGACAAAGACAACAAGATAGGGTTAACGAGCTGGTTTGGATTGCGAACAGGCAAAACGAGGGACTGCTCAGGGCTAACCCGGAGAGAGATGGAGCCTCCAAGATCGTCCATTCGATGGTGGGTAACCCAGAGAAATCCGCTGGAGCCACATTGTCTCCTCATGGTGGTCCAAGGAGAGAAGAGGTGGTAACCTCGGCCTGACGGAACAAACAGATCGTCCCGTATGACCCAACGCGGGCAGGGAAAGGAAAGGAAGCGCAGAAAAATGATGATCGATGGAGTGTGAGCCAAGGTGAAGCTGGCCGAGGTAACCGTGACCAAGGCAATGCCGGTCAAGGGAACGTTGTCAACGGCAATGCCGAATAGCGAAACTCGGCTGGAGCAGGACAACCGCAGCAGCGGAATATACCAAGGCAAGAGAAAAGTGCCGGCCGAGGTATGCAACAGAAAGGCGCTCCAAGAGAGCAAGACAGGTATAATGATGGAGACTCGGAAATGTCAAACGCGGGATACCCAAGGACAGACTATCATGTGATAGTGCCAAGATTGGGGAGCAGGGATTTGATGCCGGATGATGCCAGGTTGAAACTGGATCGACTGTATTGGTCGGAACAAATCAAATGTCAAGGTCCACCGGGCCCAGCATGTTTTGGACCCCGGATCATGAAGGAGCCACCGGTACCGAACTTTCAGCTACCCAGGGGCACGAAGACGTATGAAGACAGTACAAAGCCAGAGGATTGGCTGATAAATTATGCTACGGCTGTGAAAATTGCCACTGGCAACCTGAGATGGGCTGTACGATATGTACCCCAGATGTTGGAAGGCCCGGCAAGGGTATGGCTGAACAATTTGCCACCAGGAAGCATCAACTGCTGGATAGATTTCGAGGAGATGTTCATCAACAATTTTTCGAGTACGTATCAGAGGCCAAATAGGCCACAGACCCTAGCTATGTGCAAGCAAAGGCAAAATGAGACGGATCGGGAGTTTTTAACCCGGTGGTGCACTGTGAGAAATTCGTGTGAGGGCGTGATTGAATCACAGGCCATTGCATGGTTTGCACAAGGGTGCATGTATGGAAGCGAGCTGTGGATGAAGTTGCAAAGGAAAATGCCAACTACATTGGCAGAGATGATCCGGATTGCAGATTCGTATGCTCTGGGTGATCCGACTCAACCTAGGCTCGTATCAAACGAGTCAAATGATGAGTACTATCAGAGAGATGGGGCCGGATCATCCCGAAGGAATGACTACAGAGGAAAAAGGAGAGATGATAGACCGGATCATCGGTATGGTTCGCACCAAGTTGCAGCTCTGAATCAAGATCAGCCCGGAGCAGGGGGCAGTCAACGCCAAAAAACTGGAGGGCAGTGGACTCCGAGAAATGATGGCAAGAAAACTTGGACACCGGAGCAAAAGAAGCAGTGGCAAGAAAGGAAAGACCGTCCGAGGTATACTTATGAGTCGATGTTGGACCAGCCGTGTAAGTTTCACACACCAAATCTGAACAACCCAGTGGGTCATACGACGAGGCAATGTGAGTGGATGCGCAAGATCGAACAAGGTGGTTCGGGGAATGCTCAGGCACCCCGGAATGATCAACCTCGGCAGGAGTTACCCCAGCAGCAACTGCTCTCCGGAGCGAACACGCAACAGCTAATGTTGCCTCCCCCTCCGCCAAGGTATGATAACAATGAGAGAAGGGATGCAGTGCACCAGGTAGAAAATTAGCATCAGCCGGATCAGAGGTACCCCGGAAATGAGGGGAGAAACGAGTACATGGAGCATCATCAGAGCTACTGTGTGTTCACCGCTGAGGAAACTGACAGAAAAAGCTTACAGCGTAGGCATATGGAGGTGAATGCGGTGATGCCGGCAGTGACGAGGTTCATGCCTTGGTCGGACCAGGAAATCACCTGGAGCATCAGGGATCATCCCAAGCTCATGCCAAGTCCTGGTTCGTATGCGCTGGTGCTGGATCCGGTGCTCATTGGACCTAGCATTAATGTAAGGTTCTCAAAGGTGTTGATCGACAATGGCAGTAGCATTAACATCATGTATACGGACACCATGTGTAAGTTGGGCATCTCAGAAAACATGCTACAGCCCACGAGGACAACTTTCCACGGTATTGTGCCCGATATTTCTTGCGAGCCAATAGGCAAAGTCCGGGTTGACGTGTTGTTCAGCACAAGAGACAACTGCCGAACTGAAAATCTGGAGTTCGAAGTGGTGAACTTAGAAAGCACGTATCATGCGTTACTCGGAAGGCCAGCGCTGAACAAGTTCATGGCAAGTTGTCATATTAGCTACTTGAAGATGAAGTTGCCCAGACCAAACGGGGTGATAACCATTGCAGGGGATTTCCGACGTTCGATGGAGTGTGCATCGGCTGGGTCGAACTTAGCCGAGTCACTTGTGATTGCGTAGAAAAAAGGAAAATTCAAGAAGTGGCGGCATTGGCTCAGTCCGCGCAGCAGTATATGCCGACGCTAAGTAACCCGCATGGAAGTGTCTCTTTCCAAGCCATGAAAGATACCAAGAAGGTTCCTGTTGATGACATGTTCCCAGAGCGCACCGTAACAATTGGTGCCGGGTTAAATGATAAATAGGAAAGCGAGCTCGTCAGCTTCCTCAATGAGAATCGGGACATTTTTGCTTGGTCCACACAGAACTTGCAAGGTGTTCCGAGGGAGTTGGCTGAGCACTCTTTGAATGTGAGACCCGGAGCTAAGCCGGTGAAGCAACCTCTCCGCCGCTTCGCCGAAGATAGGAGGAAAGTCATCGGGGATGTGATAGCTCGGTTGCTAGCTGCAGGATTTATCATGGAGGTTCTTTACCCAGATTGGCTGTCTAATCCGGTGCTGGTGGAAAAGAAGAAGGATGACCCGAACGTGGCAGTGGTTTGGCGCATGTGTATCGATTACACAAACCTGAACAAGGCATGTCCAAAAGATCCATTTCCGCTGCCAAGAATAGATCAGGTCATAGACTCAACTGCTGGGTGTGAACTGTTGTCATTCATTGATGCATATTCTGGTTTCCACCAGATACCTCTGAATCTGGATGATCAAATAAAGACTACATTTATTACCCCGTATGGGGCTTATTGCTATCGCACCATACCGTTTGGTTTACATAATGCAGGGGCAACGTACCAAAGATGTATGCAAAAATGTTTGCATGACCAAATAGGTCAAAATGTACAGGTGTACGTGGATGATGTGGTTATCAAGACCAAGGAAAGCAAAACGCTCCTTGACGATATCAGGCAAACGTTTGCGAACCTAAGGAGGTTCTGGATGAAACTTAACCCGGAAAAATGTACCTTCGGTGTCCCGGCTGGGAAATTGCTCGGTTTTCTTGTTTCCAGCCGAGGTATCGAGGTTAACCCAACCAAAATCCGAGCCATCGAACGAATGGAACTGCCGAAGTGTCTTAACGATGTCCAGAAGTTCACAGGCTGCCTGGCCTCGTTAAGTCGGTTTGTATGTCGGTTGGGAGAAAAGGCGTTGCCTCTTTACCAACTCATGAAAAAGTCGGATAAGTTTGTTTGGACGCCATAGGCCGATGAAGCCTTTACCCACCTGAAGAAAATGTTAGCCATAGCACCAGTGCTAGCCTCACCACTATCGAAGGAGCCAATGTTGCTCTATATAGCCGCAACCAACCGAGTTGTAAGTGCAGTGATAATGGTGGAGCGCGATGAGGAAGGTAAGTCGGTGCAAAGGCCAGTATATTACTTGAGCGAGGTGTTGTCTGCCTCAAAGCAGAACTATCCACATTACCAAAAGGTGGCATATGGCGTGTACATGGCTGCCAAGAAACTAAAGCACTACTTTGAGGAGCATCCTATCCGAGTCATATGTGAGGCCCCCATATCCGAGATAATGAGTAACAAGGATGCGAGTGGCAGAATTGCAAAATGGGAAATTGAGCTAGCTCCTTATGCGCCACAATATGACAGAAGAGAGGCCATCAAATCTCAAGCTGTGGCGGACTTTTTCGTGGATTGGGCCGAGGTACAATACGAACCGCCACTTCCAGATCCGAACTATTGGCGAATGCACTTCGACGGATCAAAAACCAAAACCGGGCTAGGTGCCGGAGTTGTACTCACATCGCCAAAGAAGGACCAGTTGAAATATGTGCTGCAGATCCATTTCACCGCATCAAACAATGTCACTGAGTATGAAGCACTTGTGCATGGGCTTAAGGTAGCAAAAGAAATTGGGATATGTCGGATCATATGCTTTGGCGACTCGGATTTGGTGGTGCAACAAGTGTCGGGACTGTGGGATGACCTTGATCCAAACATGGCACTGTACATATTTCATGTGCAGAAGATATCTGGTTACTTTGAGGGATGCGAATTTCACCATGTACTCCGGGTGGAAAATGAGGCTGCCGACATGCTGTCGAAGCTCGGGTCAACCCGACAAGCAATTCCACCAGGTGTAGTATTAGAGCACCTCAGGAAACCATCCATCAGGCCATCCCCAGAATCTGAGTCAATCTATGTCCCGGAGGACACGAAATCCGGAGCTATGCCCATGGACATTGACATGGGAAGTGGTGCGCGAACCCTGGGGAATGCCTCGGCAAACCCGGGGACTACTTCAGTAAACCTAGGGACTGCTCCGCAAGACCCGGGGACTGCTCAGCGTGATCCGGTTGAAGTTGTGCCGGTGGATCAAATGGAGATTGATGAGGATGTATTCCCTGTGCGAATGATACCAGCTTGGGCATTACCTATATTTCAGTTCCTGAAGGACGGAACGTTACCCACTGAGGAAGTGCTGTCTAGGCAAACACAGAGGAGGGCAAAGGCTTACACGATCATCAATTCCGAACTATACAAAAGGAGTGTGACCAACATCCTCGAGAGATGTGTTGATCCGGAAGAAGGGCTTGACATCCTCCGAGATATACATCAGGGGGAATGCGGGCATCATGCCTCATCCCGAGCCTTGGTAGCAAAAGCTTTCCGGCACGGATTCTACTGGCCAAACGCCTTAGAGCAAGCAGAAGATCTGGTGAGAAAATGTAATGGATGTCAGAGGTACGCTACCAAGACACATATGCCAATGTCAGAACTCAAGACCATACCAATCACTTGGCCATTTGCCGTATGGTGCTTGGATATGGTTGGCCCGTTCAAACCAGCAAGGGGAAATATGACTCACATTCTGGTAATGGTGGACAAGTTTACGAAGTGGATTGAGGTAAAGCCTATAAGAAAATGTGATGGAGCTACGGCCGTAACGTTTCTCAAAGATATCATCTTGAGGTACGGTTATCCTCACAGTATCATAACTGACAATGGCACAAATTTTGCGGAAGGAGCATTTGCTCGTTTCTGCCAGGATAAGAGGATCCGGCTGGACGTAGCCTCGGTAGCCCACCCTGCATCGAACGGGCAAGTGGAAAGATCCAACGGATTAGTAGTATCTGGGATAAAACCCCGACTCATTGAGCCGCTGCAAAGATCAGCGGGGTGCTGGATAGAAGAACTACCAGCGGTACTGTGGAGTTTAAGAACAACTCCGAATCGATCAACAGGCTATACGCCGTTCCTTCTGGTATATGGGGCAGAAGCTGTATTACTAGCCGACATAGAGCATGATTGGCCTAGGGTCACCCAATACACAGAAGCCGAAGTGCAAGAAGCCCGGCAAAATGATGTTGATCTGCTGGAAGAAGCGAGAGAACTGGCACTGTCCAGATCCGCCATATATCAGCAAAATCTCCGATGCTATCATAGCCGGAAAGTGTGCCCCCGGGTCTTTCGGGAAGGCGATTTGGTGCTCCGGTTGGTACAACGTACTACGGGCATGCATAAGTTATCCCCCATGGGAAGGGTCGTTCATCGTGAGCAAAGCATTGGACAATGATTCTTACTATCTTATAGATTCAAAGCCACAAGAAAAGAACAAGGCGGACAGGTCCGGAGAGGAATCCAAGCAACCATGGAATATAGCTCTACTTCGTCCTTTCTACACTTACCTAAGAAGTCTATGTATCCGAGTTATCTCATATGTCGGTATGTATGTCGGCAATGAGCTTATCAATGAAATGTTGGCACCTCGAGCAGTAACTCGGGGACTGCCTTAATAATGTTTGTTGTTTTTTGCGCGTCAGCTGGAATAAGTTATTCTACTTAACTCGGATTAGTAGTGTGCGAGCACCAAAAACCCAACTCTTCAACTTGCTGCTGTCCAACAAGAATTGGCTTCATGGCAAGCAAGAGAACAAGTTTGGAATTGCGTAGCACATGAAGAACGACTAAGGAGAAGAATTTATTCGACCCGACGTTTGTTTTTCGAACTAGCCCTGCATTTATTTTCAAGTTATTATGCAGTTTTATTTTGGTGCTAAGTCTAAAAGTTTCCCAGTATTGTTAAGACAATTTTTGAAGCTCGGATTCGTAAGTCATAAAACCGAATCAAGGTAGACACGAACTGAGCCAAGAGATTGAACGAACAAGAAAAATAAACTCGGGGACTACGCCCAAGTTAATTCGGCATAAGAACTTAGTAGCAAAATATCACATGTGTTTGGAATACAACTCCACCCGGCATACCGGGGATCTGATAAATTTTTAAGTGTTTTAGCTCAAGGAGCAGTAGGAGGAGGAAGTTCGGCATCGTCCTCGCTGCCCTCAATATCAGAGGCATCATCTTCTCCTTCATCATCCAAGCCATCTTCACCGTGCTCAACCTCTTCGTCTCCAGCAGCTTCCAGGAAGCTCGGCCCCTCAACCCATTCATGAATGGGAGCGTATTCAATGAGGCTATAGGCACAAGCCTGACGCCGAGCTACCCACTCTGGGTCATTGGTCCATCTGGATCCTGTGCGCAGACGTGTCAGGAGGTTGAGATCAATCTTCTCGTACCACGTGAGTATGTGGTGAAGGATGGTATCAGCTGTGGCATGTCCAGCGGACTCTCTCCAGAGGTCAAGCTGAGTCTTGGTTTCCATCAACTTCTCAATGAGAAGTGCAGTGGTCTCCGGGGCTTCTTCACCGGGCCAGAAAGTGTTAAAGATGCGAGCTGCAGCGCCGAGGATGTCCTTGCCGTAATTCTTGATGAGCTCCACGCGAGATGATAAGCTGACCAACAGGTCCTCCAGGTCATAAGGAATCCCTTCACTATCAGAAGTGACCAGAGTACCCCTTTGTCGGTGGAAGTTGGCAACTGCTGTGCTCGCGATAGGAGTGCCCTCTGGAAATTTGCCTGGAAACGAGATAAAGGAGAAAGGTCAAGAAAAGACATATGAAGTAACCCAGAGAAGTAGGTCGGAAAAGGGAAAGAAACTTACGTGATATATGACTGAGGATCCGGGTCAACTCCTTGGTGCAGTCATCACGTCTCTTCTGGAGCTGCTCAAGCTCACCGTTCGCCGACCCAAGCTAGATGCCGGACTCCTTGAGAAGATCCTGGTCCTTGGCGATCTGGAGGTTGAAGCGCTCGCGCTCTTCTGTGAAATTCTGGCCAGCCTTTTGAAGTTCGGATTGGTGCTGGGCCTTCATCTTCTCCATCTCAGCCTTGAGCCTAGAAATCTCATCGTCCTTGGTCCGGAGGAGGGCGAGCTCGTCATCTTTCTTCTTAAGCTCGACTTGGTGCTGCCCTGCTTGTTCGAGAAATGCAGCATCATATCAGGCATGGGCACACTATCTTCAAGCGATGCTGAAATAGTGTGTTGGCCCGGCAGAGCCGAGGTATGAATGTTGGCCGAGCCAAGGAGAAAAGGGAATGGAAAGTACGGCAAAGTTGGACAGAAATGACTTACCCTTGATCTGCTCCAGATTTTTGCGCATAATGATGTTCTCAGCTTCCACCCCAGCTACGGAAACCGAATGATGAGGTTAGTGCAACAAGTGCCAAGGAAGAAATTTACCCCTCTTCTCGTATTCCGCAATAAGTGCAACATGCTTTGCGCGTAACAGCTTGTGGGTATCCAGCAAGCGTTGGAATTCAGCACTCCGGCGATTGGTGGTCACCTGAAATGGAACACAAGTTAGCTCGATGCATATTCGAAGTGTACTAAAATCCGGGCCAAGTGGAACTTAACTCAGCTCTAGGTGTGTGCATATTCGAAGTGTACTAAAATCCGGGCCAAGTGGAACTTAACCCGGCTCTAGGTGTGTGCATATTCGAAGTGTACTAAAATCCAGGCCAAGTGGAAGTTAATCCGGCTCTAGGTGTGTGCATATTCGAAGTGTACTAAAATCCGGGCCAAGTGGAACTTAACCCGGCTCTAGGTGTGTGCATATTCGAAGTTCTCATGGAGCTACGTTAGTTTTCTAAAGAGCATCCGGCCGAGTAACGAGTTACTCCCCCGGAGGCTCGGGGACTAATGGTTACTATCTACAACTTGTAAAAGGGAAGCAACGTACCTCCATAATTCGCCCAACGAGGTTAATTGCCTTTGCGGCTGTGTTCATCTGAGCGGAAAACTCGGCAGGGCCGAACTTCTCCGGAAGATTAGTGTCTTGAACCACCTCTGCCTTATTCCAATTCATAATGAATTCAATTAAGCTCGGAGGGTACCGTTCACCGCTGGGCATATGGGGCGCCACCAAGCCCTTCGCATGCGCTTATTTCCTTTCGATCAAGGCAAGGGCTGGGCTGGTGTGCAGAACCATTTGCTGTGTGTCAGTTGGCTCGGCAGGCGCGTCCTTCGCTGCTGGTGCTTTCTTGGGAAGCATTGACACGAGGGTACGATGCCCGGCTTCGACGGATGGTGGCTTGGTAATGTCCGGAGTCTTCTTTTCCTTGGCTTGCTGGGAAGAGGAAGCCGATGCAGCGGTTTTTTCCCTTAGGAGCGGCCAGAGTGGTTCCTCGCCGAGGTTGAGAAGACTCGGACGAGGCAGAGGAGCTAGGCGCTGATGCTCTTGGGGCTGGACTTGGTGCTGCTACTGATGTTTTAGCAGCCGGAGTTGGTGCTGATGCCGGAGTTGGTGTTGGTACGTGTCTGGTTGTTGGTACTGGTGCTGGAGCCGAAGTTGCTTCAGTGGATGCTGGTTGCGGCGATGCCGAAGTGGTGGATGCTTTCACCTCGGCCGGGCCGGTCTCCCCCGCTCCAAGGTTACCCCCTCTTGCCGAGGTGGAGCAGAACCCGGAGCGGCCACAGAACCCTCTGGAATAGGACTCAGCGGACGGGACTCGTCGTCGCGACGGGGAGAAGGGCTGGGTCAGAGAGGTGAAGAGATGCTCGATCCACTTTGAGGGACCTCCACCGGAGCCCTGCAAAAGAGAACAATGTTAGAAGAGAAATCACAACGATGCAAGGGAGAGCAAGTTACAGAAGGCAAAACAACTTACGCATCCGAGGTTTGGGCCTCCTTGGGTTTCCGAGCCCTTCGTGCTGGGGCCTTGCCTTCTGGCTTGGAGGCAGTCTTGTCCCCGAACTTCTTTCGCCTTTTAGCGGGCTGAGAAGGTCCGGAGGATGAACTTGAAGCGGCCCCGCACTTCTTCTTCGGAGCCACCGGAATAGGTTCGCCCGTAGCAAGGGGAGGATCCTCGTGGATATGACCACCAGGGTGAGCTGATGGCGGAAAAGCAAAAGAAAGGGGGACAGCCTCAACAGGTTTAATCACCTCGACATCCGAGTCATCTTCATCATCGGGCCAATCTCTAATGGAAGAGGATTTACCCGTGGGTTGTTTCGTGGCGTCGGTCATTGGGAGGAACATCTCCTGGTCCGGCTCCTCCTCATCCGGGTTCTCCCGGTTCGGCGCCCACTTAAGGGTCGGATCGGTGCCGTCCTCGATGGTCTGCTGAAGAAATTGCTGAGGAAAGGAATGAATGAAAGAGTAAAAAATGCAACAATAACTGACATATAATTGGTCCGGAGTAAGTTCGCAACATGAAACTTACCATGGGAGGAAGCCTATCGCGGCAGTAATGCTCCATTCCCCAAGTCCACTCGGAGGAGAAGTCCTTGTGGGTGGTGAAAAGAGCCTTAACTCGGCGATAGATCTCCGTGTTGCTCAGCTCGAAGGAGGAGGTCCGGTTGGGGTCGTGGACGAAGCTCATGTGGCACACCTTGTGGGTGCGCTTCTGGAGGGGGGAAATCCGGTTGCGCACGAAAGTGATCATGGCATCCTCGTTGCGCAGCCCGAGCTTCTTCAGCTCCGCGAACATCTTGTTGACTTGATTGGCCAGGACAGTGGGCTTCTTGGGGATCTCATCCCACAAATCCGGGTTAGGTGGACCCGGAGTATAGGGGAGAAACCAGATCAAATCTTCAGTGCCCGTATTCCGGACATAGAAGAAGGTCCGGGCCCATCCTTTGCAGGACTCTAACCCGGTGACCCGGGGGAAAACAGAAAACCTCTGGGGTGAAATGGAAGCCGCTCCGAATTGAGTGAGCTGTTTGTCCTCCGGATCAGCGTGGATGTTGGGGATGACATTGCGATGAAGGCCGAAGAACCGGATCCATAGCTCCTTCGTGGGCCACAGTCCGGCGTAGCCTTCGATCGTAGAATCAAAGGCAGAGAGAGAAGTGATGGCGTTGGCTGGAAGATGGTGTGGCTAGAGCTGGTATGTACTGAGCCAGTCCCGGAAAAAATCGCTCACCGGCAACCCGAAGCCCCGTTGGAAGTGGGACAAAAAGACGATGAACTCACCCGGATTGGGTGAGGGGGCCAGTTCATTAGAAGGGAGACGAGCGGCGACACCGGCGGGGATGCGCCTGGTTCGATAAAGCCAGTCAAGATCATCTTGACAGACCCATGACCCGGCCCACGCGCCGCGGTCCGCCGTCGTGGCGTCCTCCTCCATCTCCTGCTCAGCAAGGATGAGTTCTTCTTCCGTCATCTGGTCCTCGAGGCCCTCGCTGGCGCTGGAGGCGGCGGGGGTCAGTGGCCAGGATTGACGAGGACCCGTGGCGAGAGATTTGCGTCGCGGTGGCGACGACGCAGAGGTGCGACGGAGAAGCGCGGCGGCGACGCTGCTATTTGGTATCAATGGCGGCGGCGCGGTCACGAGGAAGATGAAGAAGAAGGGCAACGGGCAGAGGGGCACAGAAGGAGAAAGACCCTAAGGGAAGCACCCCTCCGCTATTTAACCACTCCCACCAGCGGTGAGTGGGATCGTATCCTGCGGACCCGCCACACTCAGTGGCCATGTATCACCTGTCCGGACCAATCAGCGGGGAGCCACACGGAGGGCCACAGAGTGAAGAGAATCCTATGACGTGACACTGTGATGCGAGAAACGAGGAGGCAGGCATGACGTGACCTGCGCACAGTGATAACTGACAATTGCTGCGGCGGTTACTGCGTAGGCCCTTAAAATAAGACGACATAATGATTACCCTTCACGTGGGTTAGCGTACGAGAGAAGGAAATAAGACCCGGATGAAACTGTGGTAACCCGGCCGGCAAGTGAAAACTTGGAATATGCAAAGGGAACGTAAATCCATATGATCTGAGGTAAAGAGGTAACTCGGCAATAACGACCGGAGCACAGAATTGAACCTGATGTGGCCTTAGCGGCCAAAGCAGCTAAGACCGCACCAGCTTCGAGGACTAATGTTGGGGGGATACCCCCAGGTAGGGTCACGCCAGGGTATAAAGGCCGAGTTAGCCGAGGTTCGGCAAGGCCAAAGGAGATGCTGGCCGGGTCACCTCAAGGCCGGCCGAATCACGGAGTGACCCGGACCAGGGGGTGTTCGCCTAACTAAGTCTCAACCGACTTAAGCAGTAAGTCGGAAGTATATGTTTACTTGTATGCAGGAATAGGGGTGCCCGGATCAGCTGTGATCCGGGTCATGATTGGCTTCTAGGAGAAGGAAGGAATCTTGCTGGTCAAAAAGAGGGCCCGGTACGCACTGCATGAGCAAAGCAGACAAGAGCAGGACCACCTGGTCATGGCCGACAGGGGTGACGACGCCCATGTCGGCTGACGCGGGCGCCATAGAGGCTCACGTAGCAAAAGAAAATGTGACGCGGGGGAAAAAGCACCTCGGTCGGCTTACCACTTTGGGAGGAGGCATATTCTTAGGAATATGCCTCCACGTATGCCCTAGGCAGAAACCAAGCCTCCTCTATAAAAGGGGGGCTGGGGCTTCTATAGAAGGGGTTGGTCTTTCTACTATTCTGTTTTGGCTAGGGTTTCAGGTGTGATCTGTGGGTGAGAGTAAGAGAGCTCCTTCTTCCTCCTCTCGCCGATACAGCTCTAGGAGCACTTGTAATCTTGGAAGGAAATCAATACAAACTTCTGTGTGGAGAATCACTCCACTATCCCTCCCTGGATTCCCCTAGCGTGTATTAGTCCCCACCTTTAGCCTATCCATGGAATCTGCCGTGACACCACCACGACAGTAGGCCTGCTATAAACAAGTTTATGGAAAGTACTCACATCAGTTACTTGAAGATGAAGTTGCCAGGGCCAAGGGGAGGGGCCTGTTCGTCTGCGGTACCAAAGTTCCCGGGCGAGCACATGGCGGTACCTAAGTTGCCTGAAATTGCCGCATTTTGAAATGTTGGGCCGCCAACTATCGAGAGGGGCCATTTCGATGCAAACTCATCTCACCCCTGCCAAATTCAAACATTCCGTGAAACTGCCCCGTGAAGTAGACGGTCGGGACCCTCATGTCGGTCATCTGTACGTGATGCGAGCGCCAACACGGCAAACTCTTAGGAAAATCGAGGAACTAAGTGGATTGGATGCATTGACCAATTTCACAAATCCATTCCCACCTTTCCCCTAGCACCGACGGCGTTAGAATCCACCCTCCAGGTAGGACGATCCCTTCGGACATTTGACTTCTGGCGCCAAGTTGCTGCGCCCAGTCGTTGATCCCGAGCTCCAGTGGCGCATGTCGTAGCCGCCGTTGCGAGGCTCTAGCCCGCCTCCGCCGCCAACGAGCCGAGCAGCTTGGAGGATGGCAGATCCTACTACCATGGAAGAAGAAGTTCTGGCTAAAAGCAGGTGAGCTACCCTTCTCTTTGCTATTTGCACTAATTATAACTACTAGCTAGCTACTGAACCTAAATTTTTTGTTAGCCCAACGCTGACAAACATATTTTATCCACAGTTTTCTGTCAAGTGGGATCTCCGCGGACCACCCTTACCTGGTTACGGTAGTCCTCTTCAGGTACGACTCTAAGGGCAAGTGGTATGGACACCATTGTATCACGATGGAAGAAGTGCCTGCGTAGATCTGCACTATATCTGGTATGGTTGTTGCTCTCCATAATCATGATGAACTATGGCCGAAGTAGACTGCAAAGTTCAGCTTCATGGATGAACGTGGCATCATGGTTCCTCTAACATGTGACAGTCAGCTAATTGGGTTGATGAAAAGGTATGCTTCGGCTTGCGTGTTTGAGCTGAATTGTGATGTACTGGATGTGGAAGCTGCTGCAACTGGGAGTCGCCCTTCTATTCTTGGACAGGGTGGTTGCTCGAACCCAATTAGCTCCTGGTAAGCAAAAGTCTCTTGGGGTTCGCATGTTTGTGTTGAATTGTAATTTTTTGTTTTATTTACTCTGTAGATATTTGGCAGTTATGCAACAGTCTTGTTTCTTTGACAGGAAGCGCCGCAAGGTTAGAAACATGACTGCCGGGTCAGTCATTTTGCTGCCCGAAGAAATTAAAAACGAGTGGAAAGATGATGATGGACACGATTCTGGTGCCCATTGTCCCGGTGATGCAGAGTACGTGAAGCTAAGAAAATTGGCACCGAGGAAGAGGAAGAAGGCAGGAAATGAAGAAGCCAGTGGACGTGAAGGCTTGGTACCCAGGCTACGGAAGAAGGCTGCTGGCAATGAAGATGCATAGTAATGTGTTGAACTTGAACCTATATATGTAATTTGGTTAAATTCTGGAGCTCTGTGTGTGGAACTTTGCTGGGCGAAACAATCTACCCACGTTCTCTGAGTAAAATGTACCACGACTTAGGGTTTGGAAATGCCCGAGTCAGTAGTTGAATCCAAAATTGTGATTGTGCCACTACTATCAAAAAACACGCAACACCGGTTCCACGATTGCCGAGGGGCAGGATTTCTCCAAATACGACGGAGTGTAAGTGGCACCGAAATAAATTATTTAAGTTGCTACACTCCACGAAGCAGCAACTTATTTCAGCTGCTACACACAATGACATGGCAACATAAATAGCAATGGCAACCGATAATGCCCAGATGAGGAGGAAATCGGTACCACTTTCTGGCCTAATCTTGAGCCCGTCTATCTCACCGCCTCCCTGCTCCTTCATCCCCTACATCTGGCGAAACTCCCGGATCTCCAGTAACCAGGTGTACGTGCTTCTACTTTATAAATTGTGGTTGTGCCATTTGCATGCAGCACAATCCACGTAGATTATGTTTAAACAAACCACCAATGTCAGAATACCACCATGATCAGACAAAAGGAAGTAATGCAGGGTTAAGACAGATTAACGGGCGAACATTTTTTTCCTCCCAGGACTCCGGGACCACTAGTTCAGACCGCTAGGTCAACAAGTACAACTATTACAACTTAAAAAGGCACGGAGCTCAAGCTAAATAGAACTAGTTATTACACATCTCCTTGATCTTCCTAATCTTAGCCCGATGCGCATCTTCCTGCGAGAGCAAGGATCGAATCATCTGCTCCTTCCTTTTAGCATCTTCCTTGCACAGCTTCAATTGTTTCTCTGCATTTTTCCTCATGCACTTATCAATACTCGTAGTTGTGAACTGCAGGACTTTGGCCTGGTGAAGATCATTCCTTGCTTGAGTCAGTTCTTGCTCTGCTTTATCCTTTAGGGCCAACACCGTGTCCCTCTCCTTCTCGACTTTTCTAACCTTGTCTTGCACCCTCCTAAGATCTCACTTAAGCTTGGTCGCGTCAACTGGTTCCCATAGCTTCATCTCCACACTATCAAGAAGTGAGCTGAATACGGATTTTTTCAACTCAACAGTCATTTCCCATAGTTTGTCCAGCGTTTTCTGCATTGATTTGAGCCACTATGGATCTACCCATTTGACAACACCGCAACTTCTGCCTTGCATCATTGCACGATGTCCTTGACACCGTAGAAACCTCCTGCTTGCGTTTCGTCCTTCGAACGCTACAAATTTAGCAGGCACATATCTATGTTTACATAACAGAGGACTGTCTTCATCCTCTAAACCGTGATAGTCGGAGTCATACATCGTCTGGTTGGCCTAACACATCATACGTGCATGAGTAAACAGAGTAGATCTAGCTCAAAAAATAGATAACTGGCCACAGATGATAGAGATAGAGATGAGACGACTCACATCAAAATCACCGTCCCAGTCATCACGATGCGTTTCCTCGCCGTCTCCCCTTGAACCCATGGCAAGAGGGGAGGGGGTGGCTGCCGGAAAGGGGATTGGGATGGAGGCACCGTCGGCTTGCGGCTACGGCAGGATGGGAGTGAAGTGGGGAAAGTGGCTTCGAGGGGAAGGAAGAGAAGTACTGTGAGGAAGAGAAGTAATGGGGACGTGACACTGGATATGGCCCACTGAACTCATGAGTCGTGACACTCGCAATAGGGGAGCTCCTGGTGTTGCCAGTTTGTCCAAAGCAAGCGGGCAGAAAGCGTGGCCAATCATGCCGCAGAACATCTTACTCGCAGATCGCTCTCACGAAGACCATCCCAATTGTCCAAGTGCCCTGATCGAACGATATCTAACAATCGTTGATACATTGCAAATGTATCCATAATTTTTGATGTTCCATGCTTGGTTTTATCTACTTTCTTATATTTTGTCCACACTATGGAGTACTTTTCATATGATTTCTTGGACTAACCTATTAACAAGAGCCACAATGCTAGCTGCCTGTTTTCTGCTGTTTTTGGTTTCAGGAAAGTGAGAAAATGAATATTCTCGGAATTGGATGGGACAAAAGCCAAAGTCAGTTTTTCACCGAGGGACACCTAGAGCCAGAATACGAGACGGAGAGGGGCTGGGGCCCGACCACACCACCTGGCCACGCGGCCAGGCTTGGCCCGTGCCAGGGGGTGGTCTGGCCGCCCCATGCAGCCCCTTGGCCTCTCCTTCCGCCTATATATTGCCTCTGATACGGAAACCCTAAGTACCCGATCAAAAATCCACCAAAGAGTCTGTAGCCGCCGTCATCTCCATCCCTAGACCGGGAGGGATCTGAAGCTCTTCCCGGCACCCTGCAGGAGAGGGGAATTCACCCTGGAGGCCTTCTTCATCATCATGCAAGCCTCCGGTGTGATGCGTGAGTAGTTCATCTCTGGACTACGGGTCCATATAGTAGCTAGATGGCTGGTTCTCCTCCTTTGTGCTATCATGTTTAGATCTTGTGAGCTCCGTTCATGATCAAGATCATCTATTTTTAATTCTACATGTTGTGTTTGCGGGGATCTTATGGATATTGAGATGCTAATTCAAATTGATTATTGATTCTATCATGTCTTTGTTATTTGTGATCTTGCATGCTTTCCGTAGCTATCTTGGCCAAGTAGATGCTAGCAACTCCAAGAGTTAGTATTTATGCTCGATAGTGGGTTCATGCCTCTGGTAATCTGGGGAAGTGACAGAAATCTCTAAGGTACTAGATGTGATGTTGCTACTAGGGAGAAAACAACAATCCTTTGTCCATAGAACAATCGTATTGTTTACTTTACACGCAATTCGTAATGCAATTATCTGTTGCTTGCAACTTAATACTGGATGGGGTTCGGATGATAACCTAAAGGTGGATTATTAGTCATAGATGCAGTTGGATGGCGATCTATGTATAATGTTGTAATGCCCAATCGAATCTCAAAGGGGTCAAGATGATTAGTATATGCTTGTATGCTTTCTCGATGTTTGTCAATTGCCCCGCTGTAATTTGTTCACCCAACATGTTATCTATCTTAAGGAGAGCCACCTCTAGTGAACTATGGACCCCAGTCCTTTTTTTTACTATCAATCTACAATCAACTGTTCACTGCTTTGTGTTTACTTTGTGCAAACTATTACTTCCTTCCATTCGATATGTTTAATCCTTTGTTTTCAGCAAAATCGGTGAGATTGACAACCTCATCGTAAGTTGGGGAGAGAGTTCTGTGGTTGTGTTGTGCAGGTCTCCATGTTGCTGCTGGCACCGGTAGTGCGCACTGCCAAGGCTCAGCTAGCAACACCTTTGGGGTGTTTCCTTGCTCCTACTGGTTCGATTAAACCTTGGTTTCGTACTGAGGGAAAACTTGCTGCTGTGCTCATCATACCTTCCTCTTGGGGTTCCCCAACAAGCTCGATATATTTTGGGCCATCAAGCTACTTTTCTGGCGCCATTGCTAGGGAGACAAGGACATCTTCACAAGGGGAGTCCCTCATAACCAATCTCTTTACTTTGTTGTTTTTGTTTTGCTTAGTTTATTTCTGCTTTGTTTGCTTGTTTCTTTATCAAAAATACAAAAAAATTAGTTACTACTATAGTTGTTATTTTCGTTGGTTTGTTATTGTCTTGCTTTATCATGCTTTCTATCAATGGTTGGTTTATTTGAAATTGGATCTTATTGGCAAGGTGGGTTCACGGAAGAACAAAAATATTATTATAAGAAACACCGCTTGTCACAAAAAGGGAAACACTTATGGGAACAAATTGATAAATTATATACCATTGCTACAAACGTGTGCTCTACTTATAATGTTACTTATTGCTTTGATAAATCTTGTTGCTGTAATAGGTATAAACACCTCCCTTTTCAATGTGAGTATAATGATGATGTTACCACATCTTCTTATATTAAGGGAAATTATGACTTTTATGATGTGGAACAAATTGAAGAATTTATTGCTTGGAAGGGTGCATTCAAACTTGCTTATTTTCTTGAAAATACTGATGATGCACCTTATAAATATGAGCTTTATGATATACTTAAATTTTTCTTTGATAATTACAAGGAAGAAAATGGCTATATTCTTGAATATCTTAATAGATGCTCTCCACCAATGGAAGAGACTAATGCCTTGCAGGAACCTATGGAAGAAGAAATTGCTGAACCTGAAAGCTCATTAGATGAAAAAGAGGAGGAGAGTGATGAACAAAAGGAGGAAGAATGGATCTACCCATGCCTACCTTCTAATGAGAGTAACTCTTTACCCCTTACATTATTTGATTGTCCCCCATGCTTACCAAAGGAGGATGAATGTTATGTTCCCATGGATTCTTTTGAAAATGTTTACAATAGAGCTCTAGATGATGGTCCTATATTGGTTGATAATATTAACTGTACTATTATTGAAAATGTGATCGATCAGTCATCTTGTTATAAAATTGTTAAAAGTGGGTCTGAAGGTTTTAATCCCGCTATTTTTGAGCTTGATAAAAATTACGTGTTTGTAGATCATGAAAAGCATGGCTTATGTGATAGTTATATTGTTGAGTTTATGCATGAGGCTACTAAAAATTATTATGAGAGAGGAAAATATGGTTGTAGAAGTTTTCATGGTACTACAACACCTCTCGATGTGCTGAAAGTTTTGAAGTTACTCTTGTTTTATCTTCCTATACCTGTCACATTGTTCTTTGTGAATTTATTTGCATACAAGATTCCTATGCATAATAAGTGGGTTAGACTTAAAAGTGTTTTGAATTTGCTTCTTGATGCTCTCTTTTACTTCAATTCATATTTCTTATGTGAGCATCTTCTCAAACTATGATGCCTAACTTAAAGGCGTTAAAGAAAAGTACTTATTGGAAGATAACCCAATTTTTTTAGATGAGTCTTGGAAGTTATTACCTCTGTAATATCCTCTCCTTATCCTTTTTATTTGCTTTTTGTGCCAAGAGTAACCTCTAATGAGACAGAAGTAATGATTGGGAAAGTTGCTGTCCCGAAACAGATTTCTATGCTTCACCATAAAAACTCGTATAAAATCTCTGTATGTCCTTCTGAGGCATGTATTTTTTTCTTCTGACCCAGGTTGTTACCTAACTTTTGTTAGTTAAACACTTTTTGATTTGAGCAACATAAGGTCTTCGAATTTTTTGTCTTTACCTGCTGGTCTGTTTTGACAGATTTTTGCCATTATTTGCATTTGCTTCTTGTTGGTTCCTTTTTGAGTTCTTTTGGGGAATTGAGCTTTTTGAGGGAAGTGCTACAATATCTTGTGTTTAATGGAAGTTTTATTGGTGTTAGAACTGAACCTAAAGACCTATTATCTTGAGTGCACTAATGTTGCTAATAAAGATTGTGTGAAGTTTTGTATGAAGGAAAAATTTCAGGTGTATGGAAGGAATGAGTAATGAGATGAAGAATGGACTAAAGCTCAAGCTTGGGGATGCCACGCGTGTCTCCCCAAGGAATATCCAAGAAGTACAAGCGTCAAAGCTTGGGGATGCCCAAGGCACCCCCCTCTTCATCAATAAAAATCCCAGGTTTCTTCCAAACACTTCATTTTTATTGTTTCACGCACAGTTGTGTTGTTCTTGGAGCGTCTTCTTTTTCGTTTTTGTTTTGGTTTTCTTTTTCTTGGTTTTCTTAGTTTGCTGAATAAATTGGTTGGACCCCCTCTTTCATACATTGGTTTTCAAATAGTTTGGCTTGGATTGGAAAAGAGTAGGAAAGTTCATGCTTAAGTGGTAAAGAGAGTTTGTTTTTGACTGTGGCCTATGATTTGTCATGCCATGCTTGATATTGTTTTGGCTTTAGGCTTAGTATTCTTTGCTGTAGCATGACTAGTTATAAACAATTGAGATTGCTTAATGTGCCTTGGAAGGATCATGCGTTGTTTTAGCATATTAAAGCATAGTATAGTGGTATTCTCCTTTGATGCTTTATTTGGGTTGACTTGGCGCATGCTCACACCATGTTATGTCACCATAGCCTTTATGATCCTTTAGTTTTCAACTTGTAGTATCACTTTATGATTTGATCAATTATGTTTTGTCGCTCTGCATGATTATGGCCATTATTGCTCTCTTAGTTTGTCGCTCCCAGTCTTTTGCTAGCCTCTGTAACCAAGTATGAGTTCCACTCATGCATCGAACTCCTTAAACCAAGTTTTCCCAAAGAGTCCACCATACCTACCTACTAGCACATGCTATTCCAAGTATATTCATGTTTTTGTCTACCTTCCAAATTAAACTTGTTATGAGAAAACTAGTGATTAAAGCTCTCATGAACTTGATGGCACACTTTACTTTTCTTGCACTTAATAAACTTGAACCATTGGGTCCTTCTTTGTTGCGTATATGCTTGCGCTTTATAAGTTGAAGTTATTAGAACCATGTATCATGGGGAACGCTTTCAACATTGCACTGTACTTTGTACCCCGTTGATATCATGCTCTTTTGCTTATGGATCCTGGCGGTGTGAAATAAAAGTGGAACTTGTAAGATCATGGAGTTTGTATGTGTGTTAGAGAAATGCCTGGGCCGCTAGCCTAAGCCATGCCTAATCATGGTGGAAACTCGCAGCATCACCATAATGAGCACTCTATGAAGCATCCTCAATAAAAACCTATGCAAATAGCAAATAAAAAGATCGCTGAGATGCTCATTGTCTGCTTGCCTTGTCATTTTGATTATGGGATAGCTCTTGTATCATGTGCAAGGGATATGTACTTACAATGACAAGAGCTTACTTGTGACTAAAGTTGAGTAGCATGAGGTTCGGTCTTCGTAAGTAAGGGGCATGAGATTTTGGTTTATAACTTGTCAAGCATATCCTCTTAGTTGTGTCACTTTAACCTTAATCACCTTCAAGATGCTTATGATAGGGGCAATGAGAGCTGAAAGCTATTAAGTACCATAATTTTTGGAAGCTCTTTATGAAACTTGAATCCCTACTTCCTTCTATGAAGGCCTTTCTTCCACTTATATATTGAGTCTCCACCTTCTATCTTTATGCACCTACTTTGAGAGCATAGTGGCCATTCTTAGTTATATGTGCATTGTCCCAAGACTTGTTGATTGATGCATAGCTTTCATATTGGTTTTTTTAAACTATTTGTATCTAGTCACTCTTATTAACTTTGAAGGTGTCCTATGCATTTATGTTTGCGACTCTATGAGGGACAAGCTGAATGCCACTATGCTATGTTTTCTTTATGTGAAACAAACAAACGTCTTGCAAAGCATTGTTATTCATGAATCTTTTGTTTGTGCCTTTCATGTTGCAACATAGTTTCTTTGTCTTATTGCTAGAACTTTGTCTTTCATGTTATGATTGAAGTACTATGATCCCAGCTTTGATGTTTTACAAATACTTTGATCAAGTTTATGATGGTGCATGTCACCTCAAAAATTATTCTTTCTTTTTATCACTTACCTACTCGAGGACGAGAAGGAGTTAAGCTTGGGGATGTTGATACATTGCAAATGTATCCATAATTTTTGATGTTCCATGCTTGGTTTTATCTACTTTCTTATGTTTTGTCCACACTTTGGAGTACTTTTCATATGATTTCTTGGACTAACCTATTGACAAGAGCCACAGTGCCAGCTGCCTATTTTTTGCTGTTTCCGGTTCCAGGAAAGTCAGAAAATGAATATTCTCGGAATTGGATGGGACAAAAGCCAAAGTCAGTTTTTCACCGAGGGACACCTAGAGCCAGAATACGAGATGGAGAGGGGTTAGGGCCCGGCCACACCACCTGGCCGCGCGGCCAGGCTTGGCCCGCACCAGGGGGTGGTCTGGCCATCCCAGGCACCCCCTCGGCCTCTCCTTCCGCCTATATATTGCCTCTGATACGGAAACCCTAAGTACCCGATCCAAAATCCACCAAAGAGTCTGTAGCCGCTATCATCTCCATCCCTAGATCGGGAGGGATCTAAAGCTCTTCCCGGCACCCTGTCAGAGAGGGGAATTCACCATGGAGGCCTTCTTCATCATCATGCAAGCCTCCGGTGTGATGCATGAGTAGTTCATCTCTGGACTACGGGTCCATGTAGTAGCTAGATGGATGGTTCTCCTCCTTTGTGCTATCATGTTTAAATCTTGTGAGCTCCGTTCATGATCAAGATCATCTATTTGTAATTCTGCATGTTGTGTTTGCGGGGATCCGATGGATATTGAGATTTTATTTCAGATCGATTATTGATTCTATCATGTCTTTGTTATTTGTGATCTTGCATGTTTTCTATTGTTAGTAGCTATCTAGGACAAGTAGATGCTAGCAACTCCAAGAGTTAGTATTTATGCTCGATAGTGGGTTCATGCCTCTGGTAATCTGGGGAAGTGACAGAAATCTCTAAGGTACTAGATGTGATGTTGCTACTAGGGAGAAAACAACAATCCTTTGTCCATAGAACAATCGTATTGTTTACTTTACACGCAATACGTAATGCAATTATCCGTTGCTTGCAACTTAATACTGTATGGGGTTCGGATGATAACCTAAAGGTGGATTATTAGTCATAGATGCAGTTGGATGGCGATCTATGTATAATGTTGTAATGCCCAATCGAATCTCAAAGGGGTCAAGATGATTAGTATATGCTTGTATGCTTTCCCGATGTTTGTCAATTACCCTGTTGTAATTTGTTCACCCAACATGTTATCTATCTTAAGGAGAGCCACCTCTAGTGAACTATGGACCCCGGTCCTTTCTTTTACTATCAATCTACAATCAACTGTTTACTGCTTTCTGTTTACTTTCTGCAAACTATTACTTCCTTCCATTCGATACGTTCAATCCTTTCTTTTCTGCAAAACCGGTGAGATTGATAACCTCATCATAAGTTCGGGACAAAGTTTTGTGGTTGTGTTGTGCAGGTCTCCACGTTTCTGCTGGCACCGGTAGTGTGCCTTGCCAAGGCTCAGCTAGGAAAACCTTTGGGGTGTTTCCTTGCTCCTACTGGTTCGATTAAACCTTGGTTTCGTACTGAGGGAAAACTTGCTGCTGTGCTCATCATACCTTCCTCTTGGGGTTCCTCAACGAGCTCGATATATTTTGGTCCATCAATCGTCAAGCAGAACAACTGTGTTAGGGCGTGCCTTCTAGAAGACTCGGTCTAACAGCCACCCATTAGGGGGCTAAGTTTAGGGCTCTCCTAATCTTAGGATCCATATGTGGTTTATGAGAAGAACACACATGCAATGACACTGGTGGATCCATGTGTTGTTTGTGAAAAGAACACACGTGCAATGACTCTAAGTGTGGTTAATGAAAAGATCAGACATGCAATGACACTGGTGGATCCATGTGTGCTTTGTGAGAAGAACATACATGCAATGACACTAGGTGTGGTTCATGAAAAGAACAGACATGCAATGACACTGGGCGTGGTTCATGAAAAGAACACACATCCCATGACACTGGTGGATCCATGTGTGGTTTATGAGAAGAACACACATGCAATGACACTGGTTGTGGTTCATGAAAAGAACAGACATGCAATGACACTGGTGGATCCTTCTGTGGTTTGTGAGAAGAACAAACATGCAATGACTCTTGATGTGGTTCATGAGACGAACACACACGCAATGACACTGGTGGATCCATGTGTGGTTTATGAGAGGAACATGCATGCAATGACACTGGGTGTGGTTCATGAAAAGAACAGACATGCAATGACACTGGTGGATCCATATGTGGTTTGTGAAAAGAACAGACATGCAATCACACTGGGTGGATCCATGTGTGGTTCATGAAAAGAACAGACATGCAATGACACCAGTGGATCCATGTGTGGTTTGTGAAAAGAACACACATACAATGACACTGGGTGTGGTTCATGAAAAGAACACACATCCAATGGCATTGGTGGATCCCTATGTGGTTTGTGAGAAGAACAGACATGTGATGACTCTAGATGTGGTTCATGAGAAGAACAGACATGCAATGATAATGGTGGATCCATGTGTGGTTTGTTTAGAAGAACACACATGCAATGACTCTAGTTGTGGTTCATGAAAAGAACACACACGCAATGACACTGGTGGATCCAAATGTGGTTTGTGGAAAGAACATACATGCAATGACTCTAGCTGTGGTTCATGAGAAGAACAGACATGCAATGACACTGGTCTATCCTTATGTGGTTTGTGAGAAGAACAGACATGCGATGACTCAAGATGTGATTCATGAGAAGAACAGACATGCACTGACACTAGTGTATCCTTATGTGGTTTGTGAGAAGAACATACATGCAATGACACTGGGTGTGGTTCATGAAAAGAACACACATGCAATGACACTGGTGGATCCCTATGTGGTTTGTGAGAAGAACAGACATGCAATGACTCTAGATGTGGTTCATAAAAAGAACAGACATACAATGACACTGGTGGATCCATGTGTGATTTGTGAGAAGAACGCACATCCAATGACACTGGGTGTGGTTCATGAAAAGAACACACATCCAATGACACTCGTGGATCCTTATGTGGTTTGTGAGAATAACAAACATGCAATGACTCTATATGTAGTTCATGAGAAGAACACACATGCAATGCCACTGGTGTATCCTTATGTGGTTTGTGAGAAGAACACACATGCAATGACTCTATCTGTGGTTCATGAAAATAACAGGCATCCAATGACACTGGTGGATCCATGTGTGGATTGTGAGAGGAACACACATGCAATGACACTGGTGTGGTTCATGAAAAGAACACACATCCAATGACACTGGTGGATCCTTATGTGGTTTATGAATAGAACAGACATCCAATGACACTGTGTGTGGTTGATGAAAAGAACACACATCCAATGACACTGATGCATCCTTATGTGGTTTGTGAGAAGAACAGACATGCAATGACTCTAGATGTGGTTCATGAGAAGAACAAACATGCAATTACACTGGTGTATCCTTATGTAGTTTGTGAGAAGAACACACATGCGATGACTCTAGATGTGGTTCATGAGAAGAACAGACATGCAATGACACTGGTGTATCCCTATGTGGTTTGTGAGAAGAACAGACATGCAATGACACTAGGTGTGGTTCATGAAAAGAACAAACATGCAATGATACTGGTGGATCCATGTGTGGTTTGTTTAGATAGAACACACATGCAATGACACTGGTGGATCCATGTGTAGTTTGTTTAGAGGAACACACATGCAATGACACTGGGTGTGGTTCATGAAAAGGACAGACATGCAATGACACTGGTGGATCCTTATGTCGTTTGTGAGAAGAACTGACATGCAATCACACTGGGTGGATCCATGTGTGGTTCATGAGAAGAACATACATGCAATGACACTGGTGGATCCATGTGTGGTTTGTGAGAAGAACACACATCAAATGACACTAGGTGTGGTTCATGAAAAGAACACACATCCAATGACACCGGTGGATCCTTATGTGGTTTGTGAGAAGAATAGACATGCAATGACTCTAGCTGTGGTTCATGAGAAGAACACACATGCAATGACACTGGTGGATGTATATGTGGTTTGTGAGAAGAACAGACATGCAATGACTCTAGCTATGGTTCATGAAAAGAACACACATGCAATGTCACTGGTGGATCCATGTGTGGTTTGTGAGAGGAACACACATGCAATGACACTGGTGTGGTTCATGAAAAGAACACACATCCAATGACACTGGTGGATCCTTATGTGGTTTATGAATAGAACAGACATCCAATGACACTGTGTGTGGTTGATGAAAAGAACACACATCCAATGACACTGATGCATCCTTATGTGGTTTGTGAGAAGAACAGACATGCAATGACTCTAGATGTGGTTCATGAGAAGAACAGACATGCAATTACACTGGTGTATCCTTATGTGGTTTGTGAGAAGAACACACATGCGATGACTCTAGATGTGGTTCATGAGAAGAACAGACATGCAATGACACTGGTGTATCCCTATGTGGTTTGTGAGAAGAACATACATGCAATGACACTAGGTGTGGTTCATGAAAAGAACAAACATGCAATGATACTGGTGGATCCATGTGTGGTTTGTTTAGAAAGAACACACATGCAATGACACTGGTGGATCCATGTGTGGTTTGTTTAGAGGAACACACATGCAATGACACTGGGTGTGGTTCATGAAAAGAACAGACATGCAATGACACTGGTGGATCCTTATGTCGTCTGTGAGAAGAACTGACATGCAATCACACTGGGTGGATCCATGTGTGGTTCATGAGAAGAACATACATGTAATGACACTGGTGGATCCATGTGTGGTTTCTGAGAAGAACACACATCAAATGACACTAGGTGTGGTTCATGAAAAGAACACACATCCAATGACACTAGTGGATCCTTATGTGGTTTGTGAGAAGAATAGACATGCAATGACTCTAGCTGTGGTTCATGAGAAGAACACACATGCAATGACACTGGTGGATCTATATGTGGTTTGTGAGAAGAACAGACATGCAATGACTCTAGATGTGGTTCATGAAAAGAACACACATGCAATGACACTGGTGGATCCATGTGTGGTTTGTGAGAAGAACACACATCCAATAACACTGGGTGTGGTTCATGAGAAGAACACACATCCAATGAGACTGGTGGATCCTTATGTGGATTGTGAGAAGAACATACATGCAATGAAACTGTGTGTGGTTCATGAAAAGAACACACATCCAATGACACTGGTGGATCCTTATGTGGTTTGTCTGAAGACCAAACATGCAATGACTCTAGCTGTGGTTCATGAAAAGAACAGACATGCAATGACATTGGTGGATCCATATGTGGTTTGTGAAAAGAACAGACATGCAATCACACTTGGTGGATCCATGTGTGGTTCATGAAAAGAACGGACATGCAATGACACTAGTGGATCCATATGTGGTTTGTGAAAAGAACATACATGCAATCACACTGGGTGGATCCATGTGTGGTTCATGAAAAGAACAGACATGCAATGACACTGGTGGATCCATGTGTGGTTTGTGAGAAGAACACACATCTAATGACACTGGGTCTGTTTCATGAAAAGAACACACATACAATGACAGTGGTGGATCCTTATGTGGTTTGTGAGAAGAACAGACATGCAATGACTCTATCTGTTGTTTATGAGAAGAACACACATGCAATGACAATGGTTTATCCTTATGTGGTTTGTGAGAAGAACACACATGCAATGACTAGCTATGGTTCATGAAAAGAACAGGCATCCAATGACACTGGTGGATCCATGATTGGTTTGTGAGAAGAGCACACATGTAATGACACTAGGTGTGGTTCATGAAAAGAACACACATCCAATGACACTGGTGGATCCTTATGTGCTTTATGAAAAGAACAGACATCCAATGATACTTTGTGTGGTTCATGAAAACAACACACATCCAATGACACTAGTGGATCCTTATGTGGTTTCTGAGAAGAACAGACATGCAATGACTCTAGATGTGGTTCATGAGAAGAACATACATTCAATTACACTGGTGTATCCTTATGTGGATTGTGAGAACAACACACATGCGATGACTCTAGATGTGGTTCATGAGAAGAACACACATGCAATGACTCTAGATGTGGTTCATGAGAAGAACACACATGCAATGACACTGGTGTATCCCTATGTGGTTTGTGAGAAGAACAGACATGCAATGACACTGGTGTGGTTCATGAAAAGAACAGACATGCAATGATACTGGTGGATCCATGTGTGGTTTGTTTAGAAAGAACACATATGCAATGACCACAAGAAATGACACTGGTGGATCCATGTGTGGTTTGTTTAGAGAAACAGACATGCAATGACACTGGGTGTGGTTCACGAGAAGAACACACATCCAATGACACTGGTGGATCCTTATGTGGTTTGTGAGAAGAACAAATATCCAATGACACTGTGTGTGGTTCATGAAAAGAACACACATCCAATGACACTGGTGGATCCTTATGTGGTTTGTGAGAAGAACATACATGCAATGACTCTAGCTGTAGTTCATGAAAAGAACAAACATGCAATGACACTAGTGGATCCATATGTGGTTTGTGAAAAGAACAGACATGCAATCATACTGGGTGGATCCATGTGTGGTTCATGAAAAGAACAGACATGCAATGACACTGGTGGATCCTTATGTGGTTTGAGAGAAGAACAAACATGCAATGACACTGTGTGGTTCCATATGTGGTTTGTGAGAAGAACACACATCCAATGACACTTGGTGTGGTTCATGAGAAGAACACACCGCCAATGACACTGGTGGATCCTTATGTGGTTTGTGAGAAGAACAGACATCCAATGACACTGTGTGTGGTTCATGAAAAGAAAACACATCCAATGACACTGGTGGATCGTTATGTGGTTTGTGTGAAGAACAGAGATGCAATGACTATAGCTGTGGTTCATGAAAAGAACAGACATGCAATGACACTGGTGGATCCATATGTGGTTTGCGAAAAGAATAGACATGCGATCACACTGGGTGGATCCATGTGTGGTTCATGAAAATAACAGACATGCAATGACACTGGTGGATCCATGTGTGCTTTGTGAGAAGAACACACATCCAATGACACTGGGTGTGGTTCATGAAAAGAACAGACATCTAATGACACTGGTGAATCCTTATGTGGTTTGTGAGAAGAACAGACATGCAATGACTGTATCTGTGGTTCATGATAAGAACACACATACAATGACACTGGTGTATCCTTATGTGGTTTGTGAGAAGAACAAACATGCAATGAATCTAGCTGTGGTTCATGAAAAGAATGGGCATCCAATGACACTGGTGGATCCATGTGTGGTTTGTGAGAAGAACACACATGCAATGACACTGGGTGTGGTTCATGAAAAGAACACACACCCAATGACACTGGTGGATCCTTATGTGGTTTATGAAAAGAACAGACATCCAATGACACTGTGTGTGGTTCATGAAAAGAACACACATCCAATGACACTAGTGGATCCTTATGTGGTTTGTGAGAAGAACAGACATGCAATGACTCTAGCTGTGGTTCATGAAAAGAATAGACATGCAATTACACTGGTGTATCCTTATGTGGTTTGTGAGAAGAACACACATGCGATGACTCTAGATGTGTTTCATGAGAAGAATAGACATGCAATGACACTGGTGTATCCCTATGTGGTTTGTGAGAAGAACATACATGCAATGACACTGGGTGTGGTTCATGAAAAGAATAGACATGCAATGATATTGGTGGATCCATGTGTGGTTTGTTTAGAAAGAACACACATGGAATGACCACATGCAATGACACTGGTGGATCCATATGTGGTTTGTTTAGAGGAACAGCATGCAATGACAATGGGTGTGGTTCATGAAAAGGACAGACATGCAATGACACTGGTGGATCCTTATGTGGTTTGTGAGAAGGACTGAAATGCAATCACACTAGGTGGATCCATGTGTGGTTCATGAAAAGAACAGACATGCAATGACACTGGTGGATCCATGTGTGGTTTGTGAGAAGAACACACATCCAGTGACACTGGGTGTGGTTCATGAAAAGAGCACACATCCAATGACACTGGTGGATCAATATGTGGTTTGCGAGAAGAACAGACATGCAATGACTCTAGCTGTGGTTCATGAGAAGAACACACATGCAATGACACTGGTAGATCCATATGTGGTTTGTGACAAGAACAGACATGCAATGACTCTAGTTGTGGTTCATGAAAAGAACACACATGCAATGACACTGGTGGATCCATGTCTGGTTTGTGAGAAGAACACACATCCAATGACACCGGGTGTGGTTCATGAAAAGAACACACATCCAATGACACTGGTGGATCCTTATGTGGTTTATGAAAAGAACAGACATCCAATGACACTGTGTGTGGTTCATGAAAAGAACACACATCCAATGACACTAGTGGATCCTTATGTGGTTTGTGAGAAGAACAGACATGCAATGACTCTAGCTGTGGTTCATGAAAAGAACAGATATGCAATGACACTTGTGGATCCATATGTGGTTTGTGAAAAGAACAAACATGTAATCACACTGGGTGGATCCATGTGTGGTTCATGAAAAGAATAGACATGCAATGACACTGGTGGATCCATGTGTGGTTTGTGAGAAGGACACATATCCAATGACACTGGGTGTGGTTCATGAAAAGAACACACATCCAATGACACTGGTGGATCCTTATGTGGTTTGTGAGAAGAACAGACATGCAATGACTCTAGCTGTGGTTCATGAAAAGAACAGACATGCAATGACACTGGTGGATCCATATGTGGTTTGTGAAAAGAATAGACATGCAATCACACTAGGTGGATCCATGTGTGGTTCATGAAAAGAACAGACATGCAATGACACTGGTGGATCCATGTGTGATTTGTGAGAAGAGCACACATCCAATGACAATGGGTGTGGTTCATGAAAATAACACACATCCAATGACACTTGTGAATCCTTATGTGGTTTGTGAGAAGAATAGACATGCGATGACACTGGGTGTGGTTCATGAAAAGAAAAGACATGCAATGATATTGGTGGATCCATGTGTGGTTTGTTTAGAAGAACACACATGCAATGACCACATGCAATGACATTGGTGGATCAACATGTGGTTTATGAAAAGATCAAACATGAAATGCCACCGGTGGATCCATGTGGTTTATGACAATAACACACATGCAATGAACTCTAGTGGGTCCATGTGGTTTATGAGAAGAACACACATCCAATGAACTCTAGTGGATCTATCTTGGCATAATTTGATGTATGCCACGATGTATTTCATTCTACAAGACACTCACTTTCCATTTTTATACTACTCAGTTTTGCCCTTGGGTTTTTGATACTACTCAGTTTTGCCCCCTCTCTCTATCTTTTGTAGAAGCCCAAACTTGTGCTCACTCTGTCTGCTACTCCCTGATTGGTTGTCACAGTTGTCACGCGGATCGTGTGCACCAACCGTTGATTCTGTGTGATCCAATGATGATCGTTGCACACGTCGTGCCCTTCACAGTATAGCGTGAGACAGCACGGACCTCTCCCTCAGCGAGACTTCTACAAGAAGGAACACGATGCCATCCATGGGAAAAGTCGTCGAGCGGTCATGTCATGTTTAATCAAGTCTGAAAAGCCTATTACTGCTACTACTATGCCACAACACATGCATCATCGAGTGCACAGTCGTCGATGGACAACTGCAATTTATTGCCACTTGATTTTAATAAGACATATCCCATTTTTTACGCAGCGGCTCTCAATCTCACTTCCAACTGGGCCCCACCGTAAGAAACTTGCACGCGCTAGCCGGAGGCCAAAGAGCTGAGCTCGATGAGACCTAACGTCTCCGCCTTCATCGAGTCACTCGCAGTCATCAACACATCCCTCTACCCGATCTAGCACAACCCCACAAATCTCGCCGTACAGCCACCTACCTTCCCCTCTACATTTCCACTTTTAACTATTGCCAATTTTAGGGCCGTGTCAAACTTCGTACATAGAAATTTTGTATGCGCCCTTTGCATGCGGCTCAATACAGAACTGCCATGCATGGCCCGGGAAAAAAACGTGACGTACCGTGCACGTGTCGCGGTGCACGGTGCAGTAGACTGCACGGCGCGTTGCACGGTGGTGCAACGAAACGTGCCTTGCTTCCATCCACCTTAACTATAGAGCCCCTCTCCGCACACCCACTCTCACTCTCGCTCACTCTCCCCACGCAACCCTCTCCACTGTCCCACCAGCATCTGCAAACTCCCAAGAATACCCCGTCCTTGCCGGCGATGGTGGAGAAGGATACGGTGGCCATCGTCGCCTCCGAGGCCGCCGGCGAGGAGGCCCCCGTCTCCTCGCCGGCCCCCCTCGACGTGTTGGAAGCAGCGGCTGTCCCTGTCTAGGCCCTAGTCGAGCCATCGATGGCAGCCACCGTTCCTGTCTAGGCCCCCGTCCCCGCTACCGACGTAGCCGCCGATGAGCCCCCCGTCTCCTCGCCGGTCCCCCTCGACGTGTTGAAAGCAGCCGCCATCCCCGTGCAGGCCCTAGTCGAGGCATCGATGGCAGCCACCGTTCCCGTCCAGGCCCCTGTCCTCGCTACCGACGGAGCCGCCGAAGAGTAGCCCCCTACCGACGAGGAGGCCCCCGCCGGTCACAAGCAGATCAAGCACTTCATGGGCACCTACGTTCCAGATAAGTACATTGCTGCGCTGAACCCCTACGCCACTGTCATCGACAACCCACGGAGGTAACTAGGGTTTGCTCCCCTCCCCTGGTTCTTCTACCGTTCCCATCGTTGGATGCTAGATCTTGGTTTATTAGGATTCGCTTGTTCGCATTTCGATTGCTCGATCTTCTTACATCATCTACTCTCCCATTTTCCTTTTCTTCTAATATGTTTCCCGCAACGACGTCTGCAGCGATGACGAGTCCATGCACACCAAGACTCGCCAGGTGCTGAGGAGGCTACGGGCCAGCCAGTACGACGCCTTCTTTAGAGGCGGCCCCTGGCGCTGCCCCTTCTGCAAGGGGATCGCCTTCTGCTGGGTGACTCTCGCCGGTACTGACTTCAACTCCTTACCGGAGCATGCAGAGGCCCCGGGCTCCGACATCCACAAAGGCGGCGAGTGCGAGACCGTGAACATCAATGCCTACATCGCTGAATACCGAGCTCTCGGCATTCACCTCCAAAACCTCCAACGGGTGGCCATCAAAGAGGGTCGCATGCCTCCAATCAGGCCCAAGGCCCCCAAGATTAAGGGACTGGGCAACAAGAAGTGAAGGAAGCGTCGGAGGGAGGAGGCGGAGGCACGGGCGCATGAAGGAGGGGTTGAATGTGTTTGCTACTGCGGCGGCTGCTGCTGCTAAGCAGCTTCTTTTGATTTTCTATATTTTTCTTGCATCCTATTTCTGGCTAAATGCATCGAACCTTGTTAAGCAACCTAATTTCTATCGCTATATCCTATTTAGCTGCACACCTCTATATCTACATTTGTTTTGTTTTCTGAATGAATGTATTCTGCCCGGTGTGATTTGCTGCTCTAGATTTGCTACCTAACCGGAGGCAAAAAGAGGTCCAAAAGGGAACGAATTATCAAAGAGAGAATCGTCTCTAGATTTGCTACTAATTTGGGCAAAATGAAACATATATTTTTAGCGAGAGAGGAAAAGGGTACTCTTTCAAACTGCTAGTTAGCGAGCTACCATCTTGACGTCTCCCTCTACAAGAAGGAACACGATGATGTCCATGGAAAAAGTCGTCGAGTGGTCATGTCACGTTTAATCTAGTATGCAAAGGCTACTACTGCTACTACAACACATGCACAGGGCAATGGGGTCATCGAGTGCACGGTTGTTGACGGGACACTGCAATTTATTGCCACTTGATTTTAATAAGACATATCCCATTTTTACGCTGCGCTCTCAATCTCACTTCCAACTGGGCCCTACCGCTAGTAACTTCCATGAGTCAAGGGCCCCCTCGAGTAGATCTAACGTTGCTAGAAATTGGTTCCGCGCCACTTGCATGCAGTGGAATCGAGGTCTGCCATGAGCGTGTTTTCAATGCAGCTCTAAAGTGGAGATCGTGGTTGTTTCAAAAAAAGGGAACCCAAAAAAAAGGTGGAGATCATGGTAGCGCCCCGCCCACCACACGCGTCCACTCGAGGACTACGAAGGTCCGGTGTTTATAAACCCGCTCGACCTTCTTCTTCCATGTGCTCGTGTCATTTTCCCCTAGTCTGTCTAGTCCCAAGATCCCAATCTGGACCTACCACGCGCGCTGAGGCTCCCTCGCTTGCACTACCTCCTTCCCTAGATGCGCCATGAAGCGTACACGTGGAGACGAGCCGGAGTTGTAGCCAGTTGAAGGCGTAGCAGCAAATGGCTCGGCCGTTGCCAAGCAGGCAAAGGCGTCTTCTCCAAGCACGAACGCCTCTCGTCGCCGCGCCGTCGAGGGTCCGAGCTCATCCGTCCAGCCACTAGGCGTTGCTGTCGAGCAGCAGGTGGCCGACAACGTCGTGGTGCCAGCAGCAGATCTGGATGGGGGGCAGGCAGCATGCGGAGGCAATCTGGTGATCTACATCAATGACCCCATCGTCGTCCAAGAAATCTTCGACGCAATCATGGAGAATGACGAGTTCGAAGAGGAGGTCCCTGATGAGGAGTCTGAGGTACTACATTACTAGCTTCTCTAGTCGCAACCACAGATTTCACTGTTCATACATAGGATTTTCTCAATCATGTACAAATTCTTTTGCTCTTGAAGTAGGGTAGTATATATATGGTTCGATCAGTTGATTGATGCATCTGCCATCTAGTCACAAAACCCTAATCCGTCTAGTCACAAAACCCCAATCTGCTCATCTGCCATCTAGTTGAGTGTTGATTTCGATACACAACATGCCTATAACATTGCATTTCTATTCCTTACTGAGCCCAATGTTTCAATTTTGCCCCAAAATAGTGCAAGGGCATCTGATGGTGTCGTTTTCTTAGGGATGGTTAGTGAACCTGAGACATCAATGCACATAAACAATACAGGTTATGTTGTTGGTATTTTGGTTCTCCGACTCCATCTCTGAAAAAATGAGGCCCTAATTTTTTTCTCACATGGAACCTATATATATAGCCTTTGTATTGTTTCTGATCTATGAATGCGTCATATGATGCATATGTATATCCCTGAATTATGTTTTGTACGATTACATTTCAATTTCTTATTATGGCCAATGATTCAAATTTGCCCCAAAGAGAGGCAGACACATTGGTGCTAGATTTTTTCAGGGATGAGTTAGCGAACCTGGGGCCATGTACAAGATCAATATAAGCTGTGCAATTGTTACTTGGTTCACTTACGCCATCCTTGAAGAAACTTATGAGGCTGCAATCTTTATTCTACATTCATAGAACTATGATATTTGAATTATCTATTCCATGCATTCATAGTGTATAAGAATTCCATTTTAGTTTGTCACCGAGGCCGATGATTGAAATTTGCCCCAAAAGAGTTCAAGGGGAGACACATATGATGGTGTCATGTTTTAGGAATGGGTTGGTGAACCTGAGGCAGCAATGCACACAAACAATATAGGTTATGTTGTTGGTACTTTTGTTCGCCAACTCCATCTCTGAAACAAATTATGAGGCCCTAGATTTATTCTCATATGGAACTACATATATGATCCTTAAATTGTTTCTGATCTTTTAATGATTGGTATGATGCATATGTATATGCATGGTTTTGATCATAAGTATTTTTAACATGTACCTGAAGATTAATTGTTTGGTTTTTTATTTATAATTACAATATTTAGGCTTGTTTTTGTACCTAACTATGTATATCCCTGAATATTGTTTTGTACGATTACATTTCAATTTCTTATTGTGGCCAATGATTCAAATTTGTCCCAAAAGAGAGGCAGACATATTCATGTCAGATTTTTTTCAGGGATAAGTTAGTGAACCTGGGGCCATGTACAAGAACAATATAGGTTGTGCAATTGTTACTTGGTTCACGGACACCATCCCTGAAGAAACTTATGAGGCTGCGATCTTTATTCTACATTCATAGAACTATGATATTTGAATTATCTATTCCATGCATTCATAGTGTATAAGAATTACATTTCAGTTTGTCACCGAGGCTGATGATTGAAATTTGCCCCAAAAGAGTTCAAGGGGAGACACATATGATGATGTCATGTTTTAGGGATGAGTTGGTGAACCTAAGGCAGCAATGCACACAAACAATATAGGTTGTGTTGTTGGTACTTTGGTTCACCAACTCTATCTCTGAAACAAATTATGAGGCCCTAGATTTATTCTCATATGGAACTACATATATGATCCTTGAATTGTTTCTGATCTTTTAATGATTCGTATGATGTGGTGAACCTGATCCAGCAATGCACACAAACAATATAGGTTGTGTTGTTGGTACTTTGGTTCGCCAACTCCATCTCTGAAACAAATTATGAGGCCCTAGATTTATTCTCATATGGAACTACATATATGATCCTTGAATTGTTTCTGATCTTTCAATGATTCGTATGATGCATATGTATATGAATGGTTTTGATCATAACTATTTTTAACATGTACCTGAAGATTAATTGTTTGGATTTTTATTTATAATTACAATATTTAGGCTTGTTTTTGTACCTGACTATGTATATCTCTGAATATTGTTTTGTACGATTACATTTCAATTTCTTATTGTGGCCAATGATTCAAATTTGTCCCAAAAGAGAGGCAGACACATTGGTGTCGGATTTTTTTCAGGGATGAGTTAGTGAACCTGGGGCGATGTACAAGAACAATACATGTTGTGCAATTGTTACTTGGTTCACACACTCCATCCATGAAGAAACTTATGAGGCCCCTAGATTTATTCTACATACACTCTGATGCAATTAATTGTCATTGTGTTGAGATGAAATGATCTATGAACTAATCAAACTATTGCTGAGATGCTTTCTCTTTGATATCCATGTATATATTGTCTTACATGTACATGTTGTTAATTCTTGAGTTGTAATACAATTCAATCATATGTATGAGTTCTAAGTTATGTTCTTGAAAATCAACAGGAGGATGATGATGAAGTGGACGATAGCAAGGAATCCTGGGACAACAAGAGGCTCTATGTGCTGAGGCGGTTAGAGTGTGGGCTAATCCGTTTCTACCACAGGGGGAGACTGTTTTGCCCATTCCGTGGCAGAGCGATCAACGTGGACCTCGACAGCATGATCCAGCATGCGGTAGGCGTTGCCAGAGGCGGAGGCAGAAGCCATAGGCGGATTACCTTGGCGCGGCATGCAGCCTTCGGCAAATTCCTCTAGGATTATGTCAAGACTGGCATGTATCCCATCGACTAGGCTGTCCCTGCCTCCTGTTAATGCCCCTGCCCTGCTAGGCGTCTCCGTGTCCTGGCCTCCTACTGCCGCCCTTGCTTTTATTTTGTTTTAGTTAATTATTACCTGTGTGTGGCATGTAAGACAATATATCCGTGGTGTCTCTGGTGGACCTTCTATATTAATCTACTCCTTTATATGGAGTGCCTTAAAATTCCTAGTGTTCAATTATATTACTGATCATGCTCATGCACACTACAAAAAAATTCTAGTGCTCGATTATATTATAATTTTCAAGGAATACATCAACAAGTTAAATTGGTCGAAATTTTGTATTGAAGTAACTAAATGATCTCACATCGACGATGGATGTTGGCAGAAGCCGAAGGCATCAGCCGAAGACCTTGGAGCGGATCACAGTCTTCAGCAAATTCCTTACAGGTTCAACAATGGGTTGCCGCCGCCTAGCTCCGAATTCGCTTACAGGTCCAACATGGCAGAACTTGAGCTACCACAGAGACCTCGGCAGAGGTGGCAGAATTGGTGCAGGTGCAACCACGACGACGACGAGCTCGGATTCTAGAGGAGGAAAACAGAACTGAGCACGGTCAACACGGTGACAGATCTCACCGGGAACCAATTCTCGTAGCCGCAACGTGCCATGGGTGCATCCATGGTGAGGGCGAGCTCCAACTCAGGATGGGGAGGAGAGCGGGGCCGAGCAGGTTTGTCACGTCCCAACTCTGCGCCATGGCCGCGACCACAGATTGCCGCTCCGAGGAAGAAGAAGATGCGTAATGGATGCAGGCGCCAACGCTGCAAGCCTATAGGTAGGAGAGCTGGGCCGAGCAGGTTCGTCCATGTCCCAGCTCCACGCCATGGCTGCGACTCCCCATAGATTGCCGCTCTAGGGAAGAAGAAGACGCATAATGGATGTAGGCGCCAACGCTGCAAGACTTATTAACACCTAAGCGACGGGAGCGACATAACGGTGAGAACTGATAGGGGGGCCAACTTGATGGCCGTTAGCCTGATATTTTGTATTGAAACGTAAAGTTGAATTCGTGCCGAAAAAGACCCTCTGAGTATTTAGCACACCAACTATAGTCATCGCGGTTGATTTCAGAGAACTTGGGTACCGCGTTGCCTGGGCGCCCCAACTTTTGGGCCGCAAAATGATATTCTCCAAGGGGAGTGATCACCATAGCTGGGGACTTTAGGCGTTCCATTGAGTGTGCCTTTGCCGGGTCTAACCTGGCCGAGTCACTTGTGATTTCTCAAGAAAAGAGAAAAATTCGGGAGGTGGCGGCATTGGCTCAGTCCGCGCAACAGCATATGCCGGCTCTGACTAGCGCACACGGGAGTGTCTCATTTGGATATAAAGAAGGTGCCTATTGATGACTAGTTCCCATAGCGCACTATAACTATTGGTGCCGGGTTAAGTGACAAATAGGAAAGCGAGCTTGTCAACTTCCTCCGTGGGAATCAGGATATCTTTGCTTGGTCTACGCAGGACCAGCAAGGTGTGCCGAGAGAGTTGGCCGAGAACTCTTTGAATGTAAGACCCGGAGCAAAGCCGGTGAAGCAACCTCTCCACCGCTTCGCCAAAGATAGGAGAAAAGTCATTGGAGATGAGATAGCTCGGCTCCTTGCAGCCGGATTTATCATGGAAGTACTTTATCTGGATTGGCTCTCTAATCCGATGCTCGTGGAGAAGAAAGATGATCCGAATGTGGTTGTGGTGTGGCGTATGTGTATCGATTACACAAACCTGAATAAGGCATGTCCAAAAGATCCATTTCCACTGCCAAGGATAGACCAGGTCATAGATTCAACTGCGGGGTGTGAGTTGTCTTTCATAGATGCTTATTCTGGCTTTCACCAGATACCTTTGAACCTGGATGATCAAATAAAGATTGTGTTTATCACCCCGTATGGGGCTTATTGCTATCGCACTATGTCGCTTGGTTTATATAATGCAGGAGTAACGTACCAGTGATGCATGCACAAATGTCTACATGATCAAATTGGCCGAAATGTGCAAGTTTATGTGGATGATGTTGTGATAAAAACTAAGGAAAGCAAAACGCTCCTTGATGATATCCGACAAACATTTGGGAACCTAAGGAGGTTCCGGATGAAGCTTAACACGGAACAATGTACTTTTGGCGTACCGACTAGAAAGTTACTCGGTTTCCTTGTGTCCAGCCGAGGTATCAAGGCCAACCCCACAAAAATCTGAGCCATAGAAAGAATGGAACTACCGAAGTGTCTTAACGATGTACAGAAGTTCACTGGTGGCCTGGCATCGTTAAGTCGGTTTGTAAGTCAGCTGGAAGAGAAGGCATTGCCCCTCTACCAACTAATGAAAAAGGCAGATAAATTTACATGGACACTACAAGCTGATAGTGCATTTCATGAGTTAAAAAAGATGTTATCTTCTGCACCAGTTTTAGCCCCACCACTATCTAAGGAGCCGATGTTGCTCTATATAGTAGCGACCAACCGAGTCGTAAGTGCGGTGATAGTGGTGGAGCGTGATGAGGAGGGTAAGTCAGTATAGACGCAAATGTACTACCTAAGCGAGGTGTTGTCAACTTCAAAGCAGAATTACCCTCACTATCAGAAGATGGCATATGGCGTGTATATGGTGGCCAAGAAGCTAAAGCATTACTTTGAGGAACACCCCATAAAAGTGATATGCAGAGTGCCCATATCCAAGATAATGAGCAACAAAGTTTTTTTGATGGTAATGAGCAACAAAGATGCTAGTAGCTGAATTGCAAAATGGGCATGCGCACCACAATTTGATAGGAGAGATGGAATTAAATCTCAAGCAGTGGCGGATTTCTTCGTGGATTGGGCTGAGATGCAATACGAACCACCTTTTCCAGACTCAAACTATTGGAGGATGCACTTTGATGGGTCAAAGCTAAAGGAAGGACTGGGGGCCGGGTAGTACTTACCTCGCCCAAGAAAGATCAGAGGAAATACGTCCTCCAGATCCACTTTAGTGCATCGAACAATGTTGCCGAGTATGAAGCTCTCGTGCATGGACTTAAGGTAGCAAAGGAAGTGGGGATACACGGATACTATGCTTTGGTGATTCGGATATGGTGGTTGATGACCCACAAGTATAGGGGGTGTATCGCAGTATTTTCGATAAGTAAGAGTGTCGAACCCAACGAGCAGCAGAAGGTGCTGGCTAGTGGTATGGATCAGGAATTCTCTGCAAATACTTAGCAAACGGGTTTTTAGGGTTCTTTGATAAAGCATGTAAACAAAGTACGAGTAAGTAAAAGACAGTAGGAATAAATGCAGCAAGTGGCCCAATCCTTTATGCACCAAAGGACAAGCCGGTTGTATTACTTAAGATGACCAAACGTTCTCGAGGACACATGGGAAGACTATCAAGTGCTTCCACTTCATATAGTTGATTAATCTTCTTTAGCTTGCTAAGTGTTGTGTGGGTGAACTTGTGCTAATGTACCGACCTTCCTAGGACTAATACATACTTGTGATTATACCCCTTGCAAACATCAGTAAGTACAATAAAGTAATTAAGGTAGAAACCTAACCACAGCTTTAAACTCTAAGACCCTGACGTCCCTTGTGCAATGGTTTCCTAACGGGGGTTCAGGTTTCTGTCACTCCAGCAACCCCTACGATTAGTAGCCAAATACACAATGCATTCCCCTAGGCCCATATAGGTGAAGTGTCATGTAGTCGACGTTCACATGACACCACTAGAAGAAGTACACCACAAATTAAATATCAAACTATTGAATCTTTCTCAACGCAACTCCACTACTAACAACATGACTTCTCCCATGTCCTCAAGAACCAAACGAACTACTCACAAGACATCATATGGATCATGATCAGAGATGGAATAATGATGTATAACAATATGAACATAAACAATAATTCAACGGTTCACTCAATAGCATCAACTACAAAGAGTAATCAACACCTGGAAAGTTTCCCCTATGAACTAATGCAAGATTCAACCCAATTGTTACAAAAATATGGATATGGTGGTGGTGGTGATGATGATGATCCCGATGAAGTCCAACTTGATGGTGGTGTTGATGGCGATGATCTCCCCTCTCCGGGAAGGAATTCCCCCGGCAGAAATCTGTCTGCCGGAGAGATCTTTCTCTCTCGGTGTTTTCCGCCCCACAGAGGCGGCGGAATCTTTCTGTGGTCACCCCCCAAGTCTTAGGGTTTTGGGAGGATAATATACGCCAGAGGGGAGTGCCAGGGGTGGACCAGGGCGACCACAGCACCTGGTGGCGCGACCTAGGGTGGCCCGCGCCTGGGGGTGGTGTGGGCCCCCTGTGGCCCATCTCCAGCACCCCTTCTGGCTTCCTTCGTCTTCTGGGAAAATAGGATTTTCCATGTATTTTCCCAGATTTTCTGATCTTCGCGAATTTTGCCTCCAAACATCACCTTTTCCATCAGAATCCTGACTGCAGCGGTCCATGCTCCAAAAGTCATCAACCATGCAAAAATAGATGAAATAACATAAGTATCATCTCTTAATATGAAATATATCAATGAATAACAGTGAATTATGACATAGAATAGTGATGCAAAATGGACGTATCAACTCCCCCCAAGCTTAGACTTTGCTTGTCCCCAAGCGAAACTGAGCTCAATAAACATGGCCTCAGGTTTATGGAGTGAAGAGTCGATAAAAGAATACGGACTAGAAGCCTCACATTCATCAATACATAGATCATAATAGAAGACAACTCACTATTATATAACTTAACTTGCAGTGAGTAAAGGAAACATAATAAAGATACATAAAGTGAATCATAATTGGTAATGGAAAACTTAGCTCTTGGTCAAAGAATAATTGATAATTTGTTGGAGTTCACAAATAGCTAGTTTTCAATGATAGCTTTCAAAGTAGTAATCACCAAGATAAGAGCAATGTGCAAAACAAGGAATATAAGAAACATGATTGAATAAATCATCATAGGAATGAATGAAACACAACAACTCAAGATACTTGTTGAGATAGAAGGGAATAGGTTTCCTGACTCAACTACAAAGTAAAAGAAAGGCCCTTCGCAGAGGGAAGCAGGGATTGCAAGTCTCATAAAGAGCTCCCAAAAATTATGATACTAACTAGTTTTCAGCTCTCATTGCCCCTATCATAGGCATCTTTTGGTGATTAAGGTTAAAGTGACACAACTAAGAGGATATGCTTGACAAGTTATAAGTTGAAATCTCATGCCCCTTACTTATGAGTACCGAACCTCATGCTACTCAACTTCAGTCACGAGTAAGCTCTTGACACTGTAAATACACGTGTATCATTGAGAATCGCCAACGGGGTACCCCTTACACATGACACATGAGCTATCCCAAAATCAAAGTGACAAGGCAAGCAGACAGTGAGTATCTAAGCGATCTTTTTATTTGCTATTTGCATAGGTTTTTATTGAGAATGCTTCATAGAATGCTCACTATAGTTATGCTGCAAGTTTCCACCATGATTAGGCATGGCTTAGGCTAGCGGCCCAGGCGTTTCTCTAACACACATATAAACTCCATGATCTTACAAGTTCCACTTATTTCACACCGTCGGGATCCATAGGTAAAAGAATCATGATATCAACTAGGTACAAAGTACCACGGCAGTGTTGAAAGCGTTCCCCATGATACATGGTTCTGCTAACTTCAACTCATAAAGCGCAAGCATATACACAACAAAGAAGGACCCAATGGTTCAAGTTTATTAGATGCAAGAAAATAAAGTGTGCCATCAAGTTCGTGAGAGCTTTAATCACTAATTTTCATATAACAAGTTTAATTTGGAAGGTAGACAAAACAAGAATTTACTTGGGATAGCAATAATGCTAATATGTAGGTATGGTGGACACAAATGGCATGGGTTTTGGTTTAAAGGAGTGGATGCACGAGAAGAATTCCCTCTCAGTACATGTTTTTGGCTATCAAGGCTGGGTAGCAAGTACAAGAGTTGAAGGAAACAAACAAACATATAAGTGATAAAAACAAACATGCAATCTTCCTTGGAAGCACAAATGATCTTAACTAGAGAATACTAGACTTATGAGCAAATCAAGAAAGAAAGATGATGAAATTATTTTTCTTTAGAGTACTTCTATCTTTTTCATTCAACTCTCAAAAATAGTGTGCTACTGACCGAGCCAGGTTTGCCAAAACCAACTAAATTAACTCAATGATCCCAAAGTGATACCAATACTAACAACAAGATCAATCATATAACCACGAATTGAAAACTAATATAAGCTATGCAAAAGAGTAAATGATAGAGCTTCTCATTAATATTCCGTAACGGCAACTCACACCAAGGGGTACATATCTAACGAGAGAGGGGACACTTCCATAATGCAAACCATCCTACATAATAACTTCTCTATTCATGATATGACTCTACTAATAAGGTAAAAAGATAGAAGATAGTGATGTGATACCGCGGCACTCCTCCAAGCTTGGAACAAACCAAGGGGGCCAAACCTGATGACGAATTACTCCTTTTGTGGTGGTGGTAATATTTTCTTAATTGACGTGAGGAAATCTTACAATATCTTGCAAATCCTATTATTCTCCCATTGAAGCATGTCCACCTTCCTCCTCAAGTCTCGGTACTTATCGTAGAACTCCTTAGTGACTCGTAGGGCTTCCGTTGATGCAGGGCAAGTGACTAAAGGTACCAGCCCTTGCTCGGGGTCTTGGAGATCCTCCTCCATAGTCTCCTTTCCCTTATCCTTGGCAGACACCATTGTGCTTCTAAGCTTTCAAAGATAGTTCCTGGCAGAAACAGATCGAAACAAAAACACGATGAAAACAAGATATACGAACCTTGGGAGATCCGGGGGATTATATATTACGAAGTTTCATATCAAAAGGAAGGTACTGGGAGAAAACGAGTCGGAGGCGGAGTCTAGGGTGGACTCACCACCTGGTGGCGCGGCCAGGGGTGGGCCCGTGCCACAGGGTGGTGTGAGCCATGCTGGCTCCGTTTCCATCCCTTTTTCGCTTCGTAGCTTTCCTTATTTACTAAAAACTGCAAAAATATAGTTGGATAGTATTTTCGCGGAACTTTTCTTACCAGAACTGTTACCTATTTGAAAGCGGGCTCTAAAGGTTTCTGAATTTGGTATCTAGTAGATTCTTCTGGAGTCACCACTTGAATAACATCAATATCTTCATCTTCATACACTTATTACTTGAGTCATGAAACCTTTCACTTTCTCATTACACCATTATCTCCACTGCCTGGAAATTTCTTTCACACAAAACTTCACACCGTTTTCATTAGCAATATTAGTATAAGTGAAGTGATAAAACCTTTTGAGTCCAAGTTCAACTGAAAACCATCAAAATATAAGCTACTGTAGCAATTCCTTCTGAAAACCCAAAAAGAATTCAAAAAGGAAATCGAATAAAGAAGCAAACGCAAGAGTGGCAAGATCTGTCAAAACAGACCAGCAGGTAAAGATCAATTTTTTTCGAAAATCTTCTGTTGCTAAAATCAAAAAGTTGAAAACTAACGAAAGTTAAGTAACAACCTAGGGCAGGAGCACAAACAATTACAGCTCAATCCGACAGACAGAGATCTCTCACGAATTTTTACGGTGAAGCACAAAAATCTGTTTCGGGACAGCAACTTCCCCAGATATTACTTCTCTCTCATTAGAGGTTGATCTTGACACAAAAACCAAATAAAACGGATAAGGAGCGGTTATTACCGAAGTAATAACTTCCAGGACTCAAAGAAACAAAAATAAACTGAAAGCAAAAACAAATTGGGTTGTCTCCCAAAAAGCTCTTTCTTTATAGCCATTAAGATGGGCATGATAATTTTGAAGACGCTCACTCAGGAATATGAATTGAACTGAAAGAGAGCATTAAGAAGCAAAAACACACACACATATTTAAGTCTAACCCACTTCCTACGCAAGGGAATTTTGTAAACAAACAAGTTGTTGAAACCAGAGGCTACTTGCATAAGAAGGCAAAAGAAGTGCAACATAAGAACTTTCAGCATAAAACGAGGAAACTTGATATTATTGAGATGCATAAGAACACTTTTCCCTCTCTCATAATAACTTTCAGTATCATGCATAAACTTAACAATATAACTATCACAAGGGCCATCATAGCAATGATCGCTTATTCTAACAGAAAACACAGGAATACTAGCTCTCATAACATAACTTTGTGAAACAATATTAGAGGTATCCTTACAAAGGATAGTGTGTCCCTCTTCTTCATATTTAGTAACAAAGTCTTTCACATTTGCTATTATAGGTTCATCAACCATTTTTTTATCAGTTTCAACAGCTTTATTTGCACTTTCATTAACCATACTAGCTATCATAGAATGTTCCTTTATCTTAACTGGGAAAGGCACTTTCTCAATATAAGGTTTAGGTAAGACATGATTAGCAGTATAAACTTCAGTATTTCTTGCAGGAACACTCTTAGCAACATCTTTATAAGGTTCATGATACTTATTCCACTTCTTTTTAGGCAATTCAATATAGGAAGCAAAATCCTTAAAATAAGAAGCAATAGCTTGAGAGTCTAGACCATAAGCATTTTTAATATTTTGAAAGTTATCGGTTCCCATAAAAGATTCAATGCATTAATAATCATAATTTATACCTGACTTTCTACCTTTGTCATTATCCCAAGCTTCCGCATTGTCTTTAATACGGTCCAGAAGATCCCATTTAGCTTCTTCTTCCATGCGAGTGAATGATCCAGCACAAGAAGCATCCAATAAATTTTTATCATGAAGAGAAAGGCTTGCATAAAAGTTATTGATAATAATATTGTTGGGGAGCTCATGAATGGGACATTTGAGCATTAGTAACTTCAATCTCCCCCAAGCTTGAGCTGTACTCTCTCCATCAAGAGGCCAAAAGATGTATATGTGATTCCGATCTTTATGAATCTCACTAGGAGGATAAAACTTTGAATAAAAGAGAGGTACTATTTCCTCCCATTCCAGAGCTTGACCATTCTTCAGTAGCTTATACCATTCCTCAGCTCTTCCTTTTAGTGATAATGAGAATAACTTCTTCTTAACTTGATCTGTAGTAATACCTGCACACTTGAACAACCCACATAATTCGTGTATAAAGAGCAAATGATCACCGGGATGGACAGTTCCATCCCCAACATAGTAGTTATCCATAACACGATCAATAATTCTTGTAGGTATTTTAAAAACATCATTCTCAGCAGGTGGTGGCTCATCTACTACCTTAGCAGTGGTAGTACAATTACCAAATAAGAAACTTAGCGAATTATCCATAACGAAAATAAAGCAACTAACAGAAGTAAACAATACTCACAGTAGAAGTTTCCTTTACCAGTTCCACTCTCCAATAGCGCTTCACTCCCAGGCAACGGCGCCAGAAAATAGTCTTGATGACCCACAAGTATAGGGGTGTATCGCAGTATTTTCGATAAGTAAGAGTGTCAAACCCAACGAGGAGTAGAAGGTGCTGGCTAGTGGCATGGATCAGGAATTCTCTGCAAATACTTAGCAAACAGATTTTTAGCGTTTTTTTTGATAAAGCAAGTAAACAAAGTACGAGTAAATAAAAGACAGTAGGAATAAATGCAGCAAGTGGCCCAATCCTTTATGCAACAAAGGACAAGCCGGTTGTATTACTTAAGATGACCAAACGAACGTTCTCGAGGACACATGGGAAGACTTTCAAGTGCTTTCGCTTCATATAGTTGATTAATCTTCTTTAGCTTGCTAAGTGTTGTGTGGGTGAACTTGTGCTAATGTACCGACCTTCCTAGGACTAATACATAGTTGTGATTATACCCCTTGCAAAGATCCGTAAGTATAAGAAAGTAATTAAGGTAGAAACCTAACCACAACTTTAAACTTCGAAGCGAGGTGAGGTGATCAACCGAGTCGTAAGTGCGGTGATAGTGGTGGAGCGTGATGAGGAGGGTAAGTCAGTGTAGACGCAAATGTACTACCTAAGCGAGGTGTTGTCAACTTCGAAGGAGAATTACCCTCACTATCAGAAGATGGCATATGGCGTGTATATGGTGGCCAAGAAGCTAAAGCATTACTTTGAGGAACACCCCATAAAAGTGATATGCGGAGTGCCCATATCCAAGATAATGAGCAACAAAGTTTTTTTTATGGTAATGAGCAACAAAGATGATAGTGGCTGAATTGCAAAATGGGCATGCGCACCACAGTTTGATAGGAGAGACGCAATTAAATCTCAAGCAGTGGCAGATTTCTTCGTGCATTGGGCTGAGATGCAATACGAACCACCTTTTCCGGACTCAAACTATTGGAGGATGCACTTTGATGGGTCAAAGCTAAAGGAAGGACTGGGGGCCGGGTAGTACTTACCTCGCCCAAGAAAGATCAGAGGAAATACGTCCTCTAGATCCACTTTAGTGCGTCGAACAATGTTGCCGAGTATGAAGCTCTCGTGCATGGACTTAAGGTAGCAAAGGAAGTGGGGATACACGGATACTATGCTTTGGTGATTCGGATATGGTGGTTGATGACCCACAAGTATAGGGGGTGTATCGCAGTATTTTCGATAAGTAAGAGTGTCGAACTCAACGAGGAGCAGAAGGTGCTGGCTAGTGGTATGGATCAGGAATTCTCTGCAAATACTTAGCAAACGGGTTTTTAGGGTTCTTTGATAAAGCAAGTAAACAAAGTACGAGTAAGTAAAAGACAGTAGGAATAAATGCAGCAAGTGGCCCAATCCTTTATGCAGCAAAGGACAAGTCGGTTGTATTACTTAAGATGACCAAACGTTCTCGAGGACACATGGGAAGACTGTCAAGTGCTTTCACTTCATATAGTTGATTAATCTTCTTTAGCTTGCTAAGTGTTGTGTGGGTGAACCTGTGCTAATGTACCAACCTTCCTAGGACTAATACATACTTGTGATTATACCCCTTCCAAACATCCGTAAGTACAAGAAAGTAATTAAGGTAGAAACCTAACCACAACTTTAAACTCTAAGACCCTGACGTCCCTTGTGCAATGGTTTCCTAACGGGGGTTCAGGTTTCTGTCACTCCGGCAACCCCTACGATTAGTAGCCAAATACACAATGCATTCCCCTAGGCCCATATAGGTGAAGTGTCATGTAGTCGATGTTCACATGACACCACTAGAAGAAGTACACCACAACTTAAATATCAAACTATTGAATCTTTCTCAACGCAACTCCACTACTAACAACATGACTTCTCCCATGTCCTCAAGAACCAAACGAACTACTCACAAGACATCATATGGATCATGATCAGAGATGGAATAATGATGTATAACAATATGAACATAAACAATAATTCAACGGTGCACTCAATAGCATCAACTACAAAGAGTAATCAACACCGAGAAAGTTTCCCCTATGAACTAATGCAAGATTCAACCCAATTGTTACAAAAATATGGAGATGGTGATGATGGTGGTGCTGGTGATGATGATGATCCCGATGAAGTCTAGCTTGATGGTGGTGTTGATGGCGACGATCTCCCCTCTTCGGGAATAACAATGAAATATATCAATGAATAACAATGAATGATGACATAGAATAGTGATGCAAAATGGACGTATCAGTGGTATAGCAAGTGTCTGGCAATTGGGATGATCTGGATGCAAACATGTCCCTTTACAGATTCCATGTTCAAAAAATTGAAGCATGTGAATTCCACCATGTACCTCGGCTTGAAAATGAGGCAGCTGACATATTATCTAAATTGGGTTCATCTCAGCAGCCAATCCCGCCAGGCATCGCTTTGGAGCACTTGAGAAAACCATCTATCACACCTTCACCAGAATCCGACTCAATCTATGTCCCATCTCACTCTGGATCAGAAGCTATCCCTATGGATATTGATTGGGGGAGCACCTCAGCAAACCCGGGGACTACTTCGGCAGATCCGGGGGCAACCTCACAGAACCCGAGGACTGTTCAGCTTGATCCGGCTGGATTTATGTCGGTGGAAGCAATGGAAATTGACGAGGAAGTTTTCCCTCTTCGAGCTATACTTGCATGGGCAAAGCCAATATTTGAGTTCTTGAAAGAAGGAACCTTGCCAACCGACGATACACTTTCAAGGCAAATCCAAAGGAGAGCAAAGGCATACACTATCATCAATGCCGAACTATACAAGAGAAGTGTCCCGAGCATTCTGCAACGATGTGTTGACCCAGAAGAAGGGCTTGACATCCTCCGAGAAATCCATCAAGGGGAATGTGGGCATCATGCATCATCTAGAGCACTAGTGGCAAAAGCTTTCCGACATGGATTTTACTAGCCAAGTGCCTTGGAGCAAGCAGAAGACCTCGTAAGAAAATGCAATGGTTGTCAGAGGTACGCCACCAAGATGCACATGCCTATGTTGGAACTGAAAACTATACCTTTCAATTGGCCATTTGTAGTATGGTGTTTGGATATGGTTAGTCCATTTAAGCCGACAAAAGGAAACATGACTCATATCTTGGTTATGGTAGACAAATTTACCAAGTGGATTGAGGTAAAGCCAATCAGGAAATGTGATGGGGCAATAGCTGTGACATTCCTCAAAGATATAATCTTGAGATATGGCTATCCCCACAATATCTTAACTGATAACGGCACAAATTTTGCTGAAGGAGCATTTGCGAGGTTCTGTCAAGAAAAGAAGATCCAGCTAGATATTGCGTCAGTAGCCCACCCCGCATCGAACGGGCAAGTAGAAAGATCCAACAGATTAGTCTGTCCGGGATAAAACCCTAGCTCATTGAGCCGCTGCAAAGATCAGCAGGGTGCTGGATAGAAGAACTACCAGCGGTATTGTGGATTTTAAGAACAACTCCGAATCGATCAACAGGCTATACACCATTCTTTCTGGTATATGGGGTAGAAGCTATATTACCAGCCGACATAGAGCATGACTCGCCCAGGGTCGCCCAATACACAGAAGCCGAAGTGCAGGAAGCCCGACAAAATGATGTTGATGTGCTGGAAGAAGCGAGAGAACCCTCGAGTCTTGTCTAGATCCGCCATATACCAGCAAAATCTCCGACACTACCATAGCCGGAAAGTAAACCCCCGAGTCTTCCGGGAAGGTGATCTTGTACTTCGGCTAGTGCAACGCACTGCTGGCATGCATAAGTTATCCCCTCCATGGGAAGGGCCATTCATTGTAAGCAAAGCGTTGCACAATGATTCCTATTACCTCATTGATGACCCAAAAGAATAGGGGGTGTATCGCGGTATTTTCGAGGGAAGTGAAACCCAATTTATTGATTCGACACAAGGGGAGCCAAAGAATATTTATAAGCCTTAACAACTGAGTTGTCAATTCAGCTGCACCTGGAAACAATCTTGCTCACTGCAGTTTATCAGCAGCAACAGTTTTGTAGTAGGAATAGCAGTAGTAATAATAGCAGTAAACAATAGGATTCGAGTGCGGTAGGCATAGGGATGGATGGATGGGCGTTGCATGGACAAGACAATTCACATAGCAATCAGATCATAGGGCAATTGTAGATAAATAAGATAAAGCATCCCAGTACTAGATAATCCTAGGCATGTGTTCCATATATAGTCATACGTGCTCGCAATGAGAACTTGCACAACATCTTTTGTCCTGCCAGCCCGTTTGCAGCGGGGCCTCAAGGGAACTACTGACAATTAAGGTGCTCCTTTTAATAGAGAACCGGAGCAAAGCATTAACACTCCGTGAACACATGTGATCCTCACATCAAAGCCATTCCCTCTGGTTATCCCGATTTCTGTCACTTTGGGGCCATTGGTTCCGGACAACAACGTGTGTATACAACTTGTAGATAAGACCATAAACAATACTATCATAATGAATCAATAACATGTTCAGATCTGAGATCATGGCACTCGGGCCCTAGTGACAAGCATTAAGCATAACAAGTCACAACAAAGTCATAAAGCACTAATAAAAGATACTAGGCACCATGCCCTAACAATATGATGCCATTACATGAACGATCTCATCCAATCCCTACCATCCCCATAGCCTACAACGGGGGATTACTCACTCATAGATGGGGGAAACATGGATGGTCGATGGAGAAGCGATGGTGGCAATGATCTCCTCCAATTCCCCGTCCCGTCAGGTTGCCAGAACGGAGTTTTTGGTGCTGTTTCGTGGAATCTGGTGGTGGCGGCGGAGCAGAACTCCTTCTGGAAAAACGTCGAACCCCCCTGAGTTTTTAGGTCAGAAGACAACTTATAGGCGAAGAGGGAGGCTGAGGGGGTGCCTGCGCTTGCCACACCACTCCCTGGCGCGGCCAGGCCTGGCCTGTGCGGCCAGGTGGTGTGGTGGCCCCCTGGCTCCTCTCCGTCTCGTATTCTGGCTCCAGATGACTTCCGGTAAAATAGGCACTTTGGCTTTTGTCCTGTCCAATTCTGAGAATATTCATTTTCTGACTCTCCTGGAACCAAAAATAGCAGAAAACAGGCAGCTGGGACTGTGGCTCTTGTTAATAGGTTAGTCCAAGAAATCATATGAAAAGTACTCCAAAGTGTGGACAAAACACAAGAAAGTGGATAAAACCAAGCATGGAACATCAAAAATTATAGATACATTTGCAATGTACCAACATCCCCAAGCTTAACTCCTGCTCGTCCTCGAGTAGGTAAGTGATAAAAAGAAAGAATAATTTTTGAGGTGACATGCACCATCAAAGACTTGATCATAGTATTTGTAAAACATTCAAAGCTGGGATCATAGTACTTCAATCATAACATGAAAGACAAAGTTCTAGCAATAAGACAAAGAAACTATGATGCAACATGAAAAGGCACAAACACAAGATTCATGAATAACAATGCTTTGCAAGACGTTTGTTTGTTTCACATAAAGAAAACATAGCATGGTGGTATTCAGCTTGTCTCTCATAGAGTAGCAAATATAAATGCATAGGACACCTTCAAAGTTCATAAGAGTGACTAGATACAAATAGTTTAAAACAAGCAATATCAAAGTTATGCATCAATCAACAAGTCTTGGGACAATGCACATAGAACTAAGAATGGCCACTATGCTCTCAAAGTAGTCGCATAAAGGTAGAAGGTTGAGACTCAATATAATGGTGGAAGAAAGGCCTTCATAGAAGGAAGCAGAGATTCAAGTTTCATAAAGAGCTTCCAAAAATTATGGTACTTATAGCTTTAAGCTCTCATTGCCCCTATCATAAGTATCTTGAAGTGATTAAGGTTAAAGTGAAGAAACCATGGTGTACATGCTTGACGAAGTATAAGTTAGAAATCTCATGTCCCTTGAATACGAGGGCCGCTCCTAATGCTACTCAAGTTTAGTCACCGGTAAGTTCTTGTCATCGTAAGTACATGTGTATCATAGAGAACCGCCAACGGGGGTACCCCTTGCCCGATGATATGGAAGAATCCCCATATCAAAATGACAAGGCAAGCAGACAACGAGCATCTTAGCAATCTTCTTATTTACCATGGGAATATGGTGCTTTTTTCTCTCTTTCCTCTTTTCATAATCTCATTTTTTTCTTTTTCTCTTTTTTCTGAATATAGGACTCTTTTTTTATAAGAAGAATGCTTCATAGACAGCTCATTATGGTTACGCTGCAGGTTTCCACCATGTCAGCATGGATTAGACCAGCGGCCCAGGCGTTTCTCTAACACATATACATAAATCCATGGACTTACAAGCTCCCCTTTCATTTCACACCGACGACATCCATATACAAAAGAGCATGATATCAACTAGGTACAAGTACCAAGTGCAATGTTGAAAGCGTTCCCCATGACAGCATGGTTCTGCTAATTCCCAAAAAATACTTGGAATAGCATAAGCTAATAGGTAGGTATTGTGGACTCTTTGGAATAACTTGGTTTAGGGAGTTGGATGCATGAGTGGAACTCATACTTGGTTGTGGAGGCTAGCAAAAGACTGGGAGCGACAAACTAAGAGAGCAATAATGGCCATAATCATGCAGAGCGACAAAACATCATTGATCAAAGCATAAAGTGATACTACAAGTTGAAAACTAAAGGATCATAAAGGCTATGGTGACTTGATATAGTCATAACATGGTGTGAGCATGTGCGAAGTCAACCCAAATAAAGCATCAAAGGAGAATACCACTATACTATGCTTTAATATGCTAAAACAACGCATGATTCATCCAAGGCACATTAAGCAATCTCAATTGTTTATAACAAGTCATGATACAACAAAGAATACTAAAAATAAAGCCAAAACAATATCAAGCATGGCATGACAGAGCATAGGCCACAGTCAAAAACAAGCTCTTTTTACCACATAAGTATGAACTTTCCTACTCTTTTCCAATCCAAACCAAACTATTTGCAAACCAATGTATGAAAGAGGGGGTCCAACCAATTTATTTAGAAAACTAAGCAAACTAAGCAAATGAAAAACCAAAATGAAAACGAGAAAGAAGACGCTCCAAGAACAATACAACTGTGCACGAAACAATAAAAATGAAGCGTTTGGAAGAAACCTGGGATTTTTATTGATGAAGAAGGGGATGTCTTGGGCATCCCCAAGCTTTGACGCTTGTACTTCTTGGATATTTCTTGGGGTGACATGTGTGGAATCCCCAAGCTTGAGCTTTAGTCCATCCTTCATCTTATTACTCATTCATTCCATACACCTGAAATTTTTTCTTCATACAAAACTTCACACAATCTTTATTAGCAACATTAGTGCACTCAGGATAAATAAGTCTTAAGTTTCAGTTATAACACCAAATAAACTTCCATTATACCACTAGATACTGTATCACTTCCCTCAAAAAGCTCAATTCCCCAAAAGAACTCAAAAAAGGAAACAAAAAGAGCAAATGCAGAAAATGGCAGAAATCTGTCAAAACAGACCAGCAGGTAAATAAGAATTTTTTCGAAGACCTTATGTTGCTCAAATCAAAAAGTGTTGAACTAACGAAAGTTATAAAACAACCTGGGGCAGAGGCATAAAAATTCACGCCTCAAAAAGACGTTCAAAACTTTTACACGAATTTTTACGGTGAAGCACAGAAATCTCTTTCGGGACAGCAACTTTCCCAATCATTACTTTTCTCTCATTAGAGGTTATTCTTGGCACAAAAAGCAAATAAAAAGGATAAGGAGCAGTTATTACTGAAGTAATAACTTCCAAGACTCATCTAAAACTTTTGGGTTATCTCCTAATAAGTACTTTTCTTTAACGCCTTTAAGTTAGGCATAAGAAAAAACTAAAATGGATAGAATAGAAGTAAGCGAAGATAATCATGGTGAAAACATTATTTTGTTCAATGAAATCCTTTTGTTAACAAGGTTGATCAGGTCTTGTTACCAAAAAATTTTCATATGAGACAAAACTTTGTATTCCACTAATGATTATGTTATCTCAACCTTGATAGCAATGGTCCCAATCATAATAGTTTCAAAATTTTCTCTTGGTATGGGACAATATATTTCTCCAACTTGAATGCCCTCAACATGTTAAATTGAATTCAAAACCATAAGTCATATCAATCTTCTTGGGGAAATAGATAGTATGTTCCTTGTCATTAACATTGAAGGTCACATTCCCTTGATTACAATTAATAACAGCTCCTGCCGTATTTAAGAAAAGGTCTCCCAAGAATAATAGACATATTATAATTTTTAGGCATAATAGTTTGAGAGGATGCTCACATAAGAAATATGAGTTGAAGTAAAAGAGATCATCAAGAAGCAAATTCAAAACACATTTAAGTCTAACCCACTTCATATGCATAGGAATCTTGTATGCAAATAAATTTGCAAGGAACAAAGTGACAGGCATAGAAAGATACAACAAGAGTGACATCAAAACTTTCAGCACATAGGGAGGTGTTTCAATACCATGAAAATTTCTACAACTATATTTTCCTCTCTCATAATAATTTTCAGTAGCCTCATGAATAAACTCAACAATATAACTATCACATAAAGCATGCTTTTCATGATCTACAAGCACTAGAGCTTTATTATAAACATTTTCAAAGGAATCCTTAGGAACATAACATTCATCCTCCTTTAGTAAGCATGGGGGACAATCAAATAATGTAAGGGATACAGAGTTACTCTCATTAGAAGGTAGGCATGGGTAGCTAATCCATTCTTCCTCCTTTTGTTCATCACTCTCCTCCTCTTTTTCATCTAATGAGATTTCAGGTTCATCAATTTATTCTTCCATAGGATCCTGCAAGGCATTAGTCTCTTCCATTTGTGGAAAGCATCTATTAATATATTCAAGAATATAGCCATTTTGTTCCTTGTAATTATCAAGGAAAAATTTAAGTATACCATAAACCTCATATTTATAAGGTGAATCATCATTATTTTCAAGCAAACTAGCAAGTTCAAATGCACCCTTCCAAGCAATAAATTCCTCAATTTGTTCCGCATCATAAAAGTCATAATTTCCTTTAACATAAGAAGATATGGTAACATTATCATTACACTCACATTGAAAAGGGAGGTGTTTATACCTCTTACAGCAACAAGATTTATCATAATTGTTTTCCTTTTTGTGACAAACGGTGTTCCTTATAATAATATTTTTGATCTTCCGTGAACCCACCTTGCCAATAAGATTCAGTTTCAAAGAAACCAACCATTGACAACAAGCATGATAAAGCAAGACAATAATAGACCAACGAAAATACCAACTAGAGTAGGAACTAATTTTTTTGTATTTTTGATAAAGAAACAAGCAAACAAGACGGAAATAAACTAAGGTTGAACAATAGTGAATCCAAGTGAACTTGATAAATAAAGCTATGCTCCCTGGCAACGGCGCTAGAAAATAGTCTTGATGACCCACAAGTATAGGGGGTGTATCGTAGTATTTTCGAGGGAAGTGAAACCCAATTTATTGATTCGACACAAGGGGAGCCAGAGAATATTTATAAGCCTTAACAACTGAGTTGTCAATTCAGCTACACCTGGAAACAATCTTGCTCACATCAGTTTATCAGTAGCAATAGTTTTGTAGTAGGAATAGTAAAGTAGCAGAAGTAGTAAAGTAAAGACAGTAGTAACAATAGCAGTAAACAGTAGGATTCAAGTGCGGTAGGCATAGGGATGGATGGACGGGCGTTGCATGGACAAGACAATTCACATAGCAATCAGATCATAGGGCAATTGCAGATAAATAAGATAAAACATCCAAGTACTAGATAATCCTAGGCATGTGTTCCATATATAGTCATACGTGCTCGCAATGAGAACTTGCACAACATCTTTTGTCTTGCCAGCCCGTTTGCAGCAGGGTCTCAAGGGAACTACTGGCAATTAAGGTGCTCCTTTAAATAGAGCACCGGAGCAAAGCATTAACACTCCATGAACACATGTGATCCTCACATCAAAGCCATTCCCTCCGGTTATCCTGATTTCTGTCACTTCGGGGCCATTGGTTCCGGGCAACAACGTGTGTATACAACTTGCATATAAGACCATAAACAATACTATCATAAGGAATCAATAACATGTTCAGATCTAAGATCATGGCACTCGGGCCCTAGTGACAAGCATTAAGCATAACAAGTCGCAACAAAGTCATAAAGCACTAATAAAAGATACTAGGCACCATGCCCTAACAATCTGATGCCATTACATGAACGATCTCATCCAATCCCTACCATCCCCATAGCCTACAACGGGGGATTACTCACTCATAGATGGGGGAAACATGGATGGTCGATTGAGAAGCGATGGTGGCGATGATGGCGATGATCTCCTCCAATTCCCCGTCTCGGCAGGGTGCCAGAACGGAGTTTCTGGTGCTGTTTTGTGGAATCTGGTGGTGGCGGCAGGGCGGAACTCATTCTGGAAAAACGTCGACCCCCCTAGAGTTTTTAGGTCAGAAGGCAACTTATATGCGAAGAGGGAGGCCGAGGGGGTGCCTGGGCTTGCCACACCACCCCCTTGCGCGGCCAGGTGGTGTGGTGGCCCCTTGGCTCCTCTCCGTCTCGTATTCTGGCTCTAGATGACTTCCGGTAAAATAGGCACTTTGGCTTTTGTCCCGTCCAATTCCGAGAATATTCATTTTCTGACTTTCCTGGAACCAAAAATAGCAGAAAACAGGCAGCTGACACTCTGGCTCTTGTTAATAGGTTAGTCCAAGAAATAATATGAAAAGTACTCCAAAGTGTGGACAAAACACAAGAAAGTGGATAAAACCAAGCATGGAACATCAAAAATTATAGATACGTTTGCAATGTATCACTCATTGATGCACAACCACATGAGAAGAACAAGGCAGACAGGTCCGGTGAGGAATCTAAGCGTCCGTGGAACGTATCTCTACTTCATCCATTTTACACTTAGCAAAGAAGTGTATGTATCCGAGTCTCTCATATGTCGGTATGTATGTCGGCAATGAGCTTATCAATGAAACCTCGGCACCCCAAGCAGAAACTCGGGGACTGCATTATTAATTGTTTTTTATGTGTTTACATTCTATATGTCGGCTGGCTTAAATTACTTAGACCTTAGCCGGGTTAGTAGTGTGTAAGCACTAAAAACCTAACTCTTCGACTTGCTGCTGTCCAACAAGAATTGGCTTCATGGCAAGCAAGATAACAAGTTTGGAATTACAATGCACATGAAAAACGACTAAGGAATGGAATGTAATCGAGCCGACATTTTTTATTTGGACTAACCCTGTATTTATTTTATTTATGTTATGTTGAATTATTTTGAGCTAATCCCAAAGTTTCAAAGTCAATTTTTTGGACTTTGGACTCGTAAGTCAAAAACTGAAAAGGTAGACGCGACCCGAATCATCAAATTGGGGGAACAAGAAAAGGAAACTCGGGGACTCGGCCCAAGTTAATCTGACGTTAAAAACTGAGTAGCAACAAAACATAACCATTGTACTTGATATATTTGCACCTGGTATACCGGGGATTTAATGAATTTCAAGTGTTTTTTCGCTCAAGGAGCAGCAACATCCGAGCCATCTGTTGTAGGAGGAGGTAGTTCGACATTCATGGGGGGAGCTACAGTCTAAGCCTCATCATCCGGATTGGACTCAGCGCCCTCCGGGTCTTCAGTACCCTCGGCAAATTCTGAACCTTCCTTGTCTTCGTCGCCCGAGCCATCTTCGTCATACTCATCATCGACGAGGCCAAGGAAGCTCGGACCTTCGTTCTAGCTGTGGCAGAAGGCGCACCAGATGAGGTTGTAGGCACAAGCCTTGCTTTGAGCGATACACTCCGGATCATTAGTCCATTTTGATCTAGTGCGCATGTGGTTAAGCACCTTCAAATCCAAGGTCTCATACCCCAAAAGTACAAATCTCAGTGCCGTATCTGCCCCGGCGTGCGCAATAGATTCTTGCTAGAGGTCCAGCTGAGTCTTCGAACCTTCGGGAGTATCATCATTCGCCCACAAGGCATTGAAGATCCGGATGGCTACGGGCATAATATCTGTTCTTCATAACTTTTGCTCGTGTCGTGAGGCTCACCAGCATGTCCTCCATATCATAAGGAATTGGATCAGCGGAAGGAGCAACCAGAGTACCTCGCTGCACGTGAAACTTATCAACCACATCATAGGCGATGGCATCAGATTCGGGGAATTTTCCTGAAAATGAGATAAGCAAAAGACTTTAGCACAAGTAAAAAGCCAACTAGGAGAAACAAATGGCGGTGGAAGGAAGAGAACTGACAAGAGATATGGCTGACGATCCGGGTCAGCTCCTTGAGACAGTCAGCATTCCTCTTTTTGAGCTTCTCATATTCAGTGGTCACCGACTCAAATTTGATGTCAGCTTCATTCAGCATATCTTGGTCCTTTTGAAGCTGGGTCTTTAGGTGCTCCTTTTCCTCACAGAATTCTTGATCAGCCTTATCTAGCTCAGCCTTATGGAGATCTTTGAGCTTCTGGATTTCAGCGTTCATCCGAGTTATTTCATCATGTTTGAGGGTAAGCTTGGCAATCTCATCATCCTTCTTCTTAAGTTCGGCCTGATGCTTTCCTGCTTGTTCGAGAAAGTGAAGCATCATGTTAGGCATAGGCACGCTATCTTGAATTGTCACTTCAATAGTTGGTTGACCCGTGATGTCTACGCACGCTTATATTCTTGTAGACAGTGTTGGGCCTCCAAGTGTAGAGGTTTGTAGAACAGCAGCAAGTTTCCCTTAAATGGATCACCCAAGGTTTATTGAACTCGGGGAGGAAGTGGTCAAAGGTATCCCTCTCAAGCAACCCTGCAATCAAGATACAAGAAGTCTCCTGTGTCCCCAACACACCCAATACACTTGTCAGGTGTATATGTGCCTAGTTTGGCGAAGTGATAGTGAAATACAAGTAATATGGATGATTATAAGTGGTAATTCAATCTGAAATAAGAGTAGCAACAAGCAAACATGTAACATGACTGATTGTAAATGATGTTTCAATGCTTAGAAACAAGGCCCAGTGATCATACTTTCACTAGTGCACACTCATATAAATATCATCTCTTCATGACGCTACCCTGAACTAATCTCTGGTTGGACGATGTAGGGGTATAACAACACACCTTAAAGTTCGCATTCCCCATCTAGATAACTCCTCACTGTCACCTTGAGCGCTAGATGGTTCCAACAAACACCACAATCTCATAGAGACATCCAACTCAAATTATACTCATGATAAGTATTTCTGTAACCTTAGCCAAAGTGCCACACAGTGTGCGCACTGTCAACTTCACAGACGTGGGGATAAGCAAAGATTAATTAAAGCACTTGAGTAGTAGAATAGATCTATAGATTACAAAGCTCATGATCTCATAAGATCACACATAGAGAGAGATGAACACATAGCTACCGGTAGAGCCCTTAGCCTCGAGAGAGAACTACTCCCTCCTCATCATGGGTGTCAACGACGGCGATGGAGATGGCAGTGGAGTCGATGGAGATGGCTCCGAGGGCACTTCCCTGTCCCGACAGGGTGCCGGGACAGAGACTTCTATCCCCCGAATCTCCTCTTTGGTGGTGGCGGCGCTGCGGAACTTTTCATGGAATTCTAATCTGGTGTTTAGGGTTTTCGTCTTGGGGGGAATATATAGGCGAAGGGGCAAGGTCGGTGGAGGCCTGATGGGCCCACAGCACCCGGTGGCGCGCCTGGGGGTGACCCGCGCCACCACCAGGTGTGGCAGCCTCAGGCCCTCCTCCGTCTCTGCTTTGGACTCTGTTTTCGTGTCGGGAAAAATAGGAGGTTTGGCTTTCTTTTCATCCAATTCCGAGAATATTTCTTTACTAGCTTTTCTGAAACCAAAAACAGCAGAAAACAGGCAACTGGCACTACGGCATCTTGTCAATAGGTTAGTTTTAGAAAATGTATAAAAATTCCTCAAAGTGTAGATAAAACATAAGATAGTTGATACAAAACAAGCATGGAGCATAAAAAATTATAGATACATTTACGACGTATCAAGCATCCCCAAGCTTAACTCCTGCTCATCCTCAAGTAGGTAAGTGAGAAAAAGAATAATTTTTGACGTGACATGCACCATCACAATCTTGATCAAGGTATTTGTAAAGCATTGATAGCTGGGATCAAAGTACTCTAAACATGAGCACGAAAGATAGAGTTCTAACAATAAGACATAGCAACTATGTTGTAACATGAAAATGTACAAACAAAAGATCATGAATAACAATGCATTGAAAGACGTTTGTTCGTTTCACATATAGAAAACATAATAAGAGTGGTATTCATCTTGTCTCTCATGGTATAGCAAAACATAAATGCATATGACACCTTCAAAGTTCATAAGGGTGACTAGATGCAAATAATTTAAGAACAAGTAATATCAAAGTTATGAATCAATCAACAAGTTTTGGGACAATGCACATTAAACTAAGAATGGCCACTATGCTCTCTGCATTGGTGCATAAAGATAGAAGATGGAGACTCAACATAAAAGTAAAAATAAAGGCCCTTCATAGAGGGAAGCAGGGATTTCAAGTTTCATAAAGAGCTTCCAAAAATTATGGTACTTATTAGCTTTCAGCTCTCATTGCCCCTATCATAAGCATCTTGAGGTGATTAAGGTTAAAGTGACACAAATATGAGGATATGCTTGACAAGTTATAAGTTGAAAATCTCATGCCCCTTGCTTACGAGTACTGAACCTCATGCTACTCAACTTTAGTCACAAGTAAGTTCTTGTCATTGTAAGTACATGTGTATCATGGAGAACCGCCAACGGGATACCCCTTGCCCCATGATACAGGAGCTATCCTATATCAAAATGACAAGGCAACAAACAATGAGCATCTCAACGATCTTTTTATTTGCTATTTGCATAGGTTTTTATTGAGGATGCTTCACATAATGCTCACTATGGTTATGTCGCAAGTTTCCACCATGATTAGGCATGGCTTAGGCTAGTCGCCCAGGCATTTCTCTAACACACATACAAACTCCATGAGCTTACAAGCTCCCCTTTTATTTCACACCACCGGGATCCATAAACAAAAGAACATGATATCAACTGAATAATAAGTGCAATGTTGAAAGCGTTCCCCATGGTACATGGTTCTGCTAATTCACAACTTATAAAGCAGAAGCATATAAGCAACATAGATGTACACAATGGTTCAAGTTTATTAAGTGCAAGAAAATAAAGTGTGCCATCAAGTTTGTGAGAGCTTTAATCACTAATTTTCACATAATAAGTTTAATTTGGAAGGTAGATAAAAACATGAATATACTTGGAATGGTGTAACACAACATGCATAGGAATTTATAGTGTACTCTTTGGAATAACTTGGTTTTCTTGGGGGGGTGGATGCATGAGTGGAACTCATACTTGGTACAGGTGGAGGCTAGCAAAAGACTGCGAGCGACCAACTAAGAGAGCAATAATGGCCATAATCATGCAAAGCGACAAAACATTATTAATTAAAGCATAAAGTGACAAAAACTATATGATCATAGAGGCTATGGTGACTGGTTCATAGTCTTAACATGGTGTAAGCATGTGCCAAGTCAACCCAAATAAAGCATCAAAGTAGAATACCTCAATATTATGCTTTTGTATGCTAAAACAACGCTTGATTCTTTCAAGGCACATTAAGCAATCTCAATTGTTTGAAACAAGTCATGCTACAAAAATAATCACTAAACATATGGTCAAATCAACATCTAGCATGACATGATAAAGTCTAAATCACAGTCAAAACAAGCTTCCTTTTGTACCACTATAAGCATGAAACTTCCTACTCTTTTCCAACACCAATCGACTTATTTGAAACAACTCTCAAAGATAATAATCAATAAAGACCACAGAGCATGTCTCACCCATCTAAAAATAATAACTAAAAAGTTCTAAGCCAAAAGAATAAGAAAACTAAAGCTAAACGCAGTGCTAGCAAAGGATAACACTCACAGAACAATAAGAGGGAAAACTAGAGTGTTCTAGGCAATGAATAACGGGGTGTGTCTCTCTCCAAAAGAAGTGTGTTGGGAACTGATACATTGCAAATGTATCTATAATTTTTGATGTTCCATGCTTGGTTTTATCCACTTTCTAGTGTTTTGTCCACACTTTGGAGTACTTTTCATTTGATTTCTTGGACTAACCTATTAAGAAGAGCCACAGTGCTAGCTGCCTGTTTTCTGCTATTTTTGGTTCCAGGAAAGTCAGAAAATGAATATTCTCGGAATTGGACGGGACAAAAGCCAAAGTGCCTATTTTTCCGGAAGTCATCAAGTGCTAGAATACGAGACAGAGAAGGGCCAGAGGCTGGCCACACCACCTGGCCACGCGGCCAGGCTGGGCCCGCGCCAGGGGGGGGGGGGTATGGTGGCCTCTGGCACCCCCTCAGCCTCCCCTTCCGCCTATAAGATGCCCTCGGTACGAAAACCCTAAGTACCCGATCAAAAATCCACGAAAGAGTCTGTAGCCGCCGTCATCTCCATCCCTAGATCGGGAGGGATCCGAAGCTCTTCCCGGCACCCTGCCGGAGAGGGGAATTCACCCTGGAGGCCTTCTTCATCACCATGCAAGTCTCCGGTGTGATGCGTGAGTAGTTTATCCTTGGACTACGGATCCATGTAGTAGCTAGATGGCTGGTTGTCCTCCTTTGTGCTTTCATGTTTAGATCTTGTGAGCTCCGTTCATGAGCAAGATCATCTATTTGTAATTCTGCATGTCGTGTTTGCAGGGATCCGATGGATATTGAGATGCTATTTCAGATTGATTATTGATTCTATCATGTCTTTGTTATTTGTGATCTTGCATGCTTTCCGTTGTTAGTAGCTATCTTGGCCAAGTAGATGCTAGCATCTCCAAGAGTTAGTATTTATGCTCGATAGTGGGTTCATGCCTCTGGTAATCTGGGGAAGTGACAGAAATCTCTAAGGTACCAGATGTGCTGTTGCTACTAGGGAGAAAACAACAATCCTTTGTTCATAGAAGAATCGTATTGTTTACTTTACACGCAGTTTGTAAAGCAATAATCTGTTGCTTGCAACTTAATACTGGAGGGGGTTCGGATGATAACCTGAAGGTGGATTATTAGTCATATATGAAGTTGGATAGCGGTCTATGTATAATGTTTTAATGCCCAATCGAATCTCAAAGGAGTCAAGATGATTAGTATATACATGTATTGCTTTCTCGATGTTTGTCAATTGCCCCGCTGTAATTTATTCACCCAGCATGTTATCTACCTTAAGGAGAGCCACCTCTAGTGAACTATGGATCCCGGTCCTTGTCTTTTACATACAATCTACAAACTTTTACTTCTTTGTATTTACTTTCTGCAAAGTTTTACTTCTTTCCATTCGATACGTTTAATCCTTTGTTTTCCGCAAAACACGGTGAGATTGACAACCTCATCGCAAGTTGGGGACAAAGTTCTGTGGTTGTGTTGTGCAGGTCTCCACGTTGCTGCTGGCACCAGTAGTGCACCCTGCCATCGTTCAGCTAGCTACACGTTTGGGGTGTTTCCTTGCTCCTACTGGTTCGATTAAACCTTGGTTTCATAACTGAGGGAAACTTGCTGCTGTGCTCATCATACCTTCCTCTTGGGGTTCCCAACGAGATCTACATCATCATCGCTCCAGCATTTTCCTGGCGCCATTACAGAGCCATCAAGCATTTTTCTGGCGCCGTTGCCGGGGAGTCAAGGACATCTTCACAAGGATTGAATTATTCTTCAAGAAATCTGTTGGATTCTGCTGCTGGAGGCACCTTTATGACCATTACTTTGGGTGCTGCAACAAAGCTCCTTGATAATATGATGGTTAACTATTCTAAATGGCACACTGAGAGAGCTCCACAAGGTAAGAAGGTAAATTCTGTTGAAGAAACCTCCTCCTTGAGTGATAAAATTGATGTTATTATGTCTATGCTTGTTAATGGAAAAGCTCATATTGATCCAAATCATGTTCCCTTAGACTCTTTGGTTGCTCAAGAAGAGCAAGCTGATGTGAACTTCATTATAAGCAATAATTTCAGCAACAATGCCTATAGGAATAATTTTGGTAGTAATAATTATAGGCCATATCCTCCCAATGATGGCAATGCTTATGGAAATTCCTACAACAACAATAGAAGTGCACCCTCTGAACTTGAAGTCATGCATAAGGATTTTATTAGTAAACAAACTGCTTTCAATAAAACTGTTAAGGAAAACTTTCTAATGCTGAAAAAATATATCATCTTTGTGTGAAGCACAATCCTCTTTGATTAATAAAATGGCTGCTAAACCTGAAACTATGGAAAACCCCGTTGCTGCTACTAATGCCATACAAGTTAGAATTGATGAAAATGTTAGACTATTAGCTAAATTGCATGCTAAGTGGGAAAGAGAAGATGAAATTGCTAGAAATAATAACATTTGCACTATTACCACCACCAATGTTGATGCTAGCAAACCACATGAAGTCCCCATTCCTTCTGCAACAAAGCCTAAAACCAATGGAACTTTTCCAATAAAAATGCTGAAATTCTTAAAAATATGGGAAACAATAGCTCTACTACCTTGGATGGTAATTTTAATTTTGATTTTGATCTTGATGGTTGCAATATTTCTGAAGTAATTATGTTCCTACAAAAGCTTGCTAAAAGTCCTAATGCTAGTGCTATGAATATGGCCTTTACAAAACATATTACGGATGCTCTTATAAAAATTGAAGAAGAAAAGTTGAAACATAAAGATTCAATTCCTAATAAATTAGAAGATGGTTGGGAACCCATCATTAATATGAAAGCAAATGATTTTGATCTCAAAGCTTTATGTGATCTTCGTGCTAGTGTCTCTATTATGCCTATAAAGATTTATGAAATGCTTGATTTACCACCATTAGAAGATTGTTATTTAGATGTCCAGCTTGATGATAATGCTAAAAAGAAACTCATGGGGAGTATTAATGATGTTCTTATTATGGTTACCAATACCTATGTCCCCATTGATTTCTATTTTTTGGATGTTGAATGCAATGCTTCTTATCCTATTATTTTGGGAAGACCTTTTCTTAGAACTGTTGGTGCCATTATTGATATGAAGTAAGGCACCATTAAATATCAATTCCCACTCAAGAAAGGTATACAAAACTTCCATAAGAGGGCAGAGAAGATACCTTTTGCCTCTCCTATTAAAAAAAAGTTTTCTCTTAATGCTTCTTCATTCGAAAATACTTGAATCTTGCTTCCTATGCCTAGCTCAATGGCGTTAAAGAAAAGCACTATTGGGAGATACCCCAATTTTTTATTTAGTAAGTTTTTCTTTTGTTGAGTCTTGGAAGTTATTGCTTTAGTAATAACCTCTCCTTATCCTTTTTGCGTGGTTTTTGTGCAAAGAATAACCTCTAATGAGAGAGAAGTAAGACTTGGGAAAGTTGTTGTCCCGAAACAGATTTTTGTGCTCCACTGTAAAAAATCGTGAAAAATCCCTGTACGTCGGATTGAGCTGTAATTCTGTATTCTTATGGCCCAGGTTGTGATATAACTTTCGTTAGTTTATCACTTTTCGATTTGAGCAACATAAGGTCTTCGAAAAAATCGGGTTTTACCTGCTAATGCCCCTGCCCTGCGAGGCATCTCTGTGTCCTGGCCTCCTGCTGCCGCCCTTGCTTTTATTTTGTTTTAGTTAATTATTACCTGTGTGTGGCATGTAAGACAATATATCCGTGGTGTCTCTGGTGGACCTTCTATATTAATCTACTCCTTTATATGGAGTGCCTTAAAATTTCTAGTGTTCAATTATATTACTGATCATGCTCATGCAGACTACAAAAAAATTCTACTGCTCGATTATATTATAATTGTCAAGGAATACAGCAACAAGTTAAATTGGTCGAAATTTTGTATTGAAGTAACTAAATGATCTCACATCGACGGTGGATGTTGGCAGAAGCCGAAGGCATCACCAAAGACCTTGGAGTGGCACACAGTCTTCAGCAAATTACTTATAGGTTGAACAATGGGTTGCCGCCGCCCAGCTCCGAATTCGCTTACAGGTCCAACATGGCAGAACTTGAGCTACCACAGAGACCTCGGCAGAGGTGGCAGAATTGGTGCAGGTGCAACCACGACGACGACAAGCTCGGATTCTAGAGGAGGAAAACATAACCAAGCACGGTCAACACGGTGACAGATCTCACCGGGAACCAATTCTCGTACCCGCACCGTGCCATGGGTGCATCCATGGTGAGGGCGAGCTCCGACTCGGGATGGGGAGGAGAGCGGGGCCGAGCAGGTTTGTCACGTCCCAGCTCTACGCCATGGCCGCGACCACAGATTCCCACTCCGGGGAAGAAGAAGACGCGTAATGGATGCAGGCGCCAACGCTGCAAGCCTACAGGTAGGAGAGCTGGGCTGAGCAGGTTCGTCCATGTCCCAGCTCCACGCCATGGCTGCGACTCCCCATAGATTACCGCTCCAGGAAAGAAGAAGAAGACGCATAATGGATGCAGGCGCCAACGCGGCAAGCCTAATTGACACCTAAGCGACGGGAGCGACATAATGGCGAGAACTGACAGGGGGGCCAACTTGATGGCCGTTAGCCTGATATTTTGTATTGAAACGTAAATTTGAATTCATGCCGAAAAAAACCCTCTGAGTATTTGGCACACCAACTATAGTCATCGCGGCTGATTTCAGGGAACTTGGGTACCGCGTTGCTTGGGCGCCCCAACTTTCGGGCCGCAAAATGATATTCTCCAAGGGAAGTGATCACCATAGCTGGGGACTTCAGGCGTTCCATTGAGTGTGCCTTTGCCGGGTCTAACCTGGCCGAGTTACTTGTGATTTCTCAAGAGAAGAGAAAAATTCAGGAGGTGGCGGCATTGGCTCAGTCCGCGCAGCAGCATATGCCGGCTCTGACTAACCCGCACGGGAGTGTCTCATTTCCAGCGACATAGGATACAAAGAAGGTGGCTATTGATGACCAGTTCCCATAGCGCACTGTAAGTATTGGTGCCGGGTTAAGTGACAAATAGGAAAGCGAGCTTGTCAACTTCCTCTGTGGGAATCAGGATATCTTTGCTTGGTCTACGCAGGACCTGCAAGGTGTGCCGAGAGAGTTGGCCGAGCACTCTTTGAATGTAAGACCCGGAGCAAAGCCGGTGAAGCAACCTCTCCACCGCTTCGCCAAAGATAGGAGAAAAGTCATTGGAGATGAGATAGCTCTGCTCCTTGCAGCCGGATTTATCATGGAAGTACTTTATCTGGATTGGCTCTCTAATCCGATGCTCGTGGAGAATAAAGATGATCCGAATGTGGCTGTGGTGTGGCGTATGTGTATCGATTACACGAACCTGAATAAGGCATGTCCAAAAGATCCATTTCCAGTACCAAGGATATACCAGGTCATAGATTCAACTACGGGGTGTGAGTTGGTATCTTTCATAGATGCTTATTCTGGCTTTCACCAGATACCTTTGAACCTGGATGATCAAATAAAGACTGCGTTTATCACCCCGTATGGGGCTTATTGCTACCGCACTATGTCGCTTGGTTTATATAATGTAGGAGTAACGTACCAGTGATGCATGCAAAAATGTCTACATGATCAAATTGGCCGAAATGTGCAAGTTTATGTGGATGGTGTTGTGATAAAAACTAAGGAAAGCAAAACGCTCCTTGATGATATCCGGCAAACATTTGGGAACCTAAGGAGGTTCCGGATGAAGCTTAACATGGAAAAATGTACTTTTGGCGTACCGGCTAGAAAGTTACTCGGTTTCCTCGTGTCCAGCTGGTATCAAGGCCAACCCCACAAAAATCTGAGCCATAGAAAGAATGGAACTACCGAAGTGTCTTAACGATGTACAGAAGTTCACTGGTTGCCTGGCATCATTAAGTTGGTTTGTAAGTCAGCTGGGAGAGAAGGCATTGCCCCTCTACCAACTAATGAAAAAGGCAGATAAATTTACATGGACACTACAAGCTGATAGTGCATTTCATGACTTAAAAAAGATGTTATCTTCTGCACCAGTTTTAGCCTCACCACTATCTAAGGAGCCGATGTTGCTCTATATAGCAGCGACCAACCGATTCGTAAGTGCGGTGATAGTGGTGGAGCATGATGAGGAGGGTAAGTCAGTGTAGACGCAAATGTACTACCTAAGCGAGGTGTTGTCAACTTCGAAGGAGAATTACCCTCACTATCAGAAGATGTCATATGGCGTGTATATGGTGGCCAAGAAGCTAAAGCATTACTTTGAGGAACACCCCATAAAAGTGATATGCGGAGTGCCCATATCCAAGATAATGAGCAACAAAGTTTTTTTTATGGTAATGAGCAACAAAGATGCTAGTGGCTGAATTGCAAAATGGGCATGCGCACCACAGTTTGATAGGAGAGACGCAATTAAATCTCAAGCAGTGGCAGATTTCTTCGTGGATTGGGCTGAGATGCAATACGAACCACCTTTTCCGGACTCAAACTATTGGAGGATGCACTTTGATGGGTCAAAGCTAAAGGAAGGACTGGGGGCCGGGTAGTACTTACCTCGCCCAAGAAAGATCAGAGGAAATACGTCCTCTAGATCCACTTTAGTGCATCGAACAATGTTGCTGAGTATGAAGCTCTCGTGCATGGACTTAAGGTAGCAAAGGCAGTGGGGATACACGGATACTATGCTTTGGTGATTCGGATATGGTGGTTGATGACCCACAAGTATAGGGGGTGTATCGTAGTATTTTCGATAAGTAAGAGTGTCGAACTCAACAAGGATCAGAAGGTGCTGGCTAGTGGTATGGATCAGGAATTCTCTACAAACGGGTTTTTAGGGTTTTTTGATAAAGCAAGTAAACAAAGTACGAGTAAGTAAAAGACAGTAGAAATAAATGCAGCAAGTGGCCCAATCCTTTATGCAGCAAAGGACAAGTCGGTTGTATTACTTAAGATGACCAAACGTTCTCGAGGACACATGGGAAGACTGTCAAGTGCTTTCACTTCATATAGTTGATTAAACTTCTTTAGCTTGCTAAGTGTTGTGTGGGTGAACCTATGCTAATGTACCAACCTTCCTAGGACTAATACATACTTGTGATTATATCCCTTCCAAACATCCGTAAGTACAAGAAAGTAATTAAGGTAGAAACCTAACCATAGCTTTAAACTCTAAGACCCTGACGTCCCTTGTGCAATGGTTTCCTAACGGGGGTTCAGGTTTCTGTCACTCCGGCAACCCCTACGATTAGTAGCCAAATACACAATGCATTCCCCTAGGCCCATATAGGTGAAGTGTCATGTAGTCGACGTTCACATGACACCACTAGAAGAAGTACACCACAACTTAAATATCAAACTATTGAATCTTTCTCAACGCAACTCCACTACTAACAACATGACTTCTCCCATGTCCTCAAGAACCAAACGAACTACTCACAAGACATCATATGGATCATGATCAGAGATGGAATAATGATGTATAACAATCTAAACATAAACAATAATTCAACGGTTCACTCAATAGCATCAACTACAATGAGTAATCAACACCGAGAAAGTTTCCCCTATGAACTAATACAAGATTCAACCCAATTGTTACAGCAATATGGAGATGGTGATGATGGTGGTGGTGATGATGATGATGATACCAATGAAGTCCAGCTTGATGGTGGTGTTGATGGCGACGATCTCCCCTCTCCGGGAAGGAATTCCCCCGGCAGAAATCTGTCTGCCGGAGAGATCTTTCTCTCTCGGTGTTTTCCGCCCCGCAGAGGCGGCGGAATCTTTCTGTGGTCGCCCCCCGAGTCTTAGGGTTTTGGGAGGATAATATACGCCAGAGGGGAGTGCTAGGGGTGGACCAGGGTGGCCACACACCTGGTGGCGCGGCCTAGGGTGGCCCGCGCCAGGGGGTGGTGTGGGCCCCCTGTGGCCCATCTCCAGGCCCCCTTCTGGCTTCCTTCGTCTTCTAGAAAAATAGTATTTTCCATGTATTTTCCCAGATTTTCTGATCTTCGCGAATTTTGCCTCCAAACAATACCTTTTCCATCAGAATCCTGACTGCAGCGGTCCATGCTCCAAAAGTCATCAACCATGCAAAAATAGATGAAATAACATAAGTATCATCTCTTAATATGAAATATATCAATGAATAATAGTGAATTATGACATAGAATAGTGATGCAAAATGGACGTATCAACTCCCCCAAGCTTAGACTTCGCTTGTCCCCAAGCGAAACTGAGCTCAATAAACATGGCCTCAGGTTTATGGAGTGAAGAGTCGATAAAAGAATATGGACAAGAAGCATCACATTCATCAATACATAGATCATAATAGAAGACAACTCACTATTATATAACTTAACTTGCAATGAGTAAAGGAAACACAATAAAGATACATAAAGTGAATCATAATTGGTAATGGCAAACTTAGCTCTTGGTCGAAGAATAGTTGATAATTTGCTGGAGTTCACAAATAGCTGATTTTCAATGATAGCTTTCAAAGTAGTAATCACCAAGATAAGAGCAATGTGCAAAACAAGGAACATAAGAAACATGATTGAATAAATCATCATAGGAATGAATGAAACACAACAACTCAAGATACTTGTTGAGATAGAAGGGAATATGTTTCGTGACTCAACTACAAAGTAAAAGAAAGGCCCTTCGCAGAGGGAAGCAGGGATTGCAAGTCTCATAAAGAGCTCCCAAAAATTATGATACTAACTAGTTTTTAGCTCTCATTACCCCTATCATAGGCATCTTTTGGTGATTAAGGTTAAAGTGACACAACTAAGAGGATATGCTAGACAAGTTATAAGTTGAAATCTCATGCCCCTTACTTATGAGTACCAAACCTCATGCTACTCAACTTCAGTCACGTGTAAGCTCTTGACATTGTAAATACACGTGTATCATTGAGAACCGCCAACGGGGTACCCCTTGCACATGACACAGGAGCTATCCCAAAATCAAAGTGACAAGGCAAGCAGACAGTGAGTATCTAAGCGATCTTTTTATTTGCTATTTGCATAGGTTTTTATTGAGGATGCTTCATAGAATGCTCACTATAGTTATGCTGCAAGTTTCCACCATGATTAGGCATGACTTAGGCTAGCGGCCCAGGCGTTTCTCTAACACACATATAAACTCCATGATCTTACAAGTTCCACTTTTATTTCACACCGCCGGGATCCATAGGCAAAAGAATCATGATATCAACTAGGTACAAAGTACCACGGCAGTGTTGAAAGCGTTCCCCATGATACATGGTTCTGCTAACTTCAACTCATAAAGCGCAAGCATATACGCAACAAAGAAGGACCCAATGGTTCAAGTTTATTAGATGCAAGAAAATAAAGTGTGCCATCAAGGTCGTGAGAGCTTTAATCACTAATTTTCACATAACAAGTTTAATTTGGAAGGTAGACAAAACAAGAATTTACTTGGAATAGCAATAATGCTAATAGGTAGGTATGGTGGACACAAAAGGCATGGGTTTTGGTTTAAAGGAGTGGATGCACGAGAAGAATTCCCTCTCAGTACAGGTTTTTGGCTAGCAAGGCTGGGTAGCAAGTACAAGAGTTGAAGGAAACAAATAAACATATAAGTGATAAAAATAAACATGCAATCTTCCTTGGAAGCACAAAAGATCTTAACTAGAGAATACTAGACTTATGAGCAAATCAAGAAAGAAAGATGATGAAATTATTTTTCTTTAGAGTACTTCTATCTTTTTCATTCAACTCTCAAAAATAGTGTGCTATTGACCAAGCCAGGTTTGCCAAAACCAACTAAATTAACTCAATGATCCCAAAGTGATACCAATACTAACAACTAGATAAATCATATAACCACGAATTGAAAACTAATATAAGCTATGCAAAAGAGTAAATGATAGAGCTTCTCATTAATATTCCGTAACGGGAACTCACACCAAGGGATACATATCTAACGAGAGAGGGGACACTTCCATAATACAAACTATCCTACATAATAACTTCTCTATTCATGATATGACTCTACTAATAAGGTAAAAAGATAGAAGATAGTGATGTGATACCGTGGCACTCCTCCAAGTTTGGAACAAACCAAGGGGATACCAAACCTGATAATGAATTACTCCTTTGGTGGTGGTGGTAATATTTTCTTAGTTGACGTGAGGAAATCTTACAACATCTTGCGAATCCTATTATTATCCCATTGAAGCATGTCCACCTTCCTCCTCAAGTCTCGGTACTTATCACAGAACTCCTTCGTGACTCGTAGGGCTTCCGTTGATGCAGGGCAAGTGACTAAAGGTACCAGCCCCTACTCGGGGTCTTGGAGATCCTCCTCCATAGTCTCCTTTCCCTTATCCTTGGCAGACACCATTGTGCTTCTAAGCTTTCAAAGATAGTTCCTGGCAGAAACAGATCGAAACAAAAACACGATGAAAACACGATATACGAACCTCGGGAGATCCGAGGGATTATATATTACGAAGTTTCATATCAAAAGGAAGGTACTAGGAGAAAACGAGTCGGAGGCGGAGTCTGGGGTGGACTCACCACCTGGTGGCGTGGCCAGGGGTGGGCCCACGCCACAGGGTGGTGTGAACCACCCTGGCTCCGTTTCCATCCCTTTTTTGCTTCGTATCTTTCCTTATTGACTAAAAACTGCAAAAATATAGTTGGATAGTATTTTCGCGGAACTTTTCTTACCAGAACTGTTACCTATTTGAAAGCGGGCTCTACAGGTTTCTGAATTTGGTATCTAGTAGATTCTTCCGGAGTCACCACTTGAATAACATTAATATGTTCATCTTCATACACTTATTACTTGAGTCATGAAACCTTTCACTTTCTCATTACACCATTATCTCCACTGCCTGGAAATTTCTTTCACACAAAACTTCACACCGTTCTCATTAGCAATATTAGTATAAGTGAAGTGATAAAACCTTTTGAGTCCAACTTCAACTGAAAACCATCCAAATATAAGCTACTGTAGCAATTCCTTCCGAAAACCCAAAAAGAATTCAAAAAGGAAATCGAATAAAGAAGCAAATGCAAGAGTGGCAAAATCTGTCAAAACAGACCAGCAGGTAAAGATCAATTTTTGCGAAAATCTTCTGTTGCTCAAATCAAAAAGTGCAAAACTAACGAAAGTTAAAAAACAACTTGGGAAAGGAGCACAAAAAATTACAGCTCAATCCGGCAGACAGAGATCTCTCACGAATTTTTATGGTGAAGCACAAAAATCTGTTTCGGGACAGCAACTTCCCCAGATATTACTTCTCTCTCATTAGAGGTTGATCTTGACACAAAAACCAAATAAAACGGATAAGAAGCGGTTATTAACAAAGTAATAACTTCCAAGACTCAAAGAAACAAAAACAAACTGAAAGCAAAAACAAATTGGGTTGTCTCCCAAAAAGCTCTTTCTTTATAGCCATTAAGATGAGCATGATAATTTTGAAGATGCTCACTCAGGAATATGAATTGAAGTGAAAGAGAGCATTAAGAAGCAAAAAACACACACACACACATTTAAGTCTAACCCACTTCCTACGCAAGGGAATTTTGTAAACAAACAAGTTGTTGAAACCAGAGGCTACTTGCATAAGAAGGCAAAGGAAGTGCAACATAAGAACTTTTAGCATAAAACGAGGAAACTTAATATTATTGAGATACATAAGAACACTTTTCCCTCTCTCATAATAACTTTCAGTATCATGCATAAACTTAACAATATAACTATCACAAGGGCCATCATAGCAATGATCGCTTATTCTAACAGAAAACACAGGAATACTAGCTCTCATAACACAACTTTGTGAAACAATATTAGAGGTATCCTTACAAAGGATAGTGTGTCCCTCTTCTTCATATTTAGTAGCAAAGTCTTTCACATTTGCGATTATAGGTTCATCAACCATTTGTTTATCAGGTTCAACAGCTTTATTTGCACTTTCATTAACCATAGTAGCTATCATAGAATGTTCCTTTATCTTAACTAGGAAAGGCATTTTCTCAATATAAGGTTTAGGTAAGACATGATTAGCAGTATAAACTTCAGTATTTCTTGTAGGAACACTCTTAGCAACATCTTTATAAGGTTCATGATAATTATTCCACTTCTTTTTAGGCACTTCAATATAGGAAGCAAAAGCCTTAAAATAAGAAGCAATAGCTTGAGAGTCTAGACCATAAGCATTTTTAATATTTTGAAAGTCATCAGTTCCCATAAAAGATTCAATGCATTCATAATCATAATTTATACCTGACTTTCTACCTTTGTCATTATCCCAAGCTTCCGCATTGTCTTTAATACGGTCCAGAAGATCCCATTTAGCTTCTTCTTCCATGCGAGTGAATGATCCAGCACAAGAAGCATCCAATAAATCTTTATCATGAAGAGAAAGCCTTGCATAAAAGTTATTGATAATAATATTGTTGGGGAGCTCATGAATGGGACATTTGAGCATTAATAACTTCAATCTCCCCCAAGCTTGAGCTGTACTCTCTCCATCAAGAGGCCAAAAGATGTATATGTGATTCCGATCTTTATGAATCTCACTAGGAGGATAAAACTTTGAATAAAAGAGAGGTACTATTTCCTCCCATTCCAGAGCTTGACCATTCTTCAGTAGCTTATACCATTCCTCAGCTCTTCCTTTCAGTGATAATGAGAATAACTTCTTCTAAACGTGATCTGTAGTAATACCTGCACACTTGAACAACCCACATAATTCGTGTATAAAGAGCAAATGATCACCGGGATGGACAGTTCCATCCCCAACATAGTAGTTATCCATAACACGATCAATAATTCTTGTAGGTATTTTAAAAACATCATTCTCAGCAGGTGGTGGCTCATCTACTACCTTAGCAGTGGTAGTACAATTACCAAATAAGAAACTTAGCGAATTATCCATAACGAAAATAAAGCAACTAACAGAAGTAAACAATACTCACAGTAGAAGTTTCCTTTACCAGTTCCACTCTCCAATAGCGCTTCACTCCCCGGCAACGGTGCCAGAAAATAGTCTTGATGACCCACAAGTATAGGGGTGTATCGTAGTATTTTCGATAAGTAAGAGTGTCAAACCCAACGAGGAGCAGAAGGTGCTGGCTAGTGGTATGGATCAGGAATTCTCTGCAAATACTTAGCAAACGGATTTTTAGCCTTTTTTGATAAACCAAGTAAACAAAGTACGAGAAAATAAAAGACAGTAGGAATAAATGCAGCAAGTGGCCCAATCCTTTATGCAGCAAAGGACAAGCCGGTTGTATTACTTAAGATGACCAAACATTCTCGAGGACACGTGGGAAGACTGTCAAGTGCTTTCGCTTCATATAGTTGATTAATCTTCTTTAGCTTGCTAAGTGTTGTGTGGGTGAACCTATGCTAATGTACCGACCTTCCTAGGACTAATACATACTTGCGATTATACCCCTTGCAAACATCCGTAAGTACAAGAAAGTAATTAAGGTAGAAACCTAACCGCAACTTTAAACTCTAAGACCCTGACGTCCCTTGTGCAATGGTTTCCTAACGGGCGTTCAGGTTTCTGTCACTCCGGCAACCCCTACGATTAGTAGCCAAATACACAATGCATTCCCCTAGGCCCATATAGGTGAAGTGTCATGTAGTCGACGTTCACATGACACCACTAGAAGAAGTACACCACAACTTAAATATCAAACTATTGAATCTTTCTCAACGCAACTCCACTACTAACAACATGACTTCTCCCATGTCCTCAAGAACCAAACGAACTACTCACAAGACATCATATGGATCATGATCAGAGATGGAATAATGATGTATAACAATCTAAACATAAACAATAATTCAACGGTTCACTCAATAGCATCAACTACAATGAGTAATCAACACCGAGAAAGTTTCCCCTATGAACTAATGCAAGATTCAACCCAATTGTTACAGCAATATGGAGATCGTGATGATGGTGGTGGTGATGATGATGATCCCGATGAAGTCCAGCTTGATGGTGGTGTTGATGGTGACGATCTCCCCTCTCTGGGAAGGAATTCCCCCGGCAGAAATCTGTCTGCCGGAGAGATCTTTCTTTCTCGGTGTTTTTCGCACCGCAGAGGCGGCGGAATCTTTCTATGGTCGCCCCCCGAGTCTTAGGGTTTCGGGAAGATAATATATGCCAGAGGGGAGTGCCAGGGGTGGACCAGGGGGGCCACACCACCTGGTGGCGCGGCCCAGGGTGGCCCGCGCCAGGGGGTGGTGTGGGCCCCCTGTGGCCCATCTCCAGCCCCCCTTCTGTCTTCCTTCGTCTTCTAGAAAAATAGGATTTTCCATGTATTTTCCCGGATTTTTTGATCTTCGCGAATTTTGCCTCCAAATAGCACCTTTTCCATCAGAATCCTGACTGCAGCGGTCCATGCTACAAAAGTCATCAACCATGCAAAAATAGATGAAATAACAAAAGTATCATCTCTTAATATGAAATATATCAATGAATAATAGTGAATTATGACATAGAATAGTGATGCAAAATGGACGTATCAGTGGTATAGCAAGTGTCTGGCAATTGGGATGATCTGGATGCAAACATGTCCCTTTACAGATTCCATGTTCAAAAAATAAGTGGGTTCTTTGAAGCATGTGAATTCCACCATGTACCTCGGCTTGAAAATGAGGCAGCCGACATATTATCTAAATTGGGTTCATCTCAGCAGCCAATCCCGCCAGGCATTGCTTTGGAGCACTTGAGAAAACCATCTATCACACCTTCACCAGAATCCAACTCAATCTATGTCCCATCTCACTCCGGATCAGAAGCTATCCCTATGGATATTGATTGGGGGAGCACCTCAGCAAACCCAGGGACTATTTCGGCAGATCCGGGGACAGCCTCACAGAACCCGAGGACTGTTCAGCTTGATTCGGCTGGATTTATGTCGGTGGAAGCAATGGAAATTGACGAGGAACTTTTCCCTATTCGAGCTATACCTGCATGGGCAAAGCCAATATTTGAGTTCTTGAAAGAAGGAACCTTGCCAACTGACGATACACTTTCAAGGCAAATCCAAAGGAGAGCAAAGGCATACACTATCATCAATGCCGAACTATACAAGAGAAGTGTCCCGAGCATTCTGCAACGATGTGTTGACCCAGAAGAAGGGCTTGACATCCTCCGAGAAATCCATCAAGGGGAATGTGGGCATCATGCATCATCTAGAGCACTAGTGGCAAAAGCTTTCCGACATGGATTTTACTAGCCAAGTGCCTTGGAGAAAGCAGAAGACCTCGTAAGAAAATGCAATGGTTGTCAGAGGTACGCCACCAGGATGCACATGCCTATGTTGGAACTGAAAACTATACCTTTCAATTGGCCATTTGTAGTATGGTGTTTGGATATGGTTAGTCCATTTAAGCCGACAAAAGGAAACATGACTCATATCTTGGTTATGTAGACAAATTTACCAAGTGGATTGAGGTAAAGCCAATCAGGAAATGTGATGGGGCAATAGCTGTGACATTCCTCAAAGATATAATCTTGAGATATGGCTATCCCCACAATATATTAACAAATTGCAAAAGGTCAAAAAACACTAATAATAGATACTAGGCACTATGCCCTAACAATATGATGCCATTACATGAACGATCTCATCCAATCCCTACCATCCCCATAGCCTACAGCGGGGGATTAGTCACTCATAGATGGGGGAAACATGGATGGTCGATGGAGAAGCGATGGTGGCGATGATCTCCTCCAATTCCCCGTCCCAGCAGGGTGCCAGAACGGAGTTTCTAGTGCTGTTTCGTGGAACTCCTTCTAGAAAAACGTCGACCCCCCTTGAGTATTTAGGTCAGAAGACAACTTATAGGCGAAGAGGGAGGCTGAGGGGGTGCCTGGGCTGGCCACACCACCCCCTGGCGCGGCCAGGCCTGGCCCGTGCGGCCAGGTGGTGTGGTGGCCCGCTGGCTCCTCTCCGTCTCATATTCTGGCTCCAGATGACTTCCGGTAAAATAGGCACTTTGGCTTTTGTCCCGTCCAATTCCTAGAATATTCATTTTCTGACTTTCCTGGAACCAAAAATAGCAGAAAACAGGCAGCTGGCACTGTGGCTCTTGTTAATAGGTTAGTGCAAGAAATCATATGAAAAGTACTCCAAAGCATGGACAAAACACAAGAAAGTGGATAAAACCAAGCATGGAACATCAAAAATTGTAGATACATTTGCAATGTATCAACATCCCCAAGCTTAACTCTTGCTCGTCCTTGAGTAGGTAAGTGATAAAAAGAAAGAATAATTTTTGAGGTGACATGCACCATCAAAGACTTGATCAAAGTATTTGTAAAACATTCAAAGCTGGGATCATAGTACTTCAATCATAACATGAAAGACAAAGTTCTAGCAATAAGACAAAGAAACTATGATGCAACATGAAAAGGCACAAACAAAAGATTCATGAATAACAATGCTTTGCAAGATGTTTGTTTGTTTCACATAAAGAAAACATAGCATGGTGGTATTCAGCTTGTCTCTCATAGAGTAGCAAAGGACACCTTCAAAGTTCGTAAGAGTGACTAGATACAAATAGTTTAAAAACAAGCAATATCAAAGTTATGCATCAATCAACAAGTCTTGGGACAATGCACATAGAACTAAGAATGGCCACTTTGCTCTCAAAGTAGGTGCATAAAGGTAGAAGGTGGAGACTCAATATAATGGTGGAAGAAAGGCCTTCATAGAAGGAAGCAGAGATTCAAGTTTCATAAAGAGCTTCCAAAAATTATGGTACTTATAGCTTTCATCTCTCATTGCCCCTATCATAAGTATCTTGAAGTGATTAAGGTTAAAGTGAACAAACTATGGTGTACATGCTTGACGAAGTATAAGTTAGAAATCTCATGTCCCTTGAATACGAGGGCCGCTCCTAATGCTACTCAAGTTTAGTCACCGGTAAGTTCTTGTCATCGTAAGTACATGTGTATCATAGAGAACCGCCAACGGGGTACCCCTTGCCCGATGATATGGAAGAATCCCCATATCAAAATGACAAGGCAAGCAGACAACGAGCATCTCATCAATCTTCTTATTTACCATGGGAATATGGTGCTTTTTTTCTCTCTTTCCTCTTTTCATAATCTCATTTTTTTCTTTTTCTCTTTTTTCTGAATATAGGACTCTTTTTTTATAAGAAGAATGCTTCATAGACAGCTCATTATGGTTCCACCATGTCAGCATGGATTAGACCAACGGCCCAGGCGTTTCTCTAACACATATACATAACTCCATGGACTTACAAGCTCCCCTTTCATTTCACACCGATGACGTCCATATACAAAAGAGCATGATATCAACTAGGTACAAGTACCATGTGCAATGTTGAAAGCGTTCCCCATGACAGCATGGTTCTGCTAATTCCCAAAAAATAAGTGCAAGCATATACAACATAGACGACACAATGGTTCAAGTTTATTAAGGGCAAGAAAAGTAAAGTGTGCCATCAAGTTCGTGAGAGCTTTAATCACTAGTTTTCTCATAACAAGTTTAATTTGGAAGGTAAACAAAAGCATGAATATACTTGGAATAGCATAAGCTAGTAGGTAGGTATGGTGGACTCTTTGGAATAACTTGGTTTAGGGAGTTGGATGCATGAGGGGAACTCATACTTGGTTGTGGAGGCTAGCAAAAGACTGGGAGCGACAAACTAAGAGAGCAATAATGGCCATAATCATGCAGAGAGACAAAACATCATTGATCAAAGCATAAATTGATACTACAAGTTGAAAACTAAATGATCATAAAGGCTATGGTGACTTGAGATAGTCATAACATGGTGTGAGCATGTGCCAAGTCAACCCAAATAAAGCATCAAAGGAGAATACCACTATACTATGCTTTAATATGCTAAAACAACACATGATTCATCCAAGGCACATTAAGCAATCTCAGTTGTTTATAACAAGTCATGCTACAGCAAAGAATACTAAGCATAAAGCCAAAACAATATCAAGCATGGCATGACAGAGCATAGGCCACAGTCAAAAACAAGCTCTTTTTACCACATAAGTATGAACTTTCCTACTCTTTTCCAATACAAACCAAACTATTTGCAAACCAATGTATGAAAGAGGGGGTCCAACCAATTTATTAAGAAAACTAAGCAAACTAAGCAAACGAAAAACCAAAATGAAAACGAAAAAGAAGACGCTCCAAGAACAATACAAATGTGCACGAAACAATAAAAATGAAGCGTTTGGAAGAAACCTGGGATTTTTATTGATGAAGAAGGGGATGCCTTGGGCATCCCCAAGCTTTCACGCTTGTACTTCTTGGATATTTCTTGGGGTGACACGCGTGGAATCCCCAAGCTTGAGCTTTAGTCCATCCTTCATCTCATTACTCATTCCTTCCATACACCTGAAATTTTTCCTTCATACAAAACTTCACACAATCTTTATTAGCAACATTAGTGCACTCAGGATAAATAAGTCTTAAGGTTCAGTTCTAACACCAAATAAACTTCCATTAGAACACTTTCTACTGTAGCACTTCCCTCAAAAATCTCAATTCCCCAACAGAACTCAAAAAAGGAACCAACAAGAAGCAAATGCAAAAAATGGCAGAAATATGTCAAAACAGACCAGCAGGTAAAGACGAATTTTTTTGAAGACCTTATGTTGCTCAAATCAAAAAGTGTTGAACTACCGAAAGTTATATAAAAGCATGGGGAAGAAGCAAAAAAATTCATGCCTCAAAAAGACGTTCAGATATTTTACACGAATTTTTACGGTGAAACACATAAATCTGTTTCGGGACAGCAACTTTCCCAATCATTACTTCTCTCTCATTAGAGGTTACTCTTGGCACAAAAAGCAAATAAAAAGGGTAAGGAGCGGTTATTACTGAAGTAATAACTTCCAAGACTCATCTAAAACTTTTGGGTTATCTCCTAATAAGTACTTTTCTTTAACGCCTTTAAGTTAGGCATAAGCAAAAACTAAAATGGATAGAATAGAAGTAAGCGGAGATAATCATGGTGAAAACATTGTTTTGTTCAATGAAATACTTTTTTTAACAAGGTTGATCAGGTCTTGTTACCAAAACAATTTCATATGAGACAAAACTTTGTATTCCACTAATGATTATGTTATCTGAACCTTGATAGCAATGGTCCCAATCATAATAGTTTAAAATATTTCTCTTGGTATGGGACAATATATTTCCCCAACTTGAATCCCCTCAACATGTTCAATTGAATTCAAAACCATAAGTCATATCAATCTTCTTGGGGAAATAGACAGTATGTTCCTTGTCATTAACATTAAAGGTCACCTTCCCTTGATTACAATTAATAACAGCTCCTGCAGTATTTAAGAAAAGGTCTCCCAAGAATAATAGACATATTATAATTTTTAGGCATAATAGTTTGAGAGGATGCTCACATAAGAAATATGAGTTGAAGTAAAATAGAGCATCAAGAAGTAAATCCAAAACACATTTAAGTCTAACCCACTTCCTATGCATAGGAATCTTGTATGCAAATAAATTCGCAAGGAACAAAGTGACAGGCATAGAAAGATACAACAAGAGTGACATCAAAACTTTCAGCACATAGGGAGGTGTTTCAATACCATGAAAACTTCTACAACTATATTTTCCTATCTCATAATAATTTTCAGTAGTCTCATGAATAACCTCAACAATATAACTATCACATAAAGCATGCTTTTCATGATCTACAAGCACTATAGCTTTATTATAAACATTTTCAAAAGAATCCTTAGGAACATAACATTCATCCTCCTTTAGTAAGCATGGGGGACAATCAAATAATGTAAGGGATAAAGAGTTACTCTCATTGGAAGGTAGGCATGGGTAGCTAATCCATTCTTCCTCCTTTTGTTCATCACTCTCCTCCCCTTTTTCATCTAATGAGATTTCAGGTTCATCCATTTATTCTTCCATAGGATCCTGCAAGGCATTAGTCTCTTCCATTTGTGGAAAGCATCTATTAATATATTCAAGAATATAGACATTTTCTTCCTTGTAATTATCAAAGCAAAATTTAAGTATACCATAAACCTCATATTTATAAGGTGAATCATCATTATTTTCAAGCAAACTAGCAAGTTCAAATGCACCCTTCCAAGCAATAAATTCCTCAATTTGTTCCGCATCATAAAAGTCATAATTTCCTTTAACATAAGAAGATACGGTAACATTATCATTACACTCACATTGAAAAGGGAGGTGTTTATACCTCTTACAGCAACAAGATTTATCAAAGCAATAAGTAACATTATAAGTAGAGCACACATTTCTAGCAATGGTATACAATTTATCAATTTGTTCCCATAATTGTTTTCCTTTTTGTGACAAGCGGTGTTCCTTATAATAATATTTTTGATCTTCCGTGAACCCACCTTGCCAATAAGATTCAGTTTCAAAGAAACCAACCATTGACAACAAGCATGATAAAGCAAGACAATAACAGACTAACGAAAATACCAACTAGAGTAGGAACTAATTTTTTGTATTTTTGATAAATAAACAAGCAAACAAGACGGAAATAAACTAAGCTTGAACAATAGTGAATCCAAGTGAACTTGATAAATAAAGCTATGCTCCCTGGCAACGGCGCCAGAAAATAGTCTTGATGACCCACAAGTATAGGGGGTGATCGTAGTATTTTCGAGGGAAGTGAAACCCAATTTATTGATTCGACACAAGGGGAGCCAGAGAATATTTATAAGCCTTAACAACTGAGTTGTCAATTCATCTACACCTAGAAACAATCTTGCTCACAACAGTTTATCAGTAGCAATAGTTTTGTAGTAGGAATAGTAAAGTAGCAGCAGTAGTAAAGACAACAGTAAACAGTAGGATTCGAGTGCGGTAGGCATAGGGATGGATGGACGGGTGTTGCATGGACAAGACAATTCACATAGCAATCAGAACATAGGGCAATTGCAGATAAATAAGATAAAATATCCAAGTACTAGATAATCCTAGGCATGTGTTCCATATATAGTCATACGTGCTCGCAATGAGAACTTGCACAACATCTTTTGTCCTGCCAGCCCGTTTGCAGTGGGGCCTCAAGGGAACTACTGGCAATTAAGGTGCTCCTTTTAATAGAGCACCGGAGCAAAGCATTAACACTCCATGAACACATGTGATCCTCACATCAAAGCCATTCCCTCCGGTTATCCCGATTTCTGTCACTTCGAGGCCTTTGGTTCCGGACAACAACGTGTGTATACAACTTGCAGATAAGACCATAAACAATAATATCATAATGAATCAATAACATGTTCAGATCTGAGATCATGGCACTCGGGCCCTAGTGACAAGCATTAAGCATAACAAGTCGCAACAAAGTCATAAAGCACTAATAAAAGATACTAGGCACCATGCCCTAACAATCTGATGCCATTACATGAACGATCTCATCTAATCCCTACCATCCCCATAGCCTACAATGGGGGATTACTCACTCATAGATGGGGGAAACATGGATGGTCGATTGAGAAGCGATGGTGGCGATGATGGCGATTATCTCCTCCAATTCCCTGTGCCGGCAGGGTGCCAGAATAGAGTTTCTGGTGCTGTTTCGTGGAATCTGGTGGTGGTGGCGGAGCGGAACTCCTTCTGGAAAACTGTCGAACCCCCCTGAATTTTTAGGTCAGAAGGCAAATTATATGTGAAGAGGGAGGCCGAGGGGTTGCCTGGGCTGGCCACACCACCCCCTGGCGCAGCCAGGCCTGGCCCGCACGGCCAGGTGGTGTGGTGGCCCCTTGGCTCCTCTCCGTCTCGTATTCTGGCTCCAGATGACTTCCGGTAAAATAGGCACTTTGGCTTTTGTCCCGTCCAATTCCGAGAATATTCATTTTCTGACTTTCCTGGAACCAAAAATAGCAGAAAACAGGCAGCTGGCACTGTGGCTCTTGTTAATAGGTTAGTCCAAGAAATCATATGAAAAGTACTCGAAAGTGTGGACAAAACACAAGAAAGTGGATAAAACCAAGCATGGAACATAAAAAATTATAGATACATTTGCAATGTATCACTCATTGATGCACAGCCACATGAGAAGAACAAGGCAGACAGGTCCGGTGAGGAATCTAAGCGTCCGTGGAACGTATCTCTATTTCATCCATTTTACACTTAGCAAAGAAGTATATGTATCCGAGTCTCTCATATGTCGGTATGTATGTCGGCAATGAGCTTATCAATGAAACCTCGGCACCCCAAGCAGAAACTCGGGGACTGCATTATTAATTGTTTTTTATGTTTTTACATTCTATATGTCGGCTGGCTTAAATTACTTAGACCTTAGCCAGGTTAGTAGTGTGTAAGCACTAAAAACCTAACTCTTCGACTTGCTGCTGTCCAACAAGAATTGGCTTCATGGCAAGCAAGAGAACAAGTTTGGAATTGCAATGGACATGAAAAACGACTAAGGAATGGAATGTAATCGAGCCGACATTTGTTATTTGGACTAACCCTGTATTTATTTTATTTATGTTATGTTGAATTATTTTGAGCTAATCCCAAAGTTTCAAAGTCAATTTTTTTGACTTTGGCCTCGTAAGTCAAAAACTGAATCAAGGTAGACGCGACCCGAATCATAAAATTGGGGGAACAAGAAAAGGAAACTCGGGGACTCGGCCCAAGTTAATCTGACGTTAAAAACTGAGTAGCAACAAAACATAACCATTGTACTTGATATATTTGCACCTGGTATACCGGGGATTTAATGAATTTCAAGTGTTTTTTCGCTCAAGGAGCAGCAACATCCGAGCCATCTGTTGTAGGAGGAGGTAGTTCGACATTCATGGGGGGAGCTACAGTCTAAGCCTCATCATCCGGATTGGACTCAGCGCCCTCCGGGTCTTCAGTACCCTCGGCAAATTCTGAACCTTCCTTGTCTTCGTCGCCCGAGCCATCTTCGTCATACTCATCATCGACGAGGCCAAGGAAGCTCGAACCTTCATTCTAGCTGTGGCAGAAGGCACACCAGATGAGGTTGTAGGCACAAGCCTTGCTTTGAGCGATACACTCCGGATCATTAGTCCATTTTGATCTAGTGCGCATGTGGTTAAGCACCTTCAAATCCAAGGTCTCATACCCCAAAAGTACAAATCTCAGTGCCGTATCTGCCCCGGCGCGCGCAATAGATTCTTGCCAGAGGTCCAGCTGAGTCTTCGAACCTTCGGGAGTATCATCATTCGCCCACAAGGCATTGAAGATCCGGATGGCTACGGGCATAATATCTGTTCTTCATAACTTTTGCTCGTGTCGTGAGGCTCACCAGCATGTCCTCCATATCATAAGGAATTGGATCAGCGGAAGGAGCAACCAGAGTACCTCGCTGCACGTGAAACTTATCAACCACATCATAGGCGATGGCATCAGATTTGGGGAATTTTCCTGAAAATGAGATAAGCAAAAGACTTTAGCACAAGTAAAAAGCCAACTAGGAGAAACAAATGGCGGTGGAAGGAAGAGAACTGACAAGAGATATGGCTGACGATCTGGGTCAGCTCCTTGAGACCGTCAACATTCCTCTTTTTGAGCTTCTCATATTCAGTGGTCACCGACTCAAATTTGATGTCGGCTTCATTCAGCATATCTTGGTCCTTTTGAAGCTGGGTCTTCAGGTGCTCCTTTTCCTCACAGAATTCTTGATCAGCTTTATCTAGCTCAGCCTTATGGAGATCTTTGAGCTTCTGGATTTCAGCGTTCAGACGAGTTATTTCATCATGTTTGAGGATAAGCTTGGCAATCTCATCATCCTTCTTCTTAAGTTCGGCCTAATGCTTTCCTGCTTGTTCGAGAAAGTGAAGCATCATGTTAGGCATAGGCACGCTATCTTGAAGTGTCACTTCAATAGTTGGTTGACCCGTGATGTCTACGCATGCTTATATTCTTGTAGACAGTGTTGGGCCTCCAAGTGTAGAGGTTTGTAGAACAGCAGCAAGTTTCCCTTAAATGGATCACCCAAGGTTTATTGAACTCAGGGAGGAAGTGGTCAAAGGTATCCCTCTCAAGCAACCCTGCAATCAAGATACAAGAAGTCTCCTGTGTCCCCAACACACCCAATACACTTGTCAGGTGTATATGTGCCTAGTTCGGCGAAGGGATAGTGAAATACAAGTAATATGGATGATTATAAGTGGTAATTGCAATCTGAAATAAGAGTGGCAACAAGCAAACATGTAACAGGACTGATTGTAAATGATGTTTCAATGCTTAGAAACAAGGCCCAGGGATCATACTTTCACTAGTGCACACTCATATAAATATCATCTCTTCATGACGCTACCCTGAACTAATCTCTGGTTGGACGATGTAGGGGTACAACAGCACACCTTAAAGTTTGCATTCCCCATCTAGATAACTCCTCACTGTCACCTTGAGCGCTAGATGGTTCCAAGAAACACCACAATCTCATAGAGACATCCAACTCAAATTATACTCATGATAAGTATTTCTGTAACCTTAGCCAAAGTGCCACACAGTGTGCACACTGTCAACTTCACACACGTGGGGATAAGCAGAGATTAATTAAAGCACTTGAGTAGTAGAATAGATCTATAGATTACAAATCTCATGATCTCATAAGATCACGCATAGAGAGAGAGAGAGAGATGAACACATAGCTACCGGTAGAGCCCTTAGCCTCGAGAATAGAACTACTCCCTCCTCATCATGGGTGTCAGCAACGGCGATGGAGATGGCAGTGGAGTCGATGGAGATGGCTCCGAGGGCACTTCCCCGTCCCGACAGGGTGCTGGGACAAAGACTTCCATCCCCGAATCTCCTCTTTGGTGGCGGCGGCGCTGCGGATTTTTTCGTGGAATTCTAATCTAGTGTTTAGGGTTTTCGTCTTGGGAGGAATATATAGGCGAAGGGGCAAGGTCGGTGGAGGCCTGAGGGGCCCACACCACCCAGTGGCGCGCCTGAGGGTGACCCGCGCCACCACCTGGTGTGGCCAGCCTCAGGCCCTCCTCCGTCTCTGCTTTGGACTCTGTTTTCGTGTCAGGAAAAATAGGAGGTTTGGCTTTCTTTTCATCCAATTCCGAGAATATTTCTTTACTAGCTTTTCTGAAACCAAAAACAGCAGAAAACAGGCAACTAGTACTGCGGCATCTTGTCAATAGGTTAGTTTCAGAAAATGTATAAAAATTCCTCAAAGTGTAGATAAAACATAAGATAGTTGATACAAAACAAGCATGTAGCATAAAAAATTATAGATACATTTACGACGTATCAAGCATCCCCAAGCTTAACTCCTGCTCATCCTCAAGTAGGTAAGTGAGAAAAAGAATAATTTTGAGGTGACATGCACCATCACAATCTTGATCAAGGTATTTTTAAAGCACTGATAGTTGGGATCAAAGTACTCTAAACATGAGCAGGAAAGATAGAGTTCTAACAATAAGACATAGCAACTATGTTGTAACATGAAAATGTACAAACAAAAGATCATGAATAACAATGCATTTAAAGACGTTTGTTTGTTTCACATATAGAAAACATAATAAGAGTGGTATCCATCTTATCCCTCATGGTATAGCAAAACATAAATGCATATGACACCTTCAAAGTTCATAAGGGTGACTAGATGCAAATAATTTAAGAACAAGCAATATCAAAGTTATGAATCAATCAACAAGTTTTGGGACAATGCACATTAAACTAAGAATGGCCACTATGCTCTCTGAATTGGTGCATAAAGATAGAATATGGAGAATCAACATAAAAGTAAAAATAAAGGCCCTTCATAGAGGGAAGCAGGGATTTCAAGTTTCATAAAGAGCTTCCAAAAATTATGGTACTTATTAGCTTTCAGCTCTCATTGCCCCTATCATAAGCATCTTGAGGTGATTAAGGTTAAAGTGACACAAATATGAGGATATGCTTGACAAGTTATAAGTTGAAAATCTCATGCCCCTTGCTTACGAGTACTGAACCTCATGCTACTCAACTTTAGTCACAAGTAAGTTCTTGTCATTGTAAGTACATGTGTATCATGGAGAACTGCCAACGGGGTACCCCTTGCCCCATGATACAGGAGCTATCCCATATCAAAATGACAAGGCAACAGACAATGAGCATCTCAGCGATCTTTTTATTTGCTATTTGCATAGGTTTTTATTGAGGATGCTTCACATAATGCTCACTATGGTTATGCTGCAAGTTTCCACCATGATTAGGCATGGCTTAGGCTAGCCGCCCAGGCGTTTCTCTAACACACATACAAACTCCATGAGCTTACAAGATCCCCTTTTATTTCACACCACTGGGATCCATAAACAAAAGAACATGATATCAACTGAATAATAAGTGCAATGTTGAAAGCGTTCCCCATGGTACATGGTTTTGCTAATTCACAACTCATAAAGCGCAAGCATATAAGCAACATAGATGGACACAATGGTTCAAGTTTATTAAGTGCAAGAAAATAAAGTGTGCCATCAAGTTTGTGAGAGCTTTAATCACTAATTTTCACATAATAAGTTTAATTTGGAAGGTAGATAAAAACATGAATATACTTGGAATGGTGTAACACAACATGCATACGAATTTATAGTGTACTCTTTGGAATAACTTGGTTTTGTTGGGGGTTTGATGCATGAGTGGAACTCATACTTGGTACAGGTGGAGGCTAGCAAAAGACTGGGAGCGACCAACTAAGAGAGCAATAATGGCCATAATCATGCAAAGCGACAAAACATTATTAATTAAAGCATAAAGTGACAAAAACTAAATGATCATAGAGGCTATGGTGACTGGTTCATAGTCTTAACATGGTGTAAGCATGTGCCAAGTCAACCCAAATAAAGCATCAAAGGAGAATACCACAATATTATGCTTTTGTGTGCTAAAACAACGCATGATTCTTTCAAGGCACATTAAGCAATCTCAATTGTTTGAAACAAGTCATGCTACAAAAATAATCACTAAACATATGGTCAAATCAACATCTAGCATGACATGATAAAGTCTAAATCACAGTCAAAACAAGCTTCCTTTTGTACCACTATAAGCATGAAACTTCCTACTCTTTTCCAACACCAATCAACTTATTTGAAACAACTCTCAAAGATAATAATCAATAAAGACCACAGAGCATGTCTCACCCATCTAAAAATAATAACTAAAAAGTTCTAAGCCAAAAAAATAAGAAAACTAAAGCTAAACGCAGTGCTAGCAAAGGATAACACTCACAGAACAATAAGAGTGAAAACTAGAGTGTTCTAGGCAATGAATAACGGGGTGTGTCTCTCTCCAAAAGAAGTGTGTTGGGAACTGATACATTGCAAATGTATCTATAATTTTTGATGTTCCATGCTTGGTTTTATCCACTTTCTTGTGTTTTGTCCACACTTTGGAGTACTTTTCATTTGATTTCTTGGACTAACCTATTAACAAGAGCCACAGTGCCAGCTGCCTGTTTTCTGCTATTTTTGGTTCTAGGAAAGTCAGAAAATGAATATTCTCGGAATTGGACGGGACAAAAGCCAAAGTGCCTATTTTTCCAGAAGTCATCAAGTGCCAGAATACGAGACTGAGAAGGGCCAGAGGCTGGCCACACCACCTGGACGCGCGGCCAGGCTGGGCCCGTGCCAAGGGGTGGTGTGGTGGCCCCTGGCACCCCCTCGGCCTCCCCTTCCGCCTATAAGATTCCCTCGGTACGAAAACCCTAAGTACCCGATCAAAAATCCACGAAAGAGTCTTTAGCCGCCGTCATCTCCATCCCTAGACCGGGAGGGATCTGAAGCGCTTCCCGGCACCCTGCCGGAGAGGGGAATTCACCCTGGAGGCCTTCTTCATCACCATGCAAGCCTCCGGTGTGATGCGTGAATAGTTCATCCTTGGACTACGGATCCATGTAGTAGCTAGATGGCTGGTTCTCCTCCTTTGTGCTTTCATGTTTAGATCTTCTGAGCTCCGTTCATGATCAAGATCATCTATTTGTAATTCTGCATGTTGTGTTTGCGGGGATCCGATGGATATTGAGATGCTATTTCAGATTGATTATTGATTCTATCATGTCTTTGTTATTTGTGATCTTGCATTCTTTCTGTTGTTAGTAGCTATCTTGGCCAAGTAGATGCTAGCAACTCCAGGAGTTAGTATTTATGCTCGATAGTGGGTTCATGCCTCTGGTAATCTGGGGAAGTGACAGAAATCTCTAATGTACTAGATGTGCTGTTGCTACTAGGGAGAAAACAACAATCCTGTGTTCATAGAACAATTGTATTGTTTACTTTACACGCAGTTCGTAAAGCAATAATCTGTTGCTTGCAACTTAATACTAGAGGGGGTTCGGATGATAACCTGAAGGTGGATAATTAGTCATATATGTAGTTGGATAGCGGTCTATGTATAATGTTGTAATGCCCAATCGAATCTCAAAGGAGTCAAGATGATTAGTATATGCATGTATTGCTTTGTCGATGTTTGTCAATTGCCCCACTGTAATTTGTTCACCAAGCATGTTATCTACCTCAAGGAGAGCCACCTCTAGTGAAATATGGATCCCGGTCCTTGTCTTTTACATACAATCTACAAACTATTACTGCTTTGTGTTTACTTTCTGCAAACTTTTACTTCTTTCGATTCGATACATTTAATCCTTTGTTTTCCGCAAAACACGGTGAGATTGACAACCTCATCGCAAGTTGGGGACAAAGTTCTTTGGTTGTGTTGTGCAGGTCTCCACGTTACTGCTGGCACCGGTAGTGCGCCCTGCCACCGTTCAGCTAGCTACACCTTCGGGGTGTTTCCTTGCTCCTACTGGTTCGATTAAACCTTGGTTTCATAACTAAGGGAAACTTGCTGATGTGCTCATCATACCTTCCTCTTGGGGTTCCCAACGAGCTCTACATCATCATCGCTCCAGCATTTCCCTGGCACCATTACAGAGCCATCAAGCATTTTTCTGGCACCGTTGCCGGGGAGTGAAGGACATCTTCACAAGGATTGAACTATTCTTCAAGGAACCTATTGGATTCTGCTGCTGGAGGTACCTTTATGACCATCACTTTGGGTGATGCAACAAAACTTCTGGACAATATGATGGTTAATTATTCTGAATGGCATACTGAGAGAACTCCACAAGGTAGGAAGGTAAATTCTGTTGAGGAAACTTCCTCGTTGAGTGATAAGATTGATATTATTATGTCTATGCTTGTTAATGGGAAAGCCCATATTGATCCAAATAATGTTCCTTTGGCTTATTTGGTTGCTCAAGAAGAGCAAGTTGATGTGAACTTCATAAGAAATAACAACTTTGGCAATAATGCTTATATGAGTAATTTTGGTAACAACAATTATAAGCCATATCCTCCCAATAATGGTAATGCTTATGGAAATTCTTACAACAATAATAGGAGTGTTCCCTCTGAAATTGAAGTTATGCTTAAAGAGTTTATTAGTAAACAAACTGCTTTCAATAAAACTATTGAGGAAAAACTCTCTAATGCTGAAAGAAATATAGCATCTTTGGCTGAAGCTCAATCTTCTTTGAATAAAATGGCTGCTAAACCTAAAACTAATGATAATCCCTTTGCAGCTACTAATGCCATACAAGTAAGAATTGATGAAAATGTTAGACTATTAGCTGAATTACATGCTAAATGGGAAAGAGAAGATGAACTTGCTAGAAACATTAGTGTTTCTACTATTACCACCACTAGTGTTGAGGCTAGTAATAGTTCTACTACTTTAGATGATAAATTTGATTTTGATCTTGATGGTTGCAATATCTCTGAAGTTATTAAGTTCCTACAAAAGCTTGCTAAAAGTCCTAATGCTAGTGCTATGGACATGGCCTTTAGAAAACACATTACTGATGCTCTCATAAAGATTAAAGAAGAAAAGATGAAACATAAAGCTTCTATTCCTATAAAACAAGAAGATGGTTGGGAACCCATCATTAATATGAAAGTGAATGACTTTGAATTCAAAGCTTTATGTGATCTTAATAGTAGTGTTTCTATTATGCCTAGAAGGATTTATGATATGCTTGATTTGCTGCCACTTGAAGATTGTTATTTGAATGTCCCACTTGATGATAATGCTAAAAAGAAACTCATGGGGAGTCTTAATGATGTTCTTATTATGGTTAACAATGCCTATGTCCCTGTTGATTTCTATGTTTTGGATGTTGAATGCAATGCTTCTTGTCCTATTACTTTGGGAAGACCTTTTCTTAAAACTGTTGGTGCCATTATTGATATGAAAGAAGGCACCATTAAATATCAACTCCCACTCAATAAAGGTATAGAACACTTCCCTATGAACAGAGAGAGGATTTCTTTTGCTTCCCTATGAAAACAAAATTTGGTCTTAATGCTTCTTCATTTGAGGACACTTGATTCTTTCTTGCTTCTTATGCCTAACTTAAAGGCGTTAAAGAAAAGTACTTATTGGGAGATAACCCAAAAAATTTAGATGAGTCTTGAAAGTTATTACCTCTGTAATAATCGCTCCTTATCCTTTTTATTTTCTTTTTGTTCCAAGAGTAACCCCTAATGAGAGAGAAGTAATGATTGGGAAAGTTGCTGTCCCAAAACAGATTTTTGTGCTTCACCGTAAAAATTCGTGTAAAATCTCTGAAAGTCTTTTTGAGGCGTGCATTTTTTTGCTTCTGCCCCAGGGTGTTATCTAAGTTTCCTTAGTTCAGAACCTTTTGATTTGAGCAACAGAAGGTCTTCGAAAAAATTCGTCTTTACCTGCTGGTCTATTTTGACAGATTTCTGCCATTTTCTGCATTTGCTTCTTGTTGGTTCGTTCTTGAGTTCTTTTGGGGAATTGAGCTTTTTGAGGGAAGTGCTACAGTAGCTAGTGTTCTAATGGAAGTTTATTTGGTGTTAGAACTTAACCTTAAGACCTTTTATATTGAGTGCACTAATGTTGCTAATAAAGATTGTGTGAAGCTTTGTATGAAGGAAAATTTTCAGGTGTATGGAACGAATGAGTAATAAGATGAAGGATGGACTAAAGCTCAAGCTTGGGGATGCCACGCATGTCACCCCAAGAAATATCCAATAAGTACAAGCGTCAAAGCTTGGGGGTGCCCAAGGCATCCCCTCCTTCATCAATAAAAATCGCAGGTTTCTTCCAAACGCTTCATTTTTATTGTTTCATGCACAGTTGTGTTGTTCTTGGAGCATCTTCTTTTTCGTTTTCATTTTAGTTTTTAGTTTGCTTGGTTTGCTTAGTTTTCTTAATAAATTGGTTGGACCCCCTATTTCATACGTTGGTTTGCAAATAGTTTGGTTTGGTTTGGAAAAGAGTAGGAAAGTTCATGCTTATGTGGTAAAAGAGCTCCTTTTTGACTGTGGCCTATGCTTTGCCATGCCATGCTTGATATTGTTTTGGCTTTATGCTTAGTATTCTTTGCTGTAGCATGACTTGTTATAAAAAATTGAGATTGCTTAATGTGCCTTGGATGAATCATGCGTTGTTTTAGCATATTAAAGCATAGTATAGTGGTATTCTCCTTTGATGCTTTATTTGGGTTGACTTGGCGCATGCTCACACCATGTTATGAATATCTCAAGTCACCATATCCTTTATGATCCTTTAGTTTTCAACTTTTAGTATCACTTTATGCTTTGATCAATGATGTTTTGTCGCTCTGCATGATTATGGCCATTATTGCTCTCTTAGTTTGTCGCTCCCAGTCTTTTGCTAGCCTCCACAACCAAGTATGAGTTCCACTCATGCATCCAACTCCCTAAACCAAGTTATTCCAAAGAGTCCACGATACCTACCTACTAGCTTATGCTATTCCAAGTATATTCATGCTTTTGTTTGCCTTCCAAAATAAACTTGTTATGAGAAAACTAGTGATTAAAGCTCTCACAAACTTGATGGCACACTTTACTTTTTGCATCTAATAAACTTGAACCATTGGGTCCTTCTTTGTTGCATATATGCTTGCGCTTTATAAGTTGAAATTAGCAGAACCATGTTTCATGGGGAACGCTTTCAACATTGTACTTGTACTTTGTACCCCGTTGATATCATATTCTTTTGCTTACGGATCCCGGCGGTGTGAAATAAAAGTGGAACTTGTAAGATCATGGAGTTTGTATGTGTGTTAGAGAAATGCCTGGGCCGCTAGCCTAAGCCATGCCTAATCATGGTGGAAACTTGCAGCATCACCATAATGAGCACTCTATGAAGCATCCTCAATAAAAACCTATGCAAATAGCAAACAAAAAGATCGCTGAGATACTCATTGTCTGCTTGCCTTGTCATTTTGATTATGGGAAAGCTCCCGTATCATGTGCAAGGGGTACCCCGTTGGTGGTTCTTAATGATAAACATGTACTTACAATGACAAGAGCTTACTCGTGACTGAAGTTGAGTAGCATGAGGATCGTTCTTCGTAAGTAAGGGGCACGAGATTTCAGTTTATAACTTGTCAAGCATATCCTCTTAGTTGTGTCACTTTAACCTTAATGACCTTAAAGATGCTTATTATAGGGACAATGAGAGCTGAAAGCTATAAGTACCATAATTTTTGGAAGCTCTTTATGAGACTTGAATCCCTACTTCCTTATACAAAGGCCTTTCTTCCACCATTACATTGAGTCTCCACCGTCTATCTTTATGCACCTACTTTGAGAGCATAGTGGCAATTCTTAGTTCTATGTGCATTGTCCCAAGACTAAGTTGATTGATGCATTGTATCTAGTCACTCTTATGAACTTTGAAGGTGTCCTATGCATTTATATTTGCTACTCTATGAGGGACAAGCAGAATACTATTATGCTATGTTTTCTTTATGTGAAACAAACAAACCTCTTGCAAAGCATTGTTATTCATGAATCTTTTGTTTGTGCCTTTTCATGTTGCATCATAGTTTCTTTGCTTATTGCTAGAACTTTGTCTTTCATGTTATGATTGAAGTACTATGATCCCAGCTTTGAATGTTTTACAAATACTTTGATCAAGTCTTTGATGGTGCATGTCACCTCAAAAATTATTCTTTCTTTTTATCACTTACCTACTCGAGGACGAGCAGGAGTTAAGCTTGGGGATGTTGATACATTGCAAATGTATCTATAATTTTTGATGTTCCATGCTTGGTTTTATCCACTTTATTGTGTTTTGTCCACACTTTGGAGTACTTTTCATATGATTTCTTGGACTAACCTATTAACAAGAGCCACAGTGCCAGCTGCCTATTTTCTGCTGTTTTTGGTTCCAAGAAAGTGAGAAAATGAAAATTCTCGGAATTGGACGGGACAAAAGCCAAAGTGCCTATTTTTCTGGAAGTCGTCAAGTGCCAAAATACGAGACGGAGAAGGGCCAGAGGCCGGACACACCACCTAGCCACGCGACCAGGCTGGGGCCATGCCAGGGGGTGGTGTGGTGGCCCCTGGCACCCCCTCGGCCTCTCCTTCCGCCTATAAGATGCCCTTGGGACGAAAACCCTAAGTACTCGATCAAAAATCCACGAAAGAGTCTGTAGCCGCCGTCATCTCCATCCCTAGATCGGGAGGGATCTGAAGCTCTTCCTGGCACCCTGCCAGAGAGGAGAATTCACCCTGGAGGCCTTCTTCATCACTATGCAAGCCTCCGGTGTGATGAGTGAGTAGTTCATCCTTGGACTACGGATCCATGTAGTAGCTAGATGGCTGGCTCCTCCTTTGTGCTTTCATGTTTAGATCTTGTGAGCTCCGTTCATGATCAAGATCATCTATTTGTAATTCTGCATGTTGTGTTTGCGGGGATCCGATGGATATTGAGATGCTATTTCAGACTGATTATTGATTCTATCATGTCTTTGTTATTTGCGATCTTGCATGCTTTCCGTTGTTAGTAGCTATCTTGGCCAAGTAGATGCTAGCAACTCGAAGAGTTAGTATTTATGCTCGATAGTGGGTTCATGCCTCTGGTAATCTTGGGAAGTGATAGAAATCTCTAAGGTACTAGATGTGCTGTTGCTACTAGGGAGAAAACAACAATCCTTTGTTCATAGAACAATCGTATTGTTTACTTTACATGCAGTTCGTAAAGCAATAATCTGTTGCTTGCAACTTAATACTGGAGGGGGTTCGGATGATAACCTGAAGGTGGATTATTAGTCATAGATGCAGTTGGATGGCGGTCTATGTATAATGTTGTAATGCCTAATCGAATCTCAAAGGAGTCAAGATGATTAGTATATGCATGTATTGCTTTCTCGATGTTTGTCAATTGCCCCGCTATAATTTGTCCACCCAGCATGTTATCTATCTTAAGGAGAGCCACCTCTAGTGAACTATGGATCCCGGTCCTTGTCTTTTACATACAATCTACAAACTCTTACTGCTTTGTGTTTACTTTCTGCAAACTTTTACTTCTTTCCATTCGATACGTTTAATCCTTTGTTTTCCGCAAAACACGGTGAGATTGACAACCTCATCGCAAGTTAGGGACAAAGTTCTGTGGTTGTGTTGTGCAGGTCTGCATGTTGCTGCTGGCACCAGTAGTGCCCCCTTCCATCGTTCAGCTAGCTACACCTTTGGGGTGTTTCCTTGCTCCTACTGGTTCGATTAAACCTTGGTTTCATAACTGAGGGAAACTTGCTGCTGTGCTCATCATACCTTCCTCTTGGGGTTCCCAACAAGCTCTACATCATCATTGCTCCAGCATTTTCCTGGCGCCATTACAGAGCCATTAGGAACCAACCAACTTATTGTGGTAAAGAAAGAAAAAGAAAACTAAAAACAAAGATGCTCTAAGAACAACACATAGTGCATAAGGTAATAAAAATAAAGTATCTTGAAAGAAGACCTGAGATTATTGATGAAGAAGGGGATGCCCAAGGCATCCCCAAGCTTTGACGCTTGTACTTCTTGAATATTTCTTGGGGTGACACGGGTGGCATCCCCAAGCTTGAGCTTTTGTCCATACTTTATCTCATCACATTATTCTTCCCTACACTTGAAAACTTCCTTCTTACAAAACTTCACACAGTCTTCATTAGCGACATTAGTGTATTCAAAATAATAATCCTTTGGGTTCGGTTTCAACTCAAGTAAATCATTCATTAAAACATAAGCTACTGTAGCAATTTCTTTTAAAAGCTCGAGTGATCCAAGAGAACTCAAAAAGAATCCGATTAAGAGGCAAATGCAAATAATGACAGAAATCTGTCAAAACAGACCAGCAGGTAAAGACTGATTTTTTCGAAAATCTTCTGTTGCTCAAATCGAAAAGGGCAAAACAAACTAAAGTTGGGTAATAACCTGGGGCATAAGCACAAAATATTACATATCAATCCGATGTACTGAGATTGTTCACGATTGTTTACAGTGACACACAAAAATCTGTTTCGGGACAGCAACTTTCCCATATCTTACTTCCCTCTTATTAAAGGTTATTCTTGGTACAAAAACCAAACAAAAAGGATAAGGGGGCGTTATTACAGAGTCAATAACTTCTAAGACTCAACAAAACAAAAATAAACTAAAAGTAAAAATATAATGAGTTGTCTCCCAAAAGCTCTTTCTTTATAGCCATTAAGATAGGCATGGTAATTTTGATAATGCTCACATAAGGAATATGAATTGAAGTAAAAGAGAGCATCAAGAAGAAAATATGGAACAAATTTAAGTCTAACCCACTTCCTATGAAAAATAATCTTGTAAATAAACAAGTCATGAAAGCACAAAGCAACAAGCATAGGAAAGCAAAATAAGTGCAACTTAAAAAATTCAATATAAAGAGGGGAAACTTAATATTGTTGAGTTTCATAAAACCATGTTTCCCTCTCTCATAATAAATTTCAGTAGCATCATGAATAAAACTAACAATATAACTATCACATAAAACATTCTTATCATGAGCCACATGCATAAAATAATTATTACTCTCCATATAAGCATAGTCATTCTTATTAATTGTAGTGGGAGCAAATTCAACAAAATAGCTATCATTATTATTCTCATCACCATAATCATCAAATATAGGAGGCATATTGTAATCATAATTAATTTTATCCTCAATTTTAGGTGGACTGAAAATGTCATACTCATCATTGTAATCATCATATATTGGAGGCATAGTATCATCAAAATAAATTTGCTCCTCCATGCTTGGGAGACTAAAAATATCATGCTCATCAAAACCAGCTTCCCCAAGCTTAGAATTTTCCATAGCATTAGCAATAATGGTGTTCAAAGAAGTCATACTAATAGCATTGCTATTAGCATGCAAATACAGTTCCATAGGTTTTTTAATTTTCTCTTCAAACACTTCATGTCCTAACCCAAGATAAATACTATAAAGCTCTCTAATTTTGTTGTTGTTTTCCATTAAGCCTAACTAGTGAAAATAAAAACAAGAAACAAAAAGATATAATTGCAGAATGCAAAGCAAATAACTTTGAGCACTCACACACCAGCAAGTACTAGAAGATAGCTTAGTAGCCAGAGGATATGAGTACCTTTTACCTTACCTCCCCAGCAATGGCGCCAGAAAATAGCTTGATTTCTACGCACACTTCTATTCTTGTAGACAGTGTTGGGCCTCCAAGTGCAGAGGTTTGTAGAACAGCAACAAGTTTCCCTTAAGTGGATCACCCAAGGTTTATCGAACTCAGGGAGGAAGTGGTCAAAGGTATCCCTCTCAAGCAACCTTGCAATCAAGATACAAGAAGTCTCTTGTGTCCCCAACACACCCAATACATTTGTCAGGTGTATAGGTGCACTAGTTTGGAGAAGGGATAGTGAAATACAAGTAATATGGATGATTATAAGTGGTAATTGCAATCTGAAATAAGAGTGGTAACAAGCAAACATGTAATAGGACTGATTGTAAATGGTGTTTCAATGCTTAGAAACAAGGCCTAGGGATCATACTTTCACTAGTGGACACTCTCATATAAATATCTTCTCTTCATGATGCTACCCTGAACTACTCTCCAGTTGGACGGTGTAGGGCTATAACAGCACACCTTAAAGTTCACATTCCCCATCTAAATAACCCCTCACTGTCACCCTGAGCGCTAGATGGTTCCAACAAACACCGCAATCTCATAGAGACATCCAACTCAAATTATACTCATGATAAGTATTTATGTAACCTTAGACAAAGTGCCACACGGTGTGCACACTGTCAACTTCACACACGTGGGGATAAGAAGAGATTAATTAAAGCACTTGAGTAGCAGAACATATCTATAGATTACGAAGCTCATGATCTCATAAGATCACACATAGAGAGAGATGAACATATAGCTACCGGTAGAGCCCTTAGCCTTGAGAGAGAACTACTCCCTCCTCATCATGGGAGTCAGCAACGGTGATGTCGATGGCGGTGGAGTCGATGGAGATGGCTCCAGGGCACTTCCCCATCCCAGCAGGGTGCCGAGACAGACAGTTCTGTCCCCCGAAACTCCTCTTTGGTGGCGGCAGCGCTGCGGAACTTTTCGTGGAATTCTAATCTAGTGTTTAGGGTTTTTGTCTCGAGGGGAATATATAGGCGAAGGGGCAAGGTCGGTGGAGGCCTGAGGGGCCCACACCACCTAGTGGCGTGCCTGGGGGTGACCCATGCCACCACCTAGTGTGGCCAGCCGCTGGCCCTCCTCTGTCTCTGCTTTGGACTCTGTCTTCATGTCGGAAAAAATAGGAGGTTTGGCTTTCGTTTCATCCAATTCCGAGAATATTTCTTTACTAGCTTTTCTGAAACCAAAAATAGCAGAAAACAGGCAACTGGCACTACGACATCTTGTTAATAGGTTAGTTCCAGAAAATGTATAAAAATGCCTCAAAGTGTAGACAAAACATAAGATAGTTGATACAAAACAAGCATGGAGCATCAAAAATTATAGATACGTTTATGACGTATTAACCTGGCAGAGCCAAGGTATAATTATCTGCCGAGTCAGAATAAAAATGGACAAAGGCTAAATGACCAAGATGACTTACCTTCGATCTCGACCAAGTTTTTCCTCATGAGGATGTTCTTAGCCTCAACTTCGGTTGTGCAATCCGGATGACAAGTTAGTTCGGATGATGAATAAGGCAACACAAGTTAAAGTGAAAATACTGAGTGAGATAACTTACACTTCTTCTCCATCTCAACAATCAATTTGATATGCTTGGAGCGAAGATCCTTGTGTGTGTCTAGAAGATGCTGGAACTCAGCAGTTCGGCGGTTGGTGATGATCTAAAGAGGCAAGCGTTAATTCAGGAATAAGAAGAAGTATTCGAAGTTTACAAGATCTGGGCCAAGTGGAACTTAACCCGGCTCTAGGTGTGTGAATATTCGAAGTTTGCAAGATCCGGGCCAAGTGGAACTTAACCCAGCTCTAGGTGTGTGAATGTTCGAAGTTTACAAGATCCGGGCCAAGTGGAACTTAACCCGGCTCTAGGTGTGTGAATATTCGAAGTTTGCAAGATTCGGGCCAAGTGGAACTTGACCTGGCTCTAGGTGTGTGAATGTTCGAAGTTTACAAGATCCGGGCCAAGTGGAACTTAACCCGGCTCTAGGTCTGTGAATATTCGAAGTTTGCAAGATCCAGGCCAAGTGGAACCTAACCCGGCTCTAGGTATGTGAATGGTCGAAGTTTACAAGATTCGGGCCAAGTGGAACTTAACCCGGCTCTAGGTGTGTGAATGTTTGAAGTTTACAAGATCCAGGACAAGTGGAACTTAACCCGGATCTAGGTGTGTGAATGTTCAAAGCTACTAAGGAACTACACAAATTTTCTAGGAGCATTTGGCCGAGTTACAAGTTACTCCCTCGGAGGCTTGGGGACTAGTGGATATATCTCTAAGTACTGGTGCATATTAAAGGCATGACAAGAAAGGCTTACCTCCATCATTCGGCCATCAAAGGAAATAACCTTGGTGGCAGTGTTCATTTGGGCGTTGAACTCAACCGGACCAAATTTCTCTGGGAGATCATCTTTGGGGTTGATGAACTCAGTGTCATTCCAATTATTAACATATTCAATGAGCGCCAGGCTATAAATCTCCCTATTGAGTGTCTGGGTCGCCACCAGGCCTTTAGCATGGGCATCTTTCCTTGTGATCTGGGTAGCAGCTGGACTGGTATGAAGAGTGAGTTGTTTGCTACCAGCAGACCCAGAAGCAGCATCGGAGGCAGCACCCCCCTTCTTTATCATGGACGCGATGCTACGCTGTCTAGATTTGGATGTTGTTCCTTGGGGGTTTTGGCGGCTTCGGCGGCTGATTGGCTTTTGGAGGCATCAGAACCTTTCTTGGGTTTGGTGCCTGCTGCGGGTGGCTGTAGTGAAGGAGAGGCCTACGCTCCGGGTTTGGCCTAAGGCTTCCGCTGGAATATATCCTTGGCAGAAGCTGTAGGCATTGGAGTTTTGGCCCTTGGGCTGGGCTGGGCTGAGCTTGGCTTGGTGCTGAAGTTGGAGCTGGTGCTGGTAATGGTGCCGACACTGGTGCTAGTACTGGTACTGGTGCTAGTACTCGTGCCGACGCTGGTGCTGGTACTGGTACTAGTGCTGGTGCTGGTGCTGGTACAGCTGCAGAAGAAGTTTGGGATGGTGCCGAGGTTCTCGGCACCTCGGAGAAAACTAGTGCGGCTGAGTCGAAGAGGAGCTGGGCTGATCTGGCATTTCCATATCCTCGGAGATGCCACCTCCCTCAGCCCGAAATTGCCCTCCTCTTGACAAGGTGGGCTAACATTCGGAGCGACCGCTGAGCTTTCCAAAATGGGGCTCAGAAGGCACGCATCGTTGTTGCGAGGAGAAGGAAGGGCATCTCAGAGAGGCGAAGCAATGCTAGAACTACTCTAGGGGATCACCCTGACAGCCCTGCCGAATCAGAAAAGAAGAAACAAGAAATGCATTAAGATAGTGAACTATGGTCCAAAAAATGGACAAGGAAGGAAAAAGGACTTACTCAGATGAGGTTGGAGGTTCCCTAGGCTTGGGCGCTCTCCGGACCGTGGCCTTGGGCGCGGGTTTGCTAGCACCCTTGACGCTGGGTTTCTTCTACCTCTTCTTGGCCGGGGGTGGCTCGGAAGAAGCAACCGAGGTAGCAGAACGCTTCTTGGAGGGAGCAGGAACCGGATCGCCCATGGTAAGAGGAGGATCCTCGTGGACCCGCCCGGCCGGGTTAGCTAAAGCCGAGTCAACGGGAAACACGTAAGAAATGGGCACCGGATCAAGTACCTCCATAATCTCAATATCAGAGTCGTCATCGTCATCAGGCTAATCCCTTAAAGAAGAGGCCTTACCAGAGGTTCGTCTGGAGCCATCCGGAGTGGGCAAGAACATTTCCGTGTCCGGCTCCACCGTGTCCGATACTAGGTGGTCCTTCCCCCATTTGAGGGATGACACCGAACCATCCTCAATGGTCTTCTGAAGAAACAACTGAAGGCAAGGATACAAAGGAATTGAGTAAGAGAATTATCCGACATAAAATACGACTCAGAAAAGAGATCAGATGGAAAATATATTGGAGGAGGCAACTTATCCCGGCAGTAGTGTTCTAGCCCCCACTCCCACTCATCCGTGAACTCCTTTTCTATCTTAAAGATAGCCTTGACCCAGCGGAAAATCTGAGTATTATTAAGCTCGAAGGAGGAGGTTCGGTTGGGGTCTAGATTCCCACTCATATGGCAGAGCTTCTGGGTGCGTTTTTCAGGGGAGATATCCGTCTACGGACGAAGGTTATCATCACGTCTTCGTTGCGCAGCCCCAACTAGTTCAGCTCCTTGATTCACTTGTCCACCTGATTCGCCAAGGAAGTTGCCCACCTTGGGATTTGGTTCCACGAGGAAGTATCTGGCACACCGAGCTTGAAGGGGCATAGCCGTATCAGGTCCTCATTAGTATTGTTCCTCACATAGAAGAAAGTCTGAGCCTAGCCTTTGCATGACTCGAGGCTAGTGACTCGGGGGAATGCAGAGTTTTTATGGGGAGATATGGAGGCTCCGTCGCATTGGGTCAAGGATTTGTCGGCAGGGGGAACAAAAGGATCAGGGATAACGTTCTTGCGGAGGCCGAAGAACTTGATCCAGAGCTCGTTGGCAGGGGGATCCAAAGGCCGACATACCCTTCTATGCTGGAGGTGAAGGAGGAAAGGGAAGTGATGGCATTCGCTGGAACATGGTGCGGTTGGAGATCATAGGCGTTGATGAAATCGTGGAAGAAATCGCTCACTGGGAGACCGAAGCCGCGTTGGAAATGAGACAGAAAGACCACAAACTCACCCGGATTGGGAGAGGGAGCGATCTCCTGGGCGGCGAGGCGGCAGGTAACCCTTTCAGGGATGCGGCGGGTCTTGTAGAGCCAGTCAAGATCATCTTGACAAACCCAGGAGCCAGTCCAGATGCCGTGTCCGTGCGCTTCGCTCTCCTCCTCCTCCTCGACAATGGCGATTTCCTCCTCTTTCATCTCCAAGTCACTATCCTCGTGGAACCAATCGGGGGTGGGGACAATGGCCTGGACTGGCAGGGCCCCGTAGCGGTGAGGTTGCGCAGGAGCGACAACATGGGTATGGCAGAAAAGCAAGGCAGCAAAGCACGGCGGCGGCAACACTGTTGTGGGAAAGAAGGAAGAAGAAGAGAAGGCACGCGTGCGATGTGGGGGAAAATCCCCAAGGGGTGCCCCTGTCCCCTATTTAACCACGCCCCTGAGAGGGGTAGTGGGATCCAGCAGTGCAGCGAAGCCACATGGTGTGGCCGTGTACTTACCGGGTCAGCCAATTAGAGGCAGGCCACAGGAAGGGCTCAAGGAGGCTTACGCCCTGAGTCCGGACCAGCCAGTTAAAGTGTAAAAGAGGCATCTTACTTTACCAAGGAGCATATTCGGAAAATATGCCTCCAGGTATGCCCTAGATTGTAACCTAGCCCCCTATATAAGGAGGGGCAGGACCTCCATACAGAGGGTCAGCCATTTTTACTAAGGGAAAGCCCTGGAGAATAGTGGTGGGTAGTAAGAGAACTAGTCTCCTTCCCATGAACAGCTCAAGGAGCCCTTGTAATATTTCATCAACAAGAGAGAAATACAAACACTTGTGTGTGGAACCACCACACTATTCCTCCCTAGATTCCTCTAGTGCACATTGGCCCCATCTTTAGCCTATACATGGCATCTGCCGTGCCACCACCACGACACCCACCACGCGGCAAGCACCCGTTCCACTATGGGACACTTGAGGGTGGTCACCAAACCCGTACAATATTGGGGCTATCTCCACAACTTAATTGGAGGCTCCCAATAATCGCCACCAAGGCCTCAAGCTTGGGGAGAGCTTCACAACTTAATTGAAGGCCCCAAGAACACGCCACAAAGGACACACAACCGTCTAGGGTTCCAAGAACCCAAGAGGGACAAGCTTCTTGAATATCACCTACCAAATCCTCCAGGGAGAACACAAACCGATGCACCTAATGCAAAAGGCACGAACACCACAAAGATGCTCCACAACTTCACTCTCGAAATCCAACAAGGCTACTAAAGCACTTGGGGGAATAAGAGAGGAATAATCAAAGGGAGAACACAAAATCCCCCAAGATCTAGATCCCAAAGATTCACTCACAAAGAGGTGATTTGGTTTGGTCAAAATGTAGATCTAGATCTCCTCTATCCTTCCCTCAAATATTGGGAAGAATCATTGGAGGGGTGTGAAGAAATTAAGCTCAAAGGATTAGAGTCAAATACGAAAAAGGGCTTGAGAAAAATAGAGGAAGAACCCCTAAAAATATAAAGGGAGAAAGCTTATATAGGGACCTAGAAATATCTGTCCATTGGGGGCATATTTTGGCCTGGGCCGGTAGTACCGCTAAGTCCCGGTACTACCGGACCCAGCGAACAATCGATGCCAGGCACGTGCGAGCGCTAGAGGTCAAAGCGGGCGGCTGTGGGTGAGCGAGAGGCGCTGGCGCGGGCTGCAGACTGGGCCAGCCTAGCGAGTGGGGGTAAGAGGGAGAGGCACCCGCGAGATCGAGCGACAACGAGGAAGCGGGAGCCAAGCAGGGGATCAGGAGCCAGTCAGGGGATCGGGAGCCAGGCAGCGGGAGCGAGCGAGGATCGGGAAGGGAAACGGCAGCGTGGCCCAGCGAGAGAGACGATCGAGCGAGCGGTAGCCCGGGTGGGAGAGCTGGCGAGCAAGCAAAGCACCTGATACATCATAAACGTCTCTATGATTTTGGATGTTCCATGCTTGCTTTATATCTACTTTCTTATGTTTTGTTCACACTTTGGGGTATTTTTATACATTTTCTAGAACTAACCTATTAACAAGATGCCACAGTACCAGTTGCCTATTTTCTGCTGTTTCGGTTTTAGAAAAGCTAGTAAGGAAATATTCTCGGAATTGGACGGGACAAAGCCAAAGTCAATATTTTACCTGAAGCAACACGGAGTCCGGAGGGGAGACGAAGTGGCGCACCAGGGCGGCCACACCTAGTAGCGGCGTGGCCTGGGGGCGCCACCAGGGGTGCGACCCCCTGGTGCTCCACCGACCTTGCCCTTTCGCCTACAAAAGCCTCCCGGGACGAAAACTCTAAGTACACGATCAAAGACCCAATCAGAAATCCATGGAAGAGTTTGTAGCCGCCGCCATCTCCATCCCTAGATTGGGGAGATCCGAAACTCTTCCTGGCACCCTACCGGAGGGGAGAGATCACCCTAGAGGCCTTCTTCATCACCATGCCTGCCTCCGGTGTGATGCGTGAGTAGTTCATGCTTAGACTATGGGTCCATCTAGTAGCTATATGGTTTGTTCTCCTCCTTTGTGCTATCATGTTTAGATCTTGTGAGCTCTGTTCATGATCAAGATCATTTATTTGTAATCTTACATGTTGTGTTTGCGGGGATTCGATGGATATTGAGATGCTATTTCAGATTGATTATTGATTCTGTCATGTCTATGTTATTTGTGATCTTGCATGCTTTCCGTTGTTAGTAACTATCTTGGCCAAGTAGATGCTTGCAACTCCAAGAGGGAGTATTTATGCTCGATAGTGGGTTCATGCATCTAGTAATCTGGGGAAGTGACAGGAATCTCTAAGGTTGTAGATGTGTTGTTGCTACTAGGGAGAACACAACAATCCTTTGTCCATGGGGCAATCGTACTGTTTACTTTACACACTTTGCTTAATGCAATTATCTGGTGCTTGCAACTTAATACTGGAAGGGGTTTAGATGATAACTTGAAGGTGGATTATTATTCATAGATGCAGTTGGATTTTGGTCTATGTATAATGTTTTAATGCCCAATCAAATCTCATAGGAGTCAAGATGTCTAGTATATGCATTGTATGCTTTCTCCAATCTGTCAATTGCCCCGCTGTAATTTGTTCACCCAACATGCTATTTATCTTAAGGATAATCACCTCTAGTGAACTATGGACCCCGGTCCATTATTTTACCATTGATATACAATCTACTATTTACTGTTTATTGTTTACTTTCTGCAAGCAATTACTATCTTCCACACTATACGTTTAATCCTTTGTTTTCAGCAAAACCGTTGAGATTGACAACCTCACTATAAGTTGGGGCAAAGTTCTGTGGTTGTGTTGTGCGGGATTCCAAGTTGGTAGAAACACCTATGAGTTGTTTCCCTGCTCCTACTGGTTCGATAACCTTGGTTTCATAACTGAGGGAAACTTGCTGCTATGCTCATCATACCTTCCTCTTGGGGTTGCCAACAATCTCGAGATATCTTGAGCCATCAAGCCTTGTTCTGGCGCTGTTGTCAGGGAGTTAAGGACAGCTTCACAAGGGGAGTCCCTCACAACCAATCTCTTTACTTTGTTTTTTTGTTTTGCTTAGTTTAGTTTTGCTTTGTTTGCTTGTTTCTTTTTATCAAAAAAATTAGTTCCTATTTTAGTTTCAATTTTTGTTGGCTTGCTTTAATCTTACAAAACTGAATACTCCTGAAAACACTAAGTTGTGTGACTTTACTAGCACAAACAACAATGATTTCATGTGCACACCTATTGCTCCACCTGTTCCTGAAGCTACTTTCTTTGAAATTAAACCTGCTTTGCTCAATCTTGTTATGAAAGAATAATTCTTTGGTGCTGGTACTGAAGATGCTGCTGCTCACCTTAATAACTTTGTTGAACTTTGTGAGATGCAAAAGCATAGGGATATAGATGGAGATATTATTAATCTTAAATTCTTTCCTTTCTCTTTGAGTGCAAAAGCTAAAGAATGGTTGCTATCCCTAACTAGAAATAGTATTTATTCTTGGACTAAATGCAAAGATGCCTTCATTGGAAAATACTATCCTCCTTGTGAGATCCAGGCACATGGCTTAATAGGATTGATAGGATACCCATATCAACAAGTTGCAACTTCTTTTCCGGAAGCTCATTCGAAAAGAACTCTAAGGTTAAGCGTGCTTGGCCTAGAGCAATTCTAGGATGGGTGACCGACCGGGAAGTGGGTAACTGGGTGCGCACGAGTGAGGACAAAGTGCGCAGAAAAGACTAGTGTTGGTCTGTGGGGCTAGTCTAGATATCCTATTAAAATGCCAGGAGTGATACCCCCCGGGCCCAGGAGTGGACGGGGTGTTACAAGTGGTATCAGAGCCGACCCTTGCGATTACACGGGTGTGTGCGGGTCAATGGCGGGACATGTGGAGCATGGTGCGTGTGGCCCGGAGTGGACACGGCATGGCACATGTGCTGGCACCGAACGCACATACGCGTGCCAAGAGGGAACGTTCCTGCGGTGTGCTTGATCGATGAGGGCATCGATCTTCTAAAGGGTGGGTGTATGTGAGATCCAGGCACATGGCTTAATAGGATTGATAGGATACCCATATCAACAAGTTGCAACTTCTTTTCCGGAAGCTCATTCGAAAAGAACTCTAAGGTTAAGCGTGTTTGGCCTAGAGCAATTCTAGGATGGGTGACCGACCGGGAAGTGGGTAACCGGGTGCGCACGAGTGAGGACAAAGTGCGCAAAAAAGACTAGTGTTGGTCTGTGGGGCCAGTCTAGATATCCTATTAAGCTGCCAGGAGAGACACCCCCCGGGCCCAGGAGTGGACGAGGTGTTACACTCCTGCTAAGATTATATCTATGAGAAGTGAAATAATGAAATTTAAACAATTTGATAATGAACATGTTGCTCAAGCTTGGGAAAGAATGAAATCTTTGGTAAAGAATTGTCCCACTCATGGACTGACTACTTGGATGATTATCCAAACCTTTTATGCAGGACTGAATTATTCTTCAAGAAATCTGTTGGATTCTGCTGCTGGAGGCACCTTTATGACCATTACTTTGGGTGCTGCAACAAAGCTCCTTGATAATATGATGGTTAACTATTCTAAATGGCACACTGAGAGAGCTCCACAAGGTAAGAAGGTAAATTCTGTTGAAGAAACCTCCTCCTTGAGTGATAAAATTGATGTTATTATGTCTATGCTTGTTAATGTAAAAGCTCATATTGATCCAAATCATGTTCCCTTAGACTCTTTGGTTGCTCAAGAAGAGCAAGCTGATGTGAACTTCATTATAAGCAATAATTTCAGCAACAATGCCTATAGGAATAATTTTGGTAGTAATAATTATAGGCCATATCCTCTCAATGATGGCAATGCTTATGGAAATTCCTACAACAACAATAGCAGTGCACCCTCTGAACTTGAAGTCATGCATAAGGATTTTATTAGTAAACAAACTGCTTTCAATAAAACTGTTAAGGAAAACTTTCTAATGCTGAAAAAATATATCATCTTTGTGTGAAGCACAATCCTCTTTGATTAATAAAATGGCTGCTAAACCTGAAACTATGGAAAACCCCGTTGCTGCTACTAATGCCATACAAGTTAGAATTGATGAAAATGTTAGACTATTAGCTGAATTGCATGCTAAGTGGGAAAGAGAAGATGAAATTGCTAGAAATAATAACATTTGCACTATTACCACCACCAATGTTGATGCTAGCAAACCACATGAAGTCCCCATTCCTTCTGCAACAAAGCCTAAAACCAATGGAACCTTTTCCAATAAAAATGCTGAAATTCTTAAAAATATGGGAAACAATAGCTCTACTACCTTGGATGGTAATTTTAATTTTGATTTTGATCTTGATGGTTGCAATATTTCTGAAGTAATTATGTTCCTACAAAAGCTTGCTAAAAGTCCTAATACTAGTGCTATGAATATGGCCTTTACAAAACATATTACGGATGCTCTTATAAAAATTGAAGAACAAAAGTTGAAACATAAAGATTCTATTCCTAATAAATTAGAAGATGGTTGGTAACCCATCATTAATATCAAAGCAAATGATTTTGATCTCAAAGCTTTATGTGATCTTCGTTCTAGTGTCTGTATTATTCCTATAAAGATTTATGAAATGCTTGATTTACCACCATTAGAAGATTGTTATTTAGATGTCCAGCTTGATGATAATGCTAAAAAGAAACTTATGGGGAGTATTAATGATGTTCTTATTATGGTTAACAATACCTATGTCCCCGTTGATTTCTATTTTTTGGATATTGAATGCAATGCTTCTTGTCCTATTATTTTGGGAAGACCTTTTCTTAGAACTGTTGATGCCATTATTGATATGAAGCAGGGCACCATTAAATATCAATTCGCACTCAAGAAAGGTATATAAAACTTCCATAAGAGGGGAGAGAAGATACATTTTGCCTCTCCTATTAAAAAAAAGTTTGCTCTTAATGCTTCTTCATTCGAAAATACTTGAATCTTGCTTCCTATGCCTAGCTCAAAGGCGTTAAAGAAAAGCACTATTGGGAGATACCCCAATTTTTTATTCAGTAAGTTTTTCTTTTGTTGAGTCTTGGAAGTTATTGTTTCAGTAATAACCTCTACTTATCCTTTTTGCGTGGTTTTTGTGCAAAGAATAACCTCTAATGAGAGAGAAGTAAGACTTGGGAAAGTTGTTGTCCCGAAACAGATTTTTACGCTCCACTGTAAAAAATCGTGAAAAATCCCTGTACTTGGGATTGAGCTGTAATTTTGTATTCTTATGACCCAGGTTTTGATATAACTTTCGTTAGTTTATCACTTTTCGATTTGAGCAACATAACGTCTTCAAAAAAATCAGGTTTTACGTGCTGGTCTGTTTTAACAGATTTGTGCCATTATTTGCATTTGCCTCTTAATCTCTTTCTCTTTGAGTTCTCTTTGATTATTTGGGCTTTTAGAAGGAATTTCTACAGTAGCTTGTGTTTTAATGGAAGTGTTACTTGTGTTGAAACTAAACCCAAAGACTTATTATCTTGAATACACTAATGTTGCTAATGAAGATTGTGTGAAGTTTTGTATAAACAAAATTTTCAAGTGTAGGGAAGAATAATGTGATGAGATGAAGAATGGACAAAAGCTCAAGCTTGGGGATGCCACCCATGTCACCCCAAGAAATATTCAAGAAGTACAAGCATCAAAGCTTGGAGATGCCCAAGGCATCCCCTTCTTCATCAATAAAAATCTCAGGTTTCCTTCCAAACACTTCATTTTTATTGTTTCATACACAATTGTGTTGTTCTTGGAGCGTCTTCATTTTTGTTTTTAGTTTTATTTTGTTTGGTTTGCTTAAATAAGATGGTTGGACCCCCGCATGCATACATAGTTTCAAATAAGTTGATTTGTGTTGGAAAAGATTAGGAAGTTTCATGCTTATAAGTGATACAAGAGGAGCTTGTTTTGACTATGGTCTAGACTTTATGATCTCATGTTTGATATTGCTTTGCATTTATGCTTAGTTATTATTTATGTAGCATGACTTGTTCCAAACAATTGAGATTGCTTAATGTGCCTTGAAAGAATCATGTGTCGTTTTAGCATACAAAAGCATAATATTGTGGTATTCTCCTTTGATGCTTTATTTGGGTTGACTTGGCGCATGCTTACACCATGTTAAGACTATACCAGTCACCATAGCCTCTATGATCATCTAGTTTTTGACTTGTAACATCACTTTATACTTTAATTAATAATGTTTTGTCGCTTTGCATGATTATGGCCATTATTGCTCTCTTAGTTGGTCGCTCCCAGTCTTTTGCTAGCCTCCACATGTACCAAGTATTAGTTCCACTCATGCATCCAACTCCAAATAAAACCAAGTTATTCGAAAGAGTCAACCATACCTACCTATTAGCATTATTGCTATTCCAAGTATATTCATGTTTTTATCTACCTTCCAAATCAAACTTGTTATGTGAAAATTAGTGATTAAAGCTCTCACAAACTTGATGGCACACTTTACTTTGTTGTACTTAATAAAGTTGAACCATTGTGTCCATCTATGTTGCGTATATGCTTGCGCTTTATAAGTTGAGAATTAGCAGAACCATGTACCATGGGGAACGCTTTCAACATTGCACTTATTATTCAGTTGATATCATGTTCTTTTGTTTATGGATCCCAGTGGTGTGAAATAAATGGGGAGCTTGTAAGCTCATGGAGTTTGTATGTGTGTTAGAGAAACGCCTGGGCGGATAGCCTAAGCCATGCCTAATCATGGTGGAAACTTGTAGCATAACCATAGTGAGCATTCTGTGAAGCATCCTCAATAAAAACCTATGCAAATAGCAAATAAAAAGATCGCTGAGATGCTCATTGTCTGTTGCCTTATCATTTTGATATGGGATAGCTCTTGTATCATGGGGCAAGGGGTACCCCGTTGGTGGTTCTGTATGATACACATGTACTTACAATGACAAGAACTTACTCATGACTAAGGTTGAGTAGCATGAGGTTCGGTACTCGTAAGCAAGGGGCATGAGATTTTCAACTTATAACTTGTCAAGCATATCCTCATATTTGTGGCACTTTAAACTTAATCACCTAAAGATGCTTATGATAGGGGCAATGAGAGCTGAAAGCTAATAAGTACCATAATTTTTGGAAGCTCTTTATGAAACTTGAATCCCTGCTTCCTTCTATGAAGGGCCTTTCTTTTTACTTTTATGTTGAGTCTCCATCTTCTATCTTTATGCACCTATTGAGAGAGCATAGTGGTCATTCTTAGTTTAATGTGCTGTCCCAAAACTTGTTGATTGATTCATGACTTTGATATTGCTTGTTCTTAAATTAATTGTATCTAGTCACCCTTATGAACTTTGAAGGTGTCCTATGCATTTATGTTTTGCTATACCATGAGGGACAAGCGGAATACCATTCTTATTATGTTTTCTATATGTGAGACAAACAAACGTCTTTCAAAGCATTGTTATTCATGAATCTTTTGTTTGTAGCTTTTCATGTTACAACATAGTTTCTATGTTTTATTGTTAGAACTCTGTCTTTCATGTTCATGTTAGAGTACTATGATCCCATCTATCAATGTTTTACAAATACCTTGAACAAGATTGAGATGGTGCATGTCACCTCGAAAAATATTCTTTTTATCACTTGCCTACTCGAGGATGAGCATGAGTTAAGCTTGGGGATGCTTGATACACCGTAAATGTATCTATAATTTTTGATGTTCCATGCTTACTTTATATCTACTTTCTTATGTTTTATTCACACTTTGGGATATATTTATACATTTTATGGAACTAACCTATTAACAAGATACCACAGTGCTAGTTGCCTGTTTTCTGCTATTTTGGTTTTAGAAAAGCTAGTAAGGAAATATTCTCGGAATTGGACGGGACAAAAGCCAAAGTCAATATTTTACCCGAAGCAACACAGAGTCCGGAGGGGAGACAAAGTGGCACACCAGGGCAGCCACACCTGGTGGCGGCGCGGCCTGGGGGGCGCCACCAGGGGTGTGGGCCCCCTGGTGCTCCACCGACCTTGCCCTTTCGCCTATAAAAGCCTCTCAGGACGAAAACCCTAAGTACCCGATCAAAGACCCAATCATAAACCCACGGAAGAGTTTGTAGACGCCGCCATCTCCATCCCTAGATTGGGGGGATCCAAAGATCTTCCTGGCACCCTACCGGAGGGGAGAGATCACCCTAGAGGCCTTCTTCATCACCATGCCTTCCTCCGGTGTGATGCGTGAGTAGTTCATCCTTAGACTATAGGTCCATGTAGTAGCTAGATTGTTGGTTCTCCTCCTTTGTTCTATCATGTTTAGATCTTATGAGCTCCGTTCATGATCAAGATCATCTATTTGTAATATTACATGTTGTGTTTGTGGGGATCCGATGGATATTGAGATGCTATTTCAGATTGATTATTGATTATGTCATGTCTATGTTATTTGTGATATTGCATGCTTTCCGTTGTTAGTAACTATCTTGGCCAAGTAGATGCTTGCAACTCCAAGAGGGAGTATTTATGCTTGATAGTGGGTTCATGCCTCTAGTAATATGGGGAAGTGGCAGGAGTCTCTAAGGTTGTATATGTGTTGTTGCTACTAGGGATAAAACAGCAATCTTTTGTCCATGGGGCAATCGTATTGTTTACTTTACACACTTTGCTTAATGCAATTATCTGTTGCTTGCAACATAATACTGGAATTGGTTCGGATGATAACCTGAAGGTGGATTATTAGTCATAGATGCAGTTGGATTATGGTATATGTATAATGTTGTAATGCCCAATCAAATCTCATAGGAGTCAAGATGTCTAGTATATGCATTGTATGCTTTCTCAAATCTGTCAATTGCCCCGCTGTAATTTGTTCACCCAACATGCTATTTATCTTACGGAGAAACACCTCTAGTGAACTGTGGACCCTGCTCCAATCTTTTACCATTGATATACCATCTACTATTTACTATTTTCTATTTACTTTCTGCAAGCAATTACTATCTTCCACACTATACGTTTAATCCTTTGTTTTCAGCCAAACCGGTGCGATTGACAACCTCATTGTAAGTTGGGGAAAAGTTATGTGGTTGTGTTGTGCAGGATTCCAAGTTGGCAGCAACACCTTGGAGTTGTTTCCTTGCTCCTACTGGTTCAATAACCTTGGTTTCATAACTGAGGGAAACTTGCTACTGTGCTCATCATACCTTCCTTTTGGGGTTCCCAGCGAGCTCGAGATATCTTGAGCCATCAGCAGCGTGCGGGGCAGGAGGGGCGATGCGGAAGCAAGGAAAAGCTGGGCCTGGGAGCGGCCCGGTACTACCATCCTGGCCAGGCGATACTGCCGGTTTGGGTCGGTAGTGCCGGTCGGGCCTACCGGGCGACACAGAACCCCAGCGTGCGGGCAGGGGCTAGGAGGTATCGGCCCGGTACTACCGCTCGGCTCAGAGACAAAACTTTTTCCTTTTCTTTTTAATAAAACAGAGGCAAATACTCAAACTTCTATAACTTTAGTTTGGTAACTCTAATTGACCCGAAACCAATTTTGTTGGAAATATTGGATATCACCAAGTGAGAAAGTATCAAGTATTATAATGTGAGATACCTCACTCTGTGAGCATCTGGAAAACCTCCAAGATCAAAAACGCAACAAGGTATAAAAGGCAAATCCGTTTTTGATGAACCAGAGCTTGTTATGAAGATAACCACAAGCTCTATATCCTCATATGGATAGGACCAACAAACAATCAAGAAAGATGGTGCTACGAATGCAAAGGTTTGAGCTCTCTCTGAATGATATGATCGAGTTACTCAATCGAGAGCCCCTCTTGATAGTACGGCTATCTATCCTAAACCCGGTCTCTCAACTACCAACACGAGACTGGCAAAAGGGAAAACCTATCAAGAATACCTTTGCCTTGAGCATACTTTGACCTTGTCTTCATCGATCCATAATCACCAAGGATGGCAAGCATCAAACAAGAGATCTTCTAGAGATGGCGCATAGTGAGCTTGCACAATGCATCTTCTTCTTCATTTCTTCTACCTTGAAGCCACCACATGCTCCAAGTGATGCCAATGGACAATTCCTACAAGTGCAACTTGATACAAACATTAGTCCATAAAGATTGTCATTAATTACCAAAACCGCACATGGGGGCCCACATGCTCTTTCATCGAGGACCGAGTACAAGTTCACAATCACATTACAACTACACGGCAGAGCTCTTTAGGTGAAGTAAACCACACAACCTACCATGAAGATCAAGGTGGTGATCACGACGAAGTTCCTGCACTTCTTCCTCCCGTCCTTCCTCCACTTCTCTTTCGCCACCTCTCTACTCTTGTAGCCTTTATAGTTGTTTCTGGAGAAGTTGTTCACTTGCTTCTGGCAGTCTTCCCACTCCTCGTACACACATGGAACCCTACCGCGTACACGACATAGCACTTCTTGGCCATCTCATGTACACAAGATAGATGATATTAGCTATGTCAGTGGAAAGCAATAGCAGTTCACAAGATAAGTTCATGCATATATATATGGGTTTCTCATACTTAGGTTGGGCATGGAAATAACAATGCCGCTGATGGATCTGGTGTGGCAAGTAGAGGAATCTCAAATTACAAGTGTACTTGGCACACCAGATCCATCAGCGGTATAGTCACACACATATATAGTGCCACAACACGTTTTAGTCATCGACATTTCAAAGAAATACAAAAAAAGCAAACCAAGAATGACTTGGATTAGTGCCTCATACTTAGGTTGGGCACGAAAATAACAGTGCCGCTGATGGATCTAGTGTGGCAAGTAGAGGAAGCTCAAATTACAAGTCTACTTGGCACACCATATCCAGCAGCGGTATAGTCACACACATATATAGTGTCACAACACGTTTTAATCATCGACTTTCCGAAGAAATACAGAAAGCAGACCAAGAAGTAGGGTGGCAATAACGAATGATAAGAAACATATGACCAAACACTAAAATAGTTCATAACCCAAATAACTAGCGTCGCTCACAATCAAGTTCCAATGGTTTACAAAACATACTCTAGAGGTTGCTAGGCAAGTTAACATAGGGATAAAGTTTACAACATAAGTTCGGAACTAACAGCTAGCAAGGAAAACATCAAGACTTCTTCGGCTGATGAGTCGGCTCGGGGATATTGATGAAGCCCTGTTTAGCTCCTTTTGCTAACCTCATGAACGTCGTGCCATCACCCTGCTTTGCTAAGTGTTCATCTATCTCCTTGTTGCGCGGTGGAGTGTTGCCATAAAAGAGGCCCCTGGATTTTATGACTTGTTGGTGCACGATTGTCGAGATCTCCTGGATATCGAAGAAATCAGTCATGAGGTTGCGATACTGTATATGTTCAAGATCTTCAGCCCACCTTCAAAGGTCAGATGACAACGCGCTGTTATGCTGGTCCCATACAAACACCTCCATGTGGTGTAGGGTGTAGAAGGCATCCTTCCTGCTGGCAGGCACCTACTTGACGCAGGGGAACACCGTTGTGTAGCCGAACACGTGCATGTCATGCCTCTTAACTGTACTACTAGGGACGGCGCCTCCCGCTGCGATGTAGCCGTTGAGAGCATCATCAAGAACTCTCTTGATAGTGGAGTAGTCTTTCCTCGTCGAGATACAAGGCATTTGAGCATTGCACATTCAAGGATATGATCACATAGCCTTGGTGACCACTCTCTGACTCTGGATGGTAGGGAATGAGAATCAAATCCTTGCCCGAGTTTGTTTGCAGGAAGCATGGGAGGTAGTCGGTCGCCATTAGGATGCCCTCATGTGTTCTCAAGATGGCGCCACACATGAAGTAGGGATACACTATCGCGATGCCCGGGGTCCCGTCTCTAATGATCCGCATAGCCATATTGAGTGAGAACAGCTGGACCAGGGTATTGTGCAGTCGGAATCCTTGCAACATGTCAAAGAGGTCGGTATGCTGCACGTAGAAAATATCCCTGGGGGCTACTGCGACGAAGCCCGACACATTTGGCACCTTGGCCTTGTAAACCAAGTATGACTGATCGCCCTCTCGAATGTGGCCCTCCTCAACAAACAAACAACCATGATGAATACTACACATATGCAAGCCTGCAACCACGAGCATCAGTGTACCTGCCTCGTGCACTCGCTTCCTGGGATTTCCTGCAGGGCCATCCTGAGCCTAGAAAGCAAGCTTTGGATTCTGGCTCACACCCTTAGGCTTCCTTTTGTGACCCTTCTTTCCCTTTATAGCATCATCGGCCGCTGCTACCTCCTCAACCGCCCTATGGACGGTGTTGGGGCTAATCATAGGACGAGCTGGCATCTGACGCTCGGTGAAGGCGACGGGTGGTGGCATCTCCTGACTAGATGGGAAGGGACACACTTAGCAAGTGGGTTTCATCGAGGGTCCAGGTGCTAGTTGGGGCTTGACAACTTCCTGCATGAACAGTTGGCCTCCCTGTTGCTCATGCTCGTCACCAAACCTTGTGTTCAAGAACTGGTCGCCGAAGTTTTCATCAATTTCATCATCATCATCGACGGGATTCTGTGCCATCTTGATGTCTTCGTGTGCTACCTCTGGGGTGGTGCCCCGACCCTTTGTCCCCAAACGGATCTAGCTCTTCGGCCATAGGAACATGTAGCCGAAGCCAGTACTAAGGACTGTCGGCTCGTCACTATCCCATCCATGAGGTTGAGAGGGAGGTTCCAAGCCCTCGTAGCCCGGAAGCACCATACTGTATTTGACCCTAAGCACGTCGGTGCCATTGGTTTACTGTGGAAGAGGCGGTTCGCCGGTTGAACGTTAGAACCCTTGGCAACATCCCTCAACTCACCGTTCACCCAGTGTAGTAGAGTGCAAGGAGTGTCTTCCTGCGAAATACATGTATGGGCCGATCGTCAGTAAAATGGGGAGATGAAGTCATCGGTCGAGCCTCCCAACTCTCGCTTTAATTAGTTACCTTGAGGGCATCGAGCTCAACCAATGTCGAGGCACCACCACCGATGTCGAGCGTGCAAGTGGCGGAGTGGCTGCTTGTTGGCATGGTGCGGGTCGGTGCCTTTGTTGCACTAGACAAGGTAAGCTCCGGACCTTCAGGCCCCGCTAGAGGAGTCACCAACACCTTCGGTGCTGCATTGTCCGATTGGAGGTTTAGCGATGTTGGGAACCGGGCGCGGCCCCCATTTACCAATGTTCTTCCACTTGCAATACTATTTGAAGTAGGCGGGAAGGATGGTGTTGAGCTTCTCGGTCACTTGTGTCTGGACTTGTGTCTAGAATTGTGTGTGTACTACCGTCACAGCTTCCTTCACTGTATCTTGGAGCAGCTATGGAAACTTCTCCACGTGTTCCCTTAGGTGTTTTACCTCGGCGCTCTCAGCCTTCTTTCCCTTCCGTGGCGAGGTGCCATAGTATTCGGACCATGGAATACCGCCAAATCCGGGCACATGGCCAGCCGACTTAGGTGGCGCTTGGGGCTTGACATTCTTGACCCGGTTCAGTGCCCTGTTAAAAGTGGTGTCCCACTTGGCGATCAACGCTGACCCTTGGGATGAAGAGCTTCTACATTCCTCATCCTACGCATAAGGAACGCGTGAAGCATTTGAGAAATTGGACTTCATTGATTAATTGTGAATGCAATTAATCGACTTGCATGCAAATTACTTACATATATATTGATGAAGTCCTTCACCTTAGGAGCGAAGGGGCAAGAGGGTTTCGAGGACTATTCAGAACTCCCTTTCGACTTGCAAAACCGGGCCCCGACAAAGTTCTTTGCCTGCACTTCGGCGATATTGGTAAAGGGAGGTGTCTCCCCCTTTTCACGAGCTATGGCGTCCTCCTTCTCCCATTTGGGAATCGCGTCTCTATAACCATCGGAGCCGAGATGGTGGGTACCAATGCTCATCTCGTATAACTCCTTGAAGTACAGACTCTTGGCCTTGCCCGTGGCGGAGTCACATCTATCCTTGAACACCTTGAATTGTTCTTCCGTGACCAGAGGCTCCTTCTTGACGACCTGCTCGTAACTTAGCTTGTCCTTGTAAATCAGCCTCTTCGCCCACGCCGTCCAATTCGACAAGGCCTTGGTCATCATCTTGAGGGCATACTTGTTTCACCGATTCCCTTTGATATTTTCATTGTTGTATTTGTTGTCCTCATCACCCGGGTACACGTATCTTGCGTGCAACTTCCTGAAGAGCAGGTGGCGGTAACACTCACTCTCACGGGCCTTTAGGTTCTCGCTGTTGATCGTGACAGCGTTTCAGAGGATTGCAGAGAGCTGCAGTGAGTATGATGCGACAAATTCCTTCGGCTCCAAAGGCACCCCTTTAGCGCTCACGCTTGTGAAGATGGACCTTTTGAGGCCAATCGTGATCGGGGTTCGTTCATTCTGGGCCTTCTTTGGTTGGCTACCATTTCTAGCTTCACCACCACCACCACCATAAGTGGTAGTGGCATCCTCACCATCGGCGTCCTCCATATCCTCATCAGATGAGGTATCCTCTTCCTCTCGCAGCACGAATTTCGGGTCCTCTTGTGATTCCATCTCATCCAAATGCTCTCAATAGGCCTTCTTTCTAGAAGTGCCCGCCTCGGCATCGTGCTATCCACCACCCGACATATCTAAACACATAAAGAAATGGAACTAATAAGCACCAAAATTCACAAAAAAATTGGGCATGACCTTTGCTAATTTTTTAGACCTAGGAGTGCTAGAAATTCGCTGGAACAGAAATGAATCAACATTCCGACGAAACATTGGCATCTCAAAAAGAAAAAACCTGCACAAAAATGGCCTACATAGGCACAAACACCACCAGAAAGACACATACACCACTTGGTTGTCACTTTAGTAGTGCATAGTTCAATACAGAAAATATATATAAACAAAAGTAGTAATACATGTCATAGTTCGATAGGCAGTAGCATATATATATAAGCAGCATATATATATATAGGGTTTAGGGTTTATATAGAAACCCTATTCAGCATTCAGGGTGCAGAATAGTTATTTTGCATCCCACATATTTTTATGTTCTCACATACATAAATTTATGTTTTGTATACTAATAATTATGTTCATATTCATCAGAAACGTAAAAAAATCGACATAAAAATACGATTTCTGAGTCATTATAGTGTAAAAAACATAGAAAATTTGCATTTTACGTCGTATTTTTTTACGGCATGTAAATAATTTTTTACGACATGTCTAATTTTTTTTATATTCTTCTTGACTTCTAGGATAAGAGAGAATTTACGTGACGTAGAAATCATGTACGGTTTGAAAGATAGGGGGTGGATGAAGAATAACTATTCTACACCCTGGGTGTCAAATAGCGCCACTCTATATATATATATATAGGAAAAATACTTCTTACTCCCGGGTGTAACTACACCCACGTCTCATATACTATCTTACGGAAGTATTTGTAATACTTTATCTGTTTGAGTATGTTCATATACTATATCTAAGATACTTCCAAGCAAGTTAGGTGAAAAAATTGCAAATGCACCCATAGTTTTCAGTATATATGTAAAATACCATCATATTTGTACATACAAAGGGAGTATGTGAATAAAAATTACATACTACCAAAAAAATAGTATATATACTACCCAAATATTCTTATATACTTCATACTACCTATATATAGTCTCCAGTATGATAGATATTGCCTAAATTACGTGAAACACACGTGGGTGTAACTACACCCGGGTGTAGTATGAATATGTCCTATATATATAAGCAGCTTTTGAGTGGAATACACATTCAGTACTGAGAATTTCTTTGAATGCCTAAACCCATACTGGACATACTTGCATATTCAGAATTTCTTTGAATGCTCATTCAGTCAAAGCTTTTGAGTGGAATACACATTCAGTACTGAGCCATCAAATGCTTGCAACTATGTCATGTTATCAATTATATATTGTTCTCTGTGTATGTGGGTGGAAATCATAGATGTACGTAGAATTATGAAACAACAAGGTGTAACAAAAGAGCCTGGTTGTAGCTGGATGCAGATAAGGAACAAAGTGTACTCTTTTATCACTAGAGATAAACAACATGAGCAAATCAAAGATATAGAATGTACCCTCCAGGATTTGTACACTGTGTTAAGGACTACATGCTATGTGCTTGATACTGAATTTGTTCTCCATGACATTGATGAAGAGCAGAAATAGAGTTCTCTTCTCTACCACAGAGAGAAGCTTGCTATTTCTTACGGCCTTCTTGTTACACCCAAGGGTATGCCTATACAGATAATGAAGAACCTTCGAATATGTGGTGGTTGTCACACTTTCATAAAGTTTGTGTCACATGTCACCAAGAACCTTCATCATTTTAGGAATGGAAGTTGTTCATGTGGTGACTTTTGGTGATAAGGTAATTTGTATTTTCTTTAAGCGTCAAAGTAGGTATATTATGATAATTTCGGATGAGATGTTGGATTGCCATTTAGAAGTTCTTGTCGGTTTTATAGAACAAAAAAAGAGAAGAGTATCTTGACCGACTATGTTGCTATGCTGCTGATACCTTCGATCCGTATTATGGATGTAGTATAGCTTCTTTTTCCCTAGTAGACCTAGGTTATCAAATCCTCAGGAAGCGAATGCGTAGTGAAGTTACTTGAACGGGCCTTTGGGAGTTTTAGAATTCCTTTTGTGTTTTTACCAGACCAATATCTTGCATCTTTTTGTTGTTGTCGATGATGGAGAGAGAGGGCCTAGGGTGTTCAGTTTCACCTGTAGTTGTGCAAAACATCTGATGGAAATAAAAGATAGAAATAAAGTATGCGTGTACTTGTTAGAGCAAGATAAATTATATGTGGGCAGTGCATCAATTATTGCTATTGCCTCTGCAACCTCTTATAGCAATAACCTACTAGTCTCATCCATAGAAGAAAGATAACTAATGATATGCATAGTGATGTCACCGTTAATCCCAAGCAAATCCCTCACATACAACCATACTACTCCGTCTGTCACTAGGGTTCCCAACCTGCAAATTAGTCATCACTCATACTCCCTATACCAGGCGCAACCCTCAGGGTCTTGGGTACCTGACAAGTCCTTGGATTGAGGCAAAAGAGGATACAATAATCACCATGTCATACAAATTAATACACGATCCCATCTATGATAAATCACATGCACAATTGCTACATGGCTAGGCCGAAGCCCTTAACCCAATGAGAATTACTCACACATAGAGATAAGCTCAACAATCACAAACATTGTAATGAAAATCATAAGATTGATAGCAATAGTCTTACAATGTCAGCAATCGGATAAGAGATCTACTATTACAAGTGGTGGAATATGGCTATGGAGATGGAGAAGGGTTTGGAGACCTGGAGGCGGCTGGAGATCTGTGGTAGAGACTTTTTGGCGAGGTCTAGCTTGTTTTCTCGTTTCCTGAGGCTTCTTTATATAGGGGTCCCTTCACGAAAGTTGTTTTGTTTGACCTAACAGTGGTGGCGCCAACTATACAACCGGAGCTATACGGTCGGAATTTTTGCTCCGACCGTATAGTTGGTCGTTAAAGCGTCTGCCTCCATTGTTCGGCTCCTGGTTTCTTCTGGTTGTTGGAAATCTCGTATCTTTGACTTTAATGTAGTGATTCCCTCCTTTAAACGACATTATCTACGCCGGAAAAATACAAAAAGAAAGAACTGCATACCCCTCTGAATATTAGCATTAGTGGCATGGTTTAGAGAGATATTTCATCAAGAATATGATTAATATCCAGTTTAAATGTGGACGTAGATGGCTATATTTCAGAACCATTAGCTGCGACCTGCCATGGGTTTATGGATTTAGTATTAAGATAGTGAGCAGTCTGTTAACCCACTATAAGTGCATAGATTGGCATCTGGTGAGTATGTAAAATATATGGTTGTCTAGTTTACTTGACACTATGGTAATTACCAATACACTCAACAACACCATTGTTATTAGTTTGTAGTTAGCTTATCAATAGGATGGATAGGTGCTTCTAAAAGCCTTCAATAGCACCTCATTGCTCATGCAAGAGCTTAATGTTGCATAACAGATAAACTATCAATATATCAACTACATGCAAGCAAGTTGACACTTATCATCCTATATGTCAATGCTAATGGAAAGAGCCATTTCCTGTGTCTGCCTAATGTTCGTCGGCCTGTTCTCTTACCATGTGTGTTTGGTGATTATGGCCTAGTATTAGGCATGTACATGGTTATTTCTATGAATTGAGGTTTTGAGAGAGTTTGGAGGTAGAAGAAAGATAGAGTAATGGCAAGCATATCATACAGGTTTCATGCATCCTTATAGTGCAGCAAAATTATTGTAAACATGGATGATTCAAATGAGTAAACTTTATTCCACGTCAAGTAATCAACTCATTGAAGGGTTCGCAGCATAGAAAACAAAAAAATTCCTACAATGGGAACTATACGCCAAGATCTATCTACTAGATACAAGCAACGGGTGGATATACATCCATGGAGAACTTACCCTCGAAGACAACAAAGCTTTGTTAACAAGATGGAACTCGTGGATGATGTAGTCGTACACTTGCTGATCTCAAGATCGTGATGAAGTCCAGCAGGTCCAGCTCCAGCACGTCCTTCAGATCCAGCTCCAGCAAGTCTAGCACCACCAAGTCCAGCACCGCAAAGCAGCGGTGCATCCGTGATCACACACACGTCTAGTACCCTGACAACCTCCGTCCCTCGCTCCAGCAAAGCAGCGGAAGCAGCAACTCCTTTCCAGATAAAGCCGTCGGGAACATGTATCTCGCTAATCTGAGACCATGGGGGGAAAATACTAGAGGGGGAGAGAGATCCTTCATGAGGAGGTGTGAGGAGGAAGGGGTGTGAGGGGGGCCTTTTATAGGAGGAGGGGGGTACCCCTCCGCCATGGCCGGTGCCCCATGGGAGGGTGACTCCTCACCTCCCCATTCATGTGGTGGTAACCCCTCCACATTAAAATGCCCCTTCACATTCTCTTTTAAAGTCTCCACTTTAAATGCATTAAATTTCTCCAAATTTAATGCTCTCTCATTTAATAAAACTCTTTTATTATTTTTATTCAGAATTCTGTTAATTACTTTAAATAACAAACATTCACATAAAAACCCCTGCAACATTTCAATATTACATGCATAACTAATTTCAGCAATTTCACCGAAACATTTTTGGTGTTTATTGAAATAATTCCAGCGCTTTCTTAAATCTTTATCTGAAACATATTTTCTCCAAATGGTGTCGGTATCCCTTAAGTGTGTCACCCTATGGTTCACGCATAATGCAGACATGATCGAGACCCCTCTCAGATCAATAATCAGAAGCGGGACCTGGAGATCCATACTGACTCCTACACATTCAACGATGACTTCTGTGATCGTGAGAACCTTTAACGCTAGTAACTAAATCCCTTTGTCTCGCGATATATTACATGTGCGAGATTCGATCATCGGTATCTCCATACCTAGTTTGATCTCGTTGCTGACATGCACTCTTTTCTTGTTCCCGTGATATAACATTCTAGTGATCACATCACTTGATTGCATGCTATCTTAATGTGATATCACCAAGAGGGCCCAGAGTATATCTATCCGTCATCGGGATGGACAAATCCCACTCTTGATCCATGAGCCTCAACATAACACCTTTGTAACACTGAACCCACCTTTATAGTCACCCTGTTACGGTGTGACGTTTGATGTTATCAAGATACTCTTCCGGTGTCAGCAATTAACATGATCTCATGGTCTAAGGACTAAGATTACTTCGTATGATGTTATAGCAATATAAACATAATGACTTTGATCGTAATGCTATACTTTAGATGAATGTTCATCACATCATTCCACCAATGTTGTGACCTTGTTATTAACAACATCCAATGTCTATGATCCGGAAACCTTGATCATCTTGTTAATCAACGAGCTAGTTTATATGAGAGGCTGCACTAGGAACTTTGTATTTTGTTTATTAAACACACATGTATTAATGTTTCCAATTAATACAATTATACCATGCAAAATAAACATTTATCATAAACATGGAATAAGATAATAACCACTTTATTATTGCCTCTCGGGCATATTCCCTTCACTCATAGGCTTGCCTTTGAACAGTAAAGTATAATCATGTAAATTAAGAGTGTGAAAGTTGTCATGAAAAGCATATATACTAGAGTATCTCAATTCTCCCATGTCAATGAATCAATACTTTGCAAGCACTACTTTTATATTCATTGTCCTTCAAGAATTTCATTTTTAAGTAATTGAGAGCACGCCAAAGATTTTTATTAGTTTATCGGGCTATGATGGACACTCGTGGCATCACCAAGGTTTTTGTTCCTTTTGCATAATGATTACTCATAATAGCCAGAGGAGTGATTCCATCATGATTACAGCTACCCGGGAGTGCCAAGAATCTTACCCACTATAGCATCACTACTACAAGTGTTTAATCAACTCGTAGCCAAAATCTAGGAGTTTCCTCCATGAAGATCGTTCGTAGGCCAGCGGAGTTGTTAGTATCCCATGAAGTTTGACACGCGTAAAGCTATATCATTCTTATGATTAACAAGACAAACGTTGGCATGCTCACAAAAACCGCTAAACATTAATTCAATCGAACAAATCCTTTTAAAGAGAGCTATCAAGTCAATTAAGATTATTAGTGGTGTTGAGTGTCTCTAGAAATAAACCTTCAAGACTAAGCACTACAACACCCAACCCTTCAATTGTGAGACTTTTTCTTATTACAATTGTTTAGCAATTTTTAGGCAAGACTTGGTTAATTACGAGAGATGGAACAAAATGATCCCAATTAAATACCCATGCAAACGACAATCTTACAATGATACAAATACTCACTCCACCAATATAATATCTCAACATTTACTACTAACTAGCATGGGTTTCTCAAACTTCAAAAATGGGGAGTCATACGGCATACCTCTCATGTTTGGTTCCACTTCTCTCTTCCTTTTTATTTGTTTCTTGGAAACTTGAAGTCGATCACTCTCCTACAAATATATGAAGACCTCGAGGTAGAAAGAAAAGAGAGAGGGAAAATAAGGAAAAATGGAGAAATCTTTTTGTGATTTTTAAGAGAGAGGAACTTTAAAGCATAGAAAATTGGTGGCAAAGCTCGGCTAGAAAATTTCGATATCAAAAATAGAAAGAACAAAAGATAAAGTGTTGGGGAACCAACTCGAGTGCTTATAAACTCAAAAATAAAAACGCAACCTTGAAATAAATAAAATAAAATAAACGCCAAATAAAGATACATGAGGAAATTTCCCCAAGCTTAGGATTTTGCAAGCCCTTCAAATCATTGTGGTGGAGGGAAATAGTCGTTACTCCAGTTCGCAAATTGAGTTGAGAGGTTACTTGTTGATTCTCGAAGGTTCAAAGAGAGGTTGTGCATCCTCTCCACAGTCTCTCCAAGTCCTTGGAAATCTTGATATGTGGCGAAACGGGTTTGTGGCTGCTCCTCTCGATAAGGAACTTCTTGCTCCTCTTCTTGGTCCTCATCCTCTTCAGGAATCTCTGCCTCAGGTTGGTATTGCTCAACCTGCGAATCATATAGCAAATGTCATTCCTCCATAGAGAAAAGACCATTAGGCATAGGAGCAGGGTAGATATGCCCAGGTCCAGCAATATGCAGGTAATAAACACCACCTCTCCTAGTGAGCATTCCACAGGCCCTCAAGGTGGAGAAACCAACACGTGTCTCACCTAGTACGGGTTGCAACTCACCTAGGTCGATGTCTAGGGCAGTAGCAAGTACGGTGATGACGCCTCCTCCTGTGATTGGCCCTTGGCTTTGGGAGGCTTGCTGCTCCATAGCGCATAAGCTTGGCGCCCAAGTTGGGTGACAGGTTGCAGTTGATGTAAGAAACCTTTGCAAGGACTAGGATGTCCTCCTCGTTGATTCTCGTGAACTCATTACGTGCCTGCAAAGTGTTAGCAATAACATAGAACAAATAGCAAATTGCAGGATGTTGAATATTCTTCCCCTTGTTCACTCTACTAGTGAATCTCATTCCATTATAGTATTGATCAGGGGAAGGACTTAAGCCAGTAAAGGATGCACGTAAAGCATGAATATCATTGCTTGGAAAATAAAAGCATGTGCACCATTTATCTAATGTTAAAGTGTAGTTGTTGTTCATCAGACAGAAAGAAATAGTATCCTCTCCTTGCCATAGTTTAATGGTGCTTTGCAACGAACATTAGGAATTCAATGGTTAAGCGGCGATAAGTAGGTACATCATTGTACACAAAGTTTTGCAGGCCAGCTCTATTGCAAAGTAAATTAAAGTCATCAGAAATACCGAGTTGGTTCAATATAATGGGGCAGGCCCACTTGGTGGTCTTCACTTCACGGTTCTTGATCATGTTGAAGCGATCACGATGGCCTCATCCATGAACCATATCCCCATGCATTCCTGAGCGGTAGCCCGAGAAGCACTAGCGGTGGCACGATCACGAATTTGGCACCTTGTGTTCATCATCTAAAACATTGAAGAAAGGCAAAAATAAACTTTTTGATCCAACAATAGTAAGTATAGTATATTCCTCATCTAAGCACACTAAAGAATTCTCCTCAAAATAATAATCTAGGCAAGAAAATCATGGCAATTGGTTCATAGTAGGTCTCACCCAAGATTGACAATGACAATAGATCGAAGATGAATTTGCAAAAATTAATTAAAGGATCGGAAGAGAAACATACCGTAGATCACTTGTGTGTGAGGAAATCCAACAAAAATTGAGTAGAGATGGAGATCCCTTGAGGTTTTGAGAGAGTTTAGAGGTAGAAGAAAGAAAAAGGATTGAAGTTTTGGAGTTGGGAGTACCTTCCCGTGCGATTTTGTGGTCAGACGCAACTATACGGGCGGAACATGTGTTCCTGCCGTATAGTTGGCGTCCTGTCAAAATATTAGGGTTTTCTCCTGGCTGCGCAGCTATACAGACGCAACTATACGGGCAGAACAAAATGTTCCGGCCATATAGTTGGTCGTTAAACTGTATGTCCCTGCGAAAGAAAATTTGTAAAGGCATAAATATCTATACGACCAGAACTATACAGCCAGAATTTTTATTCCCGCTGTATAGTTGGTCATTAAACTCTCAGTATATATGAAAAGAAATTGTACGGAGGCATTGATATCTATACGACTGGAACTATACAGCCAGAATTTTTATTCTCGCCATATAGTTGGTCATTGAACTCTCAGTACATAATGCAGAAAAAATTTCAATGGCAAAGATATCTATATGACCGGAACTATACAGCCAAAAAAATTATTCCTGTTGTATAGTTGGTCGTTAAACTCTCTATGTGCATCAAAAAAATTATGTTTCTTCGTAAACTATTTCGTTTCCTGTAACTTAGTGATATACCTTGTTTTTGATAGAAAATTGACAATAAATATTGTTGACCAACAATAGCATGAATAAAGCAGAATTTCAAGTACTACCGAACCTCTTCTCCTTGGATGGACTTTTCTAGCACTCTTTATTAAACATGAACTTAAACTAAAACTGAAAACTAAACTCAACCCTTTATTTCACATGGGTTGCCTCCCATGGAGCACTCTTTTATGGTCAATAGCTTGACCTTAGTGATACTCACTTGGGCCAGATGAGTGGAACACCCACTCCAAAGTAATTGGCCTTCAAAGTGATGGCCTCCTTCTCATCATGTTTGGCTTTCTTCTTCCTGGGGAAATGAATAACAAAAGGATCTCGTGAAGGCAATTGCAGCTTCACGTTCCCTTCATGCATATTAATTAAAGCCTCTATAGTTCTCAAGAAAGGATGGCCTAGTATTATAGGAGCAACAGCATCTTCAGGCATGTCAACAATAACAAAGTCAATTAGAGCAGGACAACCTTTGATGTAAACTAAAGTGTTCTCATTAATCCCAATAGCTTGTTTGTAGGTAGAATCTTCTAGATGCAATTTTAACTCAGTAGTTTCAAAGGAGCCAAGATTTAACTTGTTAAAAAGACTCTTTGGAATTGTTGAGGCACTTACACCTAGATCACAAAGTGCAGCTATCTCATTGGTTCAAATCTTTATCTTAATAGTAGGCTCAAATATGTCATCTAGTTTAACAGGTAACTTTTCAGCAATTTTCTTGTATTCTTCTTTAAGATCGCGTACCTTAATTGCTACTTGATCAACAAAGTGTTGATACATGGCTTCATCGTTACCTTCACTTACCGGAATTTTGACATTGATCCTCTTTACAAGATCTTCGATGGTGTAGCTTGGTGAAGGGGCATTACTATAATAAAGTTCTTCACGCTCCTCCCTTTGGATCCTCATCATTTTGAGTTCTTCAACATCATTGGGCTCAGCTTTACCTGCAAATTTAGCTAGGATGAGAGATTGACTCTCGGTTATCTTACCTAGCTATGCCTCAACGATCCTTGTTCTTTCTTGAAGGGCGTGCAAATCATTTCTCAAACTAACAGCTTGGTTAGATAATTTACCAAGCATAGCATCATGGTTCTCCATAATTTTGACTAGAATATTATTTTGTTCATTTTATGAGTCTATGAAAGACTTAAGCGTTTCTTGGAGACTACCATTACTAGTTCCCATATTATTATTAGAGTTACCTGTAGGACTAGCATAATGTTTCTAAAAGTTAGGATTGTAACTCTTCTTCCAAGCAGGGTTGTAATCATTACGAGCTATGAAGTCTATTTCTTCTATGTTGGTTTCGGGTGGCTCTTACCTGAGTTTCCTTACCTTTTACAGCTAGTATGAGCTCATCCAACTTAGCATTGAGATCTTCGTTCTCTTGTGGTGAGACAGAGTTCACCTTCTTCGTGTTTGATCTTTCCACATGCCATTGGGCATGGTTGTCTTGCATATTGTCTAGCAGCCACTTTTCTTTGGTATATGTTTACCCACAAATGTTCCTCCAGCTGCAGTATCAAGCATAGACTTAGACACAGGATTAAGAGCATTATAAAATAAATGGAGGATTAACCAATCTTCCATCCCATGACTAGGACAGTTTCTTAGGCATTCTTTCATCCTCTCACATGCAAGCGCTAGTGGCTCACGCTCTTCTTGTCTAAAGCCAGTAATATTAGATCGAAGTTGCATAGTCTTTGCAGGTGGGAAAAATTTAGTCATAAATAAAGAAGTACATCACACCCATGATGTAATAGTATTTTTAGGAAAAGATAGCAAACATTCTTTAGCTCTCCCTCTTAGAGAGAAAGGAAATAGACGCAATTTGACGGCATCAGGGTCAACGTCTTTTATACGCATCATATCACATATTTCAGTGAAAGTATTCAAGTGCATACCTGCGTCTTCAACAGCATAGCCTCTAAATTGGTTCTGTTGAACCACACTTAAGTAATGGGGCTTAATTTCATAGTCATCAACAACGATTGCTGGTTGAGTAATAGGAGTACGCAAATAATCATTATTGGGAGTAGCAAACTCCCCAAGCTTCTTTTTAGCCATACTTCCTATGTTTTTGGGTTTTCTTAGATTAAAAATTATAAGTCAAAGCAAGAATTTAAAGACTAACTAATTTTTTGGTTTATCAATGATACGTCCAAAACGTATCTACTTTCCCGAACACTTTTGCTATTATTTCTCCTCTAAACTTGTGTGATTTGGATGCAACTAATGCGAACTGACGCTGTTTTCAGCAGAATTGCTTTGGTGTCTACTTTTTGTGCAGAAAATCAACTATTAGGAAAAATCCCGAAAAATATGCCAAAAATCCTATTTCACCCGAAGACTCCAGGAGCCAGAATACGAGATGGAGAAGAGCCCTGGGGTGGCCACACCACCTGGTGGCACGGGCTAGGCCAGGCCGCGCCAGGGGGTGGTGTGGGCCCCCCAGGCACCCCCTCGGCCTCTCCCTTTGCCTATAAGGAGCCTTCTGACCTAAAAACTTTGGGGTTTTCGACGTTTTTCCAGAAGGAGTTCCGCTCTGCCGCCACCACCAGATTCCACGAAATAGCACCAGAAACTCCGTTCTGGCACCCTGCCGAGACGGGGAATTGGAGAAGATCATCGCCATCATCATCACCATCGCTTCTCCATCGACCATCCATGTTTCCCCCATCTATGAGTGAGTAATCCCCCGCTGTAGGCTATGGGGATGGTAGGGATTGGATGAGATCGTTCATGTAATGGCATCAGATTGTTAGGGCATGGTGCCTAGTATCTTTTATTAGTGCTTTATGACTTTGTTGCGACTTGTTGTGCTTAATGCTTGTCACTAGGGCCCGAGTGCCATGATTTCAGATCTGAACTTATTACTGATTCATCATGATAGTATTGTTCTTGGTCTTATCTACAAGTTGTATACACACGTTGTTGTCCAGAACCTATGGCCCCGAAGTGACAGAAATCGGGATAACCGGAAGGGAAAGGCTTCGATGTGAGGATCACATGTGTTCACGGAGTGTTAATGCTTTGCTCCGATGCTCTATTAAAAGGAGCACCTTAATTGCCAGTAGTTCCCTAGAGGCTCCGCTGCAAACGGGCTAGCAGGAAAAAAGATGTTATGCAAGTTCTCATTGCGAGCACGTATGACTATATGGAACACATGCCTAGGATTGTCTAGTACTTGGGTGCTTTATCTTATTTATCTGCAATTGCCCTATGTTCTGATTGCTATGTGAATTGTCTTGTCCATGCAACGCCCGTCCATCCATCCCTATGCCTACCACACTCGAATCCAACTGTTTACTGCTTTTGTTACTACTGTCTTTGCTTTACTACTGATGTTACTTTACTATTCCTACTACAAACCTGTTGCTACTGATAAACTGCTGTGAGCAAGATTGTTTCCAGGTGTAGCTGAATTGACAACTCAGTTGTTAAGGCTGAGAAATATTCTTTGGCTCCCCTTGTGTTGAATCAATAAATTGGGTTTCACTTCCCTCGAAAATACTGTGATACACCCCCTATACTTGTGGGTCATCAACACTATTTTCTGGCGCTGTTGCCGGGGAGCATAGCTTTATTTATCAAGTTCACTTGGATTCTCTATTGTTCACTACTATCCATCCATCATGGGTAAGTCTTGTGATGGCAAGGTTCCTATTTTACCATCCACTACAAGAAGAGGTACTATTTTGAACACCTCTACCGCTCTTGATTCACCGTCTGTTTTGAGTAAGTTCCTTACACCACCACATACACATGCTACACACGTTGCTACTACTGCTGAATCTGAAACTTCTGATGCTTATGATGCTGCTTCTACTGTGCTTGATAAGAGTGGTTCATTAGGTCCTTTCCTAGATGCTACGATTACTAGAACTATAGCTGGAAATACCAAAACTCCTAATGAAGACACTACCATACCCGTTAGCTCACCTGAGTCTAGTGAGAGTTATGATACTAAAGAAGATTATGTTGAGATGACCGATGAGTTTATTGAAGAATGTAAGAACACCCATGATAGGAGCGCTGCTAAGAGCCTCCTTGAGAGGCGTACTATTAGACCCAAATTATCTCTTGATGCTAAGTTTGCTGCTTCTCCCATAAACATTATAGATGAAGATTATGATTTCTGTCTCGATCTATCTTACATAGCTATTGTCGAGAAAGAACCTTTTTGTGGGACTAAGAATGAAAGTGCGGTAGCACATATGAATGAACTTTCTACTATGAGTGGCTTGTTTTCTGATGATATTAAGATGCGTACTTACTTTGTTGTTAAGATTTTTCCTTTTTCACTAAAAGGAGAAGCTAAAACTTGGTTTAGTAATTTACCTCCTCGATCTATTGATAGCCCTGAGTGCTTGATTAGTACTTTCCTGCAGAAATATTTTCCTCCCAGTGCTAGACATGCTATTTTGCAGGAACTTTTTGATTTTAAACAGGGAGAAAAAGAGGTATTGCTCGAAACTTGGGCAAGGTTTTGTGCTTTGATTCATGCACAGGCTGGAAGTCCATTACCTAAGAATGAGCTTCTTGATATATTTTATAATGGACTAACCGAAGAATCTAGGACATACCTAGATAGTTGTGCTGATTGTGTTTTCAGGAATAGGACTCCTAAGGAAGCTGAGGAATTAATGGCTAAAATAAGCAAGAATTATGAAGATTGGACTCCTCCTAAACAAGCTATACCTAAAGTAATTGTACCTGAACCATCTATTCTTGTGCCTATTCCAACATCAAAGAAGAGGGGAGTTATTGAATTAAATGATGAAGTGATGAAGGAATCTAAGAAATGTCTTAAGGAGAAGGGAATTAAAGCTGCAGATATCAAGAATTTACCTCCTATAGAAGAATTATGTAAGCATATTCCCTACTCATCCACTATTGAGGTACACTCCCTCCAACACTTTGATGAAGGTGATATCCATTACTTGAAACCTCCTGATCAATGCTTAGAAGAATTTGATATCTTTATTGTTAAGCAAGATAACTTTAATAAAAGGGTGAAAAATCATCTAATGGAAAACACTAGAGCTATTATTGAGTTGAAAGATATTGTGGAAAGAACCTCTAATGATGTTAAAATGATTGTTAAACACTTTCAAATGGTTCAAACTCAAATAGATCAACTTGTTAAAGTGCAAAACGACTTGCTAGTTAATGCTGCTAAAGAAAAACATGCTTATGAAATTAGAACAAGAAGTGGTGCTGCTACCCAGGATCCTCTATATCCTGAGGGGCATCCCAAAAGAATCGAGCGGGATTCTCAACAAGCTGAAAATAGTGGCTCTACTCATAAGAAAAGGAAAAAAGAAACATAAAACTGTTGTAGAACCCTCTGATCCTACTATAGATCCTAATAGTATATCTTCTCTGATGCTGAAACTGAAAGTGGTAATGAAGAAAATGAAGTGCCTAATGAAGAAAAAGTTAAAGAAGAACCTGAAAACCACACTAAGACTACTAAATACACCAAAGAAGATTTTATTGCTAAGAAACATGGTAGTGAAAGAGAACCTTGGGTCCAAAAACCTATGCCTTTCCCTGATAAGAAACACAAGTCAAAGGAAGATGAACACTATAATAAGTTTTGTGAGTGGATGAAGCCTTCATTCTTGCAAATTCCTTTGACTGATGCTATTAAATTGCCTCCTTACTCAAAGTATATGAAGGACATTGTCTTGAATAAAAGGAAGATCCCTAATGAAGAAATCCCTTGCTCTGTTAAGAACAGTTATGTTAGAACTGCTTTGTGTGATTTGGGAGCTGGAGTTAGTGTTATGCCTTTCTCTCTCTATAAGAGGTTTCAGCTTGAAAAATTAATACCAACTGATATATCTTTGCAAATGGCTGATAAATCTACCACTATTCCTGTGGCTATATGTGAGGATGTACCTGTTCAGGTTGCTCACAATTGCTTGATACTAACTGATTTTGTTGTGCTTGAAATGCCTGAAGATGATAATATGTCTATTATTCTTGGGAGACCTTTTCTTAATACTGTAGGAGCTATTATTAATTGTAATTAAGGTAAGGTGACCTTCAATGTTAATGACAAGGAACATACTATTTATTTCCCCAAGAAGATTGAAAGGACTTATGGCTTGAATTCAGTTGAACATGTTGAAGGCATTCAAGTTAGAGAAATATATTGTCCCATACCAAGAGAAAAAATTGAAACTATCATGATTGGGACCATTGCTATCAAGGTTAAGGTAACATAATCATTAATGGAGTACAAAGTTTTGTCTCATATGCAATTGTTTTGGTAGCAAGACTTGATCAACCTTGCTAACAAAAGGATTACATTGAACAAAACAATGTTTTCATTATGATTATCTCCGTTCATTTCTATCATTTGCATTTTAGTTTTTTCTTTCATTTAGTTTTCTTTGTGTTGTTAGTTGCTTGCATGTTAGAAGTTTTGTAGTTCTAACCTTGTTTTGTCCTTGCATCATGTTTCCAAAAGAAGAAAAATCTGTCTGTTAGAAAAATCATTCTTCTATTTCTGAAAAATGCCCAAAAATAAAGTGTCTCAAAAAATTCCAGAAAATTCATATTAAATTTTTGCGTGAAAAAAGGGGCAGAGGAGTACCTGGTAGGAACCAGGGGGTCCCACCAGGCAGGCACACCATGTGGTGGTGCGGCCAGCCCTGGGTGGCGCCATGCCCTGGTGTGGGTCACCCCTGGCTCCCCACTACTTCTCTCACCTGCCACTTTCTTCTCTCTCCCGAGTAAGCCCCAGTTCATAGCTCAAAATCGCGTTCTTTCTGTGGTTGCTCTCGATTTCTTCGATCTCCTTGCTCAGCCCATCTTTCTTGCTGAAATTGGAGCAATTGTTCCTTGGTATGTGACTCCTCCCCTTGTCCAAGTAGATTTGTGTTTAGTGGATTATATGTTGAGTATTTTGCTGTTGTAGGTGACTGGTTATGAGAGCTTGTAAGCTTGTTTGATGCTTAGAGATATAGTTTTGATGCATGTTTAGGCCTCTTGCAAGTCCCTATGAGTAGAATCCTTCATTATATTTACTTTGCAATCACTTGTTTAATAGGTGTTTAAATTTCAGAATACCAAGCATGAATAATCACACTTTTGGAGAGATATTTGAGAGTGATGCGCCTAGGAGGTCAAGGCCCTCAAGAACAGCCTCTCAAGCTAGGCCATCATACAATGAAGACCTCATTGCAACATGTATTGGCAGTGAAAGGGATGATGGAGATGCTCACCCATCTTCTTTTCCTTGTTTTACTTTCTTGCAAGCTGTAGGTATTCTTGATGATTTCTTGCTACTGATTGAGAGGGTTGGTTTGACCTCTTATATGCAAGATGAGAGTGGACAATACGCTATGCTCACCAAAACTTTTGTTGAGAGCTTCTCATTTACTAACACACCCTATCAATCTACTGTCTCTTTTAAAATCTATGATATGCCCTTCACCATGCCTTTGGAGAGATTTTGCAGTATTGTAGGTGTGTGTATGACAGGGACCGTGAAGAAAATTCAAGGGCGACTCGGTGATTTGTTGGAGCTCTACCGAGGGGTGACCAATGATGATGACCGCGTGGCGTAGCATGGAAAGATAAGAAATATCCAACTCCCTACTCTTAGATACTTTGCATACTATCTTGCCACTAGCGTATTGGGTAGGGAGAACACTAGTAATATATCCAACTATCATTTAGCATTCCTTGCTACTGCGCTTAACAATGATACTCGGTACAATCTTGGCTCGCTTATTGCTCGCCGCCTAGCTGCTAGGGGGCCTATCTATGGGGGTATCATTGCCTCGCGTCAGGTCAATGCATTAGGTCTTTCAGTGGATCCCGATGATGCTATGCTAGCACCACAGAGGCTCGACCTTGTTGCCGTGAAAACTCATCACTTTGTCACTGCTACCTCTGATTTGAACAATCTAGTATATAGGATGATTTTCACTGACGGGGATGAAAGGGAGATCCTTTTGCCACAACCTTCTTTGTTTAGTGTTGACAGGAGACCATGGTCGTGCTCCAAGGAGGAGGTGGACGAGCAGCTTTGCTTGTTGGGTTTCCACGAGCAGCACCAGGAGGATGTGCCATCCTATGATTACTCTGCACACTACGGAGGGGCGTACTCGGGCTAGCACCAGGACGAGGGTACCTCCTCGTCGTACCCCGGTGACACTTCATCTTGGCCAGCCTGGGATTGATACCCACTTAGGCCAAAAGCCTAAGCTTGGGGGGAGGTACGCCGACACCGCACTCATCTCCATATCATGTTGTGTTGGTACTTTGTATATTCATGTTTTCGTTCTCTTTTTAGTTTTTGTTCTTCTTTGCTTTTGCTTTCTAAAAACACAAAAAGACCAAAAATATTTTTGTTGTTTCTCTTTGGTTTGCTTCTTGTTTTTGCCTTGGTTTCCTTTCCCCTTTTTGCTTTGATTGAACTATTCGAAAAACCCAAACAGATTTTGCTTTGCTTGTTTTTCTCTTTTGGTTCTTGTTTAAAAATCGAAAACACCAAAAATATTTGTCGTTCTTCTTTGGTTTTTGCGAGTTTGCTATAGGGTTCGGCAGTTCTCAGTGGACTATTGGTTTCATATTATTATTCAAGCCACACAAGTGAAGAGCAATAATGAGGATTAATGACAACTCGAGGCGTGGTAAGAGGCTGGTAACGAACTCTATTTGTCTTCATTTTTGTACATATACTCATCACTGTGGGCATGCTTAGTCCGTTCATGTAGGGTGTATGTTATCTTTGGGTGCTTAGCAGTTCTTGCTTTCTTGTGATTAGCTCCAGCCTGCTAATAGTTTGTAGCATGTCTCTTGAATGTTTGCTTGCATTACTCTATTCATAAATTGGTATGACATCGTGGTATCCTCCTCTGATTGTTTCATTTGATTGACTTGGCACATGCTCACGCATGCACACGACTGTAATAATCAGTTGAGCCTTGATGAATTATTTTGCCTTGAGGTTCTTGAATCACTTTCATGCCATGAGTAGTCCTGTTTTGTTGCAAGCATGATAATGACAGCTATCGCTCTCTCGTTTGTCGCTCCCTTACTATTGCTAGCCTTCACTTTCACTGGGTATGTTTTACTCAAGTTCCCAACTCCCTAAACCAAATATTTCCAAAGTGTCCACCATACCTACCCATTAGCATCATTTGCTACCTCCGTGCATATTCAATATGCCTTGTTTTCTTCTGAATAAAATGTCTGCTTGTTATGAGAAAGTTAGTTTGTAAAGCTCTCACGAACTTGATGGCATACTTTACTTTATTGCCTCTAATAAACTTGAACCATTAGGTCCTTCTTTGTTGCGTATATGCTTGCGCTTTATAAGTTGAAATTAGCAGAACCATGTTTCAAGGGGAACGCTTTCAACATTGCACTTGTACTTTGTACCCCGTTGATATCATGTTCTTTTGCTTATGGATGCCGGCGGTGTGAAATTAAAGTGGAACTTGTAAGATCATGGAGTTTGTATGTGTGTTAGATAAACGCCTGGGCCGCTAGCCTAAGCCATGCCTAATCATGGTGGAAACTTGCAGCATCACCATAATGAGCACTCTATGAAGCATCCTCAATAAAAACCTATGCAAATAGCAAATAAAAAGATCGCCGAGATGCTCATTGTCTGCTTGCCTTGTCATTTTGATTATGGGAAAGCTCCCGTATCATGTGCAAGGGGTACCCCGTTGGCGGTTCTTAATGATACACACATACTTACAATGACAAGAGCTTACTCGTGACTGAAGTTGAGTAGCATGAGGATCGGTCTTCGTAAGTAAGGGGCATGAGGTTTCGGTTTATAACTTGTCAAGCATATCCTCTTAGTTGTGTCACTTTAACCTTAATCACCTTCAAGATGCTTATGATAGGGGCAATGAGAGCTCAAAGCTAACGAGTACCATACTTTCAGCATTTGGAAGCCTTTCAAATTATTCAAAACTTTTTCTTCTACTTGTTGAGTCTCCACACATTCTTTGAGCACCTTCTTGAGAGCATAGTTGTCATTCTTTGTGTTTGTTTCATTACTTGATTATTTGTGTTATGACTTTGACGCTTGTATTCTTGATATCTTTACTTCTAGTCATCACTTGAACTTCAGAGGTGCCTTGACATTCATAATCAAAGGCAAGCGAGATACCACTCTATCATACCTTTCTATGAGCATTGTAATGTTGCTTATGTCCGTGCTTCATGCTACTTATTATTCTTGAGTTGGAATCTCTTCATAGCTTGCAATGACTATTAAGTAGACTCAGTTGCATACTCTTTATTATGAGTTGTCTAAGTAGTTGATCACATTGCAGAGAATATTTACATCATATGAAGCAAATGTGTTCGTGAAAGTTCTTTTATCGCACTCAGTTTTCAACTGAATTGCTTGAGGATAAGCCATAAGCTAAGCTTGGGGGGAGTTGATACGTCCAAAACGTATCTACTTTCCCGAACACTTTTGCTATTATTTCTCCTCTAAACTTGTGTGATTTGGATGCAACTAATGCGAACTGACGCTGTTTTCAGCAGAATTGCTTTGGTGTCTACTTTTTGTGCAGAAAATCAACTATTAGGAAAAATCCCGAAAAATATGCCAAAATCCTATTTCACCCGAAGACTCCAGGAGCCAGAATACGAGATGGAGAAGAGCCCTGGGGTGGCCACACCACCTGGTGGCACGGGCTAGGCCAGGCCGCGCCAGGGGGTGGTGTGGGCCCCCCAGGCACCCCCCTCGGCCTCTCCCTTTGCCTATAAGGAGCCTTCTGACCTAAAAACTTTGGGGTTTTCAACGTTTTTCCAGAAGGAGTTCCGCTCTGCCGCCACCACCAGATTCCACGAAATAGCACCATAAACTCCGTTCTAGCACCCTGCCGAGACGGGGAATTGGAGAAGATCATCGCCATCATCATCACCATCGCTTCTCCATCGACCATCCATGTTTCCCCCATCTATGAGTGAGTAATCCCCCGCTGTAGGCTATGGGGATGGTAGGGATTGGATGAGATCGTTCATGTAATGGCATCAGATTGTTAGGGCATGGTGCCTAGTATCTTTTATTAGTGCTTTATGACTTTGTTGCGACTTGTTGTGCTTAATGCTTGTCACTAGGGCCCGAGTGCCATGATTTCAGATCTGAACTTATTATTGATTCATCATGATAGTATTGTTCTTGGTCTTATCTACAAGTTGTATACACACGTTGTTGTCCGGAACCTATGGCCCCGAAGTGACAGAAATCGGGATAACTGGAAGGGAAAGGCTTCGATGTGAGGATCACATGTGTTCACGGAGTGTTAATGCTTTGCTCCGGTGCTCTATTAAAAGGAGCACCTTAATTGCCAGTAGTTCCCTAGAGGCCTCGCTGCAAATGGGCTGGCAGGACAAAAGATGTTGTGCAAGTTCTCATTGCGAGCACGTATGACTATATATGGAACACATGCCTAGGATTGTCTAGTACTTGGGTGCTTTATCTCATTTATCTGCAATTGCCCTATGTTCTGATTGCTATGTGAATTGTCTTGTCCATGCAACGCCCGTCCATCCATCCATATGCCTACCACACTCGAATCCAACTGTTTACTGCTTTTGTTACTACTGTCTTTGCTTTACTACTGATGTTACTTTACTATTCCTACTACAAAACTGTTGCTACTGATAAACTGCTGTGAGCAAGATTGTTTCCAGGTGCATCTGAATTGACAACTCAGTTGTTAAGGCTGATAAATATTCTTTGGCTCCCCTTGTGTCGAATCAATAAATTGGGTTTCACTTCCCTCGAAAATACTGCGATACACCCCCTATACTTGTGGGTCATCAATCAAATAAACACTAAAAGCAAACTAACAAAATTAAAAACAAGAATTAAAACTAGCAAGGTTCCTAATAACCTCACCAGGGTAGCTATTGCCTCCCCGGCAACAGCGCCAGAAAAAGGGTTAATACCTTCGATCTGGATTACGGATGTAGTATAGCTTATTTTCCTAGTAGACCTAGGTTATCGAATACTCGAGAAGCGAATGCGTAGTGAAGTTACTTTAACAGACCTTCGGGAGTTTTAGAATTCCTTTTGTGTTTTTACCGGACCAATAGCTTGCATCTTTTTGTTATTGTCGATGATGGAGAGAGAGGGCCTAGGGCGTTCGGTTTCACCTATAGCTGTGCAAAACATCTGATGGAAATAAAAGATAGAAATAAAGTATGTGTGTACTTGTAAGAGCAAGATAAATTATATATGGGCAGTGCATCCATAATTGCTATTGCCTCCGCAACCGCTGATAGCAATAACCTGCTAGTCTCATCCATAGAAGAAAGAGAACTAATGATATGCATAGTGATCCCATTAATCCCTGATAGCAATAACCTGCTAGTCACCATTAATCCCAAGAAAATCCCTCACATCCAGCCGTACTACCCCTTCTGTCACTGGGGTTCCCAACCTGCAGATCATTCATCACTCATACTCCCTATACCTGGCTCAACCCTCGTGGGCTTGGGTACCTAACAAGTCCTTGGATTGAGGCAAGATAGGATACAATAATCTTCATGTCATACAAACTAATAGACGGTCCCATCTATGATAAATCACATGCACAATTTCTACATGGCTAGGCCGAAGCCCTTCGCCCAAGGATAATTACTCGCACATAGAGATGAGATCAACAATCACAAACATTGTAATGAAAATCATAAGATTGATAGCAATAGTCTTACAATGTCGCCAATCGGAGAAGAGATCTACTATTACAAGTGGTGGAATATGGCTATGGAGATGGAGAAGGGTTTGGAGATCTGGAGGCGGCTGGAGATCTGTGGCTGAGACTTTTTGGCGAGGTCTGGCTTGTTTTCTTGTCACCCGAGGCTTCTTTATATAGGGGTCTCTTCACGAAAGTTGTTCTGTTTGACCTAACGGTGGTGGCGCCAACTATACGACCGAAGCTATACGGTCGGAATTTTTGCTCTAGGCGTATAGTTGGTCATTAAAGCGTCTGCCTCCGTTGTTTGGCTCTTGGTTTCTTCTAGTTGTTGGAAATCTCGTATCTTTGACTTTAATGTAGTGATTCCCTCCTTTAAACGACATTATCTGCACAGGAAAAATACAAAAATAAAGGATTGCATACCCCTCTGAATATTAGCATTACTGGCAGGGTTTAGAGAGATATTTCATCAAGAATATGATTAATATCTAGTTTAAATATAGACGTATATGGCTATATTTTAGAGCCATCAGCTGCGACCTGCCATGGGTTTGTGGATGTAGTATTAAGATAGTGAGTAGTCTGTTAACCCACTATAAGTGCATAGATTGGCATCTAGTGAGTATATAAAATATATGGTTATCCAGTTTACTTGACACTATGGTAATTACCAATATACTCAATAGCACCATTGTTATCAGTTTGTAGTTAGCTTATCAAGAAGAAACAAAGGGAGGATGGATAGGTGCTGCTGAAAGCCTTCAATAGCACCTCATTGCTCATGCAAGAGCTTAATGTTGCATAACAGATAAACTATCAATATATCAACTACATGCAAGCAAGTTGACGCTTATCAGCCTATATGTCAATGCTGATGGAAAGAGCCATTTCTTGTGTCTGCCTAATGTTCGTCGGCCTGTTCTCTTACCATGTGTGTTCGGTGATTATGGCCTAGTATTAGGCATGTACATGGTTCTTTCTATCAATGCAATACTACCTAAAATATCCATCCCTAATGATGAAAAAATAGGTGCTAAAATTGAATAGACCAATCCATTGTGGCTAACATGTATAACAAGAACGAGTAGAACTCCTTCCACCACTTCACCATCTTCTAGACTGCAAGAACATGAATATACAAGAAGGGGGGAAGGGAGCAGAAGGGGAGATGAGATTACCTTCTAGGTGCCTTCAATTCTATGGTGACGCTCACCGTCAAAGGGGGAGGGGACGACGATGCACCTTCAATTTGACGGTGCTCCTTGAAGCTCCTAGCTCCGAGAAGAAGATTAGTCGAGGCAACCAATTCAACAGCGACCTTCAATTCGGAAGCACTCCTGGCTCCTGGCGTCGCGTGTGCGCTCCTGGCGTCGCGCGTGGGCTCCTGGATCCTAGCGATGCTTCTGGCTCCTGGCTTGCAGGAGGTCACTACAGGAGGAGCGGCGCGTAGGTGAGCAGCATAGGGGGGGCCAGGGGGAGATGTGGAAAGGGGAAGGGGGAAAGGGGAAGGGGAGGGGGAGGGGCAGCTAATACATTGCAAATGTATCTATAAGTTTTGATGTTCCATGCTTGGTTTTATCCACTTTCTTGTGTTTTGTTCCAACTTTGGAGTACTTTTCATATGATTTCTTGGACTAACCTATTAACAAGAGCCACAATGCCAGCTGCCTGTTTTCTGCTGTTTTTGGTTCCAGGAAAGTCAGAAAATGAATATTCTCGGAATTGGACGGGACAAAAGCCAAAGTGCCTATTTTTTCGAAAGTCATCAGATGCCAGAATACGAGATAGAGAGGGGCCAGGGCGCCACCACACCACCTGGCTGCGCGGCCCAGCCTGGCCCGTGCCAGGGGGTGGTGAGGCCAGCCCTGGCACCCCCTCGGTCTCCCCTTCCGCCTATAAGATGCCCTTGGGACAAAAACCCTAAGTACCCGATCAAAAATCCACGAAAGAGTCTCTAGCCGCCGTCATCTCCATCCCTAGATCGGGAGGGATCGGAAGCTCTTCCCGGCACCCTGCCGGAGAGGGGAATTCACCCTGGAGGCCTTCTTCATCACCATGCAAGCCTCCGGTGTGATGCGTGAGTAGTTCATCCTTGGACTACGGATCCATGTAGTAGCTAGATGGCTGGTTCTCCTCCTTTGTGCTTTCATGTTTAGATCTTGTGAGCTCCATTCATGATCCAGACCATCTATTTGTAATTCTGCATGTTGTGTTTGCAGGTATCCGATGGATATTGAGATGCTATTTCAGATTGATTATTGATTCTATCATGTCTTTGTTACTTGTGATCTTGCATACTTTCCATTGTTAGTAGCTATCTTGGCCAAGTAGATGCTAGCAACTCCAAGAGTTAGTATTTATGCTCGATAGTGGGTTCATGCCTCTGGTAATCTGGGGAAGTGACAAAAATCTCTAAGGTACTAGATGTGTTGCTGCTACTAGGGAGAAAACAACAATCCTTTGTTCATAGAACAATCATATTGTTTACTTTACATGCAGTTCGTAAAGCAATAATCTGTTGCTTGCAACTTAATACTAGAGGGGGTTCGGATGATAACCTGAAGGTGGATTATTAGTCATAGATGCAGTTGGATGGCGGTCTATGTATAATGTTGTAATGCCCAATCAAGTCTCAAAGGAGTCAAGATGATTAGTATATGCATGTATTGCTTTCTCGATGTTTGTCAATTGCCCCGCTGTAATTTGTTCACCCAGTATGTTATCTATCTTAAGGAGAGCCACCTCTAGTGAACTATGGATCCCGGTCCTTTTCTTTACAATCTATAAACTTTTACTGCTTTGTGTTTACTTTCTCCAAACCTTTACTTATTTCCATTCGATACGTTTAATCCTTTGTTTTCCGCAAAACACGGTGAGATTGACAACCTCATCGCAAGTTGGGGACAAAGTTCTGTGGTTGTGTTGTGCAGGTCTCCACGTTGCTACTAGCACCGGTAGTGCGCCCTGCCAAAGCTCAGCTAGTAACACCTTTGGGGTGTTTCCTTGCTCCTACTGGTTCGATTAAACCGTGGTTTCATAACTGAGGGAAACTTGCTGCTGTGCTCATCATACCTTCCTCTTGGGGTTCCCAACAAGCTCTACATCATCATCGCTCCAGCATTTTCCTGGCGCCATTACAGAGCCATCAAGCATTTTTCTTGCGCCGTTGCCGGGGAGTCAAGGACATCTTCACAAGGGGAGTCCCTCATAACCAATCTCTTTACTTTGTTATTTTTGTTTTGCTTAGTTTCTTTTTGCTTTGTGTGCTTGTTTCTTTATCAAAAACACACAAAAAATTAGTTTTACTAGTTTGCTTTCTTATTTGAAAACCCAAAAAACGACTACTCTTGAAAAACACTAAGTTGTGTGACTTCACTAGCACCAACAACAATGATTTTATGAGCACACCTATTGCTGCACATGTGCCAGAAGATACTTTCTCTGAGATAAAACCTGCTTTGCTCAATCTTGTTATGAGAGAGCAATTTTTTGGTATTGGTAATGAAGATGCTGCTTCCCATCTAAATAACTTTGTTGAACTTTGTGAGATGCAAAATCATAGGGATATAGATGGTGATATTATTAAACTGAAATTGTTCCCTTTCTCTTTGAGAGGAAAAGCTAAAGAATGGTTGAATTCCTTAACAAGGAATAGTATTGATTCTTGGACTAAGTGCAAAGATGCTTTCATTGGAAAATACTATCCTCCTGCTAAGATTATATCTATGAGAAGTGAAATAATGAAGTTTAAACAACTTGATAATGAACATGTTGCTCAAGCTTGGGAAAGAATGAAATCTTTGGTAAAGAATTGTCCCACTCATGGACTGACTGCTTGGATGATCATCCAAACTTTTATGCAGGATTGAACTATTCTTCAAGGAACCTATTGGATTCTGCTGCTGGAGGTACCTTTATGACCATCACTTTGGATGCTGCAACAAAACTTCTGGACAATATGATGGTTAATTATTTTGAATGGCATACTAAGAGAACTCCACAAGGTAAGAAGGTAAATTAAGTTGAGGAAACTTCCTCCTTGAGTGATAAGATTGATATTATTATGTCTATGCTTGTTAATGGGAAATCCCATATTGATCCAAATAATGTTCCTTTGGCTTCTTTGGTTGCTCAATAAGAGCAAGTTGATGTGAACTTCATAAGAAATAACAACTTTGGCAATAATGCTTATAGGAGTAATTTTGGTAACAACAATTATAAGCCATATCCTCCCAACAATGGTAATGCTTATCGAGGTTCCTACAACAATAATAGGAGTGCTCCCTCTGAACTTGAAGTTATGCTTAAAGAGTTTATTAGTAAACAATCTGCTTTCAATAAAACTATTGAGGAAAAACTCTCTAATGCTGAAAGAAATATAGCATCTTTGGCTGAAGCTCAATCTTCTTTGAACAAAATGGCTGCTAAACCTAAAACTAATGATAATCCCTTTGCAGCTACTAATGCTATACAAGTAAGAATTGATGAAAATGTTAGACTATTAGCTGAATTACATGCTAAGTGGGAAAGAGAAGATGAAATTGCTAGAAACATTAGTGTTTCTACTATTACCACCACTAGTGTTGAGGCTAGTAATAGTTCTACTACTTTAGATGATAAATTTGATTTTGATCTTGATGGTTGCAATATCTCTGAAGTTATTAAGTTCCTACAGAATCTTGCTAAAAGTCCTAATGCTAGTGCTATGAACATGGCCTTTACAAAACACATTATTGATGCTCTCATAAAGATGAAAGAAGAAAAGATGAAACATAAAGCTTCTATTCCTATAAAACAAGAAGATGGTTGGGAACCCATCATTAATATGAAAGTGAATGACTTTGATTTCAAAGCTTTATGTGATCTTGATAGTAGTGTTTCTATTATGCGTAGAAGGATTTATGATATGCTTGATTTGCCTCCACTTGAAGATTGTTATTTGAATGTCCCACTTGATGATAATGCTAAAAAGAAACTCATGGGGAGTCTTAATGATGTTCTTATTATGGTTAACAATGCCTATGTCCCCGTTGATTTCTATGTTTTGGATGTTGAATACAATGCTTCTTGTCCTATTACTTTGGGAAGACCTTTTCTTAGAACTATTGGTGCCATTATTGATATGAAAGAAGGCACCATTAAATATCAAATCCCACTCAAGAAAGGTATAGAACACTTCCCTAAGAAGAGAGAGAAGATTTATTTTGCTTCTCCTATGAAAACAAAATTTGGTCTTAATGCTTCTTCATTTGAGAACACTTGATTCTTTTTTCTTGCTTCTTATGCCTAACTTAAAGGCGTTAAAGAAAAGTACTTATTGGGAGATAACCCAAAAGTTTTAGATGAGTCTTGGAAGTTATTACCTCTGTAATAACCTCTCCTTATCCGTTTTATTTGCTTTTTGTGCCAAGAGTAACCTCTAATGAGGGAGAAGTAATGATTGGGAAAGTTGCTGTCCCAAAACAGATTTATGTGCTTCACCATAAATATTCGTGTAAATCTCTGTACGTCTTTTTGAGGCGTGCATTTTTTTGCTTCTACCCCAGGTTGTTATCTAAATTTCGTTAGTTCAACACTTTTTGATTTGAGCAACAGAAGGTCTTCGAAAAAATTCGTCTTTACCTGCTGGTTTGTTTTGACAGATTTCTGCCATTTTCTGCATTTGCTTCTTGTTGGTTCCTTGTTGAGTTCTTTTGGGGAATTGAGCTTTTTGAGGGAAGTGATACAGTAGCTAGTGTTTTAATGGAAGTTTATTTGGTGTTAGAACTGAACCTTAAGACCTTTATCTTGAGTGCACTAATGTTGCTAATAAAGATTGTGTGAAGTTTTGTATGAAGGAAAATTTTCAGGTGTATGGAAGGAATGAGTAATGAGATGAAGGATGGACTAAAGCACAAGCTTGGGGATGCCACGCGTGTCACCCCAAGAAATATCGAAGAAGTACAAGCGTCAAAGCTTGTGGATGCCCAAGGCATCCCCTCCTTCATCAATAAAAATCCCAGGTTTCTTCCAAACGCTTCATTTTTATTGTTTCATGCACAGTTGTGTTGTTGTTGGAGCATATTCTTTTTCGTTTTTGTTTTGGATTTTAGTTTGATTGGTTTGCTTAGTTTGCTGAATAAATTGGTTGGACCCCCTCTTTCATACGTTGGTTTGCAAATAGTTTGGTTTGGTTTGGAAAAGAGTAGGAAAGTTCATGCTTATGTGGAAAAAGAGCTCGTTTTTGACTGAGGCCTATGCTTTTTCATGCCATGCTAGATATTGTTTTGGCTTTATGCTTAATATTATTTTCTGTAGCGTGACTTGTTATAAACAATTGAGATTGCTTAATGTGCCTTGGATGAATCATGCGTTGTTTTAGCATATTAAAGCATAGTATAGTGGTATTCTCCTTTGATGCTTTATTTGGGTTAACTTGGCGCATGCTCACACCATGTTATGACTATCTCAAGTCACCATAGCCTTTATGATCCTTTAGTTTTCAACTTGTAGTATCACTTTATGCTTTGATCAATGATGTTTAGTCGCTCTGCATGATTATGGCCATTATTGCTCTCTTAGTTTGTCGCTCCCAGTCTTTTGCTAGCCTCCAGAACCAAGTATGAGTTCCACTCATGCATCCAACTCCCTAATCCAAGTTATTCCACAGAGTCCACCATACCTACCTACTACCTTATGCTATTCCAAGTATATTGATGCTTTTTTACCTTCCAAATTAAACTTGTTATGAGAAAACTAGTGATTAAAGCTCTCACGAACTTGATGGCACACTTTACTTTTTGCATCTAATAAACTTGAACCATTGGGTCCTTCTTTGTTGCGTATATGCTTGCGCTTTATAAGTTGAAATTAACAAAACCATGTTTCATGGGGAACGCTTACAACATTCCACTTGTACTTTGTACCCCGTTGATATCATGTTCTTTTGCTTACGGATCCTGGCGGTGCGAAATAAAAGTGGAACTTGTAAGATAATGGAGTTTGTATGTGTGTTAGAGAAACGCCTGGGCCGCTAGCCTAAGCCATGCCTAATCATGGTGGAAACTTGCAGCATCACCATAATGAGCACTCTATGAAGCATCCTCAATAAAAACATATGCAAATAGCAAATTAAAAGATCATAGAGATGCTCATTGTCCGCTTGCCTTGTCATTTTGATTATGGGAAAGCTCCCGTATCGTGTGCAAGGGGTACCCCGTTGGCGGTTCTTAATGATACACATGTACTTACAATGACAAGAGCTTAGTCATGACTGAAGTTGAGTAGCATGAGGATTGGTCTTCGTAAGTAAGGGGCATGAGATTTCGGTTTATAACTTGTCAAGCATGTCCTCTTAGTTGTGTCACTTTAACCTTAATCACCTTAAAGATCCTTATGATAGGGGCAATGAGAGCTGAAAGCTATAAGTACCATAATTTTTGGAAGCTCTTTATGAGACTTGAATCCCTACTTCCTTTTACAAAGGCCTTTCTTCCACCATTACATTGAGTCTCCACCTTCTATCTTTATGCACCTGCTTTGAGAGCATAGTGGCCATTCTTAGTTCTATGTGCATTGTCCCAAGACTAGTTGATTGATGCATAACTTGATATTGCTTGTTTTAAACTATTGTATCTAGTCACTCTTATGAACTTTGAAGGTGTCCTATGCATTTATATTTGCTACTCTATGAGGGACAAGCTGAATACTATTATGCTATGTTTTCTTTATGTGAAACAAACAAACGTCTTGCAAAGAATTTTATTCATGAATCTTTTGTTTGTGCCTTTTGATGTTGCATCATGGTTTCTTTGCTTATTGCTAGAACTTTGTCTTTCATGTTATGATTGAAGTACTATGATCCCAGCTTTGAATGTTTTACAAATACTTTGATCAAGTCTTTGATGGTGCATGTCACCTCAGAAATTATTCTTTCTTTTTATCACTTACCTACTCGAGGACGAGCAGGAGTTAAGCTTGGGGATGTTGATACATTGCAAATGTATCTATAATTTTTGATGTCCCATGCTTAGTTTTATCCACTTTCTTGTGTTTTGTTCCAACTTTGGAGTATTTTTCATATGATTTCTTGGACTAACCTACTAACAAGGGCCATAGTGCCAGCTGCCTGTTTCTGCTGTTTTTGTTCCAGGAAAGTCAAAAAATGAATATTCTCGGAATTGGACGGGACAAAAGCCAAAGTGCCTATTTTTTCTAGAAGTCATCAGATGCCAGAATACGAGACGGAGAGGGGCCAGGGGGCCACCACACCACCTGGCCGCGCAGCCCAGCCTGGCCTGCGCTAGGGGGTGGTGAGGCTAGCCCTGCACCCCCTCGGTCTCCCCTTCCGCCTATAAGATGCCCTCGGGACGAAAACCCTAAGTACCTGATCAAAAATCCATGAAAGTGTCTGTAGCCACCGTCATCTCCATCCCTAGATCGGGAGGGATCTGAAGCTCTTCCCGGCACCCTGCCTGAGAGGGGAATTCACCCTGGAGGCCTTCTTCATCACCATGCAAGCCTCTGGTGTGATGCGTGAGTAGTTCATCCTCGGACTACGGATCCATGTAGTAGCTAGATGGCTGGTTCTCCTCCTTTGCGCTTTCATGCTTAGATCTTGTGAGCTTAGTTCATGATCAAGATCATGTATTTGTAATTCTGCATGTTGTGTTTGCGGGGATCCGATGGATATTGAGATGCTATTTCAGATTGATTATTGATTCTATCATGTCTTTGTTATTTGTGATCTTGCATGCTTTCCGTTGTTAGTAGCTATCTTGGCCAAGTAGATGCTAGAAACTCCAAGATTTAGTATTTATGCTCGATAGTGGGTTCATGCCTCTGGTAATCTGGGGAAGTGACAGAAATCTCTAAGGTACTAGATGTGCTGTTGCTACTAGGGATAAAACAACAATCCTTTGTTCATAGAACAATCGTATTGTTTACTTTACACGCAGTTCATAAAGCAATAATCTGTTGCTTACAACTTAATACTCGAGGGGGTTCGGATGATAACCTGAAGGTGGATTATTAGTCATAGATGTAGTTGTATGGTGGTCTATGTATTATGTTGTAATGCCCAATCAAGTCTCAAAGGAGTCAAGATGATTAGTATACGCATGTACTGCTTTCTCGATGTTTGTCAAATTCCCCGCTGTAATTTGTTCACCCAGCATGTTATCTATCTTAAGGAGAGCCACCTCTAGTGAACTATGGATCCCAGTCCTTTTCTTTACAATCTATAAACTTTTACTGCTTTGTGTTTACTTTCTGCAAACTTTTACTTCTTTCCATTCGATACGTTTAATCCTTTGTTTTCCGCAAAACACGGTGAGATTGACAACCTCATCGCAAGTTGGGGACAAAGTTATGTGGTTGTGTTGTGTAGGTCTCCACATTGCTACTAGCACCGGTAGTGCACCCTGCCAAAGCTCAGCTAGTAACACATTTGGGGTGTTTCCTTGCTCCTACGGGTTCGATTAAACCTTGGTTTCACAACTAAGGGAAACTTGCTGCTGTGCTCATCATACCTTCCTCTTGGGGTTCCCAACGAGCTCTACATCATCATCGCTCCAGCATTTTCCTAGTGCCATTACAGAGCCGTCAGCAGCTCACCCCCGTACGGCGGACTCGATGGCGGTAGAGGGGATCATGAGCAAGAATAGAAGCGCATCAATCTGTGTCGTGGATGAACTGATGAGGGCGGAGCAGCACGGCTCCCAGATGCATAGCAACTTACAACTTACGTGAGACGCATTTCACAAAGATGTGCCTTGTAACACCCTCGAATCGGCCCTATGTAGATTTTAGCCATTCCTGCCAAACCCGCATAGAAACGATTCAAAGGTGCCCACCAGGCACTTGCATGCGGGTGGGAAACGAAGTAATGCCATTACACAATAGTCCACGATGGAACCCATAGAACATATATATACAACAACGACTCCATGAGTCAAGAATACAGATATATAATACAAAGTTCCAAATCACCTTGAACCGATACAACAACCGAGTACAGATAAGAAGAAAATTAGGCTAAGAGCCCTGAAGAATAACCAAGGGTGTCCATAACCCTGCCAAGGCCAAGACAGAAGGGTAACCCTGCTAACGGCGTTGAACTTATACCTGTCAAACAAAAGGGGTGCCGGCAAAGGGCAAAGGAAAAAGGGAGCGGTCAGTACTAAGGCTAGTACATGGTGAGTCTAGAATTCGGCGGCTCTGCCTACATAGGTATGGTGGACTGAAGCGGCAATGAAGCATGCAATTAACAACCTATAGAGACTCGATTCAACTGTTGGCTATTAGAGATATTTCTGGTGCTGTTTCGTGGAATCTAGTGGTGGCGGCGAAGTGGAACTCCTTCTGGAAAAACGTCGAACCCCCCGAAGGTTTTAGGTCAGAAGGATCCTTATAGGCGAAAAGAGAGGCCGAGGGGGTGCCTAGGGGGCCCACAGCACCCCCTGGCACGGCCTGGCTTGGCCCGTGCCACCAGGTGGTGTGGCTACCCCCTAGCTCTTCTCCGTCTCGTATTCTGGCTCCTGGAGTCTTCGGGTGAAATAGGATTTTCGGCATATTTTCCAGGATTTTTCCTAATAGTTGATTTTCTATACAAAAAGTAGACACCAAGGCAATTATGTTGTAAACAACGTCAGTCTGCGTTAGTTGTATCCAAATCACACAAGTTTAGAGGAGAAACAATAGCAAAAGTGTTCGGGAAAGTAGATACATTTTGGACGTATCACTTGTCATGCCATCTTTTTACTTTTTCCTTAAAGAGCCTAGCATTCTCATAGGCTTCACTCCTCCATTCATCTAAAGAACTTAAGTCAAATAATCTTTTTTCACCAGCAAGCTTACAATCTCTATTGAGTTCTTTAACTGCCCAGTAGGCTTTGTGTTCTAATTCTAAAGGTAGGTGACAAGCTTTCCCATAAACCATTTTATAAGGAGACATCCCCATAGGGTTTTTGTAGGCAGTCCTATAAGCCCATAAAGCATCATTCAACTTTTTAGCCCAGTTTTTTCTAGATCTATTAACAGTCTTTTGCAAGATGGATTTAATTTCCCTATTTGATAACTCTACTTGCCCACTAGTTTGTGGGTGATAAGCTGAAGCAATTCTATGATTAACATCATATTTAGCAAGGGTCTTTCTAAAACCACCATGAATAAAATGAGAACCTCCATCAGTCATGAGATACTTAGGCACTCCAAACCTAGGAAAGATAACATCCTTAAGCATTTTTAGAGAGGTCTCCCCGTCAGCACTCTTCGTAGGGATGGCTTCTACCCACTTAATAGCATAATCAACGGCAACAAGAATATGAGTATAACCTTTCGAGGGAGGAAAAGGACCCATAAAGTCAAATCCCTAGCAATCAAAGGGTTCAATAACTAGAGAGTAGTTCATAGGCATTTCATTGCGTCTAGAGATATTACCAACACGCTGACACTCATCACAAGATAAAACAAATTTTCTTGCATCTGTAAAAAGGGTAGGCTAGTAGAAACCTGATTGTAGCACCTTTTGCGCAGTTCTATCTCCTACATGATGTCCTCCATAAGCACTACCATGACATTTACGCAATATCTCCTTTTGTTCATATTCTGGAACACATCTTCGCATAATACCATCCACTCCTTCTTTATATAAGTGTGGGTCATCCAAAAAATAATGCCTCAAATCGTAAAAGAACTTCCTTCTTTGCTAAGCTGTGAAAGTTGGAGGAAAATACTTGGAGACAATAAAGTTAGCATAATCAGCATACCAAGGGCTCCCTCGCGAGCTCACCCCTACTGCAGCCAACTGTTCATTTGGGAAGCTATCATTAACATGCATAGGATCAAAAGACATGTTTTCCAATCGAGATAAATTATCAGCTACAGGATTTTCAGCACCTTTCCTATCTACAATATGTAGATCAAACTCTTCTAAGAGCAGCACCCATCTAATAAGCCTAGGCTTAGCATCCTTCTTCGTCATAAGGTACTTAATAGCAGCATGATCAGTATGAATGGTGACTTTTGAATCCAGAATATATGGTCTGAATTTATCACAAGCAAAAACAACAACTATGAATTCTTTTTCAGTGGTTGCATATTTTCTTTGAGTAGCATCAAGAGTCTTACTAGCATAATGAATAATGTTCACCTTTTTATCAATGCGTTGCCCAAGGACAGCACCTACAGCAAAATCACTAGCATCACACATTATTTCAATGGGTAAGCTCCAATCAGGTGGTTGAATGATAGGAGCTGTAGTTAGAGCCTTTTTAAGAGTTTCAAAAGCTTCCTTACAATCATCATCAAAAACAAAGGGTACATCTTTTTGAAGAAGATTAGTGAGGGGTTTTGATATCTTAGAGAAATCTTTAATAAACCTTCTATAGAAACCAGCATGACCAAGGATACTACAAATACCTTTTATGTCTCTTGGGCAGGGCATTTTCTCAATTGCCTCGACTTTAGCTCTATCCACTTCTATGCTTCTTTCGAAAACCTTATGCCCAAGGACAATCCCTTCATTAACCATGAAGTGGCATTTCTCCCAATTAAGAACAAGATTAGTTTCTTCACACCTCTGCAAAACTTTATCAAGGTTGTGCAGACAATTGTCAAAAGAAGTTCCATAGAAGAAGAAGTCATCCATGAACACTTCCACAATTTCCTCACAAAAACCATGAAAGATAGCAGACATACATCTTTGAAAAGTAGCAGGAGAATTACATAAACCAAAAGGCATACGTCTATAAGCATCGGTTCCGTAAGGGCATGTAAAGATAGTTTTTATTGATCTTGTTATTTAACAGCAATTTGAGAAAACCCAGAGTATCCATCAAGAAAACAAAAATGAGTCTTTTTAGACAACCTTTCTAACATTTGATCAATAAAAGGAAGTGGGTAATGATCTTTCTTAGTAACTTTATTAACCTTTATGAAATCGATACACATCCTATAGCCTACTACTATTCTTTGGGGAATAAGCTCATCATTATCATTAGGCACAATAGTAATACCTCCCTTTTTAGTACAATAATGAACAGGACTAACCCATTCACTATCAGCAATAGGGTAAATAATACCAGCATCAAGAAGTTTCAATACCTCATTTCTTACCACTTCCTTCATCTTAGGATTTAAACATCTTTGGTGCTCTAGCACTGGCTTTGCATCTAATTCTATATTGATAGCATGCTGACATATAGTAGGAGAAATCCCTTTTAAATCATCTAGGGTATAGCCCATAGCCCCTCGGTGTTTCTTCAGTACCTCCAATAACCTTTCTTCTTCCTTCCCTGAAAGTTTAGAGCTAATAATAACAGGATATATCTTATTATCATCAATGTAAGCATATTTAAGATCATAGGGTAAGGGTTTTAGATCGAAGACTGGATCCTTTTTAGGTGGCAATGTGGTACACAAGTCTTCTACAGGCAAGTTATGCTTAAGCATCTTAGGCTGATTACGGAGAATCTTGTCAATCTCATTCCTTTCTTCCATGAAGATTTCACTTTCATGATCTTCCATAAATCGTTGCAAAGCATTGTTAGGAGCAAGAGAAATAGAAGCAAGTTGTTCAACTCTAAAATCCTCATTATGAGTTTCCTCTCCACAAGGTTCTTTAGTAAATTTCGAAAAATTAAACTCAAAAGATTCCCCATCAAACTTAGTCAAGATTTTCTCCCTTTTGCAATCTATAATAGCTCCACAAGTACTCAAGAAAGGTCTACCAAAAATGATAGGATAAGTTTTACTGGCAGCTGAACCAAGTACTAGAAAATCAGCAGGATACTTAATCTTACCACAAAGAACTTCCACATCCCGTACAATACCAATTGGAGAGATGGTCTCTCTATTAGCAAGGTGAATAACCACATCAATCTCTTCCAACTCGCAGGCACTGATTTCATGCATAATTTCTCTGTAAAGCTCATAAGGAATAGCACTGGAACTTGCACCAATATCACATAAACCATAATATCAATGATCACCAATTCTAACAGAAAGCATAGGGACACTAGCTTTTTTAGTTCTATTAGGATGCGAAACAATATTAGAAGCATCCTCACAAAATACTATGTGTCCATCTTCTACGCTTTTAGTGACAAGGTCTTTCACAATTGCTACAACAGGTTCAATGTTTATTTGTTCATCAAGTTTTACAGTTCTCTTTGCACTTTTAGTGATTACACTAGTTATCATAGGATGGTCCTTCACCTTATCTGGGAAGGGTTTCTCGATATAAAGTATAGGTAAGATGTGATCAATAGTGTAAAACTCAGTATTTCCAATAGGAACACGGTCAACAATATCTTTATAAGGCGCATGGTACTTGCTCCATCCCCTTTTTGGGATTTCAATATAAGAAGCAAAAGTCTTAAAGTTGTTTGTAATAACTTGTAAATCAAGACCATAAGTATTATTAATATTTTGAAAGTCATCAGTTCCCATAAAAGATTCAATGCATTCATAATCATAATTTATACCTGACTTTGTTCCTTTGTCATTCTCCCAAGCTTTAGCATTGTCTTGAATACGGTCCAGAAGATCCCATTTGGCTTCTTCTTCCATGCGAGTGAATGATCTAGCACAAGAAGCATCCAATAAATCCTTGTCATGTTGAGGGAGCCTTGCATAAAAGTTATTGATAATAATATGGTTGGGGAGCTCATGAATGGGACATTTGAGCATTAGTAACTTCAATCTCCCCCAAGCTTGAGCGGTACTCTCTCCATCAAGAGGCCAAAAGTTGTATATTTGATTCCGATCTTTATGAATCTCACTAGGAGGATAAAAACTTGAATAAAAGAGAGGTACTATTTCCTCCCACTCAAGAGCTTGACCATTCCTTAGCAGCTTATACCATTCCTCAGCTCTTCCTTTCAACGATAATGAGAATAACTTCTTCTTAACTTGATCTGTAGTAATACCTACACACTTGAACAACCCGCATAATTTCTGTATAAAAAGCAGATAATCACCGGGATGGACAGTTCCATCCCCAACATAGTAGTTATCCATAACACGATCAATAATTCTCGTAGGTATTTTAAAAGTATAATTCTCAGTAGGTGGTGGTTCATCTACTACCTTAGCAGTGGTAGTAGCATTACCAAATAAGAAACTCATCGAATTATCCATAACGAAAATAAAGCAACTAACAAAAGTAAACAATACTCACAGTAGAAGTTTCCTTTACCAGTTCCACTCTCCAATATCGCTTCACTCCCCGACAACGACGCTAGAAAATAGTCTTGATGACCCACAAGTATAGGGGTATATCGCAGTATTTTCGATAAGTAAGAGTGTCGAACCCAACAAGGAGCAGAAGGTGCTGGCTAGTGGTATGGATCGGGAATTCTCTGCAAATACTTAGCAAATAGAGTTTTAGGGGTTTTTGAGAAAGCAAGTAAATAAAGTACTAGTAAATAAAAGGAAATAAGAATAAATGCAGCAAGTGGCTCAATCCTTTATTCAGCAAAGGACAAGCCGGTTCTATTACTTAAGATGACCAGACGTTCTCGAGGACACATGGGAAGACTGTCAAGTGCTTTCGCTTCATATGATTGATTAATCTTCTTTAGCCTGCTAAGTGTTGTGTGGGTGAACCTGTGCTAATGTACTGACCTTCCTTGGACTAATACATACTTGTGATTATACCCCTTGCAAACATCCGTAAGTACAAGAAAGTAATTAAGGTAGAAACCTAACCACAGCTTTAAACTCTAAGACCCTTACGTCCCTTGTGCAATGGTTTCCTAACGGGGGTTCAGGTTTCTGTCACTCCGGCAACCCCTACGATTAGTATCCAAATACACAATACATTCCCCTAGGCCCATATAGGTGAAGTGTCATGTAGTCGACGTTCACATGACACCACTAGAAGAAGTACACCACAACTTAAATATCAAACTATTGAATCTTTCTCAACACAATTCCACTACTAACAACATGACTTCTCCCATGTCCTCAAGAAAAAAACAAACTACTCACAAGACATCATATGGATCATGATCAGAGATGGAATAATGATGTACAATCTGAACATAAACAATAATTCAATGGTTCCACTCAATAGCATCAACTACAAAGAGTAATCAACACCGGGAAAGATTCCCCTAAGAACTATGCAATATTCAACCCAATTGTTACATCAATATGGAGATGATGATGATGATGGTGCTGATGGTGATAATGGTGGTGATGATGATGATGATCCCGATGAAGTCCAGCTTGATGGTGGTGTTTATGGCGACTATCTCCCCTCTCCGGGAAGGAATTCCCCCGGCAGAAATCTGTCTGCCGGGGAGATCTTTCTCTCTCGGTGTTTTCTGCCCCGCAGAGGCGGCGGAATCTTTCTATGGTATCTCCTTGAGTATTAGGGTTTCGGGAGGATTATCTACGCCAGAGGGGAGAGCCAGAGGTGGGCCAGGGCGGCCACACCACCTGGTGGCGCGGCCTAGGGTAGCCCGCGCTAGGGGGTGGTGTGGGCCCCCTGTGGCCCATCTCCACTCCTCCTTCTGGCTTCCTTCATCTTCTAGAAAAATAGGATTTTCCATATATTTTCTCGGATTTTCTGATCTTCGCGAATTTTGCCTCCAAACAACACCTTCTCCATCAGAGTCCGGACTGCAGCGGTCCATGCTCCAAAAGTCATCAACCATGCAAAAACAGATGAAATAACATAAGTATCACATCTTAATATGAAATATATCAATGAATAACAGTAAATTATGATATAGAATAGTGAGATCAACGACGACCGAGGCCTGCGGGCACGGCGACGGTGCAGAGCACGAGGGCTGCGGCAGCACTGCGCGGGACTCAGCGGGCAATGAGGAGGACGTCCACGGCGGCAGCGCGGGGCTCAGCAGGCCTGGAACGGAGAGGGGCGGCGCTTGCAGAGGAGGGCGGCCATGGCGGCGGCTTGCCGACGAGCAGGAAGAGGTGATAGAGAGGAGAGGGCACGCGGGGCCGTGGTAGCGGGGGAAGCTCTCAGGCAAGCAAGCTAGGGTGAGGGAAGGGTTGCAACGGCGGGCTTCACGAGCGGCAGTGCTAGGGATGCGCGGCCACACGCGGCCAGTGGCGGCGCCAAGCGTGGCCAAAGAGGGCGACGGGAATCGCGAGGGTGGAGAAGGGTGGGGATCGCGGGATGGAAGAGCGGTCGTGGTGGGCCGAGTCCTTGGGTGGTTGTCGGTCAGGGAGGGGCCAGGCGTGGGTGGGATTGGGTCATGTACATGACAAAGGGAGAGGATGGATCGCGCATGTGTGTGCTTCACGCGTGAGTGCGTGCACATGCTGCTGGCGGCAGCGGCATGTGGGATGAGGGTTGGATGGTTTCCGGTTAGGGTTTTGTCTTAGGGTTAGCTTAGCTAGGGTTTGACTAGTTTGGGCCGGGTAGTAGGCAGTTTGGCCTGGTTGGGCCTCTGGCCTGACCGGCTGGACTGCCTACCCGGGGTGTTTTATAAAAATTGTTTTATTATATATATTTTTTCTCTTTTATTTTAAAGACCTTTGTAAATTATTTTTAGACAAAACAAAAATATCCGGATGAGGCCGGGGTTTTGATTTGAAATTAAGACGGGGGATATTTAGAAAACAAAACTAGGCTTTTAGAAAATAGTTTTAGGCCAACCATGCATGATGACATCACGATGCTCAAATGCAATGTGGCATGATGACATGAGCATGCGGTCATGATGCTGCACAAAACAAAAACACAACGATTTTCTAGTAGTAGTTTTACCGGGGTGCTACATGCCTCCAGTATAATGTTATGCGAGTCGCGTTTAGGAAGGATGCGCCTCTAGTATAATGTTATGCAAGTCACATTTATGAAGGATGGGTCTCTAGTATAATGTTATGCGAGTCGCATATCATCAAGATGCATCTCCCTAGTCAAATAGAATACACATACAGTGTTTATCACAAAATGATTGCTAGCTCAATGGCTAGACACCTAGTCCCTTGGCCACCTAGGTTCAAATCCTGGTGGCCACCTTTTTTGGAACTTAAAAAACAAATATGAACTATTAAAATTAGTCTAAAATTAATATGAACTATTAAAGTAGTCTAAAATTAATATGAACTATAAAAATAGTGTAAATATTTTAAATATCCAAAAAATTGACTATTTTTTGGAACTTAAAAAAACAAACATGAACTAAAAAAATAGTCCAAAATTAATATGAACTATAAAAAATAGTTGAAAATTAATATGAACTATAAAAAATAGTCTAAATAGAAGTGATAATTAGGAATGTTTCGATACATAATATTCCATCCAATTAGCATACAAAAGAGATATTAAGAATGTGTCGATACATAATAATGCCACACACATGCATGTGGCACGTCGTGCTTTCGTCGGAGCTAGTTAGCATTTCTTGTTGACAACAAGTATCTTCTTGCCCTTCTTTGTCGCGGTTGAATAGGTTAGGTCTGGAACATCTCCACTTTTTCTCTTGAATGGGAGTCCTTTCTTAGGTAGGCTTGTGGTGAATGGTGCTTGATCACCGTATCCGTCTTCCATCTTCGGGTCACCGTATTGGTCAAAGTCTTGCTCGTTGGCGACTCCATCCATTCCGATGATGTTCCTTTTACCTCTCCTGATGACAACCCGGCTAGGCTTTGACGGGTCGGTAATGTAGAAGCATTGGTCGACCGTACTAGCCAAAACCCATGGCTCATTTCTCGCGAGTACATTCACGCCGGTGGTCTTTGACTTTGGAGGTATAACCATGGTGGTGAAATACCGGTCTTCTTTTTCTACGCTCTTGGCCCACCTGACACAGAACATCGGCACCTTCTCCATAACTTAGTCGAGCTCCCATATCTCCTCGATCCTTCCATAGTATCTTTTCGGGACGTTGTGGGTGTAGAATATCCCTATTACCCCTGAGTTCTGGTAATCATAGTTATTGTCCATTTCCTCGATGTAGAACGTGTATCCGTTGATATCATATGCCTGGTAGTTCATCTAGTAGTGCGCGGTGCCCTGTGATAAGGAGAATATGAGTTTATCATCCTCCAAAGACTCGCCCTGCGGTGGACTATCAAGAACCTTCTTCCTAAACCACTACGTGAATCCGGAGTTGTGCTCTTTGATTACATCGTCCTCCGTCCTCACCTAACCGTGATCAGCGTACTTCTTCTTGATAAATTCTTTGTGCTCATGTATATATGGATCAACCACCTGCAGGTGTTATAGCGTGACCAGATTTGCTCTTTCAAAGTCCTTGGTTAACTCCTCGAAGTCAACATGCTTTGTGCGCTGACCCTCGTGGTGACCCCATCCAGCGAGCCTCCCAAGGTGCTTGTTGAATGGCAGACCAATAGAGGTCTCGGTTTGTAGAAAGTTCGAGCAGAAAGAGATGTGCTCTTTGGCCATGAAGGCGTTTGCTATGCTTCCATCTAGATGGGACCTGTTACGAACATATTCCTTGATGTGTCCATTTAGCCTTTCAAACGGCATCATGCTTCGCAGAAATGGAGGCCCGAGTTGGACGATATCCTCCATGACATGGAGTAGCAGATGAAGAATGATGTCGAAGAATGCGAGAGGGAAGTAGATATAGAGCTTGCATATTATCACCATAATCTCTTCATGTAGCCTCGTGAGCTTCTCAATGCCTATCGACTTCCGAGAGATGACGTCAAAAACGTTGCAGAGGCCAAACAACGTTTCACGGACGTGCTTGTCCATTATCCCTCGGATCACAACCGGAAGTACCTGCGTCATCAGCACGACGACATCGTGAGACTTCATCCCACTGAAGCGCTGCTTCGCCTCATCTAGCCATCTGCTTATCTTCCCCGTGTAGCCGTTCGGAAATTTTACTCCGAGGAAGCACTTCATAAACTGTGTGGCATCTACCTTGCTTAGAGTGAAGCACGCAGCCTTGAGCTTAACTTTGGCCTTCTTGACCTTTTTGCCCTTGCGACGACTATTTTGCGTTTCCATCTCCTCCTCCTCCGATTGATCATCGGCTTCATCATCACTAGGTGGTGGTTGAAGGTCCTTTCTGATGCCCATATACTTCAAGTCGTTCCTTGCCTTTGGCCCATCTTTGGTCTTGTCGGTGTTAAGGATGGTGGCAAATATACTCTCCCCCATGTTCTTCGTGATATGCATGAGATCAAGGCTATGATGCACGCGGAGGAGCTTCCAGTATGGAAAGTCCCAGAAAACAGACCTCGCCTTCCAAACCCTCAACAGTGGCTCTGGCTTCTTTCGGTTCTTTCCTAGCGCAAGGGCACTCTTTCTAGTTTTTCAACAGCTCATCGATTTCTGTGCTGCTCCTCTGGTTTGGGATTCCTCGGAGCTCGATTGTCCCATCGAACAAATGTCCTTGCTTTCTCTAGGCGTGATTCTTGGGAAGCCACCTTCAAGACCCCTGGAACACGGTTTTCCCGGACTCGGGATCTTTTTGTAGCTGGCGATACATTGTGTTATACTTGCACCTCACGCATGCAAAGAATCCTTGGATCACCTGCCCCGTGAAGTATCCATAACCAGGATAGTCTTGCACCATCGTGATCACCGCCGCTCTCATATCGAAATATTCTTGTGCGGTGGCATCCCACGTACGGGCTCCGTCTTCCCATAGCGTGGCCAACTCCTCTTTCAACACTGTGAGATATAGATTGATGTCTGCCCCGGGTTGTTCTGGCCCTTGAACTAGCATACTCATGGTTACGTACTTCTTCTTCATGCACAGCCGGGGGGAGGTTGTAGATCCATACAAACACGGGTCAGGTGCTATGTGTGCTACTCTGGCTTCCGAACGGATTGAGTCCTTCGATGCTCATGCCCAGCCTACGGTTCCTTGACTCTTTCCTAAACCGTTGGTAATATTCGAGGTCCAACACCTTCCACTGGCTAGCATCCGAAGGGTGCCTCAACATTTCGTCCTTTTCTGGATCTTCGTCTTCTGGCCTCTTTCTTTCCGCGTGCCAGTGCATGAGCTGTGCTTCCTTAGGGTCCATGAAATACCGCTGTAGACGAGGAGTTAGAGGAAAGTACCACACCACTTTTCTAGGAGATTTCTTGGTCCCTCTCTTGTATCGAGAGGTCTTGCACACCGGGCACATGGTCTTCTTCGCTTCCTCGCCCCGGTAGATGATGCAATCATTTATGCAGACGTGGTATTTCACGTGCGGTAGATCGAGAGGGCACACGAATTTCTTGGCCTCAGCGATACTAGTCGGACATGTGTCCCCCCTCTTGGGAAGATGATCGTGCCAGAATTCCATGTTGTCGTCGAAGAATTTGTCGGTCATTTTGTGTTTTGCCTTCATCTCTAGGGCCCCGAGTGTTACATTCAGACGGGTATCCCCGTCGTTGCATCCATCAAACAATGGATAACCGCGTCTTTCTCCATTTGATCTAGCTTAGCTTTCTCTCTAGTGGCGGCTATAGCATTACTCGTCTCCCTGAGAAGCAGCTCTTGGTAACGAGGGTCTCGCAACTAGCTCAAATGATGCTCAACACCTTGATCTTCATGTTCCTGCCTGACTTCACCTTGATTATCTTCATGTTCATGCCCAACGCCATCTTGATCTTCATGGTCATGCCCGCACCACCTTGATCTTCATGATCACCTGCCCCACCGGCATCTTGATCTTCGTCTTCACCATTATTGGCATCCTCATCATCATCTTCGTCATCACGTATCCACCGAGTGTAGCCCTCCATGACACCCACCGGAGCAGGTGTGACTCCAACATTCTGCAATCATGATTTATGAAATACATTAGTTTGCAGTCGTGACACAGACATCTTATCTCCGTCATGTTTGTCCATGCCATGTCGGCCCTCGCGCATCTCATCCACCTATCCACGATGGCTATACTGAGTGGTCAGACCATGGTCGCATGCGCGACATACAAAGAGCAAAAGAATAATTAGAGCATGGATGTCAAGATTGTCGGAAAAAATCGACATGACCTCCCCTAAAAAGAGAACATCCACCGGGTGCCAGAAATTCACCGGAACAGAAATGAATCGACATTCCGGTGAAACATTGGCAACCCAAAATGAAATCCCTGCACAAAACAAAGGAAACACACAAGACAATCTAGTCATGTCACCGACAACGCACATACATGCAACAACACCTTCATGCTTCCTCCAACGATGACTAGGAGTAGGAGATCCAGAGGAGAAGTAAAGTGAGATCTTGTAGATATAGAAGTGCAAGATCTTTCACTTACATATGTGTGTTAACCAATACAGGTTTAGCAAGCTTCTATGGTGAAACAATGGAGAAAATGAGGTGGGGAGGAGGAGGGGCCGACCAGATCTTTCTTTGTGTGTAGGAGAAAGCAAGTGACAGAAGTGAGTGGGGTGTAGGTGGCTGCATGCATGTGCCAAAAAGTGAAAAGGATGGGCAGATTACTCGAGGCACATGCCATACAAGATGCACCTTGTATACTTAAATTACCCGAGGTGCATCTTGTAGGGCATGCGCCTCGAGTATCTAGTGCCTGCCACCCTCGGGCCCACCTCAGTTACTTGAGACGCATCTAACAGTGATGCGTCTCCAATATTGAAAAATACTTGAGGCGCATATTAGATGGTGCGCTCCTATATTGGGGCACCTACCACCACCGGGCCCACCCACCTTACTCAAGGAGCACCCGTTCCATATGCGCCTCAAGTAGTTGAACTACTCGAGGTGCATATGGAGCAGATGCGCCTCGAGTAAAGGGGGGCAGCCAGATCTGATCCGTACATGCGATATAGGATAGGGATGCGCCTCCAGTATTAATATATAGATGGCGCACCGTTTAGACATGCGCCTTGCATATTTAGTGGAGGCGCATTTTTTTGGAATGTGCCTCCTATAAGCCTGTCTCCTATAGGGTTTTCCCTAGTAGTGTGGAGTCAATCCAGCTCTTCTTCTGCTGCTGCTTTGCTGGACCATTTCCTGGGGAACGTCTCTACATCGGACGTGTGTAGTACATCGGAGGCACCGCCACTTGTGGTGCTGGACGCTCGAAGCCTTCTCAACCTTGAGGTCAGCTAAGCTTCAAATACATTAGCAACGTTTGCGCAGGAACATAATCCAACTTTCAGTCTTGAAAGGTATGAAAACCGGATCCCTTTCGTTACTATACATCTGCATAGATAAATCTTGGCTATGGTGTTCGGCATAGGAATGTTTTGTTTTCTGCCATAGAAACCCTTCAGTGGTATCAGAGTCGATCTATGCATAGATCTATTGGTACGAGTAGAACACATATAAATATGTGGGAATTAATTTTCTAGTTGCTACCCTCCCACTTGTACTTGTTCATATCATCGCGATGTTGGATGAAGCAACCCGGGCCAACCTTACGCGTAATCTTACATGAGACTAGTTCCACAACTAACATATGGCTTGTACCAGATAAGTGGATAGAGAGTGTCTGTCTCTCCTACATTAGTTGATATGGCATTTACAAAGGATGACACTGAAAAGGGACTTAAAGCGGCAACTAGTCAATCCATGTTGTGGTTGATGTTCGTAGGTAAGAAATGGTTCTTGTGCGAAAGCCTAAACATCCACATAAAACATGCAAAGATAAAGTAGAGGCGTCTAACTTTATTTTGTAGGGGGCATGTGATATGTATGGTCTAGGTAAGTGTTTATATGATGAACTGAAAGTGATATGGAGGCACCACGAACCTGGTGCAAAACTAGCACACTCGATGGAGATCAAGGCACGATGACCATGACATATCGCATAAATCATTTACATATCATGTTAATTGCTTATGCATCTTATTATGCTAGTATTGGACTTATGATGGTAGGATTATAAGATTATCCCTCAAACACAATTCCAACGTTCGTGTTCTCCCATTAGTGTGCACCACCAAGAAAGTCCATCATTATGGAGCAGGCTGTGACGATCGGGTGCAAACATATCGATGTTTGCATACGTTGGGTGTAAGCCATGTATGCACTGCAATACACTATTGTTAAAGTTGGCAAGCCTAACAAGTACAAACATGGCCTCGAAACACAGAGACTGAATGGTTAAGCATGAGTCACATGGTGATGTGATCGATATGTTGATATCCACCTTTGAAGCTATAGCATCGGTTGTGATGATCGGGGATGTTATAGTGAATTAGGATCATGTAATCACTAAAAAATGTTGAGGTATGTTTGTTTAAGTGGGAGTTATGGTAATTTAGTTTAACTAAATATGAACTCGTATTATGAACATAAGATTAATGACTTTGCAAATACCATTGGAGATGTCTCGCCCTACCTTCAACCTAGGCCATTTCCTTGAGAAAGAAAAGCTTAAAATTGATGGGTCAAACTTCACTGCCTGGTCCCGCAATTTGAGGATTCTCCTTGTTCCCTAGAAGCTCTCATATATACTATAAGTTGCGATAGGTAACCCACCCGCTGACTCTGCCTCCCAAGTTAATAAAAATGTTTATCAGATGAAGGCAGCTGATAACACATGTGTCTAGAGTGGCATGCTCTACGCCATGGAGGTTGACCTACACAAGTGCTTTGAGAAGATGAGTGCCTATGAGATAATCACTGACCACAAAGTTGTCTTTATGCCCCAGGCCAGGTCTAAGAGGTATGAGGTTTAAAACCTATTATTCTCAGTCAAAATAGAAGAGCATAGCAGCTTGAGAGAGCACGTGGTCAAAATGTATGTCTGTGTTCAGCGGCTGAACGCCCTTGATTGCAAAATCAATGACAAGATGGCGATTGATAGGGTGTTGCGATCATTTCCCCTAGCTACAAAGGATTCATCATGAACTACAACATGCAGGGGTGACCAAAATCCTGTATGAGTTGTTCACCATGCTCAAGCATGTTGAGGTGCATATCAAGAAGGAGCACACCGTCTTGATGGCCAACAAAATTATTGACTTCAACAAGTCTGGAAAGAAGGGCAAGGTCAAGAAGGGCAAACCCAAGAAGGACAACAAATTTGTTGTCGGTTCCTCCACGGAACCCAAATCCAAGCCCGGTGTCACCTGCTTCTACTGCAAGGGTGATGGTCACTGCAACTGCCACTTCTCCAAGCATCTGGAGGATAAGAAGTCCACCAAGATTGTCGCTAAAGAGAAAGGTATATATGATATACATGTTATTGATGTTCTCATCACAAAGTGCCAGGAGCAACACTTGGGTATTTGATACTGGCTTTGTTGCTCATATTTGTAACTCTTAGCAGGGCATCGGCTCGCGCTTTAGCCCGATCCCCTTAGTCATTTGTCGTCCCCCCTACTCTTTGGCTTTTTTTTCTTGCCAGGCTAGCAGCCAGTTGCGGTCTGTAGCTGGAACCAAAGAGTGGGTCACGGGGAGCAGTGCACGGTACTTAGACCGCGGAGAGAAGGTTTGAGCGAACAAAACACTCAACCAGCTAAACAGCGGCGAGGCAATTCGTCGACTGAGCCATTTTTCGAGAAAATTGTTTTTCACGCCAGGTGATCACAACTTTTGCTCTTGCCAACTGAACATCCGGGTTGCGATATGTGGCTGGAACCAAACAGTGGGTCTTGGGTACCGTACATGCTACTAAGCCGACTAGGGAGAAAACTTCCGAATTGGCTAGATAACACCCGCATCGAAGCAACACGACTATACATGGAGTGATACAGACAGTGAGGTGTAATACTCAATCATAGCACGTGGGGGCGCGAATTTATACTTACGATAGTTTTGGTGTCATAAGGGTCTGGTTGGTGGAAGAGGTGTTGCATCCGGCCTGGCCCCAGCCAGACAGGGTACCAAACAGTGCAGCCAGATAGGCTTCAATCGGATTGGTCCCAGCCGGGTGGGCAACCAAGCAGGCGAGGGGAGTAACCGGGGTGGGCTTCAGTCCGCCTAGCCCTAGTCGGGCCAGGGGCAACTCAAACAGCGTGGGGAGGCAACTAGGTTGGCCCCATTTGGTCTGGTCCATATGGACGGACCATGCAACCAAACCGACTGGGGGAGCCATCCCCCCGCACTTTATTTTTCTGCTTATCCCATTCTTACTGGCAACAACATGGGCAGCCGGCCGAGAGGGAGACGGTCGGGTGGGGACGTAGCGAGCTAGGGTGTGGCAGTGCACGTGGGGAGGAGCGGAGCGCATGGGTGGTGCCGGTCAGCGGCGAGCCGAAGCGGCGCTGAGCCTAGAGGATGGGTGCGGTTAGGCGTGCGCGAGTGCGAGGCAGCCATGGCCGGTGATGCAGGAGCGTAGGGACGAAGGCTAGGGCCCGGGTTGGAGGAGATGCGCGCGAGCACTGGGTAACTAACGTTTGAGAGGACGAGCAGCCACTACGAGGAGGTGCGGGGGCAAAGGAGCAAGCCTGGGAGGGAGAGGGCGTTGTCGCGGGCCACGCTAGAGGTGCGGGGTCACGACCACGGACGGTAGCACATACGCGCGCAAGAGGTGGAGCGGGTGCAAGCTCGGGTGAGCACGTGACTCGCTGTTGCCAGCGAGGAGATGTGCCACCAGGGGTCGGGATGTGTCCGCGGGCGGAGGCGCTGATGAAGCTCGCAGTGGAGGAGGAAAGATGCTGGCGCGGGCGCGACCGTGAGCGATGACATGCCGACACGGTGGCGAGCTTGGAGGCGCACGGTTGGGTGTAGGAGGCGGAGCCCTCGAGCGACGATGGCGAGCCCCCAAGATCATCAATGAGGCCCGGGCACCGCGGAAGGCGCATAGACAAGGAGGTGCACAGGGATCCGCACGGTAACGGCGCGCCCCCGATCATCTTTGGTGAGGGGTTGCGCAGGCACGGAGGGCGCATGGGCACACATGCGGCGATCGTGACGACCACGGCGACGTCGAGCCCCCAAGCTCCTTGGACGGTGATGATGGTGGTGATTAAGAGATAGGTCCCGTCGGAACGGGAATCCGGTTGCCACAATATGCCCCACGGTGGGTGCCAAATGTCGTCGCCTTGATCGACCTCATAGCCATGGGGATGGAAAAATTAGTTTGGGAAACGCATGGTGCGGCGATGATGTCCGGAACGGGATTGGGCATACGCAAACACAACGGTATACCCAGGTTCAGAGCCTTCGTGGTGAGGTAAAACCCATACTCCTGCATGTCTAGACTATATGTGGAGTATATGTGTGTTACAATAGTGCTCCTTGAGCTTGGTACGTCCATTTTGCATCACTATTCTATATCATAATTCAATATTATTCATTGATATATTTCATATTATGAGATGATACTTATGTTATTTCATTTATTTTTGCATGGTTGATGACTTTTGGAGCATGGACCGCTGCAGTCAGGATTCTGATAGAAAAGGTGTTGTTTGGAGGCAAAATTCGCGAAGATCAGGGAAAATATACGGAAAAACCTATTTTTCTAGAAGACGAAGAAAGCCAGAAGGAGGAGTGGAGATGGGCCAGAGGGGGCCCACACCACCCCTTGGCACGGGCCAGCCTAGGCCGCGCCACCAGGTGGTGTGGCCGCCCTGGTTCACCCCTGGCTCTCCCCTCTGGCGTATATTATCCTCCCGAAACCCTAAGACTCGGAGAGCGACCACAGAAAGATTCCGCCGCCTCTGTGGGGCGGAAAACACCGAGAGAAAAAGATCTCTCCGGCAGACAGAATTCTGCCGGGAGAATTCCTTCCCAGAGAGGGGAGATCGTCGCCATCAACATCACCATCAAGCTGGAATTCATCGGGATCATCATCATCATCACCATCATCATCACCATCAGCACCCTCATCACCATCTCCATACCGCTGTAACAATTGGGTTGAATCTTGCATAGTTCTTAGGGGAAACTTTCCCGGTGTTGATTACTCTTTTTAGTTGATGCTATTGAGTGGAACCATTGAATTATTGTTTATGTTCAGATTGTTATACAGCATTATTCCATCTCTGATCATGATCCATATGATGTCTTGTGAGTAGTTCGTTTTGTTCTTGAGGACATGGGAGAAGTCATGTTGTTAGTAGTGGAGTTGTGTCGAGAGAGATTCAATAGTTTGTTAATTAAGTTGTGGTGTACTTATTCTAGTGGTGTCATGTGAACGTCGACTACATGACACTTCACCTATATGGGCCTAGGGGAATGCATTGTGTATTTGGCTACTAATCGTAGGGGTTGCCGGAGTGACAGAAACCTAAACCCCCGTTAGGAAACCATTGCACAAGGGACTTAAGGGTCTTAGAGTTTAAAGTTGTGGTTAGGTTTCTACCTTAATTACTTTCTTGTACTTATGGATGTTTGCAAGGGGTTTAATCACAAGTATGTATTAGTCCTAGGAAGGTCGGTACATTAGCACAGATTCACCCACACAACACTTAGCAAGCTAAAGAAGATTAATCAATTATATGAAGCGAAAGCACTTGATAGTCTTCATATGTGTCATCGAGAACATTTGGTCATCTTAAGTAATACAACCGACTTGTCCTTTGCTGCATAAAGGATTGGGCCACTTGCTGCATTTATTCTTATTGTCTTTTATTTACTCGCACTTTATTTACTTGCCTTATCAAAAACCCCTAAAAATCCGTTTGCTAAGTATTTGCAGAGAATTTCTGATCCATACCACTAGCCAGCACCTTCTGCTCCTCGTTGGGTTCGACACTCTTACTTATCGAAAATATTGTGATACACCCCCTATACTTGTGGGTCATCAGAGCTGTGTAGCAATGGTGCTTAGCTAGAGGTAGAATAGAGGAGAGCTCAAGTGGCATACGTATGAGCCCGGACCTGCTTGTGAGAGGCTCCCTGGTGCACCTTATAAAGGGGTGCCTAGGGGAAAGGTGGGGCCTAGGTGGCCTAACTTTACTCTAGCATATGAATAAAGTCACATTGTAGTAGTACTGTAGAGGTATGGAGTATATTTCTGCATGGTGCAGGGAATCCAAGGTGTGCCAAAGGATCCTATGCGTGCCAGGGGATCCTATGTCTAGGAGGAGGTCAACGATCGACCTCACGATCGATCAGATGCTTCAACAGCAGCTGGGATCGCCCAGGCGGGCGAGGGTCGAGCCACCCATCCGGCTAGAAGGAGTTGTCCCAGTCGGGGCGGACGCGCTGGGGCGCAAGGGGCCCAGACGGGGGTGCGGTGGAGGTGGCCTAGCCAGGCGCACGGGAGGAGGCGGCCCAACCGGAGGCACGGGACCACGGGATGAAGTTGGCAGGGAGCCGGGTGGGCTGGATGGCGTAGTCGGCCCGCTCAAGAGGAGTGGGGATAGCCCAACCGGGCATGAGGTGGAGGCCACCCAGCCGGCAGGCGGTGAGGAGGCCGGATGGAGAACAGGGGCTTAGCTGGGAGGGGCACAGCTGGCCCAGGCGGCTAGCGTGGTCTTAAGTTGGCTGGGAGGCTCTAGCCGGACTAGGATGCATTCTGCTGCCCTTTCTTTATCTCTTGCTTGACGGAGACGCGGTTTTCAGTAATAGTGTGATTTCTTGTCTGCTTTTAGTTGCTTTGGGGGTATATGGGGATCATACCCTCGACACGGAGGTTGACGAAGGAGTGGCGGAGGTGAAGCGGCGCTCACGGTGAGCTCAGAGAGGGGCAGGAAGGGTTGGTTCGGCGCCAGAAAGGAGACATGTGCATCGAGGCCCTCGACGGACGCGGTTCCTCGCGGCGGAGAGTTGGGCTGACAGCATAGACTGTATGTGTCAATGATTTATCGCGGCAGATGGCTCTGCTGGTAGGTAGGCTGCACCATGAAAATTCGCTTCGGTCTACGATGGTCCTATAGCTTAAACATTAGGCTTCACTCTTTTATATAAACATCTTTTTGCGTCTCTTCTTCGTCATTCTGTCAGATATTTATTTTCCATAGCATGCTTCTAAAGGATCGGCTTCTCGCACCCTGCTTCCAGGGACGGTCCTGAGAATTCACGGGCCCGAGGCGAATGTAAGTAATGCCCCCTATAGGATTTAAAATAGTAATTCATAATATATATATATATAAACATATCATTATCATTATCATTAAATACTTAAAGGGCATACAAAATCCTTATTGATAGCAAATAATATATTTCTATTTCTTCTAACAATTTTAAATGCAAATTCACTGATGTATATGCCAATATGTGTGATTATGGTCGCCGTGACCACAGTGTGGTCTCTTCTCGCTGAGTCGTCTTCTCGCCTCTCGGCGTTGCCGCATGAGAGCAGGCAATGGGCTGTTTCCCAATCATGTCAAGAAATGGTCAGACGGCTATTCAAACGACCCACATTAACTAGAGAATTAGACTCGTGAGTAGTCATGGCTTGTAGTTTCTCCTTTATCAATGACAGGAGAAATCAAGCGCATGATTAAAAATAAAAATGAGTCAATTGTATGTTGCATTTTGTAGATTGGTCTTTAGATTGCTACATATATTACTTCAAATATACTTTCGTGGGAACCTCAAGGCCCTCCAGCAGATTAACTAGCCTAGTATGGATATTTACAGTCAGCATATGGGTGATCAATTTGAGCATATGCGCTTGTTTATTTGACTCTACCATCTCATACCTAAAATTGTTGGCTTCTTTGTTTTCAGATATGCATTTCTCAAATAAATATCACGTGTGATCTGCTCACAACATCGGTCCCATTGGGCTACATATTTGTCACACGGCAGTAGTTTTTTGATCGAGTGGCCCCACCCCACTTAATCCATAAGAAAAGGCTTAGACTAACGAAAAGAAAAGCCCAACTAACCAAGAAATAATTGTCCAGCAAAAGCACGTAACTCTTTGTCCTCGTTTTCACAGAACCAGCTGAGGGAGAAACTGCTCTAATGGTGTGACCACCGCCTCATAAGTTCCACCACCGATGTATATGTCCTAGCGGGATTTCAGGGTCCCTTGGTTTTGGGGGCCCGGGGCGGCCGCCCCTCCCGACCCCCTCAGGGCCGGCCCTGCCTGCTTCTTTCGTAGAGAGCTCGCCGATGGCTCCAGTTAAGCTTCGAGTGGAGCAGGGTGTGGTTGTTCGACCTTGCGATGCATCTCACCTCGCCAGCCTCTCTTCATCTCTTCGGAATTAGATGCCCTGATGCCACCGCTCAACATGGTCATTCTTGTAGTTTTGGTGGCCCTTCATAGCCGGTCAGTTCCGTTCGTCTCCGGTTCCTTCTTCTCTCCAACGTCGCCTAACGAGGAGGCGTGTTTTCTAGTTGATGTATCTAGAGAAGTGCCTCTCGCTACATTTTTGGTCTCACTCTGTCATCCTGCTTACCAAGCGTCATCGCCTCGCCAAGTGACAATGTATTTCGATGCTCCTCCCTCTTGCCTTGTGCTTACCAAATGTCGACGCTTCACCACGGACCTGCGGTGATGTTGTCTTCGACGCGGATGAGAAGGCGTACATCTACAGAGGAAGAGGTCTCACCCTATATGATGAAGGATAAGTGTCCCAATTAGTCTGCTCAAGCGTGTGTAAAAGTATGTACATTATCGCCCGTTCTGTTGTATTTAGCATTAGGTGTTTTCTTAGCTATGTAATATCATGTCTAAATGAGTGTATTTTGTAATAGTTGTTCGTATTGTGTTATATAAATTTTTGCTCTATGTTGTATCTTCCATGGTGCGTTCTGCTGTAAAAGCGTATGTGCTTATGTGTTATCAAATCTGCTTCCTATTGTATCATACACACCTTTGTCAATATGTTCTGTTGTAGCTCTGCATGTTATATTTTTTCACGGGAATAACTATGCATCTTTAGAACCGTCGCTTGCATATGTTACAAAAAAACAGTATTTTATACCCCTGACTATCGCGCGTCTTCTCGACAAGATGAAACAATGAATCCGAAATTATAAGTCATACACGAGTCAGGTATTCTTTTTCAACGTGTCATTGTTTTAGTTGCATGCATGGTATGGAAATCACGAGCATTATTTATTCACATCACTACTTATTATCTGGACGACATCGTTAGCACATCACGTCTATCTCGTACATTCAATCTGACGATACGTGCTCTTGCACGGAAGAAAACATTTTTCGTATGCGTTACATAACGTTTTATGCCACGTCGCGCCGGATTTTCCATTGCCGCTTTGATGCTGCGGGTCTCTCGGCATACTCTGCATCGTGACATGCTTCGTCATGGTTAACCGGAAACGCAGCCTATGTCACGCGTACATCTTTCTCTCTTATCTCTTCTTGCTATTTATGTGTGCCTCCTGGGTTCCTGATACACCTCTTTGCCTTTTCCTATTCTCAGTTCCCACAATGGCACCTCTCTGACTGGCAGTGTGAGACGAGTGGGCGTACGCGTTTCTACCTAAGCCAATGTCGCCGCACATGTAAAGTATGTATGCCTATTAGGTTCGTTTCGTTCAATTCATCAGGTCAGAAGTCGCTATCAGATGCGGGCACCGATACTTCTCTTTTGCTTCCAAGACATGATGGTGACGAGGACCCATCGTGGTTGCATCATCTCAAACATGGAGTGTTCCCTTACTAGAGAGGTATCAGTGGTATGTGTTGCATCATCTCAACCATATGACGTGATGCCCATATGAATAGTAATCAAATACATTATGAAGTTAAATCAATATTGTGACTTTTTTGAAGCAAATTTGAGTACACCATGTTTATGAGAGGGTAGACACATGAAACTATGAATCTCGGTCCATTTTTATTCATAAGAAACCGTTGGTCCACGCAGAGATAAACAAAACTTTTTCCCTACACGGTACTCTCAAGATCTAGCTTAGGTGATAGGACACGGGATTTACCACTAGACGTGTAGTTACGGATTATTGATGAAGCGCGTTAGTTGATGTCATGTCAAACAATCCCACGTACAACACGTCCAAATCCCCACGAACTCCTCTGCAGGATCCCCACGAACCCCTTTGTCTCCAGTGCCGCACGTGCAACGCCTCTATCGGTATCCACACGTACGAGAGGAGCTCTAGACAGAGAAATGCTAGATCATGTCTAGCCAGAAATAGGAGTGAAGAAAGTGATGGCTAGGTCAGGGACTATCACTTGTCACTCCACTTATATACACTCTCAGCTGGGCTCAACGCTTGAGGCTCATCTTGGTCGTATCCCAATCTCCACATAGATCGAATCCACATGGGCTCATTTCCCTTAAGTATGTGACCATGTAGGTTCACGTACACCTGGACACGACATGAGTCACCACTCCGACTCGATAGTTGGTAGCGGCCTCTAGCAAGAGGTGCAAATTCCCAAGCATCGTAAAGTCAGAAGATAAACCTTTCTTAATGTGACTTTTATCCAAGTCCCTTTGCCTCACGATATACCTTGTCAAGCTATAGGCGAGTAATTTCCATCTCTTTAATAACTTGACTCTCTCTTCTCGTTCCATGATATACGATTTACTGGATTAACACTTAGCCCAACTCCTTGGTTAACACTTAACCAAGTCGCGCATGGTTATGCTTCCGAATCATATCACACGAGAGGGCCTAGAGAATATCTCTCCATTATGGAGGCGCAAATCCCATGTTGGTAATCCATGTCACGCAGCTTGATTTACAACCAGCCCGAACTCTACCTTTATAACTACCCATTTACGGAACATTGTTTGATATAACCTAAGCTGGCGATCAACAACTCGGATCATGCGATCACCTTAGGTCGAAAGATTCCATTGCTTGAGACTACAAATGATAACATGCTCGTTGCATCTCAACTGTGGGCCAGTCTGACTCACTAAACTCTTTAGTAGATTCCGTATAAGTCGGAATAGCATCACCATGCCCATGATAGGTGGAACCTAGTCATGGGCCGACTTTCACATTGGTCTAAGTTGTGTGTCTAGCACAACCTCAACGACCAAGGACATCTAGTATAAACAACACGAATATATAGTTCCACAACAAAATCACATATTCAATGATATATATCCGATGTTCATACTAAGATAACTTAATAACTTTATGAATACATTGGGGAATATCATCAGACATGATTGCCTCTAGGGAATATTCCCAACAGTCTCCCACTTGCACTAGAGTCAATCATCCCGACAACCGACATGACATGTCTAGGCATCTAATGCATATGGCTCTTACGTGCGCATCATGCTTAGGCTGTGGAAGCGACTTTGTCAGCGGATCCACAACGTTTTCATCCGTGTGTACCTTGCATAACTTGATATCACCTTGATCCAAAAACTGGTGAATCAGGTGGTATCGCATGAGTATATGTTTGTTGTTCTGGTGTTGTCTAGATTCCTTGGCTTGTGCAATAGCACCATTATTGTCACAATTCATGTCTAACGGATGGGACGAGCCCTGAGCCACACCAAGATCCATCAGGAAGTTCCTGATCCAAATGACTTCCTTCGCCGCCTCCGAGGAGGCAATGTACTCATCCTCTCTTGTAGATATAGACACATTCTCTTGCTTGGAACTCTTCCAGCTCACAGCCCCTCCGTTTATTACAAACATGTATCCAGATTGCAAACGAGAATCATCTGAGTTAGTAAGATAACTCGCATCCATGTAACCCTGTACACTGAGTTCAACCTCACCTCCATAAACTAGGAACACATCCTTAGTCCTTCTCAAGTACTTAAGACTGTTCTTAACTGTTGCCCAGTGTATTTCTTTAGGGCCAGCCTGGTAACTATTCACAACACTAAGAGCATAGGAAACATCCGGCCTAGTACAAATAATGACATACATGATGGATCCGACTGCCGAAGCATATGGAATCGCACTCATCGGACTTCACTCATTAGTTGTCGAAGCACATTGAGTCTTGATAAGTTTTACACCATGGGACATCGGTAAGAACCCCTTCTTAGACAATTACATGCTAAACTTCTTCAACACTTTGTCTAAATATGTAATCTAACTCAATCCAATGAACCGCCTTGATCTATCTCTATAGATCTTGATTCCTAATATGTAAGTTGCCACACCCAAGTCCTTCATTGAGAAACTCCTTTCCAATGATTCCTTGGTTTCTTACAGCATTTGTACATTATTTCCAATCAGTAACATGTCATCCACATATAAGATCAAAAAGTTTATTTTGCTCCCACTAAACTTCTTGTATAAACAAGAATCATGATCACTCTTGATGAAACCAGACGATTTGATTACCTCATCAAAGCGAATGTTCCAACTCCGAGATGCTTGCTTCAACTCATAAATGGATTTCTAAAGTTTCCATACCTGGTCAGCATTAGCCAGATCGACAAAATCCTCGGGTTGTATCATATACACGTCCTCGGTTAATTTTCCATTAAGGAAAGCTATCTTGACATCCATCTGCCATATCTCATAGTCGAAATAGGCTGTTGTAGCTAACATGATCTGAACTAACTTAAGCATCGCTACGGGTGAGAAAGTCTCATTGTAGTCAACTCCTTGAACTTGTCGGAACCCCTTCGTGATAGATCGTGCTTTATAGACAGAAATATTTCCATCCACATCAGTTTTCTTCTTAAAGACCCATTTGCACTCGACAAGTCTTGCACTGTCTGGCAGATCAACCAAGTTCCAAACTTGATTTTCATCCATGGACTTTAACTCAGATCTCATGTCTCCAAGCCATGACTCAGAATTGGATCCCACCATTGCTTCCGAATAAGTTGTCGGCTCATCACTATCAAACAGTAATACATCACAAACACTTGGCAATCTAGCCGATCTTCGTAGTGTAGCTGCAGCTGTCGGCTCAACTACCACGATCGGCTCAACCTCCAAGGCTTTTTGCCGACTCGCCACTGGCTGGTTCCTCTCAAATTTCTTCAAGCTGCACCGTGCTCCCACTGATTCCCCGACTGAGAAACTCTTTCTCAAGTAAGACATCGTTCCGAGCGACAAACACTTTGCCCTCTTCTCGATTGTAGAAGTAGTAACCCAAGGTTTCCCTTGGATACCCCATGAAAATACACTTATTCGACTTGGATGTGAGCTTGTCCGACTAAAGTCACTTGACAAATGCTTCATAACCCCAAAACTTAAGAAAAGAAAAACTTGGCTTCTTGCCAGTTCACATCTCATGTGGTGTCTTCTCTACCGACTTTGATGGTACTTTGTTTAGTGTGAACGTTGTAGTTTCTAGACAATAACCCCAAAATGATAAAGGCAGATCTGTCTGACTCATCATTGATCGTACCATGTCCAATAAGGTTTGATTCCGCCTTTCCAACACACCGTTTCTCTGTAGCATTCCTCGCGGAATGATCTGGGGAACTATTCCACAACTCTTCAGATGGTCATCAAACTCATGGCTCATATACTTACCTCCCCAGTCCGACTAAAGAAAAATTATTTTCTTGCCGAGTTGATTTTGTACCTCATTCTAGAATTCCTTAAACTTTTCAAAGGCTTCCGACTTATGTTTCATCAAGTAGATATATCCATACCTACTCAAATCATCAATGAAGGTAATGAAGTATTCATAACCACCTCTGGTCGTCATGCTCATAGGGCCACATACATCACTATGTACAAGTCCCAATAAGTCAGACGCCCTTTCACAACTCTTTGCAAAAGGTGTCTTGGTCATTTTGCCGAGTAAGAATGATTCGCATGTCTCGAAAGACTCAAAGTCGAATGAAGTTAGGAGTCCATAATCATGGAGTTTCTTCATGTGTTTCCAACTTATATGACCAAGCTGACAGTGCCAAAAGTAAGTCATATTCAGATCATTTGGTTTCAACCTTTTCACATTTATGTTATAAACCGATTCACCATCAAGATTCAAAAAAATAACCTGTCCTGAACGGGTGCAAAGCTGTGAAACATATCATTCAAGTATAAAGAACAATCATTATTCTTAATATTCGACAGATAGCCTTGTCTCATCAAACATGAGGCGGAAATAATGTTTTGACTAAGCACTAGAACATAATAATAATTATTTAGCTCCATTAAGAATCCCGAAGGTAAATGAAGTTACATCATGCCGACTTCCAACGCAGTGACTCTCGCTTTGTTGCTGACTCGAATGTCAACCTTGCACCTTGCCATGCTCCTAGTTCTACCAGTCCCTACAACGAGTTGCGGATGTGAATTAGTGATCCGGTATCATATACCCAAGAACTATTAGGTGTATCGGCAAGATAAATGCCTATAACATTACATACAAGCATACCTGAGTTGCAAGTTACACCTCCACTCTTAGCTTTGTCAGCCAAATATTTGTTGCAATTCCTCTTCTAGTGGCCATCCGTCTTGAAGGAAATATGCCATAGAGGCAATCATAGAGATGATTGTATTTCATGTGTATCCATGAGTTTTTATAATGTTCCTTGAATATCCATATACGAGGCAACTTGTATTGATTGGCAATTATGTGAATTGTTTGTGAAACTCTTTACTTGTATGGTTATCTAATAATTGTCCCTAGTCGGAGTTCATGTGAGGACACACGTGAATATTATACTAGCACATCGATTGGTTGATGACTATGTTTCGCAAGTCATAGACATGGAGATGTCAAACCAATGATGTGGACACATGTTATCAACATGGGGTTGGACTGACCCAACTTGAGACTAGCAATAATACTTGCAGGTCTCTCTACACATCGTGTACGTTTTGTCCTTAGACCTGAGATTGTCGCATGTACTTGAGATGTGGATCGACCTACTTTGGGGTTATCAAACACTACTCCGTAACCGGGTAGTTATAAAGGTAGCTTTCGGGTTTGTCCTGATACATGCTGCAAGGCATCGGTCAATCAAGATGGGATTTGCCCCTTTCTACTTGAGAGAGATATCTCTGGGCCCCTCGAGTGATTGGATCCAAAAATGCATGGTCGTGCTACATATGGTTAAGAGTTAACCTAGTGAAGGGATTCCGAATCACAGTATCGAGAAAGAGAGGTCAGCTTGGAGCTAGACCAAATATCATGAGGCAAAGGGAAAGACATGTACTCAACCTTGTGATGGTTCGTCCGAATGATCTTTATATGCGTTTAGGAGTTGGCACGTCTTGTTAGAGGCCGCTACCAACTATTGACAGAGTAAGTGTACTCGTGTCATGTCTATATGTGTATGAACCTATAGGGTCACACACTTTAGGGGCTGGAAGCCTAATGAGGATTGGATCCGAATTAGACCAGGCTTAGGCTGCTAATGGGCTGCTAATATAGAAGCCCACCAAGGATGCCTATATAAGAGAGAGTGAGGCGAGCTGAATAGGGTTGAGCATTCCACCCAGCCGCCACTCCTCTTCCTCCTGTGTTGCACGTGAAAACCTAGCAGTCTGGCATGTGACGGCTTCCACTCCGGACATGTGGATACCTCGGAGGTGCTGCATCTGTAGCACTTGGACGAGCCGCGAAAAGGGGAGCTGCTCGTGGGACAAGGGCAAGGAGGAGACGTAGAACATCTACACTGCCGCGACGTGCTTCATCGAGTTCCGCACCTCCGCGTCTAGCGGTAATCCCGTGATCTATGACTATAGTATTCCTGGTTTACGCGGTTGAAATTTTTGATTTTACGCTAGTGTAGCCTACTCGTTACCCTACAGTGGTATCAGAGCCGATGTTGTTCCGTCATAGGTTCAAAAAGTTTGCATATGGTGATATGTAGATTGATATGAATTATGTGATCGTTTGTATGGCGGTGGTTCTGGATTGATCTATGATCTTACCTTCCGTGATCGTGATTCTAAGGTCGTCGAACGACATACCCCTACCGGTCGGTTTCCGCCATCGGGGTAGACAGTGACACATAAATCCTTTTGAATCACGCGAAGATCAATATGATTGATCGAATCGGGAATTAGATCTGAATCGACGTACCGTGATCAAAGGAGTTTGGTCGAATCGGAACTATGGTCGGTTTATGGTAAATTTGATTTGCCGATCAAAATCCTTAAAGAAAATTGTATAGATTTGATCTCTCATTTTTCACGAGGAGCGCTGCCCCTTCGAACCCCGCAGGGGGAGATACCGCGAGGGGCGCTGCCCCTTCGAACCCCGCAGGGGGAGACCCCCTAGACCCCCCTTAATCATAGCCCCCTTTGGTATCACGTTAAGGTTCATAGGTGCTACAATTTCACATGATCCGGTAGAATGCGATTCTATGCACAACTTGTTTTTGCAGGATGTATGTGATCAGTATGGCCTAAAAATATATGTGATGCATGTATGTATTTTTCATGACCTGTGTGTCGTGAGTAGGGAAACACGGCTGGAGCCATATGTGTTGTCAATTATTGTAATGGCCTGCGTGCCAACTTGTGATGATCCCAATACCATATAATTTTGATTACTAGCTGTTAGGAGTAATAGCTTGTATTAGTTCTTGGAGAACTCATCACTTGGAGGATGGCTCGCATAGAGCATGAAGATGGAGATCATCATGGTGGACAGGTTCTATGGCGATGGAGATCACCATGAGAAAAATGGGCCATACTGTATCACATCTATGTGAATACTATTCTTATACGTTTTACTACTATGCATGCTTAGATGATAGAAGTAGAACGATCCCTCACAAAGTTTAAGTTAAACCATGCCCTCCCAACCAAACCTTGCACCATCATATGCCATGTACAATCGTTGGTGGGTCTATGAAATTAGGGTGCCGCGGTTTTCCTTGGCTGGATGGGTTTGTATCGGATACCTACACGCATAAGGGTTGGTGATCTTAACAAGGTCATCTTAACAGTTAAGGACCTTGGGGCATAAAGGTTGGGCGCCTAGTTTTGACATAGAGATGTCACCCAACAACAAGAGTCATATGTGATATGATTAGCAAAGGTTGCTTACCAATTTACCTTGTCTTCTAGCAGTGATGTTAAAGCTCACTAGTCGACTTGTTAATTGTGGATCTTGAATCACTTAGTATCAATGGAGGGATGTTGATTTAAGTGGGAGTATATGCTATTAAATTGTTTAATATGTTTTACTCTTTCATGGTTACATGGCTTAGTATTTTGCATTTTTGTTGTAGATCAATGGCACCGAACAATTCATCACCTTTTGCTTTGCGTTCTATTCTTGAAAAAGGATAAACTAAATGGAACAAACTATTCGGACTGGGTCCGTAACCTAAGAATTGTTCTCAGGGCTGAGAAAAAGGAAACTGTTCTGGATACCCCAATCCCGGATGAACCTACTGATAATACAACTGCTGCCCTTAGGAATGCCTACAAGAAAGCATGTGATGAATCTCTTGAGGTTAGTTGTCTTATGCTTGCATGCATGGAACCTGATCTTCAAAAGCAGTTTGAGGATCAGGAAGCATACGATATGATCGTTGCGCTTAAGGACATGTTCCAGACTCATGCTAGGACTGAGAGGTACAATGTCGCTAAGTCCTTTGTGGAATGCAAGCTGGCAGAGGGAGCAGTTGTAGGCCCCCATGTGATCAAAATGGTTGGTTAGAGTCAGACTTTGGAAAAGCTTGGTTTTCCATTAGGCCAAGAGTTGGCCACTGATTTCATTTTGGCATCTCTTCCATCTAGCTATGGGCATTTCATTTCGAACTACCATATGCATGGGGTGGAGAGGGGCCTTAATGAATTATGTGGGATGCTGAAAATAGCAGAATGTGACATTAAGAAGTGTGCAGGGCATAGCCATGTGATGGTTGTGCAGAACAAGCCTAGCTTCAAGAAAAGGGCACTTCTTGGCAGAAGAAGAATGGCAAGGCTAAGGATACGATCCCCAAGCCAAACCCTGCACCCAAGCAAAAGGCTGGACCTACAGGAGACACTGAGTGTTTCTTTTGTCATGAATATGGCCACTGGAAGAGAAACTGCAGCAAGTACCAGGCTTCTTTGAAGAAGGGTGGAAGTAAGAGTACATCCCACTCAGGTACGCTTGTTGTAAATGTTGTGGACATTTTTCTCGCAGATTCTTATGTTAACTCTTGGGTATTTGATACCAGATCGGTTGCTCATATTTGCAATTTGATGCAGTGGCTAATAAGGACTAGAGAAGTGCAGAAAGGCGAAGTGGATTTTCGCGTCGGAAATAAAGCAAGGGTTGCTACATTGTTCGTCGGCGTCATGCAACTTCACCTTCCGTCGGGATTTATCATGGAATTGAATAATTGTTATTACATTCCTAGTATGGGTCAAAACATTTTATCACCTTCATGTTTGATGAGGGATGGTTATTCATTCGCGAGTACAAACAATGGTTGTGTAATCTCTAAGAATGCTATGTTTGTGGCTGATGCTCCCATTGTAAATGGGTTATTTATTTTAAATCTTGATAATGCATGTGTTTACAATGTTAGTGATAAAAGACTTCGGCCAAATGATTTGAGTCCTACCTATTTATGGCATTGTTGTTTGGGGCATATAAGTGAAAAGCGCATGAAGAAGCTCCATGGTGATGGTCTTCTAACTTCGTTTGATTTTGAATCATACGAGACATGTCAAGCTTGTTTACTTGGAAAGATGACCAAGACGCCTTTTACCGGGTTTCCCGAGAGAGCGACAAACTTGTTGGAACTCATACATACTGATGTATGTGGACCAATGAGGACGACAGCCAGAGGAGGATATCACTACTTCATTACTTTCACTGATGATTTTAGTAGATATGGCTATGTCTACTTGATGAAGCATTAGTCTGAAACTTTTGAAAAGTTCAAAGAGTTTCAGAATGAGGTAGAGAATCAACATGGCAATAAAATAAAGGCCTTGCGATCTGATCGTGGAGGTGAATATTTGAGTCACGAGTTTAGCAATCATCTTAAGAGTTGCGGAATTGTTCCACAGCTCACGCCGCCCGGGACGCCTCAAAGAAACGGGGTCTCTGAACGGCGTAATCGAACTTTGTTGGACATGGTTCGATCGATGATGAGCCAGTCGGATTTACCATTATCATTTTGGGGTTACGCGCTAGAAACAGCAGCTTTCACACTAAACAGGGTACCGTCTAAATCCGTAGTTAAGACATCATATGAGATGTGGACTGGAAAGAATCCCAGTTTGTCTTTTCTAAAGATTTGGGGATGTGATGCATTTGTCAAGCGACTTCAGTCGGACAAGCTAACACCCAAATCGGATAAGTGCATTTTTGTGGGATACCCAAGGGAAACCTTAGGTATTACTTCAACCGAGAAGAGGGCAAAGTGTTTATCGCTCGTAGCGGTGTTTTCCTAGAGAAAGAGTTTCTCACAAAGGGAACGAGTGGAAGGTCGGTGCGACTTAAAGAAGTGATACATTGTAAATATATCTATAATTTTTGATGTTCCATGCTTGGTTTTTATCCACTTTCTTGTGTTTTGTTCCAACTTTGGAGTACTTTTCATATGATTTCTTGGACTAACCTATTAACAAGATCCACAGTGCCAGCTGTCTGTTTTCTGCTGTTTTTGGTTCCAGGAAAGTCAGAAAATGAATATTCTCGGAATTGGATGGGACAAAAGCCAAAGTGCCTATTTTTCCGGAAGGGATCAAGTGTCAGAATACGAGACGGAGAGGGGCCAGAGGGCGGCCACACCACCTGGCCACGCGGCCAGGCCTGGCATGCGCCAGGGGGTGGTGTGGCCAGCCCAGGCACCCCCTCGGCCTCCCCTTCCGCCTATAAGTTGCCCTCGGGACAAAAACCCTAAGGGCCCGATCAAAAATCCACGAAAGAGTCTGTAGCCGCCGTCATCTCCATCCCTAGATCGGGAGGGATCTAAAGTTCTTCCCAGCACCCTGCCGGAGAGGGGAATTCACCATGGAGGCCTTCTTCATCACCATGCAAGCCTCCGCTGTGATGCGTGAGTAGTTCATCCTTCGACTACGGATCCATGTAGTAGCTAGATGGCTGGTTTCTCCTCCTTTGTGCTTTCATGTTTAGATCTTGTGAGCTCCGTTCATGATCAAGATCATCTATTTGTAATTCATACATGTTGTGTTTGCGGGGATCCGATGGATATTGAGATGCTATTTCAGATTGATTATTGATTCTATCATGTCTTTGTTATTTGAGATCTTGCATGCTTTCCGTTGTTAGTAGCTATCTTGGCCAAGTAGATGCTAGCAACTCCAAGAGTTAGTATTTATGCTCGATAGTGGGTTCATGCCTCTGGTAATCTGGGGAAGTGACAGAAATCTCTAAGGTACTAGATGTGTTGTTGCTACTAGGGAGAAAACAACAATCCTTTGTTCATAGAACAATCGTATTGTTTACTTTACACGTAGTTCGTAAAGAAATAATCTGTTGCTTGCAACTTAATTCTGGAGGGGGGTCGGATGATAACCTGAAGGTGGATTATTAGTCATAGATGCAGTTGGATGGCGGTCTATGTATTATGTTGTAATGCCCAATCAAGTCTCAGAGGAGTCAAGATGATTAGTATATGCATGTATTGCTTTCTCGGTGTTTGTTAATTGCCTCGCTGTAATTTGTTCACCCAGCATGTTATCTATCTAAGGAGAGCCACCTCTAGTGAACTATGGATCCCGGTCCTTTTCTTTACATACAATCTATAAACTGTTTCTGCTTTGTGTTTACTTTCTGCAAACTTTTACTTATTTCCATTCGATACGTTTAATCCTTTGTTTTCCACAAAACACGGTGAGATTGACAACCTCATCGCAAGTTAGGGACAAAGTTCTGTGGTTGTGTTGTGCAGGTCTCCACGTTGCTACTAGCACCGGTAGTGCACCCTGCCAAAGCTCAGCTAGTAACACCTTTGGGGTGTTTCCTTGCTCCTACTAGTTCGATTAAACCTTGGTTTCATAACTGAGGGAAACTTGCTGTTGTGCTCATCATACCTTCCTCTTGGGGTTCCCAACGAGCTCTACATCAACATCGCTATCAAGCATTTTTCTGGGCGCCGTGCATGGAGCCATCAAGCATTTTTCTGGCGCCGTTGCCGGGGAGTCAAGGACATCTTCACAAGGGGAGTCCCTCATAACCAATCTCTTTACTTTGTTGTTTTTGTTTGCTTAGTTTTCTTTTTGCTTTGTTTGCTTGATTTGTTCTTCAAAAACACAAAAAAAAATTAGTTTTACTTGTTTGCTTTCTTATTTGAAAACCCAAAAAAATGACTACTCTTGAAAACACTAAGTTGTGTGACTTCACTAGCACCAACAACAATGATTTTATGAGCACACCTATTGCTCCACCTGTGGCTGAAAATACTTTCTTTGAGATAAAACCTGCTTTGCTCAATCTTGTTATGAGAGAACAATTTTTTGGTATTGGTAATGAAGATGTTGCTTCCCATCTTAATAACTTTGTTGAACTTTGTGAGATGAAAAAGCATAGGGATATGGATGGTGATATTATTAAGCTGAAATTGTTTCCTTTCTCTTTGAGAGGAAAAGCTAAAGAATGGTTGAATTCCTTAACTAGGAATAGTATTGATTCTTGGACTAAGTGCAAAGATGCTTTCATTGGAAAATACTATCCTCCTGCTAAGATTATATCCATGAGAAGTGAAATAATGAAGTTTAAACAACTTGACAATGAGCATGTTGCTCAAGCTTGGGAAAGAATGAAATCTTTGGTAAAGAATTGTCCCACTCATGGACTGACTGTTTAGATGATCATCCAAACTTTTTATGCAGGATTGAACTATTTTTCAAGGAACCTATTGGATTCAGCTGCTGGAGGTACCTTTATGACCATCACTTTGGGTGCTGCAACAAAACTATTGGACAATATGATGGTTAATTATTCTGAATGGCATACTGAGAGAGCTCCACAAGGTAAGAAGGTAAATTCTGTTGAGGAAACCTCCTCCTTGAGTGATAAGATTGATATTATTATGTCTATGCTTGTTAATGGCAAAGCCCATATCGATCCAAATAATGTTCCTTTAGCCTTTTTGGTTGCTCAAGAAGAGCAAGTTGATGTGAACTTCATAAGAAATAACAACTTTAGCAACATTGCTTATGGTAATAATGCTTATAGGAACAATTTTGGTAACAACAATTATAAGCCATATCCTCCCAACAATGGTAATGCTTATGGAAATTCTTACAACAGTAATAAGAGTGCTCCCTCTGAACTTGAAGTTATGCTTAAAGAGTTTATTAGTAAACAAACTGCTTTCAACAAAACTATTGAGGAAAAACTCTCTAATGCTGAAACAAATATAGCATCTTTGGATGAAGCTCAATCTTCTTTGAATAAAATGGCTGCTAAACCTGAAACTAATGATAATCCCTTTGCAGGTACTAATGCCATACAAGTAAGAATTGATGAAAATGTTAGACTATTAGCTGAATTACATGCTAAGTGGGAAAGAGAAGATGAAATTGCTGGAAATATTAGTGTTTCTACTATTACCACCACTAGTGTTGAGGCTAGTAATAGTTCTACTACTCTAGATGATAAATTTGATTTTGATCTTGATGGTTGCAATATCTCTGAAGTTATTAAGTTCCTACAAAAGCTTGCTAAAAGTCCTAATGCTAGTGCTATGAACATGGCCTTTACAAAACACATTACTGATGCTCTCATAAAGATTAAAGAAGAAAAGATGAAACATAAAGCTTCTATTCCTATAAAGCAAGAAGATGGTTGGAAACCCATCATTAATATGAAAGTGAATGACTTTGATTTCAAAGCTTTGTGTGATCTTGATAGTAGTGTTTCCATTATGCCTAGAAGGATTTATGATATGCTTGATTTGCCTCCTCTTGAAGATTGTTATTTGAATGTCCCACTTGATGATAATGCTAAAAATAAACTCATGGGGAGTCTCAATGATGTTCTTATCATGGTTAATGATTCCTATGTCCCCGTTGATTTCTATGTTTTGGATGTTGAATACAATGCTTCTTGTCCTATTACTTTGGGAAGACCTTTTCTTAGAACTGTTGGTGCCATCATTGATATGAAAGAAGGTACCATTAAATATCAACTCCCAATCAAGAAAGGTATAGAACACTTACCTAAAAAGAGAGAAAAGATTTCTTTTGCTTCTCCTATGAAAACAAAATTTGGTCTTAATGCTTCTTCATTTGAGAACACTTGATTCTTTCTTTGCTTCTTATGCCTAACTTAAAGGCGTTAAAGAAAAGTACTTGTTGGGAGATAACCCAAGAGTTTTAGTTGAGTCTTGGAAGTTATTACCTCTGTAATAACCTCTCCTTATCCTTTTTATTTGCTTTTTGTGCCAAGAGTAACCTCTAATGAGAGTGAAGTAAAGATTAGGAAAGTTGCTGTCCCGAAACAGATTTCTATGCTTCACCGTAAAAATTCCTGAGAGCGCCCTATATGTCGGATTGAGCTGTAATTGTTTGTGCTTATGCCCCAAGTTGTTATCTAACTTTCGTTAGTTCAACACTTTTCATTTGAGCAACAGAAGGTCTTCGAAAAAATTCGTCTTTACCTGCCGGTCTGTTTTGACAGATTTCTGCCATTTTCTGCATTTGCTTCTTGTTAGTTCCTTCTTGAGTTCCTTTGGGGAATTGAGCTTTTTGAAGAAAGTGCTACAGTAGCTAATGTTCTAATGGAATTTTATTTGGTGTTAGAACTGAACCTTGAGACTTATTTATCTTAAGTGCACTAATGTTACTAATGAGATTGTGTGAAGTTTTGTATGAAAGAAAATTTCCAGGTGTATGGAAGGAATGAGTAATGAGGTGAAGGATGGACTAAAGCTCAAGCTTGGGGATGCCACGCGTGTCACCCCAAGAAATATCCAAGAAGTACAAGCGTCAAAGCTTGGGGATGCCCAAGGCATCCCCTTCTTCATCAATAAAAATTCCAGGTTTCTTCCAAACGCTTCATTTTTATTGTTTCATGCACAGTTGTGTTTTTCTTAGAGCGTCTTCTTTTGCGTTTTTGTTTTGGTTTTTAGTTTGCTTGGTTTGCTTAGTTTTCTGAATAAATTGGTTGGACCCCCTCTTTCATACATTGGTTTGCAAATAGTTTGGTTTGGTTTGGAAAAGAGTAGGAAAGCTCATGCTTATGTGGTAAAAAGAGTTTGTTTTTTACTGTGGCTATGCTTTGTCATGCCATGCTTGATATTGTTTTGGCTTTATGCTTAGTATTCTTTGCTGTAGCATGACTTGTTATAAATAATTGAGATTGCTTAATGTGCCTTGGATGAATCATGCGTTGTTTTAGCATATTAAAGCATAGTATAGTGGTATTCTCCTTTGATGCTTTATTTGTGTTGACTTGGCACATGCTCACACCATGTTATGACTATCTCAAGTCACCATATCCTTTATGATCCTTTAGTTTTCAACTTGTAGTATCACTTTATGCTTTGATCAATGATGTTTTGTTGCTCTGCATGATTATGGCCATTATTGCTCTCTTAGTTTGTCGCTCCCAGTCTTTTGCTAGCCTCCACAACAAAGTATGAGTTCCACTCATGCATCCAACTCCCTAAACCAAGTTTTTCCAAAGAGTCCACCATACCTACCTATTAGCTTATGCTATTCCAAGTATATTCATACTTTTGTTTACCTTCCACTTGTTATGAAAAAACTAGTGATTAAAGCTCTCACGAACTTGATGGCACACTTTACTTTATTGCCTCTAATAAACTTGAACCATTGGGTCCTTCTTTGTTGCGTATATGCTTGCGCTTTATAAGTTGAAATTAGCAGAACCATGTTTCATGGGGAACGCTTTCAACATTGCACTTGTACTTTGTACCCCGTTGATATCATGTTCTTTTGCTTACGGATCCCGGCGGTGTGAAATAAAAGTGGAACTTGTAAGATCATGGAGTTTGTATGTGTGTTAGAGAAACGCCTGGGCCGCTAGCCTAAGCCATGCCTAATCATGGTGGAAACTTGCAGCATCACCATAATGAGCACTCTATGAAGCATCCTCAATAAAAACCTATGCAAATAGCAAATAAAAAGATCACTGAAATGCTCATTGTCTGCTTGCCTTGTCATTTTGATTATGGGAAAGCTCCTGTATCATGTGCAAGGGGTACCCCGTTGGCGGTTCTTAATGATACACATATACTTACAATGACAAGAGCTTACTCGTGACTGAAGTTGAGTAGCATGAGGATCGGTCTTCGTAAGTAAGGGGCATAAGATTTCGGTTTATAACTTGTCAAGCATATCCTCTTAGTTGTGTCACTTTAACCTTAATCACCTTAAAGATGCTTATGATAGGGGCAATGAGAGCTGAAAGCTATAAGTACCATAATTTTTGGAAGCTCTTTATGAGACTTGAATCCCTACTTTCTTTTACAAAAGGATTTTCTTCCACCGTTATATTGAGTCTCCACCTTATATCTTTATGCACCTACTTTGAGAGCATAGTGGCCATTCTTAGTTCTATGTGCATTGTCCCAAGACTAGTTGATTGATGCATAACTTTTTATTGCTTGTTTTAAACTATTGTACCTAGTCACTCTTATGAACTTTGAAGGTGTCCTATGCATTTTATATTTGCTACTCTATTGAGGGACAAGCTGAATACTATTATGCCATGCTTTCTTTATGTGAAACAAACAAACGTCTTGCAAAGCATTATTATTCATGAATCTTTTGTTTGTGCCTTTTTATGTTGCATCATAGTTTCTTTGCCTATTGCTAGAACTTTGTATTTCATGTTATGATTGAAGTACTATGATCCTAGCTTTGAGTTTTGCAAATACTTTGATCAAGTCTTTGATGGTGCATGTCACCTCAAAACTTATTTCTTTTTATCACTTACCTACTCGAGGACGAGCAGGAGTTAAGCTTGGGGATGTTGATACATTGTAAATGTATCTATAATTTTTGATGTTCCATGCTTGGTTTTTATCCACTTTCTTGTGTTTTGTTCCAACTTTGGAGTACTTTTCATATGATTTCTTGGACTAACCTATTAACAAGATCCACAGTGCCAGCTGTCTGTTTTCTGCTGTTTTTGGTTCCAGGAAAGTCAGAAAATGAATATTCTCGGAATTGGATGGGACAAAAGCCAAAGTGCCTATTTTTCCGGAAGGGATCAAGTGTCAGAATACGAGACGGAGAGGGGCCAGAGGGCGGCCACACCACCTGGCCACGCGGCCAGGCCTGGCATGCGCCAGGGGGTGGTGTGGCCAGCCCAGGCACCCCCTCGGCCTCCCCTTCCGCCTATAAGTTGCCCTCGGGACAAAAACCCTAAGGGCCCGATCAAAAATCCACGAAAGAGTCTGTAGCCGCCGTCATCTCCATCCCTAGATCGGGAGGGATCTAAAGTTCTTCCCAGCACCCTGCCGGAGAGGGGAATTCACCATGGAGGCCTTCTTCATCACCATGCAAGCCTCCGCTGTGATGCGTGAGTAGTTCATCCTTCGACTACGGATCCATGTAGTAGCTAGATGGCTGGTTTCTCCTCCTTTGTGCTTTCATTTTTAGATCTTGTGAGCTCCGTTCATGATCAAGATCATCTATTTGTAATTCATACATGTTGTGTTTGCGGGGATCCGATGGATATTGAGATGCTATTTCAGATTGATTATTGATTCTATCATGTCTTTGTTATTTGAGATCTTGCATGCTTTCCGTTGTTAGTAGCTATCTTGGCCAAGTAGATGCTAGCAACTCCAAGAGTTAGTATTTATGCTCGATAGTGGGTTCATGCCTCTGGTAATCTGGGGAAGTGACAGAAATCTCTAAGGTACTAGATGTGTTGTTGCTACTAGGGAGAAAACAACAATACTTTGTTCATAGAACAATCGTATTGTTTACTTTACATGCAGTTCATAAAGCAATAATCTGTTGCTTGCAACTTAATACTGGAGGGGGTTCGGATGATAGCCTGAAGGTGGATTATTAGTCATAGATGCAGTTGGATGGCGGTCTATGTATTATGTTGTAATGCCCAATCAAGTCTCAGAGGAGTCAAGATGATTAGTATATGCATGTATTGCTTTCTCGGTGTTTGTTAATTGCCCCGCTGTAATTTGTTCACCCAGCATGTTATCTATCTAAGGAGAGCCACCTCTAGTGAACTATGGATCCCGGTCCTTTTATTTACATACAATCTATAAACTATTTCTGCTTTGTGTTTACTTTCTGCAAACTTTTACTTCTTTCCATTCAATACGTTTAATCCTTTGTTTTCCGCAAAACACGGTGAGATTGACAACCTCATCGCAAGTTGGGGACAAAGTTCTGTGGTTGTGTTGTGCAGGTCTCCACGTTGCTACTAGCACCGGTAGTGTGCCCTGCCAAAGCTCAGCTAGTAACACCTTTGGGGTGTTTCCTTGCTCCTACTGGTTCGATTAAACCTTGGTTTCATAACTGAGGGAAACTTGCTGCCGTGCTCATCATACCTTCCTCTTGGGGTTCCCAACGAGCTCTACATCAACACCGCCATCAAGCATTTTTCTGGGCGCCATGCATTGATCGATCAAGAAGTTCAAGATGAGCCAGTTGGGGATGCTTCTACGAGTGACGCTATTGTAGCAGAACAAGTTGAGGAACCTGTGGCAATAGAAGCACCACAGCCACGAAGGTCGGCGAGGCTCCACGAAGCGCGAGAGTTATTATTATTAGACAATGATGAGCCTGTGACCTATGCAGAAGCGATGGTGGACCCAGACTCTGAGAAATGGCTGATTGCCATGATATCCGAGATAGAGTCCATGGGAGACAATCAAGTTTGGAACTTGGTTGACATGCCTGATGGTTTTAAAGCCATCGAGTGCAAGTGGATCTATAAGAAGAAGATTGATATGGATGCAAATGTTCATATCCATAAAGCTCGACTTATTGCAAAAGGTTTTCGACAAGTTCAAGGAGTTGACTACGACGAGACTTTCTCGCCCATAGCGATGCTTAAATCTATACGGATCATTCTAGCCATTGCTGCATATTTCGATTATGAGATATGGCAGATGGACGTCAAGACGGCTTTCTTAAATGGAATCCTTACTAAGGACGTGTATATGATGCAGCCCGAAGGTTTTGTCGATCCAAACAATGCTGGAAAGTGCAAACTTCAAAAGTCTATTTATGGGCTGAAGCAAGCATCTCGGAGTTGGAACATTCGACTTGATGAAGTTGTAAAGGAGTTTGGCTTCACCAAAAACAAACAAGAACCTTGTGTGTATAAGAAAGAAAATGGGAAATCACTTGTGTTTCTAATCTTATATGTGGATGACATATTACTGATTGGAAATTACATTCCTATGCTTGAGTCTGTTAAGACCTCATTGAAAAATAGTTTTTCTATGAAGGACTTGGGAGAAGCGGCATATATTTTGGGCATCAAGATCTATAGAGATAGATCAAGGAGGCTAATTGGATTAAGCCAGAGTATGTACATTCACAAAGTGTTGAAACGGTTCAGCATGGAAGAGGCTAAGAAGGGGTTCTTGCCCATGTCTCATGGCATTAAACTTAGCAAGACTCAGTGTCCTTCGACCACTGATGAGCGAGAGCGCATGAGTAGGGTTCCATATGCTTTGGCTATTGGATCCATCATGTATGCGATGACATGTACTCGCCCAGATGTTTGCTATGCTCTAAGTGTTACGAGCAGATACCAGGCTGATCCAGGTGAGAGTCACTAGACAACGGTAAAGAATATCCTTAAGTACTTGAGAAGGACTAAGGATATGTTCCTAGTTTATGGAGGTGAGGTTGAACTCAGTGTAAAGGGCTACACAAATGCGAGTTACCTTAACGACTTAGATGACTCGAAATCGCAATCAGGTTATATGTTTGTCATGAATGGTGGTGCTGTGAGCTGGAAAAGTTCCAAGCAAGATACAGTGGACTCCTCTTCAACAGAAGCTGAATATATTGCTGCCTCGGAGGCTGCAAAGGAAGTTGTTTGGATTAGGAATTTCCTGATCGCTCTTGGTGTGGTTCAGGGCTCGTCCAATCCCTTGGACGTTTATTGTGACAACAATGGTGCTATTGCACAAGCCAAGGAACCTAGACAGCACCAGAAGAACAAACATATTCGCATGCGTTACCATCTGATTCGTGAGTTCATTGATGATGGTAGTGTCATGTTATGCAAAGTACATACGGACTCAAATGTTGCTGATCCCTTGACTAAGCCACTCCCGCAGCCTGCGCATGAAGCGCACACAAGAGCAATAGGTATTAGATACTATCTAAATTGACTCTAGTGCAAGTGGGAGACTGAAGGAAATATGCCCTAGAGGCAATCATAGAGATGATTGTATTTCATGTGTATCCATGAGTTTTTATAATGTTCCTTGAATATCCATATACCAGGCTACTTGTATTGATTGGCAATTATGTGAATTGTTTGTGAAACTCTTTACTTGTATGGTTATCTAATAATTGTCTCTAGTCGGAGTTCATGTGAGGACACACGTGAATATTAGACTAGCACATCGATTAGTTGATGAATATGTTTCGCAAGTCATAGACATGGAGATGTCAAACCAATGATGTGGACACATGTTATGAACATGGGGTTGGACTGACCCAACTTGAGACTAGCAATAATACTTGCAGGTCTCTCTACACATCGTGTACGTTTTGTCCTTAGACCTGAGATTGTCGCATGTACTTGAGATGTGGATCGACTTACTTTGGGGCTATCAAACACTACTCCGTAACCGGATAGTTATAAAGGTAGCTTTCGGGTTTGTCCTGATACATGCTGCAAGACATCGGTCAATCAAGATGGGATTTGCCCCTCTCTACTTTAGAGAGATATCTCTGGGCCCCTCGAGTGATCGGATCCAGAAATGCATGGTCGTGCTACATATGGTTAAGAGTTAACCTAGTAAAGGGATTCTGAATCATAGTATCGAGAAAGAGAGGTCAGCTTGGAGCTAGACCAAATATCGTGAGGCAAAGGAAAAGACATGTACTCAACCTTGTGATGGTTCGTCCGAATGATCTTTATATGCGTTTAGGAGTTGGCACGTCTAGCTAGAGGCCGCTACCAACTATTGACAGAGTAAGTGTACTCATGTCATGTCTATATGTGTATGAACCTATAGGGTCACACACTTTAGGGGCTGGGAGCCTAATGAGGATTGGATCCAAATTAGACCAGGCTTAGGCTGCTAATGGGCTGCTAATATAGAAGCCCACCAAGGATGCCTATATAAGAGAGAGTGAGGTGAGATGAATAGGGTTGAGCATTCCACCCAGCCGTCACTCATCTTCCGCCTGTGTTGCACGTGCAAACCTAGCAGCCTGGCGTGTGACGGCTTCCACTCTGGACATGTGGATACCTCAGAGGTGCTGCATATGTAGCACTTGGACGAGTCGTGCAAAGGGGAGCTGCTCGTGGGACGAGGGCAAGGAGGAGACGTAGAACATCTACACTGCCGCGACGTGCTTCATCGAGTTCCGCACCTGCGCGTCTAGAGGTAATCCCGTGATCTATGACTATAGTATTCCTGGTTGACGCGGTAGAAAATTTTGATTTTACGCTAGTGTAGCCTACACGTCTTGCAATAGAAGCAAGTAGATCCAGCTGAAGGAGATGACTTAGTCCCCGAGGAAACGCTTGGGATTGAATCCTGAGCATTACCTCCTGACTTAGCCTTCTTCTTCTTAGTCCAAGAACTCTTCTTGAACTTAGAATTATTATGTACCATCAACACTTGACTGGCACCCTTCTTAAGATCATCGTCTGGCTGCTTGAGCATCCCATGTAATTTAGTGAGCTTCTTATCCATACCATGCATGTGGCAGTTCGAGATGAACTGGCCATATGAACTAGGAAGAGAGTTCAAAATTATGTTCGTAGTGAACTCTTCGCTAATGGGGTAGCCCAGCCTCTCTAGAGACTTCACGTAACCAACCATCTTGATCACATGCGGACTTGGTGGATCGCCATCCTTAAGCTTACAACTCATCAAATCTTGAGAGACTTGATACCTCTCGGTCTTTGCCTGAGCCTAGAACATACTTTTGAGACTTTCGATCATATCGTAGACCACAACATTCTCGAACTACTACCGCAAGTCCGGTTCCATGTGAGCAAGCATAAGACCCAGCTAATTTCTGTGGACTCATCACAAGTCCTACAATAGGCAATGGTTGCAGCGACACTCGCATTCTCATTCGGCTCATCTGGAAGCGGGTTATCTAGAACATGGTCCCTCTTTTCTTGTTTGAGAACAATTCTTAGATTACGATACCAGTTAGTGAAATTAGTTCCATTAAGCTTATCTTTCTCTAGGATCGTTCTTAACGTAAAACTAGATATTTGAGGGAGAATGCTGCTAGGTGCCATTGATCCACAATAGAAAATATGCAAAACTCTTAAGACATGTATCCATAAAAGAGCAAGCATATTAAACATTTTAATACTTAAGCTCCCACTAGAACCAACACCCCTCGAGTGGTTACTTAGTGATTCAGGATCCTAATAATCAACCCGACCAGTGAGCTTTAGCATCACCGCTAGCCGTCAAGTGATCTAGGTAGGCAACTCCTTGCCAATCGCATCTCATGTGACTCTTGTTGGCCGGGTGGCATGACATGACCAGCTCCTGACTGACCTCTCCCCGAGTCCCACAACCGTTGTGTTAGACCCATCTAGATTACCGAGTGCTTTCGTTGTAAGAGTCATACTCGAACCCACCTAGTCGAAAAGAATTGATAGCACCTAAATTTTATGAGCCCACTACCAAAAATGTCTGACTTGTGATGGTGCAACACTGGTGGGGATACCGATCAGACCTTCTTTGAGGGATTACTTTCTACCAACTATCTAATAGAGGTAAAACAGAGACATAAACATAACACAAAATAAAGCAATTATAATGTGAAATTGTATGACTCTCTTCATGGTGATCTCCATCTCCACGAAGCTTGTAAGTCGACTCGTGCCAACTCTTGTCACATGCCATTTTACTCCTTATCGCCGACTTGTACATCGACTTGCATGCCATCTGAGTTCTCCAAAAATATACACTAGCTAAGTAAGTAAAATTACATGCAGAATCCGACACGCATGTCGTAATACAATAAAATAACAACACCTAGGCTCCAGCTGCCTGACAAAAACCATGGTACGCATATCACGTATGGATTACACACATCACATGCACATAAGCCATACAATTCACAACATCGTCCTACAAAAATAAGTTATGCATAGATACGATATATACCCGCATTGTGAAACTCGCAACAACATCTAATGCGCTACAACATGATTTACGTGGATTTCATCTATATTCTGAACATGGATTTCTTCATCGGATAAAATAATTTTACCCAAATCCAATCCGTACTCCGATTCGATCAAACTCTTTGATCTTCGATCACCGCTTCTAAATTTACGTGTCATAGTCTACCCCGATGGTGGAAGCCGACTGGTAGGGGTAAGTTTTTCCACGACCTTAGCAGTACGATTACATAATCCAGATCATCCATTTCCCAGAGAACAGTTAACCCAATCAACCTAGTTCAAAACTGATCTATCTCATAGATCGACCACCAAAACAACAATTAGATCTAATCTAACGTCAACTGTATATCAAATATGCACGATCTTGAGCCTAAAACTAGAAGCTATCGCTCTGATACCACTGTTGGTCCATGTAGAGATAAACAAAACCTTTTCTCTACGCGGGTACTCCCAAGATCTAGCTCAGGTGATAGGCCACGAGATTTACCACTAGATGCGCAGGTGCGGATTATTAATGAAGCGCATTCGTTGATGTCGGGTCGACGATCCCACGTACAACACGTCCAGATCCCCACGAGCTCCTTCATAGGATCCCCCCATGAACCCCTTTATCTCCAGCGTCGCACGTGCAACGTCTCTACCGGTATCCACATATTAGGGGGGAGCTCCAGGCAGAGGAATGCTAGATCCTGTCTAACCCAAACTAGGAGTGGATAAAGTGACAACTAGGTCAGTGACTATTACTTGTCACTCTACTTATATACACTCCTAGCTGGGCTCAACGCTTGAGGCCTATCTAGGCCGTATCCAAATCTCCACATGGATCGAATCTACATGGCTCCTTTCCCTTAAGTGTGTGACCTTGTAGGATCATGTACACCTAGACACGACATGAGTCACCACTCCAAGTCGATAGTTGGTAGCAACCTCTAGCAAGACGTGCTAACTCCTAAGCATCGTAAAGTCAGAAGATAAACCTTTCTCAATGTGACTTTTGTCCAAGTACCTTTGCCTCACGACAAGCTATAGGCGAGTAGTTGTCATCCCTTTAATAGCTCGACTCTCTCTTCTCGTTCTATGATATATGATTCACTCGACTAACACTTAGTCCGACTCCTTGGTTAACACTTAACCAAGTCACGCATGGCCATACTTTCGAATCATATCACCTGAGAGGACCCATAGAATATCTCTCCATTGTGGAAAGGCAAATCCCATCTTGGTAATCCATGTCACACAACTTGATTCACAACTAGCCCGAGCTCTACCTTTATAACTGTCCATTTACGAAACAGTGTTTGATAGAACCTAAGCTGGTGATCCATAACTCGGATCATGCGATTACCTCAGTTCAAAGGATTCCATTACTTGAGACTGCAAATGACAACATGCTCGTTGCATCCAACTGTGGGTCAGTCCGACTCGCTAAACCCTTTAGCAGATCTGTGTAAGTCGGAATAACATCACCATGCCCATGACAAGTGGAACCTAGTAATCAACCGACTTTCACATTGGTCTAAGTTGTGTGTCCAGCACAACCTCAACGACCAAGGACATCTAGTATAAATAACATAAATATATAGTTCTACAACTGAATCATATATTTAATAATGATATATATCTGAGGTTCATACTAAGACAACTTAATAACTTTATAAATACATTGAAAAATATCATCATACATGATTGCCTCTAGGGCATATTCCCAACAGAAACAACTTTTCCTTGCGTCCACACATCTTCCTTTTTAGCACCCATTTAATCCGAAATACAAAAACATCTAGCACACTTGTATTTAGTTCTTTCATATAGTTTACATCACTACCAACACCATTGCACTATATTTGTGAACTGCATTTAATTTATCTTCCATATTGCATTTACTCTCTTTGTTTTAAAATATAAAATGTTTTATTTTTTTCTAAAACATGTATCTAGACATCTTTTAATGTGTAGGTTCGGGTGTGTTTTAGAAAAAAGCTAAAACATCTTATATTTTGAAACGGAGGGAGTAGTTTACTTTACTTGTTGCACATATAATTTTGATATATTATTTACATATTTATTTTTAATTCTAAAATAAAACCTTGTGCTTGACAACCACTTGGTGGAGTTGGAGACACAAGACACTTTGTTGTTTTGTAGGTTGCTTGAAACGGAGAAGTGCACTTTTTACTGTTTCTCGGAGAGTTTGATATAACCCCCGGAGTCACCTTGTGGGAAAAGCACCCTTACTAAATCACTTTGTGTTTAGAATCCAAACAAATTGGTGTCCACGTAGTTTGGTGTAATTAAGAGTATTTTCTTGCGCCGTTGCTAGAGTACATCACAAGTTGTTTCATTATCAAGCTCGGAGTACAATTGATCTCCCATAGTAAGTGCAAGAGTATTTTCTGACACAAGCTTGGGAAGTGTACCTTTGTGAGTGTTTTTCCTTTAGATTTTCAAAGCATTTTAGTTGATTGTTTTTCGTCTTTCTTTTTTTTGTTTGTTTTGTTAGCTTGCATACCTTTCAGTTATATAATCTTTAATATATTGCACAAGCTTAAAGGCCAAATTTGCATCAAAGAGGTTGCACCGATTAAGTTTATTTTTTCTTTTGATTTCCTGGTCAGTAAGTACACGGCCCAGTTAACAACATAAAACACACTCTACTTACACGAATGGGCTCCTTTGAGACGGTCCACCTACGAGAGCAGTAGTCAAATCCGGTGTTTCTCTCCCAAAAGCAGTAAAACCCATCGGAAGAACAAAACCCTCTTCTCGCCGCCGCCGCCGCCCCTCGCCGGCGAATCCGTAGGACCCCGAGACCTCTACAGAACCTTCTCGTCATGGCCCTCCTCATGCGGAGAGGCGCCGCAGTTGCCGCCCGCTCTCTGCGCGCAGCCGCCGCTTCCTCCGCTTCCACCTCCATCTACCGCCTACCGACCGCCGGATCCCTTGGCGCCCCAAAAGTGCTGCCCACCACGCAGCTTTTCCTCCTCGAGACACGGAGAGGCTTCGCGAAGGGGAAGAAATCGAGTAAGTTGCCGCAACTGTCCTCCTCGACTTATCTCACCCCTTGGATGCTGTTTGTTTGTTCCCTATTAGATGTAATTTCTCGATTTTCGTAATTCTTACATCAGGGCAATGCAATTACTTTGTGGATAGATCATAATAGGAATTTAATCCAAGAATTGATGTTTTTGTTTGTTGTGGTTGCCTAGAGAATGATAGTCGAGGGGATACGGTTGAAGCCGCCGCTCCAGATATTGGGCCGACCGTCAAATCAGCCGCCACTGCACAAATGGAGACTGCTGTAGTTGCCCTATCACGAGAGCTGAGTAAACTGCGGACAGGGAGAGCTTCTCCTGGTATAACAATGATCTGCTGTCATTGCCTCTGCTGGTCCATTCTGTCGCGCATATGATGTAACCAACATGTTCCGCAGGAATGCTCGACCACATCATGGTGGAAACTGCGGATGTGAAAGTTGGATTGAATCGTCTTGCTGTTGTTTCGGTCCTAGATTCGCATACCCTTTCAGTGATGCCCTATGATCCTAGTGTAAGAACCTTTCTTCCACTCTATAAACATTTATTTTCAAAGATTTATACATTTTTATGTCCCATTGGTACTTTCCTTCTAATGTCTCTCAGTGCCATATTTTCATTCAAGTGTGTTCGCTTTGTTATGTCCTAACCTTAATGAATTATTTAAACATACTGGCAAGAAAGGTACTAAATAGCTGATAGTAGGGGCGTAGCCAATTTTGGCACATATCGTATAGGCGTGTACCAGAGCCTGTATTCCAAACTTGAAATTTTAAGAGCATTTGCAAGTTGCAACTCTGTGTACTCATGTATACATATTTTGTGACTAGCATATCAAAATAGGCATTACATCACGTAAGACAACCTGATCAATTATAACTTAGCAGAAATAGAAATATGCTAATTGAAGGCTTGAAATAGGTCATCAAGTATAAGTGGATTGGTGCAAATTCTATGAAAATCAAAATAAGATTTTAATCCATTTCTTCTAGTATTTACGAGATCTAAGGTACTACCTTTGATCCAAATTAGTTGTCGCAGGTTCATTGAACCTAGACAGCTTTAGGCAACATTTTTCCTAAGTCTGCGACAATTATTTTGGATCGGAGTGGGAGTATGTTATGTGTGGAGAATTCAAGATGACACAGCTTACTCGTTTTCTGTAGGTTGTAGCATTCTGACCAGCGGTGTAGGGACTATTATGTCCCACTACGCTATTTCTGAATGCTACATCATTGAAGAAGTGATGACCGCTACTGCTATTGCAGGCACTACATACACAATCTAGTTGATGTTGACTGCTTAAACTCTCTTTGACTGATTTTAACCTACTTTTATACAGACAATGAAGTCTATTGAGAATGCAATTGCTTCATCTCCATTGGGCATCAATCCAACACCTGATGGCAATAGGATTATTGCACCTATCCCTCCGTAAGTGTTACCTGAAATGTTGCTGTTATTGTTTATCGTAGCTCAGTACCAAGTAATTTAAGGGTTATTTCTAGGTTAATTATTGTACGGAAACTTGTAATATGTTACATACTCCCTCTGCTTGGAAATAAGTGACTCAGATTCGTCTAGATTCGTATGTATCTACACACTAAAACGCGTCTAGATACATGTGAATCTAGACATATCCTAGTCACTTGTTTCCTGACAGAGGGAGTACATTATTACAAGTTTTATGTGATTATATGCTTTTCGGTACTTTGTAATCTAAGCTTTTCTTTACATCTAAATTAGTTTTTGTGCATGTGCAGATTGACAAAAGAGACTATGCAGGTCAGGTTAAATAAACTTATATCTCAATGTTATTCCTGAAACTACTAATACTAATGATTTTTCCAACTTCTGGGTATAGGCATTGTGTAAGGTTGTTACTAAATCTGCTGAGGATTTTAAGCAAAGTATTAGAAGAGCACGCCAAAAGGTAATCAGACATTATCTTCATGTCTTCAGTTTTTAGATGGTTGATGTTCTGGAGCCGTATTGGATAGTTGGAGTGCTGCTGTATGGTCCACCTGGTCAATTGTCACCAAGTATATGTTTTCTGTTGGAACTTGCATTTACCAGACAACCATGGAATTATGATGTAGCATTTCTTGTGCTATATATTTGACTAAGATTTGATTCTCTCTAAGTTGATAGTGTTTTGTCATCTGTTGGAAGGCGATGCAATGCTTACACGTGGTCTATTAGTGGAGCTGAACTTAGAAAACTGACCTCTATCTGACCTTTCATTCTATTATTACTGTTATTTATTCAACTCTCAGATAACAGTGCTTAAGACTACTAAATGGATCTATATAACAGTATTCATGCTTTATATTAGTGGAGGATCTATGTTTTCGTTGTGTGTAATGTTCACTGATGTGCTGAAATATGTTTCTATGGCTGAAATACTAGGATTCAGTTTCAATTGTCTCTTATGCTCGTTCGTCCTATCATTACCCTTGTGTTTGTAGGCACTTGATACGATAAAGAAATCTTCATCTAGCATGCCAAAGGATGATATAAAGCGACTCGAGAAGGAAGTAAGTTACCGAACAATGTTCTGAAAGGAAATATGTTCAACGGTAGTAATATTTTACATATTATGGTTCCTCCAGGTGGAAGAAATGACCAAGAAGTTCATCAAGTCAGCAGAGGATATGTGCAAGGCTAAGGAGAAGGAAATCTCTGCAAGCTGAACCTGTCCTGCTAGGCTTCTAGCTGATGCTAATTTTTTTTACCTTCCACAACATGATGTTGAGCTATTGTGGCTCTGCAGTCATATCGAAGATAACGAGTTTTTTTTTTCTCGCGCCATTGTAGCTATACTGTTAGCAATTCGAAACAATGTGTTAGCCAGGGCAGGCTGGCAGGTATTGGTGATGAAACATTGGAACTTTAGCAATGGTGTAATTTTCATTCAGGGAGTCACAAGTTGATGCTGTGAGAATGAAAGTGGTTTGCTATCTCCATTGTAGTTCTGTTATACTATGGCCATTGTTTACTACTCCCTCCGTTCCAAAATATAAGATGTTTTAGTTTTGTGAATGAAGTGTATCTAGACCTCTTTTAGTGTCTAGGTTCATTTAGGTATGGAGTGAACCTAGACACTACAAGTGATCTAGGTACACTCTTTTCAAAAAGGTAAAACATCATGAAGTAACCAAGGCACTTTTCTAGCCCTTCTGTCCGTGAGTCCAGTATGAGCTTTCTAGCCCATCTGTCATTGAGTGAGTGAGCTCATCTGATGGTTGTTATTACCAGCATAATCTGGATGAACAATCGATTTCGTTAACCTAAGAGAGCATCTTCACTTGTAGACCGTTCCTAGGCCGAAATTCGGAGGTAAATAGAGCCGGGGTAAATAGAGCCGGCCGGAGTTAGTTTTCGGCCTGGAAACGGCCGATTTTCTAGTCGTGTTCCCAGGCCGAACTCCTAGTTTTGAACAAATTATATCAAAATACGGCGAAATTTGGGGGAATATAGGCGGATTTCATTGATAGATAGGCGATTCATAAATATTCATAGAAAAGATGAGGCCGATGCCGGTGGACACCGTCTACATGCCGAAGTTGCGGTAGAAACTGGTGTAGTCCGGGTCTGCCTTGCCGTTGTCGTCGTCGTCGTCGCTCGGCGTCTGCGGGGGCACGAGCTGCCCTGGCCTGCATCGTCGTACCTCCACGGCTGGTAGGATGGCCCGTCGTCGTCATCGAGGACGACAAGAGGCGCCTCTTGGTAGGCGGGCTCGCGGCGCGCTCTGGCCTGGCGCTCGGCCGCCTCCTGCAGGCGCTGGACGTGTCGTGCTTCCTCGTGCTCCCAGTCCGTCCTGGACCAGGCGAGGATGTTCGGCTCGGAGATCGGCGACGGTGGCGCGTCCTCGTGTAGAGAACGCTCGATCGCCATTTTCATGGCGAAGGCGTCCTCGTCGACAGCCACGCCCCACTCCGCGGGCTCCGGCTTCGGCTGTCGCAGGCGGAGCCGGCCTGTCGGCGGTGGCGGCGTCGTGCGGGGCTTGTTGATGACGATGCCCCGGGCGCATGTCCTCGGCGGCGAGCTCCTGGGCGTGTTGGCATCGCGCTTGGGAGGCCGAAAGAACTCGCCGCTGCTCGCCGATGACCGCGCAGGCGCCGTCCCAGACGAGCGCGACGCGACAGAGGAGGAAGAGGCGAGGCTGCCCATTCTCCTGGGCAGCTAGTTCGCCGGAGGTCGGCTCCCGCGTCGAGGTGCTGGCGCCTGATACGTCCAAAACGTATCTACTTTCCCGAACACTTTTGCTATTGTTTCTCCTCTAAACTTGTGTGATTTGGATACAACTAACACGGACTGACGCTATTTTCAGCAGAATTACTTTGGTGTCTAGTTTTTGTGTAGAAAATCAACTATCAGGAAAAATCCCGGAAAATATGCGAAAAATCCTATTTCACCAGAAGACTCACGGAGCCAGAAGATGAGACGGAGGAGGGCCACGAGGGGCCCACACGCCCTAACCGCGCGGGCCAGCCCAGGCCGCGCCTAGGAGGGTGTGGCCGCCTCGGGCACCCCCTCAGCCTTCCTCTTCGCCTATAAGATGCCTCTTGACCTAAAACCCAGGGGTTCAGATGTTTTTTCAGATAGAGTTCCGTTGCGCCGCCACCACCAGATACCGCGATTCGGAACCAGAAACTCCGTTTTGACACCCTGCCGGGGCGGGGAATTGGAGGAGATCATCGCCATCATCATCACCATCGCTTCTCCATCGACCATCCATGATTCCCCCATCTATGAGTGAGTAATTTCCCGCTATAGGCTATGAGGATGGTAGAGATTGGATGAGATCGTTCATGTAATAGCATCAGATTGTTAGGGCATAGTGCCTAGTATCTATTATTAGTGTTTTTTGACCTTTTGCAATTTGTTATGCTTAATGCTTGTCACTAGGGCCCGAGTGCCATAATTTCAGATCTGAACATGTTATTGATTCATGATGATAGTAGTATTTATGATCTTACCTGCAAGTTGTATACACATATTATTGTCCGGAACCGAAGGCCCCGAAGTGACAATAATCGGGATAACCGGAGGGAATAACTGTGATATGAGGATTACATGTGTTCACGGAGTGTTAATGCTTTGCTCTGGTGCTCTATTAAAAGGAGCACCTTAATTGCCAGTAGTTCCCTTGAGGCCCCGCTGCAAACGGGCTGGCAGGACAAAAGATGTTGTGCAAGTTCTCATTACAAGTACGTATGACTATATATGGAACACATGCCTATGATTATTTAGTACTTGGATGCTTTACCTTATTTATCTGCAAATGTCCTATATCTTGGTTGCTATATGAATTGTCTTGTCCATGCAATGCTCGTCCATCCATCCCTATGCCTACCAAGCTTTAATCCTACTGTTTACTGCAATTGTTACTACTGTCTTTACTTTTACTACTGGTACTACTCTCCTATTGCTACTATAAAACTATTGCTACTGATAAACTACTGCGAGCAAGATAGTTTCCAGGTGCAGCTGAATTGACAACTCAGTTGTTAAGGCTTATAAATATTCTTTGGCTCTCCTTGTGTCGAATCAATAAATTGGGTTTTACTTCCCTCGAAGACTGTTGCAATCCCCTATACTTGTGGATCATCAAGACTATTTTCTAGCGCCGTTGCCGAGGAGCATAGCTCTATTTATCAAGTTCACTTGGAATCACTATTGTTCGTTGCCATCCATTCATCATGGGTAAATCTCGTGATGGCAAGGTTCCTATATTACCATCCACTATAAGGAGAGGTATGGTTATGAACACCTCTGTTGCTCTTGATTCACCATCTATGATGAGTAAGCTCCTTACACCACCACATACACATGCTACACATACTGCTACTTCTGCTGAATCTGAAACTTCTGATACTTATGATGCTTCTACTATGCTTGATAAGAGTGGTTCATTAGGTCCTTTCCTAGATGCTATGATTTCTAGAACTATAGTTGGAAACACTGAAACTCCTAATGAAGACACTACTACACCTATCAGTTCACCTGAGTCTATAGAGAGTTATGATATTGAAGACGGATATATGGAAATGAATGATGAATTTATTAAAGAATGTCAAAATACTCATGGTAAAAGTGCTATTAAGAGTATCCTTGAGAGGCGTACTATAAAACCCAAATTATCTCCTAATACTAAGTTTGCTACATCTCCCATAAACATTAAAGATAAGGATTATGATTTATCTCTTGATTTATCTTACATAACTATTGTTGAGAAAGAACCTTTTTGTGGGACTAAGAATGAAAGTGTTGTAGCACATATGACTGAGGTTTCTACCATGAGTGGCCTATTTTCTGATGATACTAAGATGCATACCTACTTTGTTGAATTTTCCCCTTTTCACTGAAAGGAGAAGCTAAGGCTTGGTTTAATAATTTACCTCCTGGATCTATTGATAGCCCTGATTGCTTGATTAGTACTTTCCTTCAAAAATATTTCCCTCCTAGTGCTAGACATGCCATTTTGCAGGAACTTTTTGATTTTAAACAGGGAGAAAAGGAAATATTGCCTGAATCATGGGTAAGGTTTTGTGCCTTGATTCATGCACAGCCTGAATGTCCATTACCTAAAAATGAGCTTCTAGATATATATTACAATGGATTAACTGGAGAATCTAGGACATACTTGGATAGTTGTGTTGATTGTGTTTTTAGGAAGAGAACTCCTAAAGAAACTGAGGAATTAATGGCTAAAATAAGCAAGAATTATGATGAATGGACTTCACCTGAGCCAACTATGCATGAGCCAACACCAACACCAAAGAAGAGGGGAGTTATTGAACTAAATGATGAAGTGATGAAGGAAGCTAAGAAATCTCTTAAGGAGAAGGGTATTAAAGCTAAAGACGTGAAGAATTTACCTCCTATAGAAGAATTATGTAAGCCAATCTCCCACTCATCCACTATTGAGGTACACTCCCTCCAACATTTTGATGAAGGTGGCATTCCTTATTCTAAACCTCCTGATCAACGCTTAGAAGAATTTGATATTTTTATTGTTAAGCAAGATAATTTTAATAAAAGAGTGCAGAATCATTTGATGGAAAACTCTAGAGCTATTATTGAGTTAAAAGATATTGTGGAAAGAACCTCTAATGATGTTAAAATTCTTGTTAAACATTTCCAAATGGTTGAAACTCAAATTGATCAGCTTATTAAAGTACAAAAAGATTAGTGAATGCTGCTAAAGAAAAACATGCCTATGAAATTAGAACTAGAAGTGGTACTGTTACTCAGAAACCTCTATATCCTGAGGGGCATCCAAAAAGAATTGAGCAGGATTCTCAACAAATTGAAAATAGTGGTACTTCTCCTAAGAAGAGGAAAAGGAAACATAAAACTATTGTAGAGTCTTCTGAACCTGCTAAAAATCCTAATAGTATGTCTGTCTCTGATGCTGAAGCTGAAAGTGGTAACGAGGAAAATGATGCTCCTGATAAAGAAAAAGTTGAAGAAGAACCTGAAAGACACACTAAGAATACTAAATACACTAAGGAATATTTGTTGCTAATAAACATGGTAGTGAGAGAGAGCCCTGGATCTAAAAACCTATGCCTTTCCCTTATAAGAAACACAAGTCAAAGGAAGACGAACACTATAATAAGTTTTGTGAGTGGATGAAACCTTTATTTTTGCAAATTCCTTTAACTGATGCTATTAAAATGCCTCCTTATTCAAAGTATATGAAGGATATTGTCTCTAATAAAAGGAAGATTCCTAATGAGGAAATTTCTACTTTGCTTGCTAATTATTCCTTTAATGGTAAAGTTCCAAAGAAACTTGGAGACCCAGGGATTCCATCTATTCCATGTTCTATTAAAAATAATTATGTTAGAACTGCCTTGTGTGATTTGGGAGCAGGAGTTAGTGTTATGCCTTTTTCTCTCTACAAAAGACTCCAATTGGAGAAATTAATACCAACTGATATATCTTTGCAAATGGCTGCTAAATCTACCACTATTCCTGTTGGTATATGTGAGGATGTACCTGTTCAAGTGGCTCATAATTGCTTGATATTAACTGACTTTGTTGTGCTTGAAATGCCTGAAGATGACAATATGTCTATTATTCTTGGGAGACCTTTTCTTAATACTGCAGGAGTTGTTATTAATTGCAATCAAGGAAATGTAACTTTTAATGTTAAGGACAAAGAGCATACTATCTATTTCCCCAAGAAGATTGATAGGAATTATGGCTTAAATTCAATTGAAAATATTGAGGGCATCCAAATTGGAGAAATATATTGTCCCATACCAAGAGAAAAAATATGAAACTATTATGATTGAGACCATTGCTATCAAGGTTGAGGTAACATAATCATTTAGTGAAAAGCAAAGTTTTGTTTCATATAATTTTTTTTGGTAACAAGACCTGATCAACCTTGTTAACAAAGGGATTTTAATGAACGAAATAATGCTTTCACCATGATTATCTTTGCTTCCTTTTATTTTATCTATTTTAAATTTTTGCTTTCACTTAGTTTACTTTTCTATTGCTAGTTGCTTGCATATTAGAGTGTCTTAGAACTTTTGAAGTTTTAGTTTTGTTTTGTTATTGTATCTTTCCAATATTATCTTTCTGTCAGAAAATTATTCATCAATACCTGAAAACTCCTAAAAATAAAGTGTCTCAAAAAAAATCCAGAAAATTCATATTAAATTTTTACATCAAAAAAGGGGCAGAGAAGTACCTGGAGTGACCCAAGGGGGCCACCAGGCAGGCACACCACCTGGTGGCACGGCCACACCAGGGGCACGCCTGGCCATGGTGTGGGCCACCCCTGGCCCTCCACTTACTCTCCATCATGCCACTCCTTTCTCTCTCCCGAGAAAACACCAGTTCATTGCTCAAACTCACGTTCTTGCTGTTCTTGCTCGCGATTTTTCGATCTCCTTGCTCAACCCATCTTTGCTACTGAAATTTGGAGCATTTGTTTTCCGGTATGTGACTCCTCCGCTTGTCCAAGTAGATTTGTGATTAGTGGTTTATATCTTGAGTATTTTGCTACTGTAGGTGACAGGTTATGTGAGTTTGTAAGCTTGTTCAATGCTTAGAAAAATTATTTTGATGCATGTTTAAGCCTCTTACAAGTCCCTATAAGTAGTTCCTTTCATTATGTATTCATTTTGCAATCACTTGTATGATGGATGTTTAATTTTCAGAATAGCAGAGATGAACAACCACACTTTTGCAGAACTATTTGAGAGGGTGATACATTGCAAATGTATCTATAATTTTTGATGTTCCATGCTTGGTTTTATCCACTTTCTTGTGTTTTGTCCATACTTTGGAGTACTTTTCATATGATTTCTTGGACTAACCTATTAATAAGAGTCATAGTGCCAGCTGCCTGTTTTCTGTTGTTTTTGGTTCCAGGAAAGTCAGAAAATGAATATTTTCTCAGAATTGGACAGGACAAAAGCCAAAGTGCCTATTTTTCCGGAGGTCATCAGATGCCAGAATACGAGACGGAGAGGGGCTAGAGGGCGGCCACACCACCTGGCCGCGCGGCCAGGCTTGGCCCGCGCCAGGGGGTGGTGTGGCCAGCCCAGGCACCCCCTCTGCCTCCCCTTCCGCCTATAAGATGCCCTCGGGACGAAAACCCTAAGAGCCCGATCAAAAATCCACGAAAGAGTCTGTAGCCACCGTCATCTCCATCCCTAGATCGGGAGGGATATGAAGCTCTTCCTGGCACCCTGCCAGAGAGGGGAATTCACCCTGGAGGCCTTCTTCATCACCATGCAAGCCTCCGGTGTGATGCGTGAGTAGTTCATCCTTGGACTACGGATCCATGTAGTAGCTAGATGGCTAGTTGTCCTCCTTTGTGCTTTCATATTTAGATCTTGTGAGCTCCGTTCATGATCAAGATCATCTATTTGTAATTCTGCATGTTGTGTTTGCGGGGATCCGATGGATATTGAGATGCTATTTCAGATTGATTATTGATTCTATCATGTCTTTGTTATTTGTGATCTTGCATGATTTCCGTTGTTAGTAGCTATCTTGGCCAAGTAGATGCTAGCAACTCCAAGAGTTAGTATTTATGCTCGATAGTGGGTTCATGCCTCTGGTAATCTGGGGAAGTGACATAAATCTCTAAGGTACTAGATGTGATGTTGCTACTAGGGAGAAAACAACAATCCTTTGTTCATAGAACAATCGTATTGTTTACTTTACACGCAGTTCGTAAAGCAATAATCTGTTGCTTACAACTTAATACTGGAGGGGGTTCAGATCATAACCTGAAGGTGGATTATTAGTCATAGATGCAGTTGGATGGCGATCTATGTATAATCTTGTAATGCCCAATCAAGTCTCAAAGGAGTCAAGATGATTAGTATATGCATGAATTGTTTTCTCGATGTTTGTCAATTGCCCCGTTGTAATTTGTTCACCCAGCATGTTATCTATCTTAAAGAGAGCCACCTCTAGTGAACTATGGATCCCGGTCCTTTTCTTTACATAGAATCTATAAAATGTTTACTGCTTTGTGTTTACTTTCTACAAACTATTACTTCCTTCCATTCGATACGTTTAATCCTTTGTTTTCCACAAAACACGGTGAGATTGACAACCTCATCGCAAGTTGGGGACAAAGTTCTGTGGTTGTGTTGTGCAGGTCTCCACGTTGCTACTAGCACCGGTAGTGCGACCTGCCAAGGCTCAGCCAGCAACACCTTTGGGGTGTTTCCTTGCTCCTACTGGTTCAATTAAACCTTGGTTTCATAACTGAGGGAAACTTGATGTTGTGCTCATCATACCTTCCTCTTGGGGTTCCCAACGAGCTCTACATCCACACCGCACCAGCATTTTCCTAGCGACATTACAAAGCCATCAGAGGGACACACCCAGAAGGGCAAGGCCTTCAAGATCAGCTTCTCAATTTCGGACATCATATAATGAAGATCTTATTGCACCATGCTTTGGCAATGAAGGAGATGAGGGAGATGCTCACCCATCTACTTTCCCTTGTTTTGCCTTTTTACAAGCTGCAGGGATCCTCGATGATTTCTTACTCCTTGTTGAGAGGGTTGGTTTAACCACTTACATGGAAGATGAGAGTGAGCAATATGTCGTGCTCACTGCTTTCACTAACACCCCTTATTGGTCAACTATTTCGTTCAAAATTTATAATCTGCCTATTACCATGCCATTGGAAATATTTTGCAGCATTATAGGGATAGGCATGACTGGCACAGTGAAGAAGATCCAAGGTCGACCCGCTGATTTGCTGGAGCTCTACCAAAGTGTGACAAATGACGATGACCGCACAACTCGGCGTGGGAAGATAAGGAACATTCAACTCCTAGCTCTTAGATATTTTGCTTATTATCTTGCCACTAGCATTCTTGGTAGGGAGAACATTAGTAATATTTCTAATTATCATTTAGCCTTTCTTACTGCTGCACTTAATAATGATACCAAGTATAATCTTGGTTCCCTCAATGCCCGTCGCTTAGCTGCTAGAGGACCCATTTATGGGGGTATTATTGCCTCACGCATGGTTGCTGCTTTGGAACTTTCTGTTGATCCTAATGATACTGTATTGACACCATAAAGGCTTGATCTTTCTGCTATGTGAAAAGGAAATGGACGTCGCCTAGAGGGGGGTGAATAGGCGTTTTAAAATTATTACGGTTTAGGCTCTAATAAATGCGGAATAAAACTTAACATTTAATTTATCAAGCCAAAACCTATATTCATTAGGTTCACTAAGTGCACCAACAACCTATGCTAAGCAAGATAAACAACAAGGTGATAGCAAGATATAATACTTCAAGCACGAAGGCTATCACAATGTAAATTGCATAAGTAAAGGGCTCGGTTGAGAGATAACCGATGGACGCGGAGACGATGATTTGTTTCCTGAAGTTCACTTCCAAAGAAGCTACATCTCCGTTGGAGAGGTGTGGGGGCGCAATGTACTTCGAACGCCACAAGTGGCTCACCTTGAGGTGTGGTGGGTCGATGCTCACCCAACGCCACACAAGGTCTCACCCCAAGATGCGAAGGCACGCAACCTACCCACGCCACAACAGGCTCACCCTATTCTCCCGTGAGCTCGCCACAAAGGCCTACTCATGTTCCACTATGGGACACTTGAGGGCGGTCACCGAACCCGTACAAGGTTGGGGCAATCTCCACAACTCAATTGGAGGCTCCCAACAACAATGCCACAAAGTCTACAAAGCCACACAAGGCAACAAGGCCACAAAAGGCTACAAGACCACAAAATGTCAACAATCCAACCACACAACCGTCTAGGGTTCCAAGAACCCAAGAGAAACAAGCCCAAGGGCTTGAACTCGCCGAATCTCCAAGGAGAACTCAAACCTATGCACCAAATGCAAGAGGCAAGTCCTTCTCTCTCAAATTCCACCAAAGCTACAAAAGATATTGGGGGAATAAGGGAGGAAGAACACAAGAGGAGAACACAAAACTCTCCAAGATCTAGATCCCAAGGATTCCTTCACAAAGAAGGGATTTTGCTTGGTGGGGCTTGTAGATCTAGATCTCCTCTCTCAAATCCCTCAAAAAGATGCAAGAATCATAGGAGGGAGAAGGGGAGAGAGCAAGCTCTTCAAGGTCAACAATGGAGGAGAGAGAGAAATGCAAAACCAAGAAAAAGCAAGTTTTTTTTGGCCGAAGGGAAAAGGGGAGCCCCTTTTAAAGGGCTCCCCGATCTGCCCTTTACCCACAGAATTGTGCACGGCCGGTAGTACCGGTGGGTGGCCGGTACTACTGGTGGCACTCAAGCAACGATCCAAAAACAAGGTGCAAATGAACACAAAAACGAGGTCGGTCGGTACTACCGGTGAGTCATCGGTACTACCGCCCAAGATTCCGACCGAAGTTCCGTCAAATAGCGCGGACCAGGCAGAGAGCATACTGAAGCGAAAATGGGGTTACCGAAAATTGGGCCAGAATTAACACCGGTACTACCGGTGGCGAAATGCCCTAGTACTACCGGTGGCCCGCCGGAACTACCTGCCAGGCAAAAACACTAGAACCAGAAATGCTACAACAAATGCATCCGAACTCCAAACAAGATGAAACCAAATTTGATGGAAAGATAACGACGTGTAGAATCACCAAGGGAGAAGATACCATGAATATATATGTGAGATGCCTCCCAAGGTGTGGAGCTGGAAAACCCGCAAGATCAAAAACACAATAAGATATGCACGGGAAATCCGTTTTTGATGAACTAGAGCTTTATGAAGATAACCACAAGCTCTAGATCCTCACATGGACAATAACCAAACGACAACCAATAAAGATGTTGCTATGTATGCAAAGGTTTGAGCTCTCCCCAAAAGATACGAACGAGTCACCCACTCGAGAGCCCATCTTGATAGTACGGCTATCTATCCTAAACCAGGTCTCCCAACACTACAAGAGACCAGTAAAATAGAAACCCTATCAAGATCATACCTTTGCCTTGAGCATCCCACTTGAGCTTGATGTAGACAGTCTTGTCACCTTCAAGATGGAACACCTTTCTTGATTGCACTTGCTTGCTCTTGCTTGATGAAGACTTACGAATGGCTCCCCCATACTCCATGGGAAAACCACTTCTTTGACCTTGTCTTCATCACTCCATGAACGCCGAGGATGGCAAGATCCAAGCATGAGATCTTCTAGAGATGGTGCATCTTGAGCTTGCACTTCATTTCTTGATGATGTCTTGAAGATAGCCATGAGGAACTCCATCTTCTTCTTCTTCTTCAAGACATACTTGATCTTCTTCTTCTACTTGATTCCAATAGGCACAAAGCCCTTGGACAATGCTTCTTCTTTTTCATCCTTGAAACCAACACATGGTCCAAGCGATGCCAATGGACAAACCTACAAGTGAGACTCAGTTTGCACATTAGTCCATATGGATTGTCATTAATTACCAAAACCACACATGGGGCATACACGCCCTTTCACTATGAAAACACATCACTTTGTCACTACTGACTCTAGTACGGAGAGTTTAGTTTACAGGATGTTGTTTACTGATGGAGACGAGAGGGAAATTCCTTTTCCACAATCCACCTTGTTCGGTATTTACAGGATGTCATGGTCGCGTTCCAAGGAGGAGGTGGACGAGCAGCTCCGCTTGCTTGGTTTCCATGGGTAGCACTAGGGGGATGTGCCCTCTTACGACTACTCTGCGCACTACGCTGGGGTGTCCTCGAGTTCATATCAAGATGAAGGCACTTCTTCACCATATTATGGAGGCGCTCCTTCCTGGCCAGCTTGGGATTGATACCCACTTAGGCCAAAAGCCTAAGCTTGGGGGGAGGTACACCGACATCACACTCATCTACATATCATGTTCAGTCAGTACTTTATATATCTATGTTTCGTTTTCTTTTTAGTCTTGCTTTATTTCTTCTTTCCAAAACACAAAAAGACCAAAAATATTTTCGTTATTTTTCTTTGTTTGCTTGTTTATCTCTTAGCCTTGGTTTGCTTCTTCCTTTTAGCTTTGGTTTGATTATTCGAAAAACCCAAAAATATTTCGCTTTTCTTATTCTTCCTTTTGGTTCTTGCCTTTAAAAATCGAAAACCCAAAAATATTTATTCTTCTTCTCTGGTTTTGTAAAGTTTGTTGCAGAGTTCAGCAGTCCTCACTGACTCCTTGGAGATTGGATTATCTTATTATTCAAGTCACACAAGTGAAGGGCAATAAAGAATATTAATGACAACTTGAGGTGTGGTAAGAGACTGGTAATGAACTCTATTTGTTTTTATTTTTGTACATATACTTATCATTGTGGGCATGCTTAGTCTGTTCATGTAAGGTGTATGTTATCTATGGATGCTTAGTAGTTCTTGCTTTCTTATGATTAGCTCCAGCTTGCTAATGGTTTGTAGCATGCCATATGAGTGTTTGCTTGTATTGTTCTATTCATAACTTGGTATGACATTGTGGTATGCTCCTATGAATGTTTCGTTTGAATCGACTTGGCACATGCTCACGCATGCATATGACTGAAACAATAATCAGTTAAGCCTCGATGAATTATTTTGCCTCAGGGTTCTTGAATCACTTTCATGCCATGATTAGTTCTGTTTTGTTGCAAGCATAATTATGACAGCTATTTCCCTCTCCTTTGTTGCTCCCTTTCTATTGCTAGCCTTCACTTGCACTGCATATGACCTCTACTCGTGTTTCCAACTCCCCAAAACCAATATTGCCAAAAGTGTCCACCATACCTACCTATTAGCATCATTTGTTATTCCATGCATATTCACTATGCCTTGTTTTCTTCCGAATAAAATGTTTGCTTGTTATGAGAAAGTTAGTTAGTAAAGCTCTCACGAACTTGATGGCACACTTTATTTTTTGCACTTAATAAACCTGAACTATTGTGACTGTCCATGAAAGTTATATGCTTGCAAATTATAGGCTGGGAGTTAGCAGAACCATGCTGTCACGGGGAATACTTTCAACACCTGTAAATATATACCCAGTTGATATCATGCTCTTTTGTTTACTGATGTCGTCGATGTGAAATAAAAGGGGAGCTTATAAGTCCATGGAGTTATGTATGTGTGTTAGAGAAACGTCTAGGCTGCTAGCCTAAGCCATGCCTAATCATGGTGGAAACTTGCAGCATCACCATAGTGAGCAATCTATGAAGCATTCTTCTTATAAAAAAGAGATAGAGATTGAGAAAAAGAAAAAAAAGATGAGAAAAGAGGAAAGAGAGAAAAAACACCATTTTCCCATGGTAAATAAGAAGGTTGCTGAGATGCTCATTGTCTGCTTGTCTTGTCATTTTGAATATGGGATAGCTCCTGTATCATGTGTAAGGGGTACCCCGTTGGCGGTTCTCTATGATACACATTTATTTACTATGATAAGAACTTACTGGTAACTAAAGTTGAGTAGCATGAGGAGCGGCCCTCGTACTCAAGGGACGTGAGATTTCCAGTTTATGATCTGTCAAGCATATAACTTATATTGGACCTCACTTTCACCTTAACCATTTAAAGATGCGTATGATAGGGGCAATGAGAGCTCAAAGCTAATGAGTACCATACTTTCAGCATTTCGACGCCTTTCAAACTTTTCAAAACCTTTTCACTTCCTTGTTGAGTCACCACTTATTCTATGAGCACTTTCTTGAGAGCATAGTTGTCATTCTTAGTGTAATGTGCTTGTCTCAAAACTTGGTTAATTGTGTCATGACTTTGATGCTTGTATCTTTGATATCTTTACTTCTAGTCTTCACTTGAACTTCATAGGTGCCTTGGCATTTATGTTTTTTCTACAATCAAGGCAAGCGAGATACCACTATCATACCTTTTTATGATCATTGAAATGTTGTTTATGTTTATGTTTCATGCTACTTATTATTTTTGAGTTGGAATCTCTTCATAGCTTGCAATGACTATTGAGTAAACTTATTTGCATAATCTTTATTATGAATTGCCTAACTAGTTGATCATATGCTGAGAATATATACATCTTATGAAGCAAATGTGTTCATGAAAGCTCTTTTATCGCACACTTTCCCGAACACCTTTGCCATTGTTTCTCCTCTAAACTTGTGTGATTTGGATACAACTAACACAGACTAATGATGTTTTTAGTAGAATTACTTTGGCGTCTAGTTTTTGTGCATAAAATCAACTATTAGGAAAAATCCTAGAAAATATGCCAAAAATCCTATTTCACCAGAAGACTCACGGAGCCAGAAGACGAGACAGAGGAGGGCCACGAGGGGCCCACACACCCTGGCCGCGCGGGCCAGCCCAAGTGGCGCCTGGGAGGGGTGTGGCCGCCTCGGGCACCCCCTTGGCCTTCCTCTTCGCCTATAAGATGCCTCTTGACCTTAAAACCCTGGGGGTTCGGACGCTTTTCCAGATAGAGTTCCGCTGCACCGCCACCACCAGATACCGCGATTCGGAACCAGAAACTCCGTTCTGGCACCCTGCTGGGATGGGGAATTGGAGGAGATCATCGCCATCATCATCACCATCGCTTCTCCATTGACCATCCATGATTCTCCTATCCATGAGTGAGTAATCCCCCACTGTAGGCTATAGGGATGGTAGGGATTAGATGAGATCGTTCATGTAATGGCATTAGATTGTTAGGACATGGTGCCTAGTATCTATTATTAGTGCTTTTTGACTTTGTTACAACTTGTTATGCTTAATGCTTGTCACTAGGGCTCGAGTGCCATGATTTCAGATCTGAACATGTTATTGATTCATGATGATAGTATTGTTTATGATCTTACCTATAAGTTGTATACACATATTATTGTCCAGAACCGAAGGCCCCGAAGTGACAATAATCGGGATAACCGGAGGGAATGGCTGTGATATGAGGATTATGTGTGTTCATGGAGTGTTAATTCTTTGCTCCGGTGCTCTATTAAAAGGAGCACCTTAATTGAAAGTAGTTCCCTTGAGGCTCTGCTACAAACGGGCTAGCAGGACAAAAGATGTTGTGCAAGTTCTTATTACGAGCACGTATGACTATATATGGAACATATGCCTATGATTATTTAGTACTTGGATGCTTTACCTTATTTATCTGCAAATGTCCTATATCTTGGTTGCTATATGAATTGTCTTGTCCATGCAACGCCCGTCCATCCATCCCTATGCCTACCACGCTTTAATCCTACTGTTTACTGCAATTGTTACTACTGTCTTTACTTTTACTGTTAGCTTTGCGACAAGTAAATAACGAAGAACGAAAATAAAATCGCAGCAAAGGGGACACAGATTTAACGTGGAAAACCCTCTCCAACAAAGAGAGGGGAAAAACCACGGACGCCAGCCAGCGAAACTTCACTATAACGGAGAGTGTTTACACAACGCCGGGGATTTCACAGATGCAACTTGTCCCAATCGGCGACTTACAAGAAGTATATATAGCGGTGGTAACCTAGGTCATCAACGATGCAACTTGTCCCAACCAACGGGCCTCGCTTCGCTCCGTCAGAAGTTGGCCTTTACTTTGTAGAATTTGGATCAACATATAACAAACTCCACCTTGAGACAAATTCCTTCTTGTAGCATCAACAGTAATCATCTCCCTCAACAAACAAAGAAAACACCTTCGGCGCCAACAACCACTTGGGCTAAGCAGTTATACCAACTAAGCTTAAGCATAGCTCAAACTTAGGAACAGGCTTTATCATCATATCAACAGGATTATCATGAGTGCTTATCTTGCATACCTTCAGCGTACCTTGTGCAACAACATCACGGACATAATGGTACTTGATATCAATGTGCTTTGTTCTCTCATGGAACATCTGATCCTTAGTAAGGTAAATAGCACTTTGACTGTCACATAACAGGTTAATGCAAGAATCATCTTGACAAAGCTCAGCATACAAACCTTTCAACCAAACAGACTCTTTGCAAGCTTTAGCAACAGCCATATATTCTGCTTCGGTTGTAGATAGAGCAACAACTGGTTGCAGCGTTGCCTTCCAACTCACGGCACATCCACCTACCATGAACACATAACCTGTGAGGGACCTCCTCTTATCCAAGTCGGCAGCAAAATCTGAATCCACATAGCCTGCGAGTCCCTCATCAGTCTTGCCAAACTTCAAGCAAGCGTTGGATGTGCCACGTAGGTACCTGAAAATCCACTAAACAACTTTCCAATGTTCTTTACCAGGATTAGCCATGTAACGACTCACCAAACTAATAGTATATGATAAATCAAGGCGAGAGCAAACCATGTCATACATCAAGGAACCAACAACACTAGAATAAGGAACTCGAGACATGTACTCAATATCTTCATCAGAACTAGGACATTGCAATGCTGACAATTTAAAATGAGGAGCAATAGGAGTACTAATAGACTTTGCATCATGCATATTAAAACGTTGAAGAACTTTCTCAACGTAACTTTGCTGACTAAGAAACAACAACCTAGATTTTCTGTCCCGTTTAATTTCCATACCTAGGATTTTCTTAGCAGCACCAAGATCTTTCATCTCAAATTCACTACTTAGGTGTGCCTTCAAAGTAGTGATTTCTTTCATGCTCTTGGCAGCAATTAACATATCATCAACATATAACAGCAAGTAAATAGGTGATCCATTAACAAACTTTATATAAACACAGCTATCAAACTGAGACCTCTTAAAACCTTGTGAGATCATAAATGAATCAAACCTTTTGTACCACTGTCTTAGAGATTGCTTCAAACCATAAAGCGACCTCTTCAATTTGCACACAAAATTCTCTTTTTCAGGAACTATGAACCCTTCAGGTTGGTCCATGTAAATCTCCTCCTCCAGTTCACCATGCAGAAAAGTAGTCTTTACATCTAGCTGCTCAAGCTCAAGATCATGCATAGCAACAATACCAATGAAAGCACGGATAGAACTATGATTCACAACTGGAGAGAAAACATCATTATAATTAATACCTGGAATCTGGCTAAAACCTTTTGCTACTAACCTTGCCTTAAACCTTGGAGGCTCATTAGGAGACAAACCTTCCTTTCTCTTATATATCCACTTACAGCGGACGACCTTCTTCTGTTTAGGCAAGCGCACAACTTCCCATGTGCCATTCTTATCAAGCGATTGCATATCTTCTTGCATAGCAAAAACCCACTTCTCGCGGTCAACGGATGCAACGACATCATTGTATGTAGCAGGTTCAGTATCATGCTCCACCTGTTCAGCACAACTCAAAGCATAATGAGCAATATTACAGTAGGTGAGTGCTGAACAACATCATCATCAATATTTTCCTCATGAGTATCATCAACAACAGCATTATTATCAACAGTTTTCTGCAGGTGCTCCACCTGCACACGAACTCCCTCCTCTCCAATAGCAACAGGAGAGGGATCTGATGGCAAGCTGTCATGATACATAACGGATTCATTGAAAAAACGTTCCTACTCAACAAAATCTATTTATTTTCAGGATTCCATAGTTTATATGCCTTAACTCCTGAACCATAACCAAGAAATATGCACTTGACAGCTCTAGGATCTAACTTTCCATTATCAACATGAGCATAAGCAGTGCAACCAAAAACTCTCAACTGTGAATAATCAGCAGGCGAACCTGACCATACCTCAATGGGAGTTTTCTTCTCAAGTGGAATAGAAGGTGACCTGTTGATGAGGTAACACGTTGTGTTGGTGGCTTCAGCCCAGAAACGTCTATGCATACCTGCATTGGACAACATACAGCGAGCCCTCGAGATGATGGTTCTATTCATGCGCTCAGCCACGCCATTCTGCTGAGGAGTGTAAGGGATGGTGTGGTGCCTGATCATACCATCATTACTGCAGAACTCCTCAAACTCATTAGAACAGAATTCCATACCATTGTCAGTACGAAGTACCTTTACCTTCTTTTCAATTTGCTTTTCTACCATAACTTTCCACTTCTTAAAAGCATCAAAAACATCAGATTTATGTTTCAGAAAATAAGGCTACACCTTTCTTGAGTAGTCATCAATAATAGTAAGCATGTAATTAGCACCACCAATAGAAGTCTTACGGGAAGGTCCCCATACATCAGCATGCACATAATCTAATATGCATTTGGTGGTATGAACGGAAGCATTGAATTTAACTCTTTTGTGCTTACCAAAAACGCAGTGCTCACAGAACTCAAACTTACCCAAGTTGCAACCATCAATTAGCTCTCTCTTAACCAACTCTGCCATGCCATGTTCGCTCATATGCCCAAGACGCATATGCCACAGATTTGTTTTACCACAATCATCAGAATCATTTGAAGTAATAGCAGCAGCAATACCAGGCAAAGTGCTACCTCTAAGAACATATAACTTAGCAGAATTCACATCACCTATCATGTGAATAAGAGAAACTTTTGATACCTTTAACAATCTACGCCCACCAGCGTACTTGTATCCATCAACGTCCATGGTACTCAGGGAGATCAGATTTCTGGCCATGCTTCGTATCAAATCCAACTCCGACAATATGGCATGGGTTGTCATTCTCCACACGTACAAAATCTCCAGTCTGCACAGACTCATATGAACCGAACCAATCTTTGTTACAACAAATATGAAACGAACATGCAGTATCAAGTATCCATTCATCATCACGAGAAGCACAAGCAGCAAAAACAGCTAAACATTCACCGTCAGAACTATCACCAGAAACAACAGCAGCCTTACCATTACCTTGATCCTTATCTTTCGATTGGTAAGTATCGTTCCTTTTCTCCTTATTCTGCAGCTTCCAACAATCATCAATAACATGATTAGATTTCTTACAATACCTGCAGAACTTGTCCTTTCCCTTGGACTTCGAACGACTTCTGTCTTCTTTGCTCTTATCTCGGTTGCCATGGTTGTTAAATCTCTGCTCGGTCCTGCCACGAACCTGCAGAGCTTCAGCCTTGGAAGACGCCCCATCTTCCTGCACCATAGATTTCATCTTTTCCCTCTGTTTGAGGGCATCTTGCACTTCATCAAGGGTTATCTTATCACGCTTCAACAACATTGTATCACGAAAGTGAGTATAAGAACTAGGCAGCGAGCATAAGAGTAATAGAGTTAGATCCTCATCATCATATTTTACTTCCATGGATTGCAAGTCAGAAATAATCTCTCTGAAAAGAGATAAGTGATTCATTACCGATCCACCTTCCTGCAATCTATGCGAGAACAACTTCATCTTCACATGCATCTTACTGGTTAGATCCTTTGATATGCAGATCGATTCCAGTTTCCCCCAAAGGGTAGCAACAGATTTCTCTGTCAAGACTTCCTGCAAAATATTATTGGATAGATGAAGTTGAGTCATAGACAAAGCCTTACGGTCCTTCCGCTTCTCTTCGTCAAACCAGCTCTTAGCATCCTTTTCCCCGAATTCATCCAGCGCATCATCCAGATCTGAAGTTTGGGCGAGAATCGCCCGCATCTTCACCTGCCACAAGCAGAATCTTGTGGAGTAGTCCAGCTGCGGTAGATCGAACTTCAATGACGACATGTCGCAAACCCTAGATTAGAACATGGGGCTCTAATACCACTTGTTAGCTTTGTGACAAGTAAATAATGAAGAACGAAAATAAAATCGCAGCAAGAGGGACACAGATTTAACGTGGAAAACCCTCTCCAACAAAGAGAGGGGAAAAACCACAGGCGCCAGCCAGCGAAACTTCACTATAACAGAGAGTGTTTACACAACGCCTGGGATTTCACAGATGCAATTTGTCCCAACCGGCGGCTTACAAGAAGTATATATAGCGGTGGTAACCTAGGTCATCAACGATCCGTACCAAGCCTCCGGCGACGGGCCTCGCTACGCTCCGTCAGAAGTTGGCCTTTACTTTGTAGAATTTGGATCAACATATAACATTTACTACTGCTACTACTCTGCTATTGCTACTATAAAACTGTTGCTACTGATAAACTACTGCGAGCAAGATTGTTTCCAGGTGCAGCTGAATTGACAACTCAGTTGTTAAGGCCTATAAATATTCTTTGCCTCCCCTTGTGTCGAATCAATAAATTGGGTCATCAGCGCTAGAGAGCACGGGAAGCCGAGACGGGGGTTGTTGCCGGCGTGGATGTGTTAGAGGACATAGGGGAGGGTGTGTCCCGGCACACTCCACCACCGACGACGCCCCGCCGAGTTGTCGCGCTTCGACGGTGTGTCGGGCGGCCTCTCATGGGCGGCGAGCTCGCGCAGCCGCTGTTCGGCGAAGAACTGCTCCTAGAGGAGCAGGTTGCCGGGGTCTTCGGCGAGTTCAGGGTCCCCCATCGATGCGATGGCCTCCTGGATCGCCTCGACCATTTGGTCGCCCTCCGGCACCGGCGGTATCGGTATGCTACCGGCGCTGAGCTTCCAGCCGGGCGGGGAGCGGAAATCCGGCGGCGCCATGTACCCGGCTTCATATAGCATACGCGCCTCCCACGGCTGCAGAGTGCGCCGGCCGAAGCCGTTGGCCGCCGCGAGGTCGCCTGGGAACCTTTCCGCCATGGGTGGTTCGCCGAGGTCTACTGTTCGCCGGAGTTGGAGAGGGGTTGGGGAGAGTGTGAGCCGTAAGCCGTGCGATAACCGGCTTTTATAGGCCGAAGTGGGCGGCGAAGGCGGGAGGGGTGTAGATGCTTCGGCGGGAAAAGGGGAATCGGCAGGAAGCCGAGGCGGCGGTGTCAGGCCATTACGGCGCCGCGTGGCCGACGGGACGCGTCGTCAATTTCCCAGCGATCCTTCGCGGGAGCCGAGGCGACGACGAGGAGATTTCGGTCGCTGACTGGGCGGGTCCACGCGCTGAGACAATTTTTTCGCGCCGAATTCGCTTCGTCCGGCGTTTCTAGCGTGTTCTCGGCGCCGCGGGATCGGTCTAGGAACGCCGGATGCATTTTGGCCAAATCCGGATGAAACCGGCGTACTGAAAACGCGACTAAGCAAAAAAACGCCGTCCAGACAAAAAAAAACCCTGGAAACGGTCTGCGCTGGGAACAGAGTGGAGATGCTCTAAGAAAGGAGAACAACAAATAAGTTGGGGGTTGTGAAACAGGTGAACTGGCGAACTTCTCAAAGATACCGAGAATTCAAAGCGAAAGCCACTACAAGCTGTACAAACTCCAGGCCCTGAACCAAAAACATCATGGCAACTAGGCAAAGTCTTCAAGCTGAAGACCATCACACCAACTCCACTCCACGCATCACCATTCGCGCTCTGCTACGCCCCCTACTCTTTACAGTCACGCTTGCTGCAAACTACCAAGCCTACAAAGTCACAGAGCGAACTCCATCCCACTAGCTAGTCCCGCTTGCCGAACACTGCCCTCGTCAGCGCCCTGATGCCACGCACCCACAGCTCCGCCGCCTCCTCCCCGCCCTGGCACACGAAGTGCACCTCCTTCCCTGTAGCCGTCACAACGCGGAACAGCCCCGGTGCGTACGCGTCGTCGCTGCCACGGCGGCCCTTCCTCTGGCGGCGCCGCTGGAACGCCGAGCTGCCCCCGATCTCCGCCTCCATGCAGATCACGTTGCGCCGGCTCGAACCACCCCACCGGAGCACGCCCGCTGCAGCGACCATCCGCAGCGACTTGCCGTGCGGCCTCCCGCGCCCGCCCTTGGTGTGCTTCTTGACATGGGCGCCCTGGAGAACGAGCTGCCGACCCAGCTCGTCCATGATCACGTCCTCGGCCTTGTTGAACGACGCAGTGGCCAGCGCCGAACGCGCGAGGGAGAGCGCCGTCTCGCCCCGCGGGGTGACGGTGTCGCACCGCGCGCCGTGGGAGATGAGGATCTCGCACACGGCCGCGTGGCCTTCCCTGCCGGCCAGCATCAGCGGGGTGTAGCCGTCGCCGTCCGGGATGTTGACATCGTATCCAGTGCTCGCCAGGTGACGCACCGCCACGGTGTCGCCGCGCCGGGACGCGCAGTGCAGCGCGTAGAAGCCTCCGGCCGGCATGCCCTTCTCCATCGCGAACTCGAGCATGACCTGCTCGAACAGGTCCCTCTTCTTGCTCTGCTGCGCGAGCCCAATGGCCGTCTCGCCACGCTTGTTGCACAGCTTCACGTTGGCGCCGGCGAAAACCAGGGCGCGGAAGGCGTCAACGTTGCCCTCCTTGGCGGCAGCCAGGATGGGCGAGCATCCGTCGGCGTCCTGCTCGTCCACGTCCATGCCCGGCTGAGAGAGCAGCACCTCCATCGCAGCACCATCGCCGCATCGCGCCGCAAACATCATCGGCGAGAACACGCTCCGGTCGCTGGACACAGGGATGGTCCCTGACCGAATCGCGCCAAGAACCGCGCGTTCGAAGCCCGCCTTCCAACCCCCAGAAGAGGCGACGGAGACCGCGGACTCGCCGGCCGAGTTCAGGAGCGCCACGTCTGCTCCAGCCGAAACGAGAACCCTGAGGCAGTCCTCGTGCCTGTGTCGCGCAGCCAGTATGGCAGCGACATCGCCACACTCCGCCCTCGCGTTGAGTGCGCAGCCCTTGTCCGTCAGCGTCTGCAATATCTCTGGCTGTCCGAGGCGCGCCGCCATGTGAACCGGCCTGAACCTGGTGCTCCGGGACGTCTTCACGGGAGCTTCACAGTCCGCACCTGACGCCAGCAGCGTCTCGACAGCGCCGACGCTTCCACAGAGGACGGCGTGGTGGAGCAGCGTCCGGCCAATGTGCGTGGCACCCAGCGAGTACCCGTGCTGCAGGAGCATCCGGAGGATGGAGCCGGTGGACTCGTAGTACTCCACGGCGCACCAGGCCGCGTCGTAGGGCTCAGCGAGGCCGGCGCCGACGCGCAGCTCCTCTCCGGTAGCCGCGTCCCAAGACCACGCTCCTAGTCTCACCTTGGTGTCCCTCTTCACACCAGCCTGGAGAAGTGGCGCGAAATGCTGTCAAAAGAGTAGAGATTTCCGAAGGAATGTGTATACATGGTTGCTTGTATGTTATGGAGCATACCTGAAGTAGCTGACGAACGACGGCGACTTGCCGGCTCACGATCGCGGCAAAGAGAGCCGTGCAGTCAACATTGAGATGCAGCGACGGCTTCAGAGAACGCAGAAGAACCCGGGAGGTAGCGTTTGGATCAACCCCGCACTGCAAGCAAGAGAATGCATGAAATTAGAAGCTGCCGCAAAAGTGTTGTGATTTTTTTGCAATTATAAATAAGGAAGGGCGAGAGGTGGGGGCACAGGCAAAAGAAATTTTGGGTAAGATCCGCCGAAGCGGGTAGCCTTAACCGCAATGTGCTAGAGGAGAGTCCGAAGACCATTCCCGTCCATGTCAGGGGAGATGCCAACCGTCTCTCCTTTTTACGAACACGAAATGAGCGGTGCCCATTCTGCTTATAAAGCGGTCTCTCTCACTCTCAGGTAGCGAGGTGGGACTAAAACGAAGCTCTCTACTGCCCCTTGTGCTCGCGCGGCACTAGACGGCCCAGCCCAAGCGTAACTAACACCATATGTTCAGAAAACCATGAGAAGCTACCAGTGGCAGCCCAAGCCCATACTTACTCTACTGAAATCAGTGTGCTAAACCGTATTTTAAGCCCATGTAATCCTTGGGTATCATTGACTATACCTTGACGAGTGTGTCGACCACGTCGACGAAGCCCCGGGCCGCGGCGGAGACGAGTGCGTGCACCGCAATGCGCGGTCGGACGAGGTCAGAGCGCATGAAGATGGCCGGCAGGGCGGCCTGCCCCTGCAGCGCCGCCTCCACGATGGCCTCCTCGCATGCCGGCTGGGACGCCCCGGCGCGCACCAGCAGCTCCGCCACCTCCGCGCGCCCTTCCCGTGCAGCTGCAGTGGTCGGGTACCCGCGGAACACTTTGCCGTTCACATCCGCCCCTTTCGCCTGCAGGCAACAAAACGAACCATCAGAAAACGTGTAAAATTAACATCCAATAAACACTGGATTAAGTCGGTATCTTATCGTTGCTAAATAATATCCAAACGACGCTTGCGAGTTCTTGAAACAAAATGCGCATACCAAATTTCGCTTTCGACTGCACAGAAGTCAGGGATGGGCCAACATAAAACAGGGCAAGAGCAATGACCCGTCGGGCCTCGGAACCATAGCTGGCCTGGCCGAGTAGGAAATGTCGCTGTTACTACTACTATGTCTGGTCGCGTCGGTGATCACTGATCGATGCTCTGCGTGTGAGTGACACCAATGGGCTGGCCTGGCCGGTGAGCCTGATCAGGTACTGTGGCGTCGGCACTGTGGCTGGCAGGAATCATTTACGCAAAGAGACAGAAGGGGCCTCCTACTGGAAAGAAGGAATCTCTAATCTGGTCAAAATTCTGCAGGTGATGGCGTCGCTATCCATCGAGATGTGAACTATGTCTGTGGTTTGGCTTCATCTCAGTGTCAGCTTAATAGTAGTAGTAGTAGTATAGCAGTAGCTTTAAAGATGGCCACAACTACCGAAAATATCCGACATTTTGTTTCCTTTTCTTCCCTTCATCGAAATCATTCATTAAAAACCAAATACTAGTTCTCTATGATTGCAGCTTGCACATTTTCTCTGGGCGCCATGTTAATAAGCTTTAAAGATGAACAATGGCTCCATTCAGCAATTAAAGACAGTATGACTGACTATCAGCCAAGTTCAGATGATCAGACCCTTTACTCTCCTGTTTTAAGTACCATCAAGATCTAACAACTAGACCCATATATTCCAGCATTCGCGTCGCGCAGTAAATACATGGCGCACTGCTGCACTGCACTGGTTGGAGGTGATGTTCTCCACAGTACATGGTCTCCCCATGTCAGCATCAATGGCGCACAGTGGAGGGAGGCCACACACCAGGAAGCACGAGGAGAGGCAGACGCCGAGCGCGCGGCAGGGCAGGGGAAGGACGCGCCCGCGGCCGTGCATGGGCGGGCGCCGAGTGCGCGTAGCTGGCTAGTATAGTCAAGCCATGATGCCCGAGGGAGGAGCAACATTGGGCACAGCTGGCCGGTGGCAGAGGGGGCAGGGGTCGTGGCTACGAGACAAAGAACACGACAGGGGATACGTGGGTGAGCTCCGTACCAGTACCTCCTCCTCCTCCTGCTCGAGCGTCGAGGAGGGGGCGATGCGATCGTGCATGTGGTGCATTGCACTGGGACGGTTTCTGTTCCGTAACACATGGGTTGGTATACTATCTTGTAATGGCGAGCGAGGAGGGCATCGTAATGGCGAAGGATCGCGTACTGACTGGGCCTACTCGCCTTGGCGGCTCCTCGTGGCCGGGGGAGGCGGTTTCATGGCGTGATCTGATACAGCTGGGGCGGTTTGGACCAGTATCGGAGCACCACCAGCCAGCCACTGGCAGAGTGGCTTCATCATCGGTGACCTGCGTGCGTGTGCGTGCAGATGGCAGGTGCAGATCGTGTGGTTCTGCTGAAATCGGCAACTGCTGCCATTGCAGGCGTCAGCATTGTTTGCTGACTATAGTTTCCCTAACTGGGGATTGCCGAGTTCATTACTAGGCTAACACAACACATGTTAGAACAGAGATGGATGGATGTGTAGGTACATGAAGATGCACGCGGCTGCATCCCGTTTCCATGCTAGCAGCCAGCCAAACGAAGAGCTGCAAGTAAGGCAAAGGAGATGCCGCGGCAGAAGCGGCCACGGGCCATGGGGGCTGGCCTGTACCTGGCCATGATGGCATTTATTTGGGCTTGGCAGAGATCAGGGAAAGTGCCGGGTACATGAGCCGTGCGCTTTGCCTGCGAGGCAAAAACCACTACTCCTACATGTACATGGCCTGCCTGCTGCATGGTCGATCGGCCCCGGCGCCAGCGCGACCTACTCCTCTGCCCTGCCAGTCCCATTCAATGGCATGGCGCATCCGCCGCCCCATGACACCGGCGGATCGCCCGGACACTGCACGCCACGCCATGCCATGCCATGCCATGCCATGGATCTCGCCTCTAGCAGTCTAAGCCTTAACCACGGTTACTCTGTAGAATATGATCATACGCTACTAGTACATGATTTAAGGCCCGGCAGGGCGGTGAGTTTAGGCCCAGGTGGCAAGGCAAAAGTACCATAGGATCCACCAAATCTGGGGATTACTGGAGTGTACACTACACAAGACAAAGACAAAGACACGGACGTAGGCTGGACTCGACTTGATGGTCTGGGAGAGGACGGAACCCTGAGCCTGAGGAGTGAGGAGAGGATGTCACGTGATCCCATCCCTGACCGCGCTCACGAGGGGGAATATATTGGGTTCGGCCAAAGCGTTGAGCTGTTGCCTGTTACTAGGAGGAGTACATGGTTTAGTACTACAGCTTAATTAAGCAGTGGTACTACTCCTACTAGTGCTTTCTACAGATTCAGTATATTATTATTATGTGCAGCAGTAAACAAATCAAGTTGGGTCAGGGTTAAAGTCAAACCCATCTACCCTTGTCCCCCCTAAACCCTTCGTAGAATACTCCAGTCTCTCTCCTACCTAGCGGTATACACTTTCTACTCCTGGATCTCAAGGCCTTGATGGAGCATCAGAGATAGAGAAGCTGCTGTTAACAACAAACCAAATTTTAACTACTACTGAAAAGTAGCAGGAAATATCCCCGTGGCGCGATGTGTGGCTGTAATTAACATCCCCGTGTATATGTATGTACAATATCTAGTATACGGCACTGTGCAGACCTCGATTGATGCTTACACGTATTGTCTAGGACAATGAAGGCGTGCCAAAGAAGCTTCCCCACGATAAGCTCCATGTCCCCATTCCATTAACGCGATGGTACTCCCGTCTATGGCTAGAGAACAAAAATGTGTCCGTACGCACATTAAAGAGTGAGGAACTGCAAATGCAAAAGCATGGTTGGTCCCCCCTTTGTTGCCATGCGCGTGTTGTTGGTATGGTAGCCCCTCTTCCAGAAACCAATTTGCGAAGAAATGGGTGTTCCTGGAGTGAAGACTGGTGAGGGAACACATGATTGGGTCTGGAACTGAATGGAAAATACAGTATCTCTCATCATGGCCGTCCTTGCGTCGGTCTAATCGTGTAGTATTATGGACGACTGGGTGGCCATAGGGAGTGATTAGCACACCGGAGGGGAGGCCGGCATGTTTTCTTTATAACATATACAAATATGGACGAGGTTTGTCCAGGGCGTGCGTTTATACAGTAGACTTAGCTATGATGAGCAGGCACGAGAGATACTGAGGGAACCGTGATGGTACTTGGCATTTCTTATGGAAGTAGATAGCCAACTTCTATCTACAAGGTTAGATGTAGTATGAGATACAGACTCGGAGATTCGGAGTTGGCAGGCGCCCGCTGAGACCATTCGAAAACGTCGTGAGAAATCTCCACCAACTCGGTAAAGGTAAAGCGAACGCTATGGGAGGAATGGAGGTACTATGACCTATAGCACTTCAAATTTCAACTAGCACGAGCGCTCAAATGTTTACATTTGGAGGCTAGAACGGGAAAAGCGTGAGAAAAAAACAAGTGATCTGGCCGGCTCCCCGACGGCGGAAAAGGTTAAATCTGAGTTCCAATTCCTGGCTAAACGCATAGTACAACTTGGCGAAAAGCACGGCTATGTTTGTCAAACCGCCCCAGCAGGGCGAACGGGAGCATCCGACATTCCCATACTCGCAAAAACGAAGCAGAGCAGACCAGAGCAGAGTAAGAAAACGATACTTGGCAAAAACAGAGCAGGGAGCAGAGGGGCACACTCACGAGCAGCAGACGGACGAGCGCGACGTCCCCGTTGCCAGCGGCGAGGAAGAGCGGCGAGACGTCAGCGCGGATCTCCTCGCGCGAAGCGTGCAGCTCGGCGGCGGCGCCCTCCCGCAGCGCCGCCTCCGCCACCCGCCGCGCGTCGAGCCACACCACCCCGGCGTAGTTCACGTCCGCGCGCCCGGACGCGAGCAGCTCCCCTGCCTCCCTCGCGTCGCCGCGCGCCACGGCCTCCACGAGCCGCTGAGACGCCGCCTCCGCGTCCGCGTCGGCCAGCTCCTCTGCCATCGGCCACACCTGCCGGCCGCCGGCGATCGCCGCCGGGCGAAGCAGCACCGCCATTCTGGAAGCTCGATCTCCTACTGAGCGACGGCGTGCCCCCGCGTATCGAGCTCCTCTTCTCTTCGATCTCTGCGTGTGTCTCTGTTGTGGGGTGGTGGTGGAGACGAGACTTGAAAGGGGAGGGCGCGCCGGCAGCTCGGCAAGGCGTCATATATAGTGAGCTGTGGACACGGGCAGTGATGGGGTAAACTTACAGCGGGGTGAACTGGTTTGTGGGGACGACTTGTAAGTCTAATGCTCGGCTTATGCCGGTGACGCGAGCCCCTCTCTGAAAGAGCCAATGTGGTGGGTGTGACTCCGGGGAGATGTAACTGGGTGTGAGCGGCCACGTATAGTCTACGGGCTCGTCGTGAGGCCTGACTCCGGTTTCGGCTCACCAGCCGCTTTTTTTTTTACCAAACCGGCCGGGCCGTCAATTTCATATAAAGAAACCACCAGAATTTGACAAATATAAATAGAGAAAAAGAAACTAAAAGTAACAAGATAGAAGTCAGTGTATGACACTCACAGAGACTCAGGGGTTTGTGGGTGGGACAGCAAAAGACAGGACTAAGTAATGTTGCTTTAGAACAACCGCAAACATAATCCTACGAAAACATATGAAGATCAAACTGGATTCATGAAACAAGCCTTCGAGAAGTTGGCGCCCATCCATGCGATCTCGAAATAAGCTTCTCGATCTAGCATCTTCAAAATTTATACTCCTTCCTCAAGATTTCTTCTTTCTTGGCTTTTCTGTAACAATGTCGATGAAGTTATTATATTGCAGAGTCGATAAATCACTTCAGGAGGATCACGAGGATATTCTCTAGCAAAACAAGTATAATTGCATGTCTTCTAGAGTGTCCAACACACAGTGGCCCCAACACAGAGCACCAGATTTCTTTTGTTAGCTAGGAATGAACCAATCCACCTAGACATCAGATCGTTGGCATTTTCAAGCGGCCTCACAAGACCAAAAGCACACATGACAACCCGCTAAACAAATTTTGCAAGAACGCATCTAAAAAGGAGGTGATGAACCGTCTCCTTCTGACAATAGAAGTGACACAAACCATTCCCAGTGCAGCCTCTTCTCAATAGGTGGTTCTTTGTCTGTTCTTCAACACAAGCCAAATGAAGATCTTGATTTTAAAGGGGATTTTATTCTTCCAAAGGAATTTATATGGATAGTTCCCATTGGACAAAGCTGCATGTATAGACTTTTCACTTTGAAGATGCTAGTATTCCCAATCTTCCAACCACCACTATGATGGTGATCATTGAGTTGTATCCATCTACTAATTCTTTGAAATCATTCCACTGAGCTAAGGTCTCTCCAAACAGTATATCATGAATCTAAAGAAACCCTAGCCCTACTCTTTGACTTTCCTCAGAGTCACAAACTTGGTGATGGTCGGGTTGAAGAGTCTTGGAAATTGAGCTACCAATGGTGAATTTTTCTCACCTAAGTGTCTTCCCAAAAAAGAGTTTTCTCACCATTGTTTATTTTTCTAGTGGAAAATTGCTAGAAGGTATGATTAACCCCCTACAGAGGCCTCGGACAATGTTTGATTGCTCAAGTGTTTTCTTGAGTTTAGTTTTTTTCAGGTCCTTTCAAACTTCTCAAGTTTCTAGAGCCACTTACATAGCAAGCTCTCGTTCATGGTTGTGAGATCTAGAACTCCAAGTACACCCCAATCATTTGGCAGACAAACAATATCCCAATCTACAAGATGATATTTTGATTCATTCTCCGGCTCATCCCAAATCATCCTTTTTCTATGTCTATCAAGTTTACCAAAAATGTTCGATTTGTGATGGTGCAGCACTGGCGGGGAAACCGACTAGACCTTCTTTGATGGATTACTTTCTACCAACTATCTAATAGAGGAAAGAAAAGAGACATAACAATAACACAAAATAAAGCAGTTATAATGTGAAATGGTATGGCTCTCTTCATGGCGATATCCATCTCCACAAAGCTTATAATTCGACTTGTGCCAACTCTTGTCGCGTGCCGCCTTACTCCATGTAGCCGACTTGTACATCGACTTGCATGCCATCCGGGTTCTCCAAACAGCTACACTAGCTAGTAAAGTAAATTACATAGAGAATCTAACACGCAGGCCGTTATACAATAAAATGATAGCACCTAGGCTCTAGCCGACTGACAAAAACCGTGATACGCATATCACGTATGGATTACACACATCCCATGCACATAAGCCATACTATTCACAACACCATCCTGCAAAAACAAGTTATGCATAGATACCATATCTACAGGCGTTGTGAAACTCACAACGACATCTAAGGCACCACGATAGGACAAAGCCGGCGGTCCCGTACGCAGATATCATATGGATTCCGAACATGGATTTCTTTATTGGATAAAACAATTTTACCCAAATCCGATCCGTACTCTGATTCGATCAAACTCTTTGATCTTCGATCACCGCATCTAGATTTATGTGTCACAGTCTATCCCGATGGCGGAATCCGACTGGTAGGGGTATATCGTTCCACGACCTCAGCAGTAGATCACGAAAAATAGATCATCCAATTCCCCCGAGTATAGTTAATACAATCAACCTCGTACAAAATCAATCTATCTCATAGTTCGACCACCAAAACTACAATTAGATCCAATCTAACGCCAACCGCATATTGCGTATGCATGATCTCAAGCCTAAAACTAGAAGCTAACGCTCTGATACCATTGTTGGGCCATATAGAGATAAACAAAACTTTTCCCTATGTGGTGATCCCAAGATCTAGCTGAGGTAGTAGGCCACGAGAATTACCACTAGATGTGCAGTTGTAGAATCGATAAAGCACGCCGCTTGATGTAGTGCAGTCCTCACGATCTGATCATCGAAGTGCTGAACATACATCACCTCCGCCAGTATCCACACGTACGAGGAGGAGTGCCGGCGGTGGACTGCTAGGTCAGGTACGGCGACTAGAAGGAACTAGACTGGGGCTAGGGTTTTCCAACGCTTGGAATGACCTAATCACGCACCTCTCTAGGTAAGTGTCCCCATTATATATAGGAGGTGAAAGTGGTCTCCACTCACTTGTGGCCCATTCACTAAATCCCATATTAGTCATTGTGAGTCCAACTCACTAACTCAGTCTGTATCTGATTCGGGTCCAACCCAAATAAATTTCCGGTTCAGGTCTAACCCAAACTTGCTCTCGCTCTTAAGTGTGTGACCCGGTAGGCTCATGGTAACTCGGACACGATCCGAGTCTCACTCGTAATCGACTAGTCGGTAGCGGCTCCTAGTAGAACATGCTGACTCCCAAGTACCAAAGATTCATGACGACATACCTTTCAATGCGACTTTCGTCTGAGTCAATTTTGCCTCATGATACATCTTGTCAACCTATATGCGAATAATCGTCATCCTTCAAATAGCTCAACTCTCTTCTCGATCCGAGATAAGTGATTCATCTGACTAACTCTTAGTAGACCGCCTCGGTTAACATTTAACCGAGTCGTGCATGGCCATGCTTTCCGAGCATATCTTCCGAGAGGGCCCATAGAATATCTCTCCAGTTGGAGGGGGAAAATCCCATCTTGGTCATCCACATCATGAGCTTGATTCTCAGTCGACCCGAACTCTGCCTTTATAATTGCCTAGTGACAGAATAGTGTTTGACAGAACCTAAGTCGGTGATCCTCAACTCAGATTTTGCAATTGCCTCAGGTATAAGGATTACATTGATTGAGACATACAAATGACGACTTGTTTGTTGCATCTCAATATGGGTCAATCCGACTCGCTAAACTCTTTTAGCTGAATCCGTGTAAGTCGGAATGGCATTACCATGCCCATGACAAGTGGAACCGAGTCATCAGCCGACTTTCACATTAGTCTAAGTTGTGTGTCCAGCACAACCTCAACGACCAAGGACAACTAGTATGAACAACATGAATATATAGCTCCACAATCGAATCACATATTCAATGATACATATCAGAAGTTCATACATGGACAATAACTTTATGAATACAATTGGAATAACATCTGATGGGGATATGTCGAATGGGGTATGCCCAGCAGGATGTTCCGATTGGGTCAAAGGACTCGCGAGTGGGCCTACAGGACGCTGACTGGAACATGACTGAGAAGCAAGCCCGGCGACTGAAGACTAGAGGCCCAAAAGCATAGTTGAAGCACAGTCGGATTAGGTCAAAGCCTCTGAATCCTTAGCTAGTTCGGTTGTAAACACTATAAAGCCTAGCAAGGTACCCCCTATATAAACCTTCCTAGGGTTCCTTGAGTACGAACGTTCTATCTGACACCCCCTCAAGCGACTCGCTACTTAGACGCCGAGCTCGCCGCCCCTGTAACTCGCTCTCCACCAATACAATCTAGGAGGAGTAGGTCTTTACACTCCGGGGGCAAACCTGGGTAAAATCATGTGTATCCGCCCCCATCTCGCACCGCAGATGGCCGCCAGCTCCCGCCCCCAATACTATCAATCGCTACCCCTGGTAGCAACTGTCGTGGCCATTCCCACAACATGGCGCCCACCGTGGGCCTGGCTGGTCTGGCCTGAGTTTTGCAGCGAGACCCTACACGTCAATCGATCGGCCAATCGCCACCGGCCGCATGATCGCTAGCATCGGGATCTTGCAGATCTTGCCTAGCAGCTACATCCCGGCGTCACGCCCGATCATGCACAGCGCGGTGATGCCGATCGGCACCATCAGCTTGTTCATCGGCTTCACCAACGCAGTCGACCCGACGGGAATGGTGATCGTCGGTGGATCGCCACCGCGCCGCGATCTACTCTCGGAGGACTAGATCCGCTCTATCAGCCGCCTCGCCACCGAGTATGACTCGGCCGCCAGCAACACGGCCGGGACTGACACCGCCGCGGATGACATGGCTCTCCACGACGACACCGATTTGGCGACCCCAGCCTCAGTCACCAGATCCATCACCGCCGCATCACAGGTGGACTCCATCATGCGGTTCTCCAACCTTGAGGATTTCGAGGACCCCTCCATCCTTGGGATCTTCGACTCCGACTCCGGGGTCGGAGTCCCCTAAGGACTTCCGTACCAGATCCAATCGCTTCAATGCGATTTACATGGCGAGCAGCACGAGCGCCCCGCTAGATCCATTCTCCATTCTGATCCCGCCAACTGTGATGGCGACAGAAGTGGAAGAAGCCCGCCTGCGACTGGAGGAGGCACAGTGTAGGGAGCTAGCCAAGCGCGAGAAATTCCTCCTCGAGCGGGAAATAGCGCAGGAGCTATCACTCTACCATCAATGGCGCATCAGGACCCGCCTGAACTCCAACGTCCAGGACCGCATCCTGAACTTCAACGACGAGAGCGACCCCTCACGCGCAACCGAGCGCGAATACTGCGAGAACGCGCCACCAGGCGGCAGCAACCAACCACCACCCGACGCACCGGCGATTGGAGCCCTACCGCCACCCATTGGTCGCACGCCCGCACCGGACCAGCCGCGAATCATCATCTCGCCACAGGCCCACGACGCTAACGGGCTCCCACTGTACTCCACTCCAATGGACAATGTCATCGTGGCCGACGCCACGGTCGTCGACCTCGACATCCAAGGAGAGGGCGCGTTGTAGATCCAGTACGCCAAGTCCCTACTCGCCAGGGCCATCGAGCAGTAAGCCGCGGGAGTCGACCCGCGGGGGCGGATGTATTCCCGCTCATTCGCAAGTAGGGCAGCCTCAAGTGGCCCCCAACCATTGCCAACGCCATCACCTGCCCACCACCCCAGCCCCTGGCGCTCCAGCCGCGGGTCGCCAACCCTGCGCTCTCCACCAACGAGTCGCGGTCGGTGAACAACACGGTCGCCTCCAACGGCCAACCCATTGACGCACGAACGCACATCGTCAACAACCAGGCCTGGTGGGCGTGCCAGCCCAACGACTTGAGGCACACCCTCACCAACCGCGGCGATCCCGAACCAAGGGGCACGCTCAGCCGAGTTGGCCCATAGTGCTTCGGACCAATGATCTGAGGTGAGAAGTACCCCGCCAACTTCAAGGCGCCCAAGGAGATCGAAAAGTACGATCCCACGTATGACCCAGCGGTGTGGCTGGACACGTACCTTATGACGATGGGAATCGCCGGCCACACCGACTTACTAGCCGATCGCTACCTTCCCCTGATGATGGAGGGAGCGACTAGGCTATGGATCAACACCCTCCCCACTGACAACATCAACTCATGGGAGGAGATGCGCGATGCCTTCGTCAGGCACTTCGAGGTACCCCCTATATAAACCTCCTAAGGGTTCCTTGAGTACGAACGTTCTATTAGACACCCCGTCAAGCGACTCACTATTGAAAGAATATTTCATGATTTCCCAGGTTTTGTGTGTTAGATAACAATACCAAGGATTATTCTAATGTGCACTAAGTGTTGCAGGAAAGTTTTGAGAGTTTGGGGGCCGGATTTTCCGCCCCCATCATGGGCGGATAATCCGGCCAGACCACCTTGGCCAGGGTTCCCTCTGCGCAAGTCTTTGTCTAGGGGTAGATTTTCCCTTGGAAAATTCCAGCTTTTGGGCGGATTTTCTCCCTGGACCGGATAATCCGGCCCCAAGGGAATCTCACAAGTGAGCTCCTACGCAAGCTTCTGTCTTGGGGGCGGAATTTCCCCCCGGATATTCCGTGGCTGGGGCGGATTTTCCCCCAACCGGATAATCCGGCCCTCCCCTAGGGCTGGATAATCTGGTCCCCAGGAGAAAGTGTGAAGGGCAAGTCTGCATGAGCTTCTGTCCATGGCTGGTTTTTCTGTCGGATAATCCAAGTCTAGGGCGGAGTTTTTCCCAGGCCGGATAATCCGGCCCCCAATGGCTCCAATGGCTTGGTTTTGGAAGGGGTATAAAGATCCCTTCTTCCCCAACGAGCAGAACTCTTGATTCACTTGAAATTGTTCAGACCCTTTGCAAGAGCTCCCATTCTAGATCTCCCACTTCAACCACCCGAAGGCTTCGATCTTTGGGGGAATTGAAGGAGGATAGAATCGTCATCGTCTTCACGAATCAAGCGCATCAACTCCTCTCCATTCATTTGGAGAAATCCCTGATCTAGTATTCTTGTTAACATCTAGATCTTGTTCTTTGTTATTGATAACTTGTTCTTGTGGCAGCTTGTTGTCATTACGGGAGCCTCCAAGTTGATTGTGGAGTTGTGCCCCGCTAGTTGTGTAAAGGCACCGGTACCCACCTTGAAGGGTTCCTATAGTGGAAAGGTGGATCAGGCCTTTGGTGGCGGGATCCATCGGAGAACAGGGTGAGGCTTATTGTGGCATGGTGGTCTTAGTACCGCCCACCCCTCCAACACAGACGTACTTCCCTTAACAAGGAAGAAACTGCGGTAAAACAAATCCTATGTCTCCGCGTGCTTCATTACGGTTCACCCGTTCCTCTTCCACTCGCTCTTTACTCGCTAGTAGATAGGTTTGCATATAGGGAAATTCCACCTAATAGTTTATCTAGAGAATTTACCGTTTGCGTTAAGCCTAAAATTGAAAAAGGATTAAAATTTGAAGTAGCACCTATTCACCCCCCCCCCTCTAGGTGCCCATACGATCCATTTCAATTGGTATCAGAGCCCCGGCTCTTTATTCGGGCTTAACCGCCTATGAGAAGTATGGGTACCAAGGGAGATGGGGATGAGGCTGTGGATAAGGTTAGAATGGATGACCTCAAGACGTTGGAAACAACCTTGTTGAAATCCTTTAAGGCCAAGATGGAGGAGATGAATTAAATGATTGCTCGTCTCACATCATCCATAGACCCATATCCATCCTCCTCTAAGGCCGCCACACCATCATCCAAGGAAAAGTCTAACACCGAATCCAAGGATGATGAAGTGGTAGGTGAAAACATAATGGCTCCACCTCCAAGAAGAGAAGTGGTAAGAAGTAATATAGTGAAGTTCGTCACGTATATTCCCCCGACCCACCTATCCCTCATCCTCATATAAACAATAGGGGTGATCCACCCAAGCTTACTACATCCTATTTTAATCAATGGCAGTTCTTAATGAAGTCTCATGTTTGCAGCTCCTCTATTGAACTTTGGAGGATTATTGAAGAGGATCTTCATATTGGAGATCATACCAACCTGACAAGAAGAGAAGTTGTGGACATCCAATTGAATGCTACGGCTCTCCACATGATACAACTCAGTGTGGGTCCTCAGGACATGCCCCACATTGAACATCTCAACACAGCTAAAGAAGCTTGGGATGCCCTCACCGATCTCTTTATTGGGAATGAAAGCATGAGAAGGAATAGGGTTGATGCCCTCAGTAATGAAGCTGAAGGATTCTACATGTTGGATGGTGAAAACCATGAAGACATGTATAGAAGACTCAAGGGCATTGCAACAACATTTAGAAAGCATGGAGCCACTCACATTGATGATGCATGGATAAAAAGAAAATATGTGAGTGCCTTAATGCCTTTCGAGCCAACGGACTTGAAGAGCTTGCAAGGTAGGCACAACTACCATCAAATGACATCAAATGAAGTCATGCAAGAAATGGCGTCGTTCAAAGTTGTTGCAAAGAACGCTAAATATGCCCGTGCCCGTGCCATTGGAATGCAAAAGGGGGTCAATGTTGCTCTAAAGGCTAATGTTGTTGAGCAAGAGGAGGATGAAAGAGGTTTTGAGGGGGGGCTCCATGGACTGCCCCGATGAAGTCAAACGTGCTCATGGTGAGTACATGCGTTTTACGCAAGGAACTTTTGGAAGGATCTTGCCAAGGCCAAGTCAGAACTCGAGCGTAAGAATGGGTCAAGTGGAAGAAGAGAAAGTGGCCCAAAACTGAGAACATGCTACAATTGTGGAGATAGGCTGCACATCGTAGCCGAGTGTCCATATCAAAATAGAGAAGACAATGGTGGCAGGCTCATTCTTAAAGAAAAATCCAAGGCACCTAAGAAGAAGCCATGTATCAAAAAGAATGTGTTGGGGTTCCGCGCATAAAAACAATAAATTTTACTCTACGCCCCTGAACCCCTAAAGCTGCCAGGATCTATCTATTGGTAATACAGTAACGGGAGGCGCTTTTTGTGAACTTACCCTCGAAGACCGAAAAGCGTTGGCAACGCTCAGGAGAGCGTGGTTGATGTAGACGAGCCGAAGCCGACCTCAAGGTCGTGATGAAGTCCTTGCGCTCCTTCTGGCTCCAACAACTTGAGTGCCTCAAGTGCGACACCTCGCGGGGAGTTACACACGTCCGGTGCCTGACGATGACCCTCGCTTCCCCGATCTAGCAGCAGTTGCGGAAGTAGAGCTCCCGGATCCGAATCCCGCAGCGCGATGGCGCTCCGCGGTGAAGATGTCTCTCGCTCGCGCAGTCTAGACTTGGGACCACGGTCACGAGAGAGAGAGGGGGAGAGAGAAAATATCAATTAGAGGTCCTCCCAAAAGTGGGGAGACCTTTATTGATTATTGGTGTATTTTTCTAGGCCAAATACTCCACTTTATATAGGGGGAGGGGAGGTACTACCTCCCCTAAAGTCCCGGGGTGGGACTAAAGGAGAGGAGGGGTTGGTTGCCCGCTTGCCAGCCCCTAGTGGGCCTCGCGGGGGGGGGCAAGGCCCAATCGGCCTGCCCCTTGGCCCCTCTCCCTCTCTCCTTTCCCCTGAAGGGCCTTCTCCCTCCAGAATTGGCCCATTAAGCCTTTGGCCATTAAAATTGATTTTCTCTTTATTAAATAATTATGAATAAATGATTAAATAAATATTTAAACATTCATTCACATATTATTCAATCTCGTGGCTATGGAACACCTTCCACCTCCACTCCGGACATCCTCTGGATTTACCGAAACCCTTCCGGTTTTCTCCCTTCTTTTCTTCGGTGATTCTACCAATCCTATAAACACTCACTAAGCATCATCAAGCCCTTAAGCGTGATACCCCACAGTTCGGGAACACTCCAGACATGGTCAGGACACTCCCGCACCAATGATCGACAGAGGGACCTGGATGGCCATGTGACCCCTGTGTGTTCCACGAAGATCTTTCGTCATTTGAACTAGGACAGTCGTGTCTTATTCCCTTTGTCATTCGATACTTGCATTGCCCGAGATTTGATCATTGACACCACCATGTCGTGTTCAATCTCGTTACTGAACAATGCTACTTAACTCGTTCAGACAAGTGATATCCCTGTGATCTAATCAGACGCTGCACAACTATTGGATATAACTTCTCTGAGTGGGCCTTTGAGTATCTTTCTGTCACATGGACGGACAAATCCCGCTCTTGACATATATTGCCTCAACGGTTTCCTCTGAGTACCTGAACACACCTTTATAACCACCGTTTTACCAGATGGTGTTTGATGTTATCTAAGCACTCTCGGGAGATAGTGATTGATATAGCCTCACGGTCTAAGGAATAGTCTACGAGGATCCATTTCTAATCATCGTAACTTGAACTTCATGACATGATCGAGTCACGATGTTTAGGTTGGGTATTGGTTCATCATCTCATTCTCAGAATGAGATGACCTCATTTCCAACTGGCATAAATGCCACATGATCAGGAAACATGATCATCTGTTGACCAATGAACCAGTGACTAGAGTTTCACTGGGAACCCCTGGTTGTTTGTATATGACACGTGTATTGATGTTTCCACTCAACACAGTTATAGCATGATATAAAACTTAATCATAAACTATATGAAATATGATAATAGTCCTCACTACTATTTGTCTCTAGGGCATATTTCCAACAGTCTCCCACTTGCACTAGAGTACAAATATGCTAGCTGCATTTGTTCTAAATCATTGGCACCATATATCCGGTACCCTGAACATGCTTGCTCATGGAAGAGGTTGAGCCTTGGGTCTGTACTTTACAGTCCCAAATCCTTTGCAACTTACTAATGTCACCTTGATTGACATTAATACTTTATCATCACATGATAGCATTTGTGTGAATGCATCATTGCTATAGCAGTAGAACGAGGCCTGATTCTAGGAGCCTATAGTGACGTTAGATCAACCTCGAGGGCTTTCTCATGGGCACTGTGCCCTGGGACACATCATTCTACGTTAAAAGCGAATTAGCCCCGCCATAACATTATACAACACTTTAGATGGTACCCTTATCTATTATAAATGTATTCATCGAAACTCCCGTGCACTCTGTGAAACTTTCGATGTTTTGTTCACCTCGCTTCCTACTTGACTTTAATTGGTATCTACAGGAGTTTCCAACATATTCCCTTATAACATAACTCTTTATGCTTTAAGATATGTTATCCTTTATGGATTTGAAAATATGTCCACGGTTCTCTATTAGACACTGCGGACAAACTTAGCTCAAACATTTTGTGATTCGAACTTAATCACTTTCAAACGTTCCTCACTTTGGATCACATATTATGCTAAGTTATCATCATGGTTTACTAAGATAGAACCTATGTCTCAACATAGTGGATGATAATCATCCTTTTCTTTCTTTCAACCATTGATGTTCAACTTAATACTATTCCTAATTTGAGTCATTAAGGACTAGTTCCTTAATTAACTTCTATTCCGAAACCCCTTTCAGAATCCCTTAAGGAATACCACATAATATCATAATACACCTATTATCAACTTCTACATCTTATAAATCACTATTTATAAGTATTTGCGCTTTCATCCTTAACATACTTAAGAATTACTCCTATAAGGTCCCACTCAAAATATGTTCCTACGTATTTGAATTTGAGACTTATGTTGCTCCCACTTAAAAATATGTCAATCACATATTGTTTTAGGAAGACTTTCATAGCTCCCACTCAATTTTATGCAAATTGCATATCCACTCACTATTTTGAATAACTTCAAAATCCTTTTCATCAAATATCAAACTTGGAGATTTTACTATGAGTACTTTACTAGTTTTAAATCCACTAGACATTCAGCACATATGAATCAAATTCATTTGAATTCATCCAATACTTGACAAATTGTGCTTTTGTCATTCACCCCCTTCTTTCCTACTATGGCTTTGCAGTCATTTGGGAAAATTCCAAGTAACCCCCTTGCTTGTGAGATTCAGCAACGAATTGCTTTCTAATCTCAAGGGAATTTTACTTGTAGGATTTCTCATAATTTAGTTTACCATCATTTCCTTTGTAGTTCGTAGGTATGTCATGTTTCAAAATCATGAAAAATGATTCACAAATGTCTCCATACAAGATATGGATTTACATTTTGAAACCTACTCCATGCAGTGAAAAACAATAGTGGAGGGAAAAATACAATGATCGAAATCATTGATTCTTTCCTTCTATGAAGAGAATCGTTCAGGAACATTGTCCATTGCGCTTCTCAACACTTTGATGCAGGGTTTTGAATCCTCATCGTGTTTTACACTATTTTCCATTTGCTCCATAATTGAGAAACTTCACTAGAGGTGAGCTTTCTCAAGAATGCACCAAAATCCAAGCAATACGAATCTTGCTTTCCTTTTGGTTTCAGCTATGGATTCCATATTCAAAGTTTCCAATGAATACTCTACAAGGACTTATTCGCTATTGTTTTGGTTATATTGAGTAACCCCAAAACTTTCACGAATTCAAATGGTTTACTACATTTTAATTGAGTGTTAACTATTTCTAAGCTAATGGCCTCTACATCTACACTACAACTATTTATTTGGTGCCTTCTATTCAACCCCCTTTGATATCTAATATCACATTGTGATGCTTCGCATTTTGACGTTTCAAAACACTTTGCATTCCACAATTACTTTTATGCCATTCTTATAAAGTTGAATTTCATTACTATTGATCAAATCATAGCAATTTGATTCTCTTTTATATTTATACCCTTTGTTGATGAAACACTTTGATCAAATCAAATAGTTTCATATTCATGTTTCCTTTGGTAAACTACTTTACACATTTAAACAATCAATTAATGATAATTACCATTTTCGCTAAAACACAATACATCGTATATGTATTTACTTTTAATAGTTCTTTAAACCCTTCGTATTCAAGTAATACACGGTGTTCAAGTTATTTTGCCGAACTTAGGCATGATTTATATGTGACAAGAAATCGAATGAGTTTCACATATTATCTCATAACTTTGAATTCAAACAATGGTTTCATTCATTAATGAAATATCATTAAGTTGGGTATTTTTAAACAAGGCATTTTAATGTTTTACAAATGTTCATGCATTATCAATTAGTTTCAAATAACAAGGATAATTCACAAGCAATCAAACAAGATATGAACATGAATAGAAATCATTCATAAAAGTGGAACAACTGTTTGTTACAAACTCATATGAATAACCGTCTCACGAAATGTGAGACACACTAAAGAAGTTCACAATCTTTTGATTACATTAATCATCCTAAAACCCAAACTAAATGATAAATGTCGAGGGAGAGTGTCGTCGGCCATCATCATCATGCTTGCCATCAACACGCAACATCACCTCCTCTCCAGCAAGCACCTCTCATGCAGAAGGACCTGTTTTCAATAAAACAGAACAAGTATCAAATATACTTAACATTGCATTGTGTTTGCAAGATTATAACATTTATAAAACTGTATATCAAATATATACCTTCGTCATCGATGACCTCACCGGTGATAGGTTCAACCTTTACATTCTGGAAACGTAATATGAACTCATGAAAGTCCAATGCTTCTGTATCACCACTCATGATGCTACTCCGGACATGTCCTTCGTAGCTAGGAGGTGACGACCGAAGCAGTACGTCTATCGCAAATGGATCAGCCATCTAGTAATCCACGAAATGAACCAGTCTTGTGTGTGCATCAAGCATGCGCTCTAAGTGACCCTTCCGACATGTATGCTCCTCCATCTGAATGGAAAGGAACTCTTCAAGCAGCTCGTGCTTCCACATGCGCACATGGCCTATGAACTCTGCTCTCAGCTGATCCACCATCGAATATGGATCAAGATCACCCATGAGCGGATGTAGTTCATCTACCATCCCGTAACGCATTATTATCTGAATGTAGGTGGACATCTCTTGACGATAGTAGCGGTCTGCCAACTCTTGTGGGGTCTCACAATATTCTGGCTCAGTCAAATCCATTGTGTGGCGTATGTAGTCTACCACATGATTCCTAGTAAGGAGATCATCTAGGCGCACAAGCCAACTAGGGAAGTTGGATCCATCAAGTCTAAGTTTTTCACCCTTTACCCAATCCTCAATATCAAAGTAAGCTTCACGGTGAGCCATCTACATTTATAATTGCAAAAGGAATTTAGACTAAGTTTATAATTAGATGAGTTAATAATAACTCCACTCAGAAACACCTATCTCCAAAAGGGTTCCTAGTGATAACATGACCCCTATCAGCCACATCTCCCCCGATTGATCACGACCATCGATGTGGGTTCAAAGGTGGACGCTAAACGTCGGTCACATCATTCATGCGACTCGTGCTCGATCTTTCGACCATCCTTGTTCCGAGGCCACGCTTCTGTGGCGTGCTAGGCTCTCCAACTCAACCTTAGTGTATCCGCTGTGCAACATGGTTTACACCCACTGTATGCGAACATAGATATGTCTGACACCCAGGCCTGTAACCCTGGATCGCCTCATACCGAAGAACTTTCTTGGTGGTGCACACTAAGGGGGAACACAATCGTTGGTAATTTTAACAGGGATCATCTTATTAGGCTACCGTCGAGTATCTAATACTTGCACACAATAAGACATACAAACAATAATATTGAATGTAAATGCTATGTGATATGGTCCTTCACGTCGTGATCTCCATCCGTCGTCACCGGGTTCCGGCGCCAGGGTTCCAGCGTCGTAGACACTAGGGTACCGGTGCCGTTCCGGCGTGGTAGTTTGTCATTACCGTGACTATCTACTACTATGTAACAAAAGGTAATTACTTTACCTTTGCCACAACCATATCACAAAGCAACGCCCCCTGCAAAACAAAGTTAGACGCCTCTACTTTATCTTTGCATGTTTTACGTGGCTGAATGGGCTTTCGCACAAGAACTGTTCTTACCTATGAACTTTCAGCACAACATTGATCAAGTAGTTGTCTCTACTACACCCCTTTCGGGGCCCTCCGTTGCAAATGGCATACCAACTAATGCGAGAGAGACAGACACCCCCTAAGCCACTTTATACGGTACAAGCCGTATGTCAAGCATGGACCAGTCTCGCGAATGAACGCGTAAAGTCGGTTGGGGGCCGCTTCATCAAGCATTACTGCGGTATACACAAGTACACGTGGGAGGGTAACAACTAAAAGATCAAAGCCCACACGCTACATCTCGTGTGTTCTACCCGTACTAGCATTACTACGCATAGATCTAGCTCTAATACCATTGTTGGGGTTCCGTGCATAAAAACAATAAATTTTACTCTACGCCCCTGAACCCCTGAAGCTGCCAAGACCTATCTGTTGGTAATACAGTAATGGGAGGAGCTTTTCGCGAACTTACCCTCGAAGACCAAAAAGCGTTGGCAACGCTCAGGAGAGTGTGGTTGATGTAGACGAGCCGAAGCCGACCTCAAGGTCGTGATGAAGTCCTTGCGCTCCTTCTGGCTCCAACGACTTGACTGCCTCAAGTGCGACACCTCGTGGGGAGTTACACACGTCCGGTGCCTAACAATGACTCCCGCTTCCTCGATCCAGCAGCAGTTGCGGAAGTAGAGCTCCCGAATTCGAATCTGAAAGAACATTTCATGTTTTCCTATGTTTTGCGTGTTAGATAACAATACTATGGAGACTATTCATGTGCGCTAAGTGTGCAGGAAGTTTTGAGGGGGGCCAGATAATCCGCCCCACCAAGGGCCGGATAATCCGGCCTACCTCATCGCTCAAAGGAAGCCAAGGCGCGTCGCTCGGTGTCTGGTTGGATTTTCTCCCGGAAAATCCGAACTGGGGCGATTTTTCCCCCCAGGCCGGATAATCCGGCTGTCGCATGGGCCGGATAATCCGGCCCCCAGTTTTCGAGCAAAAGGGGCCAAGGCGCGTCGCATGGTATCCAGTCGGATTTTCTCCCGGAAAATCCGAACTGGGGCGGTTTTTCCTCCCTAGGCCGGATAATCCGGCCCTTGCATAGGACCGGATAATCCGGCCCCCAGAAGTTGATCAAGGGCAAGCTCGGCGTGACGCTCTGATAGGGGCGGATTATCTGCCGGATATTCCGAGTCTAGGGCGGTGTTTTCCCCAGCCCAGATAATCCGGCCCCCAAAGTGTGCAACGGCTGGTTTCTGAAGGGGGTATAAATACCCCTTCTTCCCCAACGTTCTGTTCTTGATTCATTCGAAATTGACCAAACATTATGCAAGAGCTCCCATTCTCGATCTCCCACTTCAACCACTCGAAGGTCTTGATCTTTGGGGAAATTGAAGGAGGAGAAGTTCATCATCATCATCAAGAATCAAGCGCTTCAACTCCTCTCCATTCACTTGGAGAAATCCCTGATCTAGTATTCTTGTCAATACCTAGATCTTGTTTATTGTATTTGATAACTTTGTTCTTGTGGCAGCTTGTCATTTCAGGAGCCTCCAAGTTGTTATGGAGTTGTTTCCCCGCTAGTTGTGTAAAGGCGCCGGTGCCCGCCTCGAAGGGTACCTATAGTGGAAAGGTGGATCATGCCTGTTGTGGCGAGATCCATCGGAGAACAGGGTGAGGCCTTTTGTGGCGTGGTGGTCTTAGTACCGCCCACCCCTCCAACGCAGACGTACTTCCCTTAACAAGGAAGGAAGTGCGGTCAAACAAATCCTGTGTCTCCGTGTGCTTCACTTCGGTTTACCCGTTCCTCTTCCACTCGCTCTTTACTCGCTAGTAGATAGGGTTGCATATAGGGAAATTCCACCTAATAGTTTATCTAGAGAATTTACCCTTTGTGCTAAGCCTAAAATTGAAAAAGAATTAAAAATTGGTATAGCACCTATTCACCCCCCCCTCTAGGTGCCCATACGATCCATTTCAATTGGTATCAGAGACCCGGCTCTTAATTCGGGATTAACCACCTAAGAGTAGTATGGGTACCAAGGATGATGGAAATGAGGCTGTGGATAAGGTCATAATGGATGATCTAAAGTCGTTGGAAACAACCTTGTTGAAAACCTTTGAGGCCAAGATGGAGGAGATGAATCAAATGATTGCTCGCCTTATATCATCCATAGCCCCATCTCCATCCTCCTCTGAGGCTGCCACACCATTATCTAAGGAAAAGGGTAACACCGGATCCAAGGATGATGATGTGGAAGGTGAAAAACTTAATGGTTCCACCTCCAAGAAGGGAAGTGGTAAGGAGGAATATAATGAGGTTCGCCACGTATATTCCCCCGACCCACCTATCCCTCATCCTCATATAAACAATAGGGGTGATCCACCCAAGCTCACTGCATCCTCCTTTAATCAATGGCAATTCCTAATGAAATCTCATGTTTGCAGCTCATCTATCGAATTGTGGAGGATTATTGAAGAGGGTCTTCATATTGGAGATCAAACCAACCTAACGAGAAGAGAAGTTGTGGACAGCCAGTTGAATGCCACCGCTCTCCACATGATACAGCTGGGTGTGGGTCCCAAGGACATGCCACACATCGAACATCTCAACACAGCTAAAGAGGCTTGGGATGCTCTTACGGATCTCTTCGTTGGAAATGAAAGCATGAGAAGAAACATGTATGATGCCCTTTGTAATGAAGCTGAGGGATTCTACATGTTGGATGGTGAAAACCATGAGGACATGTATAGAAGACTCAAGGACATCGCAACAACATTGCGAAAGCATGGGGCCACTCACATTGATGATGCATGGATAAAAAGAAAATATGTGAGTGCCTTAATGCCTTTCGAGCCAATGGATTTGAAGAGCCTGCAAGGTAGACATAACTATCATCAAATGACATCCAACGAAGTCATGCAAGAAATGGTGTCATTCAAAGTGGCAGCAAAGAATGCTGAAGATGCCCGTGCTCGGGCCATTGGAATGCAAAAGGGTGTCAATGTGGCTCTCAAAGCCAATGTTGTTGAGAAAGAGGAAGATGAAGGAGCTTTTGAGGGGGTATCTATGGACTGCCCCGATGAAGTCAAACGAGCTCATGGTGAGTACATGGCATTTTATGCAAGGAACTTTTGGAAGGACCCTGCCAAAGCCAAGTCTGAACTTGAGTGCAAGAACGGGTCAAATGGAAGAAGAGAAAGTGGCCCAAGATTGAGAACTTGCTTCAACTGTGGAGATAGAATGCACTTTGTAGCCGAGTGTCCTTATCAAAATAGAGAAGACAATGGTGGCAGGCTCATTCTTAAAGAGAAATCGAAAGCACCTAAGAAGAAGCCATTTATTAAGAAGAATGGCCCTTTCAAGAAGCAACCCAAGATTGTCTTGGTAGCTCAAGAGGAATACTCCTCCTCAAGTGAAGATGAAGAGGATGATGATAGTTCCTGCGAGGTGGCTGCTATGCCACCACATCGACTCCCTCATCTCTCTTCGACTCGCCGAACGAGAACTCCATCAACAACAACGCCACTTGCCTAATGGCAAGAGGGTCCGAGGTATCAACTTCTAGCTCTTCATTTCCTAAGACTAACATAATTTTTGATATGGATGATCATGACAGTCTTAAAATGAAAGAAGAAGTTATTGCCTTGGATACTTTTTCACTAACCTACAAGGTGAGCACAAACTCCATTTTGATACTCTTATGAGTCAACTTGCTCAAGCCGAAGATCTTCTTGAAGAAAAGGGCAGAATTGAAAGAGAAGATGCCTTGGAGATAGCTTCTTTGAAGAATGCCTTGGAAGAGGAAGAGGAAGCTCGAGTATCTTTGCAAGAAAGACTCGAATCCCTTGAGGAGTCACAAGAATAAGCTGTAGCTTAGCTCATTAAAGAACGTGACCATGCTCTTGCCAAGGTAAAGAAACTAAAGAAAGAAAAGATTGACTTTGGGGCTATTCATGCTAGACTTTTGGAGAAGTTTGATAATCTTGAAAGTGCTCACAAGGCATTGAAGAGTGATCATTCTACTTTAAATGAGTCTCATGACCAGCTCCAAACTCAATTAAAACGGTATGATGTGCCAAGTACCTCCACTTCATCCTCTGGAAAAGAAGACCTTGCAAGAAGTTCTCAACACAAAGGTAAAGGGGTTATTGATGAGATACTAAGCAGGCAAAGGACAAACAATAGTAAAGAAGGTCTTGGTTACTTACCCAAGACAAAGAGCAAGAAAAACAAGAAGAAGAAGAAGAGCTAGACTGCTCAACCAAAGACTAGCAACATTACCAATGACAAGACTAATTATGATGGTATTGCAGGGATCAACAATCCTAACTTTGAACTATATTGTGATTATTATGGTGATGTTTATGCTAGTTATGTAGGTCCTTATGATTGTTACATTCCTTGGTCTATTTGGGTTCCCAAGACCCTTGTTAGTAACATGAGAGGACCCATTGAAAAATGGGTACCTAAAACCAAGAAGTAATTTTCTTGCAGGGCTATGCTTCCGGTGGTTCTAAATGGGTACTCGATAGCGGTTGCACGAGTCATATGACCGAAAGCAAGGAGATCATCACGGAGATGCGGCCAAACCTTGATCACATAACCGTCTCCTATGGTGACAAGTCAAAATCTGAGGTATTGGGTCTCGGCAAAGTTGTGGTGGCTCACGATATCTCTCTCGTGGACGTCATGCTTGTTGAGACCCTCGGGTACAACTTACTTTCAGTTCGCGCCCTTGGTAAGATGGGCTTTGAAGTTTATATTGATGCTGATTTGGTGGTACTCTTGTGGAGCAAGTCTCTAAAAGTCGCTTTCGTGGGATATGTCGAAAACGACCTGTATGTGGTGGACTTTTCGGGGAAAACCACTACAGGCCCGATGTGTCTTTTCGGAAAGGCTGACGCGGGTTGGCTATGGCATCGCCGACTAGCCCACGTCAATATGAGAACTTTGCAAAGTCTCCACAAGGGTGGCCACATTCTTGGACTAAAAGAAAATGTCTCATTTGCCAAAGATCGTGTTTGTAGGGTGTGTGTTGAAGGGAAAATGCATGACTCACCTCATCGAAGGAAAACCATTATCTCTTCAAAAAGGATTTTGGAGCTCCTTCATGTGGACCTCTTCGGACCTCCATCTCATCCAAGCCTCGGTGGGAAGAAGTATTGTCTAGTGATTGTTGATGATTACTCAAGATACACTTGGGTTTATTTCTTCAAGTTGAAGAGTGAAACTCAACAAACTGTCATCGACTTCGCCAACGAGGTTCAACATCAACACAACGTCCCCATTTTGGCTATAAGGAGTGATAATGCCTCTGAGTTCAAGAACTACACCTTAAATGAGTTCCTAAGTGAAGAGGGGATAAGACATCAATATTCCGTTGTGTACACCCCTCAACAAAATGGTGTAGCCGAGAGGAAGAATCGAACTCTAATGGATATGGCAAGATCAATGTTAGCCGAATTTAAATCTCCATATAACTTCTGGGCTGAAGCAATCTCTACTGCTTGTCATTTATCCAACCGATTATACCTCCGTAAAAACTTGGACAAGACTCCGTATGAAATACTTACCGGTAACAAGCCAAACATCTCATACTTTCGGGTATTCGGGTGTAAGTGTTTCTTTCTTATTAAAGGAGTTCGTTTATCTAAGTTTGAATCTAAGGATTTAGAAGGTATTTTTGTTGGTTATGGTGACGAATCCCACACTTATAGAGTCTACAATAAGCTCTCCAGAACTGTTGTAGAATCTTGTAGTGTGGTGTTCGAGGAAAATGACGGTTCCTGTGTGGAGCAAGTTGGTGTTTGTGATGCAGATGTTGAAATACCCCAAGATGCCATAAGAATAATGGGCGTGGGATTTTTCCGCCCCATTGAGGAACCCCTTGTGGCGGACCGGGAAGGACAATGCTCTACACATATAGATCCCTCATCTACACATACTCAACATGTTCCAACCACGGGGGCAACTTCTACACCATCTCCATCAACTGCTGAAGGTCAAGATGTTCCAGAAAGCTCCAGGCCGGATTTTCCGGTTGACACCGAATTATCCGGCCACCCTGCTCCAGCTGACCATTTTGCTCCTGGTGGTGAAGATATCAACGCAAGCTCCAGGCCGGATTTTCCGGCTAGCCCTAGATTATCCGACCCCTCGCCAGTTCAAGCAAGACCCAGGCTTCCTGATGAAGCTGCTGCAAATACTCCCAGGCTAGATTATCCAGCCTCTCCATCGGCCGGATTATCCGGCCCTGACTCTCTAGTTCTGCAGCCTCCTATTACGGCTACGGACTCACCTCAAGGGCACGCGTCTCCACCACCTGCTACTGATATTCTAGTTCCTGATCAAGGTCGAGAAAATGCTTCCAATGAAGACTCAAGTGATGAATCTCCTCCTCCAAGAGACAACAAACTGATTGAACTTCGTCACAAAGCTCGGGCTGATCTAAACCTTGAGTTGAGGGGTCACACTCTTGACAAGGTTGTTGGTGATCTTCGACGAAGGGTGTCTACAAGAAGAGAATTGGCTAGTTTTGGTGAGCATCAAGCTCATATCTCTATGGTGGAACCTAAGAAGGTCTTTGAAGCTCTTGAAGACCCAGACTGGGTTGTTGCTATGCATGAAGAATTGAATAATTTCAAGTGCAACAAACTCTAGAAACTCGTGGAGAAACCCAAAGAGTGCCGCAATGTTATCGGCACCAAGTGGATTTTCAAGAACAAGCAAGATGAGAATGGCATTGTTGTGAGGAACAAGGCAAGACTTGTGGCACAAGGTTACTCCCAAGTTGAGGGCATCGACTTCGGCGAGACCTATGCTCCAGTGGCTCGCCTTGAGTCCATCTGTATCCTTCTTGCTTACGCTGCACATAACAATTTTAAGTTGCAGCAAATGGACGTCAAGAGTGCCTTCCTTAACGTTCCTCTAGCTAAGTTGGTATACGTAAAGCAACCCCCGGGGTTTGAGGATCCTAACTTTCCGAACCATGTCTACAAACTCGATAAGGCACTCTATGGCCTTAAACAAGCCCCACGTGCGTGGTATGAGCACCTTAAAGAGCTTTTGTTAGATCGTGGCTTCAAAGTTGGGCAAATCGATCCCACTCTTTTTACTAAGAAGGTTAAGGGGGATCTCTTTGTATGCCAACTATATGTAGATGATATCATCTTTGGTTCTACTAATAAAGCTTTTAATGATAAATTTTCAAAGCTTATGACTGACAGGTTTGAGATGTCTATGATGGGGGAATTACGGTTCTTTCTTGGATTCGAGATCAAGCAACTTAGAGAACCTTTATTAATGAAGCAAAGTACACCCAAGACATGCTCAAGAGATTCAAGATGACGGATCTAAATGGTGTCGCCACTCCGATGCAAACAAAATGTCATCTTGAACTTAACTCACATGCTAAAGATGTGGACCAAAAGGTATACCGGTCCATGATCGGCTCTCTTCTTTACCTCTGCGCATCTAGACCCGATATTGTGTTGAGTGTGGGAGTGTGTGCAAGGTATCAAGCAGCTCCTAAAGAAAGCCACTTAGTGGCGGTCAAGAGGATCTTTCGATATTTGGTTCATTCCCCTAACTTTGGTCTCTGGTATCCCAAGGGCTCCAATTTCTCTTTATGTGGTTATACTGACTTAGATTGGGCTGGTGATAAGGATGATCGGAATTCCACTTCTGGAGCTTGTCAATTCTTGGGAAGATCTCTTGTATGTTGGTCCTCCAAAAAGCAGAATTGTATATCTCTCTCCACCGCCGAAGCTGAATATGTTGTTGCTGCCAGCGCTTGTACTCAATTATTGTGGATGAGGCAAACTTTAAAGGAATATGGTGTAAATTGTGACAAAGTGCCTCTTTTATGTGATAATGAAAGTGCAATCAAAATTGCGTACAATCCTGTTCAGCACACAAGGACGAAGCATATTGAGATTCGGAATCATTTTATTCGAGACCATGTTGCTCGCGGCAATATTGATCTATCCTTTGTGAGCACGAAGAACCAACTTGCGGATATTTTTACAAAGCCACTTGATGAAGCAAGATTCTGCTACTTGAGGAATGAGCTAAATATCATTGATTCTAGGAGCTTGTCTTGATTACCCATGCACTCACTCGTACATCTCAATCCTTCTTTGGTCTAGGTGTGGTCATGGATATAGGGGGAGTGTGGTCCTAACTCATTGGGCTAACCCTCCCCCCATAATGCCAATAGCAAGATAAATCATTTCTCTTAATATCATGTTGTGATATGTGAGCTTCTTGATGAGTATTGGTCGTGAACCCAAGATATATCTTCACGGTGTCACACGATACACTCCAACAAGGTAGCTTCGGCCACCGCCCTCTCCCTTGAGGAGAATTGGATCTTTTTGGATGTTATTTGCTCTCTCATGTTCTTATGGGAATCACACTCAATCTTGGCTTTTATTTGATTTGGATTTTGCAATTTTGAGTGTCTAGTACAATCTCAGTTTGGCTCTCTTAATCCTAAGCCTTTCTCAACCCCTAAGCCATCTATTCTAGCACACAAGTCCCTTGTACACCTTGTGGGGGTGTTGTTACGGGACGCGCGGACCTGGTTCTGTGTGTAACAGAATCCCAGATTTTAGGCCGGATAATCCGGCCCAAGTGTAGGCCGGATAATCCGGCCTTGGCAGATTTCATCTTAAAAGGCAGGGCTCTGGGGGAAGGGCTCATAACAAGCAGCACTTCTCCCCCAGCCCTCTCCTCCTCCTATGTCGCCGCCTGCCGCCTCCCACCCTCCCCGGAGCCTCTACGGCCACCGGATTTTCCGGGCCTCCCCGGATCTTCTTCTCCGCGCCTCCGGGTACCTTCTCCTCCGCGTTCTTCCTCCAATGAGTGAGGGTAACTTCGTCTCTCCCCATCTTTGGCTAGATGTGTAACTTGTTGGGTGGAACGTTGTCTAGAAGGATGTGTTTTCGCATAGAAATCATTGTCTTACAGTTTCTAGGCCCGATCTACTTTCTTTGCATTCAATGTAGGTGAAATCGAAAATTTCTGCCAGGGCCGGATTATCCGCCCCTGGCTAGGCCGGATAATCCGGCCTGACAGATTCGATTATGGTTCAGTTTCACTATAGAGTATGCATTGAGTAGTTTTGTCCTATGAACTTTTTGACTACTTTTTCCATGCTCTCTCCTGGACTTGTGTGTATGCTTATCCCCTTGCTATCGCCCTTATTCTCCTCACATGTGGTTCCGGTGTTTCCAAGACCTACAAGCGCCGTCCTCGCGCCAAATACTTTCGGGACGACGGACAGGGTAACTTAGTGGACGAAGTTGAGTTGAGGAGAAGGAAGAACGAAGAGAAGCGCATGGCTGAACAAGCAAAGAGGACTAGGAAGTGGGTGTCCAAGAGGAAGGGCAAGGAGCCCAAGATCAACTACCGGACTTTGGATGCGGTCTCCTATTCCGCCATCCATCACCGTGACTTGTTTGCTGAGCTGCCTCGTGATGATGAGCTGGGGGATACTCGTTTTTGGTGTGCAGAACAGAAGGGGATCTATGAAGACATATATGCCAGGCTGAACATTAGGCCTATGCACCCACTGGTACTTGCTGATGCTTTGGAGAAGGCGCATCTTGTGGATGCGATGTATGTGGCTGCACCATCTCATGTCTCTCCAGTGCTCCTTTGACTCTGAGGTGGTGAAGCAGTTCTTCTCCACTTTGGTTATTTGTGGGGATGAGCGTCGCACTATGAAGTGGATGACTCATGACAGGCCTATGACTGCTGATTTTCACGTGTTTGTTGAGGTTCTTGGGTACTCTTTCCACACCAGGGATAGAGCCAGTGGCCACCGCATCATTACCCAGCTGAATCCCAACAAAGATGCAGCTCTCTCTCGTTGCACTGTGGACAATGGCATTATGGGCACTCTGGCTGGTCTTGCTCCCATCTATGCTGCCTTAGTGAGTCTCTTCTGTGACTCCATTACTCCGAGTGGGGGCAACAATGACAGCATCCGTGGTCACCTTGTTCAGCTACTTCAATTTTCTCATGAGGTTGCCTCTTGCGAGGACGAGTCTGTGCAGTACAAGCTGGATGTCATGGACTTCATTTACCATGAGCCGTGTGATGCTATGTTCAACCGTCTATCCATTCCCTATGCACCCTACATTATGATGCTCATTCGTCACCTGCTTCCTGCTGAGGAATTCCACATCGACTCGGTGCACAAGGCCAAGAAGATCTACACCAAGGTTCGGAAGACCTCTCACCCCTCCTTTGCTCCTGAGGGTCTCATGAGGGATGCTCGCAGGCCCCTGTGCCTCCCGTGGCCCGTGAGATCAAGCAGCTGAACTGGTCCCAGCGTAACATTCTCTGCATGGGCGTGGACATGCGCAAGGGTCAGTACGAGGCATACAGGCAGCACCATGAGTTGGCTCACTTCCAGCAGCTCATTCTCCACCACGTGTCCGGTGCTTCGGGTGCTCCTCCGACTCCTACACCTCCTACTCCATATGCTCGGTGGAACACTTCCTCCGGGTTGAACTATGGTGAGCTGGAGCATCACTTGTTCCCCTCTACGCCTGCTGCTGATGCTGAAGATGAGGAAGGTGACACTGAGGAGCTTGAAGATGAGGATGAGGATGAGAATGAAGAGGATGAAGAAGAGGACGAGGACAAGGACTACGAGTGATCCCGTGGGGCGCTAGCATCGCTCTTCTCCCTTTTTGGTGTCTTGATGCCAAAGGGGGAGAAGTAGTTCTATTAGGTTGTCCATGGATTTGCATGGGTCGGGCATAAGCACTTGCACTTTTCTATTCGTCTTTTTCTTGCCTATGCCCATTTAGCGTTGAACTTTAAATTCGTGATTTGTGGTTGTTTGAGACTTTATGTGGTTATCTGGATTATGCCTATGGACTTCATATCATGGATTATGCTTATGGATCTATCTATTCATATCCTATTGCTGGAGGTTTATCACGGAAGGCGCGCTCATAATGGTTATCCGGTAATAATTGTGACTTATGTCAAGGATTCCTACTCTCTACTTCGGTGGTATGTTTTTATTGCTCATATGTCTATGGAACAGATTCACCTATTTGTGTGCATTTGTATTCCAATGCAAAACTCTATTATGCACACATTGAGGGGGAGTCTCTTTCATAGTTATCACTATTTGTCTTGTGTCTTTCTCCGGCAAATCCTGGTATTGTCATCCAACACCAAAAAAGGGGAGATTGAAAGAACATTTCATGTTTTCCTATGTTTTGCGTGTTAGATAACAATACTATGGAGACTATTCATGTGCGCTAAGTGTGCAGGAAGTTTTGAGGGGGGCCGGATAATCCGCCCCACCAAGGGCCGGATAATCCGGCCTACCTCATCGCTCAAAGGAAGCCAAGGCGCGTCGCTCGCTGTCTGGTCAGATTTTCTCCTGGAAATTCCGAACTGGGGCGGTTTTTCCTCCCCAGGCCGGATAATCCGGCTGTCGCATGGGCCGGATAATCCGGCCCCCGGTTTTTGAGCAAAAGGGGCCAAGGCGCGTCGCACGGTATCCGGTCGGATTTTCTCCCGGAAAATCCGAACTGGGGCGGTTTTTCCTCCCCAGGCCGGATAATCCGGCCCTTGCATAGGACCAGATAATCCGGCCCCCAGAAGTTGATCAAGGGCAAGCTCGGCGCGACGCTCTGATAGGGGGCGGATTATTTGTCGGATATTCCGAGTCTAGGGCGGTGTTTTCCCCAGGCCAGATAATCCGCCCCCCAAAGTGTGCAACGGCTGGTTACTGAAGGGGGTATAAATACCCCTTCTTCCCCAACGTTCTGTTCTTGATTCATTCGAAATTGACCAGACATTGTGCAAGAGCTCTCATTCTCGATCTCCCACTTCAACCACCCGAAGGTCTTGATCTTTGGGGGAATTGAAGGAGGAGAAGTTCATCATCATCATCAAGAATCAAGCGCTTCAACTCCTCTCCATTCACTTGGAGAAATCCCTGATCTAGTATTCTTGTCAATACCTAGATCTTGTTTATTGTATTTGATAACTTTGCTCTTGTGGCAGCTTGTTGTCATTTCGGGAGCCTCCAAGTTGTTGTGGAGTTGTTGCCCCGCTAGTTGTGTAAAGGCGCCGGTGCCCGCCTCGAAGGGTACCTATAGTTGAAAGGTGGATCAGGCCTGTTGTGGCGAGATCCATCGGAGAACAGGGTGAGGCCTTTTGTGGCGTGGTGGTCTTAGTACCGCCCACCCCTCCAACGCAGACGTACTTCCCTTAACAAGTAAGGAACCGCGGTCAAACAAATCCTGTGTCTCCATGTGCTTCACTTCGGTTTACCCGTTCCTCTTCCACTCGCTCTTTACTCGCTAGTAGATAGGGTTGCATATAGGGAAATTCCACCTAATAGTTTATCTAGAGAATTTACCCTTTGTGCTAAGCCTAAAATTGAAAAAGAATTAAAAATTGATGTACCACCTATTCACCCCCCTCTAGGTGCCCATACGATCCATTTCAGTTGCGGAAGTAGAGCTCCCGGATCCGAATCCCGCAGCGTGACGATGATGACCCACAGTATAGGGGGTGTATCGCAGTATTTTCGAGGGAAGTGAAACCCAATTTATTGATTCGACACAAGGGGAGCCAAAGAATATTTATCAGCCTTAACAACTGAGTTGTCAATTCAGCTGCACCTGGAAACTATCTTGCTCATAGCAGTTTATCAGTAGCAACAGTTTTGTAGTAGGAATAGTAAAGTAACAGTAGTAGTAAAGCAAAGACAGTAGTAACAAAAGCAGTAAACAGTGGGATTCGAGTGCGGTAGGCATAGGGATGGATGGACGGGCGTTGCATGGACAAGACAATTCACATAGCAATCAGAACATAGGGCAATTGCAGATAAATAAGATAAAGCACCCAAGTACTAGACAATCCTAGGCATGTGTTCCATATATAGTCATACGTGCTTGCAATGAGAACTTGCACAACATCTTTTGTCCTGCCAACCCGTTTGCAGCGGGGCCTCTAGGGAACTACTGGCAATTAAGGTGCTCCTTTTAATAGAGCACCGGAGCAAAGCATTAACACTCCGTGAACACATGTGATCCTCACATAAAAACCATTCCCTTCCGGTTATCCTGATTTCTGTCACTTCGGGGCCATAGGTTCCGGACAACGACGTGTGTATACAACTTGCAGATAAGACCAAAAACAATACTATCATAATGAATCAATAATAAGTTCAGATCTGAAATCATGGCACTCGGGCCCTAGTGACAAGCATTAAGCACAACAAGTCGCAACAAAGTCATAAAGCACTAATAAAAGATACTAGGCACCATGCCCTAACAATCTGATGCCATTACATGAACAATCTCATCCAATACCTACCATCCCCATAGCCTACGGCGGGGAATTACTCACTCATAGATGGGGGAAACATGGATGGTCAATGAAGATGATGGTGGAGATCGATGGAGATGGCTCCGGGGGCACTTCCCCATCCCGGCAGGGTGCCGGAACAGAGGCTTTCTGTCCCCCGAATCTCCCCTTCGGTGGGGGCAGCGCAGCGGAACTTTTCGTGGAAAAACGTCGAACCCCCCGAAGTTTTTAGGTCAGAAGGCTTCTTATAGGCGAAGAGGGAGACCGAGGGGGTTCCTGGGGCCACCACACCAGGCTCTGGCGCGGCCAGGCCTAGCCCGCGCCTGGGGGGTATGTGGCCAGCCCCTGGCCCTCCTCCGTCTCGTATTCTGGCTCTGTGAGTCTTCTGGAAAAATAGGCACTTTGGCTTTTGTCCCGTCCAATTCCGAGAATATTTATTTTCTGACTTTCCTGGAACCAAAAATAGCAGAAAACAGGCAGCTGGCACTGTGGCTCTTGTTAATAGGTTACTCCAAGAAATCATATGAAAAGTACTCCAAAGTGTGGACAAAACACAAGAAAGTGGATACAACCAAGCATGGAGCATCAAAAATTATAGATACATTTGTAATGTATCAACATCCCCAAGCTTAACTCCTGCTCGTCCTCGAGTAGGTAACTGATAAAAAGAAATAATTTTTGAGGTGACATGCACCATCAAAGACTTGACCAAAGTATTTGTAAACATTCAAAGCTGGGATCAAAGTACTTCAATCATAACATGAAAGACAAAGTTCTAGCAATAAGACAAAGAAACTATGATGCAACATGAAAAGGCACAAACAAAAGATTCATGAATAAGAATGCTTTGCAAGACGTTTGTTTGTTTCACATAAAGAAAACATAGCATAGTGGCATTCAGCTTGTCCCTCAAAGAGTAGCAAACATAAATGCATAGGACACCTTTAAAGTTCACAAGAGTGACTAGATACAAATAGTTTAAAACATGCAATATCAACGTATGCATCAATCAATAAGTCTTGGGACAATGCACATAGAACTAAGAATGGCCACTATGCTCTCAAGAAAGTGCTCATAGAATGTGTGGAGACTCAACAAGGAAATGAAAAGGTTTTGAATAGTTTGAAAGGCTTCCAAATGCTGAAAGTATGGTACTCATTAGCTTTGAGCTCTCATTGCCCCTATCATAACCATATTTAATTGGTTAAGGTTAAAGTGACACAACTAAGAGGATATGCTTGACAAGTTATAAATCAAAGTCTCATGCCCCTTACTTACGAAGACCGATCCTCATGCTACTCAACTTCAGTCACGAGTAAGCTCTTGTCATTGTAAGTATATACGTATCATAGAGAACCGCCAACGGGGTACCCCTTGCACATGATACATGGGTTATCCCATAATCAAAATGACAAGGCAAGCAGACAATGAGCATCTCAGCGATCTTTTTATTTACTCTGTGCATAGATTTTTATTGAGGATGCTTCATAGAATGCTCATTATGGTTATGCTGCAAGTTTCCACCATGATTAGGCATGGCTTAGGCTAGCGGCCCAGGCGTTTATCTAACATACATACAAACTCCATGATCTTACAAGTTCCACTTTTATTTCACACCGCCGGGATCCATAAGCAAAATAACATGATATCATCGAGGTACTAAGTACCAATGCAATGTTGAAAGCGTTCCCCATGATACATGGTTCTGCTAACTTCAACTTATAAAGCGCAAGCATATACGCAACAAAGAAGGACGCAATGGTTCAGGTTTATTAAATGCAAGAAAGTAAAGTGTGCCATCAAGTTCGTGAGAGCTTTACTAAGTAACTTTCTCATAACAAGCAAACATTTTATTCGGACGAAAACAAGGCATATTGAATATGCACGGAAGTAGCAAATGATGCTAATAGGTAGGTATGGTGGACACTTTGGCAATATTTGGTTTAGGGAGTTGGAAACTTGAGTAAAACATACTCAGTGAAAGTGAAGGCTAGCAATAGTAAGGAGCGACAAACGAGAGAGCAATAATGGCCATAAGCATGCAGAGCGACAAAACATCATTAATCAAAGCATAAAGTGATACTACAAGTTGAAAACTAAAGGATCATAAAGGCTTATGGTGACTTGAGATAGTCATAACATGGTGTGAGCATGCGCCAAGTCAACCCAAATAAAGCATCAAAGGAGAATACCACTATACTATGCTTTAATTTGCTAAAACAACGCATGATTCATCCAAGGCACATTAAGCAATCTCAATTGTTTATAACAAGTCATGATACAACAAAGAATACTAAGCATAAAGCAAAAACAATATCAAGCATGGCATGACAAAGCATAGGCCACAGTCAAAAACAAGCTCTCTTTACCACTTAAGCATGAGCTTTCCTACTCTTTTCCAAACCAAACCAAGCCAAACTATTTGAACACCAATGCATGGAAGAGGAGGTCCAACCAATTTATTCAGCAAACTAAGCAAACCACGCAAACTAAAAACCAAAATGAAAACGAAAAAGAAGACGCTCCAAGAACAACACAAGTGTGCATGAAACAATAAAAATGAAGTGGTTGAAAGAAACCTGAGATTTTTATTGATGAATAAGGGGATGCCTTAGGCATCCCCAAGCTTTGACGCTTGTACTTCTTGGATATTTCTTGGGGTGACACGCGTGGCATCCTCCAGCTTGAGCTTTAGTCCATCCTTCATCTCATTACTCATTCCTTCCATACACCTGAAATTTTCCTTCATACAAAACTTCACACAATCTTTATTAGCAACATTAGTGAACTCAAGATAAATAAGTCTTAAGGTTCAGTTCTAACACCAAATAAACTTCCATTAGAACACTAGCTACTGTAGCACTTCCCTCAAAAAGCTCAATTCCCCAAAAGAACTCAAGAAGGAACTAACAAGAAGCAAATGCAGAAAATGGCAGAAATCTGTCAAAACAGACCAGCAGGTAAAGACAATTTTTTAGAAGACCTTCTTTTGCTCAAATCAAAAAGTGTTGAACTAACGAAAGTTAGATAACAACCTGGGGTAGAAGCAAAAAAATTACAGCTCAATCCGACGTACAGAGCTCTCTCAGGAATTTTTATGGTGAAGCACAAAAATTTGTTTCGGGACAACAACTTTCCCAATCATTACTTCTCTCTCATTAGAGGTTACTCTTGGCACAAAAAGCAAATAAAAAGGATAAGGAGAGGTTATTACAGAGGTAATAACTTCCAAGACTCAACTAAAACTCTTGGGTTATCTCCCAACAAGTACTTTTCTTTAACGCCTTTAAGTTAGGCATAAGAAGCAAAAACTAAAATGGATAGAATAGAAGTAAGCGGAGATAATCATGGTGAAAACATTGTTTTGTTCAATGAAATCCTTTTGTTAACAAGGTTGATCAGGTCTTGTTACCAAAACGATTCCATATGAGACAAAACTTTGTATCCCACTAATGATTATGTTACCTCAACCTTGATAGCAATGGTCCCAATCATAATAGTTTCAAATTTTTCTCTTCGTATGGGACAATATATTTCTCCAACTTGAATGCCCTCAACATGTTCAATTGAATTCAAACCATAAGTCCTTTCAATCTTCTTGAGGAAATAGACAATGTGTTCATTGAAGGTCACCTTCCCTTGATTACAATTAATAATAGCTCCTGCAGTATTTAAGAAAAGGTCTCCCAAGAATAATAGACATATTATCATCTTCAGACATAAAAGTTTGAGAGGATTCTCTCATAAGAAATATGAGTTGAAGTAAAAGAGTGCAACAAGGAGCAAATCCAAAACACATTTTAAGTCTAACCCACTTCCTATGCATAGGAATCGTGTATGCAAATAAATTTGCAAAAAACAAAGTGACAGGCATAGGAAGATAAAACAAGAGGAACTTCAAAACTTTCAGCACATAGAGAGGTGTTTCTATACCATGAAAACTTCTAAAACCATATTTTCCTCTCTCATAATAATTTTCAGTAGCCTCATGAATAAACTCAACAATATAACTATCACATAAAGCATGCTCTTCATGATCTACAAGCACTAGAGCTTTGTTATAAACACTATCAAGAGAAACCTCAGGAACATAACATTCATCCTTCTTTAGTAAGCATGGGGGACAATCAAATAATGTAAGGGATAAAGAGTTACTCTCATTAGAAGGTAGGCATGGGTAGCTAATCCATTCTTCCTCCTTTTGTTCATCACTCTCCTTCTCTTTTTCATCTAATGAGATTTCGGGTTCATCAATTTCTTCTTCCATAGGATCCTGCAAGGCATTAGTCTCTTCCATTTGTGGAAAGCATCTATTAAAATAATCAAGAATGTAGCCATTTTCATCCTTGTAATTATCAAAGCAAAATTTAAGTATACAATAAACCTCATACTTATAAGGTGAATCATCATTATTTTCAAGCAAACTAGCAAGTTCAAATGCAGCCTTACAAGCAATAAATTCCTCAATTTGTTCCACATCATAAAGGTCATAACTTCCCTTAACATAGGAAGATATGGTATCATTATCATTATACTCACATTGAAAAGGGAGGTGTTTGTACCTCCTACAGCAACAAGACTTATCAAGGCAATAAGTAACATTATAAGTAGAGCACATGTTTCTAGCAATGGTATACAATCTATCAATTTGTCCCCATAAGTGTTTCCCTTTTTGTGACAAGCGGTGTTCCTTATAATAATATTTTTCATCTTCCGTGAACCCACCTTGCCAATAAGCTTCAGTTTCAAAGAAACCAACCATTGACATCAAGCATGATAAAGCAAGACAATAACAGACCAACGAAAATAACAACTAGAGTAGGAACTAATTTTTTTGTATTTTTGATAAAGAAACAAGTAGACAAGGAGAAAGATAAACTTAGCTTGAACAATAGTGATTCCAAGTGAACTTGATAAATAAAGCTATGCTCCTCGGCAACGGCGCCAAAAATAGTCTTGATGACCCACAAGTATAGGGGGTGTATCGCAGTATTTTTGAGGGAAGTTAAACCCAATTTATTGATTCGACACAAGGGGAGCCAAAGAATATTTATCAGCCTTAACAATTGAGTTGTCAATTCAGCTGCACCTGGAAACAATCTTGCTCATAGCAGTTTATCAGTAGCAACAGTTTTGTAGTAGGAATAGTAAAGTAACAGCAGTAGTAAAGCAAAGACAGTAGTAACAAAAGCAGTAAACAGTGGGATTCGAGTGCGGTAGGCATAGGGATGGATGGACGGGCGTTGCATGGACAAGAAAATTCACATAGCAATCAGAACATAGGGCAATTGCAGATAAATAAGATAAAGCACCCAAGTACTAGACAATCCTAGGCATGTGTTCCATATATAGTCATACGTGCTCGCAATGAGAACTTGCACAACATCTTTTGTCCTGCCAGCCCGTTTGCAGCGGGGCCTCTAGGGAACTACTAGCAATTAAGGTGCTCCTTTTAATAGAGCACCGGAGCAAAGCATTAACACTCCGTGAACACATGTGATCCTCACATCAAAGCCATTCCCTTCCGGTTATCCCGATTTCTGTCACTTCGGGGCCATAGGTTCCGGACAACGACGTGTGTATACAACTTGCAGATAAGACCAAAAACAATACTATCATAATGAATCAATAATAAGTACAGATCTGAAATCATGGCACTCGGGCCCTAGTGACAAGCATTAAGCACAACAAGTCGCAACAAAGTCATAAAGCACTAATAAAAGATACTAGGCACCATGCCCTAACAATCTGATGCCATTACATGAACGATCTCATCCAATCCCTACCATCCCCATAGCCTACGACGGGGAATTATTCACTCATAGATGGAGGAAACATGGATGGTCGATGAAGATGATGGTGGAGATCGATGGAGATGGCTCCGGGGGCACTTCCCCATCCCGGCAGGGTACCGGAACAGAGACTTTCTGTCCCCCGAATCTTCCCTTTGGTGGGGGCGGTGCAGCGGAACTTTTCATGGAAAAACATCGAACCCCCCGAAGTTTTTAGGTCAGAAGTCTTCTTATAGGCGAAGAGGGAGACCGAGGGGGTTCCTGGGGCCACCACACCAGGCCCTGGCATGGCCAGGCCTAGCCCGCGCCTGGGGGGTGTGTGGCCAGCCCCTGGCCCTCCTCCGTCTCGTATTCTGGCTCCGTGAGTCTTCTGGAAAAATAGGCACTTTGGCTTTTGTCCCGTCCAATTCCGAGAATATTCATTTTCTGACTTTCCTGGAACCAAAAACAGCAGAAAACAGGCAGCTGGCACTGTGGCTCTTGTTAATAGGTTAGTCCAAGAAATCATATGAAAAGTACTCCAAAGTGTTGACAAAACACAAGAAAGTGGATAAAACCAAGCATGGAGCATCAAAAATTATAGATACATTTGCAATGTATCAGACGGCGCTCCGCGGTGAAGATGTCTCTCGCTCGCGCAGTCTAGACTTGGGACCACGGTCACGAGAGAGAGAGGGGGAGAGAGAAAATATCAATTAGAGGTCCTCCCAAAAGTGGAGAGACCTTTATTGATTATTGGTGTATTTTTCTAGGCCAAATACCCCACTTTATATAGGGGGAGGGGAGGTACTACCTCCCCTAAAGTCTCGGGGTGGGACTAAAGGAGAGGAGGGGTTGGTTGCCCGCTTGCCAGCCCCTAGTGGGCCTCGCGGGGGGGCAAGGCCCAACCGGCCTGCCCCTTGGCCCCTCTCCCTCTCTCCTTTCCCCTAAAGGGCCTTCTCCCTCCAGAATTGGCCCATTAAGCCTTTGACCATTAAAATTGATTTTCTCTTTATTAAATAATTATGAATATATGATTAAATCAATATTTAAACATTCATTCACATATTATTCAATCTCGTGGCTATGGAACACCTTCCACCTCCACTCCGGACATCCTCTGGATTTACCGAAACCCTTCTGGTTTTCTCCCTTCTTTTCTTCGGTAATTCTACCAATCCTGTAAACACTCACTAAGCATCATCAAGCCCTTAAGCGTGATACCCCACAGTTCGGGAACACTCCAGACATGGTCGGGACACTCCCGCACCAATGATCGACAGAGGGACCTAGATGGCCATGTGACCCCTGTGTGTTCCACGAAGATCTTTTGTCATTTGAACTAGGACAGTCGTGTCTTATTCCCTTTGTCATTCGATACTTGCATTGCCCGAGATCTGATCATTGCATCACCATGTCGTGTTCAATCTCGTTACTGAACAATGCTACTTAACTCGTTCAGACAAGTGATATCCCTGTGATCTAATCACACGCTGCACAGCTATTGGATATAACTTCTCCGAGTGGGCCTTTGAGTATCTTTCCGTCACATGGACGGACAAATCCCGCTCTTGACATATATTGCCTCAATGGTTTCCTCTGAGTACCTGAACGCACCTTTATAACCACCGTTTTACCAGATGGTGTTTGATGTCATCTAAGCACTCTCGAGAGATAGTGATTGATATAGCCTCTCGGTCTATGGAATAGTCTACGAGGATCCATTTCTAATCATCGTAACTTGAACTTCATGACATGATCGGGTCACGATGTTTAGGTTGGGTATTGGTTCATCATCTCATTCTCAGAATGAGATGACCTCATTTCCAACTGGCATAAATGCCACATGATCAGGAAACATGATCATCTGTTGACCAATGAACCAGTGACTAGAGTTTCACTGGGAACCCCTGGTTGTTTGTATATCACATGTGTATTGATGTTTCCACTCAACACAGTTATAGCATGATATAAAACTTAATCATAAACTATATGAAATATGATAATAGTCATCACTACTATTTGTCTCTAGGGCATATTTCCAACAGAATGGTCCCTACAAGAAGCAACCCAAGATTGTCTTGGTGGCACAAGAAGAATACTCCTCTGCAAGTGAAGATGAAGATGATGAAGATAGTTCTAGCGAGGTGGCTGCTATAGCCACCACATCGAATCCATCATCTCTCTTCGACTCACCAAACGAGAACGTCATCAACAACAACGCCACTTGCCTTATGGCAAGAGGGTCCGAGGTATCAAGTTCTAGCTCTTCATTTCTTAAGACTAACATAAACTTGGATATGGATGATCATACAAGTCTTAAAATGAAAGAAGAAGTTATTGCTTTGGACAACTTTTTCACTAACCTGCAAGGTGAGCACAAACTTCATTTTGATACTCTTATGAGTCAACTTGCTCAAGCCGAAGATCTTCTTGAAGAAAAGGGCAGAATGGAATGAGAAGATGCCTTGGAGATTGCTTCTTTGAAGAATGCCTTGGAAGAAGAAGAGGAAGCTCGAGTATCTTTGGAAGAGAGACTCGAATCCATTGAGGAGTCACATGAAGAAGTTGTGGCTCAGCTCATCAAAGAACGTGACAATGCTCTTGCCAAGGTAAAGAAACTAAAGAAAGAAAAGATTGAATTTGGGGTTGCTCATGCTAGACTCTCGGAGAAGTTTGATAAACTTGATAGTGCTCACAAGGCATTGGAGAGTGATCATTCCACTCTAAATGAGTCTCATGACCAGCTCCAAACTCAATTGAAGCTGTATGATGTGCCAAGTACCTCCACATCATCTTATGGAAAAGAAGATCTTGCAAGAGGTTCTCAACACAAAGGTAAAGAAGTTCTAGATGAGATACTAAGCAAGCAAAGGACAAACAATGGAAAAGAAGGTCTTGGTTATATTACCAAGACAAAGAACAAGAAAAACAACAACAAGAAGAAGAGCAAGACTGCTCAACCAAAGACTAGCAACACCACCAATGACAAGTCTAATTATGATGGTTTTGCAGGGGCTAACAATCCTAACTTTGAGTTATATTGCGATCATTATGGTGATGTTTATGCTAGTTATGTAGGGTCTTATGGTTGTTACATTCCTTGGTCTATTTGGGTCCCCAAGACCCTTGTCACTAACATGAGAGGACCCATTTAAAAATGGGTACCTAAAACCAAGAAGTAACTTTCTTGCAGGGCTATGCTTCCGGTGGGTCTAAATGGGTACTCGATAGCGGTTGCACGAGTCACATGACCGGAAGCAAGGAGATTATCACGGAGATGCGGCCAAATCATGATCATATAACCATCTCCTATGGTGACAAGTCAAAATCTGAGGAATTGGGTCTCGGCAAAGTCGTGGTGGCCTACAATATCTCTCTCGTGGACGTCATGCTTGTTGAGACCCTAGGGTACAATTTACTTTCAGTTCACGCCCTTGGTAAGATGGGCTTTGCAGTTTAAATTGATGCTGATTTGGTGGTACTCTTGTGGAGCTAGTCTCTAAAAGTCGCTTTCGTGGGATATGTCGAAAATGACCTGTACGTGGTGGACTTTTCGGGGAAAACCACTACAGGCCCGATGTGACTTTTCGGAAAGGCTGACGCGGGTTGGTTATGGCATCGCCGACTAGCCCACGTCAATATGAGAACTTTGCAAAGTCTCCACAAGGGTGGCCACATCCTTGGACTAAAAGAAAATGTCTCCTTTGCCAAAGATCGTGTTTGCAGGGCTTGTGTTGAAGGGAAAATGCATGACTCTCCTGATCGAAGGAAGACTATTATCTCGTCAAAAAGGATCTTAGAGCTCCTTCATGTGGACCTCTTCGGACCTCCATCTCATGCAAGCCTCGGTGGGAAGAAGTATTGTCTTGTGATCGTTGATGATTACTCAAGATACACTTGGGATTATTTCTTCAAGTTGAAGAGTGAAACTCAACAAACGGTCATCGACTTTGCCAACGAGGTTCAACATTAACACAACGTTCCTATTCTAGCTATAAGAAGTGATAACGGCTCCGAGTTCAAGAACTACACCTTAAATGAGTTCCTAAGTGAAGAGGGGATAAGACATCAATATTCCGCTGCGTACACCCCTCAACAAAATGGTGTAGCTAAGAGGAAGAATCGGACTCTAATGGATATGGCAAGGTCAATATTAGCCGAATTCAAGTTTCCATATAACTTTTGGGCTGAAGCAATCTCAACCGCTTGTCATTCATCCAACCGGTTATACCTTCGTAAAATCTTGGACAAGACTCCATATGAAATACTTACCGGTAACAAGCCAAACATCTCATACTTTTGGGTATTCAGGTGTAAGTGTTTCTTTCTCATCAAGGGAGTTCGTTTATCTAAGTTTGAATCTAAGGCTCTAGAAGGTATTTTTGTTGGTTATGGTGCCTAATCCCACACTTATAGATTCTAGAATAAGCTCTCCAGAACTGTTGTAGAATCTTGTGGTGTGGTGTTTGAAGAAAATTACGGCTCCCGTGCGGGGCAAGTTGATGTTTGTGATGTAGATGTTGAAATACCCCAAGATGCCATAAGAAGAATGGGCATGGGATTTTTCCGCCCCATTGAGGAACCCCTTGTGGCGGATCGGGAAGGACAATGCTCTACTCATGAAGAGCCCTCATCTCAACATACTCAACATGTTCCAACCACAGGAGTAACTTCTACACCTTCTCCATCAATTGCTGAAGGTCAAGATGTTCCAGAAAGCTCCAAGCCAGATTATCTGGTGGACACCAGATTATTCGGCCACCCCTCTCCTGATGACCAAACTGCACCTGGTGTTGAAGAAATTGCTGCAAGCTCCAGGCCGGATTTTCCGGCTGACCCCGGATTATCCGGCCCCTCGCTAGCTCAAGAAAATCCCATGCAGCCTGATGAAGTTGCAACAAGTTCTCCCAGGCCGGATTATCCGGCCTCACCATCGGCCGGATTATCCGGCCCTAAATCACCAGTTGTTCAGCAGCCCCCTATTATGGCTGCTGACCCTCCTCAAGGACATGCTTCATCACCTCCTACTTCTATTAATCCGGATTCTAATCAAGGTCGAGCAAATGATTCCAATGAAGATTCAAGTGATGAAACTATTCCACCAAGAGACAACAAGCTTATTGAACTTCATCGCAAGGCTCGTGCTGATCGGAACCTTGAGTTAAGGGGTCACACTCTCGACAAGGTTGTAGGTGACCTTCGATGAAGGGTCTCTACAAGAAGGGAATTGGCAAGTTTTGGTGAGCATCAAGCTCACATCTCAATGGTGGAACCCAAGGAAGTGTTTGAAGCTCTTGAAGATCTGGACTGGGTTGTTTCTATGCATGAAGAATTGAATCATTTCGAGCGCAACAAGGTCTAGAAACTCGTGGAGAAGCCCAAAGATTGCCGCAATGTTATCGACACTAAATGGATATTTAAAAACAAGCAAGATGAGAATGGAATTGTTGTGAGGAACAAGGCGAGACTTGTGGCACAAGGCTATTCTCAAGTTGATGGCATTGACTTCAGCGAGACCTATGCTCCTGTGGCTCGGCTTGAGTCCATACGTATCCTTCTTGCTTATGCTGCCCATAACAATTTTAAATTGCAGCAAATGGACGTCAAGAGTGCTTTCCTTAATGGTCCTCTACATGAGTTGGTATATGTAAAGCAACCCCCGGGATTTCAGGATACTAACTTCCTGAACCATGTCTACAAACTCGATAAGGCACTCTATGGCCTTAAACAAGCCCCACGTGCGTGGTATGAGCACCTTAAAGAGCTTTTGCTAGACCGTGGCTTTGAAGTTGGGCAAATCGATCCCACTATTTTTACTAAGAAGGTTAAGGGGGAGCTCTTCGTATGCCAACTATATGTAGACGATATAACCTTTGGTTCTACTAATAAACCTTTTAATGATGAATTTTCAAAGCTTATGACTAACAGGTTTGAGATGTCTATGATGGGGGAATTACGGTTCTTTCTTGGATTCGAGATCAAGCAACTTAGAAGGAACCTTCATCAATCAAGCTAAGTACATCCAAGACATGCTCAAGAGATTCAAGATGACGGATCTTAATGGTGTTGCCACTCCGATGCAAACAAAATGTCACCTTGAACTTAACCCCCATGGTAAAGATGTGGACCAAAAGGTATACCGGTCCATGATCAGCTCTCTTCTTTACCTCTACGCATCTAGACCCGATATTGTGTTGAGTGTGGGGGTGTGTGCAATGTATCAAGCAGCTCCTAAAGAAAGTCACTTAGTGGCGGTTAAGAGGATCTTTCGCTTTTTGGTTCATTCCCCTAACTTTGGTCTATGGTATCCCAAGGGCTCAAATTTCTCTCTATGTGGTTATACTGATTCAGATTGTGCTGGTGATAAGGATGTTCAGAAATCCACTTCTGGAGCATGTCAATTCTTGGGAAGATCTCTAGTGTGTTGGTCATCTAAAAAGCAGAATTGTATCTCTCTCTCTCCAACGCCGAAGTTGAATATGTTGCTGCTGCTAGCGCTTGCACTCAGTTATTGTGGATGAGGTAAACTTTAAAGGAATACGGTGTCAATTGTGACAAAGTGCCTCTTTTATGTGATAATGAAAGTGCAATCCAAATTGCATACAATCTGGTACAGCACACAAGGACAAAGCATATTGAGATTTGGAATCATTTTATTCGAGACCATGTTGCTCGAGGCGATATTGATCTATCGTTTGTGAGCACGAAGAACCAACTTGCTGATATTTTCACGAAGCCACTTGATTAAGCAAGGTTCTGCTACTTGAGGAATGAGCTAAATATCATTGATTCCGGGAGTTTGTCTTGATTACCCATGCACTCACTCATAAATCTTAGTCTTATTTGGTCTAGATGTGGGCATGGAAATAGGGGGAGTGTGGTCCTAATTAATTGGTCTAACCCTCCCCGCATAATGCCGAAAGCAAGTCAAGTCATTTCTCTTAATATCATTTTGTGATATGTGAGCTTATTGACGAGTATTGGTCATAAACCCAAGATATATCTTTGCGGTGTCATACCATACACTCCAACAAGGTGGCTTTGGCCACCACCCTCTTCCATGAGGAGAGTTGGATTTTTTGATGGATCCTTTTAGTTGTTTTTGCTCTTCTCTTGTTCTTATGGGAATCACACTCAATTTTGGCTCTTATTTGATTTGGTTCTTGCAATTTTGAGTGTGTAGTACCATCTCAGTTTGGCTCTCTTAATCCAAAGCCTTTCCCTACCCCTAAGCCATCTATTCTTGCACACAAGTCCCTTGTATACCTTGTGGGGGTGGTGTTTGGGGACGCGCGGGCCTGAATCTATGTACAACAGAAATTCAGATTTGAGGCCGGATAATCCGGCCCAAGTGTAGGCCGGATAATCCGGCCCTAGCGGATTTTGTCTTTAAGTATAGGGATCAGGGGAAAGGGCTCATAACGAGTAGCACTTCTCCCCCAACCCTCCCCTCCTCCTCAGCCACCGCCTGCCTTCCCCCACCCTCCCCGGAGCCTCTCCGGCCACCGGATTTTCCGGGTCTCCCGAATCTTCTTCTCCGCGCCTCTAGGTACCTTCTCCTCCGCGTTCTTCCTCCAATGAGTGAGGGTAACTCCCTCCCTCCCCATCTTTGGCTAGATGTGTCATTTGTTGGGTGGAACATTGTCTGGAAGCGTGTTGTTTTGCGTAGAACTCGTAGTCTTGAAGTTTCTAGGCCTGATCTACTTCTTTGCACTCAATCTAGGCAAGTTGAATTTTTTTTGCCAGGGCCGGATTATTCGCCCCTGGCCAGGCCGGATAATCCAGCCTGACAGAATCGAATCTGGTTCAATTTCGCCATAGTTTGTGCATTGAGTAGAATTGTCCTATGAACTTTTTGACTACCTTTTCAACACTCTCTCTTGGACTTGTGTGTATGCTTATCCCCATGCTATCAACCTTGTTCTCTTCAAAGGTGGTTCCAGTGCTCCCAAGACTTACAAGTGTCGTTTTCGTACTATCTATTTTGGGGTAAATAGTGAGGGTAATACTGTGGACAAAGTTGAGCTGAGGAGAAGAGAAAAAGAGGCTGAACGCATGGCGGAACAAGAGAAGCGGGAGAGATCCAGGAGGGGTGTGTCCAAGAGGAAGGGCAAAGAGCTCAAGATCAACTACAAGGCTATGGATCCTGTCACTTATTCCTCTATCTGTCACCGTGATTTGTTTGTAGAGCTGCCCCGTGATTCTGAGCTAGGGGATTCTCGCTTTTGGTGTGCTGAACAGAAAGTGATATATGAAGATGTGTATGCCAGGATGAACATTAGGCCTATGCACCCACTGATTCTTGTTGAGGCTTTGGAGAAGCCCCACCTTGTTGATGCCATGTATGTGGCTGAGCGGATGGGGCTGCACCATCTCATGGCTCTCCAGTGCTCATATGATTCTGAGGTGGTGAAGCAGTTCTTTTCCACTTTGGTTATTTGTGGAGATGAGTATCATACTATGAAGTGGATGACTCATGACAGGCCTATGACTGCTGATTTCCGTGTGTTTGCTGAGGTACTTGGATACTCTTTCCGCAGTAGGGATAGGGTCAGTGGCCACCGCATCATCACCCAGCTGAAGCCCAATAAAGATGCAGTTTTCTCTCCTTGCATGGTGGACAATGGCACTGTAGGCACTCTTGCTGGTCTTTCTCCTATCTATGCTGCATTGGTGGGCCTCTTTCGTGATTCCATCACTCCGAGTGGAGGCAACAATGACAGCATCCGTGGTCACCTTGTCCAGCTCCTCGCCTTCTCTCATGAGGTTGCCTCGTGCGAGGATGAGTCCGTGCAGTACATGCTGGATGTGATGGACTTCATCTACCATGAACTGCCTGATGCTATGTTCAACCGGCTGTCCATTCCTTATGCTCCTTACATTATGATGCTCATCAGGCACCTACTTCCCTCTGAAGATTTCAACATTGATGTTGTGCATAAAGCAAAGAAGATCTACAACAAGGTTCGGAAGACCTCTCACCCCTCTTCTGCTCCTGAGGGTCTCATGAGGGATGCTCGCATGCCTCTAGTGCCTCCTGTTGCTCGTGAGATCAAGCAGCTGAACTGGTTCCAGCGTCACATTCTTTGCATGGGCGTGGACACACGCAAGGGCCAGTATGAGGCCTACAAGCAGCGCCATGAGTTGGCTCACTCTCAGCATCTCATCCTTCACCATGTGACTGGTGCTTCTGGTGATCCCCTGGCTCCTACTCCTCCCACACCATATGCCCAGTGGAACTCTTCTTTTAGGCTGAACTATGGAGAGCTGGAGCGTCACTTGTTACCCTCTGCGACCATTGCTGATGATGAGGATGATGACACCGAGGAGCTTGAGGATGAGTACGATGATGGGCACGAGGACGAGGACGAGGATGAGGACTACGAGTGATACCTTGGGGCGCTAGCATCGCTCTTTTTCCTTTTTGGCGTCTCGATGCCAAAGGGGGAGAAGTAGTTCTATTAGGTCTTCGAGGATTTGCATGGGTCGGGCACAAGCATTTGCACTTTTTTCATTCGTCGTTGTCGTGCTTGTGTCCATTTAGCGTTGAACTTTATTTGTGGTTTGTGGTGTGTTTGAGACTCTGTGTCGGTGGACGTCTGGATTTATCTCATGGATTATGCCTATGGATTCATTTACTCATATCCTATTGTGCTGGGAATCTATCTCAAGGAAGGCGCTTATATTGGTTATCACATTGATAATTGTGGCTATTTCAAGGACGCCTCTCTCATTATCCCGGTGGTATGATTATGTTGTTTATATTTCAATGGAATAGACTTACACCTATTTGTGTGCATTTGTATTCAAATGCAAATGTCTAATATGCACACATTGAGGGGGGGTCTCTTCCATGTTTTGTTGGTGGTCTTTTGATCCTTCTTGCAAATCCTAGTATTGTCATCTAACACCAAAAAGGGGGAGATTGAAAAACATTTCATGATTTCCCAGGTTTTGTGTGTTACATAACAATACCAAGGATTATTCTAATATGCACTAAGTGTTGCAGGAAAGTTTTGAGAGTTTTGGGGCCAGATTATCTGCCCTCATCATGGGCCGGATATCCGGCCAGACCACCTTGGCTAGGGTTCGCTCTGCGCAAGTCTCTGTCTGGGGGCGGATTTTCTCCCGGAAAATTCTAGCTCTGGGGCGGATTTTCTCCCTGGACCGGATAATCTGGCCCTCATGTTGGGGCGGATAATCTGGCCCCAAGGGAATCACACAAGTGAGCTCCTGCGTAAGCTTCTGGCTAGGGGCGGAATTTCCCCCGGATATTCCGTGGCTGGGGCGGATTTTCCCCCAGCCAGATAATCCGGCCCTCCCCTAGGGCCGGATAATCCGGTCCCCAGGAGAAAGTGTGAAGGGCAAGTGTGCGTGAGCTTCTGTCTGTGGCCAGTTTTTCTGCCGGATAATCCGAGTCTGGGGCGGAGTTTTCCCCAGGCCGGATAATCCGGCCCTCACTTGGGCCGGATAATTCGGCCCCCAATGGCTCCAACGGCTTGGTTTTGGAAGGGGTATAAATATCCCTTCTTCCCTAACAAGCAGAACTCTTGATTCACTCGAAATTGTTCAGACCCTTTGCAAGAGCTCCCATTCTAGATCTCCCACTTCAACCACCCGAAGGCTTCGATCTTTGGGGGAATTGAAGGAGGAGAGAATCATCATCGTCTTCACGTATCAAGCGCATCAACTCCTCTCCATTCATTTGGTGAAATCCCTGATCTAGTATTCTTGTCAATATCTAGATCTTGTTCTTTGTTATTGATAACTTGTTCTTGTGGCAGCTTGTTGTCATTACGGGAGCCTCCAAGTTGATTGTGGAGTTGTGCCCCGCTAGTTGTGTAAAGGCATCGGTACCCGCCTCGAAGGGTTCCTATAGTGGAAAGGTGGATCAGGCCTTTGGTGGTGGGATCCATCGGAGAACAGGGTGAGGCCTATTGTGGTGTGGTGGTCTTAGTACCGCCCACCCCTCCAACGCAGACGTACTTCCCTTAACAAGGAAGGAACTGCGATAAAACAAATCCCGTGTCTCCGCGTGCTTCACTACGGTTCACTCGTTCCTCTTCCACTCGCTCTTTACTCGCTAGTAGATAGGTTTGCATATAGGGAAATTCCACCTAAGAGTTTATCTAGAGAATTTACCCTTTGTGTTAAGCCTAAAATTGAAAAAGGATTAAAAATTTGAAGTAGCACCTATTCACCGCCCCCTCTAGGTGCCCATACGATCCATTTCAGCTGCTTAGACGCCGAGCTTGCCGCCCGTGTAACACGCTCTCCACCAATACAATCTATCAGGAGTAGGTCTTTACCCTCCGGGGGCCGAACTTGGGTAAACTCATGTGCATCTGCCCCCATCTCGCAGCGCAGATGGCTGCCAGCTCTCGCCCCCAATACTATCAATTGCTACCCTGGCAGTGACTTCCATGGCCATTCCCTCGACAACATCATACATGATTGCCTATAGGGCATATTCCCAACAGATAAGTATGCCATGCAGGGGTCCTCGAGGCGTGGGAAAAGATGGGGTGTGAGATATAGGTGGACCCAACCTTCGCTAAGCCTGGGCACGTGCCCAAGCTTCCAACCGCCCGATAAGCCTAATTTTACGGCAATTTGATAAAATGTAGTGCCTCTAGCCTTGAAATACACTATGCTTTGAGTGATTTTTTGAACTGCCACTAGTGTGAGACTTACGGTGATCCAGGATGGTGAGCACACAAGTTACCCAGGATCATATCCGCGTGGACACCACACTCATCCTCCCTCCGTCCGCCCCTAGCCCACATCCCATCGACTGAAACCTACCTCCTGCGCTGCTCATTAATGACGACCACTGAACCGCCTGCGTTGGCCTCTCTTCTTCCTCGCTAATGCCAAAGCTGACTAGGCGTCTGAAGCATGCACTGGTCACGCCACCCAATACCTGCATCGACCTTCATCAATGCGAGCACCTAGGCCTCCGTGTGAGGGATCCAATAACTCAGCCTTCTTAACAGGCCACTTGCGGCCATTTTTCCATACTCCCATCTTCCACCACCACATCCATTCCCCACCACAGCCATGGTTGGTGGCATAGGATCAAGAGGAGGGCAGCCAGTGAGGGAGACGTGGGGGTCTAGGCCAGTACATTTCTTCCCCACCGGTCCTAACGCAACCGCCATCGCCACCCTCATCACCCAAGACTGACGCCATCAACCTCTCGAGGTTTGAGTTCGACCTCACCATCCACATGGGCATGATCTGGGACAGGATGCGTCTCCCCTAGAAGTTTGCATGGGTGGTCGACGAGCAAGATCCCCGCGAGATTGTGCTATAGGTGCCCGGCAATGCGACCGACCTGTGGCCCGTCGAGATATTTTTCGACCTGTCGGCAAGATGTAGCTCGCGAACGGATGGAAGGAGTTAGTCCGCGCGCACACTATTGAAGTCAGGTACTTCCTCATCTTCAAGTACGACGATGACATTATGTTCACCATTAGCGTGTTTGACCATACCTTGTTCCTTCGCTACTACCACTCCGACTCCGATGACAAGGCTAGATGGAATATTTTAGGGTCTTAGGTTGTATACTATGTTTTTCTACCTTCTATGTATGCCATTGTAGCAAGCAAATTGCCAAAAAACTATGTAAAGATTAAGACAATGTAGAAATGAATTTGAAATAAAAAGTTAATCCCTCGTTGGGCGTAGGCGCGAACATAGAGGACAACCGGTTATGAACACACTCGAAATAGACAAAATCGATCACATCTTGTGTCCTATTTGGAGCATCTCTAGAAGATACCGTATCCCGCGCAAAATCGAAAAATAACCGACACTGTGCGGTACCACACGAAAAAGTGGATATTCTAGATTCTTAAAAGCCTACCGCATCCAAAAAAATCCCGCTCCCCGCATTTCAACCTTGAGAGCCGCATATCTCTATTTTTTCACAATAGTATGCCGCTCACCGCATCCGCTGCAAAATAGACGCGCGCTGAACATTCAGGATGCTAGAGAGAGGAATCTTCGTCCATCGATGTCCTGTTAGGTTCACCCCTTTCCGGACCCCTCGTACGGCGCCTCCACTGAACCCTGCCGTCCATAGTTAGTAGGCACCGCCCCGGAGGTCTACGCGTCGCCACCACCATTGCCTCCTTCCGTCCTAACCATGCCACCACCATGACTTCCACCACACCTTGCTTTGTGGCCGAATCCGTTTGTAGCCTCCTCGTCCATCATCGAACCTTCCGCTGGTGCGCTAGATCTGCTTCACCGCTGGTCCACCATCGTCATCCTAGCGGTATGTTTTTCCCCTTTCTCGATTTGCCTACAAATTCCAAAATCATTAGATTTACCATCTCTTCGCCTGCGATTTGTAGATGAGTTTGTCGTGGATCGAGTCTTGGTGTTCGGCGACAAGCTCGTTGGTTAATTTTTTTATGGACGACGAAACCGCATTCTCGGCCGTGAAATGCTCATGCGGGACTATTTTGTAGAGGTACCCATATACCCTGCTTGTCTTTTTTGCCACTGGTACCGAATGAGACGCTGCTTGTTCAAGAAGATAGTGAAAGCTTGCGAGGCCAACTGCTTTTATTCCACGTAGCATAGGAATTGCGCTGGGTTGCTTGGTTTTAATTTGTACCAAAAGATCTCGGCCTCCATGAGGGCGATCGTGTATGGAGTGTCAGCTGACTATGCTGATGAGGTGAAGATACTACGATGAAATACGTCCGTAAATTTGCGAAGACACTAATCAAGGTCTCCGGTCCAGCAAACCTCCGACCACAAATGAGGAGGACACGAAGAGGCTCATGGCAGATAATGCGGCAAGAGGTTAGAAGAACTGCCCAAAACATGGCACGGGTAGTACATTGGTCATCACCGAGATGTAGCAATCGTGTTAGAAGCAGTGGCCTCACAGGACTTGTGGATATGGCATCATTTTTTTGGTCTTGATCAACGTGTTGCAGAGATATGATGTGTTTGCTAAGGTAGCTAATGGAGGACAGTCAACATGCAACTACAGTATCAATGGTCATGATTACAATATGGTTATTATCTTGCTGATGGCATCTATCCTCAATGAGCAACATTTGTGAAGACCATTTCTAAATCCAGAAAAGCCAGAAAACTCATTATGCCACTTGCCAAGAAGCAGCCCTCAAAGACATTGAAAGAGTCTTTGGGGTGCTTCAAGCTAGGTTTGTAATTGTTCGAGGTCGTGCTCGTTTCCGGAAAAAGAAACACCTCAACAACATCATGGCTTCATGTGTGATTATTCACAACATGACCGTTGAGGATGAGAAAGACAAGAGGTTGTCCTTTGAGTATAATAATGTTGGTCGTCGGGTGCTAGAAGAAATGCAGACAAGATCGAAGCACTTATTGAAATCTACCAGCAGACTGAAAACAAAAATCAGCATGCCCAGCTCTATGAAAATCTTATTGCCCACCGCCTGTCCTTGCACGGGAGATAGCTCTCTCATCATTTAATTGATTTCATTTGTATCCATTTGTAATTTGTACCATTCTTTGCTTCGGGACTATTTGTTTGTGTTTTTTTGAACTATTGTTTTAACATATGAATTATTGTTGATTTGTGTTCGTGGAACTCTAATTAATTTGAATAATAATAGATGTTGTATACACGTTGTTTTGGTATGAAAACATATTTCCGAGTTAAATCCATATTATGTTTTGATGTACGGAATAGCGGCACAGAACAGATTTTGCATATGCATATTCTGTTTTGCGGCACGCAATGCGAAATATGTTCCGTGTCGGTGTTTATTAGACAAAAAAGGTTTTGCAGAACGGTGTATCCCGTTTTGCAGCACGCATGAATGTGGTATCTGCTGAAGATCCTCTTAGAGCGCACGGTGCGGGGTGCTTTAACCCTACTGTATACAAAAATTTCCATCCCAGTATACATCTGTTGATGCGGTAGACATGTACTCCTATACTGGCATGTACTGCCAGCCTATAGCGATATAGTCTGAAAGAGGCAGCGGTACACGGTACAGTGGCGCGTACACAGTAGGTCAGTGGACGCTACAGGCCCATACCAGGAGAGGCTGCTTCGATCTGTCGCGGTACAAGCTACGGAGTAGTAATGCTAGCTTTCGTGAGACAAGTGGGACTAGGTCCCGTGCCGCCGTACTACTACTACGTCTCTAGCTACTACTGTTAGCTAGTAGTGCCATGCCTAGTCTGTTGTGCTGCTCGCGGCAGTGATGGGCGTGAGGTCGAACTCCGATTGAACCATTGGAACATTAGCCACAGGCCACACAGCGTAGGAGCAGGCCCATCTATGGAGTAGCTCTGATCCAGTAGAAGTACCGCCGTGTCCTTCCTTGTAGACGACACGACGAGGCGGTACGTAAATGTGTCCAGCGGTGCATGCAGAAAGCGGGTTTATAAGGGGACCCGTAGCTACAGTGTACCGTGTAAGTACGTACGTACGTACGTACGTACTCCACATGAATTGATCGGTGACAAGGAGGAGTAATTTAATGTACTAGTACTATGCGATCGTCAGGACGTTAACATACGTACTCGATGGATGTATGGATGTCCTTTGAATCTGCGATGGATATTGTCCCATACGTTTTGCCAGATTGATTTGGAGTGCTGAAACAAAGCTTCTAGAGCTTGTCTTACGGCGATACTACTAGCATGGACTGTTTGTGATCACGTTTTTTTCTTTTTTTGCGTTTCTTTTTTTGATGTATGTATAGGCGCATGGGCAAGCTAGCTATAGCGCTGGTCGAACCAGCTGAAAGTTTTTCGGGCATGCATCTTTCCTTGTCGATAGGCGAACGACCAGGCCACAGTGCGTCCGCGAGTTTCCTAGCTAGCATGTTTCCTCGCTGGAAGCTCTGGTCAGCAACACAAACCAACCATCGTTCGTAGGGCCCGCCCTCAAACGCGCATTGATCGCCCTCACTCACACGCAAACGATTCTAACCCGAAATGGGGCCAAATCGGTTTTACTTGCAAAGCGTCAGACATCGTAGCGTTTCATGCTAATAACATCGTTGTAGAAGGAGAGCAAGTAAATAGGCCTGCAGAGGGCAGAGCAAATAGGTAGGTCGGCTACAACCAGCGGCTCGGCTCGGCTCGGCTCGGCTCAGCTAGGAGTAGATCGACCCAGCCGCGTGCGGCACCGCCTGACTGCCTGAGGCACGAGACGAGGTCGATGACGATGACGGGTCCGTTGTGTGTGTGGCGTGGCCGCCGCGTGTAGGCTGTCTGGTTGGCTTTGTTGCCCCCGATAAAGCCGCTGCCGGCGCTACCGCCGGCGCAATGGAAGCGTCCCTCTCTCTCTCTTTCTTTCTCCGCACTGCCCGCTGCTGCTGCATGCCGCCCGGCCCAGCTCCGCCAGACAATTTTTCTGGAGGCAAAACACGCTCTTATCGCGCGCATTTCTTTCTTTTTCTGCCGGGACAGGACGCAATATGTCCTTCACTTTATTTTCTTCGTTTACTCCTAGCCAAGGTTACAAGTTCACGGTGACTGCGTGCATCGGTTGGGTACTCGTGCAGCAGGGACCTCCACGGTGGACCTCTAAACCTGCGCTGGTCATCACCCCGCAGGCTCCATGTTCCCTCTGGACTCCTGGCGCTCGTGGTCCACGTAGTACGTAGTACCGGAGAAGAAAGGTCAACCGATTCCCAAAACAGAAATGGATCGCCTGCGCTGCAATAGGCAAGCAAAGATACGGTGATGCAGCTCGGCTGCCTTTGCCTTTTCCAGGATTTTTTTCTTTGCTTGTATACTCGTGTTAACAATTTTGTTCGTCACTTCGGTGTTTGATCGCTCGATCACGTGGCATGTATGCATCCGGATCCACTAGACGCCTAGCTTAGCTACTGTAGACGGAGCTTTGCAGGACTTACGCTCTCGCCCCGTCCTTTCGACACAAAACCACGGCAACTTGCATCCCGTGGCATGTCAAGTAGTCTCATGTACGTACGCTGGAGGCGGCCGAAACAAAGCTTGGACACGTCGTCGCCCACATGTCTGCCTGCAGAGCCAAAATAAAACCTGTACTACTACTCCGTATTAGGACGGGGTCCCCGGTATATTACCCCACCCCACTCCTAGCATTATCTATCGTACACATGCATCGTGCATGAGCAGGTCAATTAAGGATGGCGTTAATCAAGCGCGACCCACTTGCTCAGCGTGAGCTCCTGTCTACCTGGGCTAGGTAGATATCGCGATCTCAGGAACATGCGTGCTAACTGTACTGCACCACGAGACAAAGACCTGGCTCCGGCCGTACCCATCAGCTGCATGCGCCGCGCAATTTTTTTTTCTGTCCTGAAAGGATGCAAGTCTCTCCTATAAAAACATCATGCTTCCACAACAGTATAGTTCACCACTTCGTTTGGTTGCCCACAAGCTCTTTTGTCACACGAGGAGAGGAAGGACACACGCGGTGTTTGGTTGGCTGTATTTCTCCGCTCTAGCCAAGACAAAGGTATGTGTTGCGTGTTTGGTTGCAAGCAGCAAGCTGATGTGGTAACCTCTTACATTTGAGTGGTGAGGTTACCCATCACTAATCGGTCAAAACCCAAGTTGCTAGTAAGGAGTTCCGATAATCAGTTCATTAAAAGGGGTGTAGTAGTAACAACAAACCAATGATGTTTAAACCCATGGAACCTGGGTTGTAGAAGAATTCGTGTGGCGTCTTGGAGAGCCGAAACCAATTCATGAAGGGGATGTTGTTGTCCTTCTCGGCGGCCTTGTGCAACTTGAGGACTTCTAGCAACTAGCAAACATAGCATAGATCAATGCACAAGATAAGCATGTCCCCACAAGATGAGTTAGCTGACTTACATAGTAGACCATGGTCTTGCCACTCTCTTTCTTTCTAAAGATGACCTCAAAACGGCGATGAAACTTGTTGCAAGCCTTTTTGATAATGTTTCAGCTATTTGACAAGCCCCCACAGTGCGGTACATGTGGATCGTTGTCTCCAAATTGCTTTCTTTCATTGAATGGATCAAAGATCCTCTTTAAGGGGTTCAGTGGCAGAAAACACATTTTTTACTACGCAGAACGTCCTAATGCCAGGATCTATCTAAGAAGTAATACAGTAATGGAGGAAGACAGCAGTAACGTACCCATAAACACCGAGAGAGCGTTACGCTCAGGAAGGAGTGTGAATGATGTAGTCGTATCCGTACGACCTCAAGGTCGTGCAGCTCCTCGCACGTCACCCCTTGTCCAGGTCCTTCCACGATGGTCAGGTTGCTACTAATGGTATCTCCCCCCAAGTTATCACACACATACGGTGCAAGACAACGACTCCCGGGCTATGATCCCTGCCGAGATTGCGGAAGTAGATCTCCTGGTCGGAATCCCTGCAGCACAACGGCGTGCTACAACGGTGTTGACTTTGCGTGTACAATGATTCTCTGGGCCTGTGCCACTGCAAAGACAACTGAGAGAAAGGGGGGTTTCTCTAAGCAAAAGTGCCTTAGATAATATCTGGATTGGATGATTTAATCCCTGCCATGGGCACCCCTTTATATAGGCTGAAGAGGGGTACTCTTCCCAAAGGTTTAGCCATGTGGGACTAAAATTAGACAAAATAAAGGAAAAAGGGGACGGTTGGCCGGCTGGGCTTGAGGAGGTGGCCGGGTGGGCCACCTGCCCCGCGCCGGCCCAACAAGCCAGCAAGCAGCGACAGCACCTCGAGCCCAAAAGGGACGCACGGCGCGCACGCATGGCCTACTAGCGCATAGAGCAGCGGCGCGGTCAGCAGCGCCCGGGTGGACCGCCACTAGCTTGCGTGCGACCCGCTAAGTGATGCGGCGGCTGTAACACCTTGCTGGGTGGACCGGCTGCCCATCGTATCCATCGAGTAGAGCTGGCCACATATAGCTCATGGTCATCTTCGTCATATCCATCTTGATATCGTTGGGTGCGGCTTTCATCTCTGGGTCCACTGCTCCTATGCTGGGTCTTGTCGTTTCTTATATTGCTTCGTGGCTCAGATCCTACAAGATGCGCCTGGTGTGGTGATCGAGATCGTCGGGTGTGTCCTACTTGCCGAGGACTGTTGTGACGGCGTGGGGATCTTTGTGTGAGTCCTTGTTCTGCTTCCGGTAGTGAGGATCCTACAATGCCAAGGTTCATCAGGGCAGAGCGGTGAAGGGCCACGCGCAGATCATCGGGTGCGGGTTGAGTGGTGGTCAGATATGTTTGTGCGGCCACAATGGTTACCTGAGCTGTTTTTGCCTTGATGTTTCCTGCTTGATCAGTTGACATGAATGATAGGTCGAGATCTCGGATGATTCCACTTCTTTCTGCTTCGGGGATATTCTGTAGTCGAGATGTTGCCCTTCTTGGTGGTGCTGCTCCTGTTACACTCCTTGATCCTCGAGTGGAGCTTAATTGTGCCCGTCGTAAACCAGATTCGTCGGCTAATATTTTTCTTTCATCGAGTTGCCTTTGCATTCAGAGTAGGTCTCTCTTCTTGTGGTGGAGAAGATATTGGTATGCCAATAGATCCTCATGCAAAGCATCCGCTGTCATTGGGACTGCTCCCAAAATTGCCTCTCTTGCTTTTTGCCATGCCGACGCTGGTAGTCGAAGTCCTTGTCTCTCTCCTGTGTGAGGTTCTCCGCCTCCTCCTTGGACTATGCGATTATCTGCTGTTCCTCCTCCGTTTCCATGTTCTCCTTCATTGTCGTGGTTTCCTGCATGGTCATCAGATAAAATATCACCGGGGTTGAGGATAGGAATACTGTTTTCGTCGCGTGGTGTTGAGGTATCTCCGTTGATCATGTACACTTGGTGGCATGTTATGTGTGGCCTAATGGTGTCGTCTTTTGCTTCTGTGGGTGTGTTGGTAGTACTCCGAGATCGTAGTTCTGGATAGATTTTCGCCATCCTTTCTTCAAAGTCGATGTTTTCACTACTTTCTTCGGGTTCTGAGTTTGTCGGGTTTGCTTCGTGTGGTGGGATTGGCTGGTGACCTTCTTCTCCTGCTTCGATCTGTGCTATGATGTCCGTGGATGATCCAACGGACGCTGCTGGTATTGCTATGGGTGTAGCTTTTCCTACCGACGGTTCTGATGCGATCAAGGACGAAGGGTGTGATTCTTGCATGTTGTCTGCTTGGAAGTGGAGGCTTCCGATGATTAGATCGGATCCACCGTTGAAATCGGCGGGTACCAATACAAGGGTGGGCGGGCGTGGATTTATTTTCGTCGAGTTGATGCTTGGTGGGGAGCGTTCCGCCGAATCCGTGCTTCCAGCGTTCAAGTTTCCCACAGATGGCGCCAATTGACAAGGTGTAACCTCGACAATGCCCATGATGATGGACTTGGGGTTTCGTGGAAAAGAGAACGCTTGGGCTTATCCCGCCCTATATATAATAGGCTGGGTCTCAAAGCTGTATGCGGATAGGTTTCATACACACATGATTACAATACCAACATAATGTCAGTTCGTAGTTTCTTTCCTAATATAATCAAAGTCTTTGTCGGTTGCTTCCTTGGGCTGTCATCTGGAATATTCATGGGTCGTAGGCCTTTTACCCAATGTGGGGTAGACAATTATAAGCTTCTGAGTAATCATACCTATGTCAGTGTGGCCCAGCGGGGCGGAGTGGTGGCCAGCGGTGGCAGCCTATCCCTGTGGCCCAGCGGGGCGAGGCGGTGGCCAGCAGCCGTAGCCCATGGTGCTAGTGCCTGGGTGGGCCGGCAGGCGGTAGCCCGCTCGTGGCAGCCAGTTGACTGACGCCCACGCGGCAAGCAACGCCTATCCGCCCCTAAATCCGCATGGGCCAATAAAAAATGGCCCAACTTGCCTTTTGGCTGTTGTTTTGCTGTCTTTTTCCTGCGGCTTCCTCCTAGGCCAATTCCCTCTAGGGTTTTGGCCTAGTTGAGAAAGTTTCCCTCAAATATTAATTTAAATATTTATTTAGTATATATTAATTCACAATTAACATATAATAAATTCATATTATAAATTATCATCTATCTGAAACACCTTTCGGTTTTATTCTTTCTTCGAACAACTTTGGATCTCTCTGGAACGATTCCAGTTTCTCTCTCTTCTGTGATTCCTTACCCATTAATATGGTTATCTCTTACATTAGAGTGGTGAGGTTACCCATCACTAATTGGTTAAAAACCAAATTTCTAGTAAGGAGTTCCAATAATCAGTTCATCAAAAGGGGTGTAGTAGTAACAACAAGCCAATGATGTTTAAACCCATGGAACCTGGGTTGTAGAAGAACCCGTGTGGCGCCTTGGAGAGTTGAAAACAATGCATTAAGGGGATGTTCTTATCCATCTCGGCGGCCTTGTGCAACTTGAGGGCGTCCGGCAACTAGCAAGCATAGCATAGATCAATACATAAGATAAGCATGCGCAATTGACATATGCACAAGATGATTTAGCAACTTGCATAGTAGACCACGATCTTGGCACTCTCTTCCTTTCTAAAGACGACCTCGAAATGGCCATGAAACTTGTTGCAAGCCTTTTTGATAATGTTTCACCTATGTGACAAGCCCCCTCGATGCGGATAATGTGGATAGTTGCATACTCGCCAAATTGCTTCCTTTTATTGAATGGATCAAAGATCCTCTTGTAGTACTTGCCGGCGGTTTGGTTGGCGCTGGTGATGGGGTCAAGCCACACCGCCCTACAAGGCATTCATCCTCCAATGACTTCCACATTAGGTCATGGCTCCCAACCCTATTTTTATCCATGGTGGCACAATCTCGAGATCAACCACATCGCTATCCACCTCTTCGCCTGTGTTGACCTAGTGCTCCACTGCAACCCTACTCGTGCTTGTCTATTATTGACTAATTGAGCAACCGAAGGTTACAAGGGCGCCAAGATGGAGTATGCGGCGCACATTTAATCTGGCGGGTACGTAAACTAGGGTTTTTGGTGATCCTCCTCGTCGCTCTCTCCTGGCCTTTATATGAGGAGGCGGGTCTCGGGAGACATCCGAGTCGGTTATAGATTTGAGGGCGGAACCCTAAAACTTTCCTACCTAGTATTTCCGTATCCGCCAAGGAGTCGAATTGTTCATGGCTTTGGCCTCACCCGAATCATCATGGGCTTCACTGACAGCAGCGGACTATCGCATGGGCCTTTTGTTGGTCTGGACCAGATAGACCAATAGTAGGTACCTATAGGGCATTGATACGTTGCAAACGTATCCATAATTTTAGATGTTCCATGCTTGGTTTTATCTACTTTCTTATGTCTTATCCACACTTTGGAGTACTTTCTATACACTTTCTTGGACTAACCTATTAACAAGAGCCACAATGTTAGCTGCCTGTTTTCTGCTGTTTTTGGTTCCAAGAAAGTCAGAAAATGAATATTCTCGGAATTCGACGGGACAAAAGCCAAAGTCAGTTTTTAACAAAGGGGGACACGGAGCCAGAATACGAGATGGATAGGGGCCAGGGTCCAGCCACACCACCTGTCCGTGCGGCCAGGCCTGGCCCGTGCTAGGGGGTGGTCTGGCCGCCTCGGGCACCCCCTCAGCCTCCCCTTTCGCCTATAAGATGCCTCCGATACGAAAACCCTAAGGACCGGATCAAATTTCCACGAAAGAGTTTGTAGCCGCCGTCATCTCCATCCCTAGATCGGGAGGGATCTGAAGCTCTTCCCGGCACCCTGCCGGAGGGGAGAATTCACCCTGGAGGCCTTCTTCATCACCTTGCAAGCCTCCGGTGTGATGTGTGAGTAGTTCATCCTTGGACTACGGGTCCATGTAGTAGCTAGATGGCTGGTTCTTCTCCTTTGTGCTATCATGTTTAGATCTTGTGAGCTCCGTTCATGATCAAGATCATCTATTTGTAATCCTACATGTTGTGTTTGCGGGGATCTGATGGATATTGAGATGCTATTTCAGATTGATTATTGATTCTATCATGTCTTTGTTATTTGTGATCTTGCATGCTTTCCATTGTTAGTAGCTATCTTGGCCAAGTAGATGCTAGCAACTCCAAGAGTTAGTATTTATGCTCGATAGTGTATTCATGCCTCTAGTAATCTGGGAAGTGAGAGAAATCTCTAAGGTACTAGATGTGTTGTTGCTACTAGGGAGAAAACAACAATCCTTTGTTCATAGAACAATCGTATTGTTTACTTTACACACAATGCGTAATGCAATTATCTGTTGCTTGCAACTTAATACTGGAGGGGGTTCGAATGATAACCTGAAGGTGGATTATTAGTCATAGATGCAGTTGTATTACGGTCTATGTATAATGTTGTAATGCCCAATCGAATCTCAAAGGAGTTAATATGATTAGTATATGCATGATTGCTTTCTCGATGTTTTTCAATTGCCCCACTGTAATTTGTTCACCCAGCATGTCATCTATCTTAAGGAGAGCCACCACTAGTGAACTATGGACCCCAGTCCTTTCTTTTACCATCAATCTACAACTATTTACTGCTTTCTGTTTACTTTCTGCAAGCTATTACTTTCTTTCACACAATATGTTTAATACTTTGTTTTCAGCAAAACCGGTGAGATTGACAACCTCACTGTAAGTTGGGGGCAAAGTTCCGTGGTTGTGTTGTGCAGGTTACCACGTTGCTGCTAGCACCGGTAGTGCGCCCTGCCAAAGACTAGCTAGAAACACCTTGGAGGTGTTTCCTTACTCCTACTGGATTGATAACCTTGGTTTCATAACTGAGGGAAAACTTACTGTTGTGCTTATCATACCTTCCTCTTGGGGTTCCCCAACAAGCTCGATATTTTGGGCCATCAGGCATACCTATGTTAGATACTACCCGCCGCAATGCTGATAAGGTGGAGGAGTGGCGTTGGGAGGCAGAGGAGCGGGGAAGGATCTTTGTCGACCTCAGAAAGAAAATAGGTTTAGGGTTTTGTGTGTGGGTCTAAAGCCCCGCACGTGCTCCACTGATATAATCATGATATGTACAAGTTACATACGTATACGTCTCATATACGTGTTACACGATAGGTGGGTTTAGTATGATTACAATTCTAACACTTCCCCTCAATCTAAACCGCTACATACACGGTTGAGATTGGACTTAAATTTATATAACATATGTCGTGTTGTTGGCTTGGTAAATACATGTCGTGGTGGTGGCACGACAGATGTCATGGATAGGCTAAAGATGGGGCCAATATACACTAGAGGAATTCAGGGAGGGATAGTGTGGTGATTTCACACACAAGTGTTTGTATTTTCACTCTATCAATGTTGGATTACAAGGGCTCCTTGAGGTGTTCGTGAGAAGGAGACTAGTTCTCTTACCCCCCCCCCCCCTCCACTACTGTGCTCTAGAGTTCTACCTTAGATAGAATAAATGATCGATCCCCTTCTATGGAGGCCCTGGTGCTCCTTATATAGGGGAGCCTAGGAGCCTAGGTTACAAAGTTAGGGCACACGTGGATGCATATTCCTCGAATATGCCCTTTGGCTAAAGCAAGATGGTTCTTTCTTCACTTTAAACAGCTAGTCCGGACCATTGACGTAATCCTCTATGAGCTGCCCTGCTTTCGGAGTCATCCGACATTGGTTGCATCAGCCGACACAGGCTATGTCACCTTTGTCAGCCACGCCCTGATGGTCCTCGCCTCTGCCCTGCTTCGCTCATGCTTCGGTGGGCAAAGGTCAGCTTTTGACCAGCGAGAGATTCCTTCCTTCCCTTGGAAGCCAAGTGGTAACCCGGCTAGCACGTAGCTAACCCGGCTACGAGGGTACCTGCAAACAAGGTAGATCAACATAGCCGACATGTATTTTATGCTGGCCAGGTTAATGTTAGGCAAACGCCCACCAGGCCGAGTTACCTTGTAAGTCGGCCTGCCTTGAGGTGACCCGACCAGTACTTGCTTTGACCGTGCCGCACCTCGGCTAACTCGGCCTTTATACCCCGACGTGACCCTACCCGGGGGTATCCCCCAACATTAGTTCCCAAAGCTGGTGCGGTCTTAGCAACTTCAGTTGTTAAGGCCACAGCAGGTTCCTCCTATCCAAATCTGCACTTCTCCTGCCGAGTTATTTTGTAACCTAGTCTCTCCGGTTCGACATTCCCTTGGCTCGATCCGAGTTATTCCTCATTGACCGGGTCTTTGTCCATGTATCTGGGTTATCTTTACTTCTCTCATACGCTTCCCCGCATCCCACGTGGAGGGTAATTATCACTTTGCCTCATTTTAAGGGTTGCGCCAGTTTACTGCGCCGGTTTACGATATTGATTGTCAGGAATAACTGTTGCGCGCGTCACATCGTGGCCGCCCCCTCATTAACCGTATCATAATGTCGCATCGTGGGATCTACTGCTCCATGTGGCCCTTGGTGTGGCTTGCACTTGATTGGTCTATTGGGAGAATACACGGCCACATCGTGTGACCACACCGCAGCAGTTAATCCCACTACGCGCCCTAGAGGCGCAATTAAATAGGGGACACGGGCGGCTCTTAGGGAAGTTCCCCCATTTTGCACGTGCCCCTGAGCTTTGCCCCCTTCTTCTCCATAGCGACGCTGCCACCGCTGCCACGTCTGCTTGAGCACAGCGCCTCCACTGCCGTGCCTTGCTGCTCCTTTGCATCCATGATGCCGATTCCCCGCAAGCTCTCTGCTACGGGACCCTGCAGCTCCAAACTGCCGTTCCCCACCGCAGACGATTCCTTTGAAGATCTCAGTTTGGAGATGACTGAAGAGGAAACCCCCATTGTTGTTGTGGAGGAGGAGGAAGAAGAAGTCCATGAGCACGGCACCAGGGCGGGCGCATTCATCTGCCAAGATGTCATCAGTTGGCTTTACGTGACCCGCCGCATCCCCGCTGGCGTCGCGTGCCGCCTCGCCGCCCAGGAGATTGCTCCTTCTCCCAACCTAGGCGAGTTTGTCATCGTTCTCTCTCACTTTCAGCGTGGCTTTGGCTTGCTTGTGAGTGATTTCTTCTGCGATTTTATCAACATTTACCAGCTTCAGCCTCACCACCTTCCTGCCAATGTAATGACATCCCTTTCCTCTTTCGCCTCCGGCATAGAGGGTTACGTCAGCCTCTGGCCCACCAAAGAACTTTGGATCAAGTTCTTTGGTCTTAAGAGAAATGTCATCCCTGATCCTCTTCTTTCCCTGACGGACAAACACTTGACCCAATGCGATAGAGCCTTGATCTCTCCCTGCTAGAACTCTGCCTTCCCTTGGGTTACCGGCCTTGAATCCTACAAGGGCTGGGCCTGGACCTTCTTCTATGTCAGGAATAACACGGATGAGGACTTGATCTGGATACTCCCCTTCAAGATGGGTCCTCTGGACACCTCCTTGTGGGAGAAGATCCTGAAGTTACTACTCTGGCGTCCTAGGTAGATCGCCGGATCAAGGAGCTCGTCGAGCTGCAGCTGCGTAGCGAGGAAATCATGATCACCTTTGTCCGCAACCGGGTCTCCCCCTTACAGAAACGCTCCCACAATATTTGCCACTTGAGCGCCCCCTTGACCCCAACCGGACCTCCTCCTTCGAGTTCAGCAACTCCGACATATTCCGTCGGGTTAAAGCCATATTCAAGGTAGATAAGGAGTTCTCCGAGGTGTGGAAGTGGGGACTTGCGCCCTTCACCCGGGCTAACTTGCCACCTAAGGTATGTTCTTCTCCCAATATTTTTCTGAGTCTTGCGGTATGTCGAATTGCATCCTAACTTGACCATTTAGTACTTTTGCTCTCAGTTGTTTCTCCAGCAGACAATTGAGGATGGCAAGGAGCTGGCCCTCAAGTGGGTGGAGGACCACGTAGAGCCGGACGCGGACGAGCCTGACCTGGAGAGATTCTTGCCTACTCCGGATAGCACCAAGCGAACCTCTGGTATGGCTTCTTCTTTAAGGGATTAGTCGGATGACAACGACTCAGATGTTGATATTATGGAGGTATTTGATCCGGTGCCCATCTCTTACACATTTCCGGTTACTTCGGCTTCAACTAACCCGTCTGGTCAGGTCCACGTGGTTCCTCCTCTCGACGTCAAAGAGTCGGCTCCTTCCTCTTCCCAGAAGAATCCGGCAACCTCGGTCACAGCTTCGGAGGCGCCTCTGCCCAAGAAAAGATAGAAGAAATCCAAGGTTAAGGGCGCGGGCAAGCCTGTGCCTAAGACCACCGTCCGGAGAGCACCCAAGCCTCGAGAACCTCCAATCTTGGTTGAGTAAGTCATTTTTTCCTTCCTTGCTCTTTTCCGGGTCTTTCTTTACCACTTCAGCATGTCACCTGTCTCTATTTCTCTTTGTAACTTGTTGTCTATTATCTAATTCTGCAACGCTCCAAGGGTGATTCCCCAGAGTGGCCCCAACATCTCCTCTCCTATCCGGAGTGCTCCATCCCCCCCATGACGACGACGTTCGCCCGCTGAGCCCTATCCAAGAGGACTCCGCGGCTGCGCCGGATCTGATCCCACCTCGTCACGAGGAGGGTAATGTTGACGCGGGGGGAGGGGGTAGTAGGACTGCCGAGGATACGGCCATGCCAGACGCTCCCAGTTCTTCGGCTCTGTCACAACCTTCTGCATCTAAGGTGCCAGCTTCATCGGCACCGCCCAGACTACCCCTTCTTCTCCAGCAGTACCAACACCAGTATCAGCACCACCAAAGCCAACATCAACGGCCATGCGAGCCCCATCACCCAAGAGAAAACCTCAGGCAGCTGCATCCAGATCGACTATGTCGATTAAGGACATCTTCCAGCTGGCCTCACATGCCCCATCCGGATCAGCAACCTTGGCCCCTCAGCAGCAGCCAAAATCTACCAGCAAGGGCAAGAAAACGGCCAAGGTAGCCAAGGGCTCTACCTCCAAAAGCGCTGACATTGAGTCTGGACAATGCTCCCTCGCGTCCATGACCAAGAAGGATGTCGCCGCCGTCGGGTCTCCCATCGCTGGGTCAAAGTCTAGCAAGCAACTAACCTTGCATACTAGCCCGACTGCTAGCCAGGCCGCAAGGCGGGAAGCCCATGCTAAGGGTCTGGTGATGAGCCAGGTGCTTAGCAGGGAAAACTATAATCCGGTGCTCATTGAGTATGTTAACAATTGGAATGACGCCGAGTTTATTAATCCCCAAGATGATCTGCCGGAGAAGTTTGGTACGATGGAATTCAGCACCCAAATGAACACCGCAACCAAGGCCATTTCCCTTGCTAGCCGGATGATGGACGTAATCCCCTTTTTTCACTATGCCTTTTAGATATGCAAATACTTAGAGATATACCCACTAGTCCCCGAGCCTCCGGGGAAGTAATTCATTACTCGGTCAGATGCTCTTAGAAAACTAGCGCAAGGTCCTTAGTGGCTTCAAATATCCACACACATAGAGACAGGTTAAGTTCCACTTGGCCCGAATCTTATAGACTTCCAATATCCACACACCTAGATCTGGGTTAATCGAATATCCACACACCTAGAGCCGGGTTGAGTTCCACTTGGCCCAGATCTTGTAGACTTCGAATATCCAAAAACCTAGAGCCGGGTTAAGTTCCACTTGGCCCGGATCTTGTAGACTTAGAATATCCACACACCTAGAGCCAGGTTAAGTTCCACTTGGCCCGGATCTTGTAGACTTCGAATATCTCTCTTCATTTCTGATCTAACATTTGCTTTGCTTTTAGATTACCACCAACCGCCGAACTATGGAGTTCTAGCACTTGCTGGACACTTTTAAGGACCTCCGCGCCAAATACGCCAAATTGCTTGCTGAGTACAAGAAGAAAGGTAAGTTATTTTGTGCAAGATTTTTTGCCTCCATTTCTTTGTGTTACTTGCTATCCATGTTAACCTTTCATCCGGGTTATGCAGCTGAGGCCGAGGCAGAGAACATTATTATGCACAAGAATTTGGCCGAGGTCGAAGGTAATCCGTCTTGATCCTTTAACCTTTGCGTGCTCGCATCTTGACTCGGCAGATAATTTTTACCTCGGCTCTGCTTGGTCAACCTACTATTGCAGTGACACTTTAGGATATCGTGCCTATTCCTGACATGATGCTTCACTTTCTCGAACAAGCAGGAAAGCATCAGGTTGAATTGAAAAAGAAAGATGATGAGATTGCGCAGCTTTGCCTCAAGGACAATGAGATTACTCGGCTGAATGACGAAATCCAAAGGCTCAAGGATCTCCACAAATCCGAGCTGGACAAGGTTGACCAGGAGTTCTCCCAGGAAAAAGAGCGCTTGAAGACTCAGATCGCCAAGGACAACGATGTGCTGAAGGAGGCCGACCTCAAACTTGAGTTGGTGTCCACCGAATATGAGAAGCTCAAGACGAGAAAATCTGATGGTTAGAAGGAGCTATCTCGGATCCTCCTCCACATTGATCGTAAGTTCTCTTCTTCCTTCCGACCTCTGTTTCTCCGGGTCACGTGCCCTTACTTACCGATATTGCTTACTATGCTCACAGGTAAGTTCCTAGAGAGTGAGCCTCTTGCTTCTGTTGTCGTGGCCAAGTTTCGCCTACAGCGGGGTGTCCCGGCTGGTTCCACCTTCGAGTCTATCCCTTATGACACGGAGGACATGCTGGTTAGCCTTGCCGCGTGCATTGAGGTCATGAAGAACTACGGTGCAAACATTATGTCGGCAGCAGTTCGGATGTTCAACGCTCTTTGGCCCAATGAGCCCACTCCCAGAGGCACTACAACTTTCATATCTAAGTTGATGGAGTGTGAGACTCAACTGAACTTATGGCGAGAATCCGCTGCATGAGCCAGAGCAGATACGGCACTGAGCTTTGTTCTGTCTTGGTATGAGAGGTTGGATCTTGAGCTGCTTGATCACATGCGAACCGGGTCAAAGTGGACCACTAATCCGGAGTGCATCACTCAGCGCAAGACCTGTGTCAACAATCTTATCCAGTACGCCTTTTTCCATAGCTAGAACGAGGGTCCGAGCTTCCTCGATGCAGTTGATGGTGCATATGTCTCTTATGGTGGAGAGGATGAAGAAGAAGCCTCTGAGCTTGGTGAGGAGGATGAGGAGGCCAACACCGAAGATGAAGCAGGGACTAGTGCCCCGCCTACAAACGCCGAAGTACCTTCTCCCTCAACCGATGATCCAGCTGCAGCTGTTGCTCCATGACCTACAAACACTTAATCATATTTATCAGATCCCCGGTATGTCAGGTGCAATTGTATTTATGCACAATGGTTCATTTTGCTACAATTGCCTGTATTTTGCTGCTAAGTTTTTATTGCCAGATTAACTTGGGCGGAGTCCCCGAGTTTCCTTTTCTTGTTCATCCAATTTTATGACCCGGCTCGCATCTACCTTGATTCGGTTTTTTGACTTACGAGTCCGAGGTTCAAAAAATTGACTTAACAATACTTGAAACTTTGAGATTGGCTCAAAATAATCCGACACAGCATAAATAAAGTAAATACAGGGTTATTCCGAATAATAAATGTCGGCTCGATTACATTCTTTTCCTTAGTTGTTTTTCATGTGCTTTGCAATTCCAAACTTGTACTCTTGCTTGCCATGAAGCCAATTCTTGTTGGACAACAGCAAAGTTGAAGAGTTAGGTTTTTGGTGCTCACACATTACTAATCCGTCTAAAGTCCAAGTAATTTAAGCCAGCCGACATATAAAAAGTAAATATGGAAAAGACAATTATTAAGGCAGTCCTCCAGTTTTTGCTTGGGGTGCCGAAGTTTCATTGATATGCTCATTGCCGACATACATACCGACATATGAGTAACTCGGATACATTCACCTCTTTGTTAGGTGTAAAATGGATGAAGTAGAGCTACATTCCACGGACGCTTAGTTTCCTCGCCGGACCTATCCGCCTTGTTCTTCTCCTATGGTCGTGCATCGGTAAGATAATAGGAATCATTGTGCAAAGCTTTGTGATTATTGGCTCAACACGTCGAGCTTGTTGGGGAACCCCAATAGGAAGATATGATGAGCACAGTCGCAAGTTTTCCCTCAGTTATGAAACCAAGGTTATCGAACCAGTAGGAGCAAGGAAACACCTCTAAGGTGTTGTTACCAACTTGGAATCCTGCGGAACACAACCACAGAACTTTGCCCCCAACTTACAGTGAGGTTATCAATCTCACCGGTTTTGCTAAAAAAAGGATTAAACGTATTGTGTGGAAGAAAGTAACATCTTGCAGAAAGTAAACAGAAAATAGTAAACAATTGTAGATTGATGGTAAAATAAAGGACCAGGTCCATAGTTCACTAGTGGTGGTTCTCCTTAAGATAGATGACATGTTGGGTGAACAAATTACAGCGGGGCAATTGACAAACATCGAGAAAGTATACATGCATATACTAATCATCTTGACTCCTATGAGATTTGATTGGGAATTACAACATTATACATAGACCATAATCCAACTACATCTATGACTAGTAATCCACCTTCAGGTTATCAATCCGAACCCCCTCCAGTATTAAGTTGCAAGCAATAGATAATTGCATTACACATTGCGTGTAAAGTAAATAATACGATTGTTCTATGAACAAAGGATTGCTATTTTCTCCCTAGTAGCAATAGCACATCTAGTACCTTAGAGATTTCTATCACGTCCCCAGATTACTAGAGGCATGACCCCACTATCGAGCATAAATACTCCCTCTTGGAGTTGCTAGCATCTACTCGACCAAGATATCTACTAACAACAGAGAACGTGCAAGATCACAAATAACAAAGACATGATAGAATCAATAATCAATCTGAAATAGCATCTCAATATCCATCGGATCCCCGCAAACACAACATGTATGATTACAAATAGATGATCTTGATCATGAACGGAGCTCACAAGATCTAAACATGGTAGCACAAAGGAGAAGAACCAACCATCAAGATACTACATGGACCCGTAGTCCAAGGATGAACTACTCACGCATCACACCGGAGGCTTGCATGGTGATGAAGAAGGCCTCTAGGGTGAATTCTCCCCTCCGGCAGGGTGCCGAGATGAGCTTCAGATCCCTCCTGATCTGGAATGGAGATGATGGCGGCTACAGACTCTTTCGTGGATTTTTGATCGGGTACTTAGGGTTTCTATATCGGAGGCATCTTATAGGCAAAAGGGGAGGCCGAGGGGGTGCCCTAGGTGGCCGCACCACCCCTTGGCATGGGCCAGGCCTGGCCGTGCGGCCAGGTGGTGTGGGCGGCCCCTGGCCCCTCTCTGTCTCGTATTCTGGATCTATGTCCCCCTCGGTGAAATACTGACTTTGGCTTTTGTCCCGTCCAATTCCGAGAATATTCATTTTCTGACTTTCCTGTAATCAAAAACAGCAGAAAACAGGCAGCTGGCCCTATGGCATCTTGTTAATAGGTTAGTCCAAGAAAGTGTATAAAAGTACTCCAAAGTGTGGACAAAACATAAGAAAGTAGATAAAAACCAAGCATGGAACATCAAAATTTATAGATACGTTTGCAACGTATCACTTTGCTTACAATGAAAGGTCCTTCCCATGGAGGGGATAATTTATGCATGCCAGCAGTGCGCTACACCAGACAAAGTACGAGATCACCTTCCCGGAAAACTCGGGGGTTTACTTTCCGGCTATGGTAGCGTCAGAGATTTTGCTGATATATGGCGGATCTGGACAAGGCGAGTTCTCTCGCTTTTTCTAGCAGATCAACATCATTTTGCCGGGCTTCTCGTACTTCGGCTTCTGTGTATTGGGCGACCTTTAGCGAATCATGCTCTATGTCATATGGAAGTACAACTTGTGCCCCATACACCAGAAAGAATGGCATATAGCCTATTGATCGATTCGGAGTTGTTCTCAAGCTCCACAGTATCGCTGGTAGTTCTTCTATCCAGCACCCCACTGATCTTTGCAGCGGCTCAATGAGTCGGGGTTTTATCCCGGACAAAACTAGTCCGTTGGATCTTTCCACTTTCCTGTTCGACGCGGGGTGGGCCACTGAGGCAGTATCTTGCCGGATCTTCTTTTCTCGGCAGAACCGCGCAAATGCTCCTTCAGCAAAGTTTGTGCCATCATCAGTTATGATACTATGGGGATAGCCATATCTCAAGATTATATCTTTGAGGAATGTCACAGTTGTTGCCCCATCACATTTCCCGATTGGCTTTACCTCGATCCATTTGGTAAATTTGTCCACCATAACCAAGATATGGGTCATACCTCCCTTTGTCGGCCTGAATGGCCCACCATATCTAGGCACCATACAGCAAACGACCAAGTAATGGGGATGGTTTTGAGTTCCGGCATTGGCATATGGGTCTTGGTGGCGTATCTTTGACAGCCATTGCATTTTCTCACCAGATCTTCTGCTTGCTCCAAGGCACTTGGACAATAAAATCCATGCGGAAAAGCTTTTGCCACTAATGCTCTCGAAGATGCATGATGACCACATTATCCTTGATGGATATCTTAGAGTATGTCAAGCCCTTCTTCTGGGTCTACACATCGTTGCATAACACTTCTGACACTTCTCTTGTATAACTCGGCATTAATGATGGTGTATGCCTTTGCTCTTCTCTAAATTTTCCTTGAGTGTATCTCATCATCCGACAAGGTTCCCTCTTTTAGGAAATCAAATATTAGCTTTGCCCATGCAGGTATAGGTCGAACAGGGAAAATCTCTTCATCAATTCCCATTGCTTCCACCGACATAACCCAGCTGGATCTAGCTGAACAATCCCCGCATTTCGCGAGGCAGTCCTCGGGTTTGCCGAAGCGTCCCCGAGTTTTCTGAGCTGCTTCCCCAGTCTGTTTCCATAGGTGTAGCTTCTGATCTGGAGGTTGCTGAGACATAGATTGATTTAGGTTCTGGTGATGGTGTAATTGATGGTTTTCTCAGGTGCTCCAAAGCAACATTTGGTGGGATTGGTTGCTGGGATGACCCCAACTTAGACAATACGTTGGCTACCTCATTTTCAATCCGGGGTACGTGATGGAATTCACATCCCTCAAACAGCCCACTTATCTTTCGAACATGGAATCTGTAAAGGGCCATGTTAGCATCCAGGGCATCCCAATTGCCAGATACTTGTTGTACCACCAAATCCGAGTCTCCAAAGCATTGTATCCGATGTATCCCCACTTCCTTCGCTACCTTTAGCCCATGTACAAGTGCTTCGTATTCTGCAACGTTGTTTGACGCGCTGAAATGGATTTGGAGGACATATTTCAACTGATCTTTCTTGGGCGAGGTAGGCACTACCTCGGCCCGCAGTCCTTCTTTCTGCTTCAATCCATTGGAGTGTATTCGCTGGTAATTGGAGTCCGGCAATGGTGGTTCGTATTGCATCTCGGCCTAGTCCACAAAGAAATCCGCCACAACTTGTGACTTGATCGCATCTCTTCTATCGAATTGTGGTGCATACGGGGCTAATTCGATTGCCCATTTTGCAATTCGGCCACTGGCGTCCTTGTTGCTCATAATCTCTAATATAGGTGCCTCACATACCACCTTAATGGGGTACTCCTCAAAGTAATGTTTGAGTTTCTTGGCCGCCATATACACTACATATGACATCTTTTGGTAGTGAGGATAATTTTGCTTTGAAGCCGATAATACCTTGCTTGGGTAATACACCGGCCTTTGCACCGACTTTCCTTCCTCATCACGTTCCACCACTACCACTTCACTTACGATTCGGTTGGTCGCGGCTATATAGAGCAACATCAGCTCTTTAGGTAGTGGGGCGGCTAATACTGGTGCAGAGGACAACATCTTTTTTAACTCGTGGAAAGCACTATCCAGTTGTGGCATCCATGTAAATTTGTCTGTCTTTTTTATTAATTGGTAGAGGGGAAATGCTTTATCTCCCAACCGACTTACAAACCGACTTAACGATGCCAGGCAACCAGTGAACTTCTGCACATCATTAAGACAGTTCGCCAGCTCCATTCTTTCTACAACCCGGATTTTCGTCAGGTTAGCTTCGATACCTCGGCTGGACACGAGAAAACCGAGTAACTTCCCAGCTGGAACACCAAAGGTACATTTCTCCGGATTCGCCTCATCCGGAACGGCCTTAGGTTCGCAAACGTTTGCCGGATATCATCAAGGAGCGTATTGCTTTCCTTAGTTTTTATCACAACATCATCCACATAGACTTGCACAATTCGACCTATCTGGTCATGTAAACATTTTTTCATGCATCGTTGATACGTTGCTCTTGCATTACATAATCCAAACGGCATAGTGCGATAGCAATAAGCCCTGTAAGGGGTGATAAATGCAGTCTTTATTTGATCATCCAGATTCAGGGGTATCTGGTGGAAACCAGAATATGCATCTATGAACAACAACAGTTCACATCCGGCAGTTGAGTCTATGACTTGGTCTATCCTAGGCAGTGGGAATGGATCTTTTGGACACGCCTTATTCAGGTTCGTGTAATCAATGCACATACACCATACCATAGCCACATTGTGACCGTCCTTCTTATTTTCCACCAGCACCAGATTAGAGAGCCAATCCGGGTAAAGCACTTCCATGATAAATCTGGCCACAAGGAGCCTAGCTATCTCATCTCCAATGACTTTTCTCCTATCTTCAGTGAAGCAGCGGAGAGGTTGCTTCACCGGCTTAGTTCCGGGTCTCACATTCAAAGAGTGCTTGGCCAACTCCCTTGGTACACCTTGCAGATCCTATGTAGACCAAGCAAAGATATCCCGATTCTCACAGAGGAAGCTGACGAGCTCGCTTTCCTATTTGTCGCCTAACCCGACACCAATGGTTACGGTGCGCTCTAGGAACTGATCATCAATGGGCACCTTCTTAGTATCCTTTATTGCTTGAAACGACACACTCTCATGGGAGTTAGTCAGAGCCGGCATATGCTGCTGCGCGGACTGAGCCAATGCCACCACCTCCTGAATTCTCCTTTTCTCTTGAGCTATCACGAGTGACTCATCCAGGTTAGATCCAACGGAAGCGCACTCAATCGAACGCCTCTGATACTGTAACCACTCCTCTTGGTCCAGGCAGTTTCATTTTTAGGTATCTGATGTGAGTACTTTCCATGAACTTGTTCAGAGCAGGCCTGCTGAGTAACACGTGATAAGCGCTTTCCAAGTTCACTACTTCAAACTCTAAGTTTTCAGTCTGGCAGTTATCCCTTGTATCGATAAATACATCAACCTGGACCTTACCAATGGGTTCATAGGAGATACCTGGCACAATGCCATGGAAAGTAGTTCTTCTCACGTGGAGCATGTTTTCCGGGATTCCTAATTTGTGCATGGTGTCCTTGTACATGATGTTAATGCTACTGCCATTGTCTATCAGCACCTTGGAAAACTTCACTTTGATATTTGGACCGATGTGCGTCGGATCCAGCACTAGCGTATACGATCCATGGCTTGGCATGAGCATGGGATGATCCTTGATACTCCAAGTAATCTCCTGATCCGACCAAGGCATGTACCTCGTCACAACCGGCATCACTGCATTCACCTCCATATGCCGGCGCTGCAAACTCTTTCTGTCAGTCTCTTCTGTGGTGAACACATAGTAGCTTTGGTGATGCTCCCTATATTCGTTCCTTCCTTAATTACCATGATACCCTTGGTCTTGTTGCTGCTAGTTATTCACTTGATGCACTGCATCCCTTCTTTCTTGGTTTTCATACCTTGATGGAGGCGGAGATAACATTCATGGCTATCCATTCCCCCTGTGAGCAATTGCTGCCGGGGTGCTTCACTCCGAGGTGCATCGTGCCGAGGTGCTTCATTCCGAGGTGCCTGAGCATTCCCCTAGCTACCCTGTTCTAGCTTCCTCATCCACTCACATTGCCGGGTTGTATGATTCGCCGAACTATTTGGACTTGGCGTATGGAATTTGCAAGGTTGGTCCAACATAGACTCGAACATGTACCTCGGATGATCCTTCCTTTCCTGCCACTGCTTCTTCTATTCCGGAGTCCAAGGCTTCTTGCCTTCACCCTTTTGCTGCCAATGTTGTCCTCCAGTTTTCTAGCACTGGCTGGCGCCAACATTGGGCCGATCCTGATCCACAACTGCCACTTGCTGTGAGCTATACCTGTAGTCTGGACGCTCATCCCTTCTTTTACCCCGGAAGTCATTTCTCCTGGATGATCCGGAGCCATCCCTTTGGTAGTACTCCTGGTTCAGCTTGCTCGACATTAGCTGGGGTTGGGTCAGATCCCCCAAGGCATAAGAATCTATGATACGGATCATCTCTGCCAAGGCGGTTGGCATGTCTCGTTGTAACCTTTGCCACAACATACTCCCATATCTATAGCCTTGGGCGAACCATGCAATTGCTTGTGATTCAATTACCCCTTCACATGAGCTGCGCATGTTGCACCACCGAGTTAGAAAATCTCGGACTGGCTCATTCGGTCTTTGCTTGCATAACGCCAAAGTCTGGGGTCTATTCGGCCTCTTGTAGGTGCTTGAGAAGTTGCTGACGAATAGCTCCTCAAGATCCAGCCAACAGTTGATGCTCCATGGTGGCAAGTTGTTCAACTAAACCCTTGCAAGTCCTTCCAACTTCTGGGGCACATATCTCACTGCCCATCTCAAATTACCTGTTGTGATTTTAACTGTTGTTGCATAGTCAATGAGCCAATCCTCTAGCTTGGTTCTACCATCGTAGCTCTTTGTTCCTCTGGCCAGCTAAAAGTTCGGTACTGGAGGTTCCCTCATGATCCGAGGTCCAAAGCATGCCGGACCAGAGGGCCCTGAACCTCGATCATCTCTGACCTATAAATTCGGTCCAGCTTCAGCCTTGCGTCATCTGGCTGTAAGTTCCTGTTCCCCAGCCTCGATCCAATCACATGGTGCTCTGGTCTAGGGAATCCGTCGTTGACCATTGCCGAGTAACCGTCATTGTACCTGTCTTGATCCGGACGAGCATATTGTTGCTGCATGGCCGGGCTTGCACTTCTCTCCTACCGAGGTGCGCACTGCTGCTGCTTTTGCCAAGGTTCATTTTTCCCTGATCTCGTCAGATCACGCTGTCCGGCATTGCCATTGGTAGAGTTCCTTTGGCTGGCATTGCCTTGGTCGCAGTTACCTCGGCCAACTTCACCTCGGCTAGCACTATGGCAATCTTCATCAACTTGCACTGCTTTTCCTTTTCCTGCCCTTACCGGGTCATATTGGACCATCTATTTGTCTCTTCTACCCGAGGTTACCACCTCCTCTCTCCTTGGGCCATGACCAGAGGAAGATGCAGCTCCAACATATTTTGTCGGGTTGTTTCTTGCCGAATAAACGACATGAGATGCTCCAGGCTGTGCCCAGTTTGCCTTATTTATTTCCTCATTCTGCTGGCACGCTACCCTCAACAAGTGGTTTACTCTCTCCTGTTGCATTTCTCGGGCCTCTTCGGTTAAACCTTCTAACTCGGACGCAGCTGCATTGGCGGCCCTGAGGTTCTTTGTCGGGGTACTGTACCTGTGTACCTCTCCAGCCCTCCAGTTACTATCATAGTTGTCTAACCCGGCCTAGGCACATACTCCTTGTCAATCTCAGTAATCAGGTTCCTACCTCGAATATTTACTCTATCTATGTGGTTTGCCTTTGCATACTCCCGCAAAGTAATGTTCAACGACTGCTACAACTCAGCTACTTTTTTCGCGCCAACTAGCATTTTCTGCCTAATTTCCTCTAGCTCAGCCTGCGCTTGAGCCGGATCTACTACTGGAGCTATAGGTGTTGCCAAGCTGTCTATTGCTTGTTGCAGTACATTCTTTGGTCTCTCTAGGGGAGGGAATCTAGACCTTGCCTGCTTTGGCGTAGCCTCCGGATCTGGCGCCGGATCCTTGCTTGCTCCTGCATATGGTGCGGTCATCATGACCTAAACGCTGCTAGTGGGGCGAGTGATACGCGCACTATGAGCTGCGCTGAGAGGCGGCTCACCTCCCTCGACAACGTGCTACAGATGAACGTAGGACTCGTCCACTCCAATGTAGATCTTGTGGGCGCCAAGCTTGACGAAGAGGCCGTTGCGCGGAGGAGGACGCCTGCTGAAGCTCCCAACGTTGTTGTTAACATAGTCCAGCGCTCCAAAGCGCTGAACCAGGCCGGAGACGATGCATTCACCAGTGGCGAAGATGATTCCCGTCTAGATTTTTACTCCTGCTAGCGCCGCTAGCCCCACGGTGGGCGCCAACTGTCGTGGTAGTGGCACGAAAGATGCCATGGATAGGCTAAAGATGGGGCCAATGTACACTAGAGGAATCCAGGGAGGGATAGTGTGGTGATTCCACACACAAGTGTTTGTATTTTCACTCTATTAATGTTTGATTACAAGGGCTCCTTGAGCTGTTCGTGATAAAGAGACTAGTTATCTTACCCCCCACTACTATGCTCTAGAGTTCTACCTTAGACAAAATAAATGATCGATCCCCTTCTACGGAGGACCTGGTGCTCCTTATATAGGGGAGCCCAGGTTACAAAGTTAGGGCACACGTGGATGCATATTCCTCGAATATGCCCTTTGGCTAAAGCAAGATGCTTCTTTATTCACTTTAAACGGCTAGTCCGGACCATGGACGTAATCCTCTGTGAGCTGCCCTGCTTTTGGCGTCAGCCGACACCAGCTACGTCACCTTTGTCGGCCACACCCTGCCGATCCTTGCCTCTGCCCTGCTTCGCTCATGCTTCAGTCGGCAAAGGCCACCTTTTGACTAGCGAGAGATTCCTTCCCTTGGAAGCCAAGTGGTAACCCAGCTAGCACGTAGCTAACCCGGCTACGAGGGTACCTGCAAACAAGGTAGATCAACATAGCCGATATGTATTTTATGCGGACTGGGTTAATGTTAGGCAAACACCCACTAGGCGGGGTTACCCTGTAAGTTGGCATGCCTTGAGGTGACCTGGCCAGCACTTGCTTTGACCGTGCCGTACTTCGACTAACTCGGCCTTTATACCCCGCCGTGACCCTACCCGGTGGTATCCCCCAACAATACATCAGCCAGTTGGCCATGAGTGGAGATGAACCTGTCATCAAGTTCACCGCTAGCTACTTGTTCTCGCACAAAATGGAAATCGATTTCAATGTGCTTAGTTCGAGCATGAAAGACTGGATTCATCGTCATATAAGTAGCTCCAAGATTATCACACCACAATAGGGGGTACGTTGCTAAGTCACACCAATCTCCTTGAGTAGAGAGTCTACCCATATAGCTTCAGCAACACCATTAGCCAATGCTTTATACTCTACCTCGGTACTTGATCTCGAGACTGTGGGTTGCTTCTTAGAACTCCATGAAATCAAGTTGGGACCAACAAAAACTGCAAACCCACTGGTGGATCGTCTATCTTCCACATACCCTGCCCAATCGGCATCGGTAAAGATACTGATGATAACCGACTGTGACTTGTGAATGCACAAGCAAGTCTCCAATGTCCCTTTGACATGTCGCAAAATTCGTTTAACAGACTCCTAGTGTACATCAGTGCGCTATGAAAAGAACTAGCAAACCTTAGTTACTACAAACAAAATATCTAGACGGGTATTGACTACAAGTGCATAGATCAATTGTAGCTAGTTTCGAAGTAAAGATATCGAACCCACAAAGAGCTATTGGTAAAGGTCTTTATGCCCCTCGTTACTATCTACCAAAGGATACTTATAAGTTGCCTTTGATCTCAAGTAAAGGGTGTTTGAAAGGTTTATGGTTGTTTGCAGAAAAGTAATTAAAACAAGTAAAAGTAAACAAGTATCAAGTTTGTATGAAAGCGCGGTGGAACTTAATAGATCTAAAACGTTCTCGAGGATGTAGGATACACCCCCATAATAAGATGTTCACTACAAGGCTCGTAGGATGCCACTTTGTTGAGCCAAGAGTGAGATCACCTCTAAATAATCACTTTGATGTCTGAGAGACCTCGCCCATACAAACCACTACAATTAAGGGTTTCCCCGTGGATATCGTAATTAGCTTAGGGAGTCCCTCTTTAATCCTCCTTTGACCGTGTAGGTTACGAGTCGGCACTAATCTGTCACGGGGAATTCTAGGTACGCTTCCAAGACATGACCAAAGGAATTATCCCTCCCTTTAGTCCCGAGGGCAAATGATATGCGGACGGCTACACATACCATCTAAAGAGAGAGATCAAACACAAATCATAATTATATCATATACAAGCAAGTCATATGGACACAAGAATAGATCATCTTTATTACGAGTTCATACTGGGGCTAGGATTTCTCCATCTCCCCAAGAACAAAGGAACTACTCACTCATGGAAGCAATCAACAATATTATCATAATCAAATGAATGGATAAAAGTACGAAGGTAGATCTAATGCAAACCACAATTGAATCTGGAATTACAACGAGATCCAATAGATGAAAGATAGGGGTAATGGTGGTAATAGATATGCAGCGATTGATGATGAAGGGGATGATACGTTGTCCTCCAATGATCCGTAAAGCAGCTGGGATTTTGCCCCAGCCAAGTTCCTCCTTCAGATCCCTCTCGGATGTGGTTTTTCGTGGTTTGTGGTGGCTGTGAATGTCGGATCTCTCTCTCCTCTTCGCTAGGAGAAAGTATTTGACAAGGCGATCACGATGGCGCCTGGTACATGCGTACGGTACGGGGGGCTCCGACCGTTCCAGTGGTCATTATCGTTACTGATGCCTCCTCCTTGCTTGGTATTCTTCTAGGTGCGAAGGTAAATTCATAAACTGACTTTTATCACTTAGAAATATCATATAATTACACAATATGACAGCTCTAATTGATATGTTCATATATGACTCCATGATTTGAGATCCTATTGCAACAAGAACAAAATAGTGCATGTAGACGCGATGAAATATACAAAGATCCCTACTCTATTTATGCAAAAAACAAAAGGAAAATATGCTTCAATTTTGGACTCATCAACTCCCCCAGTCTAGGCTCTTGCTTGTCCCCGAGCAAGATGATGGCCTATGGTAAAGATCATCATGTTCATGAGACATGAGTCATTACAATAAATGATGTACAAATTGAAACAGGAATACAACATCGGATATAGAGATACTTCGGGGATATTACCATACCCTTACACATTACATAACTTAGAGGCTTACACACCTTTTCTAGTATTAATGAAATCATAAGAAGCTGCTAGCGATTTAACATACCATATAATCATAGAGTTTAGAGATATAGGGCACTAAGTTTAGTAATGAAGATTCATGATCATTCTCTTTTTTCCTATGTTCGGTTCTTTTGATAGCCGATCTCCCCCTTTTTTATATTGATAGCGGTATATCTATATTTTTACTTGCTCCCTTTTCTCTTTTCTTTCAGCACAGCTATTTGATCATGCTCACTACTTCAATGGCCTTCAAAAACTCTTAATTTTAATATGCTACCAGAAGTCTTCTTCTGGTAACTTAATCAATACTTTCGTTGGTGTGGAAGTCCCTAAAATCATGACAGTTGTACAAGTATCATAACACTCAACCTAGTTCAATCATCTAATATAATAATCATGAATTAAACACAACTTAAATTATCATAAAGTCTCATAACTCAACAGATATAAATCTTCTCTTGAAGAAAGGGAGTTCGAAGTTGATGCGACTAGTTTCGAAGTAAAGATATCGAACCCACAGAGAGCTATTGGTAAAGGTCTTTATGCCCCTCGTTACTATCTACCAAAGGATACTGATAAGTTGCCTTTGATCTCAAGTAAAGGGTGTTTGAAAGGTTTATGGTTGTTTGCAGAAAAGTAATTAAAACAAGTAAAAGAAAACAAGTACCAAGTTTGTATGAAAGTGCGGTGGAACTTAATAGATCTAAAACGTTCTCGAGGATGTAGGATACACCCCCATAATAAGATGTTCACTACAAGGCTCGTAGGATGCCACTTTGTTGAGCCAAGAGTGAGATCACCTCTAAATAATCACTTCGATGTCTGAGAGACCTCGTCCATACAAACCACTACAATTAAGGGTTTCCCCGTGGATATCGTAATTAGCTTAGGTAGTCCCTCTTTAATCCTCCTTTGACCGTGTAGGTTACGAGTCGGCACTAATCTGTCACGGGGAATTCCAAGTACGCTTCCAAGACATGACCAAAGGAATTATCCCTCCCTTTAGTCCCGAGGGCAAATGATATGCGGACGACTACACATACCATCTAAAGAGAGAGATCAAACATAAATCATAATTATATCATATACAAGCAAGTCATATGGACACAAGAATAGATCATATTTATTACGAGTTCATACTAGGGCTAGGGTTTCTCCATCTCCCCAAGAACAAAGGAACTACTCACTCATGGAAGCAATCAACAACATCATCATAATCAAATGAATGGATAAACATACGAAGGTAGATCTAATGCAAACCACAATTGAATCTGGAATTACAACGAGATCCAATAGATGAAAGATAGGGGTAATGGTGGTAATAGAGATGCAGCGATTGATGATGAAGGGGATGATACGTTGTCCTCCAATGATCCGTAAAGCAGCTGGGATTTTGCCCCAGCCAAGTTCCTCCTTCAGATCCCTCTCGGATGTGGTTTTTCGTGGTTTGTGGTGGCTGTGAATGTCGGATCTCTCTCTCCTCTTTGCTAGGAGAAAGTATTTGACAAGGAGATCACGATGGCGCCTGGTACGTGCGTACGGTACGGGGGGCTCCGCCTGTTCCAGTGGTCATTATCGGTACTGATGCCTCCTCCTTGCTTGGTATTCTCCTAGGTGCGAAGGTAAATTCATAAAATGACTTTTATCACTTAGAAATATCATATAATTACACAATATGACAACTCTAATTGATATGTTCATATATGACTCCATGATTTGGGATCCTATTGAAACAAGAACAAAATAGTGCGTGTAGACGCGGTGAAATATACAAAGATCCGTACTCTATTTATGCAAAACACAAAAGGGAAATATGCTTCAATTTTGGACTCATCAACTCCCCTAGGCGAGGCTCTTGCTTGTCCCCAAAAAGATGGTGGCCTATGGACAAGATCATCATGTTCATGAGACATGAGTCATTACAATAAATGATGTAGAAATTGAAACAGGAATACAACATCAGATATAGAGATACTTCGGGGATATTACCATACCCTTACACATTACATAACTTAGAGGCTTACACACCTTTTCTAGTATTAATGAAATCATAAGAAGCTGCTAGCGATTTAACATACCATATAATCATAGAGTTTAGAGATATAGGGCACTAAGTTTAGTAATGAAGATTCATGATCATTCTCTTTTTTCCTATGTTCGGTTCTTTTAATAGCCGATCTCCCCCTTTTTTATATTGATAGCGGTATATCTATATTTTTACTTGCTCCCTTTTCTCTTTTCTTTCAGCACAGCTATTTGATCATGCTCACTACTTCAATGGCCTTCAAAAACTCTTAATTTTAATATGCTACTAGAAGTCTTCTTCTGGTAACTTAATCAATACTTTCGTTGGTGTGGAAGTCCCTAAAATCATGACAGTTGTACAAGTATCATAACACTCAACCTAGTTCAATCATCTAATATAATAATCATGAATTAAACAGAACTTCAATTATCATAAAGTCTCATAACTCAACAGATATAAATCTTCTCTTGAAGAAAGGGAGTTCGAAGTTGATGCGACTAATGCAAATTCAGAATTTAAAGTCTAACCATTCGTACAGAAAAGTAAACATGCCAAAATTGTAAGATAGATTACAAGGTTCTCACATATCCCCCCAAGCTTGGAATCAATCCAGGTGGATCAAATAATCGCTTGTGATTATTTGATACCGTGGCGTCTATCATGGTGAAGTAGTTTTGTTGGAGAGTGCTGCCCAAAGCTTCTCGTTCGTCTCTTCCAGAGTAGATATGCGTTGAAGACACTTATGTAGATCCAAACGCAAGAGGAACATCCCATCAGCGACTTTGCTCATCACGTGATTGAGTTCCTTCTTTCCTTCAAGATCCAAAAGACGCTTGCACATGATCTCCCTATGGATGAGCTCTTTTTTGGTACTTCTCTATCCATTGAAGTCGGTGTTCATTATCTGGGACGTGCGTGCCAATTGGCACATCTAGAAGGTTGAACCCCCAATCCTCTTGTGGCTTCACGCTCATGCGCGCGTTAATGGTGATCTTCTTTGTTATTGAGGTATGTGCCATAGTCTATTGATAAGTTCCTGCATTGGAACGGTTAGCTTTCTTACGCTTTGGTGAAAAGTAGTCGACGACGATGAGCTTGAGCAACTCCGTGCAACCCTTTTCTTGGCTTCTTCCTCATCTCCAGGCTTCACCGTAGCTAGATAGTCTGGCTTCTTCCATCCCTTCTTGGATTTCTCCATAAAGATCTGGAACTCCTCATCTTCAGAATCATCATCAGAATCATAAGTGTACCACTTGTTCTTCAGGCTTAGGCCTTGAGCTTCACGATCATCAGCTTTGATGGAGGAGGTCTGGAAACTATCCCACGAACGAGCCATGAGGTTTATAGGCTTGCCTTTGCCTTGAATCGAGTAGCGCATCAAATAGATTAGATATGTTGATATAAGAGAGAGGTGGACCTCTAAAGATACTTATTCAGGGTTAGGAGTAGGGACAAACTTGTATTAGAAAAAAAGGGTCGCCCAAGAAAAAATCCTAACTAATATGGAAACAAATAAGTGCAAAAAGAAAGAAATTTGGGTCGTAACGATTAGTCAGTACGGGCGAACGCCCATACGGCGCGCCTGTACCGGGTCGTTTCCAAAAACACCACGGCACAAAGTTTGTAATAATCAACCGACTAAGTGGTACGAGCGGGTTCCGCCCGTACTGCCCGTCCATACCGACTTAACGACCTCGACTTTTCAAAAAAAATTGGACACAAACGAAAAGGAGAAAAAGGGTCATCGAAATGATAACGACCAGTCGTACAAGGGAGCTACGGGCTATACACGTACGATGCAATCGTATAGGTTCTGTGAAAGCGACATAAAGTTATCAGCGGGCTTAATGATCAGTGGTACGGGCGGGTCCGTCCATACCGCCCGCCCATACCGAGCTTGTGAGACCAGCAATAAACTCAGAAGAACAAAAGGAATTCAGATATGCGAAAAGAAATAGTAGAAAATCATCCAGAACAAAGATGTGTTCATGATTTCATGAACTCATTTGAGTATCTTTTTCTTCCTCTCTTCGAATAAAGTTGGTCATAGAAAATCACCAAAACCATTGCAAGAAGAAATATAGAACTTTCTTTTTCGTAGTGTGGTTCTGATAGGTATACACACAGATGACACCTCCTTAGGATGAGCAACATCTTGAGTGTCCATGAATGTTTCATCCATCTCTTCCTTTCTTTGTAGGATCTGTAAATCAAATTCTTGTAGAAGTAAAATTCAATGTGTCATTCTTGGCTTAACATCGGTCCTTTCTAGGATTTCCTTTAAGCCAACACGATCTTCTTACTTTAGAGTCCATGATATAAGATCCAAATTTCTCACGGGAGAAAACCACTGCGAATAATTCATTTTTCTACCATAGGGTAGTTCTTTTGGGCCCCGTTTAAGGTGCGGCTAGCATGATGAATGATATTAAGATCATCACCATCATACTAACAAACAATTTCTCCTACGGCTTCATGACTAGCCTCACAAAACAGCTCAAAAGGTTTCTTCCAATTAGGTGGTTTTATAATGGGAGCTTCAAGTAGGGATTGTTTTAATATGTTGAAAGAAGTGAGACACTTTTCATCAAAATTAAAACGAACATTCTTTTGAAGAAGGTTAGTTAAAGGTCTAGCAGTTTTCGAAAAATTCTTAATGAATCTTCTATAAAATCCCACATGACCTAAGAAGCTTCTTATACCTTTTATGTCTCGAGGAGGGGGTAACCTTTCTATTGCTTCAATCTTTGCTTTATCGATTTCTATGCCCTTACCTAAGACTTTGTGACCGAGCACTATGCCTTATTGAACCATAAAATGACATTTCTCCTAGTTCAAGACTAAGTTAGTGTCTTCACATCTCTGTAAAATTTTATGAAGATTGTGGAGACAATGATTAAAGGAAGTTCCATAAACAGAGAAGTCATCCATGAATACTTCCAAAATACTTTCAACATAATCAGCAAATATAGCAGTCATACATCTTTGAAAAGTGGAGGGAGTATTGCAAAGACCAAAAGGCATATGGCGATAAGCATAAAGGCCATAAGGACAAATAAAAGTAGTTTTAAGTTTATCATCAGGGTGAACAACAATTTGGGGAAAATCGGAATAGTCGTCTAAGTAAAAAAATGAGAATGCATAGCAAGCCTTTCTAAAGTTTGATCTATAAACGGTAAAGGGTAATGGTCCTTCCGAGTTTCCTTATTAAGTTTTCTATACTCAATGCACATCCTGTGTCCAATAACAGTTCTAGTAGGTACCATTTCATTATGTTCATTTTCTACAACCGTAAACCCACCTTTCTTAGGAACACAATGAACATGACTTACCCATTCACTCTCCTCTACATGAAAGACGATGTCTGCATCCAACAAACGAATTATTTATTTTCTTACCTCCTCTTTCATGTGAGGTTTAAGACGTCGCTGAAAGTCCGCAACCAACTGAGCTCCTTCTTCATTGAATATTCTATGGGTGGCTATCGAGGGACTAATCCCCTTCAAGTCACTCATCAAATACCCAAGAGCATTTCTATGCATGCAGAGGACCTTCATTAAGTTTTCCTCCTCTTTCTCTGTAAGGTTAGCACTTATAATAATAGGAAATTTATTAGTTTCATCAAGAAACCTATATTTTAGTTCCATTGGTAGAGTTTTAAGGGTTGGAGGGGGAAGAGCCTCGTCTCCTTTCCTTATGGGTTATTCATATTTTTGATTAATCTCGGTGTCCACCTCGGGTGTGGAGTCAAGATAATAATCTATTTCGGCTTTTTCTATGTATGGAAGGATATTATTATTATTGTCTAAACTTCTTGCTAAATCATCTTCAGGAGTCTCGATGACTATTTTGGCTAAATTTATGATATTACCTTCTTCCTCACGTTCCTACTCATCATCATCCAATTCTTCAATAGTCGGCTTATGGTCAAATTTAGAGAAGTGAAAATCCATCTTCTATTCACCAAACTTGAGAGACACAGTTTGTCTTTCGCAATCTATCTTTGCTCCTGCGGTATTTAGAAAATTTCTTCCAAAAATGATGGGACAATAAGAATCAGTGGGCATATCGATAAGCACAAAGTCAATGGGATACTTATATGGTCCAATCCAAATTGGAACATTCCTAATTACTCCCAGAGGGACTTTGAGTGTTTTATCTACAAGCATTATAGTCATATCCGTATCTTCTAGTTCGGCTAGAGTTAATTCATTTTGAATTTTTAAATAAAAATTGAAAGGGATAACGTTAACAACTGTACCAATATCACAAAGGCTATAATAGGAAGTTCCTCCAAAAGTGCATGGGAGAATAGGCTTACCAACTTCTTTAGCTTTTACCTTTCCTTCAACGCATTACGAAGCTTCCGTATCTAGCTCAACTACGTTGAAGTGTGCAAACATGGTTAAAATATCTTCCTTTATTGATGCCTCTACCTCTTGTACACGTTCTTCTTCAGTTTTTCTTCTTTGCATTTCCTCTTCCAACTCCTTGAGAAATAGTTCTTCTTTGCACTAATACTCTATTTTCTGAGCCATCATATGCTTTCTCACCGTCTTTGGGAAAGGAAAGCATTCAACATATGGGGGTACCTCCTTTAATCGCTCGAAAGAGGCAGTGATTATTGGATCTTCTTCTACAACTGGCTCGGGTGGTGGAGTATAATGGAGGCAGTCTTTTTTAGGAGCCTCAATATGTTCTGTAAAAGACTGAAGGATTTGCAAAATATCATCATCAAGTTGCAGTTCATTAGCAGTTTCTTTTACTTTACCGAAGTCTTTATAAGCATTGAGACAATCATATTCAATTTCTATACCTCCTTCGCCTCCTAAATCAAATCCCCATGTTTCTCTATTACAGCGAATTCGTTCTAAAAGTTCCCAAGCTTTAATTATAGTTAACTCCATGAATGAGCCTCCCAAATTCATGTCAAGATCATGCTTAATTTCTTGATTAAATCCTCCATAAAATATATGCAAAACGTACCATTCATGTAAATCATGATGGGGACATTTATGAAGTTGAGACTTGTACCTTTTGTAGGCTCTTACCAAACCTTCACTTGGGCGGTTCTTGAAGTTTGTAATTTCCCTTCTTACTTCAGCATTTTTTTACCTTGGGAAAGAATTGTAACACAAATTCTCCTTTAAATTTTTCCCAAGTATTAATTTTCTCTGCAGGGCAAATTCTATACCAAGCCAAAGCAGTGTTGGTTAGAGATTGGCTAAATAGTTTAAGTTTTAATTCATCACCGAAATAGCCTCGCAATTTAAGGCCCAACATAGCTTGGTAAAAGGCATTAAATGATTGTAAGGATCCTCATCAGGATCATCTCCTACAAAAGTTTTGTCTTTAATAATAGCGATAAAATGAGGGTTGACCTCCTATTCTGATTCGCTCCCACTCGGGAATTCTTTGACGAGTCCTCTATTGAACTTCCCGAGGTATTTAGTAACATCGAGCTGATTAATCAGTCCGAGTGCAGTCATGGTGCTTACCTGAAACTAGTAAACAAATTCAATAAAATAATGAGTAAAATAAGTAACTAAGAACAAAGACCAAAAGCGCTTAGCTCCCCGGCAACAACGCTAGAAAATAGCTTAGTGACTACAAGTGCACAGATCAATTGTAGCGAGTTTCGAAGTAAAGATATCAAACCCACAAAGAGCTATTGGTAAAGATCTTTAGGCCCCTCGTTACTATCTACCAAAGGATACTTATAAGCTGCCTTTGATCTCAAGTAAAGGTTGTTTGAAAGGTTTATGGTTGTTTGCAGAAAAGTAGTTAAAACAAGTAAAAGAAAACAAGTAACCAGTTTGTATTAAAGCTCGGTGGAACTCAATAGGACTAAAACATTCACGGGGATGTAGGATACACAACTAGCATAGTAGTATTGTTATATGTAATCAAGATAACATACTCCATGTGTCATGATATGTGTGGAGAGAGCCCCATAATAAGATGTTCACTATAAGGCTCGTAGGAAGCCACTTTGTTGAGTCAAGAGTGAGGTCACCTCTAAATAACCACTACGATGTCTGAGAGCAGTCACCCACACAAACCATCGGCAATTAAGGGTTTCCCGTGGATATCATAATTAGCTTAGGGAGTCCCTCTTTAATCCTCCTTTGACCGTGTAGGTTACGAGCCAGCGCTAATCTGTCACGGGGCATTCCGGGTACACTTCCAAGAGACGTCCAAATTAAAGGGTTTCTCCCTCCCTTTAGTCTCGAGGGCAAATGATATGCGGCCAACTACACATACCATCTAAAGAGAGAGATCAAACACAAATCATAATTATATCATAGACAAGAAAGTCACATGGACACAAGAATAGATCATCTTTATTACAATTTCATAATGGTGCTAGGGTTTCTCCATATCCCCAAGAACAAAGGAACTACTCACTCATGGAAGCAATCAACAACATCATCATAATCAAATGAATGGAGAAAAGTACGGAGGTAGATCTAATGCAAACCACAATTGAATCTGGAATTACAACGAGATCTAATAGATGAAAGATGGGGGTAATGGTGGTAATAGAGATGCAGCGATTGATGATGAAAGGGATGATGCGTTGTCCTCCAACGATCCGTGAAGCAGCTGAGATTTTCCCCAACCAAGTTCCTCCTTCATATCCCTCTTGGATGTGGTTTTTCGTGGTTTCTAGTGGCTGTGAATGTCAGATCTCTCTCTCGTATTCGCTAGGAGAAAGTATTTGACGAGGCGGTCATGATGGCGCCTGGTACGGGCGGTCTCCGCTCGTACCAGTGGTCGTTATCGGTACTGATGCCTCCTCCTTGCTTGGTATTCTCCCAGGTGTGAAGGTAAATTCATAAAATGACTTTTATCCCTTAGAAATATAATATAATTACACAATATGACAACTCTAATTGATATGTTCATATATGACTCCATGATTTGGGATCCTGTTGAAACAGGAACAAAATAGTGCGTGTAGACGCGGTGAAATACAAAGATTCCTACTCTATTTATGCAAAAACAAAAGATAAATATGCTTCAATTTTGGACTCATCAACGGGTGAGTGTCAAGTACTGTAGTCCTCCAACAATACTACGATACGTGTATGTATCATCTGAACTAAGTTGTGTGCCTGAGTCTCTAGCCAAAATCTCGAAAGGGAGTGGAGTGGCGACAGAATTACAATTCTCCACGTTGACTCAATGGAGAAGATCAAGACCATATTTCCGTTGGGTCAATGTCACCCCCTGAATTGTATGTTGCCTCCAATCCAAGAGAGTACTCCAGCCGCCCCCAGGTCCTTGATAGGAAAACTGTCAGAAAGTGAACGAACAAGATGATCCACAACCTCCAGAGTAGTGCCAGCAATAACTATGCCATCCACATAGACCAACATGAAAATCTACACTCCATCATGCGAGTAGATGAACAGCGATGTATGAGCCTTGGACGAAACAAACCCAAGATGATGAAGGAGTTGACTCAAGCAAGCATACCATGCTCGTGGCGACTGTTTTAGTCCATAGATAGACTACTGAATCTTGCAGACGTGTGAGGGGTACCGGGCATCCTCAAAGCCAGGAGGCTGCTGCATATAGACATCTTTGGCCAGGAAACCATGCAAGAAGGCATTCCTGACATCGACCTGCCGAAGACTCTAGCCACGTGAAATGGTGAGAGACAGTACGAGACGAACCGTGGCGGGCTTCACAACAGGACTAAATGTGTCTCCATAATCAATCTCGTGCTGCTGTGTAAAACCACGAGCTACCAAGCATTCTTTATGCTTGTCAATAGATCCGTCTAGATGGTGCTTGGTTTTGAAAATCCACTTGCTACCAACAATATTGATGCCAGGCGGGCAAGGGACCAGAGTATAGGTGTATGTCTGCTGCAATGCAGCGAACTCATCCGACATGGCAGTATGCCACGCCGGCTCGAGAAGCGCCTCCCGATGTGACGTAGGAGCATCAAAGAAGGTGCGATGACATGGATCATATTGGATAGTACCGTCAGTGTACGTCTTCTCTCGGCGAGTCTGGTCACAGTGACGCGTAATCATTGCAAGGTATGTATCGGCCAGCGAAGCGGCAATGGGTGACGCGGGCTGGCCGGGAGCCAACACGGGCGGCGGCCCATGGGCTGGCGTGAGAGGAGGCAGGCCGGTGGAGGGTGGCGTCGCTAGTGGCTCGGGACTAGCGCCCGAGGATGACCCATGCATGGCCACCCCATGCACGTTGATCGGCACGATGTCAATCACCTGCTCCTATGGGCGAGGGGTCGCGGCCACCTGCAGGGGAACAACAACACCTTGCACATGTGGATGAATAGACAAATAGTACAACTCATAATTGCGCACAGGTTCACTAGTAACTGGTTCATCAGAAGGAAAACGAATAACTTGTTCAAGAGTGGAAACATCGACCGACATGCCGGGAGTGGCAAAGGGAAACATGGTCTCATCAAAGAAAATGTCATGAGAGATGTACACACATCCCATGGATCTACCCACGCACTTATACCCCTTATGCATGGGGCTATACCCCAGAAAGACACACGTCTCAGAACAAAACTCCAATTTGTGAGAATTGTATTTGCGAAGACTGGGCTAACAGGCACACCTAAAAATGCGAAGGAAATCATAGTTAGACTGAACATGCATAAGACAAAAAGGGGTGTTTCCTTGTTAATGACGGGAGTGGGCATACGGTTAATGAGATAACATGCCGTAAGAAACGCCTCATCCCAATAACACAAATGAAGATGTGAGTGTGCAAGGAGAGCAAGACCTGCTTCAACCAAGTGATGGTGTTTGCGCTTGGCAATCCCGTTTTACTGGGAGGTGTGGGGGCACGAGACATGATGGACTATGCTAGTATGCTCAAATAACGATGAAGGCGATGGTACTCCCCATCCCAATCAGACTGAACAACCTTGATCTTGGCGTTCAAGAGATGCTCAACATGAGCATGAAACGCATATAAAACCTTTTCAACATCAGATTTTTGTTTAACAAGATATATCCAGCAAAAACGAGAGTAGTCATCCACAAAACTGACATAGTACTTATACCCCCAGAAGAGACACTACTGGGCCCCAAACATCGGAGTGAATCGGTTCAATAGGCTTAGTGGAAACACGAGAAGACAGTGAATAAGGCAACTGACGACTTTTAGCATGCTGACAAGCATCACACACTAAAGAATTATTGTCTGAGAGAGAACACGAAATCTCATTTGTTCTAACAATATTTTGAACTACATTATTGGATGGATGACCGAGACGATGATGCCAATACTGGGAAGTGACACTGGCCGATGCATGACGTGATGAAGACGACGCTCTGATGAATGGGATGGGGTATAATCCACCATGACTCCTACCGATAAGATGGACTCTCCCCATGTCTTTGTCCTTAACACAAAAGAAACGGTGAATTTAATAAAGACGTCGGGATCACAAACTAGACGACAGACTGACAGAAGGCTTTAATAAGCATCTGGCACATGGAGGATATTTTTAAGGTGAAGAGATGAACCAGCTAAAAGTGAATGACCAATATGCGAAATTGATAGACCTGCACCATTGTCCACCTGAACCTGATCCTTCCCATCATAGCGCTCGTGCATGTGGAGACGTGCCAGCTCGCTCGTCAAGTGATCGGTCCCATCGCAGAAACCGAGGATGAGGACGAGTCGGGAACCGAGGATGAGGACGAGGCGGCGAGGGTGTTCATCATGCTAGACAGCTAAAGCGCGGAGGATCCCATTACGGCGGCGGCTCAGAAGAACTCGAGTAGCGGCGGCGGAGGCGAATCGCGACGGTGGTGGCTCGGTTGAGTCTCGAGCGACGGCGGCGTGGCTCTGATACCAAGAAAGAAAACAGGTTTAGGGTTTTGTGCGTGGGTCTAAGGCCTCGCACGTGCTCCACTTGTATAAACATGACATGTACAAGTTACATACATATATGGCTCGTATACGTATTACACGACAGGTAGGGTTAGAGTCTAATTACAATTCTAACAACCTCGACCCAGAGGAGTGAGCCGCCGCGTCGCCACCCGCATCGTCGCCACGACAATAGGCCTGGGCCGCATTTTGGTAGTTTAGGTGCCGTGTGGCGGCGATTTGTACATAGTTTTTGCGCAATGATATGCACAATCTCTGTATGAACAATATGATCGTGTATGAACTGAATTCTCATGCGAAGTGTCTGTTTTAAATATGCAGTTTGCACATGCGGTGTCTAGTCTAAAATGTGTTTGCGGTGTACAGCATGTGCACATTTGGGGCTATACGGACCCGGGGTACGTATGCTAGAGTTGCTCTTAAGCATCTTTTCATCCCCTTGTAACTTGGTGTTATTTGGAACGTGAATTTTGTAGTACATACAGATTGATTTTGGCTCTTTTGTCGATCACGTGACATGCATCCTGTTGTACTTTTGCAACACATGAGACTACTTGATGTGTACTAGTACTAGCTATAGTCGAGGAGACCGCTGTGGCCACGATCCACTAGACGCCTAGCTAGACGGTATCAATATCTGCGGAGCTCTGCAAGGGGGCGTACGATCGCCCCGTCCTTCCGACGGAAAACGACCAGCAACTTGCGTCCCGTGGCATGCATGCATGTACTTGTCAAGTTGTCACGTACGTAGCCATGTAGGTATATGCTTGCCAGCGTCGTCCGGCCGGACGGCCTCTCCACACCCAGATTCGGAGGTGGCCAGACAATCCCTAGACACGTCGACCACAAGTACTAGTACTAACCCAGAGTTTTGCCATTATACTAGTACTACAGCTGCATCATGCATTATCGTGCATGCGCACATTAATTAAGGTTAGCGTTAATCAAGCGTGATAGCCACTTGCTTAGCGCGAGCACCTGTCTACGAGTACCTGGGCTAGATAGACATCGCGATCTCAGGAACGTGCGTGCTAACTGTACTAGGAGACAAACGCCCTGGCTCCTGCGCCGCACGATCTTTTCTTTCGCTTGCAGATATTCCCGTCCATACGATCAGATCCGCACGCAGGCCATGTACGCAACGCACCAAAGGAGGAAAATAAAAAGAAGAAAAGAGAAAGTATAAAAGAGAAAAGAAAAGGCTGCCTATACTGTCTCTCTCTAGGCTCACCCTGACAATACGTCTGTCTTTCGTTTCGTTTCGTTTCCCCCTGTGTCTGTGTGTGCGATGTGATGTACACCACTGACGTGATGATGTGAGAGGAACAAGTGATAAAAGCTGATCACCCGCCACTACGGGAGGCCGGTAACCCTTACCTTACGTACGTAACACACCCACGCGAAACTAATCGAGCACGGGCGTCAGTAGAAAAGCGAAAAGGAACGGAGCAGATACTTTGTGATGTAACAAAAGGATTGTGATCTCCGCGGTGCGTGTTGCAGACTTGCAGCGCAGTGGCATCCTGCTGGTGCCGTGTCGGGTCAGGAAGCCAGCCGGCACGAGTCAACTCGTGCTGGGAGGGAGACGCGCGCACGGATCAGTTTGATAGATCCGCTCCGATTCTTGTGTCTGGCGAGGGAGTACCACGTGAGGTCAACTCACCGGCTTAACAAATCTAGTACTAGCTCTAGCTTTAACTACGTGCTGCTAGCTCCTTTCGACCGGCCTAGGCTACCACGAGTAGAGTGAGCTAGCCATAAGAAAAAAGCGCGGGCGCGCGCAGGCCCAAATGTTCGGCTGGCTAGCTTCGCCTCAGGTGGAACCGGACGGTGATGATGGGCACGTCAGCCAGCACGTACTATGTATGGCTGCGTCCATGCATGGCAGTTAGCTTAATCTGCCGTGATACTGATGCGTATAGTTGCATTACATTCCATGCACGCGCGAGTAATTGCGTCCGACCGACCGACCGGCCGATGCACGGACCGGCGGAGGACACGGTACGAGTCCTCGAGAAAGTGACTGGCACCTGATCTCAGCCTCGGCCCTCAGGCCATACACATATCGATCGAAACGGCCGGTGGAGAGTAGACCAATGTAAGCTCGGCTTAGTAACATGACGCTAGCTACAAGTATGCTAAATGGAATTCAGGAGCAGGGGATGGCCGTACCGTACGTGTACCCCGGGCTGGGTTCCAGATCCACCATCTGTGCTGACAAGATTCGCTAGTACCACAAGTACCATATATAACGCTTGCTTACTTTATTCATCTGTGCTACTATAGAGACTAATAAGATGCGGAGAAATGTTGTTCAAGCTAGTTTTGTCGCTTGCCACGCTCAAGTTTGCTCTAAGATGTGTTTGGTATACCTATATTATTGAGCCAAAATGACATTAGACTGAAAGAAGAAACCGGAACAACGACGGAGTGATATTGAAAAAATCTCAAGTTATATCCAAGTACTCTTTACTCTCACTAGGTCCGCCAATCGAATCTCAAAAGTTTTTCTACATATGAAGCCCAAAAAGAATTAACAGAAGACCATATTTGCATAAGCCACATAAATAGCCGCATGAGCCGCATATCACATCAGGGAGTCAGAACTTGAAGGCGCCATGGAAAGGTAAACATCCCTCGAAAGGCAAGTGGTGTTGAACCGCTATTTCGTCACCAGACTAGCTAAGGAAAGAAAACATCATAATTCATAACATAGAACAAAACAAGAGAAACCAATACACCATTATATCCGTAACAACGGCCAAAAATGTCGTGCATGCTAAATCAAGTGCATGTTTATGCCGTCCATTTACTGCTTTACAATCCATGCTGTCAAGTTTCGTATGTTTCGGAAATCTATGTCCAAAATTATACACAATGAAACAGATTAAAATAGTGCGCTTGATATAGCATGCATACTAGAATCACATTTCTCCGGAAAAATGTCATGCTAGGAGAGGCATGGAGACTCGAGAGACCATTGTTCCACATGGTGGTATCTCCATGTCAAGATGGGCCTGTGAGGACACATAGGTCTAACATAGACAAAAACTACACGTCATGAAAAGACCAAGGTTACCATGGCTACAAGGCCAGAGCAGATAAGGGGAATCGGCGTAGATGAAAGTGGAGGATGCTAGTGACATGCGGCTAGGATTCACTCCACTTTGTATGTTGCACTTTGTTTATTACTCTTCGTTATGATTTTCAAAACCATCTTATATATTTAGATAAAAGAAAAAAAATACTACTATAGTTAGCATTCCATCACAAATCGCCACCTGGAGACAAATTGATGAGTTTCGCGGCTCTAGATTTGCCTCATACATGTTCAATTGGATGCAAACCATCCATATTCAATCACCTAGAACAAGAGAACTTTAGGAACCTACATAACTAAATCCTCTTACACAACGTAGTTCAACATATTCCCGCCTCTCATACCCACAAAATCTAGAAGGCGGAAGAGAAGCCGAATTTTGCTACTTTTCCTCCAACTTGGCCATTCGTAGAAACAAAATCTCGCACTAACCTCAATGTCCGTGATTGGCTACCCAACTCAATTTGCAACCTCTACCGTACTCAACCGGAGACGGTGCTTCACCTTCGCGGTGATTGTTCCTTCATGATGACGGTTGGGCTAGCGTTTGCTCATGGAACAGGTCCATCACTTTGCGGGATCAGCGACTCTTAGTTGCATTGCTTGCTCGAAATGTTTGAGAAGTCACACCGCAAAAATCTTCAAGAGGATGCTCGTCCAAATTATTCGAGAAGATTGGAAGGAGCGAAACCGCCCTATTTTCATCATCTAGAGCACACTATCAATGTCATTGTAGTAGCCGACCTGTTACATATATACATGAAGAGATTTTACAGTGGAACCTTTCTTGTTGCAAACTCACAATGCCCCTGTTTTTTTTTGAGTAATAGCTAAACCCTATCACTCTGCCTCTTTTCCTTTCGTATATTGTCTTTTCTTCTCCTTCTCTAAATATTTGTCAACCTAGGTCTACATATACAAATGGTTGAGCTCATGTCTTTCCATAAAAAGATAAATTTCCATCACGAACTCGATTCCAGAAAAGGTGCACAACACAGTCCAAGAGAAGTAGTAATAAAGTATTTTAATCAACAAACAAACCTCAAAATATGCATTTCCATTTTTCTTGCTTTTGACCTTTTTTCCAGATACTCACTCCAGCTCTCAAACGAATCATTTTTTATCTATGAGACCCAATAGAGAATCTAGATGTCAAAAACAACTTATTGTGATAAATCTAAACATGAATTTTAGGTACCAATACAAATTAAAATAGTATCTAATTAGTCCGTGATATGATGTGTTGCTAGTGACCTGTTCCTCTTCACCTCATCATGGATGATAATGATGTGTTTTAAGTCTATTGTTACCAGACTTGGTCACAGATTTTCCCGGAAAAATGACTTGGTCAGAAATGATATGCAGCACAGACATGCACCCAACTGATGCACGTCCCCAATTTGGCGCACAAGACAAGAGCTAGATGAGAAAATAGCAAAATCTAGACGTGAATGCTACAGTCCAATAACTACCGAGCCATGCATGTACCAACAAATAGCACAGAACAAAGAACTCTTAGTCCTCGAGCACACAGCCAAATGTGTGCTAGGAAGAGTTCAAAGGCATCATCCTCTTGTCATGGGCTAGCTGTTGCAAGGCTCTAATATAAACATCGGCGGATGCTAGGATTTTAGATAGGTGTTCTGTTTATTTTGGGGGTAGATTACTTCGTAGCCATGTGGCCAAGGAGGATATATATCTCCATAATCCATGGATCCACACAATCACAGACCCAAAAATCAATCATGGTACATCACTATTATAAGTGTACATAGCTAATCGAGCGTCTGTCCTCTCCCACTTGCCATGTTCGAAACGGCGAGCCAACAAGCTAAACTCCTGTCAAGATCCTTTTGGTTTATGGCCCTAGCCTTTGGCTTAAGCAGCGCTTGGGAGTCTTGGTCCACGGCATGCATTGAACAAATCAAAGATTGGCATTGAATAAAATCTAGGCTTGTCCTTGTGTGACGCCTCCAGCTTACACAATCCATTTGGCACTCGGCCAAAATCCAGGCTATGGACGGCAATAAGGTGAGACATGAGTCGAGAAAAAAAAGGATAAAGCTTGCGAAAGGGAAGAGAAAAACTGCTTTAAATCTTCAATGTCATTGTTGGTGCCAAATATCCATGCATGTCAAATTACAATGCACCACCTCAATTTCAGATGAGCAACATAAAGCAACAGAAGCAGGCTTCATGGATAAGGTGGTCAAGCTACCAGTCCTCCAGACATGGAAAAGAAATTAAGGGCTACACCTAACTTTTTCACTTTGTTATCTGTTATCTCCTTTATGGTTAGTGGCCGCCATGTCCATAGAGTACGGAAGGATGTGCCTCAAAAGAGAAGTGCAGTGAAAGACATAAAGGCTCCAAGGAGTGCCCTACTCGTGTTTGCCGGTGCCCTAAAGTTCCCAAGGAAGCAAATGTTTTTTATTTATTTTGCTTAACCCAGCACAATCAAATACCAATTCAGAGAGCAAAATCATCCTTCCATTCCCACTCGTCCCTTATCTTTTAGTAGCGTGCAGCCTCCTTAATTCTAGGTTGTTGCACTACTACACAATCTGGTCTTGCATGTCATCACTTTTGAGATCAACATATATCTTTTAAAACGAGAGCAATGATGTAGTGCATACATATGAACCAAACCTAAGCTTCAAGCATCATACATAATCCTACGGATCATGGTAATTATGGAGTACCCTAGACGGCAAAAAGGGGGACAAAGATAAAAGATAAAAGACAGGACATCATGATGGACATCGGAAGCGGAGCACGCATACCGTACACGCCTATCTTTGCCTGGATCCTCACAAGACTTTCAGTTTGGTTTCAAGCTGACCTGGCCTACCGACCTTTGGTTAATTGGGATGTTAAACTGTGTCTCCAAGTGAAGTGGGAATATATGGCCTAAAGGCTAAAGCTAGTAAGTAGCAGTAGTACTGAAGATGCATCACTGGAAGGACTTCTCTTGCCTCTCGCAGAATAATTTTTCCATCTCAGACTTTTTCTTCTAATGGTGGAGCCTGTCTCAGATGATTGACTGATCCGCCAGACACACCGAAGTGTGGCCATCAGAAATGGTTATTGATGTCTATTAGAGGTGGAAGGTGTATGTTTTACTCAACCATAACACATAAAATAGCAGGAAATAATCCTGCAGCACACGGATCATTATTGTTCAGAGGCTCGGAGGGGCAGAGAACATATCTGGTGCACCAGGTGGCCTGGTGAACCCAAACTTGGTAAACTCATTAGAAACTGTCAAAATCTGGAAAAAAAATCAGCACATACACACAAAATGTATCTACCATGCTGCAAAATTTCAAGCCAAAATCTATTTCATACTCGAGAACCAAGGAGACAGATATCTCTGTGAATGATAGTAGATAAACCAAATTGGGCTAAAGTTTTGGCCCATTAGCATTACTGAAATTGAATTTGTTAATTTTTTTCTCAAGCTCTATCTTGAATTTAGAGTTTTAGAGATGAAATTTAATAGAATGTTGCATGCATATTGTTTCCAGCACACTATATTACCAGAAATTTTTGAAGTTCCAAATATGTAAACTTGGGTCCGCTATACTAAGATACGTAACCGTGTGAGCGCCAAAGGATATTTTTGAGCTCCACGCAATATGGGAGAGGCTTTATTGCTAAAATCTGAACTTGTCAAATTATACATGCCATGTATTCTCAGAAAGACGGGAACATTTGAAGATAGTAAGATATGTTGTCAAAACATGTACATGTCGAGGACCATTGCTCCAAACAACATGAGAGCATCTTGGGCACACCAGAATTATTTTGCACTCCTTGCCCATCTTTACGCAGGTCGGACAGTGGGTATCAGGTTAATCCTTAGGCTTCATAAAGAGATTCCAAACGATGTTGTTGTTTTCAATCCTACATAAAGTGAGCTAAATAGTCTGCCAATGCTACAAAATATATCAGATACCTTGGATGTTAATTATCTTGTTTGATGCCCGACTCAAGGTATGAGATCACCAGATCAGCAGTCTTACTTCCTGAAGCTATAACATTTCCAACAGCCAACCCATCCTTGTTATTTCCTGCAAGACATAACCAAAGTTCAAATGACACATTAAAGTTAACATCAGATTAAGTGTTACTTGGTAGGATTACTATTTCTGAAAACTACAACAAGACTGTTTAATAGTTGCTATGCAGGCTTTCTTTTATTTGAGCATCATTTTCGGCAGAACAAGCAGTACCATACATTTTCATGGAAAACAATAAGTTCCCTTTATTGACTTGCCTGCATAGAAGAACCCTGGAAGATCACTCTCCATCTTTCCTATAGCTTCCAATGCCGAATCATAATCATGGCCATACAAAGGAAAAGCATTTCTCCAATGTATATGTCTGAGTAACATAAGAATGACCGTGTTAAATTACATGAGCATATCGCAGTAGTTTTTTGTGTGTGCAAATTCCAAAACTCCCCGGAAGATAACAAACCACAACACAAGCACAAAAAGGACATACAGCAATGACTGCTACAATTAAGACAGTTTGTTGATTACTTACTTCACAAAAGTTGGCTGCCCCTCTACACCCAGGAGCTTTCTAAGGTCAGAGGTCACAAGTTGTTTCAAGATAGCCCTGCAGAAGTATAAAATAAGAATGGTCTACCAAAGAAAGAAGCTTAACATATAACACACAGAAATTCCGTACGTTGGAGCTCCAGCAAGATCCCTATTGTGGCTTCCCCCAACGAATGTTGTAAATAAGTGTTGGTCACTAGGAGCTCGATCTGGAAACATCATAGAGGAAAAGAGAGTTCCTATACAAGAAACAGAAATAAGTGTAAGTTGTGTAACAATGGAGAGTTCACAGAAAAAGATGTCGAGGAAAACACTATAAATCAGAGTTCACAAAAACATGAGTACAAGTAAACTGGTATAGTAATTGTTTCGTGTACCAAACTGAATACAATAATAATTCATAGCTCAAATATAAGTTACTGCAAGCTGAGAACAGTTCAAACATAAAGCTGAGCTAACCTACCAAGGGTTTTCAGACCATGTTTTTGCTGTTCCTTGTAGGGTACCAACACCCCAAAACCCTCCAGGGGTCTTTTGACATCTTCCTTCTTAAAAGCTGTTATCATGAGGGACAACGGCAGATAGTCCACCTGCATAACAAAAATTAATTAAGACGAGATTCTGCTATACATGTACAGTTGGAAAACGTGCATGTATTTTATGAAACGGAATCAGAGTGACAGAGTCACATGTTTCAGAAGTCATAAACTTGTGATACAGTTCATAGGCTCTAACAAGTAACAACACTAGTATGTTGTTATGATTTGAAGTATTCTCCAAATGAACATATATGATATATTGCAGGCAGAATATGAAACAATAGGGAAAGTAGTACATCAAAGCATCCTAAGAAGTTATGATTCCATTATGGGAATCAAAATCATATAAAATTCAACAAGCAAGGACCTCTTTTGCAATGGAGAAGTGTACAACTATCTTTACTCCAACTCTGTATTCATGTTGGTAAAATAAAGTATTGTACAGAAAACCAAGCGCTGGCTTGGTGGTTAGAGCTCAGAGTGCCGAGCCAGCCCACCCAGATTCGAGTCGCAGAAGCGCTCGTTGACCAAGAGGGTGCCATCCCGTGTTAAAAAACACGCTGGAGTGGTCTCAGCTACCTAACAACGTATAACCAAGGGAGGGATCCTTCCCCGTTGGTCGACGTCTTTTTTAAATAAAGTATGGTGCAAATATGTTACTCACATTGCCCGTACATGGGGAGTTACTTAAAAGTATAAACACTTTTACATGCATTACTGAACACCGCATAGAAAATCCAAGCTTGTAAAGTTTGGGAACCAATAAATCTGGGTGCCTTCTGAAACACACAACATCACTAATAAACTACTCCCTCCGTCTCAAAATAGATGTCGAAAATTTGTCTAAATTTGGATGTATCTAGACACTATTTAGTACTAGATACATCCAAATTTTAAAAAAATTGCGACATCTATTTTGAGACGGAGGGAGTACTACTTTGATAGTTCCATAAGAAAATTAAGTGTGTTGTGATAGAGGTATGGCAATGACTCATGTATATAACGGAAATATAGAAGAAAAACAAAAATAAATCTTGCACTATACGGGTCATGAAAACAAGAATGTCATCAAAGCCACTAAGAGGAATTTCACCTAGCACCAACTTGTTTGCAAGAGCAACCATATTAAGTATTGCAATTGTTAATCTACACTGGTGATCTTAACCTGACCTTAGGAAGAAAGTCTAGCACAAAGGGAGCTCCACTTTTTGTAAACTTCATCCTTTGGACATTAGACAGTGGAGCCTGAAGAGGAGAAAATGGAAGGGGTAAATAATTTGGTTTGCAGCATATGTACAACGGTCATAATAGCCTGCTCTGAGCGAGTACTGAAGTACCTCATATACAGATCAGCAGGAAGCAAATTTGCCAATTGCACATCAAATTAACTAAAAAGGAGGGCAGATGAGGGTTTCTTACTGTCATTATAACAGCATCAAAGGGTTGATTTTTTGCGAGCTCCTTGTAACTAGCATCTTTTGAATCAACAAAAATTGACCACCCATCTGATGCAGAGAGTCCATCACAGCGACATGCCAATGACAGCACTTGTGTTCCAAGTTTCACATTACTATCTCCAACTTCTTTCTGAAGTGCATCTACTAGTGTCTGAAAATCAGTGAACAAGGAACTTCAGCAAACTAGATGTTAAATAGTAAAAGCAGCATGTTACCATGCAGTGGGGCAGCGCATCACAACGTTGCTTAAAGAAAGGTGAGTATCATTCGATTGACCATGAATGATGTGTGATTCATCATTACTACAATGCAACTATCTGGTGGTGTTTAACTATTTCTTTTATAGTAGCTGCCTTTGGCTCATTCCTTATATCAAATTTCTTGTTTCCTGACTGCTATGATGTTAATCATAATCAAGAGATACACTTGAATACATGATTAGTCTTCTGTTTGACATAGCTTAGACTCAATATCCTCAAGCTAATAAACTTGTGATAAGTCAATATGAATTCAACGTGGATGATGACAGGGTGTAAACAGATCGCTAAGCTGGACAGTGGATACAAATCACTGCAGCTTTCTGACTTGTGGGAGGCCTTAAAGCCATGATGCTAGTTCACTGACTGAATATACATCCTTAAGTGGCACAGAATAACCATTCCTTTAGCTAGAAAGTTAGAATACATCAATTTTAAATGGCACAATGTTAATAGAGTTTGCTCCTGAAATCTTTCACACCAACAAACAAAAACGAAAATGACAGGATTTCATCGAAGGAATACCTGCATACCACCATGAAATGAAAATGATACCCGTTTATTCCTTCCTTTTCCTGATATAGCGCTTCCTTTCTTAGTTGAATCACCTTTAGCTGTTAGTTTAGACAAGATGGCACCAACAATGATAGAACCATACCTGAGAGCATTGAAGGAGCATGAACATAGATTCGGAAGGAAAACAGATTAAAAAACATGTCTGAGAACAAAAAAGTTGCTTGTCTTTATGATAACACAATGTTGCAGTTCTTTATGATAACACAATGTTGCAGTGTGAATGTCAAGTTGAAAGGGCAAAAATAATTAGGCCTATTTGGACACGATAAGTGCTAAGTTTATTATCATGACCCATGCAGATAACCAACTTTTGATCAAAGTAGTTCCAGTGGTCTACCACTGCACCTCTTTAAATGATATAAATGGCTAAAAGTACCACTGCACCTCTTTAAATGCCTAGTTTGAAACTTGAACAGATGGACACCGAATTATCTACCAGGAAGTCTAAACAAGTATCAGGAGGTCATATAGATCAAGTAGAGTAACTTAAGAAAAAGATTCCAATGAGCTCTAGCAAGTTGATAGTTTAGCACCTGCCCATGATTCATGATTCCAGTTGGTACTCACAAGACTTAGTGGCCATTGCTTCTCAGATCAGACACAATCAATGCAGGAATTTTGCTGAATAATGGTGTCATAGCCTTTTATATTTAAAATAATTTAGGCTGAAACTTTGTATTGCCAAATCTAATATTCATCATCATCAGTAAAAATTGAAAATTACAATATAGATACAACTTCATGAAGATTTATATTATTGGGCTAATTAAGAAACATTTCTCTCAGAAAGTCAATTCTACTTCAAAGCCAATTAAAGACTCCGTTGGCACAAAGAGGAAACAGAAAGTACTTATTTTGAGGGAAACATTGCCCAAATGTTTAATGAGGGCAGAAATATGACAGTAGATAGAGCAGACATAAGCCGTATTAAAGGGTGACATTCTGTCCATGTGCTGTGGACTTAGATCCACAACGGGATAACTACCGTGCTGAAGATAGCCAGACGGCATGGTTGCAAGGGGTTGGGTAGACATAGGTTGAGAAGAGAGAATAACAAGGAATGGATTAGATTGATTGTTTGTTGCTTGCCCCAATAAGTTACATAGCCGACACATATGTAATACCTCCAAACTTGACACCCAAGGCATTATACTTTCCTAATCCTTACTATTCCGAATTAACCTTTCCTAATCCCATCTCTAACTCATTTTTCCTAATTACCCTTTATGAACACTTCCCTAGCCGACTCCTTCCCTGAGTCTCATTGGGAGGCAACGTGCTAATGGCCACAACACTACACCCCTTCCCGAGAAGCAGCTTGCCCCCAAGCTGCAGGCTAGCAACCATGGTCTTGTTGCCCCCACGGCTCCATGTTTTGGCACATCAAGCATCACCTCCACTGCACCCAATGCCACCACTGGTGCTGCTTCAGGTTGTGTTGCCGCTGATGGATCTGACGCTGTAGGCAGTTCTTCTATTTGTGCCTCTGTTATTGTTATGCCTGGTTGCAGTACTGCCACCACTAGTTGCGCTGCTGCGCCTGGTTGCTCGGCCATGATTCTCTTGGTTGCTCCCACTGTCACCGCTGTGTTGATCTGCATCTGTGTTGCTGCTGCTTCTTCCTCTGGAGCTTCTTCTTCAAGCGCCTCTGCCGCTGCTTGTGCCACAGAAGCTTCTGCCATCCTGCTTTCTTTCTGCACGACAATCTCTAGCATACGCGTCTTGAATTCATCAAAGATGGTTTGAAGGGAGGCCTTGAATTGTTTCATGAAATAGTCGGCATTGAAAGCCATCGACCCTGGCTCTGACCCACAACGGGATAACTACCATGCTGAAGATAGCCAGACGGCATGGCTGCAAGGGGTTGGGTAGACATAGGTTGAGAAGAGAGAATAACAAGGAATAGATTGTTTATTTCTTGCCCCAATAACTTACATAGCCGACACATATAATACCTACTAACTTGACACCCAAGGCATTATACTTTCCTAATCCTTACTATTCCGAATTAACCTTTCCTAATCCTATCTCTGACTCATCTTTCCTAATTGAAAGAAGTCTAGATAACCCCCATAACTATATGGTTTCGGACGCAACACCCCCTCAAGTTTGAAGTGGAGCACTTAACCCCCTCAACTATGCAATACCAGATAATTGACCCCCTTAGCTCGTTATTAGCAGTATTGGAGAGCGGTATGACTGGCGTCGGGGGTGGTTTTGTCCAGCGAGGCGTCCAACTGCTCGTGAAACTCGCGAAGGAGATCGGCCGCACCACCCTGTCAAGCCTACCTCGTCGCCGTCCTGCAGACTTGGCGCCTTCTCCGAGATTGGCGTGAGCGTAGCTCATAGCCAGTGGGAAAATGGTGCTCATGCCAAGCTAGCTCATCCGTATATGCAGGAGCAGGCACACTAAGCAGTGCTCGTCAGCGCCAGGGGGAGCAGCGTAAGGGTCACCCGATGGGCATGGGAATGGAGAAGCTCGCGTTCCGGGCACAGGTTGGCCAAGATGACCTCGTCGGAATGATACTTAGAACATGCGGCGTTGGCACAACCCCTGCCGCGTGTACTTCTGGCGACCACGAATGATCCGGTGAGACGCGCGTATCACCGGCGAGACGCGCACGTGCAGCAAGCCTAGTCTGACAGATTCTTTACGATTTAGCTAGCACTACATGCACAATCACGCACACCAACCACATAATATAATCGGACTGGCCATTAACTCTTAACATGCGTGATAAGATGATGGCTGCCATGCTACGCAAAAAGATGGCCTAGCTCGACATGGAGGCCAATGCCAGAGCGCACATCACTGCCAGGCTCGCACTCGCATGCGCTCCACCATCGGCGACCGCATGTCTGTCATCGTGCAAAACTCGTCGCTCATGCTCGTCGCGTGCATGGCCAGGTTCGTCCTGCAGTGGCGCCTCGCGCTCGTGCTCCTCGCCATGTTCTGTCTTGTTGTCAGCGCCACTGGTGACTGGCGAGGCGGTGGCCAACGTGTACGCATAGTGGTGGCTTTCAACTCGGAGGACATCACGGGGCTCTCTGAGGCCAACATGCAGAGGCCGCTCCGTCGCAATTTCTGAAGGGTCAAATCGCCGGGATGATCTACGGTGTGGCGTAGTTCCTGCTGTACATGTCTGTGGTATGCTGACGCTCTGCCAACGGCGCCTCCGAGACGCTGATGCTGGTGCCTGACTTCATCAAGGGTGGCCGTGGCTACTCATAGACGGAGATCGAGCCGGACGACGTGGACGCATCGCTGGACAAAACCATCCTCCACGCTAGCCATACCACTTTCCAATACTGCTAACACCGAGCCAAGGGGGTCAATTACCTGGTATTGCATAGTTGAGGGGGTTAGGTACTCCACTTTAAACTTGAGGGGGTGTAGCATCCGAAACATTATAGTTATGGGGGTTATATAGACTTCTTTCTTCCTAATTCAAGTCTTCCCCTTTATGAACTCTTCCCTAGCCGACTCCTTCCCTGAGTCTCATTGGGAGGCAACGTGCTAATGGACACAACATAATGCCAATTCACGAGTCAACAAGGAAAAAGAAGATGTGCAGTAACAGGATGACAGCCCAGGAAAGCGATACAAGCAAAGAGGATATACAAAATGTCATGAAAATGCAATCATGACTTGTAGAATTGACACTGCTTATACTGATGTAGTGCACTACCGTACTATGAAGTAAATGTAGTAGATGCAGTTACATACAAAATGAACGGCGGATAGCAAAAGCAAGAATGTGGACAGGAAAATTAATGAAATCGTAGAAGTGGACACAGGATGCAACAAATGAAATAAAGGCACAAACTTACTTCTTTTCTAAATTCCATAACCCTGGGAATGCATGACGGATCTGCAAAAGTAACTGTTACTCAAAGCAAGCACAGTTGCATTAACAAGGTGATATGGTCTCGGCGGATAATCATTAGATTATCAACACTAAACACACATAACATGGAGCTGTGTATGCACATAAATAAAACAAACCATGTTTACTATGGAGAAAAAGCAAATAGTGTGACATGAAACAATAATAACTTACGGATAATGACTCAGGATCTCCTGCACTTGTTCCAGCTACAAATGGATCAATAAGATAGTCGACAACCTGTAATCAACATGGAAATTCTTACCCATGTCTGCTTATGATGTGAAATGCGGAGATTTTGATTAAATATGACCAGTTATTCAAGATTTCTCAAGGAAAAACTCACTTCTTTTCCAAAGTGGCGTTCAAAGAAGCTCCCAACACTGAAAAGGTGTGAAAGCAGGGAAATTCAATTATCTTTCCACAAACAAAATATTGCAGACTGCAAACAAGTATGGTGTGCTATGCATATCTTCCTTTTACCTACACAAAGTAACAGACAGATAATAAGGAAGCACTACAGACAGACAAAAGGCAATAGTTTATTATATGGTTAGCACTTGACATGTACGCCAAAGCAAAACACCAAGTATGAAAGTTCACCTCTCACGTGTATGCTCATCAGACACTTTCTTGGAGTTCTTTGTGCTAGATTTCTCGTACAGAAATGGTTCCAGAAATAACTTGAACTGCAAGGGTAGGAAATAATTCGATGAAAAAAATGATGCAGAGACTCAAGTTTAAGGACAAAATCCTTTTAAAGGCATAAAATTCTGGAGAAAGTACAAATGTGTCAAGAAGTTAACTGAAGCCAGCTAATTCAGGTCATGGTGACTGGCATCAACATAAGCACTTGATAAGGTGTTTCTACTTTGTTATGCATGTCAATCTACCAGTGGGACTGACAATAAACACTCAACTCTAAGAGGATAGTAATTCACTGTGTGGCGTCTGCTGTAGGCTGTAGCATTCAGTATTAAATAGCAGATCATACCTTTGTTTTCGTAGAAAGAAGACTGCTTTTCATCAGCGCAATGGGATCTGAAGGGATCTTAATAAGAAACAAAAGGGAGAATATTCAGAAGCGAGGTACCATAAGGAAAAACTACTAACGAAGATGCTTGATTCAATAAAAAACCTATTTACCAGTGCTGGCGCTCCATCTTTAACAGTGTAACGCTTGTGCTGTGAGTTAGGCTGAAACAGGCATTGATTTATCAAGTACGTTATAAAATGGCACGATTTACAGATAAAAATACAGCATGCAAACAATAATTAATTAATTATTCCAAGATATCATTGGCACATACATACTGCAGTCTGCCCTCGAGGCCAAGATCGTCGATTAGTCTACTAGCCTCCGGTGCACTTTCTGTCTGCAGGTAAAGTAATCATGTTATGTCATCAACTAGTCTTCTAGCCTCCAATTCAATTTCGAATTCGAACAAGTCGGCTCCATGTTGTCCTACCAGTACCACAAACAAATACACGCTTCTTAGCAATTGCAACATGGAGGACGGCACGGTTATATACATAGGTTGCTCGGTTCGCTCGAGCCTTTGAGAAATGCAACTGTCAGAAGCATATACAGGAGCAACGATGCACAATACTCCACAAAAAATGGGCTCACCATGGTGTTGGCCCCTTCGTCCCATAGGAATCCGCTGTCGGAGTTGGTCCGTATCTTCCCTCCGGCCCGGTCGTCCGCCTCGAACACCGTGACCCGCACGCCGCTCTTCCTCAGCCTGTACGCCGCCACTAGCCCACTGCAAAGACCCACCACCATTACATCAAACACCTGGCGCGCACGTGCACGAGCACAGAAACCACAGAATTCGGGGCAAAATCGTGTCGCTCACCTGACGCCGGCGCCGACTACAGCGACCGACCTGGCGGGCGCGGCGCGTGGGTCGTCGGAGGCGGCCATGGCGAGCACGGGGCGGAGCCGGCGCCCGCGCGCGGATGCGGTGCGGCGAGGACGGGTGGAAGCGTAGGACGAAGAGGAGGAGGGGGCGGTGGCGGAAGCGAGCATTTGATTTGGGGTTTGGATGGGGAGAGGGAGTCGCTCGTCGCTTTTCTCCCTCCGTTGCTGTCGCCGATCGGAATCGCGGAGTAGTAGGTTGGTGGGGGTAGACTAGTCAGGTCCAAACGGGACGAGGCGTCTTGTGCTAGTGATCAGGCTACCAAGTGTTATCTGACGAAGTGTCGAAAAGTTCTGTTAAAAGAGTCATCGTCTTCAGAGCATCTGCTCGACATCATCTTCTTCAGAATGCTAGTACTAGCAAGATTTACAACTAGACTACATAGCCTTAATCTCTACGGCGTGTTCACTCGGACGAGACAAGCTCTTCTCCCAGATGGTAATGGTAAAATTAGGTCTGTACCATTTCGCTAGTGGTAATTTTACACGGAGCTTAACGAACACGTTACATTAGCGAGTGAATGTGAAATATATCACAACAACACGCGAGGCGAGGCGAAGATATATAATATGACGGGAAGGCAGCGACAGACACACGATGTTACAGTTTACACGATGTTACAGTCTGCACTTGTCGCCGCCGCCTTGCATCGTCCACTTCTTGAGAAGGCAAGTGAAGGCCCTGGCGAACCGCTTGGACCTGGACCTGCTCAGCCGCGGCGGCCTCCTGCTCTCGCTGCTCTGCTCTGCCGCCGTCTTCGTGGCCACCTCTTCCGCCGCCGCTGCCGCTGCCTCCTCCTCCTGCTGCTCCTCTTGCAGTTGCTGCTGCTCCTGCTGCGCCGCAGCCTGGCTTGCCACCTCGTGCAGCTCCACCCGCGGCTGCTGCTGCTCCAGCTCGCGCTGCCGTTGCTCCCGGAACAGCCGCAGCAGCTTCTGAGCCTTGTCCTTGGCCCTGCCCGTGCCGTTTGCAGTCAGGCACACCAGCGCCGGGATCACGCCTTCCTGGAGCACTGTCTGGCTGCACCCCTCGTCGCTGTTGCAGATGATCCACAGGCACGACACCGCCTTCTCCTGCTCCGCGGCCTCTCCGTTGTCGAGGATGAACACGATGTCGCCCACGATAGCCTGGTTCGCCGCGATCTCCTTCCTCCCGGCCAAGGTCATGGCAAGGTTGATCAGGACGGTGAGAGCCTTGTCCGTCCACGAGGACGACGGTGTCAGCACCGCGTGGATGCTGTGGACAATGCCCGAGGAGAGGAGGAGCGGGATGTTGGGCGCGTGCAGGGACAGGTTGTACAGCGTCAGGAGGGCGTCGAGGCGGCAGGTGTTGCTCCGGGAGCCTTCTTCTCGCAGGGTGCTGATCAGGAAATGGATGGCGTCGCTCGAACCGATGATGGCTTGCGCCTCCTCCAGGCAAGACAGGTTCAGGTACATCGCCACGGCAGCCTCGCAGGTCTCTGGTTTCTGTATCATCTGCTCCATCAGGGGGATAACTCCAGCTGAGAGCAGCTGCTTCTTGTTCCTGGAAGGCACACACAGGGATGAAATGATCAGGCCATCAATCTTGTTCCTGTAATGATGAGGGTAGCGATCCCGTGTTCTGGCCCTACGGCTAGAGGAGAGAAAAAACAAGTCATGATCCATGTTTTACCTGTTATTGCTGACAGCGAGATTGAAAAGAGCCATTGTTCCAACATCCTGAGATTGCACATCTTCTCTGCTGACAGCCATCTTCAGGAAGCAGGTGAGTGGCTCGGTAATACCATTAGCACCCACATAGTCCCTGAGTTCATCATCATCCTTCAACATGATCCTGATCTGCTCGACCACCTCACGCTGCTCATCGATACACTCGCCACTCTTGTTCAGCACACGCAGCCAACGTCCACATCTCTCGGGCGCAGCCTCTCCAGGGTTATTCTCATAAGAGCACTTCTCCACAGAGACCTCCTCTTCTTCCTCTTCGCATACCTCAGATATTGTCCCTCTGGAGTTCTCACTAGAGCACTTCTCCAAAGCAGCATCAGTGTTGCACTTGTCGTCTTTTGCGCCTGTTTCTTCGAACAAAATCGTGCTAACACCATTAGTCACCAGGCATTTGCTACTTTTTAAAGATGTTATCCGCAAATATTTGAGCTTTGGAGACTCCGGTGGGGCGGATGGAACTAGAACCCCGTTTTTTTCACACCAGGATGCTATCAGGCCCTTGATGCAGTAATTAGGTGTTACTGAAAGCTGGGACAACTGTTTCCGAGTTTTGGGGCAGCTTGCGTTGCCACTGTTAAACCATTTCTCAATGCAAGCTCGCTCGTATGTCTGACCAGACGCGATGACAACAGGGTCATACATGAGCTGCAGGGAGATTGGACACCTTAGTTCCTCAGGTGGCAATGGCATGCTCCCTGATAGCCCTTTAATCTGTTTGAAATTAAAGGAGCCAGACCTAGGCAGGAGCTTCTCAAGAGCAGGGGCATTTCCATGGAGATCAACTGAGCTAGATAGTGAACTGAAGGAGCATGATGGACTTGAGCCCTGAGAGTTAATGGAATCCATTGTCTCGCTCCTAAAATGACTTGAGTATTTCCTCATGAGATGCAGTAGATAGGCAACTATTGATTCTTTCTTCGTGTCTTCTTCTGCATGGGCTCTCTCAAGAAGCCTTCTAAGCACTTTTCTCTCAGTAAGAGCTGCAGCCGATGATGTAATGCCAACTCTCGAAACAGTTTGCCGAAAGAATTCAAGTTCATTGTCATCAAGGAATCCATTGGATTTCTTCTCATTCTGAATTATTAGTTTCACTTCATCACCAGCTTGCTTCTCAGCCTGATCCAAAGCAAAAATTGAGTTCTCCAGCTCATGTGCAATCTCTGGGATCTGAAAGTTTCCAACAACACATAATTATCTGAGAGTCAAAGAAACAAAAAATAAATCATGAGAAAACAGTTAGTGGCTAAAGGCTGCAGCGTTGCAAACTCATCCATAAAAGTGACTATGACAAGGTAATGAAGAAGAATCAATCATATGATAAAAATAATATTAATCCCTTGCTTATGGAAAATCTACCCCATGTGGATACATTAATTCCTGTAGGAGTAGAAGAAATTCTAGAAATATGACTGTACAAGACCAGTGAAAACCTGAGAATTAAATGCTTCTGGAAGTGTTTCTTCCAACTGGTGAAGACTTTCTAAAAGAGCATATCTTGCTTTCTCAAATTTTGTAAGAACGCATTCTGCGGTTAGAGCCTGCAATACAGTAACCATGTTAAGTACAATTGCATTGCTGTAACAAAAAGCAGAATGTGACAACATCAGAATACTTTTTCTCTAACATCAAACACAGACAGCAAGTTTAATGGTTGAGACTATCCAACTACCATCAACAATATGATACTGTAGTAGTGTATAGTATCAAGAAAAGTCTGTGTATACATGGTCTGATAAGCTTTCACTTCTCAAACTTGGAAACTGCAAGCATATTCACACATATGAAAATTGATAAATTACATACCAAGTAAAGCTTGCTACACTCTGAGCAATACTGAAGTAGATTCTTGGCCTTATCAACAGCTATGCGCAAGGAACTCAATGCCAGAAGTCCAGAACTACTTCCAGGTATTGTAGACTCAAGGGCAGGGATGGCATTTGAAACTTCATGAACTACAGTGTAAAGCTTCTTACATAGTTCGCCATGTAGCTGCAGAAAGAGGCATATACAATCCAAATGAATCTACAATGTTTCCCGAAGAAATGAATCTACAACTTTTATATGTCGTATTACAGAGTAAGCAAATTTACGGATTCCAATGGCAGTAAAACACAGGAAATGAGAGAATAAAACTGCAGTGTTTATCACCGTCTTATCATATACTCGGTTGAAAAAGTAGTGGTAGGTATTTACTGGATGCAATTTGGTTTCTAACACGAGAGTGCTAATATACATATAACTACATAAACATCAGTAGGCACCCTAGGAAGTCAGCACTCGGCAGCTGTGTTCAGTGTCTTCCTATATCTAAAGACAGCAACAAAGAACATCAGAATTCTAATCTTACCACAGCTTTATTAATATCTTTTGGAGGAATAAGGGGTCAACCAGATTACCTTCCAAGTTCCAGCAACAGTGAAGTCCGCATCAACCTCAACCCTCTCCATGATGCCTTAGTTAAATTTCATCTGTGAGGAGAGCAATGTATTGAATATGATATTGCTCTTAGTCCTCAGCACCTACATGTGATAGGTAAATCAATGGAAGTGTCTTCGATGTATACAAATTAAATGCATTGGCTATAACAGAAACACAATATAAATTTTCACATTTATGCCATCGAAATTGCAAGACGGAAACTCCTGCAAACGCGCTATGGGTATGGATTTGAAGATAGCCAGGTAACATGCCTTTTATCTAAGAAGGGAAATTCACCAGATTGGCCAGCTAAAATGGGGGAAATGACTGCATTTTTCATGGATCAAGGAGCTAAACTTGGATGCAAGTTGTTTGTGCACCACAAAATGCATAGACAAGTTAGATTCTGAATAGTAACATAGAAACTCCATATATTTCTGCAGAAAGCCATAAGTGCATCAAACAATTAACTGTAACGGCCTAAACACTTTATAGTATTTAGCAAATCAGACAACACGTCTGAATTTGATATGGCGGGCAGGATGCTCTGACTGACAGCATATAATCAACCGCATTGAAGAAATAGGATGGTAAAATTTGAACTACACTATGAACCATCTCCAACTCTCCATAATGTCATCCCGGAGCTCGGCGCTCTAATGCATGAGGAACACAACGTTGCACAAGTTGCAAAATTTAGCAGCATTCCTCCTCCAAATTGGTATCATCAAATAACTACAGCACTGTAGAAATCCAACGAAATCATCAGTACCTGACAGATACAGGGTGACGAAGGAGCAACCCCTGAATTTCTCCATGGTGCAGCAACTTCATCGATTGCTCTCCCTCCAGGCTTTTCCCCACACCAACCCTTGTTCGGGAGTCGCCTGACTTGGTGCGGGCGGAGAGATGGGAGGAGGAGGAGGAGAACACGGGGAGACGAAAAATGGCCTCGGTGTTGAACCGCGAATAGCAGCGCCCCTACGGGTTCGCCCAGCGGGGACGGGGGAGGCCGTCATCCTCGCTCGACTCCGAAAACCTCGTGCCCCCGAGGATAAATTTAGGATGGAGCTCCCATTCCCTCTCGCGGAGCTAACCGAGGGCGTTTGGTTGGCGAGAAAATGCAGCTGCATTTTTGCGCACGGAAGCGGCGCTGCGAGCTGCGGCCGCGGTGTGCTCGGCGCGTGTTCCGGTGTGCGAGCGGCGACCGACCGATCCGCCGTGGAGCGCGCGCGGTTGCTGCCATGGACTATGGTGACGCGACGGCAGCTGATAGGGGGCAAGCGCGGATGGCTGGGAGGCCAGCTTGGAGGCTTAGGGCAATGCACGGCGCGGCCGGGTAGGAGTAGGTCGGTGCGACTCGACGGCGCTCTGGGATGGATTGGTTGCTTCGCCGTGCCGGTTCGTGCGAGGCGCTGGGTGGCGAAACCGGTGGGAGGAGACGTCCGGTAGCAGCACGCGGTGGCTGGCGAGGTGAAATGGAGATCTGATTCTGAACAACACATCGAAACCCAGAATCATTTCGCAAAAAAAAACACAGAATCCGTTAATACTATCAAATAACGCCTAAGAAGTGCATTGCCAGTTGGAGCTGGTTTGCCCGAGTGGTTAAGGGGGAAGACTTAAGATCTTCTGCACATAAGTGCGCGTGGGTTCGAACCCCACAGCCAGCAATTTTTTTACATATACTTGTTTTCACAATTGATTTCTCTCTAGCAGCCCTTTTTACTGTAGATATTTTACGGATCAAACCCTAGAGCCAGCAGATTTTTTACGGACATTGGTTTTCACAATTGATTTCTCTCTAGCAGCCTTTTTTACTCGCAACATATGTAATGAACGTGAAAACCCATGTGTATAAAAGGAACCACAAGAGAAGTTTTACGGACCAAACCCGAGAGCCAGCAGATTTTTTACAGATATTGGTTTTCACAGTTGATTTCTCTCTAGCAGCCTTTTCTACTACCTACTAGCTGAGACTGTGTGCGCTGCTACGATCTTTTTAACTCGCAACATATGTAATGGATGTGAATACTCATGTGTATAAAAAGAACCCCACAGCCAGCAGATTTTTTACGGATATTGGTTTCACAATTGATTTCTCTCCAACAGCCTTTTACGACCTAGTTTTTTGCGGATATTTGTTTTCACAATTGATTTTTCTTCAGCGGCCTTTTTACGACCTACTAGCTGCGTGTGTGCGCGCTACTACGGTCTTTTTTATTCGCAACATATATATGTGATATGTAATGGATATGAATACTCACGTGTATAAAAAGATATCATGTAGTATTATAAAAACATTAACATTCCACCTTGCAACATATATAATATGATATTTTGATGATCATCATGAGTAACAGTGTTTTCAGAATGGTTATGGCTAAAATTATCTACAAATATATAATGCGTGAAGCTAGTATTTTATCACAATACAAGACAATAAGTTCCATTCACACAATGAGAATGGGGCTTACCGTAGAGCAAGTAATTTATTTAACATATTACCTTGATGATCCTAGTCAAACCGGTCATAAAAAACCCTATATCACAAGCATCTGACCCTTCGACTTGGGTAGCTGACATGTTGCCTCGGATAGCTGACCCCCCGCCGTTGGGAGGTGCACGGTTGATTAGGTAAGGTGCCGACAGACAAGGTGAGGGGGCTTCTAGCATTGGGGAGGTCGTTGCGGATGGTAGGAAGCTGACCGCTGGCCTTGAGAAGATGTGTGCTTGGCTTGGGCAGCTGCCCGCGCACCTTGGGGAGATGGTTGCTTGCCCGGGGAAGCTGTATGTTTGTCTTGGATTGTTGTCTTTCTACCTTGGGTTGTTGCTCGCTCACCTGGGGTTGCTACCTTTTCTCCTTGGCCATCAGGATCTGCAGCACTCCGAGTTTCTTGGGAAGGGATTGAACACTTGGCGGTCTTGGTGGAAGTCGTGTAGAACTTGGAGGTGGAAGTACTTATAGCGGATTCTCCTTGGACCTGGTATGTCTTGAAGTTTCTGTGCAGGCAACTAGGACAGCCAATACGCGCTTCCGAGCAGTTGCTACACGACCGGGAGTCATCCTTGTCCTGAGGTCAAGCGTCTTCTTAGATTTTCTATTCTCGAGCTACATATTTCATGGATAGTCAATTGAGAAAAACAAGATATATGGAAGAATCAATAAGCAAACTATTACACATAAAATGAGTTTGCAAGTGGGGACAACCTACAGCTCATCTTCCTCCCCTTCGTGATCATACTCAGATCTAGATCCTTCATCCTAGCCGATCTAACTCTCCCATTCACCTTACTAGACATGCTAGGAGCCGCAGAGAGGGAGAAAGAGGAACGACAAAGTCGTCGCCGCCAAAATTGGTCTCAGGGCTAGGGTTTGTAGAGTATAGAAAGGGGCGGGCGCTCCAATAGCTGCTGGTCGACTTAGACACGCGTACACTAGTATAACATATTAACCTGACAAACGGACCGAGACGCATCCGTAACGAGGAAAGTCATGATTTTTTTGGTTGGACGATATTCACTCAAATAGACCCCTCTCGGTAAGTGGTTTCTCAACTTTACAAACCAATCTAATTACATGCAACTCCGGCCCCTTAGAGCGTGGGCTCGTCAACTCGTGGCCCTTAAAGTTAAAATCCCCTAGTGAGCAACCGACGCGACAGGAGCTGGACGCTTGGCTCATTTCTGCAATTTTCATCAAGGATGCACTATGCAAGAAGGGTTGAAGCAGCCAGATTGGACTCCAGTTTGTAGATAAGTTGCTTGCTTGTTCTTGTCCTTTTTTAGATAACATGTGATGGGTTCGTAGCATGGAAAACAAAAAAATTCTACCGCAAGAACGGACAAAACCTAGATCTAATCCAGATAAAAGCCAAGATCTAATCTATTAGACATGAGCAACGAGATAGATAGGAACTAACCCTCATAGATCCGAAAGCGTTAACGAGATTAGATCTCGTGGTTGATGTAGTCGATCACTTGCCGATCTCAAGATCGTGTGGACGATCCTTCCGGCGTCGCGTTCCAGCAGCGCTTCCGCCGTCGGTCAAGTAGACGATCCTTCCGGCGTCGCGTTCCAGCAGCGCTTCCGCCGTCGGTCAAGTAGACGATCCTTCCGGCGCCACGATTCGGCAGCGCTTCCGCAGTCGGTCACACGTGCGGAGTCGAAGCAGACCTTCCTCTCCCCGTTCCAGCGAGCAGCGGAGGTAGTAGATCTTCTCCACGGAATCCTAGCAGCACGACGGCATGGTGGTGGTGGTGGAGTAGAGAATTCTGCAGGGCTTCGCCTATGCCTGTGCAGAAGAAGGTGGAGGAGAGAGGCAGCAGAGATTGGGTGTTATGGGAGCAGGGGAGGGGGGGCGCCCCTGCCCCTCTATTTAAAGAGGGGAGGCGCCTAGGGAGGTGTAGGACTCCCCTCCCTTGTAGGCCGGCGGATTGGAGGTGGGGGGAGGAGTCCTCCTCCCCCACGACTCCGTATCTTGACCCACCAGGACTCCTTGATCCCTATCTTGATTTTCAAGCAAACTCCAAGATATCTTCTAGAACCTTCCGGAACATTCCGAAACCTTCTAGAATCCTCATACAAACACTCCGGAACATTTCCTAACTCATAAAATGATCTCCTATATATGAATCTTATTCTCCGGACCATTCCGGATCTCCTCGTGATGTCCCGAATCCAATCCGAGACTCCGAACAACATTCGGTCTCCAACGCATATTCCATATCTACTTAAAACAACTTCGAACCTTAAGTGTGTCACCCTACGGTTCGTGAATATGTAGACATGATAGAGACACATCTCCTATCAATAACCATCAGCGGGACCTGGAGATCCATAATGGCTCCCACATACTCAACGATGACTTCGCGATCGATTGAACCACTTACATACGAAACTAATTCCCCTTGTCTCGCGATACTATACTTATCCGAGGTTTGATCGTCGGTATCTCCATACCTAGTTCTACCTCGTTACTGATAAGTACTCTTTACTCGTTCCGTGATATGTCATCCCTTGTGACCCAGTCACATGCTTGCAAGCTAACTAGATGACATTCCACCGAGAGGGCCCAGAGCATATCTATCCGTCATATGGATGGACAAATCCTAATCTTGGTCCATGCGCTTCAACACATACTTTCAGAATACCCAATGACACCTTTATGACCACCCATTTACGAAGCGGTGTTTGATGTCATCAAAGTACCCATCCGGTGATGGTGATTAACACAACCTCATGGTCGAAGGATTAGGTTACTATGCATTTAAAAGCTTACAGCAATACGAACTTCAATGACTTGATCTTATGCTACGCTTACTATGGGTGTGTGTCCATTACATCATTCTCCTAATGATATAACCTTGTTATTAATCACATCCAATGTCCATGATCAGGAAACCATGATCATCAATTAATCAACAAGCTAGTTCAACAAGAGGCTTACTAGGGACTCTTATATGTTTACAAAACACACATGTATTAGTGTTTCCTAATAATACAATTATAGCATGAGATGTAAACATTCATCATAAACACAAAGATATAATAATAATCACTTTTATTATTGCCTCTTGGGCATATCTCCAACAGTCTCCCACTTGCACTAGAGTCAATAATCTAGTTAAAAACTTGTGCATTCAACACCTATGGCTTTCTGGTGTTGTATAGACACTATTGCTAGTGGTAAACATAATCTTCGGATCTGACACTTCCAGGTCCGTGTGTATTTGCATGTCCTTGCGTCTCTACGCATTACTCATTCTCCAGTGAGATGGCATTGTATAAATTTGGTCTTTTGGTGAGACCTTTAGTTCCTTCGGCTCAAAATATGTTGATATTATCGTCACACAATATATCTTCATAGTATTAGCCCATTTTGAACCACACCTAGTTTGATAACAAACTATTTAACACAAATGCCCTCCTTTGCTGCTACTATAGCAGTTAATATACTTAGCCTTTTGTTGTAGTATCTGTCACAATGTTTTAACTTTGGTACTCAACCAAATCCGTTATGGAACTTCCTTTCCATTACATTGTGCCACCCATAGTTTAAATTGAGATAAATTTAATTTGTATCTTGTGACAACACTAGTATCAATGTAACACTTTACAATGAACTACCTTTAACTATTTGTCACTTATACATGGTATATTCTTAGTTCTTCCAAAGCTCATAAGAATATCTTTACTATTGTCCAATGATCATCTTATGAATCATTCTGGTATATGCTCATAACATTTAGAGCATAGGACATATCTGGATGTGTACATCTCAAAGAATGATTGATCAAAATATTCTTGTAATTTCACCAAGTGTCAAAACACTTGAATCTCGTGTCAACACACTCGAATCTTGATTCAGTCCTTTCCGTGCATCAAGAACCTTTCTTGTTGTTTCTATATTGAACTCATTCAACATCTTATCTATGTACCTTTGGCAAAACCATATTAGCGCCTCAATCTATCCATATAGACATTGATGCCTAATTCTTGGGTTATGCCTAAGTCTTTCATCAAAATGAAATTCTTAACCTGTGTCAATACAAGATACATCATTTCCAATCAACAATATGTCCTCTACATAATGTATTAGAAATATGTCTCAGCGCTCCCACTTAATTTCTTGCAAATGCAAGCATCTTCATCATCTCCGATGAATTTAAACTCTTTTAACAATTTCATCATGGTGAAGATTCCAACTCCGCTATGCTTACTTCAACCATTTTTGCATACTCTTTTAGCATCCTTTGAATAAACAAAACCCTTTGGATCGTGTCATTTACACGTCTTAGGTAACCATTCTATTAGAAGAACTTGTTTTGTTTGTTCAACTACCATATACCTAAATATATGTAGTGGTTGCTACATTAATCCGTCCAGACTAAATATTGCTATGAAAGATCAAATCTTATCATAGTCAATTCCTTGAACATTGTCGTAAACTCTTTCCGACATGTCGACAATTTCATAGATTTGAAACATCCATGTCTATTTATAGATCCATATACGACTGTAAGGTCTTGCACCTTTCCAGAGGGTCTTTCAAAGTTCAGAAACTTGATTTCTCGTGTATGGATACTATCACGGATTCCATGACTTCTAGTCATTTTATGGAGTCAGGGCCCATCATCGCTTCTTTGCATGTAGTCGGTTCATCATTGTCAAAACAATAACGACTTGCTTATCAAATCTTACTATTTGATTTTTACCGACCGACACGGTTCTATAGGAACTCTAATCTCCGAGATCACACCTTTTGTAATCATGAGAGCCATGAGCATTGTGGCCGCCACCGGGACACTTTCCGGCGCTGCGCTACTTAGCACATATAGTTAAGGTTCAACAACCTTATCAAAGTTCTATTGTCCTCCCACTTAACTTTTCACGAAAAATTCCTTCTCAAGAAACTTGACGTTTCAAGTAACAGACTCTTTTGTCCTTGGTGTTATGGAGAAATTCCCAACAAATTCTTTGAAATAACCTACAAAGACGTGCTTATCCGACTTTGGTTGTAAACATTTTACTTATGCCTAGCATACCAAAAATTTAAGAAAGGACAACGTGGGTTTTATCCCAAACCATGATGTTATTTCAACGGATCACGATGGAGCTCTTTTCAGTGTAAAAGCGGTAGTCACTAAAGCTTTAATCTTTAATATATAATGGCAGTTTTATAAATGACACCCTTGATCTTACCATCTCAAACATGGTTTGATTTCATCTCTCGAATATGCCATACTCCTATGGTTTATCGGGAAATAAAAATCATGGAACAATTCCTCAAGTCTTAGGTGTTTTTGCTAAACATGTAACTCAAATATCTTCCTTTATGATTGAATCATAAACTCTTTTATTTTCTTGTTACAATGATTTTCCACTTCATCTTGAAAGTCTTTGAACATTTTTCAAATGTTTCATATTTCTTCCTTATTGAGTAAGTATATACATATACTCACTCAAATCTTCGGAGAAAGCATATGAAGTTGAAATCCATCGCCCACGACTATACATAATGGACTATGCACATCAGCATGCACAATTTCCAATAAGCTAGTCATCCGTTCCTCTCTGGCCTATGGACGGAGTTTCAATTATCTCGAGGAAAGTCTCACATGCGTCAATTGATCAAAATCAAAGACTCCAAAATTCCATCAACATGGAGTTTCTTCATTTTTCTTTCAAATATAATTTAAACAGCGATGTCACTTCATAAGTGATCTTTCAATCATTTGTCTTGCGACATTTTAGCAATAGTGTTTATGGATGTGATTTCTCCCACCAGACTTGTAAAAGTTCATCCATCCTTTATGGAATACGGTAATTATTTGAACAACCATTGTTCTCGTAATACCGGAACAAAATAACAATTATTAAAACAAATCTTGGAGGCTAGGTTTGATGTCAACGAAAAACACAATAACACTTTATTTGTTTTCGATGAACATCATCACTCATTCTCTTGCTAGTTACTTAGGCCATTGTAGTTCATGAATTGTGTTGTCCTGTATGACACTTCATACCAACCAATTCGGTATCCAATACCTAAGAGCCACATTGTTTAACAAGCAAGGAATACAACCATAACATGTATATCTTCTATATGCCTAAGTTGGACATCTCCAACCTTTTATTTTCTGCCAAATATTTTATAGATTTTCTTTCAGCAATTCCTTTTCTTTTAAAAGAATCTATCAACATCAATAGTGGTGTCATTCATATGACACATAGTACCAAGCGTATATAGTCAACTGCTAATACCTTTGGACTTGCACTTTGAGGTGGATCACCATCATCAAATGTTCGGTGTTCTTTCAAAAATCCATTCTTTAGTAATCTTTTAGTGTAGTAAACATTTTACTTACATCTTCTATTCATCCTTATCATGACAACTTTCATGATCAAGCTGCTATAGCTTATAAAGGTGAATTGCGAGTATAATGTTTCTTTTTCAAAACCTTTTGGAGGATTAGGATGACTAGCGTCTCCAACCTTCACAAATTCTCATCAAATATGAGGACGTATACTCTATCATGTTGTAACCAACACATTGTTTTAGATATCGCAATACCTTTCACATATGATGGTTTTTGAAACATTGCTTTCAGCTCTTAGATAAACTTGATATTAAAAACAATCTTTTGAGTATCAAGACTCATGGAGGCAAACATGATACATTAGATACTAACACTGGAATTGTTACTCTTGATTTAATACTATTTATTAAACTTCATGGAGTAAATAGAGTTTGCTGAAAGTTTGCAATATGACTTATAAACTTTAAATTGACATTCAAAACAATACGATACCAGTTCATAAAGTTAATATCCAGAATTTCTATAGTTCTACTATCTCAACTATAACTAAGCGTAAGGTGGTGAACGGATGCCAATGACTACAACAAACTATGCAAATTCACTTTGATTGTGTTTATGATAAATTGAGTTCGACTAATCCAAATTACAAATGAACTCCCACTCAAAACAACATCCCTCGAGTTGTTTTAGTGATTACATGAACCAAATCCACTACACCAAGTCCGATCATCACGTGAGATGATGTAGTTTTAAAGGCGAACAATCAACATGTTCATCATATCATCCATATGACTCATGCTTTACCTTTCGGTATTCCGTGTTCCGAGACCATGTCTGTACATGCTAGGCTCGTCAAGGTTAACCTTAGTTTCTGCATGTGCAAATCTGTCTTGCACCCGTTGTATGCACACGTAGAGTCTATCACACTCGATCATCACGAGATGCTTCGAAACGACGAGTCTTAGCAACGTTGCCAACTAAGGACGAACACTTTATTACTTGATATTTAGTGAGAGGGATCATCTTATAATGCTACCGTTGCGATCTAAGCAATACAAGATGCATAAAGGATTAACATCACAGGCAATTCATAATTAGTGTGATATGATATGGCCCTTTCTTCTTGCGCCTTTGATCTCCATCTCCAAAGCACGGACATGATCTCCATCATCACCAGCATTGCGTCAAGGTCCGTGGCGCCGCTTCATGGTTGTCCATCATCACCAGCAAATATTACAACTACTTGGAATAAAGCTATTACAATATGAATAGACACGCAGGTCTTAACAGAATTAAAGACAACCATTAGGCTCCTGACGGTTGCCATATTACAACAAGGATCATTGCATACATCAAATACAATCACAATCACATGTTGGCCATATCACATCACAAAACCCCTGCAAAAACAAGTTAGACGCCTCTAATTTTCTTTGCAAGTTTTACGTGGTTTGGGGCTTTCGCATAAGACCGATCTTACCTACGAACAAGAACCACAACGTTGATACAAGTGTTGTCAAGATGCTCATTGTAAATCGAATCTTAACTATGGTGGGAGAGACAGACACCCGCAAAGCCACTTGTGCAAAGCAAGTTGCACGTCAAGCGTGGAGCAAGTCTCATGTGCGATGACATGTAATGTTAGCCCGAGCCGCTTCATCCCACCATGCCGCAAGATGCAAAGTACACGCTAAGACACCGACAACAAAAGCATCAACGCCCACAAAAACATTGTGTTCTACTCGTGCTACAGATCTACGCATAGATACGGCTCTGATACCACTGATGGGTTCGTAGCATGGAAAACAAAAAATTTCTACCGCAAGAACGAACAAAACCTAGATCTAATCCAGATAAAAGCCAAGATCTAATCTATTAGACATGAGCAACGAGATAGATAGGAACTAACCCTCGTAGATCCGAAAGCGTTAACGAGATTAGATCTCGTGGTTGATGTAGTCGATAACTTCCCGATCTCAAGATCGTGTGGACGATCCTTCCGGCGTCGCGTTCCAGCAGCGCTTCCGCCGTCGGTCAAGTAGACGATCCTTCCGGCGCCACGATTCGGCAGCGCTTCCGCAGTCGGTCACACGTGCGGAGTCGAAGCAGACCTTCCTCTCCCCGTTCCAGCGAGCAGCGGAGGTAGATCTTCTCCACGGAATCCCAGCAGCACGACGGCGTGGTGGTGGTGGTGGAGTAGAGAATTCTGCAGGGCTTCGCCTATGCCTGTGCAGAAGAAGGTGGAGGAGAGAGACGGCAGAGATTGGGTGTTATGGGAGCAGGGGAGGAGGGGCGCCCCTGCCCCTCTATTTAAAGAGGGGAGGCGCCTAGGGAGGGGGAGTCCTTGTAGGACTCCCCTCCCTTGTAGGCCGGCGGATTGGAGGTGGGGGGAGGAGTCCTCCTCCCCCATGACTCCGTATCTTGACCTACCAGGACTCCTTGATCCCTATCTTGATTTTCAAGCAAACTCCAAGATATCTTCTAGAACCTTCCGGAACATTCCGAAACCTTCTAGAATCCTCATACAAACACTCCGGAACATTTCCTAACTCATAAAATGATCTCCTATATATGAATCTTATTCTCCGGACCATTCCGGATCTCCTCGTGATGTCCCGAATCCAATCCGAGACTCCGAACAACATTCGGTCTCCAAAGCATATTCCATATCTACTTAAAACAACTTCGAACCTTAAGTGTGTCACCCTACGGTTCGTGAATATGTAGACATGATAGAGACACATCTCCTATCAATAACCATCAGCGGGACCTGGAGATCCATAATGGCTCCCACATACTCAACGATGACTTCGCGATCGATTGAACCACTTACATACGAAACTAATTCCCCTTGTCTCGCGATACTATACTTATCCGAGGTTTGATCGTCGGTATCTCCATACCTAGTTCTACCTCGTTACTGATAAGTACTCTTTACTCGTTCCGTGATATGTCATCCCTTGTGACCCATTCACATGCTTGCAAGCTAACTAGATGACATTCCACCGAGAGGGCCCAGAGCATATCTATCCGTCATATGGATGGACAAATCCCAATCTTGGTCCATGCGCTTCAACACATACTTTCAGAATACCCAATGACACCTTTATGACCACCCATTTACGAAGCGGTGTTTGATGTCATCAAAGTACCCATCCGGTGATGGTGATTAACACAACCTCATGGTCGAAGGATTAGGTTACTATGCATTTAAAAGCTTACAGCAATACGAACTTCAATGACTTGATCTTATGCTACGCTTACTATGGGTGTGTGTCCATTACATCATTCTCCTAATGATATAACCTTGTTATTAATCACATCCAATGTCCATGATCAGGAAACCATGATCATCAATTAATCAACAAGCTAGTTCAACAAGAGGCTTACTAGGGACTCTTATATGTTTACAAAAAACACATGTATTAGTGTTTCCTAATAATACAATTATAGCATGAGATGTAAACATTCATCATAAACACAAAGATATAATAATAATCACTTTTATTATTGCCTCTTGGGCATATCTCCAACAACATGCTCTAAAGAGACCAACTTTAAATTAATAAATCCCTCAACCGGCTAGGATACATGGTACTGTTTACAGAGCTTGAACAACGATAAAAGAAAGAGGAGAAAAGCTAGAGGAACTATAATGGAGGAAACCTGCTGACATGCTCGAACAACAGCTGCAAGTCCATGGGCGCCCCTACGCACCCATGACACGCAGGTTTGGGCACCTCGCCTCTAAACTTCTCAACCGTTGTTATGCCCTCCGCAGTGCACTCACTAACATGCCAGAACTTTGTGTTGTTGTTGAAGGAGGTATGCCCTAGAGGCAAATAATAAAGCGTATTGTTTGATATATCTCTTATATTCATAATATGTTTCATATTGTGCTATAACTGTATTAATACAAAACTCAATACACGTGTGGTATGTAAACAAACCAAGTCTCTAGTTACCTCTAGCGAACTAGTTCATTGGTCATGAGGATGATCTAGGGTTTCGAGATCATGGGCATTTATGCCAATTGACAATGAGGTCATGTCATTAGTTGAATGATGTGATAGACAAATAACCCAACAATTTGTATCCTAATGAGATATAGTTACAAAGTTCAGCATTAATGATAAACTAAGGAAACCTCATAACCTAATTCTTAGACTGTGAGATAATGCAAATCACCATTATGAAGGGAGCTTAGATGGTATCAAGTATCTTCGTGACTGGATGATCAAAAAGGTGCCACTCGGGTTTCCCAAAGGGGCATGTAGAGGATTACATATCAAGACCAGGATTTGCCCATCCATGTAACGAACAGATACATTTGTGGCCATCTCGGTGACGTTGCATTAACGAAGCTTGCAAGTGTGTGACTGCGTCATGGAATGCAACGACATGGGAACGAGAAAACAAGTTTATCGGTAACGAGATAGAACGAAGGTATGGAGATACCATAGATCAAATGTTGGGTGAACTTGGTATATCAAGTGGCAAAGGAAATGGGAAACAATGTTTACAATTCAAACAACATTATCATCATGGAATGCACAAGGGTCATTATGGGCATCCCGGTCCCGCTATCGATCATTGATGGAGATCATGCCTGTGCCATTCCCGAGTCGTGGGGAAATACACTTAAGGGTACGATGATCTAGAGATCCTATGTAAGTTGGCATCACCTTATGAAAGAGAAAAGGAAACCGTAAAAGTTTCGTGAGAGAACCGGAATCGTTCCGGGAAGTTCCGAAGTCGTTCGGAGGAAATCGAAAGGGAACCGAAAGGTGTTTCGGGTCAAATTGGATTTAGTAATATGTATTTATATGTTAATTAATGTAATTAATATTAAATATAATATTAAAATCTAATTTGAAGGGGTATTCCACTAATAGGCCAAACTTTCTAGGGAAAAAGGGCCCATGAGGGAAAACCGCAAGACGGAAGGGCCAAGGGCCAAAGGGGCCAAGGCCTAGCCGCCACATGGGGCCTACCCGGCCAGCCTTGGGCTATGCGCGGGGTGGGGCCCACCCCTGTCTGACTGGCACATGGTGCCCTAAGGGCCCATGGCGCCTCCCCCTCTCCCTTGATTAGTCCCACATAGGAAACCCATAGGGGAGGGCACACCTCCCCTCTCCTATATAAAAGGGTGCCCATGGGTGGGATTAGACACACAATTTGAGATGTTCTCTAAGGAATTTTCCTTAGATAATTCCTTCCTCTCTCTCTACATAGTTGTCTCCACGTGTTGGCATGGTCCCAAGAAAGGACTGTTCGCGCAAGAGACGGCACACCTGCAGCACGCCGTTGCGCTCTAGGGATTCCAAGCCAAAGATCTACTTCCGCACTCCCGATAGGGATCAAGGAGTCATAGGTCGTCATCGTACACCGTATGTGTACGAAACCACGAGGGGCCACACTTGGGGCACCTTGGATGTCGTGAGCCGGAGCTGCTGCACGATGAAGATGGAGCAAGGGGTGACCTGCGAGGAGCATCGTGACCTTGAGGTCGGCTACGAGTTCGACTACTTCAACCATGGTCCCCTCGGAATGTTAACCGCGTATGGTCTACAAGGGTATGTATTCAATATGCTTCGATCGTTACTGTATTACTACATAGATATATCTTGGGCGTTAGGGAGTTCTAACATAGGATTTTTTTTGTTTTCTGCTACGAAACCCTTCAGTGGTATCAGAGCCGGTCTATGCGTAGGAGTGTTGTACGGCTAGTAGGAACAAGTATTGTGCGAGCATTGACCTCTTAGTTGTTACCCTCTAACGTGTACTTGTTTATATCGCGGTATTGTTTGATGAAGCAGTCTAGACCGAACTTACGCGTATTCATACACGAGACTGGTTCCACGCTCGACATACGGCTTGTCCCGTATAAGTAGCTAGCGGGTGTATGTCTCTCATTCAATAGTTGATATGGCATTTACAACGAAGGGCCCTGAAAGGAGTGTAGTAGAGACAATTGTTGGATCCATGTTGTGGTTGGAAAGTTCGTAGATTAGAAACGGTTCTATTACAAAATCCCTAACAACCACGTCAAACTTGCAATAGATAAAGTAGAGGCGTCTAACTTTATTCTGCAGGAGGGGCATGTGATTTAATATGGTCTTGGTCGTTACGAAGGTAAAGTTGTTTAATTTTATATTAATAAGTTGTGTAGTAATAGCCATCATTCCGATGGACGACCTGCTAGTGGCGTCGTGGACTTGGCGTCAAACCAGGGGCAAGATGGAGATCATGCTGGAGTGCTCAATGGAGATCAAGGCGCAAGAAGAATGACCATATCATATCACAATATACATGTGATGTTGATACATGATATTCATCTTATTGTATGCTAGTATTAAGATACTCAACGGTAGCAAATAAGATAATCCCTATATAATTCCAATGATAGTGTTCCCCTTGTGTGTGCACCACTAAGAAAGTTCTCCATTATGAGGCAGGCCGTGACGATCGGGTGTCAGACATATCTGCATTCGCATACGGTGGTTGTAAGCCATGTTGCACTACGGATACACACAAGTTATATTAGGAAAGCCTAGCATGTGTAGACATGGCCTCAGAACACAAGATACCGAAAGGTCAAGCATAAGTCACATGGATGATGTGATTAACATTGGGGAATGTCTACCTTTGAAACTGCATTACCGGTCGTGATGATCGGGGGTGGTGTAGCGGATTAGGATCATGTGATCAATAAAATCGTCCAGGAGATGACAATTTTAGTGGGAGCTCAATTAGGATTGAACTCATATTATGAACTTAGTCTAGATGTCTATTTGCAAATATCCTAGTAGATCATGGCCTATCCCATTGAGGTCCTTTGCAACCATGGGAAATTTCTTGCTTGATGTGGAACTTAGCAAAAGGGTCCAACTTCATAGATTAATACCCATGCCTGAGGGATATCCTCGAAAAAGGTGATCTTCTCTTCTTGATACAATAACCATTAGGAGATAATCTGATGACTCTGCAATGTTTGGGTTTTCTCCATTATCATCCAATAAGCCATTCTCCATTCGATGGAGAGTTGGACTACAATTTTGTATTATGCAAGATCTGGCACATGAAGTATGAGCCGTTGTATGAGTTTTCTTCCATGATGGATGGAAAGAGAATATTTGGAGAAACACTTAGCAATCTTGCATTAGAGTTATGAACTCTCATAAGGGCTTGATTGTAATGGAGGTCATTAATGAAAAGGGTATATGTCAGATATACAAAGTTATAAATGTAATTCTTGCAAAACTCATTGAAGTTTACAAAAGTATTGGATACTTGTCCCGTTTTGTGAAAATAGGATGGTCTGCTTGATAATTGATAGAATTGAGGTAATACGGCTTGATGACGATAAGCAAAATATTTGGTGGCCGACATCACCCCCTTTCCTCAAGGTTTATCATTTGGATTAGTGGGCATGAATATAATTTTGTAATCCTTGTTTATGTTTTGCTTTTAGCAAGAAAATTATTCATATAAATAAGTTACAATCCAGTTGTACCGTTCTTATGAATAATACCGTTATGGTCACATTACGATTATAAATGAGTTATTCTAATCACTATGTTAATGATAATAGTTTAAAGCATTTATAAAGGATTAGAATGCTAAAAGATATCCAAAGTTTGATTATGATATGACACTATTGTTTAAGTCATGGTGGTTATTGCACGTTCTTCATTCTAAATGAAGATCGGGGTCTTAGATACTTATCTAGAGACTTTGCAAAACCGTGCCTCGTTTGGCAGAATGACTAAAACTTCGCACTCTAGTATAACGGTGATATGCGAAGAAATGTTGAACTTTATACATAACGATGTATCGTATTTTCAACAAATAGTGGAAATCATTATTTCATACTTCATTATGGATTTAAGTGAATATGAGTATTTACTTAATGAAACATAAGTTTGAAATTGTTTTGAATTGTTCAAAAGATTTCAAAGTAAAGGAGGATATAAAATTAACAAGAATACAGACGTATCTTCGATTTGATCAACATGACTAAAGTATTTAAGTTAATTTTTGCATAAAAGGGACTTGTGAAAGATGTTTCATAAATTATGATAATTGGACAAATTCAAAGTGTGTTGAAATGTCTAAATATCGTAATCATTTTGTATGAAATACATATGGTCCAATATTATCTCTTATCGGGGTTATAGTTATCGTTTAGAGTTAGAGATCAAAATAAGCAAACACTCTTTTGAAATATAAAGGAACATCTAAATGATTCGTGGAAACAACACCATAAGAGTTATGGCATGTTCGAGTTTTTAGAGGTTTCGATAATTTGAAATCGTAATGAATAAACAAGTCTTTGTAGCGCATTCTTAGGCAGCTATGAATACATGTTCCACAAGGGACAAACCTGCTGTTGTCCAAAGTTGATGTGTCTTGATGAAGATACAAGTGGAAGAAAGTAAAAGATCAAAACAAGGTATTTGACCTTACCTCCAGATTGTTGAGTGACATGGCAGAATTTGTTTTGTGGAACCAAACTCTACAAATAGATGATAAAGTACTAATAATGATCATTAAGTTCCAGTGAATGCTTTTACTAAAGAAAGTAGGATTCAACGATATATTCTGCAAGTTTGCAGAATTATATTATTGATTGACTTGTCGTGTTTATGAACAAGACATACCTATGAATTACAAAGAAGCGTGATGGACCTAAGTGCGAGAAATGACTAGGAGTCATAAAATCCTATATTAAGTTACATGTAAGATTGCTTGATCTTATCAAGTAAAGAAATTTACTTGATATTTCTAAATGACTTCAAAGTCATTAGAAGGAAATGAAACTTAATGAAGACGTAAAGGTCGATTTGTCACAAAGTGTGGACAAATTCAAGGACTTGACTACAATTGTAGCAATGCTTAAGTCTATTGGATTTACACCAGCAATATATGGATATTGAAGTCTCGTAACTAGAATTCTCGATTTGATGGTGATCAAAGAATTTTGGAATGTCCAAGATTATCAAGAGGACCTGAATTTGAGTGGGAGCTAAGTAGCTTGGCCAAATCTTAATATGTAGCAAACATATTTTGAGTGGGAGCTAAAGTGAAATCCCTGGATCTTATATATGGATGCCAATTTTGAGTAGGAGCATGAAATCATTCTGAGATATGTGGACAACACATATGAATGATGTGATTGGTATTGATAACATTTAAGTTAGTAAATATGGGTGCAGTTGAACAAGTTATTAAACAATGAGATTGATGCCTACGCGCTTCTATTCTTGTAGACAGTTGTTGGGCCTCCAAGTGTAGAGGTTTGGAGAACAGCAACAAGTTTTCCCTTAAGTGGATCACCCGAGATTTATCGAACTTAGGGAGGAAGTGGTCAAAGGTATCCCCTCTCAAGCAACCCTGCAATCAAGATACAAGAAGTCTCTTATGTTACCAACACACCCAATACACTTGTCAGGTGTATAGGTGCACTAGTTCGGCGAAGAGATAGTGAAATACAAGTGGTATAGATAATTATAAGTGGTAATGGTGCTAGAAAATAGCTTGTTGGCGTGTGGTTGACGTGGGAAAAGACTAAAGGCAAACTAAAATAAAGATGGAAGCAAGCAAACATGTAATAGATCTAATAGGAAACGATGTTTCAGTGCTTAGAAACAAGGCCTAGGGATCATACTTTCACTAGTGAACACTCTCATATAAATATCTTCTCTTTATGATACTACTGTAAACTACTCTCCGGTTGAACACTCTAATCGATGGTAGGGCTATAACATCACACCTCAAAGTTCACTTTCCGCATCTAGATAACCCCACACTGTCACCTTGAGCACTAGATTGTTCCAACAAACACCACAATTTCATAAAGACACCCAACTCCAAATATAACTCATAACAAGTATTTGTAATCTCTAGCCTAATTGCCACCATGGTGTGCACACTGTCAACTTCACACACATGGGGAGAGCAGAGATCTATTAAAGCACTTGAGTAACAAGGTAGATCTACTTGATTACAAAGCTCATGATCACAATATGATCATGCATAGAGAGAGAGATGAACACATAGCTACCGGTAGAACCCTTAGCATCGAGAGAGAACTACTCCCTCCTCATCATGGAAATCAGCAATGGCGATGGAGATGGTGGTGGAGATCGATGGAGATGGCTCCAGGGGCACTTCCTCATCCCGACAGGGTGCCGGAATAGAGACTTTTTGTCCCCCGACTCTCCTCTTCGGTGGGAGCGGCGCAGTGGAACTTTTCATGGATTTTTGATTGACTCTCTAGGGTTTTTGCATCGGGAGGCATCGTATAGGCGAAGAGGCAAGGTCGGTGGATGGCCAGGGGGCCCACACCACCTGGTGGCGCGGCCACATGGAGTGGACACCCTATGGCCCCTCTCCGTCTCGTCTTCTGGCTCCCGGAGTCTTCTGGTAAAATATCGACTTTGGATTTTGTCCGGTCCAATTCCGAGAATATTCATTTTCTGACTTTCCTAGAACCAAAAACAGCAGAAAACATGCAACTGGCACTGTGGCATCTTGTTAATAGGTTAGTCCAAGAAATCATATGAAAAGTACTCCAAAGTGTGGACAAAACATAAGAAAGTAGATAAAACCAAGCATGGAACATCAAAAATTATGGATACGTTAGCAACGTATCAACATCCCCAAGCTTAACTCCTGCTCGTCCTCGAGTAGGTAAGTGATAAAAAGAAAGAATAATTTTTGAGGTGACATGCACCATCATAAACTTGATCAAAGTATTTGTAAAACATGGATAGCTGGGATCATAGTACTTTAAACATAACATGAAAGATAAAGTTCTAACAATAAGACATAGCAACTATGTTGCAACATGAAAAGACACAAACAAAAGATTCATGAATAACAATGCTTTGCAAGACATTTGTTTGTTTCACATAAAGAAAACATAGCATAGTTGCATTCAGCTTGTCCCTCATAGAGTAGAAAACATAAATGCATAGGACACCTTCAAAGTTCATAAGAGTGACTAGATACAAATAGTTTAAAACAAGCAATATCAAAGTTATGCATCAATCAACAAGTCTTGGGACAATGCACATAGAACTAAGAATGGCCACTATGCTCTCAAAGTAGGTGCATAAAGATAGAAGGTGGAGACTCAACATAAAAGTAAAAGAAATGCCTTCATAGAAGGAAGTAGGGATTCAAGTTTCATAAAGAGCTTCCAAAAATTATGGTACTTACTAGCTTTCAGCTCTCATTGCCCCTATCATAAGCATCTTGAAGTGATTAAGGTTAAAGTGAACAAACTATGGAGTATATGCTTGATGAAGTATAAGTTAGAAATCTCATGTCCCTTGAATACGAGGGCCACTCCTCATGCTACTCAAGTTTAGTCACCGGTAAGTTCTTGTCATCGTAAGTACATGTGTATCATAGAGAACCGCCAACGGGGTACCCCTTGCCCGATGATACGGAAGAATCCCCATATCAAAATGACAAGGCAAGTAAACAACGAGCATCTCATCAATCTTCTTATTTACTATGGGAATATGGTGTTTTTTCTATCTTTCCTCTTTTTATAATCTCTTTTTTGTTTTTCTATTTTCCTCTTTTTTCTCAATATAGGACTCTTTTTTATAAGAAGAATGCTTCATAGACAGCTCATTATGGTTACACTGCAGGTTTCCACCATGTCAGCATGGATTAGACCAGCGGCCCAGGCGTTTCTCTAACACATATACATAACTCCATGGACTTACAAGCTCCCCTTTCATTTAACACCGACGACATCCATAGACAAAAGAGCAATGATATCAACTAGGTACAAGTACCCGTGCAATGTTGAAAGCGTTCCCCATGAAAGCATGGTTCTGCTAATCCCCAAAAAATAAGTCCAAGCATATACAACATAGACGACACAATGGTTCAAGTTCATTAAGGGCAGGAAAAGTAAAGTGTGCCATCAAGTTCGTGAGAGCTTTAATCACTAGTTTTCTCATAAAAAGTTTAATTCGGGAGGTAGATAGAAACATGAATATACTTGGAATAGCAATTGCTAATAGGTAGGTATGGTGGACTCTTTGGAATAACTTGGTTTAAGGAGTTGGATGCATGAGTGGAACTCATACTTGGTTGCGGATGCTAGCAAAAGACTGGGAGTGACAAACTAAGAGAGCAATAATGCCCATAATCATGTAGAGCGACAAAACATCATTAATCAAAGCATAAAGTGATACTACAAGTTGAAAACTAAAGGATCATAAGGCTATGGTTACTTGGGATAGTCATAACATGGTGTGAGCATGTGCCAAGTCAACCCAAATAAAGCATCAAAGGAGAATACCACAATACTATGCTTTAATATGCTAAAACAACGCATGATTTTTCCAAGGCACATTAAGCAATCTCAATTGTTTATAACAAGTCATGCTATAGCAAAGAATACTAAGCATAAAGCCAAAACAATATCAAGCATGGCATGACAAAGCATAGGCCACAGTCAAAAACAAGCTCTCTTTACCACTTAAGCATGAACTTTTCCTACTCTTTTCCAATCCAAACCAAACTATTTGAAAACTAATGTATGAAAGAGGGGGTCCAAACAATTTATTCAGCAAACTAAGAAAACAAAGCAAACGAAAAACCAAAACAAAAACGAAAAGGAAGACGCTCCAAGAACAACACAACTGTGCATGAAACAATAAAAATGAAGTGATTGGAAGAAACCTGGGATTTTTATTGATGAAGAAGGGGATGCCTTGGGCATCCCCAAGCTTTGGCGCTTGTACTTCTTGGATATTTCTTGGGGTGACACGGGGTGACATCCCCAAGGTTTAGCTTTAGTCCATTCTTCATCTCATTACATCATTCTCTCCATACCCCTGAAATTTTTCCTTCATATAAAACTTCACACAATCTTTATTAGCAACATTAGTGTACTCAAGATAATAAGTCTTTGGGTTTAGTTTCAACACCAATAAAAATTCCATTAAAACACAAGCTACTGAAGCACTTCCCTCAAAAATCTCAATTCCCCAAAGAGAACCCAAAAAGGAACCAACAAGAAGCAAATGCAAATAATGGGAGAAATCTATCAAAACAGACCAGCAGGTAAAAACCATTTTTTTTCGAAGACCTTCTGTTGCTCAAATCGAAAAGTATTGAACTAACAAAAGTTAGATAACAAGCTGGGGCAGAAGCACAAAAATTGATGCCTCAAAACGACGTACAAAGATTTTACATGAATTTTTACAGTGAAACACAAAAATCTGTTTCGGGACAACAACTTTCCCAAATCTTACTTCTCTCTCATTAGAGGTTATTTCTTGGCACAAAAATCAAATAAAAAAGGATAAGGAGAGGTTATTACAGAAGTAATAACTTTCAAGACTCAAGAAAACTATTGGGTTATCTCCCAAGAAATACTTTTCTTTAACGCCTTTAAGTTAGGCATGATAGTTTGAGAAGATGCTCACATAAGAAATACGAATTGAAGTAAAAGAGAGCATCAAGAAGCAAATTCAAAACACATTTAAGTCTAACCCACTTCCTATGCATAGGAATCTTGTAAATAAACAAGTCATGAAAGCACAAAGCAATAAGCATAGGAAAGCAAAACAAGTGCAACTTCAAGACTTTCAACATAAAGAGGGGAAACTTAATATTATTCAGATGCATAAAACCATGTTTCCCTCTCTCATAATAACTTTCAATAGCATCATGAATAAAATTAACAATATAATTATCACATAAAACATTCTTATCATGAGCCACATGCATATAATAATTATTACTCTCCACATAAGCATAGTCATTCTTATTAATTGTAGTGGGAGCAAATTGAACAAAATAGCTATTATTATTATTCTCATCACCATAATCATCAAATATTGGAGGCATATTATAATCATAATTAATTTTCTCATCAATAGTAGGTGGACTAAAAATATCATATTCATCATTGTAATCATCATACATTGGAGGTTTGGTATCATCATAAGCAATAGAATAGCTATCTTCCAAAGCTGGGGAACTAAAAAGATCATTGTCATAAAAGCTAGCTTCCCCAAGCTTAGACTTTTCCATAGCATTGGCAATAATGGTGTCTAAAGAATTCATACTAACAACATTGCTATTAGCATGCAAATCAAGTTCCATAGGTTTTTTAATTTTCTCTTCAAACACTTCATGTCCTAACTCAAGATAAATAATATAAAGCTCTCAATTTTTTTTGTTATTTTCCATTAAGCCTAACTAGTGAAAACAAGAAACAAAAAGACAAAATTACAGAATCTAAAGGAAATAACTTCAAGCACTCACACTAGAGGATGTGAGTACCTTTTACCTTACCTCCCCGGCAACGGCGCTAGAAAATAGCTTGATGTCTACGCACTTCTATTCATGTAGACAGTTGTTGGGCCTCCAAGTGCAGAGGTTTGTAGAGCAGTAGCAAGTTTCCCTTAAGTGGATCACCCAAGGTTTATCGAACTCAGGGAGGAAGTGGTCAAAGGTATCCCCTCTCAAGAAACCCTGCAATCAAGATACAAGATGTCTCTTGTGTCCCCAACACACCCAATACACCTGTCAGGTGTATAGGTGCACTAGTTTGTCGAAGAGATAGTGAAATACAAGTGGTATATATAATTATAAGTGGTAACGGTGCTAGAAAATAGCTTGTTGGCGTGGCAAAAGACTAAAGGCAAACTAAAATAAAGATGGAAGCAAGCAAACATGTAATATATCTAATAGCAAACGATGTTTTAGTGCTTAGAAACAAGGCCTAGGGATCATACTTTCACTAGTGAACACTCTCATATAAATATCTTCTCTTTATGATACTACTCTAAACTACTCTCTGGTTGAACACTCTAATCGATGGTAGGGCTATACCAACACACCTCAAAGTTCGCTTTCCGCATCTAGATAACCCCACACTGTCACCTTGAGCACTAGATGGTTCCAACAAACACCACAATTTCATAAAGACATCCAACTCCAAATATAACTCATAACAAGTATTTGTAATATCTAGCCTAAGTGCCACCATGGTGTGCACACTGTCAACTTCACACACATGGGTAGAGTAGAGATCTATTAGAGCACTTGAGTAGCAAGGTAGATCTACTTGATTACAAAGCTCATGATCACAATATGATCATGCATAGAGAGAGAGAGAGATTAACACATAGCTATCGGTAGAACCCTTAGCATCGAGAGAGAACTACTCCCTCCTCATCATGGGAATCAGCAATGGCGATGGAGATGGTGGTGGAGATCGATGGAGATGGCTCCAGGGGCACTTCCCGTCCCGGCAGGGTGCCGAAACAGAGACTTTCTGTCCCCCGACTCTCCTCTTCGGTGGCGGCGGCACAGCAGAACTTTTCGTGGATTTCTGATTGACTCTCTAGGGTTTTTGCATCGGGAGGCATCTTATAGGCGAAGAGGCAAGGTCAGTGGGCAGCCAAGGGGCCCACACCACCTAGTGGCGCGGCCAGGGCTAGCCCGTGCCACCACATGGTGTGGCCACCCTATGGCCCCTCTCCGTCTCGTCTTCTGGCTCCATGAGTCTTCCGGTAAAATATCGACTTTAGCTTTTCTTCGGTCCAATTCTGAGAATATTCATTTTCTGACTTTCCTGGAACCAAAAACAGCAGAAAACAGGCAACTAGCACTGTGGCATCTTGTTAATAGGTTAGTCCAAGAAATCATATGAAAAGTACTCCAAAGTGTGGACAAAACATAAGAAAGTAGATAAAACCAAGCATGGAACATCAAAAATTATGGATACGTTAGCAACGTATCAGAGATCTATCGAGATAGATTGGTAAGTTTAATAAACATCATAGTTGAATGCTTCCTGGACTTAATTCTGAAGATGTTCAGAATATCCTAGACAAGATTCTGAAGTAATTCAGAATGAAACAAGGTAAGAAAGAAGTTCTTACTTGTATGGAGCATTGCATTAGTCTCACTAATGCATCCATGGTTAAAAGAAAGAAAGAGATGTGTTGCATATCCTATGCCTCAGTCATAGGTTCTTCCATTCAACCATATTGTATACTCGACATAATGTGACCCGAGGTTCTGGTTGGAAGGACAAGCTCTTAACTTTAAGAACATGTCTTGAAGTGATTCATGAGTTAATCACTGAACCAGAATTAAGTTTGTCCTTAAATGGGAAGAAGCAAAGTAAGGCGCATAGTTGCATTTCATGCACTAGGATCTACATAGATATAGAAGTATAAGGGCTCCATCTGACGTGATGTATATTGTTGTGCCGGGACTAGTTCGTCTTTATGCAGAGGGTGTGTCCTAGGGCACAATGCCCATGAGAAAGCTCATTGTGGCCGATCTAACGTTACTACTGGCTCCTAGATACAGATCTCACTCTGTTTCCATAACTACTATATATACACACAAAGGAGTGTGAAGTGTGTTTCAAAGTTTACACGAGAATAGTGAAAGCGACCGTCACGGTAAACACTAGAAACAAAGTCTCACTTTGTCACCAAACAAATACTTCAACCCATTATGAGATAATGGTATGAACGTCAAAGTTAGGAAGACATTAACGATTTGCAAAGGCATAATGATCTAGTAAAACAGAACATGGACTAGACGTTTTCCATAAGCATGTATGATCAATAAACGCATATGTGATATGGTTTATGATGAGTAAAATGCGAGCTAGATTATTTGTACTCTAGATTAATTCCCTAGAGGCAAATAATAAAGCGTATTGTTTGATATATCTATTATGTTCATAATACGTTTCATACTATGCTATAACTATATTAATACAAAACATTAATACACGTGTGGTATGTAAACAAACCAAATCTCTAGTTACCTCTAGCGAACTAGTTCATTGGTCATGAGGATGATCTAGGGTTTCGAGATCATGGGCATTTATGCCAATTGATAATGAGGTCATGTCATTAGTTGAATGATGTGATAGACAAACAACCCAACAAGTTATATCATAATGAGATCTAGTTACAAAGTTCACCATTAACGATAAACTAAGGAAACCTCACAACATGATCCCTAGACTATGAGATAATGAAAATCATCGTTCTGGAGGGAGCTTAGATGGTATCAAGTATCATTCCGTGACTGGATGATCAAAAAGGTGCCACTCAGGTTTCCCAAAGGGGCGTATAGAGGAGTACATATCAAGACCAAGATTTGCCCATCCGTGTAACAGACAGATACATTTGTGGCCATCTCGGTGACGTTGCATTAACGAAACTTACAAGCGTGTGACTAGGTCATGGAATGCAATGTCATGGGAATGAGAAAACAAGTTCATCGGTAACGAGATTGAACAAAGGTATGGAGATACCGTAGATCAAATCTCGGGTGAACTAGGTATCAAGTGGCAAAGGGAATGGGAAACAACGTTTACATTTCAAACAACATTATCATCGTGGAATGCAGAGGGGTCATAATGGGCATCCCGGTCCCGCTATTGGTCTTGATGGAGATCATGTCTGTGCCATTCCCGAGCCATGGGGAAATACACTTAAGGGTACGATGAGCTAGAGATCCTCTATAAGTTGGAATCACCATATGAAAGAGAAAAGGAAACCGAAAAAGTTTCATGAGAGAACCGGAATCGTTCTAGGAAGTTCCGAAGTCGTTCGGAGGAAATCGAAAGGGAACCGTAAGGTGTTTCGGGTCAAATCGGATTTTGTAATATGTATTTACATATTAATTAATTTAATTAATATTAAATATAATATTAAAATCTAATTTGAAGGGGTATTCCACTAATGGGCCAAACTTCCTAGGGAAAAGGGCCCATGAGGGAAAACCACAAGAGGGAAGGGCCAAGGCCTAGCCGCCACATGGGGCCCACCCGGCTAGCCTTGGGCTGTGCACGGGGTGGGGCCCACCCCTGGCCGGCTGGCCCATGGTGCCCTATGGGCCCATGGCGCCACCCCCCTCTCTCCCTTGATTAGTCCCACATGGGAAACCCAAAGGGGAGGGCACACCTCCCCCCACCTATATAAAGGGGTGCCCATGGGTGGGATTAGACACACAATTTGAGATGTTCTCTAAGGCATTTTCCTTAGAGAATTCCTCCCTCTCTCTCTCTACATAGTTGTCTCCACGCGTTGGCACGATCCCAAGAACGGACGATCCGCGCAAGAGAAGGCGCACCTGCAGCACGCCGTTGTGCTGTAGGGATTCCAAGCCAGAGATCTACTTCCGCAATCGTGATAGAGATCAAGGAGTCGGAGGTCGTCATCATACACCGTACGTGTACGGAACCACGAGGGGCCACACTTGGGGCACCTTGGATGTCGTGAGATGGAGCTGTTGCACGATGAAGATGGAGCAAGGGGTGACCTGCGAGGAGCATCGCGACCTTGAGGTCGGCTACGAGTTTGAATACTTCAACCACGGTCCCCTCAGAACATTAACCGCGTATAGTCTACAAGGGTATGTATTCAATACACTCTGGTCGTTACTACATTACTACATAGATATATCTTGGGTGTTAGGGAGTTCCAACGTAGGATTTTTTTGTTTTCTGCCACGAAACCCTTCAGCTGGGCCATCAAGGAACCATCTTGGACATGCCACAAAGCACCTTCCATGGACGGAAGGAGACAAGGGATTCAGAGAGGAAAACAGAGCAACCAATGTGTTGGGGGGATACCCCCGGGTAGGGTCACGTCGGGGTATAAAGGCCAAGTTAGCCGAGGTACGCCACGGTCAAGGCGAATGCCGGCCGGGTCTCCTCAAGTAAGTCCAACTTACGGGGCAACCCGGCCTAGTGGATATTCACCTAATATTAACCTGGCCGACATAAAATATATATCGGCTATGCCTGATTTACCATGTGTGCAGGTACCCTCGTAGCCGGGTTAGCCAAGCGCTAGCCGGGCTACCACTTGGCTTCCAAGAGAAGGAAGGAATCTCCCACTAGTCAAAAGGTGGCCTCTGTCCACTGTAGCATGAGCGAAGCGAGCAGAGGGAAGGACCAGCGGGGCGTGGCCGACAAAGGTGATGCAGGCAGTGTCAGCTGACGTGATCCGTGTCTGGTGACGCCAAAAGACAAGGAGCTCACAGAGGATTACGTCCATAGTCTGGACTAGCCATTTAAAGTAAATAAAGAGGCATCTAGCTTTAACCAAAGGGCATATTCGGGGAATATGTTTCCACGTGTGCCCTAACTTTGTAACCTGGGCTCCCCTATATAAGGAGCACTAGGGCCTCCATTGCTGGGGATCGATCATTATGTCTAAGGTAGAACTCTAGAGCACTGTAGTGGGGGGGGGGGGATAAGAGAACTAGTCTCCTTCTCACGAACAGCTCAAGGAGCCCTTGTAATCCACCATTGATAGAGTGAAAATACAAGCATAGGTGTGTGGAATTACCACACTATCCCTCCCTAGATTCCTCTAGTGCACATTGGCCCCATGTTTAGCCTATCCATGGCATCTGCCGTGACACCACCACGACAGTTGGCGCCCACCGTGGGGCTAGCGGCGCTAGCAGGGGTAAAAATCCAGACGGGAAATATCTTTGGCACTGGCGAGCGCGTCATTTCCGAGCTCGTTTAGTGCATTGGAGCACTGGACTACGTTAGCAACAACATGAGAAGCTTCGGCAGGAACCCTCCTCCGCGCAATGGCCTCTTCATCAAGCTTGGCGTGCACAAGGTCTACGTTGGCATCAACGAGTCCTACGTACACCCGCGGCACATCGCCGGGGGAGGCGAACCACCTCTCAGTGTGGCCCGTGGCATGCGTATCACTCGCCCCGCAAGCTGCGTTGAGGTCATGATGACAGCACCAAACGCAGGAGCAAGAAGGATCTGACGCCAGAGCCAGAGCCAACGCCAAAGCAGGCAAGTTCCAGATTTCCTCCACTAGAGAGGCTAGAGAATGTACTGCAGCAGGCAATAGATAGCTTGGCAACACCAATATTGCCAGTAGTAGATCCGGCTCAGGCACAAGCCGAGTTAGAGGAAACTAGGCAGAAGATGCTAGCTGGTGCGAAAAAAGTAGCTGAGTTTCAACAGTCACTAAATATCACTATGCAGGAGTATGCAAAGGCAAACCGCATAGATGGAATAAAGATCGGAGGTAGAAACCTGATTACCGAGATCGACAGGGAGTATGTGCCTAGGCTGGTTTAGACTGATACGATAGTAACTACCGGACTAGAGAGATATAGTACTCCGGCTAAAACCCTCAGGGCTACCAATGCAGCTGCCTCCGAGTTAGATGGCTTAAACGGAGAAGCCAGAGAGAGGCAACATGAAAGAGTTAACCACCTGTTGAGGGTAGCATGTCAGCAGAATGAGGAAATAAACAAGGCAAACCCAGAGCATCTCACGTAGTTCATTCGGCAAGGAATAACCCGAAAAAATCTATAGGAGTAGCGTCATCCCCGGGTCACGGTCCTAGGAGAGAGGAAGTGGTAACCTCGGAGAGACGATATAAACAGATGGTCCCGTATGACCTGATAAGGGTAGGGAAAGGAAAAGCAGTACAAGTTGATGAGGATCACCATAGTGCTAGCCGAGGTGAGGTTGGCCGGGGTAACCACGACCAAGGCAATGCCGGTTAGAGGAATGTTGTCAACGACAATGCCGGACAGCATAATCCGGCGGAAACAGGACAAAATGCGCCTCGGCAACATCATCAGCAATACACACCTCGGCAGGAGAGAAGTGCAAGCCAAGCAATGCAACTGCAAAACGCTCGTCCGGACCAGGACATATACAATGATGGTTATTCGGCAATGGCAGACGCCGGATTCCAAAGACCAGAGCACCATGTAATAGGATCAAGATTGGGAAACAGGAACTTGCAGCTGGATGACGCAAGGCTGAAGCTGGACCGGATTTATAGGTCGGAGATGATCGAGGTACAAGGTCCTCTGGGTTCGGCATGTTTTGGACCTCGGATCATGAGAGAACCACATGTGCCGAATTTTCAATTGACCAGAGGAAAAATACATAGGATGGCAGCACAAAGCTGGATGCTTGGCCAATCGATTACGCAACTGCGGTTAAAATTGCAACAGGTAATTTGAGATGGACAGTGAGATATGTGCCCTAGATGCTGGAAGGACCAACAAGGGTTTGGTTGAACAACTTTCCACCAGGGAGTATCAATTGTTGGCTAGATTTTGAGGAGTTGTTCATCAGCAACTTCTCAAGCACCTACAAGAGGCCAAATAGGCCACAGACTTTGGTGTTATGTAGGCAAAGACCAAATGAGTTAGACCAAGATTTTCTAACTCGGTGGTGCAACGTGCGTAATTTGTGTGAAGGGGTAATTGAGCCACAAGCAATAGCATGGTTTGCCCAAGGCTTTAGATATGGGAGTATGCTATGGCAAAGGCTGCAGCAAGATATGCCAACCACCCTAGCAGAGATGATCCGGATCGCAGATTCGTATGCCTTGGGAGACCCAATGCAACCCCGGTTAATGTCAAGCGAGTCGAACGAGGAATATTACAATAGAGATGGTTCCGGATCATCCAGGAGGAATGATTTCCGAGATAAAACAAGGGATGATCGTCCATATTACCAGTACAGTTCACATCAAGTGGCCGCTGTGGACCGGGATTAGCCCAACGTCGGCGCAAGCCAGCGTCAGAAAACTAGAGGGCAATGGTGGCAACAAAAGAATGAGGGTAAGAAGCCTTGGACCCCGGAACAGAAGAAACAGTGGCAGGAAAGAAAGGACCGTTCGAGATACACATTCGAGTCTATGCTGGATCAACCTTGCAAGTTCCATACGCCAAGTCCAAATAGTCCGGCGAACCATACGACCCGGCAATGCGAATGGATGAGGAAGTTAGAGCAAGGTAGTTCGGGGAATGCTCAGGCACCTCGGCATGATGGACCTCGGAATGAAGCACCTCGGCAACAACTGCTTACTGGGGGGAATGGATAGCAGATGATGTTGCTTCCACCTCTACCGAGGTATGAGAATCAGGAAAGGAGGGATGCTGTGCATCAAGTGAATAACCAGCAACAACAAGACCAAGGATATCACGACAATGAGGGAAGAAATGAGTACATAGAGCATCGTCAAAGTTACTGTGTGTTTACCACAGAAGAAACTTAGAGAAAGAGTTTCCAGCACCGACATATGGAGGTAAACGCAGTAATGCCGACTGTGGTGAGGTATATGCCTAGGTCGGATCAGGAGATTACTTGGAGCATCAAGGATCACCCAAAGCTCATGCCAAGTCTAGGGACCTACGCACTGGTACTAGATACGACATTCATTGGGCCGAATATCAAAGTAAGGTTCTCCAAGGTGCTGATAGACAACGGCAGTAGCATTAATATCATGTATAAGGATACCATGCACAAGTTGGGGATAACAGAGTATATGCTCCAGGCAATAAGGACCACCTTCCACGGCATTGTGCCAGGTATCTCCTGTGAGCCAATTGGTAAAGTCCAGGTTGATGTGTTATTCAACACAAGGGATAATTGTCGAACTGAGAACTTGGAGTTTGAGGTGGTGAACTTGGAGCGTGCATACCACGCGTTACTCGACAGGCCTGCTTTGAGCAAATTTATGGCAAGTACTCACATCAGCTACTTGAAGATGAAATTACCTGGACCAAGGGGGTGATTACCATAGCTGGGGACTTCAGGCATTCTATTGAATGTGCTTCCACCGGATCTAACCTGGCCGAGTCACTCGTGATCACTCAGGAGAAGAGGAAAATCCTGGAAGTGGCTGCACTGGCTCAGTCCGCGCAACAGTATATGCCGGCTCTGAGTAACCCGCATGTGAGTGTTTCATTTCAAGCGACAAAATATACAAAGAAAGTTCCTGTGGATGATCAGTTTCCGGAGTGCACCATAACTATTGGTGCTAGGTTAAGTGCCAAATAGGAAAGCGAGCTTGTCAACTTCCTTCGTGAGAATTGGGACATCTTTGCTTGGTCTACAGAGGACCTGCAAGGCATACCGAGGGAGTTGGCCGAGCACTCTTTGAATGTAAGACCCGGGGCAAAGCCAGTGAAGCAACCGCTTCGCCGCTTCGCCGAAGACAGGAGAAAAGCCATTGGAGATGAGATAGCTCGGCTTCTTGCAGCCGGATTTATCATGGAAGTACTTTACTCGGATTTACTCTCTAATTCGATGCTCGTGGAGAAAAAGAAGGATGATCCAAACGTGGCAGTAGTATGGCGCATGTGTATCAATTACATGAACCTAAATAAGGAGTGGCCAAAAGATCCATTCCCGCTGCCAAGGAAAGATCAAGTCATAGATTCAACTGCTAGGTGAGAATTGTTGTCATTCATAGATGCATATTCTGGTTTCCACCAGATACCCCTAAATCCGGATGATCAAATAAAGACTGCGTTTATCACCCCGTATGGGGCTTATTGCTATCGCACTATGTTGTTCGGATTACGTAATGCAGGAGCAACGTATCAACGATGCATGCAAAAATGTTTACTTGACCAAATAGGTCAGAATGTGCAAGTTTATATGGATGATGTGGTGATAAAAACCAAGGAAAGCAAAATGCTCCTTGAGGATATCCGACAAACATTCGCGAACCTAAGGAGGTTCTGGATGAAGCTTAATCCGGAAAAATGTACCTTTGGTGCATCGGCAGGGAAGTTACTCGGTTTCCTTGTATCCAGCCGAGGTATTGAAACCAACCCCACAAAAATCCGAGCCATAGAGAAGATAGAGCTGCCGAAATGTCTTAACGATGTTCAGAAGTTCACTAGTTCCCTGGCATCATTAAGCCGGTTTGTAAGTCTGCTGGGAGAGAAGGCATTACCACTCTACCAGTTAATGAAAAATGGAGATAAATTTACATGGACACCGCAAGCTGATAACGCGTTTCGGGAGTTAAAAAATATGTTGTCCTCTGTACCAATACTAGCTGCGCCACTACCCAAGGAGCCGATGTTGCTCTATATAGCCGCGACCAACCAAGTCGTAAGTGCAGTAATAGTTGTGGAACACGATGAGGAAGGAAAGTCAGTGCAAATGCCGGTGTATTACTTGAGCGAAGTATTGTCGGCTTCAAAATAGAATTACCCTCACTATTAGAAGATGGCATATGGTGTGTATATGGCGGCTAAGAAACTCAAACATTACTTCGAGGAACACCCCATCAAAGTGGTGTGTGAAGCACCCATATCCAAAATTATGGGCAAAAAATATGCTAGCAGCCGAATTGCAAAATAGGCAATTGAGTTAGCCCCGTATGCACCGTAGTTTGATAGAAGAGATGCGATCAAATCATAAGCTGTGGCAGGTTTCTTCGTGGATTTAGCCGAGATGCAGTATGAACCACCTCTGCCGGACTCAAATTACTGGCGAATGCACTTTGATGGGTCAAAGCTGAAGGAAGGACTAGGGGCTGGGGTAGTGCTTACCTCGCCCAATAAGGACCAGTTGAAATACGTCCTCCAGATCCATTTTAGCGCATCAAACAATGTGGCTGAATACGAAGCACTTGTGCATGGACTCAAAGTAGCAAAGGAGGTAGGCATACGTCGGATACTATGTTTTGGTGATTCGGATTTGGTGGTACAGCAAGTGTCTGGCAACTGGGATGCTCTAGATGCAAACATGGCACTTTACATATTTTATGTCCAGAAGATAAGTGGTTTCTTCGAGGGGTGTGAATTCCATCATGTACATGTCAACACCCGGATTTTTAATCCCAGATGCCTATTATGCCATACCTCACAATCCCAGGATTACCATTTTTGCGATCTAGTCTTAATACAATCAAGCAGCGGAATAATAAAGTGTAGTAGTGGGCTCCATCTTCAGGTTCACAAGCAATGCTGACGATGGGAGATGATCCTAGTTGTCGTAGACATCCTGCTGTCCATCATCCTGGTAGTCCTCCTCATAGTCTGGCCACGGGAATAGCCAGGGACAAAGCCATGAGTACTCTTTAAGTACTCACAAACTATCACTAACAAGTAAGGTAGTTCTAATAGGAAACTTAAGCTCTAGGTTTATTTGCAAAAAGCCAGATTTATCTTAAGCTGAGTTTAGAAGTAAAGAAAGCTAAGTTAACGTTCTAAATCACTTTAAGTGGGAACCTAGCTTTCATATTCACAACCCTGTTGTGGTCAAGTCAAGGTCATAGTTCAATTCACAAGTCCTTTTGAAAACATCTAACGATGGAATAGTATGGACTCTCCAACAGTCCATGATCGCGGACGTGGCTATTCGAATAGTTTGACACTCTGCAGAGGTGGTACACTTTCACCACAAAATTCGATACATCCGTCGGGGATAACCCTGAATCATCATACGTAGTATGCAGATAATCAATCATAACCTTTCAATTACACACTCTAGTATAGGCACCTCCCCTATGAGCTTGGCCTCCCAGCCATGGCCATCTGCCATCCTGGGCACTGCATAGGTAGACAATCATCCAGAGGTAGCCTCAGCTCAAACCTCTTCCGCGAGGGAACCCATACTAAGGCATATAAACTTCTGGCTAAGCCCTACCCAATTCAGGTATTGTGGTTATACGGTAAAATTGGAATGATATCGCATCCAAACCCAACCATTAGTTTTTATAAAAGGGCTAAGGCTCATGCCTCAATATTTTCATCATCAAACCATTGTGTTTCTCAACACATGTCAAAAAATTTCAATAGAATGAATCATCATTCTAAGGTTTTCATAATCATTTTCACCAAGTATTCCTATCTAGAGTGATCAACTTTTATACTTAGCACTAGCCACTAAGGTTAAGAGTGTTCACTAATGAGGGGTGCTAATCTCCAATCTCATGCCATAGAATGACATCTAAGTATAGCTAGATAGGCCTAGTTTTATACTCTTTATGCTATCTATACTAAAAGTAAAGAACTTTGGTAAAGTGAAAATAATAAAGCTTGCAAGTAAAACTTGGGATTGGTATAATCAAAGTGGTATAACCCAAAGCATGCCTAATGCATCTTTCTTAGGTTAATACTTGCAATTGTTAGCTTGCAAATAATAGCTTGCAATTAGTGATGGCTTGCCTTGATTGGTGAAGTGGTTGAAGTTTTCTTCTTCTTCTTCTTCGTAGTACTCCTCCTCCTCGTATCCTTGGTCGGTACTATCGTCTATAAAGGAATACAGGGTACACAATCACCAAACAATACTTAACTAATTCTATTTAGCACACTAAGGCTCACACTTGATGAACTAGCATCATCACAATCATCACATGAAATAAAGACTTAGTATTATTTATTTTATTTTAGAAAAGTAATTTCTACTCATTAAAAATACTTAAGATTTAATATTATCCGATTAAAATATGGGATCATGTTGACACATGTCATCACCACATATTCTAATACATGGGAATGTGATTTAAAAGGTTGGTCACATTTTACAAAGTTTACTTTTACTATTTAATACAATTAAAGTGACTAGAAATGCTTATATAGCATTATTTTGGTACTAGTCCAAAGTCACTACATGCAAACCTAAATATTTTTACATACTCAGATAGATCTTATCAAATGTGATTTTTGAGAGTTGGAATCAACTCAAAAGCATTTATGGTTGATTTTTGAAAAATGTTTGAAGTTGCAAAAGTCTCTGTCTTGTTATTTTTACTATATGTGATCTCTAACTCCAAATGATTTAAATTCAACGGAATTGGATAGATAATTTAAATATCTTTCTAACAAAATTTGAACCATGCCATTTTGTTCAGAGAATCTCTCTGAATTGATTTTTGAATCTACTAACAGAATGTGGTTTAAACTAAATTGGAAAATACTAATTTGAATTCACTGGGCTGCGCGGGAAAGCAAATGGGCCGGCCCAATCTGCACAGCGTAGTGCAGCGGGCTGCTGACAGAGGGGGTCCACTGGTCAGCGAGTCTATCTACGCGAAGCGGTATCTGCGAATCTGAGTCCTATGATTAAAAGATGATCCAACGGCGGAGAGTCATCGTCAACGACGAACAGCTCCGGCGAGGAATCAAACCTAGGGCAGTGGTGGGGGTCCGACGAGGCTCACCTGGGCTCCAGCTAGGGTCGGTGATGGGGGCGAATGGGGTTGTCGACGATGGTGGTTCGAGGCGCGGTCACAGTAGGTCCTGGGGTGGATGCAATCAACGACGCCCTTCTCCTCCAGCAGCGGCGGGCTCCGGCCAAATTCCGGCGAGTGAGAGCTCACCTTGCTTCGGGGAGAAGTGTGGGAGTGTCAGTGAGGAGTGGGGGGGGTGTTGGTGTGGAGAATGGAGGCGGGGGAGGCCTCTACTTATACTGCGGCGAGGGGACCAAACGACGTGGGATCGGGCTCATTGGTGACGATGCTACAGGCGGCTAGCGGCGTGGCTGAGGCTAGGGAATGTGCATGGTTCCCTGGCGATCATCTCTGGCTTAATGGCATGGCGCGGGGCGGTGTGGATTGGTCGGGAGCGTTCGGCGCTCCACACGGACGCAAAGGTGTTTGCGACGGCGTGCGGGAGCTACGGGTCACGCGGCGGCAAATGGGGGTGTCTACGGGGTTGTGGTGATCATGGCGAGCTAGTGCACGCGAGGCGGGGTGAGGCACAGTCTGTGCGAGGCGGTCGGGCGCGGCGAGCTGGCGTGCTCTGGGCATGGCAGAAAGATGGTGGGCGCGGCGTAGCTAGGGTGGTCCAGGGCCAGGTTGGGGTCGTGGCTGGGACAGGGGTGGCGGTGGATGGGCGCGTGTCTGGTGCGCATCATGGGCGAGGGTGGCGTGGCTTCTGGCGTGCTGCCCACAGTCGGCCGGTGGCGACCACATTTGGGCGGCGCGGCACTGTGCACAACGACAAAGAGGGGGCTGGTCTAGTGCTTGGCTAGGCGCAGGGGAGACAAGGGAGTTAAGGGGAGACCAAATGGTCGAGGATCACTGTGCAAAACAGTGAGGTTAGGCAGTAGTGGTTTTTGTGTCTACAAGGTGTTTGTTGTAATGGCCGCAAGAAATAAAGTTTGAAATTTTTGAATGAAATTTTTTGAGTGGTCTAGACTTAAGCTTGAGTGTCTATGGTTGCTTGGAGAGGATAAGTGGAATTGGTTTGAGTGGTTTTTGAAAAAGTGTGATCTTAGTAAATACACTTGATTCAATTTTCAAATGTCCATTAAATTGATTTGGAAAATGTTTTTGTAACTTTGTAAAGTGGGCCTTGATACACTTTTACTTGGTCTAGAAAGGGGTTAAAAGAAGTGGAATTGTTTCTGTTAGAATTTCTCTTCTAGGAACACTCAAAGTGACCTAGTGGTTAACTTTGGTCAAAATGACCATTTTCTTTATTTACTCATATTTGATTTGTTTTTCTTTTGATCTTTTTTGTAATTGGCCTAGATGATGTAGCATTCACCTTTAAACCATTTCTCATCATTTGTAGCAATCAAACATGGCAAATTGAAACAATCACACATTAATGCAAAGCACACATGCATTCATATAGATTTTTGGAATAAAAGTTTTTGTTAACCCTAAATTGGGTGATTAGAACTTGATAATCTTGATTAGGGTTTCTGGGGTGTTATAGTACCTCGGATTGAAAATGAGGCAGCTGATGTATTATCCAAGTTGGGGTCATCCAGAAAGCCAATTCCGCTAGGCATTGCATTGGAACACTTGAGAAAACCATCCATGACACCGTCACCAGAATCTAAATCAATCTATATCCCGCCCCTCTCCGGATCAGAGGCTACTCCTATGGAAATAGACTGGGGAAGCACTTCAGCAAACCCGGGGACTGCACCGGTAGACCCGGGGATTGTTGCGCAAAACCCGGGGACTGTTTAGCTTGGTCCGGCTGGAGTTATGTTGGTGGATGTAATGGAAGTTGATGAGGAGCTTTTCCCCATCTGAGCTATACCTGCATGGGAAAAGCCGATATTTGAATTCCTAAAGTAGGGAACTTTGCCGGATGATGAGATACTCTCAAGGCAAATCCAGAGAAGAGCAAAGGCATAAACTATCGTCAATGCCGAGTTATACAAAAGGAGTGTCACCACTGTGCTGCAGCGGTGCGTAGACCCGGAAGAAGGGCTTGATATACTCCAAGATATTCATCAAGGAGAATGTGGCCATCATGCATCTTCGAGAGCATTAGTGGAAAAAGCTTTCCGGCATGGATTTTATTGGCCAAGTGCCCTGGAACAAGTAGACGATCTATTGATAAAATGTAATGGCTATCAAAGATACGCCACAAAAACCCACATGCCAATGTCAGAACTCAATACCATCCCCATTACCTAGACATTTGTTGTGTGGTGCCTAGATATGGTCGGACCATTTAAGCCGGCAAGGGGAGGTATGACCCACATCTTGGTCATGGTGGACAATTTTACCAAATGGATCGAAGTTAAGTGATGACCCACAAGTATAGGGGGTGTATCTCAGTATTTTCGATAAGTAAGAGTGTCGAACCCAACGAGGAGCAGAAGGTGCTGGCTAGTGGCTTGGAGCAGGAATTCTTTGTAAATACTTAGCAAATGGATTTTTAGGGGTTTTTGATAATGCAAGTAAATAAAGTACGAGTAAATAAAAGACAATAAGAATAAATGCAGCAAGTGGCCCAATCCTTTCTTTAGCAAAGGACAAGCCGGTTGTATTACTTAAGATGACCAAACGTTCTCGAGGACACATGGGAATATCGGCAAGTGCTTTCGCGTCATATAGTTGATTAATCTTCTTTAGCTTGCTAAGTGTTGTGTGGGTGAACATGTGCTAATGTACCGACCTTCCTAGGACTAATACATACTTGTGATTATACCCCTTGCAAGCATCCTAAAGTACAAGAAAGTAATTAAGATAGACATCTAACCACAGCTTTAAACTCTAAGACCCTGACATCCCTTGTGCAAAGGTTTCCTAATGGGGGTTCAGGTTTCCATCACTCCGGCAACCCCTACGATTAGTAGACAAATACACAATGCATTCCCCTAGGCCCATATAGGTGAAGTGTCATGTAGTCGATGTTCACATGACACCACTAGAAGAAGTACACCACAACTTAATTAACAAACCATTGAATCTTTCTCAACACAATTCCACTACTAACAACATGACTTCTCCCATGTCCTCAAGAACTAAACGAACTACTCACAAGACATCATATGGATCACGATCATAGATGAAATAAGGATGTGTAACAATCTGAACATAAACAATAATTCAGTGGTTCACTCAATAGCATCAACTATAAAGAGTAATCAACACCGGGAAAGTTTCCCCTAAGAACTATGCAAGATTCAACCCAATTGCTACAGCGGTATGATGGTGGTGATGATGGTGCTGATGAAGATGATGGTGGTGATGATGATGATGATCCCGATGAAGTCCAGCTTAATGGTGGTGTTGATGGCGACGATCTCCCCTCTCCAGGAAGGAATTCCCCTAGCAAGATTCTGTCTGCCGGAGAGATCTTTCTCTCTCGGTGTTTTCCGCCCCGCAGAGGCGGCGTAATCTTTCTATCGTCGCTCCTCGAGTCTTAGGATTTCGGGAGGATAATATATGCCAGAGGGGAGAGCCAGGAGTGGACCAGGGCGGCCACACCACCTGGTGGCGCGGCCTAGGGTGGCCCGCGCCAGGGGGTGGTGTGGGCCCCCTGTGGCCCATCTCCACTCCCCCTTCTGGCAATCTTCGTCTTCTGGAAAAATAGGATTTTCCATGTATTTTCCCAGATTTTCTGATCTTTGCGAATTTCGCCTCCAAATAGCACCTTTTCCGTCAGAATCCTGACTACAGCGATCCATGCTCCAAAAGTCATCAACCATGCAAAAACAGATGAAATAACATAAGTATCATCTCTTAAAATGAAATATATCAATGAATAATAGTAAATTATGATATAGAATAGTGATGCAAAATGGACGTATCATTAAGCCAATCAGGAAATGTGATGGGGCAACAACAGTTACATTCCTCAAAGACATAATCTTGAGATATGGCTACCCGCAAAGTATCATAATTGATAATGGCACAATTTTGTTCAAGTAGCATTTGCGAGGTTCTGCCAAGAGAAGAAGATCCGGCTAGATGTTTCCTTTGTAGCCCACCTCGCATCAAACGGACAAGTGGAAAGATCCAATGGACTAGTATTGTCCAGGATAAAACCTCGTCTCATTGAGCCACTGCAAAGATCAGCGGGGTGTGGGATAGAAGAACTACCAACGGTACTGTGGAGTTTAAGAACAACTCCGAATCGATCAACAGGTTATACGCCATTTTTTCTGGTATATGGGGCAGAAGGTGTACTACTAGCCGACATAGAGCATGATTCGCCAAGGGTCACCCAATACACAAAAGCCGAAGTGCGTGAAGCCCGGCAAAATCATGTTGATTTGATGGAAGAAGCAAGAGAACTGGCCTTGTCCAGATCCGCCATATATCAGCAAAATCTCTGATGCTACCATAGCTAGAAAGTAAACCCTCAAGTCTTCCACGAAGGTGATCTCGTACTTTGGCTGGTGCAGCGCACTGCTGGCATGCATGAGTTATCCCCTCCGTGGGAAGGACTTTCATTGTGAGCAAAACTTTGCACAATGATTCCTACTATCTTAGCGATGCACAGCCACAGGATAAGAACAAGGCGGACATGTCCAGAGAGGAATCTAAGCATCCATGGAATGTAGCTCTACTTCGTCCATTTTACACCTAGCAAAGAGGTGAATGTATCCGAGTCACTCATATGTCGGTATGTATGTCGGAAATGAGCATATCAATGAAACTCCAGCACCCCTAGCAGAAACTCGGGGACTGCCTTAATAATTATCTCTTTCGTATTTACTTTTTATATGTCGGCTCGCTTACATTACCCGGACCTTAGCCGGATTAGTAATGTGTGCGCACCAAAAACCTAACTCTTCGACTTTGTTGTTATCCAACAAGAATTGGCTTCATGGCAAGCAAGGGAACAAGTTTGGAATCACAAAGCACATGAAAAATGACTAAGGAAAGAAAACTAATCGAGTCGACATTTGTTATTTGGACTAACCTTGTATTTATTTTATCTATATTGCGTCGGATTATTTTGAGCTAATCTCAAAGTTTCAAGTATTGTTAAGTCAATATTTTGAACCTCGGACTCGTAAGTCAAAAACCAAATCAAGGTAGACGCGAGCCGAGTCATAAAATTGGAGGAACAAGAAAAGGAAACTCAAGGACTTCGCCCAAGTTAATCTGGCATTAAAAACTTAGTAGCAAAACATAAATAATTGTAGCAAAATGAACCATTATGCATAGATACAACTGCACCGGCATACCGGGGATCTGATGAATGTTATTAAGTGTTTATGGCTCATGGAACATCAGCTAGAGACGAATCATCGGTTGAGGGAGGAGGTACTTCGGCGTCAGTAGGCGGGGCACTAGTCCCTGCCTCATCTTCGGGGTTACCCTCCTCATCCTCCGGGTCTTCAGTGTCATCGCCAAGTTCGGAGGCTTCCTCTTCATCTTCTTCGCCCTCAGCACCATCCGAGACATAGGCATCATCAACTGCATCGAGGAAGCTTGGACCCTCATTCCAGCTATGGCAGAAGGCATACTGAACAAGCTTATTGGCACAGGCTTTGCGTTGGGAGATGCACTCTGGATCATTGGACCATTTAGATCCGGTGCGCAGACGATCAAGCAACTCCAGGTCTAGTCCTTCATACCATGAAAGGACAAAGTTTAGCATCGTATCAGCTCCAGCTCGCGCAGTAGATTCCTGCCATAAGTTCAGCTGGGTCTCACACTCCATCAGCTTTGCTATAAAAGCAGCGCTTCCTTTGGGAGTGGGCTTAGTGGGCCGAAGAGCGTTGAACATCCGGACTGCTGATGGCATGATATCCGCGCCATAGTTCTTCACCAATTCAATACGGGCAACGAGGCTCACCAACAAGTCCTCCATGGCATAAGGAACTGACGTGGCGGCAGGGTCGGCTAGGGTACCTTGCTGCGTGCGGTACTTGGCTACAGCAGTAGATGCAAGGGGATCACTCTCTAGGAACTTGCATGTAAGCAAAACGGAAAATATTAGTGAGCAAGGGCACATGACCCGAAGAAACAAACGTCGGAAAGAGGAAGAGAACTCACGTGAAATCTGGCAGAGAATCCAACTAAGCTCGTTATGTTCATTGGCATTCCTTGATTGGAGCTGCTCATACTCAGTGGTCACCGACTTAAGTTTGACGTCGGCTTTCTTAAGCAAACCATTGTCCTTGGCGATTTGAGTCTTCAGGCACTCTTTCTCCTCGGAGAACTCCTAGTCAACCTTGTCCAACTCAGATTTATGCAGATCCTTGAGCTTTTGGATTTCGGTGTTCAGCCGAGTAATCTCATTGTCCTTGAGGCGGAGTTGGGCAATTTCATCATCTTTTTTCTTCAATTCGGCCTGATGCTTTCCTGCTTGTTCGAGAAATTGAAGCATCATGTCAGGAATGGGCATGCTACCTTGAAGTGTAACTGCAATAATGGGTTGACCCGGCAGAGCCGAGGTATAAATATCTGCTGAGTCAAGGAAATAGTATACATGGGCTAAAGTAAGAAGGTGGATTACCTTGGATCTCAGCCAAGTTCTTGCACATGATAACATTCTCAGCCTCGGCCTCGGCTGCATAGACCGGATGATAAGTTAGTACGGTAGCAAGTAACTCGAGGGAAAGAAAAGGAAAAGGTCTTAAGCAAAGAAATTTACCATTCTTTTGGTGATCAACCAGTAGCTTGCCATATATGGCGCGAATATCCTTGTATGAGTCTGATACATTGCAAATGTATCTATAATTTTTGATGTTCCATGCTTGGTTTTATCTACTTTCTTATGTTTTGTCCACACTTTGGAGTAGTTTTCATATGATTTCTTGGACTAACCTATTAACAAGTGTCACAGTGCTAGTTGCTTGTTTTCTGCTATTTTTGGTTCCAGGAAAGTCAGAAAATCAATATTCTCGGAATTGGACCGGACAAAAGCCAAAGTTGATATTTTCCTAGAAGACTCACGGAGCCAGAAGGAGAGTCGGAGAGGGGCCACAGGGTGGCCACACCACCCCATGGCTCGGGTCCCCCAGGCCGTGCCAGGGCATGGTGTGGGCCCCCTGGCCGCCCACCGACCTTGCCCTCTAGCCTATAAGAAGCCTCCCGAGGCATAAACCCTAAAGAGTCAAACCTCCACCCATGAATTTGCAGCCACCAAAGCCACGCTTTTGCCTCTCCCATAGATCCCATCTCCATGGGGAAGGGCTCCGAAGAAGCCATGAAGGAAGGGTGCTAAGGGGCGGTGCTCCCCTGTGATACCGGTGGCGGGGAAGGAGTCCTCCGCGCCGCCACCGGCGCCGCCACCTCTTCACCATCCTCACTTCCATCTCCATCGATCTCCATCACCGTTGCTGACTCCCATGATGAGCAGGGAGTAGTTCTCTATTGAGTCTAAGGGTTCTACCGGTAGCTATGTGTTCATCTCTCTCTCTATGCATGATCATATTGTGATCATGAGCTTTGTAATCAAGTAGATCTACCTTGCTACTCAAGTGCTTTAATAGATCTCTACTCTCCCCATGTGTGTGAAAGTGACAGCGTGCACACCATGGTGGAACTTAGGCTAGAGATTGCAAATACTTGTTATGAGTTATATTTGGAGTTGGATGTGTTTATGAAATTGTGGTGTTTGTTGGACTCATATAGTGCTCAAGGTGACAGTGTGGGGTTTTCTAGATGGGAAAGGCTTACTTCGAGGTGTGCTGTTATAGCCCTACCATCGATTAGAGTGTTCAGCCGGAGAGTAGTTAAGAGTAGTATCATGAAGATAATATATTTATGAGAGAGTGTTCACTAGTGAAAGTATGATCCATGGGCCTTGTTTCTAAGCACTGAAACACCGTTCGCTACTAGATCTGTTACATGTTTGCTTGCTTCCATCTTTATTTCAATTTTGCTTTAGTCTTTTCCATGCCATCAAGTTATTTTCTACCACCGTTACCACTTGTATTTCACTATATATTTGCCGAACTAGTGCACCTATACACCTGACAAGTGTATTAGGTGTGTTGGGGACACAGGAGACTTCTTGTATCTTGATTGCAGGGTTGCTTGAGAGGGAATACCTTTCACCACTTCCTCCCTGAGCTCGATAAACCTTGGGTGATCCACTTGAGAGAAAACTTGCTGCTGTTCTACAAACCTCTACACTTGGAGACCCAACAACTGTCGACAAGAATAGAAGTGCGTAGACATCAAGCTATTTTCTGGCGCCGTTGCCGGGAGGAAAGGTAAAAGGTATTCACACCGGAGGATTAAAGAAGAAGAACCTCCCACGGCAAACGCCTATTTTCCGGTGTGAGTGCTCGAAGTTATTTCCTTTAGATTCTGTAATTTTGTCTTTTTGTTTCTTGTTTTCACGAGTTAGGCTTAATGGAAAACAACAAAAAAATTAGAGAGCTTTATAGTATTTATCTTGAGTTAGGACATGAAGTGTTTGAAGAGAAAATTAAAAAATCTATGGAAGTTTATTTGCATGCTAATAGCAATGTTGTTAGTATGAATTCTTTGGACACCATTATTGCTAATGCTATGGAAAAGTCTAAGCTTGGGGAAGCTAGTTTTTATGAAAATGATCTTTTTAGTTCCCCAGCTTTGGAAGATAGCTATTCTATTGCTTATGATGATACCAAACCTCCAATATATGATGATTACAATGATGAGTATGATATTTTCAGTCCACCTACTATTGAGGAGAAAATTAATGATTACAATATGCCTCCTATATTTGATGATTATGGTGATGAAAATAATAATGCTATCTATTTTGTTGAATTTGCTCCCACTACAATCAATAAGAATGACTATGTTTATATGGGGAGTATTAATTCTTTTATGCATGTGGGTCATGATAAGAATGTTCTGTGTGATAGTTATATCATTAATTTTATTCATCATGCTACTGAAAGTTATTATGAGAGAGGGAAGCATGGTTTTATGTGTCTCAATAATATTAAGTTTCCCCTCTTTATGTTGAAAGTTTTGAAGTTGCACTTGTTTTGCTTTCATATGCTTGTTGCTTTGTGATTTCATGACTTGTTTCTTTACAAGATTCCTATGCATAGGAAGTGGGTTAGACTTAAATTTGTTTTGAACTTGCTTCTTGATGCTCTCTTTTACTTCAATTCATATTTCTTATGTGAGCATCTTCTCAAACTATCATGCCTAACTTAAAGATGCTAAATAAAAGTACTTATTGGGAGATAACCCAAAAGTTTTAGATGAGACTTGAAAGTTATTACTTCTGTAATAACCGCTCCTTATCCTTTTTATTTGCTTTTTGTGCCAAGAGTAACCTCTAATGAGAGAGAAGTAATGATTGGGAAAGTTGCTGTCCCGAAACAGATTTCTGTGCTTCACCATAAAAATTCGTAATAAAATCTCTGTACGTCTTTTTGAGGCGTGAATTTTTGTGCTTCTGAACCAGGTTGTTATATAAGTTTCGTTAGTTCAACACTTTTCGATTTGAGCAACAGAAGGCTTTCGAAAAAATTCGTCTTTACCTGCTGGTCTTTTTTGACAGATTTCTGCCATTTTCTGCATTTGCTTCTTATTGGTACCTTCTTGAGTTCTTTTGGGGAATTGAGCTTTTTGAGGGAAGTGCTACAGTAGCTAGTGTTTTAATGGAAGTTTTCTTGGTGTTATAACTGAATCTTAAAGACTTATTATCTTGAGTGCACTAATGTTGCTAATAAAGATTGTGTGAAGTTTTATATGAAGGAAAAATTTCAGGTGTATGGAAGGAATGAGTAATGAGATAAAGGATGGACTAAAGCTCAAGCTTGGGGATGCCACGCGTGTCACCCCAAGAAATATCCAAGAAGTACAAGCGTCAAAGCTTGGGGATGCCCAAGGCATCCCCTTCTTCATCGATAAAAATCCCAGGTTTCTTCCAAACGCTTCATTTTTATTGTTTCATGCACAGTTGTGTTGTTCTTGGAGCGTCTTCTTTTTAGTTTTCGTTTTCGTTTTGGTTTTTTGTTTGCTTTTGTTTGCTTAGTTTGCTGAATAAATTGGTTGGACCCCCTCTTTCATACATTGGTTTGCAAATAGTTTGGTTTGGTTTGGAAAAGAGTAGGAAAGTGAATGCTTATGTGGTAAAAAGAGCTCGTTTTTGACTGTGGCTATGCTTTGTCATGCCATGCTTGATATTTTTTTGGCTTTATGCTTAGTATTATTTGCTGTAGCATGACTTGTTATAAACAATTGAGATTGCTTAATGTGCCTTGGATGAATCATGCGTTGTTTTAGCATATTAAAGCATAATATAGTGGTATTCTCCTTTGATGCTTTATTTGGGTTGACTTGGCGCATGCTCATACCATGTTATGACTATCTCAAATCACCGTAGCCTATATGATCCTTTAGTTTTGAACTTGTAGTATCACTTTATGCTTTGATCAATGATGTTTTGTCGCTCTGCATGATTATGGCCATTATTGCTCTCTTAGTTTGTCGCTCCCAGTCTTTTGCTAGCCTCCGCAACAAAGTATGAGTTCCACTCATCCATCCAACTCCTTAAACCAACTTATTCCAAAGAGTCCACCATACCTACCTACTACCTTATGCTATTCCAAGTATATTCATGTTTTTGCTTACCTTCCAAATTATACTTGTTATGAGAAAACTAGTGATTAAAGCTCTCACAAACTTGATGGCACGCTTTACTTTTCTTGCCCTGAATAAACTTGAACCATTGTGTCGTCTATGTTGTATATGCTTGCACTTATTTGTTGGGAATTAGCAGAACCATGCTGTCATGGGGAACGCTTTCAACATTGCACTTGGTACTTGTACCTAGTTGATCTCATGCTCTTTTGTATATGGATGTCGTCGGTGTGAAATGAAAGGGGAGCTTGTAAGTCCATGAAGTTATGTATATGTGTTAGAGAAACGCCTGGGCCGCTGATCTAATCCATGCCGACATGGTGGAAACCTGCAGCGTAACCATAATGAGCTGTCTATGAAGCATTCTTCTTATAAAAAAGAGTCCTATATTGAGAAAAGGAGAAAAACAAAAAAAGAGATTATGAAAAGAGGAAAGAGAGAAAAAAGCACCATATTCCCATGGTAAATAAGAAGAATGCTGAGATGCTCGTTGTTTGCTTGCCTTGTCATTTTGATATGGGGATTCTTCCGTATCATCGGGCAAGGGGTACCCCGTTGGCGGTTCTCTATGATACACATGTACTTACGATGACAAGAACTTACCGGTGACTAAACTTGAGTAGCATGAGGAGCGGCCCTCATATTCAAGGGACATGAGATTTCTAACTTATACTTCATCAAGCATGTACACCATAGTTTATTCACTTTAACCTTAATCACTTCAAGATGCTTATGATAGGGGCAATGAGAGCTGAAAGCTATAAGTACCGTAATTTTTGGAAGCTCTTTATGAGACTTGAATCCCTACTTCCTTCTATGAAGGCCTTTCTTCCACCGTTATATTGAGTCTCCACCTTCTACCTTTATGCACCTACTTTGAGAGCATAGTGGCCATTGTTAGTTCTATGTGCATTGTCCCAAGACTAGTTGATTGATGCATAACTTGATATTGCTTGTTTTAAACTATTGTATCTAGTCACTCTTATGAACTTTGAAGGTGTCCTATGCATTTATATTTTCTACTCTATTGAGGGACAAGCTGAATACTTTTATGCTATGCTTTCTTTATGTGAAACAAACAAACGTCTTGCAAAGCATTGTTATTCATGAATCTTTTGTTTGTGCCTTTTCATGTTGCATCATAGTTTCTTTGTTTATTGCTAGAACTTTGTCTTTCATGTTATGATTGAAGTACTATGATCCCAGCTTTGAATGTTTTGCAAATACTTTGATCAAGTCTTTGATGGTGCATGTCACCTCAAAAATTATTCTTTCTTTTTATCACTTACCTACTCGAGGACGAGCAGGAGTTAAGCTTGGGGATGTTGATACAATGCAAATGTATCTATAATTTTTGATGTTCCATGCTTGGTTTTATCTACTTTCTTATGTTTTGTCCACACTTTGGAGTAGTTTTCATATGATTTCTTGGACTAACCTATTAACAAGTGCCACAGTGCCAGTTGCCTGTTTTCTGCTGTTTTGGTTCCAGGAAAGTCAGAAAATCAATATTCTCGGAATTGGACCGGACAAAAGCCAAAGTTGATATTTTCCCAGAAGACTCACGGAGCCAGAATGAGAGTCAGAGAGGGGCCACAGGGTGGCCACACCACCCCATGGCGCGGGTCCCCCCAGGTCGCGCTAGGGCATGGTGTGGGCCCCCTGGCCGCCCACCAACCTTGCCCTCTGGCCTATAAGAAGCCTCCCGAGGCATAAACCCTAAAGAGTCAAACCTCCACCCACGAATTTGCAGCCACCAAAGCCACGCTTTTGCCTCTCCCATAGGTCCCATCTCCATGGGGAAGGGCTCCGAAGAAGCCATGAAGGAAGGGTGCTAAGGGGCGGTGCTCCCCTGTGATACCGGTGGCGGGGAAGGAGTCCTCCGCGCCGCCACCGGCGCCACCGCCTCTTCACCATCCTCACAGCCATCTCCATCGATCTCCATCACCTTTGCTGACTCCCATGATGAGGAGGGAGTAGTTCTCTATTGAGTCTAAGGGTTCTACCGGTAGCTATGTGTTCATCTCTCTCTATGCATCATCATATTGTGATCGTGAGCTTTGTAATCAAGTAGATCTACCTTGCTACTCAAGTGCTTTAATAGATCTCTGCTCTCCCCATGTGTGTGAAAGTGACAGCGTGCACACTATGGTGGCACTTAGGCTAGAGATTGCAAATACTTGTTATGAGTTATATTTGGAGTTGGATGTCTTTATGAAATTGTGGTGTTTGTTGGACTCATCTAGTGCTCAAGGTGACATGTGGGGTTTTCTAGATGGGAAAGGCTTACTTTGAGTTGTGTTGTTATAGCCCTACCATCGATTAGCGTGTTCAACCAGAGAGTAGTTAAGAGTAGTATCATGAAGATAATATATTTATGAGAGAGTGTTCACTAGTGAAAGTATGATCCCTGGGCCTTGTTTCTAAGTACTGAAACACCGTTCGCTACTAGATCTGTTACATGTTTGCTTGCTTCCATCTTTATTTCAGTTTTGCTTTAGTCTTTTCTACGCCATCAAGTTATTTTCTATCATCGTTACCACTTGTATTTCACTATCTCTTCGCCGAACTAGTGCACCTATACACCTGACAAGTGTATTAGGTGTGTTGGGGACACAAGAGACTTCTTGTATCTTGATTGCAGGGTTGCTTGAGAGGGAATACCTTTGACCACTTCCTCCCTGAGTTCGATAAACCTTGGGTGATCCACTTAAGGGAAAACTTGCTGCTGTTCTACAAACCTCTAAACTTGGAGGCCCAACAACTGTCTACAGGAATAGAAGTGCGTAGACATCAGAGTCCAACAGACGCTAGGACTCAACAGTTCGGCGATTGGTGCTGATCTGAAACAAGCCAATGATTAGTTTAGAAATAGGAAGAAAGATATTTGAAGTCTACAAGATCCGGGCCAAGTGGAACTTAACCTGGCTCTAGGTGTGTAGATATTCGAAGTCTACAAGATCCGGGCCAAGTGGAACTTAACCCGGCTCTAGGTGTGTGGATATTCGAAGTCTACAAGATCCGGGCCAAGTGGAGCTTAACCCAGCTCTAGGTGTGTGGATATTCGAAGTATACAAGATCTAGGCCAAGTGGAACTTAACCTGGCTCTACGTGTGTGGATATTTGAAGTCTATAAGATCCGGGCCAAGTGGAACTTAACCCGGCTCTAGGTGTGTGGGAATCCGAAGTATACAAGATCCAGGCCAAGGGGAACTTAACCCGGCTCAAGGTGGATGGAAATTTGAAAAATACTAAGGACTTGCGCTAATTCTCTAAGAGCATCCGACCGAGTAATGAATTACTCCCCCGGAGGCTCGGGGACTAGTGGGTATATCTCTAAGTGTTTGCATACATAAAAGACATAGCGGAAAAGGGTTTACCTCCATCATCCGGCAATTGAAGGAAATGGACTGGCAGTGTTCATCTAGGCGCCGAACTCAGCCAGACCAAATTTCTTCGGAAGATCGTCCTGGGGGTTGATAAACTCGACACCATTCCAGTTATTCACATATTCAATGAGTGTTGGGGTATAACTCTCCCCGCTAAGTGACTGGGTCATCACCAAGCCCTTAGCATGGGCTTCCCGCCTTGCGGACTGAGCAGCAGCTAGACTAATATGCAAGGTCAATTGATTGCTGCTCTCTAATCCGGCAGCAGAAGGGCCGGAGGAATGATCTTTGGCTGCCTTGGTAACCTTCTTGCTTTTGCCGGCAGATTTTTGCCGCTACAGAAGAGCCGAGGCTCCCGCTCCAGAGTGAGCTTGAGAGGCGACTGGAATATGTCTTTAATAGACACAGTTGATCTAGAGGCGGCATCCTAAGGTTTTCTCTTGGTGGCTAGCTTTGCCATGGTTGTTGCTATTGCTAATGCTAGTCCTGGTGGTGTTGATGCTGGTGACACTGGTGCTGATGCTAGTGCTGGTACTGGTGCTGCTGGTACTGTTGGTACTGGTGCTGCTGGTGTTGGTGCTGATGCTACGGGGAAAACTGGAACGGAAGAAGAAGATGTCTGCGGCGGTGCCGATGAAGCTGGCACCTCAAAGGCTGAGTGTTGCGGCGGAGCCGAAGAGCTGGGCAGATCTGGCATCGCCATATCCTCGGCAGCTCCACTGCCCCCCTGCATCGACGTTGCCCTCCTCATGGCGAGGTTGTTGGAGATATGCCCAAGAGGCAATAATAAAAGTGGTTATTATTATATCTTTATGTTTATGATAAATGTTTACATCCCATGCTATAATTGTATTAACCGGAAACATTAATACTTGTGTGTTTTGTAAACATAAAAGAGTCCCTAGTAAGCCTCTTGTTAAACTAGCTTGTTGATTAATGGATGATCATGGTTTCCTGATCATGGACATTGGATGTCGTTAATAACAAGATCATATCCTTAGGAGAATGATGTGATGGACAAACACCCGTAGTAAGCATAGCATAAGATCAAGTCATTAAGTTCGTTTGCTATAAGCTTTAAAATGCATAGTAACCTAATCCTTCGACCATGAGGTTATGTTAATCACCATCACCGGATGGATACTTTGATGACATCAAACACCGCTTCGTAACTGGGTGGTCATAAAGGTGTCATTGGGTGTTCTGAAAGTATGTGTTGAAGCGCATGAACCAAGATTGGGATTTGTCCATCCATATGACGGATAGATATGCTCTGGGCCCTCTCGGTGGAATGTCATCTAGTTAGCTTGCAAGCATGTGACTAGGTCACAAGGGATGACATATCACGGAACGAGTAAAGAGTACTTATCAGTGACGAGGTAGAACTAGGTATAGAGATACCGGCGATCAAACCTCGGATAAGTATAGTATCGCGTGACAAAGGGAATTGGTTTCGTATGTTAATGGTTCTATTGATCACGAAGTCATCGTTCAGTATGTGGGAGCCATTATGGATCTCCAGGTCCCGCTGATGGTTATTGATAGGAGATGTGTCTCTATCATGTCTACATATTCACGAACCGTAGGGTGACACACTTAAGGTTCAAAGTTGTTTTAAGTAGATATGGAATGTGCGTTGGAGACCGAATGTTGTTCGGAGTCTCGGAATGGATCCGGGACATCACGAGGAGATCCGGAATTGTCCGGAGAATAAGATTCATATATTGGGGATCATTTTCTAAGTTAGGAAATGTTCCGGAGTATTTGTATGAGGGTTCTAGAAGGTTTCAGAATGTTCTGGAAGGTTCTAGAGGATTTCTTGGAGTTTGATTGAAAACCAAGAAAGGATCAAAGGAAACCTAGTGGGGCAAGACACGGATTCGTGGGGGAGGAGGACTCCTCCCCCCTTCCCACCGCCGGCCATAGGAGGGGAGTCCTACTAGGACTCCCCCTCCCCAGGCGCGCCTTCCCCCTTAAATAGAAGGGCAGGGGCGCCCCCTCTAAGCCCTCCTCTCACAACTCCCAATCTCTGCCGCCTCTCTCCTCCACCTTTCTTCTGCACAGGCATAGGCGAAGCCCTGCAGAATTCTCTACTCCACCACCACCACCACGCCGTCGTGCTGCTGGGATTCCGTGGAGAAGATCTACTACCTCCGCTGCTCGCTAGAACGGGGAGAGGAAGGTATGCTTCGACTCCGCACGTGTGACCGACTGCGGAAGCGCTGCAGAAACGCGGCGCCGGAAGGATCGTCCACTTGACCGACTGTGGAAGCGCTGCTGGAACGCGACGCCGGAAGGATCGTCCACACGATCTTGAGATCGGCAAGTGATCGACTACATAACCCACGAGATCTAATCTCGTTAACGCTTTCGGATCTACGAGGGTTAGTTCCTATCTATCTCGTTGCACATGTCTAATAGATTAGATCTTGGCTTTTATCTAGATTAGATCTGGGTTTTGTTCATTCTTGCGGTAGAATTTTTTTGTTTTCCATGCTACGAACCCATCAGTGGTATCAGAGCCGTATCTATGCGTAGATCTGTTGCACGAGTAGAACACAATGTTTTTGTGGGCGTTGATGCTTTTGTTGTCGGTGTCTTAGCATGTACTTTGCATCTTGCGGCATGATGGGATGAAGCGGCTCGGGCTAACATTACATGTCATCGCACATGAGACTTGCTCCACGCTTGATGTGCAACTTGCTTTGCACAAGTGGCTTTGCGGGTGTCTGTCTCTCCCACCATAGTTAAGATTCAATTTACAATGAGCATCTTGACAACACTTGTATCAATGTTGTGGTCCTTGTTCGTAGGTAAGATCGGTCTTATGCGAAAGCCCCAAACCACGTAAAACATGCAAAGAAAATTAGAGGCGTCTAACTTGTTTTTGCAGGGGTTTTGTGATGTGATATGGCCATCATGTGATTATGATTATATTTGATGTATGCAATGATCCTTGTTGTAATATGGCAACCGGCAGGAGCCTAATGGTTGTATTTTAATTCTGTTAAGACCTGCGTGTCTATTCATCTTGTAATAGCTTTATTCCAAGTAGTTGTAATAGTTACTAGTGATGATGGACAACCATGAAGCGGCGCCACTGACCTTGACACAATGTTGGTGATGATGGAGATCATGTTCGTGCTTTGGAGATGGAGATCAAAGGCGCAAGAAGAAAGGGCCATATCATATCACACTTATTATGAATTGCCTGTGATGTTAATCCTTTATGCATCTTGTATTGCTTAGATCGCGACGGTAGCATTATAAGATGATCCCTCTCACTAAATATCAAGTAATAAAGTGTTCATCCTTAGTTGGCACCGTTGCTAAGACTCGTCGTTTCGAAGCATCTCGTGATGATCGGGTGTGATAGACTCTACGTGTGCATACAACGGGTGCAAGCTAGATTTGCACATGCGGAAACTAAGGTTAACCTTGACGAGCCTAGCATGTACAGACATGGTGTCGGAACACGGAATACCGAAAGGTAAAGTATGAGTCATATGGATGATATGATGAACATGTTGATTGTTCGCCTTTAAAGCTACATCATCTCACATGATGATCGGACTTGGTGTAGTGGATTTGGTTCGTGTAATCACTAAAACAACTCGAGGGATGTTGTTTTTGAGTGGGAGTTCATTTGTAATTTGGATTAGTAGAACTCAATTTATCATAAACACAATCAAGGTGAATTTGCATAGTTTGTTGTAGTCATTGGCATCCGTTCACCACCTTACGCCTAGTCATAGTTGAGATAGTAGAACTATAGAAATTCTGGATATACTTTACGAACTGGTATCGTATTGTTTTGAATGTCAATTTAAAGTTTATAAGTCCTATTGCAAACTTTCAGCAAACTCTATTTGCTCCATGAAGTTTAACAAGTAGTATTAAATCAAGAGTAACAATTCCAGTGTTAGTATCTAATGTATCATGTTTGCCTCCATGATTCTTGATACTCAAAAGATTGTTTTTAATATCAAGTTTATCTAAGAGCTGAAAGCAATGTTTCAGAAACCATCATATGTGAAAGGTATTGCGATATCTAAAACAATGTGTTGGTTACAACATGATAGAGTATATGTCCTCATATTTGATGAGAATTTGTGAAGGTTGGAGACGCTAGTCGTCCTAATCCTCCAAAAGGTTTTGAAAAAGAAACATTATACTCGCAATTCACCTTTATAAGCTATAGCAGCTTGATCATGAAAGTTGTCATGATAAGGATGAATAGAAGATGTAAGTAAAATGTTTACTACACTAAAAGATTACTAAAGAATAGATTTTTGAAAGAACACCAAACATTTGATGATGGTGATCCACCTCAAAGTGCAAGTCCAAAGGTATTAGTAGTTGACTATATACGCTTTGTACCATGTGTCATGTTGATGACACCACTGTTGATGTTGATAAATTCTTTTAAAAGAAAAGGAATTGCTGAAAGAAAATCTATAAAAATATTTGGCAGAAATTATAAGGTTGGAGATGTCCAACGTGGACATATAGAAGATATACATGTTATGGTTGTATTCCTTGCTTGTTAAACAATGTGTTTCTGAGGTATTGGATACTGAATTGGTTGGTATGAAGTGTCATACAGGACAACACAATTCATGAACTGCAATGGCCTAAGTAACTAGCAAGAGAATATGTGATGATGTTCATCGAAAACAAACAAAGGGTTGTTGTGTTGCTCGTTAACATCAAAGCTTGCCTTCAAGATTTGTTTCAATAATTGTTATTTTGATCAGGTATTATGACGACAAAAGGTTGTTCAAATAATTGCCGTATTCCATAAAGGATGGATGAACTTTTACAAGTCTTGTGGGAGAAATCACATCCATAAACACTATTGCTAAAATGTCGCAAGACAAATGATTAAAAGATCACTTATGAAGTGACATCGCTGTTTAAATTATGTTTGAAAGAAAACTTGAAGAAACTCCATGTTGATGGAATTGTGGAGTTTTTTGATTTTGATCAATTGACGCATGTGAGACTTTTATCGAGATAATTGAAACTCCGTTCGTAGGCCAAAAGAGGAACGGACGACTAACTGATTGGAATTTATACATATTGATGTATATAGTTCATTATGTGTAGTCGTGGGCGATGGATTTCAACTTCATATGCTTTCTCCGAAGATTTGAGTGAGTATATGTATGTACTTACTCAATAAGGAAGAAGTATGAAACATTTGAAAAATGTTCAAAGACTTTCAAGATGAAGTGGAAAATCATTGTAAAAAGAAAATAAAAGAGTTTATGATTGGATCATAAAGAAAGATGTTTGAGTTACAAGTTTAGCGAAACACCTAAGATTTGAGGAATCGTTCCATGGATTTGCATTTCCCAAAACACCATAGGAGTATGGAGTGTTCAAGATATGTAATGAAACCTTGTTTGACATGGTAAGATTAAGGGTGTCATTTATAAAACTGCCATTATGTTTTAAAGATTGAAGCTTTAGAGACTACCGCTTTTACACTGAAAAGAGCACCATCATGATCCGTTGAAATGACACCATATGAGTTATGGTTTGGGATAAAACCCGAATTGTCTTTTCTTAAATTTTGGTATGTTATGCATAAGGAAAATGTTTACAACCAAACTCGGATAAGCACGTCTTTGTAGGTTATCCCAAAGAATTGTTGGGAATTTCTCCATAACGCCGAGGACAAAAGAGTTTGTCGCTTGGAACGTCAAGTTTCTTGAGAAGGAATTTTTCGTGAAAAGTTAAGTGGGAGGACAATAGAACTTTGATAAGGTTGTTGAACCTTAGCTATATGTGCTAAGTAGCGCAGCGCCGGAAAGTGTCCCGGTGACGGCCACAATGCTCATGGCTCTCGTGATTACAAAAGGTGTGATCTCGGAGATTAGAGTTCCTATAGAACCGTGTGGGTCGGTAAGAATCAAATAGTAAGATTTGATAAGCAAGTCGTTATTGTTTTGACAATGATGAACCGACTACATGCAAAGAAGCGATGATGGGCCCTGACTCCATAAAATGACTAGAAGTCATGGAATCCGTGATAGCATCCATACACGAGAAATCAAGTTTCTGAACTTTGAAGACCCTCCAGAAAGGCGTGAAGCCTATCGGTCGTGTTTGGATCTATAAAGAAATAGACATGGATGTTTCAAATCTATGAAATAGTCGACATGTCGGAAAGAGTTTACGACAATGTTTAAGGAATTGACTATGATAAGATTTGATCTTTCATAGCGATATTTAGTCTGGACGGATTAATGTAGCAACCACTACATATATTTTGGTATATGGTAGTTGAACAAACAAAACAAGTTCTTCTAATAGAATGGTTACGTAGGACGTGTACATGACACGATCCAAAGGGTTTTGTTCATTCAAAGGATGCTAAAAGAGTATGCAAAACTTCAATGGTTGAAGTAAGCATAGCGGAGTTGGAATCTTCACCATGATGAAACTATTAAAAGAGTTTAAATTCATCGGAGATGATGAAGATGCTTGCATTTGCAAGAAATTAAGTGGGAGCGCTGATACATATTTCTAATACATTATGTAGAGGACATATTGTTGATTAGGAAATGATGTATCTTGTATTGACACAGGTTAAGAATTTCATTTTGATGAAAGACTTAGGCATAACCCAAGAATTAGGCATCAATGTCTATATGAATAGATTGAGGCGCTAATATGGTTTTGCCAAATGTACATAGATAAGATGTTGAGTGAGTTCAATATGGAAACAACAAGAAAGGTTCTTGACGCACGGAAACGACTAAATCAAAATTCAAGTGTGTTGACACGAGATTCAAGTGTTTTGACACTTGGTGAAATCACAAGAATATTTTGATCAATCATTCTTTGAGATGTACACATCCAGATATGTCCTATGCTCTAAATGTTATGAGCATATACCAGAATGATTCATAAGATGATCATTGGACAATAGTAAAGATATTCTTATGAGCTTTGGAAGAACTAAGAATATACCATGTATAAGTGACAAATAGTTAAAGGTAGTTCATTGTAAAGTGTTACATTGATACTAGTTTTGTCACAAGATACAAATTAAATTTTATCTCAATTTAGACTATGGGTGGCACAATGTAATGAAATGAAGTTCCATAACGGATTTGGTTGAGTACCAAAGTTAAAACATTGTGACAGATACTACAACAAAAGGCTAAGTATATAAACTGCTGTATTAGCAGCAAAGGAGGGCATTTGTGTTAAGTAGTTTATCAAACTAGGTGTGGTTCAAAGTGGGCTAAAACTATGAAGATGTATTGTGTGACAATAATATCAACATATTTTGAGCCGAAGGAACTAAAGGTCTCACCAAGGGACCAAATTTATACAATGCCATCTCATTGGAGAATGAGTAATGCGTAGAGACGCAAGAACATGCAAATACACACGGACCTAGAAGTGTCAGATCCAAAGATTATGTTTACCACTGGCAATAGTGTCTATACAACACCAGAAAGCCATAGGTGTTGAATGCACAAGTTTTTAACTAGATTATTGACTCTAGTGCAAGTGGGAGACTGTTGGAGATATGCACAAGAGGCAATAATAAAAGTGGTTATTATTATATCTTTATGTTTATGATAAATGTTTACATCCCATGCTATAATTGTATTAACCGGAAACATTAATACTTGTGTGTTTTGTAAACATAAAAGAGTCCCTAGTAAGCCTCTTGTTAAACTAGCTTGTGGATTAATGGATGATCATGGTTTCCTGATCATGGACATTGGATGTCGTTAATAACAAGATCATATCATTAGGAGAATGATGTGATGGACAAACACCCGTAGTAAGCATAGCATAAGATCAAGTCATTAAGTTCGTTTGCTATAAGCTTTAAAATGCATAGTAACCTAATCCTTCGACCATGAGGTTATGTTAATCACCATCACCGGATGGATACTTTGATGACATCAAACACCGCTTTGTAACTGGGTGGTCATAAAGGTGTCATTGGGTGTTCTGAAAGTATGTGTTGAAGCGCATGAACCAAGATTGGGATTTTTCCATCCATATGACGGATAGATATGCTCTGGGCCCTCTCGGTGGAATGTCATCTAGTTATCTTGCAAGCATGGGACTAGGTCACAAGGGATGACATATCACGGAACGAGTAAAGAGTACTTATCAGTGACGAGGTAGAACTAGGTATAGAGATACCGGCGATCAAACCTCGGATAAGTATAGTATCGCGTGACAAAGGGAATTGGTTTCGTATGTTAATGGTTCTATTGATCACGAAGTCATCATTGAGTATGTGGGAGCCATTATGGATCTCCAGGTCCCGCTGATGGTTATTGATAGGAGATGTGTCTCTATCATGTCTACATATTCACGAACCGTAGGGTGACACACTTAAGGTTCGAAGTTGTTTTAAGTAGATATGGAATGTGCGTTGGAGACCGAATGTTGTTCGGAGTCTCGGAATGGATCCGGGACATCACGAGGAGATCCGGAATTGTCCGGAGAATTAGATTCATATATTGGGGATCATTTTCTAAGTTAGGAAATGTTCCGGAGTATTTGTATGAGGGTTCTAGAAGGTTTCGGAATGTTCTGGAAGGTTCTAGAGGATTTCTTGGAGTTTGATTGAAAACCAAGAAAGGGTCAAAGGAAACCTAGTGGGGCAAGACACGGATTCGTGGGGGAGGAGGACTCCTACCCCCTTCCCACCGCCGGCCATAGGAGGGGAGTCCTACTAGGACTCCCCCTCCCCAGGTGCGCCTTCCCCCCTTAAATAGAAGGGCAGGGGCGCCCCCTCCAAGCCCTCCTCTCACAACTCCCAATCTCTTCCGCCTCTCTCCTCCACCCTTCTTCTGCACAGGCATAGGCGAAGCCCTGCAGAATTCTCTACTCCACCACCACCACCACGCCGTCGTGCTACTGGGATTCCGTGGAGAAGATCTACTACCTCCGCTGCTCGCTGGAACGGGGAGAGGAAGGTCTGCTTCGACTCCGCACGTGTGACCGACTACGGAAGCGCTGCCGAAACACGGCGCCGGAAGGATCGTCCACTTGACCGACTGCGGAAGCGCTGCTGGAACGCGACGCCGGAAGGATCGTCCACACGATCTTGAGATCGGCAAGTGATCGACTACATCAACCATGAGATATAATCTCGTTAACGCTTTCGGATCTACGAGGGTTAGTTCCTATCTATCTCGTTGCACATGTCTAATAGATTAGATCTTGGCTTTTATCTAGATTAGATCTGGGTTTTGTTCGTTCTTGCGGTAGAAATTTTTTGTTTTCCATGCTACGAACCCATCAGAGGTGGGCTTAGATCCGGCGCATCCGTGGAACCCTCTTGGATAGGGCTCAGCAGATGAACATCGTCGTCACGGGGGTAGATGGGCCGCTCCAGATTGGAGAGGAAATGCTGGGGCCACTCTAGGAGATCACCCTGGGAGCACTACAGAATAATAGAACAACAAGTCAAAAAGAAATAGAACAAGTGATATGCAGAAATGGTGAAGCAAGACCTAGAAACAAGCAGGGAAATAAAAGTAACTTACTCATCCGAGGTTGGGGGCTCCCGAGGCTTGGGCATTCTCTGGACGGTGCTCTTGGCCACAGGCTTGGCCAGACCCTTGACCCTAGATTTTTTCTGCCTCTTCCTGGGCAGGGGTGCCTCCGAAGCTGCGGCCGAGGTAGTCAGATGCTTCTGGGAAGGGGCAGGAGCCGGATCATCCATGGCGCGAGAAGGAACCTCGTGGACCTGACCGGCCGGGTTAGCTGAAGATTCGTAGATAACTAGAAACACGTAAGAGATGGGCACCAGATCAAGTACCTCCATCACCTCAACATCGGAGTCATCATCATCCGACCAATCCCTTAAGAAGAGGCCTTACCAGAGGTTTGCTTGGTGCTGTACAGAGTAGGCAAAAACCTCTCCAGGTCAGGCTCGTCCGTGTCTAGCTCTACGTGGTCTGCCAAAGGGCCGACTCCTTGCCGTCCTTAATTGTCTGCTGGAGAAACAACTGAGAGCAAAAGTACTAAATGGTCAAGTTAGGATGCAATTCGATATACCGCAAGACCCGAAAAGAATACCAGGAGAAGAACATACCTTAGGTGGAAAGTTGGCCCAGGTGAAGGGTGAAAGTCCCCACTTCCATACCTCGGAGAACTCCTTCTCTATCTTGAAAATGGCCTTAACCCAGCGGAACACCTCAGAGTTGCTAAGATCGAAACAGGAGGTCTGGTTGGGATCAAGGGGGCGCTCAAATGGCAGATCTTGTGGCAGCGCTTCTGTAGGGGGGAGACCCGGCTGCGGACAAAAGTGATCATGACGTCCTCGCTGCGCAGCTTTTGCCTGATACGTTTCTAACGTATCTATAATTTTTGATGTTCCATGCTTGTTTAGTATCTACTTTCTTATGTTTTGTCCACACTTTAGAGTACTTTTACACATTTTCTTGAACTAACCTATTAACAAGATGTCACAGTGCCAGTTGCCTGTTTTCTGCTATTTTTGGTTCCAAGAAAGTCAGAAAATGAATATTCTCGGAATTGGACCGGACAAAAGCCAAAGTCGATATTTTACCAGAAGACTCACAGAGCCAGAAGACAAGACAGGGAGGGGCTAGGGGTTGGCCACACCATAGGGTGGCGCGGGTCCCCCTGGCCGTGCCACCAGGTGGTGTGGGCCCCTAGGCCACCCTTTGACATCGCCCCTTTGCCTATAAGAAGCCTCCTGATGAGAAAACCCTAGATAATCGAGCCTCTAGCCATGAAAAGTTCCACAGCGCCGCCGCCACCGAAGGGGAGATTCGGGGGACATAAAGTCTCTGTTCCGGCACCATACCAGGACGGGGAAGTGCCCCCGGAGCCATCTCCATCGATCTCCACCACCATCTCCATCGCCGTTGCTGATTTCCATGATGATGAGGGAGTAGTTCTTCCTCGAGGCTAAGGCTTCTAACGGTAGCTATGTGTTCATCTCTCTCTCTATGCATGATCATATTGTGATCATGAGCTTTGTAATCAAGTAGATCTACCTTGCTACTCAAGTGCTTTAATAGATCTCTGCTCTCCCCATGTGTCTGAAAGTGACAGCATGCACACCATGGTGGCACTTAGGCTAGCAATTACAAATACTTGTTATGAGTTATATTTGGAGTTGGATGTCTCTATGAAATTGTGGTGTTTATTGGAACCACCTAGTGCTCAAGGTGACAGTGTGGGGTTATCTAGATGGGAAAAGCGAACTTTGAGGAGTGCTGTTATAGCCCTACCATGGATTAGAGTGTCCAACATGAAAGTAGTATTATAAAGAGAAGATATTTATATGAGAGTGTTTACTAGTGAAAGTATGATCCCTAGGCCTTGTTTCTAAGCATTGAAACACCGTTTGCAACTAGATCTGTTACATGTTTGCTTGCTTCCATCTTTATTTCAGTTTGCCTTTAGTCTCTTCCACGCCATCAAGCTATTTTCTGGCACCATCGTCTTATATCCATACCACTTGTATTTTACTATCTCTTCGCCGAACTAGTGCACCTATACACCTAACAAGTGTATTGGGTGTGTTGGGGACACAAGAGACTTCTTGTATCTTGATTGCAGGGTTGCTTGAGAGGGATACCTTTGACCACTTCCTCCCTGAGTTCGATAAACCTTGGGTGATCCACTTAAGGGAAACTTGCTGTTGTTCTACAAACCTCTGCACTCGGAGGCCCAACAACTGTCTACAAGAATAGAAGTGTGTAGACATCAAGCTATTTTCTGGCGCCGTTGCCGGGGACTGAAGAAGAAGCTCCCACGTCAACCATGCGCCAGCAAGTATTTTCTGGCGCCGTTGCTTGGGAGGTAAGGTAAAAGGTACTCACATCCTCTGGTGTGAGTGCTCGAAGTTATTTCCTTTAGATTCTGCAATTTTGTCTTTTTGTTTCTTGTTTTCACTAGTTAGGTTTAATGGAAAACAACAACAAAACTGAGAGAGCTTTTTAGTATTTTTCCTATGTTAGAACTTGAATTGTCTGAAAAGAAAATTAAAAAACCCATGGAACTTTCTTTGCATGCTAATAGCAATGTTATTAGTATGAATCTTTTGAACACCTTTGTTACTAATGCTATGGAAACTTCTAAGCATGTGGAAGTTAGTTTTTATGAAAATGATCATTTTAGTTCCCCAGCTTTAAAGAAGAAAATTTGCTCTGTTGATACTTTATCTCCCACATGTGGTAATTCTAATGATACTTGTGATATTTTAGATCCACATACTAAAAGAATCCCTTTTAAAATACCTATAAAAATTGTTGAACATGTTATGAACAACTGTTGTTTGGGAGATGGAACTGTCCATCCTAGTGATCATTTACTCTTTATACACGAATTATGCGAGTTGTTCAAGTGTGCAGGTATTTCAATGAACCAAGTTAAGAGGAAGCTATTCCCTTTTTCACTTAAGGGCAAAGCAAGGGAGTGGTATGAGCTACTAGATGATCCTCATCATTTGGAGTGGAAGGAACTTGAATCTCTCTTTTACTCTAAATTTTATCCTCCTCATGAAATTCATAAAGATAGGAAATACAGTTATAATTTTCATCCACGTGATGGAGAAAGTATTGCCCAAGCATGGGGGAGACTGAAGTCACTAATGCTCAAATGTCCCATTCATGAGCTCCCCAGTAATATTGTTATTAATAATTTCTATGCAAGGCTTTCAGGACATTACAAGGACTATCTAGATACTTGTTTAGAGGGATCCTTCATAAGTAAGGAGGTCAAAGCTAAGTGGGATATTCTTGAAACAATTCAAAGCAATACCGAATATTGGGATAACGACAAAGGTAAAGAACCAGGTATAAACTATGATTATGATTGCATTAAGTCTTTCGCTGAAACTGCTGATTTTCAAGAGCTTAGTGCTAAATATGGTCTTGATCCTCAAATTCTTGTTGATTGTTGTAGAGCCTTTGCTTCTCATATTAATTCTCCTAAAGAAAATGGGACATGTATCATGAGCCTTTTAAAGACACTTGCATGGAAAATGAAATTGTTATTAATGATAGCAATAAACATGCCCAAACCTCTGAAAGTAATATTTCTTATAAGCATGTTAATTTTTGTGGAATACATAGACCTTGTGAGAAGAATCAAATTGAATAAGAATATTGTATCACCCACAGGAATGAAAAAACTAGAATGTGGTATAGGGCTCTAAATGATCTTGGTAAAAAGTTTGTGCCCTCTATCCTTTTATTTGTGAACTTTGCTTTGAAGTGGGTCATTTCAATTTTCAATGCTCATGTGATGGCTCAATGCACGGCGCCCAGAAAAATGCTTGATGGTGGTGTTGATGTAGAGCTCATTGGGAACCCCAAGAGGAAGGTATGATGAGCACAGCAGCAAGTTTCCCTCAGTTATGAAACCAAGGTTTAATAGAACCAGTAGGAGCAAGGAAACACCCCAAAGGTGTTACTAGCTGAGCTTTGGCAGGGCGCACTACCGGTGCTAGTAGCGGAGACCTGCACAACACAACCACAAAACTTTGTCCCCAACTTGCGATGAGGTTATCAATCTCACTGTGTTTTGCGGAAAACAAAGGATTAAACGTATCGAATGGAAATAAGTAAAAGTTTGCAGAAAGTAAACACAAAACGGTAAACAGTTTAAAGATTGTATGTAAAGAAAGAGGACCAGGATCCATAGTTCACTAGAGGTGGCTCTCCTTAAATAGATAACACGCTAGGTGAACAAATTATAGCGGGGCAATTGACAAACACCGAGAAAGCAATACATGCATATACTAATCATCTTGACTCCTTTGAGACTTGATTGGGCATTACAACATTATACATAGACCGCCATCCAACTGCATCTATGACTAATAATCCACCTTCAGATTATCATCCAAACCCCCTCCCGTATTAAGTTGCAAGCAACATATTATTGCTTTATGAACTGCGTGTAAAGTAAACAATACGATTGTTCTATGAATAAAGGATTGTTGTTTTCTGCCTAGTAGCAACATCACATCTAGTACCTTAGAGATTTCTGTCACTTCCCCAGATTACTAGAGGCATGAACCCACTATCGAGCATAAATACTAACTCTTGGAGTTGCTAGCATCTACTCGGCCAAGATAGCTACTAACAACGGAAAGCATGCAAGATCACAAATAACAAAGACATGGTAGAATCAATAATCAATCTGAAATAGCATCTCAATATCCATCGGATCCCCGCAAACACAACATGCAGAATTACAAATAGATGATCTTGATCATGAACGGAGCTCACAAGATCTAAACATGAAAGCACAAAGGAGGAGAACCAGCCATCTAGCTACTACATGGATCCGTAGTCCAAGGATAAACTACTCACGCATCACACCGGAGGCTTGCATGGTGGCGAAGAAGGCCTCCAGGGTGAATTCCCCTCTCCGGCAGGGTGCCGGGAAGAGCTTCAGATCCCTCCCGATCTAGGGATGGAGATGACGGCGACTACAGACTCTTTCGTGGATTTTTTTGATCGGGCCCTTAGGGTTTTCGTCCCGAGGGAAATATATAGGCGGAAGGAGAGGCCGAGGGGGTACCGGGAGCGGCCACACCACCCCCTGGCGCAGGCTAGGCCTGGCCGCGTGGCCAGGTGGTGTGGTGGCCCCCTGGCACCTCTCCGTCTCGTACTCTGGCATCTCATGACTTCCGGAAAAATAGGAACTTTGGCTTTTGTCCCGTCCAATTCCGAGAATATTCATTTTCTGACTTTCCTGGAACCAAAAACAGCAGAAAACAGGCAGCTGGCACTGTGGCTCTTGTTAATAGGTTAGTCCAAGAAATCATATGAAATGTACTCCAAAGTTAGAACAAAACACAAGAAAGTGGATAAAACCAAGCATGGAACATCAAAAATTATAGATACATTTGCAATGTATCATCATGCCATAATGATAGCCCTTCTAATCCAATGAGTATTGCAAGTTTGTATTGTGATGACATGATCACTCCTAATCAGCATGATGAACTTACATTATTTTTGGGTTGTGAAGAATTATCAAGAAAAACTTCTTTGGTAGATATGAGTGCTCTTGATATGAATAGCGTCCTGCATGGTTGTCATCTTTATTGTGCTGATAATTGTCACACAAATACTTACATACAAAATATTATAGAAGATGAGATTTTACTAAAATATGACAGGACTAATATGTGTTTTGATCTTATTAATGAAAAGAAGGAATCCTCCAAAGTTTCTTCTATTGTCTCTAACAATGAACCAGGGTATATGGAGAAGCTTCCTTTCAAGCCTCTCCCTCCTAAAGAGAAGAAGAAAAAGAAGAAGAGGAGGAGTAAAAGGAGAGAGGAAACTGTATTTTCCCCTGAGCACGTTGCTCCTATTATAGTTTTTGATGAGTCTGAACTCGATGATGTTCCTATGCCTGTTACCTATAATAGTGATCATGATTGGGAAAAGCATAGTACTTTTGATATTGAAAATCTCTTTGGTACCAATTCTGAAAATGATGATATTAATAATTTTTGTACTATTAGTGCTATCCATGTTCCTTCCAATGATGATATGTTTACAAACGAACACACTTTGGAAGATAGTTATTCTATTGCTTATGATGATACTACACCTCCAATATATGATGATTACAATAATGAATATGATATTTTCAGTCCACCTACTATCGAGGAGAAAATTAATTATGATTACAATATGCCTCCTATATTTGATGATTATGGTGATGAGAATAATAATGGTAGCTATTTTGTTGATTTTTCTCCCACTATAATTAATAAGAATGACTATGTTTATGTGGGGAGTATTGATTCTTTTATGCATGTGGCTCATGATAAGAATGTTTTATATGATAGTTATATTGTTAATTTTATTCATGATTCTACTGAAAGTTATTATGAGAGAGGGAAACATGGTTTCGTGTATCTCAACAATATTAAGTTTCCCCTCTTTATGTTGAAAGTCTTGAAGTTGCACTTGTTTTGCTTTACTATGCTTATTGCTTTGTGCTTTCATGACTTGTTTCTTTACAAGATTCCTATGCATAGGAAGTGGGTTAGACTTAAATGTGTTTTGAATTTGCTTCTTGATGCTCTCTTTTACTTCAATTTATATTTTTTATGTGAGCATCTTCTCAAACTATCATGCCTAACTTAAAGGCGTTAAAGAAAAGTACTTATTGGGAGATAACCCAAAAGTTTTAGATGAGTCTTGGAAGTTATTACCTTTGTAATAACCGCTCCTTATCCTTTTTATTTGCTTTTTGTGCCAAGAGTAACCTCTAATGAGAGAGAAGTAATGATTGGGAAAGTTGCTGTCCCGAAACAGATTTTTGTGCTTCACTGTAAAAAATTCATGTAAAATCTCTATACGTCTTTTCGAGGCGAGAAATTTTGTGCTTCTTCCCCAGGTTGTTATCTAACTTTAGTTAGTTCAACACTTTTCGATTTGAGCAACAGAAGGTCTTCGAAAAAATTCGTCTTTACCTGCTGATATGTTTTGAAAGATTTCTGCCATTATTTGCATTTGCTTCTTGTTGGTTCCTTTTTGGGTTCTTTTTGGGAATTGAGCTTTTTTATGGAAGTGCTATAGTAGCTTGTGTTTTAATGTAAGTTTTATTGGTGTTTAAACTGAACCAAAAGACTTATTATCTTGAGTGCACTAGTGTTGCTAATAAAGATTGTGTGAAGTTTTGTATGAAGGAAGAATTTCACGTGTGTGGAGAGAATGATGTAATTAGATGCAGAATGGACTAAAGCTCAAGCTTGGGGATGCCACGCGTGTCACCCCAAGACATATCTAATAAGTACAAGCGTCAAAGCTTGGGGATGCCTCTTCATCAATAAAAATCCCAGGTTTCTTCCAAACACTTCATTTTTATTGTTTCATGCACAATTGTGTTGTTCTTGGAGCGGCTTCTTTTTCATTTTCGTGTTGGTTTTTAGTTTTCTTGAAATTTTTGGTTGTATCCCAACACACTTCTTTTGGAGAGAGACACACCCCGTTATTCATTGCCTAGAACACTCTAGTTTTCACTCTTATTGTTCTGTGAGTGTTCTCCTTTGCTAGGACTGTGTTTAGCCTTAGTTTTCTTGTGCTTTAAGCTTAGAACTTTTTAGTTCTTCCTTTTGGATCTCTAAGACAAGCTCACTGATCTTTATTTATTATTATCTTTGTGAGTTGTTTCAATTAAAGCTGATTCGGATTGGAAAAGAGTAGGAAAAGTTCATGCTTAAGTATAAAAGGAGCTTGTTTTTTACTGTGGCTTAGACTTTGTCATGTCATGCTTGATATTGTTTTGGCTTTATGCTTAGTGATTTTTGCTGTAGCATGACATGTTATAAACAATTGAGATTGCTTAATGTGCCTTGAAAGAATCATGCGTTGTTTTAGCATATTAAAGCATAGTATTGTGGTATTCTCCTTTGATGCTTTATTTGGGTTGACTTGGCGCATGCTCACACCATGTTATGACTATCCCAAGTCACCATAGCCTTGATGATCCTTTAGTTTTCGACTTGTAATATCACTTTATGCTTTAATCAATGATGTTTTGTCGCTTTGCATGATTATGGCCATTATTGCTCTCTTAGTTGGTCACTTCCAGTCTTTTCCTAGCCTCCGTAATCAAGTATGAGTATCACTCATGCATCCAACTCCTAAAACCAAGTTAATCCAAAGAGTCCACCACACCTACCTATTAGCAGTTGCTATTCCAAGTATATTCATGTTTTTATCTACCTTCCAAATTAAACTTGTTATGTGAAAATTAGTGATTAAAGCTCTCACGAACTTGATGGCACACTTTAATTTCTTGCAATTAATAAACTTGACCCATTGTGTCCATCTTTGTTGTGTATATCCTTGCGCTTTATAAGTTGAAATTAGCAGAACCATGTATCATGGGGAACGCTTTCAACATTGCACTTGTACATTGTACCCCGTTGATATCATGTTCTTTTGCTTATGGATCCCGGTGGTGTGAAATAAAAGTGGAACTTATAAGATCATGGAGATTGTATGTGTGTTAGAGAAACGCCTGGGCCGCTAGCCTAAGCCATGCCTAATCATGCTGGAAACTTGCAGCATAACCATAATGAGCACTCTATGAAGCATCATCAATAAAAACCTATGCAAATAGCAAATAAAAAGCGCTGAGATGCTCATTGTCTGCTTCCCTTGTCATTTTGATTATGGGATAGCTCTTGTATCATGTGCAAGGGGTACCCCGCTGGCGGTTCTCTATGATACATATGTACTTACAATGACAAGAGCTTACTTGTGACTAAAGTTGAGTATCATAGGTTCGGTCTTCGTAAGTAAGGGGCATGAGATTTCGGCTTATAATTTGTCAATCATATATTCCATGGTTTGTTCACTTTAACCTAAATCACTTCAAGATGCTTATGATAGGGGCAATGAGAGCTGAAAGCTAATAAGTACCATAATTTTTGGAAGCTCTTTATGAGACTTGAATCTCTACTTCCTTTTCTGAAGGCCTTTCTTTTACTTTTATGTTGAGTCTCCACCTTCTACCTTTATGCACCTACTTTGAGAGCATAGTGGCCATTCTTAGTTCTGTGTGCATTTTCCCAAGACTTGTTGATTGATGCATAACCTTGATATTGCTTGTTCTTAAACTATTTGTATCTAGTCACCCTTATGAACTTTGAAGGTGTCCTATGCATTTATGTTTTGCTACTCTATGAGGGACAAGCTGAATGCCATTATGCTATGTTTTCTTTATGTGAAACAAACAAACGTCTTGCAAAGTATTGTTATTCATGAATCTTTTGTTTGTGCCTTTTCATGTTATAACATAGTTGCTATGTTTTATTGTTAGAACTATATCTTTCATGCTATGTCAGAAAATGAAAATTCTCGGAATTGGACCGGACAAAAGCTAAAGCCGATATTTTACCGGAAGACTCACGGAGCCAGAAGACGAGACGGAGAGGAGCCAAGGGTTGGCCACACCATAGGGTGGCGCGGGTCCCCCTGGCCACGCCACCAGGTGGTGTGGGCCCCTGGTCCATCCTCTGACATCGCCCCTTTGCTTATAAGAAGCCTCCCGATGAGAAAACCCTAGATAATCGAGCCTTCGGCCACGAAAAGTCCCGCAGCGCCGCCGCCACTGAAGGGGAGATTTGGGGGACCGAAAGTCTCTGTTCCGGCACCCTGCCGGGACGGGGAAGTGCCCCCGGAGCCATCTCCATCGCTGTTGCTGATTCCCATGATGATGAGGGAGTAGTTTTTCCTCGAGGCTAAGGGTTCTACCGGTAGCTATGTGTTCATTTCTCTCTCTATGCATGATCATATTGTGATCATGAGCTTTGTAATCAAGTAGATCTACCTTGCTACTCTAGTGCTTTAATAGATCGCTGCTCTCCCCATGTGTGTGAAAGTGACAGTGTGCACACCATGGTGGCACTTAGGCTAGAGATTACAAATACTTGTTATGAGTTATATTTGGAGTTGGATGTCTCTATGAAATTGTGGTGTTTGTTGGAACCATCTAGTGCTCAAGGTGACAATGTGGGGTTATCTAGATGGGAAAAGCGAACTTTGAGGAGTGTTGTTATAGCCCTACCATGGATTAGAGTGTCCAAACCGGAGAGTAGTTCAGAGTAGTATCATAAATAGAAGATATTTATATGAGAGTGTTCACTAGTGAAAGTATGATCCCTAGGCCTTGTTTCTAAGCATTGAAACTGTTGGGGGATACCCCGGGTAGGGTCACGCCGGGGTATAAAGGCCGAGTTAGCCGAGGTTCGGCAAGGCCAAAGCAGATGCTGGTCGGGTCACCTCAAGGCAGGCCAAATCACGGGGTAATCCGGACCTGGGGGCGTTCGCCTAACTAGGTCCCATCCGACTTAAGCAGTAAGTCGGACGTGCATGTTTTACCTGTATGCAGGAACGGGTGTGGCCGGATGAACCATCATCCGGGTCACAGCAAGCTTCTAGGAGAAGTTAGGAATCTCGCTGGTCAAAAGGAGCCCCGGTACGCACTGCCTGAGCGAAGCGAGCAAGGACAGGACCACCGGGGCGTGGCCGACAAGTGTGACGACGCCCGTGTCGGCTGATGAGGGCGCCGCAGAGGCTCACGTAGCTAAAGCATGTGTGACGCGGGGGAAAAAGCACCCCGGTCGGTTTACCACTTTGGGAGGAGGCATATTCTTAGGAATATGCCTCCACGTATGCCCTAGGCAGAAACCGAGCCTCCCCTATAAAAGGGGGGCTAGGGCTTCTGTAGAAGGGGTTGATCTCTCTACGAATCTGTTCTGGGCTAGGGTTTCAGGTGTGATCTGTGGGTGAGAGTACGAGAGCTCCTTCTTCCTCCTCTCGCCAATACAGCTCTAGGAGCACTTGTAACCTTGGAAGTAAATCAATACAAACTCTTGTGTGGAGAATCACTTCACTATCCCTCCCTGGATTCCCCTAGCGAGTATTAGTCCCCACCTTTAGCCTATACATGGCATCTGCCGTGACACCACCACGACAGTTGGCGCCCACCGTGGGGCTAGTGGCGCTAGCAGGGGTCAAAATCTGGACGGGAAACCTCATCGCCACCGGCGAACGCACCGTCTTTGGAGCGTGGGACTTTGTCAGCGACAACGCAGGCTGCTTCGGCACGTGCCTTCTCCCGCGCAACGGCATCTTCGTCAAGCTCGGCACGCACAGGGTCTACATTGCGGTGGACGTGTCTTGCGTTCATCCGCGCCACGTCGTCGAAGTAGGCGAACCGCCCCTCACTGTGGCTCGCGGGGAGCGTATCGCTCGTTCCCCGAACCATGCAAAGGTAATGATGATAGCGCCAGGTGCGGGTGCGAGCAAAGATCCGGCGCCAGATCCGGAGGTAACGCCCAAAGCACCAAGGAAAGGTAGAGGTCCTCCGCTAGGGAGGCCGGAAAACGTGTTGAGAGAGGCAATGGATAGCTTGGCAAACCCTGTAGTAGCAGCGGTAGATCCGGCTCGTGCACAGGCCGAGCTGGAAGAAACTAGGCAGAAAATACTAGAGGGCGCAAAGAAAATAGCTGCGGCCCAGCAGTCGTTGAACATGACGCTGCGTGAGTATGCTAAGGCGAACAAAGTTGATAATGTAAAAGTCAAAGGGAGAAATCTCATGAGCGAGATGAACAGAGAAGGTGATGCTGGAATCGAGGAATCAGAAAATTGTCTGTCCGTGGGGCTGCCGAGGTATAGTACCCTGGCCAAGAAGCTCAGAGAAGCGGATGCAGCTGCGTCCGAGTTAGAGGGACTGACAGGTGAATCCCGGCAAAGGCAGCAAGATCGGTTAAACGAGCTGGTTCGGATTGCAAATAGGCAAAACGAGGAACTACTCAGGGCAAACCCGGAAAGAGCTGGAGCCTCCAAGATCGTCCATTCGGCGGTGGGTAACCCGGAAAAATCCGCTGGAGCCACATCGTCCCCTCATGGTGGTCCAAGGAGAGAGGAGGTGGTAACCTCGGCCAGACGGAACAAACAGATTGTCCCGTATGACCCGACATGGCAGGGAAAGAAAAAGAAGCGCGGAAAAATGATGATCGACGGAGTGTGAGCCGAGGCGAAGCTGGCCGAGGTAACCGTGACCAAGGCAATGCTGGTCAAGGGAACGTTGTCAACGGCAATGCCGGGTAGCAAAACTCAACTGGAGCAAGACAACCGCAGCAGCGGAACATACCAAGGCAAGAGCACAGTGCCGGCCGACGTGTGCAACAGAAAGGTGCGCCGCAAGAGCAAAACCGGTACAATGACGGTGATTCGGAGATGGCAAATGCGGGATATCCAAGACCGGACTATCATGTGATAGGGTCGAGATTGGGAAGTAGGGTTTGATGCTGGACGATGCGAGGTTGAAACTGGATCGACTGTATAGGTCGGAACAGATTGAATGTCAAGGTCCACTGGGTCCAGCGTGTTTTGGACCCCGGATCATGAAAGAGCCACCAGTACCGAACTTTCAGCTGCCCAGGGGCACCAAGACCTATGACGGTAGTACCAAGCCAGAGGATTGGCTGATAAACTATGCTACGGCTGTAAAAATTGCCATAGGCAACCTGAGATGGGCAAGCCCCGGCAAGGGTGTGGTTGAACAATTTGCCACCAGGAAGCATCAACTGCTGGATAGATTTCGAGGAGATGTTCATCAGCAATTTTTCGAGTACGTATCAAAGGCCAAATAGGCCACAGACCCTAGCTATGTGCAAGCAAAGACCCAATGAGACAGACCGGGAGTTCTTGACCCGGTGGTGTACCGTGAGAAACTCATGTGAGGGCGTGATAGAATCATAGGCCATAGCATGGTTTGCATAGGGGTGCAGATATGGAAGCGAGCTGTGGATGAAGTTGCAACGGAAAATGCCAGCTACGTTGGCAGAAATGATCCGGATTGCAGATTCGTATGCGTTGGGTGACCCGACCCAACCAAGGCTCTCGTCAAACGAGTCAAGCGATGAGTACTATCAGAGGGATGGATCCGGATCATCCCGGAGGAATGATTACAGAGGAAAAAGGAGAGATGATAGACCGGACTACCGGTACGGTTCGCACCAAGTTGCAACTGTGAATCAAGATCAACCCGGAGCAGGGGGTAGCCAGCGCTAGAAAACTGGAAGTCAATGGACTCCAAGGAACGATGGGAATAAAACTTGGACACCAGAACAAAAGAAGCAGTGGCAAGAAAGGAAAGACCGTCCGAGGTATACTTACGAGTCGATGTTGGACCGCCGTGTAAGTTTCACACGCCAAATCCGAACAACCCAGCGGGTCATACGACGAGGCAATGCGAGTGGATGCGCAAGATCGAGCAAGGTGGTTCAGGGAATGCTTAGGCACCCCGGAATGATCAGCCTCGGCAGGAGTTACCCCAGCAGCAATTGCTCTCCGGAGGGAACACACAACAACTAATGTTGCCTCCCCCTCCGCCGAGGTATGATAACAATGAAAGAAGGGATGCAGTGCATCAGGTAGAAAATCAGCATCAGTCGGATCAGAGGCACACTGGAAATGAGGGGAGAAACGAGTACAGGGAGCATCACCAGAGCTACTGTGTATTCACCACAGAAGAAACTGATAGAAAAAGCTTGCAGCGTAGGCATATGGAGGTGAATGCAGTAATGCCTGCAGTGACGAGGTACATGCCTTGGTCCGATCAGGAAATCACCTGGAGCATTAGGGATCATCCCAAGCTCATGCCGAGCCCTGGTTCGTATGCGTTGGTGCTGGATCCTATGTTCATTGGACCTAGCATTAACGTAAGGTTCTCAAAGGTACTGATCGACAACGGCAGTAGCATAAATATCATGTATGCGGACACAATGCGCAAGTTGGGTATCTCGGAGAACATGCTCCAGGCCACGAGGACAACTTTCCATGGCATTGTGCCCGGCATTTCTTGCGAGCCCATAGGCAAGGTCTGGGTTGACGTCTTGTTCGGCACGAGGGATAATTGCCGAACTGAAAATCTGGAGTTCGAAGTGGTGAACTTAGAAAGCGCGTATCATGCGTTGCTCGGAAGGCCACCGCTGAACAAGTTCATGGCAAGTTGTCATATCAGCTACTTGAAGATGAAATTGCCCGGACCAAACGGAGTGATTACCATTGCTGGGGACTTCCGACGTTCCATGGAGTGTGCGTCGGCCGGATCAAACTTAGCCGAGTCACTTGTGATCGCGCAGGAAAAAAGAAAAATTCAAGAGGTGGCGGCATTGGCTCAGTCCGCGCAGCAGTATATGCCGACGCTGAGTAACCCGCATGGAACTGTCTCTTTCCAGGCCACAAAAGATACCAAGAAGGTTCCCGTTGATGACATGTTCCCAGAGCGCACCGTAACAATTGGTGCCGGGCTAAGTGATAAATAGGAAAGCGAGCTCGTCAGCTTCCTCCGTGAGAATCGGGACATTTTTGCTTGGTCCACACAGGACTTGCAAGGTGTTCCGAGGGAGTTGGCCGAGCACTCTTTGAATGTGAGACCCGGAGCCAAGCCGGTGAAGCAACCTCTCCGCCGCTTCGCCGAAGATAGGAGGAAAATCATTGGAGATGAGATAGCTCGGTTGCTAGCTGCAGGATTTATCATGGAGGTTCTTTACCCGGATTGGCTGTCTAATCCGGTGCTGGTGGAAAAGAAGAAGGATGACCCGAACGTGGCAGTGGTTTGGCGTATGTGTATCGATTACACGAACCTGAACAAGGCGTGTCCAAAAGACCCATTTCCGCTGCCAAGAATAGATTAGGTCATAGACTCGACTACTGGATGTGAACTGTTGTCATTCATTGATGCTTATTCTGGTTTCCACCAGATACCTCTGAATCCGGATGATCAAATAAAGACTGCGTTTATTACCCCGTATGGGGCTTATTGCTATCGCACCATGTCGTTTGGGTTACGTAATGTAGGGGCAACGTACCAGAGGTGTATGCAAAAATGTTTGCATGACCAAATAGGTCAAAATGTACAGGTGTACGTGGATGATGTGGTTATCAAGACCAAGGAAAGCAAAACGCTCCTTGACGATATCCGGCAAACGTTTGCAAACCTAAGAAGGTTCCGGATGAAACTTAACCCAGAAAAATGCACTTTTGGTGTCCCGGCTGGAAAATTGCTCGGTTTTCTCATCTCCAGCCGAGGTATCGAGGTCAATCCAACCAAAATCCAGGCCATCGAACGAATGGAACTGCCGAAGTCTTAACGATGTCCAGAAGTTCACATGTTGCTTGGCCTCGTTAAGTCGGTTTGTATGTCGGTTGGGAGAAAAGGCTTTGCCTCTTTACCAACTCATGAAAAAGTCAGATAAGTTCATTTGGACACCGCAGGCCGATGAAGCCTTTGCCCACCTAAAGAAAATGTTAGCCACGGCACCAGTGCTAGCCTCACCACTATCAAAGGAGCCAATGTTACTCTATATAGCCGCAACCAACCGAGTTGTAAGTGAAGTGATAGTGGTGGAGCGCGATGAGGAAGGTAAGTCGGTGCAAAGGTCGGTGTATTATTTGAGTGAAGTGTTGTCAACCTCAAAGCAGAACTACCCACATTATCAAAAAGTGGCATATGGCATGTACATGGCCGCCAAGAAACTGAAGCACTACTTTGAGGAGCATCCCATCCGGGTCATATGTGAGGCCCCCATATCCGAGATAATGAGTAACAAGGATGCAAGCGGCAGAATTGCAAAATGGGCAATTGAGCTAGCACCTCATGCGCCACAGTATGACAGGAGAGAGGCCATCAAGTCTCAAGCCGTGGCGGACTTCTTCGTGGATTGGGCCGAGGTACAGTACGAACCACCACTTCCGGATCCGAACTATTGGCGAATGCACTTTGACGGATCAAAGACCAAAACCGGGCTAGGTGCCGGAGTTGTACTCACGTCGCCGAAGAAGGACAAGTTGAGATATGTGCTGCAGATCCACTTCACCGCATCAAACAATGTCGCTGAGTATGAAGCACTTGTGCATGGGCTCAAGGTAGCAAAAGAAATTGGTATACGTCGGATCATATGCTTTGGCGACTCGGATTTGGTGGTGCAGCAAGTGTCCGGAGTGTGGGACGCCCTTGATCCAAACATGTCACTATACAGATTTCATGTGCAGAAGATTTCTGGTTACTTTGAGGGATGCGAATTTCATCATGTACCCCGGGTGGAAAATGAGGCTGCCGACATGCTGTCAAAGCTCGGGTCAACCAGGCAAGCAATTCCACCGGGTGTAGCATTAGAGCACCCCAGGAAACCATCCATCAGGCCATCCCCAGAATCCGAGTCAATCTACGTCCCGGAGGACGCAGAATCCGGAGTTGTGCCCATGGACGTGGACACGGGAAGTGGTGCGCAAAACCCGGGGACTGCTTCGCAAAACCCGGGGACTGCTCCTCATGGTCCGGTTGAAGTTATGCCGGTGGATCAGATGGAGATAGACGAGGACGTATTCCCCGTGCGGCCAATACCGGCTTGGGCACTGCCTATATTTCAATTCCTGAAGGATGGAACGTTACCCACTAAGGAGGTGCTGTCCAGGCAAACACAGAGGAGGGCAAAGGCCTACACGATCATAAATTCCGAGTTATACAAAAGAAGTGTGACCAATGTCCTCCAGCGGTGTGTTGACCCGAAAGAAGGGATTGAAATCATCCGAGATATACATCAGGGGGAATGCGGGCATCACGCCTCGTCCCGACCCTTGGTAGCAAAAGCTTTCCGACACGGATTCTACTGGCCAAATGCCTTAGAGCAAGCTGAAGATCTGGTGAGAAAATGTAATGGTTGTCAGAGGTGAGCTACAAAGACACATATGCCAATGTCGGAACTCAAGACCATCCCAATCACTTGGCCATTTGCCATATGGTGCTTGGATATGGTTGGCCCGTTCAAACCAGCAAGGGGAAATATGACTCACATTCTGGTAATGGTGGACAAGTTTACGAAGTGGATTGAGGTAAAGCCTATAAGAAAATGTGATGGAACTACGGCCGTAACGTTTCTCAAGGATATCATCTTGAGGTACGGTTATCCTCACAGTATCATAACTGACAATGGCACAAATTTTGCGGAAGGAGCGTTTGCTCGTTTCTGCCGGGATAAGAGGATCCGGCTGGACGTAGCCTCGGTAGCTCACCCCGCATCGAACGGGCAAGTGGAAAGATCCAACGGATTAGTATTATCCGGGATAAAACCCCGGCTCATTGAGCTGCTACAAAGATCAGCGGGGTGCTGGATAGAAGAACTACCAGCGGTACTGTGGAGTTTAAGAACAACTCCGAATCGATCAACAGGCTATACGCCGTTCTTTCTGGTATATGGGGCAGAAGCTGTATTACCAGCCGACATAGAGCATGATTCTCCTAGGGTCACCCAATACACAGAAGCCGAAGTGCAAGAAGCCCGACAAAATGATATTGATCTGCTGGAAGAAGCGAGAGAACTGGCACTGTCCAGATCCGCCATATATCAGCAAAATCTTCGACGCTATCATAGCCGGAAAGTGTTCCCCCGAGTCTTTCGGGAAGGCGATCTGGTGCTCCTGTTGGTACAACGTACTACTAGAATGCATAAATTATCCCCCCATGGGAAGGGCCATTCATCGTGAGCAAAGCATTGCACAACGATTCTTACTATCTTATAGATGCAAAGCCACAGGAAAAGAACAAGGCGGACAGGTCCGGAGAGGAATCCAAGCGACCATGGAACATAGCTCTACTTCGGCCTTTCTACACCTAGCTAAGAAGTGTATGTATCCGGGTTATCTCATATGTCGGTATGTATGTCGGCAATGAGCTTATCAATGAAATGTTGGCACCTCGAGCAGTAACTCGGGGACTGCCTTAATAATGTTTGTTATTTTCTGCGCGTCAGCTGGAGTAAGTTATTCTACTTAACTCGGATTAGTAGTGTGTGAGCACCAAAAACTCAACTCTTTGACTTGCTGCTGTCCAACAAGAATTGGCTTCATGGCAAGCAAGAGAACAAGTTTGGAATTGCGTAGCACATGAAAAACGACTAAGGAAAAGAATTTATTAGAGCTGACGTTTATGTTTCGGACTAACCCCGTATTCATTTTCAAATTGTTATACAATTTTATTTTTGAGCTAAGTCTAAAAGTTTCCCAGTATTGTTAAGACAATTTTTCAAGCTCAGATTCGTAAGTTGTAAAACCGAATCAAGGTAGACACGATCCGAGCCAAAAGATTGAACGAACAAGAAAAAGAAACTCGGGGACTACGCCCAAGTTAATCCGGCATAAGCATTTAGTAGCAAAAATTTCACATGTGTTTGGAATACAATTCCACCCGGTATACCGGGGATCTCATAAATTTTCAAGTGTTTTTACTTAAGGAGCAGCGGGAGGAAGTTCGGCATCATCGTCGCCCTCTTCGATATCCGAGGCAGAAGGCGTTGAAGACTCTCCGGAGCATCATCGGCGGGCCAGAAGGCGTTGAAGACTCGGACTGAAACATCGAGGAGGTCCTTGCCGTAGTTCTTAATGATTTCCACACAAGACGACAGGCTGACCAACAGGTCCTCCATGTCAAAGGGAATGCTCTCACCCTTAGGAGCCACCGGAGTACCCCTTTCTCGGCGGAGATTGGTGACAGCAGCACTTGCAATAGTAGTACCCTCTGGAAAGTGGTCTGGGAAACAAGGCAAAGGACAAAGTTGAGAGAACAAGACATATGAAGTAACCCGGAGAAATAAGGCAGATAAAGGAAAAGAAATTAAGTGAGATGTGACTGTGAATCCGGGTCAATTCCTTGGTGCAAGCATCACGCCTCTTCCGAAGCTGCTCGAGCTCAGCATTTGCCGACTCAAGTTTGACCTCGACTTCCTGAAGAAGCTCACGGTCCTTAGCATTTTGGAGCTTGAGGCGCTCACGTTCTTTGGTGTAGTCCTGGCCAGCCTTTTTTAGCTCGGTTTGGTGCCGCGCCTTCATTTTAGCCATCTCAGCCTTGATCTTGGCTATCTCATCGTCTTTGGTCCGGAGGAGGGCGAGCTCATCATCTTTCTTCTTTAGTTCGGCTTGGTGCTGCCCTGCTTGTTCAAGAAAATGTAGCATCACGTCAGGCACAGGTACACTATCTTCAAGCGATGCTGAAATAGTGTGTTGGCCCGGCAGTGCCGAGGAATGAATGTTTTCCGAGCCAAGGAGGAAAGCCGATGGAAACCACGGTAAAGACAGACAAGAAGGATGTACCCTTGACCTGCTCCAAGTTCTTCCGCATTATCTTGTTTTCAGCTTCCACCCCAGCTACGGGAACCGAACAATCAGATTAATTCGGCAAACAAAGTTGAAGATAAATGAGGAAAGGATAAGAAAAAAATTTACCCCTTTTCTCATACTCCGCGATAAGTGCAGCCTGTTTTGCGCGAAGATTCTTGTGCGTATCCAGCAAGCGTTGGAATTCAGCACTCCGGCGGTTGGTGGTCACCTAAAAGAGATACAGAAACTTAACCCGGCTCTAGGTATGTGCATATTCGAAGTGTACTGAAATCCGGGCCAAGTGGAACTTAACCCGGCTCTAGGTGTGTGCATGTTCGAAGTGTACTAAAATCCGGGCCAAGTGGAACTTAACCCGGCTCTAGGTATGTGCATATTCAAAGTGTACTAAAATCCGGGCCAAGTGGAACTTAACCCGGCTCTAGGTATGTGCATATTTGAAGTGTACTAAAATCCGGGCCAAGTGGAACTTAACCCGGCTCTAGGTGTGTGCATGTTCGAAGTGTACTAAAATCCGGGCCAAGTGGAACTTAACCCGACTCTAGGTGTGTGCATATTCGAAGTTCTCACGGAGCTACGTTAGTGTTCTAAAAGAGCATCCGGCCGAGTAACAAGTCACTCCCCCGGAGGCTCGGGGACTAATGGTTATTATCTACAACTTGTCAAGGAGGAGCAACGTACCTCCATCATTCGCCCAACGAGGTTAATGGCCTTTGCGGCCGTGTTCATCTGAGCGGAAAACTCGGCAGGACCGAACTTTTCCGGGAGATCAGATTCCTGGACTATCTCGGCCTTGTTCCAATTCATAACAAATTCCATCAGGCTCGGGGGGTACCGTTCTCCGGTGGGCATATGGGGCGTCACCAAGCCCTTTGCATGTGCTTCCTTCCTCTCCACCAAGGCAAGGGTGGGGCTGGTGTGCAGAACCAACTGCTGGGCTTCGGTTGACTCGGCAGGCGCGTCCTTTGCCACTGATGTCTTCTTGGGGAGCATTGACACAAGGGTGCGCTGCCCAGACTCGACGGCAGTGGGCTTGGTAGGTCTGGAGCCTTCTTGCCTTTGGCTTGCTGGGTAGAGGAAGCTGTAGCAGTGGTTTTCCCCTTAGAAATTGCCGGGGTAGTTCCTTGCCGAGGTTGAGAGGACTCGGAAGATGGAGAGGAACTAGGTGCTGGTACTCTCGCTGCTGGGCTTGGTGCCGGCGCTGAAGTTTTCGCTGCCGGAGTTGGTGTTGATACCGAGGTTGGAGTTGGTGCTGGTCTGCTTGCTGGTACTGGAATTGGTGCTGGGGCCGTAGTAGCCTCAGCGGCTGCTGGTTGAGGTGTTGTCGAGGCGGTGGATGCCATTGCTCCGGCTAGGCCGGTCTCCCCCACTCCAAGGTAACCCTCCTCTTGCCGAGGTGGAGCTGAACCCGGAGCGGCCGCAGAACCCTCTGGGATAGGGCTCAACGGGCGTGACTCGTCGTCACGATGGGGAGAAGGGCTAGGTCGTAGAGGTGAACAGATGCTAGATCCACTTTGAGGGACCTCCACCAGAGCCCTGCAAAATCGAATTACGTCAGAAGAAAAATTACGACGAAGTAAGGAAGAACGAGTTACAGAAGAAAGAAGGACTTACGCATCCGAGGTTTCGGCCGCTTTGGGTTTTCGAGCCCTTCGTGCTGGGGCCTTGCCTGCTAGTTTGGGGGCAGTCTTGTCCCCGGACTTCTTTCGCCTTTTAACAGGCTGAGAGGGTCCGGAGGAAGAACTCGAAGAAGCCCCATGTTTCTTCTTCATTGCCACCGAAACAGGCTCGCCCGTAGCAAGAGGGGGATCCTCATGAATATGACCGCCGGGGTGAGCTGATGGCGGAAAAGCAAAAGAAAGGGGGACAGCCTCAAAAGGTTCAATCACCTCGATTTCCGAGTAATCTTCATCATCGGGCCAATCTCTAATAGAAGAGGATTTACCCGTGGGTCGTTTCGTGGCGTCGGTCATAGGGAGGAACATCTCCTGGTCCGGCTCTTCCTCATCCGGAGTCTCCCGGTCTGACGCCCACTTAAGGGATGGATCGGTGCCGTCCTCAAGGGTCTGATGAAGGAATTGCTGAGGAAAAGAGCGAACAAAAGAGTCAAAAATTGCAACAATAACTGACATGTAATTAGTCCGGGTTAAGTTTGCAGCATGAAACTTACCGTGGGAGGAAGCCGGTCACGACAGAAATGCTCAATCCCCCAAGTCCAATCAGTGGAAAAGTCCTTGTGAGTGGTGAAGAGAGCCTTAACCTGGCGATAAATCTCCGAGTTGGTCAGCTCGAAGGATGAGGTCCGGTTAGGATCGCGGCCGTAGCTCATGTGGCACACCTTGTGGGTGCGCTTCTGGAGGGGTGAGATTTGGTTACGCACAAAGGTGATCATGGCATCCTCGTTGCATAGCCTAAGCTCCTTCAGTTCCGCGAACCTTTTGCTCACTTGGTTGGCCAAGGCTATGGGCTTCTTGGGGATCACATCCCACAGGTCCGGGTTAGGTGGACCCGGAGTGTAGGGAAGCAACCGGATCAAGTCTTCGGTGCCCGTATTCCGGACATAGAAGAAGGTCCGGGCCCATCCTTTGCAGGACTCTAGCCCGGTGACCCGGGGAAAAACAGAAAATCGCCGGGGTGAAATGGAGGCTGCTCCAAATTGAGTGAGCCGCTTGTCCTCCGAATCAGCATGGATGTTGGGAATGACGTTGCAACGAAGGCCGAAGAACCAGATCCAAAGCTCTTTCGTGGGCCATAGTCCGGCGTAGCCTTCGTTCATAGAAGCAAAGGTAGAAAGAGAGGTGATGGCGTTGGCTGGAAGGTGGTGTGGCTGGAGTTGGTATGTACAGAGCCAGTCCCGGAAAAAATCACTCACCGGCAAGCCGAAGCCCCGTTGGAAATGGGACAGGAACACGACGAACTCGCCCGGATTGGGTGAGGGGGCCAGTTCATTGGAAGGAAGACGCGCGGCGACGCCGGCAGGGATGCGTATGGTCCGGTAGAGCCAGTCCAGGTCATCCTGGCAGACCTAGGAGCCGGCCCACACGCCGCGGTCCGCCGCCGCGGCGTCCTCTTCCATCTCCTGCTCAGCAACAATGAGTTCCTCTTCAGTCATCTGGTCCTCGAGGCCCTCGCTGGCACTGGAGGCGGCGGGGGACAGTGGCCGGGACTGGCGCAGACCCATGGCGAGAAATTTGCGTCGCGGTGGCGGCGACGCGGAGGGGCGACGGAGAAGCGCAGCGGCGACGCTGCTATTTGGCGATGCTGGCGGCGGCAGGGTCGCGAGGAAGAGGAACAAGAATAGCAGCGGGCAGAGGGGTGCGGAGGGGGAAAAATCCTAAGGGACGCACCCCTCCGCTATTTAACCACTCCCATCAGGGGTGAGTGGGATCGCGCCCTGTGGACCGGCCACAAGCTATGGCCGTGTATCACCCGTCCGGACCATCAGTGAGGAGCCACACGGAGGGCCATAGGACGGAGAGAGTCCATTGACGCGACGCGCTGATGCGGTAAACGAGGAGGCAGGCGTGACGTGACCCGCGCACAGTGATAACTGACAATTACTGCGGCGGTTACTATACCGTCCCTTAAAATAAGACGACATAGTGATTACCCTTCACATGGGTAGGCGTACGAGAGAAGGAAGCAAGACCCGGATGGAACTGTGGTAACCCGGCCGGCAAGTGAAAACTTGAAATTTGCGAAGGGAACATAAATCCAAGCAGTCCGAGGTACAGAGGTAACTCGGCAATAACGACCGGGGCACAAGATTGAACCTGGTGTGGCCTTAGTGGCCAAGGCAGCTAAGACCGCACCAGCTTCGGGGACTAATGTTGGGGGGATACCCCCGGGTAGGGTCACGCCGGGGTATAAAGGCCGAGTTAGCCGAGGTTCGGCAAGGCCAAAGCAGATGCTGGCCGGGTCACCTCAAGGCAGGCCGAATCACGGGGTAATCCGGACCTGGGGGCGTTCGCCTAACTAGGTCTCATCCGACTTAAGCAGTAAGTCGGACGTGCATGTTTTACCTGTATGCAGGAACGGGTGTGGCCAGATGAACCATCATCCGGGTCACAGTAAGCTTCTAGGAGAAGGAAGGAATCTCGCTGGTCAAAAGGAGCCCCAGTACGCACTGCCTGAGCGAAGCGAGCAAGGACAGGACCACCGGGGCGTGGCCGACAAGCGTGACGACGCCCGTGTCGGCTGACAAGGGCGCCGCAGAGGCTCACGTAGCTAAAGCATGTGTGACGCGGGGGAAAAAGCACCCCGGTCGGCTTACCACTTTGGGAGGGAATATGCCTCCACATATGCCCTAGGCAGAAACCGAGCCTCCCCTATAAAAGGGGGGCTAGGGCTTCTGTAGAAGGGGTTGATCTCTCTACGAATCTGTTCTAGGCTAGGGTTTCATGTGTGATTTGTGGGTGAGAGTACGAGAGCTCCTTCTTCCTCCTCTCGCCAATACAGCTCTAGGAGCACTTGTAACCTTGGAAGTAAATCAATACAAACTCTTGTGTGGAGAATCACTTCACTATCCCTCCCTGGATTCCCCTAGCGAGTATTAGTCCCCACCTTTAGCCTATACATGGCATCTGTCGTGACACCACCACGACAGAAACACCATTTGCAACTAGATCTATTACATGTTTGCTTGCTTCCATCTTTATTTTAGTTTCCCTTTAGTCGCTTCCACGCCATCAAGCTATTTTCTGGCACCGTTGTCTTATATCCATGCCACTTGTATTTTACTATCTCTTCGCCGAACTAGTGCACCTATACACCTGACAAATGTATTGGGTGTGTTGGGGACACAAGATACTTCTTGTATCTTAATTGCAGGGTTGCTTGAGAGGGATACCTTTGACCACTTCCTCCCTGAGTTCGATAAACCTTGGGTGATCCACTTAAGGGAAACTTGCTGCTGTTCTACAAACCTCTGCACTTGTAGGCCCAACAACTTCCTACAAGAATAGAAGTGCGTAGACATCACTGCCCGACAAGCTCCTTGATCCGGCGATCTACCTAGTTCGCCAGTGTAGTAGGTCGCTTTGGGATCTTCTCCCACAAGGAAGTTTCTGGGACACCCATCTTGAAGGGAAGGAGCTGGATCAGGTCCTCATCTGAATTGTTGCTGACATAGAAAAAGGTTCGGTCCTAGCCCTTGCAAGATTCAAGGCCGGCAACCCGGGGAAAGGCGGAGTTCTTGCGGGGAGAGATCGAGGCTCCACCGCACTGGACCAGATGTTTGTCGGCAGGGGCAAGATGAGGATCTGGGATAACATTTTTCTTAAGACCAAAGAACTTGATCCAAAGTTCTTTGGTAGGCCAGAGGCTGACGTATCCCTCTATGCCGGAAGCAAAAGAGGAAAGGGATGTGATTGCATTGGCAAGACGGTGGTGAGGCTGAAGTTGGTAAATGCTGAAAATGAGAGAGAAAGACGACGAACTCGCCTGGGTTTGGAGAAGGGGCAATCTCCTAGACAGCGAGGCGACACATGACGCCAGCGGGGATGTGGCGGATCACGTAAAGCCAATCGATGTCGTCTTAACCGACGAATGCACACGCCCAGGCGCCACGCTCGTGGGTTTCTTCTTCCTCCTCCTCCTCAGAAACAATGGAGGCTTCCTCTTCAGTCATGTCTGGATTGGGGTATGCGAAAGAATAGTCTGCGGTGGGAAACGAGGATTTGGAGCTGCAGGGCCCCGTGGAGAAGAGCTTGCGGAGGAGCAGTGGCGTGGTTGCGAAGGAGCAGCAAAGCACGACAGCGACAGTGCTATGCTAAGGCAGAAGCGGTGGTGGCGGCGGCGTTGCTATGGAGAAGAAGAGGCAGAGGGCAGGGGCGCGTGCAAAGTGGGGGAACTTCCCCAAGGCATGCCCCTGTCCCCTATTTAACCGCACCACAGGGGCGCATAGTGGGATCAACTACCACGGCGCGACCACACGATGTGGTCGTGTATCCGCTAGGCCAGCCAACCAGAGGCAGGCCACACCAAGGGCCACAAGGAGCAGGGGATCCCACGACACGACGTTATGATACAGTTAACGAGGGGCTGCCATGACGTGACGCGAGCAACAATTATTCCTAACATTCAATACAGTAACCGTCACAATAAACTGGCGTGACCCTTAAAATGAGGCAAATAGATGATTACCCTCCACATGGGATGTGGGGAAGCGTATGAGAGAAGGAAAGATAACCCGGCTACATGGACGATAACCCGGCCAACAAGAAGTAACTCGGATTAAGTCAAGGGAATGTCAAGCCAAAGAGACCGGGTTACAGAATAACTCGGCAAACAAAGGGCAGATCTTGATAAATGGAACCTGTTGTGGCCTTATCAGCTGAAGTTGCTAAGACCGCACCAGCTTTGGGGACTAATGTTGGGGGGATACCCCCGGGTAGGGTCACGACAGGGTATAAAGGCCGAGTTAGCCAAGGTATAGCACAATAAAGGTGAATGCCGGCCGTGTCTCCTCAAGGCAGGCCAACTTACGGGGCAACCTAGCCTGGTGGATATTCACCTAACATTAACCCGACCGACATAAAATATATATCGGCTATGCCTAATTTACCATGTGTGCAGGTACCCTCGTAGCAGGGTTAGCCAAGCGCTAGCCGGACTATCACTTGGCTTCCAAGAGAAGGAAGGAATCTCCTGCTGGTCAAAAGGTGGCCTTTGTCCACTATAGCTTGAGCGAAGCGAGCAGATGGAAGGACAATTGGGGCGTGGCCGACAAAGGTGACACGGGCAGTGTCGACTGACGTGATCCGTGTCTGGTGACGCCAAAAGACAAGAAGCTCACAGAGGATTACGTCCATAGTCCGGACTAGCCGTTTAAAGTAAATAAAGAGGCATCTAGCTTTAACCAAAGGGCATATTCGAGGAATATGCTTCCACGTGTGCCCTAACTTTGTAACCTAGGCTCCTCTATATAAGGAGAACCAGGGCCTCCATTGCTAGGGATCGATCATTCTGTCTAAGGTAGAACTCTAGAGCACTGTACTGTGTGTGTGGGGGGGGGGGTAAGAGAACTAGTCTCCTTCTCACGAACAACTCAAGGATCCCTTGTAATCCACCATTGATAGAGTGAAAATACAAGCATCTGTGTGTGGAATCACCACACTATCCCTCCCTGGATTCCTCTAGTGCACATTGGCCCCATCTGTAGCCTATCCATGGCATCTGCCGTGACACCACCATGACACAATGCCAACTTTATGAAGAACCGGCTTGAAATACACCTTGTTATGCTGTTGTCAGAGGAGGGAACCCTTCCCTCCTCACCTAGGCTCGAGGGTGTCGTCCCACCAGCTAACGCAACACAGAGAGGCGACAGAAAACCTAAAGAAACCTTGGACATTCTTGTTGAAGCCTTCAACCTTGTCTTCGACATGCCTAAACCACGCCTCTTTCGCCACACCGTAGGCCACTCTGTTCCCCTCATCCCAAAGTGGCGCCTCCAAGGAGGAGAACATTGCTAGAGTGTCGTCGTCGCCCAACCAAGGCTTAGGATTTCTCCTAGGAAAGGAAGGAAATGGTGGGGGATTGTACCTCATCCCCTTAAGGAAGGAGAACGACGAAGGACGTCGTTGCCGATGTGGTTGGCTCGCAGCCAACCAAGGGTTTCCCCCGGAATCCACCTTGGCCGCCTCGCAAGAACGCAGATCGGGTGGCCCGAGGACCAGCCGAGGAGGATCTGACGTACAGAGGCATGGAGGCAGGAGACGTCGACAAATCTGACGCAAAGAGCGCACTTAGTTTAGTTGGAATGGAAAGAGAACTTCCTTCAGCCTTTTTGTTGTCTGGTTCGGTCTCTCTGAGTGGAATAAGTGGGCCCTTCTTCTTTTTCCTGACTGATGAAGTTTGAAACTGAAGATCGAATCTTAGGAGTCTGGATTGCTATGTCCGTACCAATTCAAATGATTGATGAATTGGATCTTGAGTCAAAAAACTTCGCTACTCAGCAAGGGTGAAGTATCGTTGTGCCGCGACGGATTTCCATCGGCTTCCCACCTCCCGCGACCCGCCTTCCGTTCGCCGCCGCGTCTCCACACGGGGCCATAGCCCCGGCTTCCAGAGCTCTCAGTGGGGAAGAGCTCGCACCGCCCGTTGCAGCCGCTGCGCCAGAAGGCGCCGTCACCGCCACGAGCACGCTGGATACCACGCTGCCACCAGGCAGCCCAGCTGCACCGTCGCACTCCTCGCCAACACCACACCTCACCAGCTGCTCCAGGCCACGTCGCCACCACAACGCGAGGGGAGAGGAGGCCCCGCCGCCGGCAGCGCCTCCCGGGTTTAGCCCGGCAACACCCTCCGGCAGCGGTGAGGAGGAGGGGAGGACCTGAGGCGGTGGCTAGGGTCGATGGCCATACCCTGCCGCCCCCACCCGGTCCCTCTGCCGCCCTCCGACCTACCTCTCCCCTCGCTCGCCGCCTCTCGCTGTCGCCAGAATCGATGAGGTGAGCTCGGCGCCCCAATTTGGAGCAAATCGGGCTCCATCGCCGTCGATTCGCAGCAACTTCGAGCCGTCGGAGGCTGCAGAAGGCAGGCACTGTCGCCCTCGACGCCTCCTCTGCCCTACCCGACGACCGCCCGGCCAACCTCGTCACCTCCTCCGCCCGTGAGGTGTTCGACTGAATAGCAAGGTGAGATTTTTTAGCCAAATATGTTTGTTTTGGTTTTCAAATTTGACCGACGCCGTCGTCGTGTAGATGAAGAGGTCGAGGGAGTACATCTTGGACGACTCATCATCGGAGGAAGAGGAGGAGGACGACAACGACGTCGAGATGGCCATGGCCATCATTTTGAACGATGAAGTTCGGCTGTCGAGGCTAGGATCACAGTTCGGCTTTGAATTTATTTGGTTTGTAAACTTAATATTTATTCATTCATAAATATTTTATTTGATTGTATGTGAACTATGCCGAATATTTGGCTATTGATAGTTTGATTTCTACAAAAGAAAAAGTTTTACTCCAAGTTTAGGGGTTCGGTTCGACGCCAACCTTCTATTTACTCCTCTAAAATTTACTCATCATGTAGAAAATATGACATTGGGTAGCTTGCGAGTTAGGTCGGAACCGGACCCGACCTACCGAGAAGGCCCTGTTAATTACGGTAAGGCTTGTGCGTGGAGATTGCCTGTCGAACGAAGCAGACTTTGATTGGAGCCCGGGCGGTAGCCCTTTTGCCTCAGCAGTATCAGTATATATTTTTGAAACGGATCAGTATCGGTATATAAACACCGCAGCTTATCTAGGGCAGCAACACGCAGATCATCACAATCCAGAAGTCTCGAGGCGAGAAGATCGAGATAATAACAGGACTCACGGTCACGGAGCTGGTAGAAGTCGTCGTCCCTAAAGGCCGTCAAAGATGCAAAAGGAAGACCCGAAAGAGGAGTCTTCAAAGATGAAGATGCAGGTGCAGCAGGAGGAAGAGCCCAATTCCAAGATGCAGCAACCGGTGTTAGACGGCGGGAAGCTGCGGAGCAAGATGAAGCAGTACCGCGTCCGCGAGGTCAGTTGGCTGCTGTGCATGATGGCGTTGCTCTACGTGCTCTTGTTCTGCAGACTTGTCACGTCCGACGGCCAACCGATGGATCCTCTTCAGGCTAAACTCTTCGCTTTTGCCCAGGCTATTGTTATCTTCGTCGTGTATCTCCTTCGTTGAATACTCCTGTTGTTTCTTTAGACACGGTCTCGGGCGGTTTTGTTAATTGTTATCCGCCGGCTGCAAAGTTATGTATTGCATACGCCTTTTGTGGACCAGGAGAATTTTATTTGTATTCCCTCCAACCCGAATTACTTGTCACATGTTTGTCGAGTACACTTATTTACTGCATCCGCCTTTTGTGCGTCAGGAGAATTTTATTTGTGTTCCTTCCATCCGGAATTACTTGTCAAGGAATCTAGCCACGTTTTAGTACTCCCTCCGATCCAAATTATTATTTCCAGATTTATCTAGATTCGGATGTATCTAATCATGTTTTAGTGCTAGATACATCTGAATCTAGACAAACCGAAAAACATTAATTTGGATCAAAGGTAGAACACACCACTATTTTGTTTTGTACCATCTCAGAGAGTATGGGACTACAGAAAAAATTACAACTTGGGGTGAGTCCTGTTATATATTTCGATTAGATTGCTCCGAGGGATCTCTACCCTTGCCGTACAATCTTGGTCAGATTCAAAGCTGGCGCGCTGTGCGCGTGCTCAAAGCCTTAAACCACCTCTTGTCTTGGTCACAGCATATGTCATGATCTTCAAATTTTGCAAACAGCTACTCCCTCCGTCTCAAAATACATGTCGCAGATTTGTCATTTAGATGAATCTTGACATTATTTAGTATATAGATACATCTAAATTTTCACAAATTCCCGACATCTATTTATAGATGGAGGGAGTACATCTTTCGTGCATACAATAAAAGTCCAAACAGGAAGAAGTTTTTAAGCACGTAACAGTATTATCCAGCAATGGCATAACAACATAGCAGGGGAACAAGAGACCCAGAATTATCAAAAGCCTTCTCAATCCCAGGAACAAGACCCAAAATTACCAGCAAGACAATCTGGCAATACACTAACAAGATCCTTCAATGCTGAGAACCCTCCAACCTGAAAATGCCAGCAAAACAACACATAACTGATTTTTTTTTTTAAAAGAGTATATATATTAATATCACGGGGATATCAATTACACCCAGTCTCTGCAACAACGCATGCCCTAGCGGACTTACGGATGCACACAACCTAGAAGAAGAAAAAAGAATTACAAAAAAGAAAAGTCCCGCTACATAGAACTATTCCTCAAAGCAACGACACTAACACTACCAGAACAACACCAGTAGTCCTCCACTCCAATAACAACGGCTTCAAGAAGGAAACAGTGCACAAGCGTCATCGTTACCCGATCAAAGATCATAGGTTTCACCATGGAGAAAGTCCTCACTCGCAAAACAATGCCTTCAACAAGGCCATTGTTAGGCACAACCAGTTAAGGCCAGACCTTGGATTTTTACCCTGCAAGGTAAGACTGGGAACTCCTCCTGTGTTGTCTCCCCCACAAACAGTCGACGCTGCGAGTTACATATCACACAGCCAGTTCGTCGTCGTCACAAAGACTCAAATCACCATCACTGCCCTCATATTTCCGCTTTCCTGACATTCTCTGCATCTGACTTCACCATGGCTCATTGAATGGCACTTGGTGAGAACAAATAGCAAAGCTTCGCAACGCTCCCGCTGAAACCAAACATCCAGAAAAACAAGGTATGCATGACCGAATACCTTCCGATCCAGCAATCTCCAGGCCTGATGCGCCCGTGGGAGTTCATCGGTGGAGCCTTCTAAACCTCGACACTCCAGCCAGATCAACGAGGGCAAGCATCAAGCAGATCTTCTTCTTCGTGCGGGACGAACCCTAGGACCACCTCCATTATTCGGGTCGAACCAGCAATCCCCACACTGCTGGCAGTTAACGACAATCGAAACGAGAGGGTCAGCCATTAGCCCTCTCGAGCCCATGGCCCAACCCAGAGATTGAGAGGGACTCCGAGAGCAGCATTGCCGCAGGGCAGCCGCCATCGCCGCCAGATCCACACCAGACCCCCTTCTGTTCTTTCGCGTCTCCCATCCGAGCCACCAGCCGGCGTCGTTGGAGCACCACCGTCCGCAGCCCGGATCCACCGACGCAGCCTCAAGGATCAATTCCTTTACTATGAAATAGACTTGTACCTACTTGTGTGCATTTGTATTCAGATGCAAAAAAAATCAACTATGCACACACTTAGGGGGAGTCTACTTCATGTTTGTGTTTTTGATGGTAGAGCTATATTGCAAATCCTAGTATTGTCATCTAACACCAAAAAGGGGGAGATTGAAAGAACATTTAATGATCTCTAGTGTTTTGTGTGTTATATAACAATATCATGGATTATCTTATGTGTGCTAAGTGCTGCAGACAAGTGTTCACATGAAAAGCTGAAAATCTTGTTGTTGGGGGGGGGGGGGATAATCCGCCGCTGTCAAGGGCCGGATAATCCGGCCTGACCTCTTCGACAAAGGTGGACAAGGCGCGACTCTCTGTGAGGAGGGCGGATAATCTCTCGGATTGTCCGGCCAGGGCCAGAGTTTTTGCCCGGCCGGATAAGCCGCCCTCAAGGGGGCCGGATAATCCTCCCCACCCCCGAGAAGGTTTTTGAAGTGAGGCAAGGCGCGTCTCTCAGTAAGGGGGTGGATAATCTTTCAGATTTTCCGGCCAGGGCCGGAGTTTTTGCTCGGGCCGGATAATCCGCCCCTTATGAAGTTTGCTAAGGATGCCATGGTGTGTCTTTTTGTATGGGGAGGCGGAATTTCCCCGGGAAAATCTGAGTTTGGGGCGGAGTTTTACCCCAGCCGGATAATCCGGCCATCACTTGGGCCGGATAATTCGGGCCTCGACTTCACCAACAGCCAAGTTTGGACAGGGGGTATAAAAGCCCCAATCACCCCTCCTGTCAGATCTCTTGATTCATTCGAAAAAGTACTGGCCTGTTCCAAAAGCTCTTCATTCAAGGTCTCCCACTTCAACCACCCGAAGGCTCCAATCTTTGGGGAATCGAAGGAGGAGACTTCTTTCATCGACATCACGAATCAAGCGCATCACTCCCCTCCATTCACTTGGAGATTTCTCGATATAGTATTACTTGTTAATATCTAGATCTTGTGTTTCGGTTTTGATAATATTTATTCTTATGGCAGCTTGTTGTCATTACAGGAGCCTCCAATTCGGTTGTGGAGTGTGCCCTGCTATTTGTGTAAAGGCACCGGTTCCCGCCTCGAAGGGTACCAATAGTGGAAAGGTGGATCAGGCCTTTGGTGGCGAGATCCATCGGAGAACAGGGTGAGGCATATTGTGGCGTGGTGGTCTTAGTACCGCCCACCCCTCCAGCACAGATGTACTTCCCTTAACAAGGAAGGAACTGCGGTAAAACAAATCCCATGTCTCCGCGTGCTCCACTACGGTTTCATCGCTGCTCACTCTTACTAGCCTTTACTCGCTAGTAGTTAGGTTTTCATATAGGGAAATTTGTCATAATTGCATATCTAGAGAATTTACCTTTGTGTCAAGCCTAAAATTGAAAAAGTATTAAAATTTGGAGTAGCACCTATTCACCCCCCTCTAGGTGCCCATATGATCAATTTCAATATCTACTACAAATCCATCATGTTGCTCCATATAAATTTCCTCATCTAGCTCTCCATTTAGAAAAGTTCTCTCAACGTCCATTTGATGAACGAGAAGACCGTGTGACGCAACCAAGGATAGTAGTACTCGAATAGTGGTAAATCTGGATACAAGTGAGTAGGTATCGAAGAAGTCTTCACCTTCTTTCTAGGTATAACCCTTGGCCACAATATGTGTCTTGTACTTTTCAATAGTACCATCAGGTCTAAGCTTTTTCTTGAACACCCACTTACATCCTGCAGGTTTGCACCCATAAGGACGATTAGTGACCTCCCGAGTTCCATTATCTAAGATGGAGTCCATCTCACTTTGGACAACTTATTTCCAGTAGTCAACATCTTGAGATGCATAGTCTTCTGAAATAGAAATGGGAGTATCATCCACAAGGTACACAATGAATCATCACCAAATGAATTTGCAGTCCTTTGTATCTTGCTCATTTTGGGAGCTTCATTGTCATCCTCCACAGAATCACCATAGTGTTCTATCGGCATAGTGGGTTCAGGAATTATAGCAAATTCCTGACTAGATGAACTAGTCACTCCTGATTTGATGAGCTATACATACCTTTCATGGAAAAGATATCCTCAAAGAAAGTCGCATCATTCGGCTCCATAATTGTACCATCATGCATGTCGGATACCTCAGATTGTACGAATATGCATGTCGGATACCTCAGATTGTCCAAGCTTTTGCTTCTTGGGTATTGGAATATTGACTTTCTCCAAACATCCCAAGTTCGTAAGTAAGAGAGTTTAAGCCTTTTCTTCTCCCATTCCTCAAATGGAGTCATGGTTTTGTCCTTTATGGGAACATGGTTTAGGACATGACACGCGGTCATTAGAGCCTCCCCACATTGCTTAGAAATACCCAGTGTATATAATATGGTGTTAACCAAATCAGTTAGAGTGCAGTACTATCTTTCATCCATCCCATTTGACTAAGGTGAGCAGGGAGGCGTCCCCTCATGGATAATACAATCACTAAAAGAAAATTTGGCTTTTACAATCGACGGTTTGCATGGTTTAAGGCTCGTGTTTCGTGATCGAAAAGTCTTCCGTGATGGATGGCCTCCATGGTAAAATCCCATCACCAAAGAATCTACCATGGGGTTTTTCCCGACCATGGCGGATCACACCTTTCAAGCACGGAAATCCGTGTCGTGGTAGATCGGTTTTGCCAGCCCCATTGACTGCTGACGTCATGCAAACTACCACGTGGCAAGCATTGTTAACGACCGGTTACCGCCATTAACGATCACAAAAAAATATGATGGAAGCCAAGGCCCAACCAAGGCCTGCTAATCATTAAGTGGGCCGACCCATGAGAGAAGCCTAATAGGAATATGGCCCATTATGCTTTTAGCCTGTTGGAGGCCTGCACTGCTTTAATGGGCCCACAACTTTGTAGCCCAGCTGCAACTTGTTAGCTTTTAGGTCTGTTACTGTTTCGGCATGCGTAAGGCCCAGCTCGGTCCAACATTGTACAACCCATTAGTGGTATCCGCCACGTCGGGTCGGTACTGTTAATTCCAACCCTAGGCACATCACTGTGCATAAAGAACATCACTTTATATTCGTTGCGGGCCTTTATGTAGGTAAGCATGTTACTGTTCAGGACCTATTCCAGTCTGGCCTTTCACTATTCCAGCATGTTACTATTATGGCATGTAGTTGTTCTGGCCTGTTACTGTTCTGGTCTGCTACTATTCTAGCCTTCTACTATCATGGATTGTTACTATTTTGGCCTACTTCCGATTTCTGGCCATTTACTATTCAGACCTATTATGATTTAGACCTTTTACTATTCAATTCGTTTACTATTTAGGACCTTTACTGCTTTTTGGCCTTCTACTATTCAGGTCGTTCACTGTTCAGTCCTTTTACTATTCAAGCCTTATACTGTTCAGGCCTTTTACTGTTCGTAGAATCCCATCCATGTTTGGTCAATCATGGCCTTTTACTGTTCAGTATATTACTGTTTCGACATTTCACAGTTCGACATGTTACTATGTTGGCATTTTAAGCAACATAGACGTTTTGTAGAACAACACAGGAATGTCGACAAGTTGATTAATAAACATGAGAAATTTGAACTTCTCTCTCAAAAAATGATAAATTTAAACTACTTATTACACAATGATAAAAGTTTGTGACACATAAGCTAACATGGTCTCTCTAGATTGAAAGTTGCAATAGATCATTAGACAAGATCTGCATTTTAAAGGATCACAAAGAAGAGTTCGCATCATCAATACGAGATCGGTACATGGCTATGCACCTCATCGTATCATCTGTCCTATTTTTTAACATTTTAGCAACATATCTAAGAGCAGCTACACCATTTCTTTCTGCATGCAATACAACCTTTATATATCACCTGCAGGAGTTGTTCTAGGTGGACTGTTAACAATGTTGTTTCCTTCAAAAATGCAATGGGAGGATGAATGGGAAGAGGGATCACAACTTTCATCCCAGCCTTCTGAGGACTCCTTCTTGGTTTTAACTGCAGCCTGGTAAAATATGGTGAAAGAGGTTAAAACAAAGGACAAGGGAAACATGTATTATATAAAGAACATATCATTTAAGTAAGTATGAACTTATAGTAGCTCGTTCAGGATCATGATAGTTCCTTCTCAAGCGGGTGCGACTCCTAGTCAATCTGCCAGTAGAATCCGAGTCGAGCGGCTGGAACTCTAGTCCTTGTACTCCATTGTCCTTTCTCTACATTAATGGATGACATTTAAAACCGAGCCAGCTGGTTTGGAGGGATGAAATCACTTGAAAACACCAAAAATATAGCATTAAAATTGACCACATGTATGATTCAAACAAGCTAGCTGGTTTGGAAGGATGAAAACACTTGAAAACACCAAAAATATAGCATTAAAATTGACCAAATGTATGATTTAAACTTGCTAGCTAGTTCAGAAGGATGAAAGGAGTTGAAAACACCAAAAAGATAGCATTAAAATGACCAGATGTATGATTCAAACTAGATGGACATTTCCTGAATTACTCAAAGCGTTTGCGCATAGAAAGACAATAAAACATGAATGGAAATGTTAGGGCAAGGTTTTAGGTAGAATGCACTACAAGAAGTGTTTGCTTCTGCAATGACTTGGCCTGACGGTCGTCGTAGAAGGCGCGTCTTCCACGACGAAATTCTCGGCTCAACCGTGGCTGATGGAAAACTTTTTTTTCAGTTTTGCGCCCTCTACTACGATGAAACCACTAAAAACATGGACGAAGCTCTGCCGGTGCGTGGCAGAAGCAAGATTTCCGGTTCCTCACATGATGGTGACTCGCCGAAGTATTTTTAGGCATGTGGGTCCCGAACGTCAGTGTCGCTAGCAGATCATACTTTTCGGTCGCGCCTCCCTGATTTGAACTCGATAACATTATTAGACGCCTGTTCCGTTTAGTCAGGTTGTTGGGTCCCACATGTCTGCCTCTCATTAGAAGAATCATTTGTATGATGGAATTTTTTCCTTCCTTGTTCAGAACTTGATAGCGCTGCTCGATGCATCTACCGTTTAATCACGCTGATGGGCCCGACATGTCATCCTCTCATTAGAAAAAACGTGTGTATGATTGAATTTCCCCTCGGCCACGCCTCCGTGTTCCGAACATGATAGCGTTGCTCGTTGCATCAGTTGTGCTGGTGGGTTCCTTATGGCTGCCTCACATTAGAAGAATCGTGGGTATGATGGATTTTTTCTTCTCTAGCGCTACCCTGTTCTGAAATAGATATCGTTGCTCAACGAATCTGTCGTTTGGTCACGCAGCTAGGTCCCACATGATAGCCTCTCATTAGAATGACTTTTTTCTTCGCCCGCTCCTCCGTGTTTCGAACTTGATAACGTTGTTCGCTGCTTCAACCGTTTTTTCAGGCAGTTGGATCCCCCGATGTCAGCCTCTCATTAGAAGAAACGTGTGCATGATGGACTTTTTTCTTGCTCGCGCCTCCCTGTTTCAAACTTGGCAACGTTTCTCGATACAGCACCTATATAAGGTCGCGCTGGTGGGACCCACATGTCGGTCTCTCTTTAAATGAAATGTGTGTATGATGGACCATTTTTTTCGGCTGTGTCTGCTGTTTTGAGCTTTGCAACATTGCTCGATGCGGCAACCGTGTATGGTCTTGCCGCTGGGGCCCCCATGTCTGCCTCTCTGATATGTTCTGGCTTGTAGGTCCCTGATGCTACCTTGTATGTTCTGTCGGGTGGGTCCCTGATGCCAGCCTCTCTGTACAAGTATTTAACTTTTTTTCAAACCTAACCAATAAACTCGAGGGATGCTGCAGGTTGGTGGGTCCGTGATATCAGCCTCTCCGTAATGCAATATTACTAAATTAGAAGAAAAATGTAACTCAAGACTTCCAATAGATTTAAACTGTGTGCGTCGCCACTACGTCAAAGATATTTATAGAAAATTAATTATTAAACATTCCTTAGTAGCTTCAAGTTATGTATTAATATTTTAAAAAAGACTTTGTGTGTCCACATTTATATTTTTTTAAATAAAAGGGCAGCGCTCCTGGCATTTAAATTTATAAAATGCCAGGTAATGGACTAGTTTCTTAAATATATGGGTAGGCGGGTTTTTAAAGAGGTGGAGGCAGAGTTTTTTTAAGAGGTGGCGGGGCAATGCTCAAAAGGCCAAATTAAAAATGATTTGGGTTATTCTACATGGTCCATCTACATGCGCTATACTCCATGGTCCCCTTTTTTAAATTTCACTGGGATGTGCTAAGCAGTCCCTTGACCGTGAAAAGGCTGAATTAAAATGTTCTTGCCTATGCTCCATGGGATCCTTTCTCAAATTTCACTGGCATGTGCTCAGCGGTTCTCTAACCCTCCGCTAAAAAAAGCAGTTTCCTAACCCTGAAAAGGCGTGTGTATGTTGGACTGTTTTTTCGGGTCGAACTTGATAACCTTGCTTGCTGCATCAGCCGTGTATTCAAGTTGTTGGGTCCTCCGTATTAGCCTCTCATCACAAGAAACGTGTGTATGCTGGACTTTTTTCTCGCTCGCGCCTCCCTGTTTCGAACTTGGCAACATTGCTCGATGCAACATCTATATAAGGTCGCATTGTTGGGTCCCATGTGTCAGCCTCTGTGAATGAAACGTGCTCATGATGGACTTTTTTTTCAGCCGCGTCCGCTGTTTTGACATTGGTCCGTTGCGGGGTCCTAGATGTCAGCCTCTTTTATGCAGGAAATGTGTCTATGTTGGGTCCTAGATGTCAGCCTCTATTTGAAAGAGGCGTGTGTATGTTGGACTATTTTTTTGGATCGAGTCGGCCGTTTTGACCTTGGCAACATTGCTAGATATAGCAGGCGTTTATCTGGGTCCCAGATGTCAACCTCGGAGTACAAAAAATGTTAATCTATAATAACACAAAGAGGTTGCCTAGGATTCGAAGTCAAGACCTCGGAAGCGGTCAACTGCATGCCCAAGAAACACTTCATGCCCTAGAGACGTTAAACAATATTACTATAACATACGTATTTGTCTCCTTAAAAAGACTTTCTCTATCCATGTTTATATCCCTTCAAATAATGAGACGGTGCTTCTAGCAGCTCAATTAAAAACTACTACATCTTATCTTACCATTATATAGTGTATGGATTGACCGTTGGATCAAGACTCATGAATCCCAATATTTCTAGCCATTGGATCTTCTTTTCCATCCTAGCATCTAGAAGGTTCTTTTGATAGTCTTTAGCATAATAAACGCTATGCATAACCTCAAATCACCTTTCTCCATCATTCTAGAATCTTCTCCGTCGTTTCTCTAGACCATGTTTACAAATTTTTCAAGTGTTATGTAGCTAATAAATACTAGATCATGTAGGCGCACGTTGCCGCGCCCGTCCTTTCTTTAAGACAATAAATAGTTATGAGATTGTTCGAAATAAATTTGGACTTCAGCATGTTTCAAGTGTTGAACCACATCAATGATATTGCCAGTCCAGTCCAGATAACATAGCAGCAGCATGTGCAACGGTAGCCGAAATGAAGTTATACAACAACTGAATCATAAATCATATAATAATATTTGTTTAAAATGCAGAGTCCAAGTCTAGGAAATTAACATAACAGTAAGCTGCCTCAAATCTTGCATCATGGAAGTGTCTCCTGGTCCAAATATACAAAAGGAAGATCGCCTCCATGTAGCTTACACCATTTGTTTTCTAGCCAAATATGGACGTTTGAGCTCGTGAACTTTGCATGGAAGTCAACCTACATCACGTTGAAAGTTGAAAGCAACATGTAAATTAAATTGCAGAAGACAATAAAGTATGCAACTATATGTTTCCAAATTTATAACCTTCTATTAGTATGTTTTATTGTATGTCTACTTAATTAAACATAATTAGGTGGGAGGTACAATCTAATGAGAAATATGAGGTGTAGCCTAATATATTTTGGGGCTATCAGTGTAACGGCGTGCATATACTACAAAGCCACATGCAAACACAACTAATCACATACAGCAGGTAAATAAAATAATAATCTACTGTAAAGGGAGGATCTATAATTCTATAGAGAATCAATGCGTTGATAGCACGCATGCCTGAAGATAATTAGTATCAGCAATTGGAAGCACTTCCTAAACTCAATTTACCAATCCTCGAATAAAATTCATTTGCCTAAAATTCAGATCTGCTACAGCCTACATAATATCCAGGTTGCTTAAAAAGGCCCATGATGAAGCATACGCTCGAAGCAGCTGACAACACTGGCGTACATACCCCTAATCTGCTGCTTAAAATTATGTCTAGTCAGCTCTGTTTTTATTGTGCCCACCCTGCATTTTTTTTCCACGTCCACCACTAGTAGACATTCAATGATACTTTCTTATTTGCAGGATCTGTACAAACAGTATAGTGCCATTTGATCAGATAGAAAACGAATTAAGTGTATGGGGGAACAACTACAATATTTGTTTCCTTGCATCTGACACCACTGAAGATCATAGCTGTAAGTAACTAAATTACCCATTTTTAAAAGGCAAACTTGATCCGAAAAGCTGGATTTTAAGAAAAATATTAGCTACTGGAATGGGCTAAGCAAGTCAAAAGCTATTGAGAACAGTGTTATAGGAGGGATGAGCTAGGTACTGAAATAAATGTAATCCGAGCAGTGTAGGTACTATAACTAATACCATCACTGGGCCAATGGTATTTTACTTGTTGCATATATACTTACAGATTTACAATGCCAATCTTAATACCTGCTAAAGTACTTCAATCTCCTGAAAATAGAGATGTTAGCCACGGTCGATCAGCGACGCAGACACTGCTCCCAAAAAAATGGGCATGGTCTTAGCCGCTGCCTGATAATACCAGCATGGCCTGAATACATCCATCGAATATGGTACATCTTAAGACCCTTTTAAATTTGAAAGAAGGGCAAGATACTCCATCTAGGCTAAAAGAGAAACTAAAAGTGTTACTGACGCATTGCAGTTTTAATCTAAACAAAATGAGTTATGTGTCAGCTTCCTAATTTTCTATTCTCAGACGCTCTTCATCCTAGATTTGTCGTTGCATAGATACGTGATTAATTTCATGGATGTTAGAATAAAATCACACCTATCACTACTACAGTCTTGTAGTTCATCCATACTTGATCATTGATCTGCAGCCACATGTTACAAAAGTCAGCACAGTCTTAATCCAGACAATTGGAAGTGATGCACCGACTGCAAAAACGATAAACATATTGTATAATATAGGAAGTAACAAAACCCAGAAAATACCCGTGTCGCATAGGAGGCCACCAACATTAATTCTCAAGCAACTCTGCAGTCGACTTCACCCGTGTAGTGCCTCTGTCACCACCTAGAATTTCAAGGAATCCAGTGGATGGAGTGTGGCGAGGCGACATGCCGCCGTTGCAGCTTCGAAGATGGATGGACGCGTTCCGACCATGCTGCTCCCTGGCCCTCACCGCGCTCGGAAACCAGTTCTGGCACCGCAGCCAAGAATGTTTGTGAGGTGCGTTGGGCGTCGTTCCACTGCTCGAGGTCGATGTAAGGGGGACCGACCATGGCGACGAGGATCTCTGGCCAAACTAGAAGCAAGTGTCGGCGGACGACTCGACGGACGTAGGGGAGAGGCGCCATCGCCAGAGTAAACCTAGGTTTTTGTGGAGATTTTATTGGGGAAAAGTTGTAGAGTGGCGGTAGACATCGCCATCGATCCGGAGAAGGGCACAAACGGAGTAGGTCACCTCGATGAGCTGCGAGGCGGCTGCATGGCGTGGCGGCGGCGCGTGTAGGTTTCGCTCGAGAGAGGAGAGGTCGGGTGGGAAGAGAAAGATAGAGATGCCTCCATTTTTCCCACAGTAGAAGCGTGCACATGACCAACTAACCGCAGCGGGCTGCTTCATCATTATTTTGGGGCCCAATTTATGAGAGAAGATAGATTTGATGAGCAAAGGGACAACTGGGCCAGTTGGGAGGACAAGCAAATCAGATGGTCAGAACTGATTCCATGCGACGATCGTACGGCCGAAAAGATCCAGAGCGTGAGAGAGCTCCCTCTTGTCCCAGTTATAATATCCCTAATTTACTCTTTTACAATAAATACTTGATATACTTGTGGAGGATGCGCGAAATATCGCATTCTAAAGTTATATAATTAAGTGATATTTTACTCATTATTGAGTTTGAACAAAAATTAGAACCCCTATTTTGTAAGTTGAACCGGGGCCCCAAATCCTGAAGACGGGCCTGAAAATGAACATACCACTTATCACTATATGGTAATGGTGAAAAAATGGATAATGAGTAATGAATCTCAGCATAAGGATCTATATTTGAAAATCAACAACATTCTCAGATCCACGCTAAATTGCTGTTGGAGTAAATCCATAATCGAAACTAAACTTAAGATCTAATGACAATGAATCAAGGAGGCAGTGTAGGACGTGATGTCCACACATTGTGTTCACGATATGTCGCGGGTGACAAAGGTGGCGGTGGGGGCAATGGCCTCGCGCCACATCGTCGATATGTTGGTGGTGGTAGAGACGGTGGCGAGGGATGAAGTGGCATTACAGAGGCCCTAGCTCGGGCTGGTTTTGGCGCTGGAGGTACTCTTGTCGGGCGCCTCCCCATCACACCAACTGGCGAAAGCACATTATAGGCGGATAGTACAGCTAGGATGGCCAAGATGGCGAAGATCTTGAAGAGTTTCATCTTGGCTAGAGAATCGGTTGCTCTCAGTGATGATCTAGTAAGCTCAACTTATAGCAGGGGTTCACATTGACTTGACTTGTAATTTGTTTGAAACTGTCAAACTTTGGGTGGTTGACTTAACTTGCACTACCTAGATCAGAGAGCACACATGGCTTGTCAAGCATCGGAATCTTCACTCTTCAAGCTGAGACAGTAGGACGAAAAGGAAACAAATTGAGAAAATTACTTAAATTTTTTATTTGCATGTGCACAATGTCCCCATGGGGTTACATTTCGAGCTCAATGTTGGTGGCCGGAAATTCCAAACACAAGCTAATCTTGAAATCCTAACACGGAATACATTACAAGGATACAAGGAATGGAGCCCACATGGCGCCGATTCAGTCGCTACAGCTACAGAGCTAGAAGTATGTTGGCGGAGGCGGCGGAGGGGTTGCTGGTCTCACCTTCCAAAACCGATGCGGCTGTGCCGACAGTGGCGGCGGCGGAACTCTGCGTGGCGCCCTCAAACCAAGAAGTTCCAACGGTGCTGGATCTTCATCGCGCTGACCGGAGCATGCCGGCGCCGGCAATCCGTGGGACGCGGGAGATTGGCCTTGCTCAGCGCTAGACGAGACCAACGCAGTTAGTAGGATCAGTAGAGCTTGAGCCACCGAGCAACACAGGAATGCAAATCTTGCCATGTTGCTCAGAGTGACGACGACGATGCACTGCAGGTTAAGTTTACTGGACGCCCTGGTATTAATTGTCAGCAAGGCGATGAGCTGTGCTCACTGTTCTAGCCATCGCACGTGCCATCGTACCAATGGTCAATGTTCACGACGCGTCCTTGACTGTTTTTTTAACGAGTATATTGACACTAGACGGACACGCGAGCTTCGCTTCGCCACCCGAATGGTGTGACGAATGGCGTTGTCACACGGTGTAGCCAGTGCAATGTATTTAGTGGTGGTAATGTTTTAGCTTTGTTTGAATTTGCACTTGTTCTATGGTTATACCTATGGTTATTTAGATTAGCTATGTTGATCGTCTCATCTAGGTTTAATGGGTGAACGATGAAGATCAATCATTTAAATTTTCTGGGTGAAAAATGGTAAGTGTTATAAAGCACTGCATAACCAAGATGCAAAGTTTGTGATACAACATACTCCAATCGACCTTAAAATGCATGGGTGCTTTAGTGAATAGAGTTTAGTTAGTATATGATTCGCATTAGATATATGCCCTTAGTACCGGTAACGCAGTAGACTAAGCAACAACAATAATCGGCAAACATTGGTACGGTGCTAACCAATTTGACAGCACATTTAGGAGTTAGGACACATAGAAACTATGGTGCACCCTATCAGACAGGAGTTTAACACAGAACAACGGTTAAGAAAATCAAATAAATCACTCTGTAATAGCAGTGACTAAGCGATGGCCCAGTTTAAAGAGCTCATAACTTTAACATAGACTCACGCGTTAAAGTAACTAAGGATTTTCGTGGAACATAATACGACATGGATGCATATGCAAATATCTCGCAGACAGACAAACCTGAGAGGGCATGCCCAAGTCTTCTACTCCATTGTAAAGAGTGGAGTAGCTGACAACAAAACCTGAGAGAGCATGCGAGTAGTAGCTTATAACAAAATACTACTCGTACATTGTCTTTTCAAGGCACCTACATGCTGAACGGGTGGCCAAATAAATATCCTACATGATAATCTTAGTGGGATGCACTGCTAAACTTGATTGTGTGTGACCTGGCCATTCCCTTTGACATGGCACCTTCTATGTGTACTTCCTGTCGCCGTATGTGCCGATGGCCTAGTATGGATGTCTACTCTTGTAAACTGAAATTTTATATGGAAACATAGCATAAGATCAGTAGCCACAATTATGAAATAAATATATGAAAGCTACCAAAGGAGACATTTTTAATTAATAGAGCAAGTTCCAGAGGAAGCCCGGTCCCTCTTATCTCCTAGAATATACATTCAGCACTTAGGCTAATTTGAAAATAAATTAAGGCACGTCTTTGAATTCAGCGCTTATAAGGACTATCAATGATTTATTTATTTAAAATTCATAACAATTCACCTGTGGCGTACCTATTTTATGTGCTTGTAGAGAATTGCAACCCTTTCCAGTACAAAACCACCATACTCCATAACACAAAGTGAGTACAATATTGTTAACGGCCTCTGAGGTTATAACATGGAAAGCAAAGAATGATTTTAACTCCTAATGTAAATTTTCAAACTTCAGAAGCTAATCATCTCGAAATTATACAAAAAACCTTAATATTTGTAGCTATTTGCGAGATAAGATCAAACTATGAAAGGCACTATCATTAAATTTTTGAAAGAAGCTGTCAAAGGAAATAGTCATTTAAGGAGCAAATAACCAATAATATCAACCATTTTAAGGTGCTTAGTACCAGAAGATCCGTTAGTACTAATTTTATTGAGCAAAAGGCAGTACACAAACTCTTGTTCTAAATATTATACATAAAATTCAGAAAATAATGGAATGTGCGGTTAAACGATTCATTTCAGTGGTGGCACACGAATATCACATGCTGATGACCCAACAGATTAAAGACATGGCAATAGCTCTAACATCCAGGAATCGGAGAGCTCCATATTGATCAAGCAGAAAAATTACAGATATGAGATGTAGCTTAACCTAGTGTACTAACCCCATATCCAAAACAAACAAATCGATATGACAATTTCACATCCAGGAAAAAATACGCTGCAACACTCTTGATACTAATCTTGCGAGGAAGTTCAGTCTCCTAGTATAAACTAAGTCTAGTCATGAAAGAAACAAAGTTCAGTTTCTAGGTGGACGGTCCTGATTCCATGGTTTCCCAAAAGGATACGTCCTGTGTTTTGTAACAGAGCACTCATTGAAATCCGTAATTATGTTGAAAGTGACATATGCAAAGTATATTTATCTATTTCGGGAAGAATGTGTCAATGAAATCTATAATCAGTAGATGATCTTTACATCCTTAATCAACTATTGCCATGAGTAACCTATGCTTGCAAGTAAAACGATTGTCTTGAATCTGGTCTAGTAAATAATTTATCCTTGAACCCCTAATATTTGTACTCGAATAGTAGGAAAGAAAATTAAGCAAAGGATCTAGGCACGAAAGAAACAGTAACCGTTAGCATTTAGACAAGAAACATGCATGATGCAATAGAAAAGGAAGAGATTGTCTATGTATGTTTTTCATCCTTATCTGCAATGATAGATAGATAGATAACTACACCAATTTAGATAAATAGTTTAGAAATGAAAATATTTCATGTATAAATAAGAATTGATGTCCATAACTTAGAGTGGTGTCGGACACAAACTAAACTGAAAAGCTATAAAACTGTCACCATGTGTGGCACTCACAACTAAACTATATCGACTTGCGTACCTGATAGAAATATATTAGTCCATAGAATATAAATTTAAATCAAATATGAACCTCTTAGTTATTATTTATTGCCTGCTAATTTAGGACAACATGGCATTACTTGCCAGGCTCAATGATAAAGGGGCAGCTTTCAACTTCTTATAGTACTTCTAAGAGAATTGTTGGCAGCCATCCCAATTCCATCAACAAAACGTTCAAAAGGAAAAGGTGTGATTCTGAACAAAATAGAAGATACATATGGAACCTATGAGGGAATTTCAAGTAACACAAACACCCTGCAGGCATCTAAATGTAGAACAGATGACTAAGCTACAAAAATTTGCCACACTTTCACTTTATAGTTCTGCACCAACCAAACAAGTATAAAAGGGATTAAATATTAAGGAGGTAATTTATGCAATTAATTGTACATATATTAATAGGTTAAATTCCACAAAAAGATAATACCAAAGTGGAGAACACCATAACTGTATCACGCAACGTAGCAACAAAGATTAAGGCATAACCTTATACTTGTCTCATCTTATATACACGCAACATCAGCAATCATTCTCTTTGAAAACGAAAATACATCCCTCATCTTATTCCATCCTGTTCAGTACACCACCCTGACCACAGACATGCAATAGAAAAAATGTAGATATGTTTAGCCTTCATGAGCTCAAACTGAAAGGCTCACAAATTCAAATTTATTGATGCTCCAAGCTCATGACAAACCAGGTACAACCTTGTGTGAAATTGTAGCAGATGGATAATTCTTTCAGACATCCATTCAACCTAGACAAACTGTGTCGTTTGAGTACCGCCAGCTATGGTCTTACCAGATCATTTTTTATTTCATCCAGCAACCTGCTGAACCACAGGGCTGCGTCATCTATTTTTGTAGTAGGATAAGAGGCCATAAACAGGGAAATGATAATTTCTTAAATTATGCTCGTACAAATAGTCTAGAAATAATGTTTAAAGAAGCTTACACATTCATGCGCTTGAAATAGCTTTAATACGTAGATATTCATAAGCTTGATGTAAGATCGCTTTAAATGAATTGAAGCGGCCAAAAAAAGGATAAAAAGGTAGTACCTCTAGAATAATACAGGTATGAACATATTGACATTTCTGCTACAAAACCAATTTAACATACACTCTTCTACATAATAATTTTATAATTGATAAATATGCAAAGCTTACTGGAAGGTCACAGTTCTACAAAAAGGACTATAATATGATTTTCCTCTCAAGTATATTTTAGAAAATATAGACAAGTACAACTTCCTATTCCATCAAATGCACTTAGTAGTGATTTTGTATCAATGCATGCTATAATGCTGGTAACACTGAAGATCAAGAAACTGAATTATGAAAATATAGGAGCATTTAAATCACAAACCGATAGAGGTCGGAAAACTGTAAGAGATGACAGCTTTCTTTCCTTATGCGGACTGAACCTTCAGGATTTTCTTTAGCACCCAATATCTTGTTGAAACACGTAGGAAGATTCTCTCCTTGTTGTTCACAAACCTGAAGGTAAAAACAACATATCATGCTAGCTGACACACTTTTAGAAAAAAATGGTTGCTTGAAACTTTAAATCGAAATTCCAATTAAGAATAAGAAGTGGAGACAAGTATAGATAATTAACATGATCTTGGAAACGAAGAAAATAACATTTCTAGTACTTAAAAGTAGTGTAGCGGTGTCAAATATTCATATATAGCAGATCCATTGATTCAGAAATATGATACATGTGCACTAAATGATCTTTCATAGTCGGTGTCATTGAAAGTTGTCCGAATTGAAAGAAACTACAACTTTGAGTGCTTTTGAAATAATTACGCTAATACATCCACATATACCTGTGCCAATGAATAATGCAACAACTCGTCACCATATACTAAAAAATAAACTTGGGGCTTGTTCTTTTCTCGTGAGTATGAGGCTATCAAATATGGTAACCAGGAAATGTAAAAATATTTGTTGAGAGGAAACAAACCCCAAACTCTAGCCGCAGACAGATTCAACATGGGAACAAATGCAAAACAGAATTTTGGTTTCACTCGAGCGTTGCAAACAGGGGCAACCTTAAAAGGTTAAAATGGGTCTAGCAGAGCCCGCTACTGGCGATGCGCATGGTGCCAACGACAGAGAGAAGAGCAGTTCCCAACGCCATGGTATCAGATCGATCTGCAACAGTCGTTTGGGGTTTATTTTCAGAGATCCATAAACATCATGCCTGGTGCACTTGCTTAATCTATTCCCAATTCCATCCATACCGAATGACCATGCCTAGTCACCAATCGATCACAAATTAGCACTACATACATGATATACATATACGCAAGAAAATAAAGTGAATGGTAATAGCTCACCTGCAGCTGCGTGTCTCCATCAAGCCCGCCTAGAGCAGAAGAAGACCGAGGCAGCGGAGGGGCCGACGACATGGTCGATGTGCGGGTCGGCCGCCGCGAGCTCCGCCATGGCTGCCCGGATCGGGCGCGCGTCGGCCTTGAGCGCCCGCAGCGCCGCCTAGATCTCCTAAAGTTGGGGCCCCACATGGTCATCAACGTCCTGAACTTGATCCATCCATCCGAGGTACAGAGAAAGAGAGGAGGGAGAGAACCCGATTGCCGATCTCCCTCTCCGCCACGAATTGACCAGGAGAGAAAGGAAGAAGGCCCTATCGCTCCTCCTTGGCGCCTACCCGTTGTCCCTCCTACCGGAGGACCTCCAGCTCCCGCCCACCGTCCCTCTGCTCGGCCTCCATAGCTGGAGACAGGTCCCTGGGATAGCAGGGCAACGCCGCCCGTCACTGTGGCCGGTGATTGGAGGCGGCGGTGGGATCTGATGTAGAGGAGACTGCGGCACGAGCGGACGGATGTGTTGAGGACAAGCGAGAGAACAGGCCAACACGTGGATTGAGACGCATGCGCCGCCCTCCAGCTGCCACGCATGCACAAAGGCCACCAGCGGCCTACCAGCAGTCTCAGAGAGCAGAAAGGCCCACAACCAGCGACATCCATCGACATCGAGCGCGACAAGTGCTCTGAGAGGGCTTGCTTTATCTCGGGCTTAAGCCTTTAGATAATTGACTTATACATATAATACAAAGTAAAAGAACCAAATATACACCTATACTTTATAGATGTCGATCAAATTTATAATTTTTGGAGCATTATCTATTATAATTTTATATAGTGATGATATCTCATACGTCTATTATCTGGGTCTCACGTGCAGGGTACGTAGAACTTACTAGTAATGCAGTAGTTTCTATAAAAACATAGGTAGGCAGAGCTTTTTGTGGGGGGCTTGGGGAAGGGGTAATGCTCATAAAGGCTAAATTAAAAAGATTCTAGGCTAACTGGGGACGGATGCCCTATTCTTCATGGGCTATATTCCATGGGATCACTCATAAATTGAATGCGCTATGGTCGACGGCCACAAGACAATGAAAATGCCGAATTGGAAGGTTTGGGGCTATGCTTGGGCCTAATAGGATAATTTCATGGGGCTTAGTAATAAAAATTCCAGACCTCAACAAGGAAGAAAAAACGAGGGAGAAAATTTTGGCAGATAGTTCGCAAGAAAATTGTTGACAACCAGGACACATATCCCGTGCGCGCCAAAACTTTCCTACTCGTGCCTTCCTACTCATTTCCGCCTTCACTCCAGCAGCCAACTGCTCTCTTTGCGCCATTCTTCTCGAGACGCACACAGAAGGTCAAAACCACAGGCCGCGCACCAAAACATTCACACTTCGTCTATCAGCCGGGGCGGCCTAATACCATTGCTGGCGGTGCCATTCTTTTCGAGACGCACATAGGCCGGTGGTCAGCTAGTCGATCCCCACGGTATACTTATAGTTTCCTTAGTTTGCTCAAATCATTCCCTAGAAGTCATTTCATACTCGATCTGTTCGTTTGACATTGTTTTACACTTGATTTGTTTGTTTGAATTGGTTCACATTTTGCGCTTAGTCAATCTGCTCTCTCAAATATGTAACATAGTTCTACACTCAATTTCTAAAATAGGCTAAAATTACGTGGCATTTATATTGTATATTCAATCACATTGCTCAGATATCTTGGCTTAATTAGATATATAATCAACCTATTCGGTGATATATCTTGAAAGCTTCTAACAATCTCTCTCCTCAACAGATGGACAACTATTTGATACTGGATGGAAAAAAGCAACACCTTCATATTGGGAAGGTGTTAATGACTTCATGAAGTTTGTTAGACAGCATAACGGTGACTTGAATGTGTTTTGCCCATGCCAACAATGCCTTAATTATAAAAAGCTGATCAGAGCAGAGTCGCGGACCATCTATTCCTTAATGGGATGCAACGCACATATATTAGGTAGACTAAACATGGTGAACCATATGATCATCCTGTTCTTGATCCTCTAGCTCATGGTCATCCGCCTAAAGCTCATCAGATCGATGATGAGGACCTTTCTGGTTTGTTAAGGGGCATGTACCCCACTTCAAGCAAAAAGGCGCTCCTTCTCTTAAACGATCACTTTTCTCTGACTTGATAGAAGATGCCAAGTGTCCAATGGATCCTGATTCTGGTATCTCAAGATTCGAACTAGTAATGAAATTACTAAAGGAGAAGTCGTCCAACAAGATTACCAATAAAGCTTTCGATTCAGTGATTAAGGTGTACATTGAGTCAATCCCTAGGGAAGGACTGCCAACATACATTTATGAGATGAAACAGTACATCAAGGTACTTGGACTATCATATGAGAAGATCCATTTTTATCCAAATAAGTGTGTATTGTTCTGGGAGGATTATGAAAACCTCGATGAATGCCCAGTATGTAATGAATCAAGATGGAAAAATGGTAATAAAAAGAAGAAAGATCCTTGTAAGGTTCTGATATATTTTCCAATTATAGATAGATTTAAGAGGTTGTTTCAGTCAAAACAAACATCTAAGGAAACAAGGTGGCACAAAGAGATTCTCAAGCCAGACGATTACTTACTGAGACATCCAGCTGATGGTGATGAATGGAAGAACTTTGACAAGGCTCATCCAGGATTTGCTACGGATCCAAGGAACCTAAGACTTGGCCTAGCTATAGATGGATTTAACCCATTTGGCAACATGAGTAACTCGTACAGCATATGGCTAGTACTTGTTACAATTTACAACCTGCCTCCCTAGGCATGCACTGATCAGTCAAACTGCTTGTTGGCTTTACTCATCCTAGGTCCCAAATCACCTGGGAAGGATTTTGATCTATTCATGCAGCCTCTTATACGAGATTTGCAGGAACTATGGAAGGGTGTCATGACTCCTGATATCCTTGCCAGCAAACCTGAAGATGCCAAGTTCCCTATGCATGTTGTTGTGCTATTCTGCACCCATGATTTTCCAGCTTTTGGCACTATGTCAGGCAGAGTGATAGTAGGTTATAACGCATGTGCTCACTGTGAGACAAAACATGTCACAATGAGGCTACAAAATAAGACCGATTCCCTTGGACACCGGGTATTTCTTCCTTAAGGCCACAAATTCTGAAAAATTTAAAAACATTGTAGTTCTATGGAAAGAGGACTGAATATGGCAATGTATTTGAGTTGCATGCGCATCTACAAAAGGCCAGAAATGTCAAACCAGGAAAACAACCAGCTGCCAAAGGAGGTAAAAGAAAGAATACAGAAGATGCACCGATAGTAGGAGTAGCATCCAAAAGGAAGAGAGTCGAAGAAGTAGCAGCAGATTCCTAAGGGAAGGAAAAGGAACCGAGAATATTTATAAGCACAGATCCACTCTATGGGACTTGCCGTATGAGGCTGGTAAGACACTTCGACATAATATTAAAGGATGCACATGGAGAAAAAAAATATGTGATAGTATTATAGGCACATTACTTAACATTCCATCCAAGATAAAAGATAGCTATAGTGTTAGGCTTGACTGTGAAAAAATCAACATTAACAACAACTTGAAGCTACATCCTAAAGATATAGTTGATAAGGGCAGTGAAAAATATTACAAATTTCGAGGTGCAAAATTTACCTTGTCGATGAATAAAAGGGTACTATTCTGCGACTTCCTCCGAGGTGTGAAGTTCCCATCCGGATTTGCTTCCAACATTGCAAATTGTATCAATGTAGAGGGGAACAAGCTACAAGGGTTGAAAACTCACGATTGCCACATCCTACTACAAAGGCCTTTAACTCTTGGTGTTAAAGGTTTAGTGAATAAGGATTTGTACAATGTGTTTTAGAGTTGGGAAAGTTCTTTAGGGAAATCTGTAGCAAAACTCTAGAAAGAAGAGTTGTAGCGCATCTTCAGACAGACATAGTAGAAATACTGTGCAAGCTTGAGCTGATATATCCACCAGCCTTCTTTGATGTGATGGTGCATTTGGTTGTTCATCTGACTGAAGATGCACTTTATAGAGGTCCTGTACAATACGGATGGATGTAGCCTATAGAACGTCGACTTTGCACTTTCAAGGGTACTGTTAGGAACAAGGCTAGAGAAGAGGCTTGCATTGTAGAGGCATATATTGTTGTTAAAGCATTTGCATTTTGCTCAAGATACATTCCTGATTGTAAAACGAGATCCAATCTGGGTGGCAGAATTGAAGAAGTTGAAAAATCTATTTTTAACCATGGTGTTTGCCTAGTAGGAAAGAAGGAACATAGAACATTAATGCAGCACGAATATGACCAACTTACTTGGTACGTGGTGAATAACACTGATGAGGCTTGTTGCGTGAGTACTATTTATACATATCATCACATATATGAAATGAAACTCGTAGTAAGATATGTTCAGATGTCTTATTTGAGTATCGTTGTTGTAGGTTATTTAAAGCAACCAAAGGAAAAGATTATGTTGCACCATTATGTGGGGGTGGGTTTCAGGAATGGTTTATGAATCATGTAAGATGTTCAATTGAACTTTGAATTGCATATGAATTATGCACATAAGATGACCTCTTCATTATTTTGTATAACCAAAGATCATGAAGCTGCATGAAGAGAATCCGGGTGATGTTAGTGATGGTCTTTATGCCCTATCACGTAGTTTGGCAAATAGGGTGCAGACAGCTTCAGCTTGCAATGATGACGGTATCCACTACAACATTTATGAGCGCGAGAAACATCAGAAGACACAAAACAATGGCATCACGACCAGGGGAGAGAACTTGACAGCCAAAATGAAGAAGTTAGATGACTACGATCATTATGGTCGCATAAAAGAGTTTATTGAGTTGAACTATAACGACAAGACTGGTGGTCGATCTGTGGTTCTGTTCAAGTGTTATTGGTATGACCAAGATCCGAACAAGAAAAGAGGCCCCAGAAATGATGGGAATTTCATATCAATCAATACTACTGCTGAGTGGTACAAGGAGGAATCTTATATTTTGGTAACTCAAGCTTCCAAGGTAATATTCTTGGATGACAAAGATAATAACGACTGGCAATATGTGCAAAATTTTGAGGCAAGGAGCACCTATGATGTGAATGAGTATGACGAGCCAGTCACCATAGATGTTGCCCACCAAGATGATCCTAGTGGTTATATGGTAACTGAACTGGCTGATGTCGATGAAAATTTGATTGCCAGGGGTGGCTCTATGCATGATGGACATGTATATTTGACTATCGAGGTTAGTGTAGTCGACAAAGACAGGAATAAACTAGTTCTACCTAATGAATCTCAGGACATGTATCATGAATGGCAAGGGGAAGAAGATCCAACCCAGTCGGAATAGGTGGATCTAGAATGCGACGGTGCTAAAAGCGATGATGGTGACAATGATTAGACTGTTGTTTCATATTATGCAGTGAGATGATGAATAGCGATTCGTATTGGTTTTCTCTTTGTAAAATGTATGAGACATGATGACAATTTGCTGTTGGATTGTAATCCTAGACTAATTGTTTCCTTGTCTAAATTGGATTAATCATAATTCGACAAGTGCAAAAATATGTAGAACAGGTTAACTTGGCGTGTAGCAGATACATTGGTTCTGTACATTAATTAATTATTAACCACATGACCAGGTTTCATACAGAAGGGGGCATATGCACCTCGTGTCAGTAGAGATCGGCGAGAACATTGTCTCGGTAGATAGGGCAGCTGGCGTTGGTCTCAAACCAAGTGAAGATGCACTTTTGGTGGTACGGATGGTTGCATCCTCAGAGACACACCGTTGTGGACTTCGACAGTGCCTACATGTATATGCTGCAGTGGCCATCCTCCTGCTCAACCAGGTACCAATTGTCTTGAAGCGCCTGTAGGTTCACGATGAGCAAGAGATCCACGCTGAGGGTTAGGTCAAAGTGGAACCCATCGACCCACATACATGCCTCATGCCAGAGCCGGTGTAGAATGTCGTACGACATGATGATGTCCCACTCCTCCGTCGTGAGTTGTGATACATTGCAAATGTATCTATAATTTTTGATGTTCCATGCTTGGTTTTATCTACTTTCTTGTGTTTTGTCTACACTTTGGAGTACTTTTCATATGATTTCTTGGACTAACCTATTAACAAGAGCCATAGTGCCAGCTGCCTGTTTTCTGCTGTTTTTGGTTCCAAGAAAGTCAGAAAATGAATATTCCTGGAATTGGACCGGACAAAAGCCAAAGTTGTTATTTTCCCGAAAGACTCACGGAGCTAGAAGGAGAGTCGGAGAGGGGCCACGGGGTGGCCACACCACCCCTAGGCGCGGGTCCCCCTTGGACGCACCAAGGCATGGTGTGGGCCCCCTGGTCGGCCACCGACCTTGCTTCTTTCGCCTATATATCTCCCCCAAGGCAAAAACCCTAAATCATCAAGCCTCCAGCCACGAAAAGTTCCGCAGCGCCGCTGCCACCAAAGGGGAGATTCGAGGGACAGAAAGTCTCTGTTCCGGCACCCTGCCGGGACAAGGAAGTGCCCCCGGAGCCATCTCCATCGATCTCCACCACCATCTCCATCACCATTGCTGATTCCCATGACGAGGAGGGAGTAGTTCTCTCTCGAGGCTAAGGGTTCTACCGATAGCTATGTGTTCATCTCTCTCTCTATGCATGATCTTATTGAGATCATGAGCTTTGTAATCAAGTAGATCTACCTTGCTACTCAAGTGCTTTATTAGATCTCCGCTCTCCCCATGTGTGTGAAAGTGACAGCGTGCACACCATGGTGGCACTTAGGTTAGAGATTACAAATACTTGTTATGAGTTATATTTGGAGGTTGATGTCTTTATGAAATTGTGGTGTTTGTTGGACTCATCTAGTACTCAAGGTGATAGTGTGGGGTTATCTAGATGGGAAAGAACTTTGAGGTGTGCTGTTATAGCCCTACCATCGATTAGAGTGTCCAACCAGAGAGTAGTCCAGAGTAGTATCATGAAGATAATATATTTATATGAGAGTGTTCAGTAGTGAAAGTATGATCCCTAGGCCTTGTTTCTAAGCATTGATACACCGTTTGCAATTAGATCTGTTACATGTTTGCTTGCTTCCATCTTTATTTCAGTTTGCCTTTAATCTCTTCCACGCCAATAAGCTATTTTCTGGCACCGTTACCACTTATAATTATCCATATCACTTGTATTTCACTATCTCTTTGCCGAACTAGTGCACCTATACAACTGACAAGTGTATTGGGTGTGTCGGGGACACAAGAGACTTCTTGTATCTTGATTGCAGGGTTGCTTGAGAGGGAATACCTTTGACCACTTCCTCCCTGAGTTCGATAAACCTTGGGTGATCCACTTAAGGGAAAACTTGCTGCTGTTCTACAAACCTCTGCACTTGGAGGCCCAACAACTGTCTACAAGAATAGAAGTGCGTAGACATCAAGCTATTTTCTGGTACCGTTGACAGGGAGGTAAAGTAAAAGGTACTCACATCCTCCGGTGTGAGTGCTCGAAGTTATTTCCTTTAGATTCTGCAATTTTGTCTTCTTGTTTCTTGTTTTCACTAGTTAGGCTTAATGGAAAACAACAAAAAAATTAGAGAGCTTTATAGTATTTATCTTGAGTTAGGACATGAAGTGTTTGAAAAGAAAATTAAAAAACCTATGGAACTTTATTTGCATGCTAATAGCAATGTTGTTAGTATGAATTCTTTGGACACCATTATTGCTAATGCTATGGAAAATTCTAAGCTTGGGGAAGCTAGTTTTTATGAAAATGATCTTTTTAATTTCCCAGCTTTGGAAGATAGCTATTCTATTGCTAATGATGATACCAAACCTCCAATATATGATGATTACAATGATGAATATGATATTTTAAGTCCACCTACTATTGAGGAGGAAATTAATTGTGATTACAATATGCCTCCCATATTTGATGATTATGGTGATGAGAATAATAATGATAGCTATTTTGTTGAATTTGCTCCCACTACAATTAATAAGAATGACTATGCTTATGTGGAGAGTAATAATTATTATATGCATGTAGCTCATGATAAGAATGTTTTATGTGATAGTTATATTGTTAATTTTATTCATGATGCTACTGAAAGTTATTGTGAGAGAGGGAAACATGGTTTTATGCATCTCAACAATATTAAGTTTCCCCTCTTTATGTTGAAAGTCTTGAAGTTGCACTTGTTTTGCTTTACTATGCTTATTGCTTTGTGCTTTCATGACTTGTTTATTTACAAGATTCCTATGCATAGGAAGTGGGTTAGACTTAAATGTGCTTTAAATTTGCTTCTTGATGCTCTCATTTACTTCAATTCATATTTCTTATGTGAGCATTTTCTCAAACTATCATGCCTAACTTAAAGGCGTTAAAAAAAGTACTTATTGGGAGATAACCCAAAAGTTTTAGTTAAGTCTTGGAAGTTATTACCTCTGTAATAACCACTCCTTATCCTTTTTATTTTCTTTTTGTGCCAAGAGTAACCTCTAATGAGAGAGAAGTAATGATTGGGAAAGTTGTTGTCCCGAAATAGATTTTTGTGCTTCACCGTAAAAAGTCGCGTAAAATTTCTGTACGTCCTTTTGAGGCATGTTTTTTTGTGCTTATGCCCCAGGTTGTTATCTAACTTTTGTTAGTTTAACACTTTTTGATTTGAGCAATAGAAGGTCTTCGAAAAAATCCGTCTTTACCCGCTGGTCTGTTTTGATAGATTTCTGCCATTTTTTTGCATTTGCTTCTTGTTGGTTCCTTTTTGAGTTCTTTTGGGGAATTGAGCTTTTTGAGGGAAGTGCTACAGTATCTAGTGTTTTAATGGAAGTTTTATTGGTGTTAGAACTGAACCTAAAAGACTTATTATCTTGAGTGCACTAATGTTGCTAATAAAGATTGTGAAGTTTTGTATGAAGGAAAAATTTTAGGTGTATGGAAGGAATGAGTAATGAGATGAAGGATGGACTAAATATCAAGCTTGGGGATGCCACGCGTGTCACCCCAAGAAATATCCAAGAAGTACATGTGTCAAAGCTTGGGGATGCCCAAGACATCCCCTTCTTCATCAATAAACATCCCAGGTTTCTTCCAAATGCTTCATTTTTATTGTTTCATGCACAGTTGTGTTGTTCTTGGACTATCTTCTTTTTCGTTTTTGTTTTGGTTTTTCGTTTGCTTTGTTTTCTTAGTTTGCTGAATAAATTGTTTGGACCCCCTCTTTCATGTATTGGTTTTCAAATAGTTTGGTTTGGATTGGAAAAGAGTAGGAAAAGTTCATGCTTAAGTGGTAAAGAGAGCTTGTTTTTTATTGTGGCCTATGCTTTGTCATGCCATGATTGATATTGTTTTGGCTTTATGCTTAGTATTCTTTTCTGTAGCATGACTTGTTATAAACAATTGAGATTGCTTAATGTGCCTTTGAAGAATCATGCGTTGTTTTAGCATATTAAAGCATAGTATTGTGGTATTATCCTTTGATGCTTTATTTGGGTTGACTTGGCGCATGCTCACACCATGTTATGACTATCTCAAGTCACCATAAGCCTTTATGATCCTTTAGTTTTCAACTTGTAGTATCACTTTATGCTTTGATCAATGATGTTTTGTCGCTCTGCATGATTATGGCCATTATTGCTCTCTTAGTTTGTCGCTCCCAGTCTTTTGCTAGCCTCCACAACCAAGTATGAGTTCCACTCATGCATCAAACTCCCTAAACCAAGTTATTCCAGAGAGTCCACCATACCTACCTACTAGCATATGCTATTCCAAGTATATTCATGCTTTTTTTACCTTCCAAATTAAACTTGTTATGAGAAAACTAGTGATTAAAGCTCTCACGAGCTTGATGGCACACTTTACTTTTCTTGCCCTTAATAAACTTGAACCATTGTGTCGTCTATGTTGTATATGCTTGCACTTATTTGTTGGGGATTAGGAGAACCATGCTGTCATGGGGAACACTTTCAACATTGCACGGGTACTTTGTACCTAGTTGATATCATGCTCTTTTGTCTATGGATGTCGTCGGTGTGAAATGAAAGAGGAGCTTGTAAGTCCATGGAGTTATGTCTATGTGTTAGAGAAATGCCTGGGCCGCTGGTCTAATCCATGCTGACATGGTGGAAACCTGCAGCGTAACCATAATGAGCTGTCTATGAAGCATTCTTCTTATAAAAAACGAGTCAGTTATTGAGAAAAAAGAGAAAAAGAAAAAAAAAGATATGAAAATAGGAAAGAGAGAAAAAAGCACCATATTCCCATGGTAAATAAGAAGATTGCTGAGATGCTCGTTGTCTGCTTGCCTTGTCATTTTGATATGGGGATTCTTCCGTATCATCAGGCAAGGGGTACCCCGTTGGCGGTTCTCTCTGATACACATGTACTTACGATGACAAGAACTTACCGGTGACTAAACTTGAGTAGCATGAGGAGCGGCCCTCGTATTCATGGGACATGAGATTTCTAACTTATACTTCGTCAAGCATGTACACCATAGTTTGTTCACTTTAACCTTAATCACTTCAAGATGCTTATGATAGGGGCAATGAGAGCTGAAAGCTATTAAGTACCATAATTTTTGGAAGCTCTTTATGAAACTTGAATCTCTGCTTCCTTCTATGAAGGCCTTTTCTTCCACCATTATATTGAGTCTCCACCTTCTACCTTTATGCACCTACTTTGAGAGCATAGTGGCCATTCTTAGTTCTATGTGCATTGTCCCAAGACTAGTTGATTGATGCATAGCTTGATATTACTTGTTTTAAACTATTTGTATCTAGTCACTCTTATGAACTTTGAAGGTGTCCTATGCATTTATATTTGCTACTCTATGAGGGACAAGCTGAATACTATTATGCTATGTTTTCTTTATGTGAAACAAACAAACGTCTTGCAAAGCATTGTTATTCATGAATCTTTTGTTTGTGCCTTTTCATGTTGCAACATAGTTTCTTTGTCTTATTGCTAGAACTTTGTCTTTCATGTTATGATTGAAGTACTATGATCCCAGCTTTGAATGTTTTACAAATAATTTGATCAAGTTTATGATGGTGCATGTCACCTCAAAAATTATTCTTTCTTTTTATCACTTAGCTACTCGAGGACGAGCAGGAGTTAAGCTTGGGGATGTTGATACATTGCAAATGTATCTGTAATTTTTGATGTTCCATGCTTGGTTTTATCTACTTTCTTGTGTTTTGTCCACACTTTGGAGTAATTTTCATATGATTTCTTAGACTAACCTATTAACAAGAGCCACAGTGCCAGCTGCCTGTTTTCTGTTGTTTTTGGTTCCAGGAAAGTCAGAAAATGAATATTCTCGGAATTGGACCGGACAAAAGCCAAAGTTGTTATTTTCCCGGAAGACTCACAGATCCAGAAGGAGAGTCGGAGAGGGGCCACAGGGTGGCCACACCACCCCTAGGCGTGGGTCCCCCTTGGCCACGCCAGGGCATGGTGTGGGCCCCCTGCCCGGCCACCGACCTTGCCTCTTTCGCATATATATCTCCCCCAAGGCAAAAACCCTAAATCATCAAGCCTCCAGCCACAAAAAGTTTAGCAGCGCCGCCGCCACCGAAGGGGAGATTCGGGGGACAGAAAGTCTCTGTTCCGGCACCCTTGCCAGGACGGGCAAGTGCCCCCGGAGCCATCTCCATCGATCTCCACCACCATCTCCATCACCATTGCTGATTCCATGATGAGGAGGGAGTAGTTCCCTCTCGAGGCTAAGGGTTCTATCGGTAGCTATGTGTTCATCTCTCTCTATGCATGATCTTATTGAGATCATGAGCTTTGTAATCAAGTAGATATACCTTGCTACTCAAGTGCTTTATTAGATCTCTGCTCTCCCCATGTGTGTGAAAGTGACAGCGTGCACACCATGGTGGCATTTAGGCTAGAGATTACAAATACTTGTTATGAGTTGTATTTGGAGTTGGGTGTCTTTATGAAATTGTGGTATTTGTTGGACTCATATAGTACTCAAGGTGACAGTGTGGGGTTATCTAGATGGGAAAGATGGACTTTGAGGTGTGTTGTTATAGCCCTACCATCGATTAGAGTGTCCAACCGGCGAGTAGTCCAGAGTAGTATCATGAAGATAATATATTTATATGAGAGTGTTCACTAGTGAAAGTATGATCCCTAGGCCTTGTTTCTAAGCCTTGATACACTGTTTGCAATTAGATATGTTACATGTTTGCTTGCTTCCATCTTTATTTCAGTTTGCCTTTAGTCGCTTCCACGCCAGCAAGCTATTTTCTGGCACCGTTACCACTTATAATTATCCATACTACTTGTATTTCACTATCTCTTCGCCGAACTAGTGCACCTATACACCTGACAAGTGTATTGGGTGTGTTGGGGACACAAGCGACTTCTTGTATCTTGATTGCAGGGTTGCTTGAGAGGGAATACCTTTGACCACTTCCTCCCTAAGATCGATAAACCTTGGGTGATCCACTTAAGGGAAAACTTGCTGCTATTCTACAAACCTGTGCACTTGGAGGCCCAACAATTGTCTACAAGAATAGAAGTGCGTAGACATCATGTTGCAGGTTCTTTAGCAGCCATATATGGCCAAGAACCTTGCGCATAGTTCCCACGACCTTGCTCGCTCTTCACAGCTTGCTGGGAGGCAGGCTGAGATTCAACACCTCCTCTTCGCGGGGTGTGGTCATGACATCGTCCGCCTCTAGAGGAGCTAGGATGGAGCCAGGCATCCTCCTAAGCTCGTATGTCCTTAAGAAGAAGATCTTCAGTGTCATTGTGTATGGCATCGCCTCGTTAACTAACTGTGGCTCGATGACGGAGAAGTCGGTTGTGGCTGCGGAGACACGGTAGACACGGAAGACATGGGGGCTAGACTCGATGATGCACTCCTATGAGGAGCGCTCTAGTTCCAGCGGCGCCACCATTTAGGGATTTTTTTTGGGGGTGGGAGGTTGGGAGGGGTGGGGGTAGGGGCTAGTCGATGGTGCTGACCTAGATGAGGGGAAGACGCCAGTTGAAATGGGTGAGAGTGGACTGCTCGAAGGCAAGGCCCTGCTAGCTCGTTACTCCCCAACATCAGCCATGACTCGTCCTCTCTTCATGGTTCTATTTAGGGGAATTCTAGAATAAACCTTGAATTTGTAGGGAAAAGGTAAATCGAGCTCCAACACCAAATCCTTGAAATTGGCTCTCCAAACTTATCAATCCTGGTCTATTTTGAAGCGATGCCAAATAATAATGTTTTTGTTGCACCGTCTCCACAATGGAGGGCACCGCTTTAAAGAAAATAAAGCAACCCCACATTGATAAAAAATGATTTAGCTTAACCTGACCAGAGGGATGGCTGTTGTCTCTGTGTTAAATAGAGGAAGGGTTGTTGAGCTAGACAGGGAATACCAATATTTTAACATACACTGAGTTTGGGCATCAGAGTAAGTAGCTGCTTTGGTTCCTTGAATTTTCTTGTGTGGCATCAGTTGTGCAGCGTAGGCACCGGTACGGATGGATGAGAAGTGGTTTGGGCACCGATATTTGCATACACTATGCAGAGCCACCCAAGTTCTACGGATTTTTAAGCTTTTTAGCTAAAAGAGAGCAACTATGTGGCTGCACAGGCTGGTGGTACTTCCCCTTATTATCGGCAAAAGAGAGAAACTATGTGGAGGTGATGATGATTCAATTTATTTATAGTACTAACATAACTAGTATAGGTACTCCACAACCACGACAAAAACTAAACCATCTTCTAGACAAAATCGGCACACACATAGACACCCGAATATCACCTATGCCGCCCTCTGCCCATGCGGGCACGCCATGTGGTGTTCGATTAACTTGAAGAAGCTGCCAGCCATGTCACACCCTTTGTTGCTGCACTTGAGCCACATTCCCGAGGACATCCGATCCATGGTAGTGGTTGGTTTGAAGATGCCTCCGTACTCATATCTCGGGCACTAGCCATCGGACAATTTTCCAACACATTGTGCGCATGCAATGTGCTTCGCAGCCTTGCCAAAGCACTGCTCATGCAAGGAAAAGAGATTTAGCCCAAAAACAAGAGTTGTATCGAACCAGTGTGGAAAACATCCTGAAGAAAGAAGTAATAACCATGTACGCGGGACGAAGAACAATTTGAGAACACAGCCTGCAGCTGAAGACCTGCCTCATTGCACTCATGTCAATCGTAGCTTCGAATCACTCGTCCGCCACAGAGCCACCTTCTTCAACTGTGGCAGATCTAAGAGGGATTTTGAGACCGAGCGAGAGAGCAGAGGGAGGAGGGCTGATCTGAGAGGGCTGATGAGAGCGACCGAGAGAGACTTGTACTAGTTAAATACTAGGAGTATGATGACTAGATTCCTGCACCAACAACAGGGTTATTGCAGTACTTGTAGCAGCAAATATTTAAGAGTTTGTCCCGATGGGAGATCGTCGAACGGAAACAACACGACCCCGTAGCCACATTGTTAATGCGGCCACGTTTCGCACCCAAACCATGCGGCCACGTTTCGCACCCAAACCATAGCTGAAGAGTTTGCTGCATCGCTGCTGTGTTTCTTTGACTACTCAAACACTTGCCTACTTGCTTCTTCCTGCAGAGCTGTATGTTGGAGTTCCAGAAAAGACCCCGGCCTTGCATGAGTGATTGCATATTTAATTGAAGCATTGAGCCCTTGCCCAAACCTCATCTACTTCTTCTTGTCATCAGAGATCTTATCGCCACCATACCGAGAAAGGTTCATGAAGTTCCTGATATAGGTATTGACATTGTCAGTGCCCTGCTTGAGGTTGAGAAACACTTCCTTCATCCTTTCCATGAAAATTTCTGACAGGTATTGCTCCTTGAAAGCCGCAGTGAATTGCTCCCAAGTAGGTTGAAAACCAGAGAGGTCTGCCTTGAGGTAATTTTCCCACCACAGAGCTGCATCTCCCTTCAGAATGTGAGTGGCACATTTGACCCATTCTTGCTCAGGAACATCGGCAGTCATCAGCAACCTTGATATTTCACGCAGCCAATCATCAACATCAAGTGGATGATTAGAGACCTCAAATTGGCGTGGGTTGAACTTGAGAAAACTCTTGATGTCTCCTCGCTTGAGAGGTGGAGGTAGCAGAACAAACTCATTCCTCCTGACACTTTCTTCGAATCGCTGCTAGTTTTGCTACATTGTTCCCAAGGCATTTTTAATACTTGCCAATGCAGCCCCCAGTTCAGGTGGTATGTCCTCCTTAGAACGGCGTGGTGGTGCCATCTCTACCAATTCAATATACAAGAGCGAATGATAAGAGTAGTGGTATGGTCGCGACTCCATCCCGCACTCAAATCATTACTCCGCACATGAATCAGTAAAACACATATCCCAACACCTTCTTCTTAAGATGAACCTAAAGATTAGTAACTACGGGAACGAACACCCCAAACAAGATAACGTCGGATAACAAAGAGTAAGACAGATCGCATCGGTATACAAAAAATCAGATAGATCGCGTCGGTTTACAAAGGCCTATCGGTATGGAATGTACCAACAGTTGATAACCAAAAGGCAGATAGAGATAACATGTTGGATGCAACAGATAGACAAAGAATTCACACACACACACAACCTATGGTACTACGGAACGCAGAATACGTGAATCCTAGTTTGAATTTTAGAAGAGGATTGAAAACGTTACACTTCCTTACCAGAAAAAGGGTGGGTGGGTGGGTAAGAAGAAAAATGGAAGCAGTCCTACTCTCACGTTTTGTTTTTCCCTAGTATACATAGCTACCAAAAATATTTGCTAAACTGACAACGACCATTTTGGCTGAGACCCTGAAGGGCGGGATGGCTCTGATACCAATTGTAACTACCTCGGTGAATTACGCTCTTAGTTACATGCCTGGATGAGCGAAAGTGGTTAAAATAGTACGGTGGGGCCCGGGGCCACTCACGGTAGACCTTTTGGCCGTCCTAACCAATTTTAGAGCATCGGGACAAGAACGAGCGGCGTAATCGGCAGGCGAAGGGATCAACTACATACACAAGTGAGTATGCATGCAAGCCACATACAACAGTCCTTAGAGCCATTCCATCTAAAAGAAATAGAAAATATTGCAACGCCATACGGCAAGATTCAAATATCCTAGATAGAGATAATATTTTAGGATAGCTCCTCATACATCAAACATCAGAGTATCAGGCGGAAGCGGAAAACAAGATCCGAGTAGGGATAAGAAGCAAATCGGCATAAGATGCCACATAAATAAACACATCCCGCCCACAGATCTCACGGATCCCCGTTCCCAGAATCTCTACACCGAGTGATCGTTGCCAACATCATCCGTCTCCTCCACCCAGTATCCATCTTGCGAGTACACCTGTTCATCTGAATCAAACAATTTATCGTGTGAGACCCTAGGGGTACTCAGCAAGTCTTTATGCCTCTAAAGGGGACACAACCTAGGGTGACGCAATTGCAGCAAAAGATAATATCTAACAAGTCTATAGATACTCGCTATCCATCCGCCTAACCAATGATAGACGGATGTCCGTGAATTAAGAACAACAGTTATAACAGTATAATTAACAGATCCATCCTCCTCCTCACTTACCAACGAGGAAGCGGACGAACAACCCCCATCTGTTGGCAGTTTTATTAACCATTCCATTACTAGTCAGGTACTTAGTCAATTTAAAAGCGGTACTTTATTTAGACTTGTCTATGATCGAGAAACTGTGCTCCAAGTCGTCCATAACCGTGGACATGGCTTTCAGAAAGATTTACCCTGCAGGGGTGCACAAATAGCAACACACACTCGATCAACCTCGGAAAAACCAACTCAAAACCCAACGAGGCATTCACGACAAAGCGATCACAGGATTTAGAAATATTTTAGGGGGCCACCCCAATAAGCTACCCGCGACGAAGTTGGCCGGCTCCGAGACGGACCCAGGGTTTGCGACAATGGCTGTAAACGACTGGGAACCCGAAAATGTGACTGGGCTTGTCGATACCGCGAAAACATTCCGCAATTCTTAAACAGTACAGGTGCTCCTCGCACAATCTTAAATAAACAGTAAGGCATGGCATAATTACAGGATAGTAATAAAGCCCCAAACTAATTGTGGCCCCAAGAAATAGAAATGAATCAAGTTCTGGCTCAGGGGGGTCCATAAGGAACAGGAATCAAGTACTCGGGTTCCTACGAGACACAAGTGAGCATGAAACACCAAATAGCAGATATTGCTCACCGGTGCCTCTTCCATTAGTTGTCCTATTACTACTCAGGTTAAGTTGTTTAGGTACCTCGTTATCCAACAGATACTCACATACCCTACACATGCTTTTCTACGACTCGGATGGCTCAAACAACTCCTGTAATAATGGCTCATGGGATGGAGGAACAAGCTTCGGTGGGGTTTAAAAGTAGAGGCTATGCAGTACTTGGGATTCAATTTAATGCAATCGCGACTCAATGATGCAAGAATAAGATAGAGGCAATATGTACTATATGTATGCAAGCATGTGGTAGTGCTTGCCTGGCAGCTCAGTTGAAGCGAGATATGGATCTGGGTAGTACTCCTGTGATTCCTGATAATTCTCCTGCTGGGCGTCTATTCGAAGAAGAATCAAACAAACACGGGCCAACATAAATAAAGCGCACAAGCATATGAATTAAAATGCGACAAGGAAACAAGCATGCCATGATGAATGATGCACAATTTACATGGCATTAAAGTAGCATGGCAAGGGTGAGGTGTGGGTACCAAAATAAAGCATTTTATTAATTATTTAGCCAAGTTTTATTGCCATAAACAGTTCTGATTTTTAATAATGACATGATGCATGATTCAATTCAGAACAAGGAATGCATAGATAGAACGGGCTCATCACGCTGATCGATTTAGACATATTATTTGTCAAATATGGAGTTATAAATTTAAAGTTATTAATTTATTAAGAAAAGGGCATTTTATTGTAATTTTAATTATCTCGCAATTTTATAGTGCTCAAAAAATATTTTGAATGGCATATTTGAATTCCTCACATTTTTCTGATTCAAAAACATATACCATTTTGTATTATTTGGATTTATAATTTAAAAGTTATTTAAAAACAGATTTGAATTTGAATTTAAACTTTTATAAATTTGTTTTGTTTAAACAGATAAAAAGAAAACTTTTTATACACAGAGGGGATTAGCTCAAGACGCTGACAGGTGGGGTCCGTGTTGACTCAGCAGCCGGTGGGGCGCAGCGGCTGGGTTGTCATTTCTCACCAGGACATTTCCTAGCCGCAACCGCTGACAGGTGGGGCCGGGTTCAGCGGGGGCCACGCGCACGCGTCGCCCAGTAGGGACGTGACACGTGGGCGGTCCAGGGACTACGCGGTGGTGTTTTCTAGAAAACCGAGGTGCCTTTTCGTAAAAACGTCAAGCGACTGACAGGTGGGGCTGCGGGGGCCGCGGGTTGAGGCGGGAAAAAGGGCAGGGGGCTAAGTGCAAAATGGCGTCGGCTGTTGCTGCTCGCTGACGGAAGGGGTTGTGCCGGCGGCGGATCCGGCCGTTTTCCGTCGACGGTGGCAACGAATCCGCTGGACGAAACGCGTCGACCCAAAAACGAAACACGTAGAGGGGACAACGAGCTACATATTTCGGGCAGGGAGCATCTCTGAAGGATGGCTGTGCTGGCCGGGCTTCGACGAGGAACAGGGGGACAAAGGGGTCTGGGGCTGTTGCTGTCAGCCAGAGCGCGGCACGCGGCGGCGCGCAGAGCGCTCGACGGAGTGCGGCGGAGTTACAGTGCAGGAGGGAGAGGAGGGGCATGTCTAGGAGATGTAGGGGCTCACCGCGGTGTCGCCGGAGTGGTCAGAACTCGCGGAGGTGATGTAGATCTTGCGCCGGGCTCGTGGACGACGAGCTCGGTCTTCTTCGGTTCACGGCGGTGCTAGGCTGCTCCGGCGAGGTTCCGGCCCTGGGCTGGTACGAGCTGAAGAAGGGGAAGCAGAGGACCTCGTCGGTGCTCCTGGCTGGCCTTGGAGAGCACCAGGGCGCGCAGAACCTGAACAAGGCAGGAGTATCTAGGGTTTTGGCTAGGTGGTGGCCATGGCTTTCTAGGGAGGAAGGAGGGACGAAGGTGGGGTGCCTGGGTCTCCAGATCTCGACCTGAGGTGTACTGGGGTGGTTGGGGTGATAAGGAAGAGAGGGGAGAGGCACATGGGATGGTTCACTTTTTGGCAAAGTAGAGGAAGGCCTCGGGTGATCTTTCTCTTCTCTCTCTCTTGTTGCCTTGCTAAGAGAGGAAGGGAGGGGACTAGGGGAGAGGGGCATGCGATGGGGCTGGTGGAGTACTTGCCAAGAAAAGAAAGGGTGAGAGGGAGAGGCTCACATGGGTTGGCTCGGCCTAGACTAGAGGAAAAAGGGGAGGTAAGAGAGGCTAGGGTAGAGAGGGGTTTTACTAGATCATGCAAGGGTGTTTTAGGTTCTTGTGGTGATCCACCAAGGCAAGTATAGGTGGAAAAAATGGTGAAGTGAGGGTTTATGGTGGAGCACAAGGTAATGGTGAGGACAACCACAAGAGAGAGTGAGGGTAGGAATTTATGGGAGAAGATCCCACATGATCATGCATAGATGGGGTTATGGGTAAGGAGGGTTAAGGTTTGAGGTAAGCAAGATAATTAAGCCAACAAGATTTAAGTACCATGCTCCACTCCCAAAAACAAATAAAACCCAAGGAGAGATAATAGTGATAACTTGCATGGCCCATGCATGGGCATAAAATGCCTTGTTTTATTCTTGTGAAAATAATGATAATGTAACATGGCATTATACACATGCATCCCACAATAGGGAGTAAAGCCAAGCTAAAGGAAAAGAATTGGATCCATCCCAACCCACATGAGCTAGATTAAATGGCAAAAGGAAATAAAAGCTCATGGTTAATTAGGATGGTGGAATTCTAAGGTGGTGACAAGGAAAGGTGGTGGAGTGGAATAAAAGATATGCCCCCAACTCAACTTGGGCATCAAGCATTTATCTAGAACCAAATACAATATATCAAGAGCCAATTGCAATTAATAATGCATATGAGAGAAGAACCAAAAGAAAAGGGGTTTTATATGATGCTCAAATGCAAGGTGGCATGATGACATGAGCATGATATAATTATGATGCAACAATTATATGTAGGAAGTAGCCATTATATTACTAGACCAAGTAGCATTACATATGTTAGACAGATGGGATGCTACAACTCTCCCCCACTAAACAGGAATCTCGCCCCAAGATTCTAGGAAGAAGAAGACTCGAAGAGGGTAGGATACTTGGCACAGAGCTCATCTTCACGTTCCCAAGTGGCTTCATCAACGGAATGGTGCGACCACTGCACCTTGCAGAACTTGATGGACTTGTTCCGAGTCCTTCTTTCTACGACTTCTAGAATTTTTATGGGGTGTTCTTGATAAGACAAATCTTGGAGATTGATGAGTTCATGGTCCACGGTCCTACCGGGATCCTTGAAGCACTTCTTGAGTTGAGAGATATGGAAAACATCATGGACCTTGAGTTTTTCAGGGAGCTCAAGAGCATAAGCAACTTCTCCTCTTCTCCCACGAATTTTGAAAGGACCGATGTATCTAGGAGCCAGCTTTCCTTTGATACCAAAGCGGTGCGTGCCTCTCATGGGAGTGACACAAAGGTAAACGAGATCACCAGAGACATACTCCATGTCCGTGTGCTTTCTGTCATAATTGCTCTTTTGGCGACTTTGAGCAATCTTCAGATTTTCAAGAATGATGTGAACCTTCTCCTACGCTTGAGTTACAATGTCGGGGCCAAACAATATTCTTTCACCTGCGCCCGACCAACCAATCGGAGTTCTGCATTTGCGACCATAGAGAGCCTCAAATGGTGCCATCTTTAGACTTTTCTGGAAGCTGTTGTTGTAAGAGAATTCAGCATAAGGAAGGCATTCTTCCCACTTCATGCTGAAAGAGATGACGCAAGCATGGAGCATATCTTCCAGAATCTGATTGATCCTTTCAACTTGTCCTTGCGACTGAGGGTGGTAAGCTGTGCTGAAGTTCAATTTTGTTCCCAAAGCATTTTGGAAACTTCCCTAGAACTTGGAAGTGAAGATGCTTCCACGGTCTGAACTGATCTCAAGAGGAACCCCATACAGAGAGACAATTCTGTTGATATAGAGCTCAGCCAACTGAATTGCAGAAATTGTTTCCTTGACTGGAAAGAAGTGAGCTACTTTAGAAAGCCTGTCGATGACAACAAAGATTGCATTGTTGCCCTTCTGCGACCTTGGAAAACTAGTTATGAAATCCATCTCTACTTTCTCCCATTTCCATTCCGGAGGCTTCAATGGCTGTAGAAGACCGGAAGGTTTCTGATGGACAGCTTTAACTCTACGACAGACATCACACTCTGAGACATACTTGTCACAATATCGTTTCAACCCAGGCCACCAATATTGTGTTTTCAAGTCCATGTACATCTTAGTGCTGCCAGGGTGGATAGGAAGAATAGAATCATGCGCCTCCTTGATAACTTGCTCTCTTAAACCCGGGTAGTTCGGAACAAACATCCGGTGTTCAAAGAAAAGAGTGCCTTGGTCGTCAACGTGGAAAGACACATACTTCGGAAGCTGAATGTTGGAGATGATCTTTTTAGTGTAAGGATCACCAAGTTGAATAGAGCGAACTTTTTCTTCCAACAGTGGGGTTGCCAGAAGGTTCACAAGATACCCTTGATCCACAATTTCAAGGTTAAGCTTGGGAATTCCTCACACAAGAGAGGCTGTTGTTCTTCCACCATGAGGTTGTTGACATAAGCTTTTCGGCTGAGAGCATCGGCCATGACATTAGCTTTGCCCTGAGTGTACTTGATGGTCAAATCGAAATCATTAAACCACCTCCTCTGGCGAAGGTTGAGATCAGGCTGTGTGAAGATATACTTCAGACTCTTGTGATCAGAAAAGATCTCACAACGGTTGCCAAGCAAGTAATGCCTCCATACTTTCAAAGCAAAGACAACTGCTGCGAGCTCGAGGTCATGTGTAGGATAGTTGATCTCATGCGTCTTCAACTATCGAGAGGCATAAGCAACAACTTGTTTTTCTTGCATAAGGACCGCACCCAATCCTTGCAATGAGGCGTCACAGAATATCTGGAAAGGTTTTGATGTATCTGGAGGAACTAAGACTGGTGTGGAAGTGAGCTTATCTTTGAGTGTTTCAAAGCTTGCTTGCCATGCAGGAGTCCAAAGGTATTTCTTGCCTTTCTTGAGGAGATCGGTAAGAGGCTTCGCAATCTTCGAGAAGTTTTGAACGAAGCGACGGCAGTAACTGGCCAAACCAAGGAAACTCCGGACTTCTTTGACATTTATGGGAGGAAGCCAGTCAACAATTGTCTTAATAGTTTCTGGGTTGACGGCAATGCCCTTGGCAGAGATGACGTGACCAAGGTCGGTGACTTGAGGCAGCCAGAACTCACACTTGGAGAACTTTGCGTACATGTGGTTCTCACGAAGCTTGTTTAGGACACACCGAAGGTGTTCTTCATGTTCTTCCTTCGACTTAGAATAGACTAGAATGTCATCCAGATAGACCACAACGAACTTATCAAGATACTCCATGAAAATCGAGTTCATAAGCCTCGAGAAGGTGGCAGGAGCGTTGGTGAGACCGAAAGACATGACCGTGTACTCATACAGGCCATAGCGGGTGGTGAAAGCTGTTTTGGGAACATCTTCCTTGCGAATCTTGATCTGATGGTATCCACTTCTCAAATCAAGCTTAGAGAATACCACAGCTCCAGCTAGCTGATCGAAGAGATCATTAATCCGCGGAAGGGGATAGTTATTCTTGATTGTTTTAGCATTGAGTGCCCGATAGTCAACACAAAGTCTATCAGTCTTGTCTCGCTTCTTCACAAAGATGGTTGGGCTACCCCAAGAAGAATTACTGTGCTGAATGAAACCCAACTTCTCTTGCTCATCAAGCTGACGTTTGAGTTCAGCCAATTCAGCAGGACCCATTTTATAAGGCCGCTTGGAGATAGGAGCGGTACCAGGTTCAAGTTCAATCACAAACTCGACCTCACGATCCGGAGGCATACTTGGCAACTCTTCAGGAAAAACATCTGGAAACTCACAGACTACCGGAACACTCTGAATACCTTCCATAGCATCATCATTCAGAGCCGCCAAAGAGAAAAGATGAATTGTAGGAGTCAGACTTGGAGAATAGACTATATGGCCTTCAAGAATTTTCAGAGAGACCGAATGTTCAGCACAATCAATCACAGCTTTATTTGCAGCTAGCCAATCCATGCCTAAAATCACATCAATATCTGAGCTGCCCAGAATAATCAAAGAGGCCGGAAACAAAGAATCCCCAATTTGAACCTGATTATCATAACTGATCTTGGAAGTTAACATCCTTGCCCCAGGAGAAAGGACCATCAGCTTTTTAGGCAACGAATCAGAAGGCAACCCGTTCTCTTGAGCGAACTTAAAGGACACAAATGAATGCGATGCTCCAGAATCAAATAAAACTCGTGCAGGTACTGAATTAACAGGAAGCGTACCCAACACAACTCCAGGTGCATGCTCAGCTTGAGCGATGTTGACACAGTTGGCACGAGCAACCGTAGACCTGGGCTTGGTGTTGATGTTGAGAGCCCGAGGTGGAGGTGCACGAACCATAGAAGAACTTGCCGCAGGTCTTGGAGGTGGTGGAGGAAGAGCTTTGTTGTTCATTGGACAATTCCAGTGCTGATGCCCAGTGTTTCCCCAAGTGTAGCAAGCACCAGGTGGACGTGGAGCAACGTAGCCAGGAACTCCGCCAGGCGCTCCAGGGTAGTTGTGGTTGTAGCCCCTAGGAGCCGCAGTGAAGGAGTTTGGTGGCCTTGCCGTGTAGGTTGACGGTCTTGGTGGGGCCAGGAGCGACGGTGGGGTGTTAGGAACCCAGACATGACGCTTAGAAGGAGCTGTCATAGCTGAAGAGTTTGCTGCATCGCTGCTGTGTTTCTTTGACTACTCAAACACTTGCCTACTTGCTTCTTCCTGCAGAGCTGTATGTTGGAGTTCCAGAAAAGACCCCGGCCTTGCATGAGTGATTGCATATTTAATTGAAGCATTGAGCCCTTGCCCAAACCTCATCTACTTCTTCTTGTCATCAGAGATCTTATCGCCACCATACCGAGAAAGGTTCATGAAGTTCCTGATATAGGTATTGACATTGTCAGTGCCCTGCTTGAGGTTGAGAAACACTTCCTTCATCCTTTCCATGACAATTTCTGACAGGTATTGCTCCTTGAAAGCCGCAGTGAATTGCTCCCAAGTAGGTTGAAAACCAGAGAGGTCTGCCTTGAGGTAATTTTCCCACCACAGAGCTGCATCTCCCTTCAGAATGTGAGTGGCACATTTGACCCATTCTTGCTCAGGAACATCGGCAGTCATCAGCAACCTTGATATTTCACGCAGCCAATCATCAACATCAAGTGGATGATCAGAGACCTCAAATTGGCGTGGGTTGAACTTGAGAAAACTCTTGATGTCTCCTCGCTTGAGAGGTGGAGGTAGCAGAACAAACTCATTCCTCCTGACACTTTCTTCGAATCGCTGCTAGTTTTGCTACATTGTTCCCAAGGCATTTTTAATACTTGCCAATGCAGCCCCCAGTTCAGGTGGTATGTCCTCCTTAGAACGGCGTGGTGGTGCCATCTCTACCAATTCAATATACAAGAGCGAATGATAAGAGTAGTGGTATGGTCGCGACTCCATCCCGCACTCAAATCATTACTCCGCACATGAATCAGTAAAACACATATCCCAACACCTTCTTCTTAAGATGAACCTAAAGATTAGTAACTACGGGAACGAACACCCCAAACAAGATAACGTCGGATAACAAAGAGTAAGACAGATCGCATCGGTATACAAAAAATCAGATAGATCGCGTCGGTTTACAAAGGCCTATCGGTATGGAATGTACCAACAGTTGATAACCAAAAGGCAGATAGAGATAACATGTTGGATGCAACAGATAGACAAAGAATTCACACACACACACAACCTATGGTACTACGGAACGCAGAATACGTGAATCCTAGTTTGAATTTTAGAAGAGGATTGAAAACGTTACACTTCCTTACCAGAAAAAGGGTGGGTGGGTGGGTAAGAAGAAAAATGGAAGCAGTCCTACTCTCACGTTTTGTTTTTCCCTAGTATACATAGCTACCAAAAATATTTGCTAAACTGACAACGACCATTTTGGCTGAGACCCTGAAGGGCGGGATGGCTCTGATACCAATTGTAACTACCTCGGTGAATTACGCTCTTAGTTACATGCCTGGATGAGCGAAAGTGGTTAAAATAGTACGGTGGGGCCCGGGGCCACTCACGGTAGACCTTTTGGCCGTCCTAACCAATTTTAGAGCATCGGGACAAGAACGAGCGGCGTAATCGGCAGGCGAAGGGATCAACTACATACACAAGTGAGTATGCATGCAAGCCACATACAACAGTCCTTAGAGCCATTCCATCTAAAAGAAATAGAAAATATTGCAACGCCATACGGCAAGATTCAAATATCCTAGATAGAGATAATATTTTAGGATAGCTCCTCATACATCAAACATCAGAGTATCAGGCGGAAGCGGAAAACAAGATCCGAGTAGGGATAAGAAGCAAATCGGCATAAGATGCCACATAAATAAACACATCCCGCCCACAGATCTCACGGATCCCCGTTCCCAGAATCTCTACACCGAGTGATCGTTGCCAACATCATCCGTCTCCTCCACCCAGTATCCATCTTGCGAGTACACCTATTCATCTGAATCAAACAATTTATCGTGTGAGACCCTAGGGGTACTCAGCAAGTCTTTATGCCTCTAAAGGGGACACAACCTAGGGTGACGCAATTGCAGCAAAAGATAATATCTAACAAGTCTATAGATACTCGCTATCCATCCGCCTAACCAATGATAGACGGATGTCCGTGAATTAAGAACAACAGTTATAACAGTATAATTAACAGATCCATCCTCCTCCTCACTTACCAACGAGGAAGCGGACGAACAACCCCCATCTGTTGGCAGTTTTATTAACCATTCCATTACTAGTCAGGTACTTAGTCAATTTAAAAGCGGTACTTTATTTAGACTTGTCTATGATCGAGAAACTGTGCTCCAAGTCGTCCATAACCGCGGACACGGCTTTCAGAAAGATTTACCCTGCAGGGGTGCACAAATAGCAACACACACTCGATCAACCTCGGAAAAACCAACTCAAAACCCAACGAGGCATTCACGACAAAGCGATCACAGGATTTAGAAATATTTTAGGGGGCCACCCCAATAAGCTACCCGCGACGAAGTTGGCCGGCTCCGAGACGGACCCAGGGTTTGCGACAATGGCTGTAAACGACTGGGAACCCGAAAATGTGACTGGGCTTGTCGATACCGCGAAAACATTCCGCAATTCTTAAACAGTACAGGTGCTCCTCGCACAATCTTAAATAAACAGTAAGGCATGGCATAAGTACAGGATAGTAATAAAGCCCCAAACTAATTGTGGCCCCAAGAAATAGAAATGAATCAAGTTCTGGCTCAGGGGGGTCCATAAGGAACAGGAATCAAGTACTCGGGTTCCTACGGGACACAAGTGAGCATGAAACACCAAATAGCAGATATTGCTCACCGGTGCCTCTTCCATTAGTTGTCCTATTACTACTCAGGTTAAGTTGTTTAGGTACCTCATTATCCAACAGATACTCACATACCCTACACATGCTTTTCTACGACTCGGATGGCTCAAACAACTCCTGTAATAATGGCTCATGGGATGGAGGAACAAGCTTCGGTGGGGTTTAAAAGTAGAGGCTATGCAGTACTTGGGATTCAATTTAATGCAATCGCGACTCAATGATGCAAGAATAAGATAGAGGCAATATGTACTATATGTATGCAAGCATGTGGTAGTGCTTGCCTGGCAGCTCAGTTGAAGCGAGATATGGATCTGGGTAGTACTCCTGTGATTCCTGATAATTCTCCTGCTGGGCGTCTATTCGAAGAAGAATCAAACAAACACGGGCCAACATAAATAAAGCGCACAAGCATATGAATTAAAATGCGACAAGGAAACAAGCATGCCATGATGAATGATGCACAATTTACATGGCATTAAAGTAGCATGGCAAGGGTGAGGTGTGGGTACCAAAATAAAGCATTTTATTAATTATTTAGCCAAGTTTTATTGCCATAAACAGTTCTGATTTTTAATAATGACATGATGCATGATTCAATTCAGAACAAGGAATGCATAGATAGAACGGGCTCGTCACGCTGATCGATTTAGACATATTATTTGTCAAATATGGAGTTATAAATTTAAAGTTATTAATTTATTAAGAAAAGGGCATTTTATTGTAATTTTAATTATCTCGAAATTTTACAGTGCTCAAAAAATATTTTGAATGGCATATTTGAATTCCTCACATTTTTCTGATTCAAAAACATATACCATTTGTATTATTTGGATTTATAATTTAAAAGTTATTTAAAAACAGATTTGAATTTGAATTTAAACTTTTCTAAATTTGTTTTGTTTAAACAGATAAATAGAAAACTTTTTATACTCAGAGGGGATTAGCTCAAGACGCTGACGGGTGGGGTCCGTGCTGACTCAGCAGCCGGTGGGGCGCAGCGGCTGGGTTGTCGTTTCTCACCAGGACATTTCCTAGCCGCAACCGCTGACAGGTGGGGCCGGGTTCAGCGGGGGCCACGCGCGCGCGTCGCCCAGTAGGGACGTGACACGTGGGCGGTCTAGGGACTGCGCGGTGGTGTTTTCCAGAAAACCGAGGTGCCTTTCCGTAAAAACGGCGAGCGACTGACAGGTGGGGCTGCGGGGGCCGCGGGTTGAGGCGGGAAAAAGGGCAGGGGGCTAAGTGCAAAATGGCGCCGGCTGTTGCTGCTCGCTGACTGAAGGGGTTGTGCCGGCGGCGGATCCGGCCGTTTTCCGTCGACGTTGGCGACGAATCCGCTGGACGAAACGCGTCGACCCAAAAACGAAACACGTTGAGGGGACAACGAGCTACATATTTCGGGCAGGGAGCATCTCCGAAGGATGGCTATGCTGGCCGGGCTTTGACAAGGAACAGGGGGACAGAGGGGTCTGGTGCTGTTGCTGTCAGCCAGAGCGGGGCACGCGGCGGCACGCAGAGCGCTCGGCGGAGTGCGGCGGAGCTACGGTGCAGGAAGGAGAGGAGGGGCATGTCTAGGAGATGCAGGGGCTCACCGCGGTGTCGCCGGAGTGGTCAGAACTCGCGGAGGTGATGTAGATCTTGCGCCGGGCTCGTGGACGACGAGCTCGGTCTTCTTCGGTTCACGGTGGTGCTAGGCTGCTCCGGCGAGGTTCCGGCCCTGGGCTAGTACGAGCTGAAGAAGGGGAAGCAGAGGACCTCGTCGGTGCTCCTGGCTGGCCTTGGAGAGCACCAGGGCGCGCAGAACCTGAACAAGGCAGGAGTATCTAGGGTTTTGGCTAGGTGGTGGCCATGGCTTTCTAGGGAGGAAGGAGGGACGAAGGTGGGGTGCCTGGGTCTCCAGATCTCGACCTGAGGTGTACTGGGGTGGTTGGGGTGATAAGGAAGAGAGGGGAGAGGCACATGGGATGGTTCACTTTTTGGCAAAGTAGAGGAAGGCCTCGGGTGATCTTTCTCTTCTCTCTCTCTTGTTGCCTTGCTAAGAGAGGAAGGGAGGGGACTAGGGGAGAGGGGCATGCGATGGGGCTGGTGGAGTACTTGCCAAGAAAAGAAAGGGTGAGAGGGAGAGGCTCACATGGGTTGGCTCGGCCTAGACTAGAGGAAAAAGGGGAGGTAAGAGAGGCTAGGGTAGAGAGGGGGTTAACTAGATCATGCAAGGGTGTTTTAGGTTCTTGTGGTGATCCACCAAGGCAAGTATAGGTGGAAAAAATGGTGAAGTGAGGGTTTATGGTGGAGCACAAGGTAATGGTGAGGACAACCACAAGAGAGAGTGAGGGTAGGAATTTATGGGAGAAGATCCCACATGATCATGCATAGATGGGGTTATGGTTAAGGAGGGTTAAGGTTTGATGGTAAGCAAGATAATTAAGCCAACAAGATTTAAGTACCATGCTCCACTCCCAAAAACAAATAAAACCCAAGGAGAGATAATAGTGATAACTTGCATGGCCCATGCATGGGCATAAAATGCCTTGTTTTATTCCTGTGAAAACAATGATAATGTAACATGGCATTATACACATGCATCCCACAATAGGGAGTAAAGCCAAGCTAAAGGAAAAGAATTGGATCCATCCCAACCCACATGAGCTAGATTAAATGGCAAAAGGAAATAAAAGCTCATGGTTAATTAGGATGGTGGAATTCTAAGGTGGTGACAAGGAAAGGTGGTGGAGTGGAATAAAAGATATGCCCCCAACTCAACTTGGGCATCAAGCATTTATCAAGAACCAAATACAATATATCAAGAGCCAATTGCAATTAAAAATGCATATGAGAGAAGAACCAAAAGAAAAGGGGTTTTATATGATGCTCAAATGCAAGGTGGCATGATGACATGAGCATGATATAATTATGATGCAACAATTATATGTAGGAAGTAGCCATTATATTACTAGACCAAGTAGCATTACATATGTTAGACACATGGGATGCTACAATTTCTTCATACGAACTCCGTTTTGGGTGTTCTTGGGCTCGTTGAGTTCGTATCGTCCAGGGATACAACCCTGTGGTATTGGATCTTTATTTTGAGTAGTTGAAAAAATCACTTTTTTCAACCTCTCAAATGGCTAAGTGTGGTCCCTGCAGCTCCTCCATACTATGCTCTCTTTGCTCCTTTTGCCTTTGTTTTATCTATAATCATCATCAACACCTACACATATGTGATAGACAAGTAAAAGTGATAAAATTATACCTAAATTACTAAATGTGCAAAGCTCATATGAAAGTAAATGAGAACTAGAAGTCATGCATATAAGGCATAGCTATAGCTGAAAGAAACATGATATGAGAGATAAATGGCTCATTTTATATGGCTAAAAGAGGTGGTATTTCACATCCATCAACTTCCCCAAGCTAGAACTTGTTCGTCCTCGAGTAGGAAGGGTCGGTAATAAATTAATGGTTGTGAAATAGCTTATCATTGGAAATTAAAGCCTTGCATCCTTATTTCTTCTACAAGCTTGAAGAGAGAAAACATGTATTCATACAAGGCAACACAAGCTCAGTTATAAAGACCACTAAAGATTCATCAAAACTTATATGCTCCATGTCAACAGTGAATCTACTTGCAGACAAACTTGTGATCCTTTTATTGCACCCTTTGTATAACTTTTCATATCATTAATTTTTTATGTGGCAAAACTTAGTCACAAATAGATGTCAAGCATAAATAGGAATCGATTCTACCCAATCATGTCATCTAGTTAAGGCTCTCAAGTACAAACATCAGTGATTGATCTTTTAGAAAGTTTATCTCTTAGTAACGAGATTTATGCCAAAAGGAAATGCGAGAACATGTCAAAAGAAGCATAGCATTAGATTGTCTCATTTGGTAATCCACATCAATGAATCATGGCTATCAAACACTCATTTTCTATTCTTTGTCTTTCTAAAACTTTAGTTCATCAATAATGAGATCATGCCAAAACTTAGTGTGTTTAATCAGACTGTGCAGGCTAAGAGTGGATACTCGTGACCATTACAAAGGTTTCCCTTTTAGGTATAATGATTTATCATAACGGTCAGAGGAGTATTCCCTCTTTCGCTCTGAACGCATGCCCATGAGAATACCAATGCATACCCTAATATAGCATTTATGCTACATATGTTGGGCAACTCATTGCCAAACTCCAAGAGATTCCTCTTTTTGGACTGTTCAAAGGCCAGTGGAGTTGTTAGCATCCCATGTTGTGCGACAGTGGTGCATACACGCATAAAGTAATATCATACTTTAATCAACAGGTCAAGATTTGGCATGCATCTTGATGGATCAAGATATCTCGAGCTCGTTGGGAACCCCAAGAGGAAGGTATGATGAGCATAGCAGCAAGTTTCGCTCAGTTACAAAACCAAGTTTATCAACGAGTAGGAGCAAGGAAACAACTCCAAGGTGTTGCTACCAACTTGGAATCCTGCACAACACAACCACAAAACTTTGCCCCAACTTACAGTGAGGTTGTCAATCTCACCGGTTTTGCTGAAAACAAAGGATTAAACGTATTGTGTGGAAGATCGTAATTTCTTGTAGAAAGTAAACAGTAAATAGTAAATAGTAGATGGTATATCAATGGTAAAAGAATGGACAGGGGTCCATAGTTCACTAGAGGTGATTCTCCTTAAGATAAATAGCATGTTGGGTGAACAAATTACAGCAGGGCAATTGATAGATTTGAGAAAGCATACAATGCATATACTAGACATCTTGACTCCTATGAGCTTTGATTGGGCATTACAACATTATACATAGACCGTAATCCAACTGCATCTATGACTAATAATCCACCTTCAGGTTATCAGCCGAACCCCCTCCAGTATTAAGTGCAAGCAACAGATAATTGCATTAAGCAAAGTGTGTAAAGTAAACAATATGATTGTCCCATGGACAAAGGATTGTTGTTTTCTCCCTAGTAGTTACAACACATCTACAACCTTAGAGATTCCTGTCTCTTCCTCAGATTACTAGAGGCATGAACCCACTATCGAGCATAAATACTCCCTCTTGGAGTTGCAAGCATCTACTTGGCCAAGATAGTTACTAACAACGGAAAGCATGCAAGATCACAAATAACATAGACATGATAGAATCAATAATCAATCTGAAATAGCATCTCAATATCCATCGGATCCCCGCAAACACAACATGTAAGATTACAAATAAATGATATTGATCATGAACGGAGCTCACAAGATCTAAACATGATAGCACAAAGGAGAAGAACCAACCATCTAGCTACTACATGGACCCATAGTCCAAGGATGAACTAATCACGCATCACACCGGAGGCAGCATGGTGATGAAGAAGGCCTCCGGGGTGATCTCTCCCCTCCGGCAGGGTGCCGGGAAGAGCTTAGGATCCCCCGATCTAGGGATGGGGATGGCGGTGGCTACATACTCTTTTGTGGATTTCTGATTAGGTCTTTTTATCGGGTACTTAGGGTTTTTGTCCCGGGAGGCTTTTATAGGCGAAGGGGCAAGGTCGGTGGAGCACCAGGGGGCCCACACCCCCTGGTGGTGCGCCCCCTAGGCCGTGCCGCCACTAGGTGCGGCTGACCTGGTGCGCCACTTCGTCTCCCCTCCGGACTCCGTGTTGCTTCGGGTAAAATATTGACTTTGGCTTTTGTCCCATCTAATTCCGAGAATAATTCCTTACTAGCTTTTCTGAAACCAAAAACAGTAGAAAACAGGCAACTGGCACTGTGGCATCTTATTAATAGGTTAGTTCCAAATACCCCAAAGTGTGAACAAAACATAACAAAGTAGATATAAAACAGGCATGGAACATAAAAAATTATAGATACGTTTACGGCGTATAACATCTTAATTACCGCTAAATATTAGTGTCTTCAAACAAATCCTTTCAAAGAGTACTATCAAGTCGATCATCACATCTATGATGTTGAGTATCTTTAAGGCTAAACTCCTAAGACAATTAATCAACAACTTATTTAGCATAGAACTCAAAACTTTGAAATATCATTTCCAATTGACAACTCCTTCCATAAGAAAACTATCAAGTCTATTGTTTTGACATTATGGGGTCGAGCATAACCTATTCATTTAAGACAATGCTATTTAGTGACAACATACAAATTTCAAAAGATCTTGATCAAGTATTCATTCTTTCCAAGTGTAGATATTGTGGCAATGTTTTCTAGAGGATCACAAATAGTGTCACAAGCTTGATAAACAATTTGGCAAGATGCATACAAGCTCTAAGTCAACTCCTATAGTGCCTATCATGAGAAAGTGTATCCCCATATGAATACGGAACTAGACCCACTTAAACAAGCATTCAAAAACAGTGGGATACATGATTGCATTAAACCTTCATCGAATACAAACATTGCACAAGACTCTACACATGCAGAAGTAACCTCCCCAAGCTAAGAACTTTGCAAGAACCAAACTTCAGTGTATCACCATAAGAAAAGAGAAAATACAGTTTCCAAAAGAGAGTGTGATAAGTGGTTACCTCCCCAAGCTTAGTTGAAAACAAGGGTGACATACTTTACCGTTAAGATACAAGTAACCTCTCTTTTGATGGACAAAGAACCTTTGCTTCAACATGTATTTCTTGATATGGCCCGGTGTGCCTTCCTTGAGGACCTGCTTAAAAACTAAAAAGGAAACGAAATATTTTTGTGTTTCTGAAGACACGGGTTTAGCTCACAAGTGACAAAAATACAAGTCCCACTGAGTCGGTTCATCAACATAAGCACCATGCTTAAGTCAAAAAACTAGTTCTAGAAGATGCCTCTCCTAGATTTTGATGAAGTGAAAGTGAGAAAAAATATTAAACACGAGTGTGTAGCCCCTATGTGCTTAATGAAAGAGGTTCGAGTTGGAAGGTTTTACCAGAAACTTATTGTCGAAGCATTGAATTGAAGCAACCAAGTGGCTCATGTGAGTGTTTGCACGGTCGGCACTACCGTACACATCATCACACAAGGTTCAAGTCCCTGTGAAAATAACACACAAAATAAAATACATCGGATTAGTATACGAACATAGGTCGTTTACCCCACCGATAAAAGGAAAGTAAAAAAAGAAAACATGAACTTCTATAGAGAATTATAGTCTAGGAGGTTTCTGAGGTAGAAATTTATTGCTTACATATGCTCGGCTTCTCTAGATCATGGGAGAAGCTCCCAGGTGGTGTTTCGAGGTTTTTAGAAGAAGAATGAAGAAGAAAGAGTAAAATTTTGAGCAATGGTTACCTTCCAGTTGGCATTTGAGGGGTTTTCCCAACTATACGGGCGCAACTATACGGCCGGACCAAAAGTGTCCCGCCGTATAGTTGGTCGTCAAACTGTCTGTCCCTGGGAAAAGAAAATATACAAAGGCATCGATATCTATGTGACCTAAACTATATGGCCGGAATTTTTATTCCCGTCGTATAGTTGGTCATTAAAATGTCAGTACATTGGAAAAGAATTTGTACGAAGGCATCGATATTTATATGACCGGAGCTATACGGCCAGAATTTTTATTCCTGCCATATAGTTGGTCGTTAAACTCTCAGTACATATGAAAGAAAAATTGTCGATGGCAAAGATATCTATACGACTAGAACTATACGGCCATAATTTTTATTCCCGCCATATAGTTGGTCGTTAAACTCTCTGTATGCATCGCAAAAAATTCTGTTTCTTCGAAAATTATTTTTTATCCTGTAACTTAGTGATATACCTTGTTTTGACAGTAAAATAACAACTTAAATTTTCGACCAACATTAACATGTATAGGATGAGATTTAGGTACAACTAAGTTGTGCAACACATAGTAACAATAAATTCTACCTTTTGAAAACTTCAACAAAATTACTCTAATAGCAAGACATGTGAAGAATAAAAGTGCCAATGCAACATGAATACATCTAGACTCAAGACACAAAACTAAGAAAGACACCTAATGACTTCCGGGTTGCCTCCCGGGAAGCGCTTTCTTATAACCAAGTAGTCAGGCTCCACATTTATTCAGCAATGGAGGCAGTTATAGGTGTAATTTTTCTTACCTCAAACGAGTGTTTTCAGGATTTATATCATACTTTTTTCTTCTAAGATGTACCCGCTTGTGGTGCATCGGTATCTCGTAAGTGTTCTCATTGCCACGTGAGGATAGATGCATCAAGCTCAGTAAATATGTATTCTTTCAATCCTGCATAGAGGGTGTTAAAGATTTATTATCAAACTTTGAATATTTACCTTGATTACTATTTTGAGGGTATAGCTCATAATGTTCTTTTGGATCCAATAGCTTGGTCTTTGCCACCAGAATTTCCTGCACCTCATTAGCAAAACAAAAGTCATAGCAAACAGGTATGGGAGTCACACATGATTCCATCTTTGGCTCATCATAACTGATTCCCCAAAAAGAGTATTTAAACAAACACTACTAGAATCATCAAAAACTTCTTCAGGGAAATTATCAGGGATTATAGAATAATTTAAGTCCTCATCATCACTAAAGTCAGAAGAATAATAAGGGTCGAGAATAGGTGGGGGATCAGGAATAGGTGGGGGATCATGTTTGAGAGCGGCTTTCAATTTATTCCATTCCTTGATTTCTTTTTCTTCTTTCTTCTTGATGCGTTCCCAATACTATGCATGAAGCCGTTTCACTTCATCTGCAGATGTCAGAGATGTGTGGGATATTCAACACGAGGCTTCTTATTTTTATTTTTTCTAGTTTTAGGCTTCCTGGATTTACCCTTCTTTCCTGCTTCAATGATGCAACATGTGGAATATATGGGAGTAACAATAGAGGGTTGTTCTCCATCATTATTAGCAGCAATTATAATATGATTAAAATAATTAGCTATGAAAGCATTGCTTTAGAAAGAACATCTCTAACTAAGGTATCATCATAAGGAATTTTTCCTCTTCTATTTTCATCTTTAAGAAACTCATTGACCAAGTTCTCTAGATCAGTAGGGAGAGGTTTTTCTTCATGCACAATTTCACATTGCCATTGATGAAAATTATTATGTATATCTCTTAAGAGTTAACAAGCTCCTTCCAAAGTTTTTCCAAGGAATGCACCATCACACATCATATCTAGCTTATCCTTAGAAGTGTGATTTAAGCCTCCATAAAAGTGATTCAACAATAACTAATCAGGTAAATTATGATGTGGACAATCATGCATTAATTTTGAGAACCTACTATAAGATTGTATTAAATTCTCATTGTTGCTTTGCCTGAAATTCAGGATATGAATCCTACGCTCATAAGTTTTCTTTTGTGAGAAATACTTACCGATAAAAGCTTCGGAGATACCTTTCCATGAATTGAAGTGTCCCGTGGGATGCGATCTTAGCCAATTTTTTGCTTTTCCTTTTAGCGAGAACCGGAACAGATATAACTTCAGCTTGTCATTTGTCCATCCATTTTCCTTCACCGTAGAACACAATGAAGTAAATTTGTCGATATGCTCATATGGATCATTGTCCGGATCTCCTGCAAAAGCTATTTCCATGATCATATTTATCCACATAGGATTAATCTCATATCCATCCACATCAATAGCTGGTTGAACAATAGGAGCATGTAAATGATCAACATTCGGAGAAGCATACTCCACAATACTTTTTCTTTCCATAGTTTCTATGTTTTTGAATTTCCTGTAACTAAAATAAATAACAAGACTACTCACAAAAGGTAAACTGATTTTTTTGTTCTTTTCAAATAATCAAAAGCAGTAAGATAAATAGCAACAAATGGAAATAAACTACGTGCGAGTAGGAAGGTAATAACCGGACGCTTATCTCCCTAGCAACGGCGCCAATTTGATGACTGGATTCCTGCACCAACAACGGGGTTAATGCAGTACTTGTAGCAGCGAATATTTAAAAGTTTGTCCTGATGGGAGATCGTCGAACGGAAACAACACGACCCCGCAGCCACGTTGTCAATGTGGCCACATTTCGCACCCAAACCAAGGTTTGGAAATAGCCTATTTTATAAGTTACTAGAACAACGATAATTGAGAGAGGTTCGAAGTATCTAATAACAAAGAACTTTTAACAAGAACAAAATAAACTAAGACATAAATTAAATAGGTATATGAACTGAATTAAAGAGATTATAGTTGTAGGATTGAATGGAATGAGAGAGGGCTTCTAGGCTTCGGTCTCACTAGTACTATATGGGCAAATATATGTGTGATATATAAGAGATTCCTCAGAGAAATAAATGTTCCCCAATTGATTACCGGGTTGTCACACTGTGTGCACTATGCATGGTTTTCGTGTGTCACCACAAGGAAAAAGGCACTTCCGGACCAAAGGATCACTTAAACTCATCCTAGATCACAATAGATTCTAACTTAGCGCACTAGATCATACTTTAACCTAGAATTGAATCAATCACTCACACATGGATGAACAACAAAACATATACAAATATATAATGATATCACAACCATGTTCAATCTTACAATTACTAAACACAAGAGAGAGAGGGAGATGGAGATGATGATGGAGATGGAGATCGATGCGTGGTGGTGGTGATGTCTTCCTTCTCCTCCCCATCTTCTTGCTTGGATGCCTTGATGGTGATGGTGTTGAGAGAGATCTAGATCTCGGAGGTATGGGTGAGGCAGAGCTCCGCCACAATGGAGATCGGATGGGTGGCGGTGGCGGTGGCGACAGAGCTCTGCCCCTGAAGGGCTATGGCTTGGTGGCTCTCTCTTGGGTCTTCTCTCCTTTATATAGGCCTTGTGGGTGCCCTAGAGTTCACCCAATACCTTCATATAACTTAGGGAATGTTCTGGAGTTTTTCTAGGGTGAAATCCCGTCGTTTCCGACCTTTTTGGCAATTATACGGGTGGAGCTATACGACCAAAATAATAGTTCTAGCCGTATAGTTGCTCGTTAAATTTTGTGCATGCTTTAGTATTTTGGCCGCCATTTTTTCATACGAACTCCGTTTTGGGTGTTCTTGGGCTCGTTGAGTTCGTATCATCGAGGGATACAACTCTATGGTCTTGGATCTTTATTTTTAGAAGTTGTAAAAATCATTTTTTTTCAACCTCTCAAATGGCTAAGGCTGGTCCCTACAGCTCCTCCATACTATGCTCTCTTTGCTCCTTTTTCCTTTGTTTTATCTATAATCATCATCAAGACCTACACACATGTCATATACAAGGAAAAGTGATAAAATTATACCTAAACTACTAATATGCAAAGCTCATATGAAAGTAAATGAGAACTAGAAGTCATGCATATAAGGCATAGCTATAGCTGAAAGAAACATGATATGAGAGATAAATGGATCATTTTATATGGCTAAAAGAGGTGATATTTCACAGCCATCAGAGTATTATACTCCTCATCTCACTCTAGGCAATACCGCCCGTCCATCCAAATTCAGCGGCCATGAGCCGATATCTTATCTCTTTGGCAAGAGACTAGCGTAGAGAAAACTAGGGAAGCGTTGTGTTCCCTGAGTAAGGACTATTATAGGTGTGGAGTAGTAGTTTTTAATGATCTCCCTCTGACCCAGTGTACATGTCGCTACGTGGAAGACTAAATACTCTACTCCATTACTACTTCAGGATGGAGGTACTAGAACTAGTCTACCTCTGTTTGGGATGAGACTATCCCCAACAGGGGTATCAGGTGGTACGTATCATACATTACATGCATAGAAAATACTTATGTGTCATGGCAATTAATGATGAAAGAGATTCTGTTGGTATGACAGGTAGATACTGTATCATAGAAAAAATAATCTCAAATAAATCTTGTACAAAATTTTACCTTAAGATTACAAAAAAATAAACACTTTAAGACTATGATACTACTAGTACTAAGTACTATATAGTACTCTCTCAAAAAAAGTACTATATAGTACATGATAGTAGTACTATGCATTGTGGAGATGGTATCACATACTAGTATCATATACTCCCTCCGTCTAGAAATAACTCAGTTACATTTGTCTAGATTTGAATGTATATACACACTAAAACATGTCTAGATACATTTGAATCTAGACAAATGTAACTGAGTTATTTCTAGACGGAGGGAATAGTACATGATACTATTGTATGATACTATCCATTGTGACTAGTCTTAGGCTAGTCATAGTGGGAGTAATATTAGTGGTAACATAGATGCCACATACGCAAAAAAGATGATGTGGTAAGCAATTAATAAAGAGAGAAGCAAATAGAGTAATATGTTACCATCACATCACACTTTCCAATGAAAAATGTGTCTACGAAATAATAAATAAGGTTTGCTATTTATGTTACTACACTTATCACACTACCCACTAGTATGAAGGTAGTAACTTAGAGTAGTAATATATGCATGTTACCACTCTAAGTTACTCCCGCCTGTGACCATCCTTATAGGCCAAAGAGCCAAGTTAATAAAATCAAGAAAGTTAATTACTCTACCTCATTATGACCTCGTGCACAAATAGTTTCACTTGCATCATAAGAGAGAGAGAAAAAAAAAGAAATGCATTATTGGTGAGGAGAGAACAATTAATGAGATATGGCTCATAATCTCAAGCAATTTTAAAAAGGTCTCTAGCCTTATAATCAAAAACAGAGGGAGTACTCTAGGATGGAGTAGTGCGTACCTTGCATGGAGTACTAGGAATATATTAAGTTGCATGTGTCTTGCATGTGAGAATTAGATAGTAATAGAAGTGCTGGGATGACGTATCATCTTTTATTTATATAAAACTATAATAGATGACACTGGAAAATAATTATAATTTCGAACCATGTCCATAAAGTATCGGGTGTATAATTGATTCTTGTACCTTGTGTCATGTAGAAATCAACCTACTACTATTATCTACCTATTACTCGATATTCTCTAGAGAAATAACGAAGAAGATTCTAGAATTATTGAGAAGTGCATTTGGAGATGTGTGCATAGCGTTCACTGTGGTAAAGACTATAAATGGAATATTCTATATGCTAGCATGGATAGAAGATCCAGCGGTTTGCAATGTTGGATTTACCAGTCTTGATCGAATTTTCAAAATTCAAAGTATTGCGTACACAATATAGTGTGGTAAGATTATATAATAGGTAAAGCTCAAAAAATATAAATATGATCGAAATATATAATGTATGGGTGTATATTTAGTTCTTGTACTCTGTATCATGCATAAGTCACGTTTATTAGCTATACCTAATACTTGATTTTTGGGTAACATGGTGTAGCAAAACGATGGAGAAGAGATTCTATAATGATGGATACGTGTGTTTGAGGTTTGTGCATAGCGTACATTGTGCTAAAGAATATCAATAGTATCTTCTAAATACTAGAATGGAATAGAAGACCCAACAACTGTTGATGTTAGGATTCGTGAGTTTTGATCCAACATTCAGTATTCAAAGTTATTCGTACACTATATATAGTGGTAAGATAAGATTTTGCTTGAATTTTTTAAGAGGGTATCAAATTTCTCCGCAAGTATATTCCTAGCAAGAAGTTGAATGGGGCCATACTTTGAAGCATGTTTTTTCAAAAACAATGCAAAATTCGTGTCCAGAATTTTTCATGGAACCGGTACATGTAAGATAACGCCATGTGCTAGTTTTCACCAAAAAATATTTTATTTAGTTAGTTTTATTTATTTTTTCAAAACAGAGACAAATTTGCCAGCATGGAAATTCCTAGCAAGAAGTTGAAATCTATAAAACTTCAGAGGTTCTAGATAGAGTGACTACTCGGGTAAATAAAACTAGTTTTCGAAAAAGTTAGAAGGAAGCTATCACACACCTGTAGATCAATATTTTGTTAAATTGACATAAAGTCGTTTAAGAGGATGAAATTAAAAAAATGTTATGCTCATAAAAGTTGGAAACTACTAGAACCAACATTGCTTAGTTAACATGCCAATATGCGCCATCGTCTACTAGCTAGATATGGGAATGACATCAGCGGGTGTACACCTATTGTGAATAAAATTTTCACCTATATATTACTCCACCAAAAATGAGTTATCTACTCTAACATTTAGCCTAGTCACCACATATAACGAGACATTGGCCCTGGTTTGGTGGGATTACTTATAGATCCACAAAACTATGATGATGTGGATATATGGGCATACCCTTGGTCATTTGGATTAAAACACAAGAATGTGTGCGCATGCTAAGACAAACTATTAAAATATTTTTTTCAAATATTTTCCAAATTAATGTTTAGCATTTTTTGTGGAAATTATTTTTCGTTGAATTTTTCAAAGGTGATCAAATTTTTGGTGTGGATATTCCTAGTACGACGTTGAATTGGTATGCCATACTTTTAAGCATGTGGTTTCTCTTGAATTTTTCTAGATGGGGACACAAGAGATGAGTTTTCGTGTTTTTCATCTGCGTTAAATGCCAGTAGTGTATACTAGTAGTAAGTTCCATCTTCCTTGCTTGTGATACTAAGATAATAGGAGTATGACATATCATAAACATGTAATAGGTAAAGCTCAAAAAATAATTATAATTTTGAGCTACAACATATCCATAAAGTATCAGAGAAATTATGGAGAAGTATGTTTTACTAGCTACCTAATACTTTGTTTTTTGGTAACATGCTCTAGAGAAATTATGGAGAAGTATGTTTTGAGGTTTATGCATAGTGTTTATTGTGCTAAGACTACCAATAGAATCTTCTACATACTATAATGGCAAATAAGATCCAATGGTTAGCAATATTGAGATTTGCTAGTCTTGATCTGCTAGCGGTCAACGTTCAAAGGTTATCGCACACTACAGGGGTAAGACTGGTATGTATATATGTGCAATTCATGTATTAACATTTGAAGGCCATCTGCAATTTTCTTTAGCTAAAAACATACGTAATGTTGGCATGTTATTTTTCAATATGGAATACATGATGGTTCTAGAACATAGTGCAAGTGGCTTAGTCATTCGTCGTGAGCCACTATTCAGACCACTTAACAATTATCAAAATTGGATAGTGTTATCTCCTATCTTATCTTATCTTATCACTATATAGTGTGCGAATAACTTTGAATATTCATCATTGGATCAAGAACGGTAAATCCCAATATTGCTAACTGTTGGATCTTCTTTTCTATTTCAGCATGTTGAAGATTGTATTGATAGTCTTTAGCACAATGAGTGTCATGCACAAACCTCAAAACACACTTATCCACCATTCCAGAACCCTCAGTCATTTCTCTAGAGCATGTTACAATAAAAGTCGAGTATTAGGTAGCTATAGTAAAGGCTGATTTGTACATGATATAAAGTATAGGAATTAAATATACACTCGATAGTTTAAAGATACGAGCCAGATCTCGAACAATAGCAAACCTATAATTTTTTAGGTACAAAATTATAATTATTTTTTGGGCAATTTTTACTATAGTGATAATATGACATACTTCTATAGTTCTATTATCTGAGTCTCACGTGCAAGGCATGTGAAACTTATTGCTACTAGTAAGTATATTGTTGTATACTGGAGTACATACTCTAAGAATTTACCAGGCTCGTTGCGTGAGCTGCCAACTGATCGCCATCTCTGTTTTGAGAGTGTATAGTACTCCTACTATCTGATAAACTGCAGCTAGCTGAAAGTACGACCGCTATAAGTACCGATATAATATTTCTTCTGAGGGTTAATGCCCCGGACCACTGATGACCCACAAGTATAGGGGGTGTATCGCAGTATTTTCGATAAATAAGAGTGTCAAACCCAACGAGGAGAAGAAGGTGTTGGCGAGTGGCTTGAAGCAGGAATTCTCTGTAAATACTTAGCAAACGGATTTTTAGGGTTTTTTGATAATGGAGGTAAATAAAGTACGAGTAAATAAAAGACAATAAGAATAAATGCAGCAAGTGGCCCAATCCTTTCTTTAGCAAAGGACAAGCCGGTTGTATTACTTAAGATGACCAAACGTTCTCGAGGACACATGGGAAGACTGTCAAGTGCTTTTGCTTCCTATAGTTGATTAATCTTCTTTAGCTTGCTAAGTGTTGTGTGCGTGAACCTGTGCTAATGTACCGAACTTCCTAGGACTACTACATACTTGTGATTATACCCCTTGCAGACATCCGTAAGTACAAGAAAAGTAATTAAGGTAGAAACCTAACCATAGCTTTAAACTCTAAGACCCTTACGTTCCCTGTGCAATGGTTTCCTAACGGGGGTTCAGGTTTCTGTCACTCCGGCAACCCCTACAATTAGTAGCCAAATACACAATGCATTCCCCTAGGACCATATAGGTGAAGTGTCATGTAGTCGACGTGCACATGACACCACTAGAAGAAGTACACCACAACTTAAATATCAAACTATTGAATCTTTCTCAACACAACTCCACTACTAACAACATGACTTCTCCCATGTCCTCAAGAACAAAACGAACTACTCACAAGACATCATATGGATCATGATTTGAGATGGAATAATGATGTATAACAATCTGAACATAAACAATAATTCAATGGTTCACTCAATAGCATCAACTACAAAGAGTAATCAACACCATGAAATTTCCCCTAAGAACTATGCAAGATTCAACCCAATTGTTACAGCAATATGGAGATGGTGATGAGGGTGCTGATGGTGGTGATGATGATGATGATGATCCCGATGAAGTCCAACTTGATGGTGGTGTTGATGGCGACGATCTCCCCTCTCCGGGAAGGAATTCCATCGGCAGAAATCTGTCTGCCGAAAAGATCTTTCTCTCTTGGTGTTTTCCGCCCCATAGAGGCGGTGGAATCTTTCTGTGGTCGCTCCCCGAGTCTTAGGGTTTCAGGAGAAATATATACGCTAGAGGGGAGAGCCAGAGGTGGGCCAGGGTGGCCACACTACCTGGTGGCGCGGCCTAGGCTGGCCCGCGCCAGGGGGTGGTGTGGGCCCCCTGTGGCCCATCTCCACTCCTCATTCTGGCATCCTTAGTCTTCTGGAAAATTAGGATTTTCCGTATATTTTCCCGGATTTTCTGATCTTCGCGAATTTTGCCTCCAAACAGCACCTTTTCCATCAGAACCCTGACTGCAGCGGTCCATGCTCCAAAAGTCATCAACCATGCAAAAACAGATGAAAGTACATAAGTATCATCTCTTACTATGAAATATATCAATGAATAACAGTGAATTATGACATAGAATAGTGATGCAAAATGGACGTATCAACTCCCCCCAAGCTTAGACTTCGCTTGTCCCCAAGCGAAACTGAGCTCAATAAACATGACCTCGGGTTTATGGAGTGAAGAGTCGATAAAAGAATACAGACAAGAAGCATCACAATCATCAATACATAGATCATAATAGAAGACAACTCACTATTATATAACTTACTTGCAATAAGCAAAGGAAACACAATAAAGATACATGAAGTAAGTCGTAATTGGTAATGGCAAACTTAGCTCTTGGTCGAAGAATAGTTGATAATTTGCTGGAGTTCACAAATAACTGATTTTCAATGATAGCTTTCAAAGTAGTAATCACCAAGATAAGAGCAATGTGCAAAACAAGGAACATAAGAAACATGATTGAATAAATCATCATATGAATGAATGAAACACAACAACTCAAAATACTTGCTGAGATAGAAGGGAATAGGTTTACTGACTCAACTAAAAAGTAGAAGAAGTGCCCTTCACAGAGGGAAGCAGGGATTGTAAGTTTCATAAAGAGCTCCCAAAAATTATGATGCTTATTAGCTTTCAGCTCTCATTGCCCCTATCATAGGCATCTTTAGGTGATTAAGGTCAAAGTGATCAAATATGAGGAAATGCATTGACAAGTTGTAAATTGAGAATGTCATGTCCCTTGAATACGAGGGCCGCTCCTCATGCTACTCAAGTTTAGTCACCGGTAAGTTCTTGTCATTGTAAGCACATGTGTATCATAGAGAACCGCCAACGGGGTAGCCCTTGCCCGATGATACGGAAGAATCCCCATATCAAAATGACAAGGCAAGTAGACAACGGACATCTCAGCAATCTTCTTATTTACCATGGGAATATGGTGCTTTTTTCTCTCTTTCCTCTTTTCATAATCTCATTTTTTTATTTTTCTCTTTTTTCTCCATATCGGACTCTTTTTTATAAGAAGAATGCTTCATAGATGCTCATTATTGTTATGCTGCAGATTTCCACCATGTCAGCATGGATTAGACCAGTGGCCCAGGCATTTCTCTAACACACATACATAACTCCATGGACTTACAAGCTCCCCTTTTATTTCACACCGATGACATCCGCAAACAAAAGAGCAAGGTATCAACTGGGTATATATTTACAAGTGTTGAAAGCGTTCCCCGTGACAGCACGGTTCTGCTAATCCCTAGCCTATAATTTGCAAGCATATAACTTTCATGGAGAGTCACAATGGTTCAGGTTTATTAAGTGCAGGAAATAAAGTGTGCCATCAAGTTCGTGAGAGCTTTACTAACTAACTTTCTCATAACAAGCAAACATTTTATTCGGAAGAAAACAAGGCATATTGAATATGCACGGAAGTAGCAAATGATGCTAATAGGTAGGTATGGTGGACACTTTGGCAATGTTTGGTTTTAGGGAGTTGGAAACATGAGTAAAATACTCAGTGAAAGTGAAGGCTAGCAATAGTAAGGGAGCGACAAATGAGAGAGCAATAGCTGTCATAATCATGCTTGCAACAAAACAGGGCTAATCATGGCATGGAAGTGATTCAAGATCCTCAAGGCAAAATGATTCATCAAGGCTTAACTGATTATTACAGTCATGCGCATGCATGAGCATGTGCCAAGTCAATTCAAATGAAACATTCAGAGGAGGATACCACGGTGTCATACCAAGTTATGAATAGAATAATGCAAGCAAACATTCATAAGACATGCTACAAACTATTAGCAAGCTGGAGCTAATCATACGAAAGTAAGAACTACTAAGCATCCAAAGATAACATACACCTTACACGAACAGACTAAGCACGCCCACACTGATGAGTATATGTACAAAAAATGAAAACAAATAGAGTTCATTACCAGCCTCTTACCACACCTCAAGTTGTCATTAATCCTCATTATTGCTCTTCACTTGTGTGGCTTGAATAATAATATGAAACCAGTATCCACTGAGGACTGATGAACCCTGCAACAAACTCACAAAGCCAAAGAAGAACAACAAATATTTTTGTTGTTTTCGATTTTTTATAACAAGAGCCAAAGAGGAAAAACAAGCAAAGCAAAAAGGAAAAACAAACCAAGGCAAAAAGAAGAAGAAAACCAAAGAGAAACCAGGCATTTCTCTAACACACATACATAACTCCATGGACTTACAAGCTCCCCTTTCATTTCACACCGATGACATCCATAGACAAAAGAACGTGATATCAACTAGGTACAACATACTAGTGCAATGTTGAAAGCGTTCCCCAAGACAACATGGTTCTGCTAATTCACAACTCACAAAGCGCAAGCATATACGCAACATAGATGGGCACAATGGTTCGAGTTTATTAAATGCAAGAAGGTAAAGTGTGCCATCAAGTTCGTGAGAGATTTAATCACTAATTTTCACATAACAAGTTTAATTTGGAAGGTAGATAAAAACAAGAATTTACTTGGAATAACAATAATGCTAATAGGTAGGTATGGTAGACTCAAATGGCATGGGTTTTGCTTTAAGGGATGGATGCACGAGAAGAATTCCCTCTCAGTACAGGTTTTTGGCTAGCAAGGCTGGGTAGCAAGTATAAGAGTTGAAGGAAACAAACAAACATACAAGTGATAAAGACAAACATGCAATCTTCCTTGGAAGCACAAAAGATCTTAACTAGAGAATACTAGACTTATGAGCAAATCAAGAAAGAAAGATGATGAAATTATTATTTTTGTTTAGAGTACTTTTATCTTTTCATTCAACTCTCAAAAATAGTGTTGCTACTGACTGAGCTAGGTTTGCCAAAACCAACTAAATTAACTCAATGATCCCAAAGTGCTACCAATACTAACAACAAGATCAATCATATAACCACGAATTGAAAACTAATATAAGCTATGCAAAAGATTAAATGATAGAACTTCTCGTTAATATTCCATAACGGTAACTCACACCAAGGCATACATATCTAACGACATAGTGGACACTTCCATAATGCAATCCATCCTACATGATAACTTCTCTATTCATGATATGACTCTACTAAAATGGTAAAAAGATAGAAGATAGTGATGTGATACCGCGGCACTCCCCCAAGCTTGGAACAAACCAAGGGGATGCCAAACGTGATGACGAATTACTCCTTCGATGGTGGTGGTATCCTCTCATCATCGTACGACTTCCAGGGTAAGGGCTCTCCATCAACAAAGGACATCGTGGTTTCCAGCATCCTGAAACTTGCAGCAGCACTTATGTGTTTAAACCTAACCTCATACTCACAGTTTTGATTTTGAACGTCGTAGAGCTGTGCTTGCAGTTCGTTGGTTGTTTGGCGGAGTGAGAGGACTTCATCCTTGACTTCCGCGGTCTCCTTTTGGTGCTTGGTTGTTTGGTGGAGTGAGAGGACTTCATCCACTTCGCGTTCCGCCATCTTCTTGTACCTAAAGACTTCTTGCTCCAGTGCTTCCATCCTGTCCTCCAGACTTCCTTCACCTTTAGGGACTTGAACCTCTTTTATCCGGAGCTCCCCATCTTCAAGAAACAACTCCTTGGGATGAATCTTCAACTCTCTCATGTATGGGTTGATGATATCCTCTAAAGAGTCTTCATTGGCTGATCCATAGGAAGACATTGTGGCTCCAAATCTGGGACTCTACCTGTCAGAAACAGATCGAAACAAAAACACGATATATGAACCTCGGGAGATATGGGGGGTATATATTACAAAGTTTCACAACAAAAGGAAGGTACTGGGAGAAAACGAGTCGAAGGCAGAGTCCGAAGTGGCCACACCACCTGGTGGCGCGACCAGGGGTGGGCCCGCGCCACAGGGTGGTGTAAGCCACCCTGGCTCCGTTTCCATCCCCCTTTCGCTTCGTGGCTTTCCTTATTGTCTAAAAACTGCAAAAATATAGTTGGATAGTATTTTCGCGGAACTTTTCTTACCAAAACTGTTACCTATTTGAAAACGGACTCTGCAGGTCTCTGAATTTGGTCCTTGATAAATTTTTCCGGAGTTATAACTTGAAAGGCATCAACATCTTCATTATAAGAATCTCCAGCAATATAGTTCTTGAGTCGCTACCCATTCACTACTTGTGTAGTATTATCTTTTAAAGAAGAAATTTTTATTGCTCCCGAACGGTACACTTCTTCAATAATGAAAGGTCCTTCCCTTTTTGACAGTAGTTTTCCTGCAAAAAACCTGAGACGAGACCTATACAATAGAACTTTCTCACCAACATGAAATTCTCTCTTATGTATTCGCTTGTCATGCCATCTTTTAACTTTTTCCTTAAAGAGCCTAGCATTTTCATAGGCTTCACTCCTCCATTCATCTAAAGAACTTAAGTCAAATAATCTTTTCTCACCAGTGAGCTTACAATCTCTATTTAGTTCTTTAAATGCCCAGTAAGCTTTGTGTTCTAATTCTAAAGGTAGGTGACAAGCTTTCCCATAAACCATTTATAAGGATAGGGTTTTTGTAGGCAGTCCTATAAGCCCATAAAGCATCATTCAACTTTTTAGCCCAGTTTTCTCTAGATCTATTAATGGTCTTTTGCAAGATGGATTTAATTTCTCTATTTGATAACTCTACTTGCCCACTAGTTTGGGGGTGATAAGCTGAAGCAATTCTATGGTTAACATCATATTTAGCAAGGGTCTTTCTAAAACCACCATGAATGAAATGAGAACCTCCATTAGTCATGAGATACCTAGGCACTCCAAACCTAGGAAAGATAACATCCTTAAGCAATTTTAGAGAAGTCGTCAGCACTCTTCGTAGGAATGGCTTCTACCCACTTAGTAACATAATCAATGACAACAAGAATATGAGTATAACCTTTCGAAGGAGGAAAAGGACCCATAAAGTCAAATCCCCAGCAATCAAAAGGTTCAATAACTAGAGAATAGTTCATAGGCATTTCATTACGTCTAGAAATATTACCAACACGCTGGCACTCATCACAAGATAAAACAAATTTTCTTGCATCTTTAAAAAGGGTAGGCTAGTAGAAACCTGATTGCAGCACCTTTTGCCTAGTTCTATCTCCTGCATGATGTCCCCCATAAGCACTAGCATGACATTTACGCAATATCTCTTTTTGTTCATATTCTAGAACACATCTTCGCATAATACCATCCACTCCTTCTTTATATAAGTGTGGGTCATTCCAAAAATAATGCCTCAAATCATAAAAGGACTTTCTTCTTTGCTGAGCTGTAAAAGTTGGAGGCAAATACTTGGAGACAATAAAGTTAGCATAATCAGTGTACCAGGGGCTCCCTCGCGAGCTTACCCCTACCGCAGCCAACTGTTCATTTGGAAAACTATCATTAACAGGCATAGGGTCAAAAGAGATATTTTCCAATCGAGATAAATTATCAACTACAGGGTTTTCAACACCTTTCCTATCTACAATATGTAGATCAAACTCTTGTAAAAGCAGCACCCATCTAATGAGCCTAGGCTTAGCGTCCTTTTTCGTCATAAGGTACTTAATAGCAGCATGATCAGTATGAATAGTGACTTTTGAGTCTACAATATAGGGTCTAAACTTATCACAAGCAAAAACGACGGCTAGAAATTCTTTTAAAGTAGTAGCATAATTCCTTTGAGCAGCGTCTAGAGTCTTACTAGCATAATGAATAACGTTTAGCTTTTTATCAATTCGTTGCCCAAGGACAACACCTACAGCAAAATCACTAGCATCACACATTATTTCAAAGGGTAAACTCCAATCAGGTGGTTGAAAGATAGGAGCTGTTGTTAAAGCCTTCTTGAGAGTTTCAAAAGATTCCTTACAATCATCATCAAAAACAAAGGGCACATCTTTTTGAAGAAGATTAGTGAGGGGTTTTGATATCTTAGAGAAATCTTTAATAAACCTTCTATAGAAACCAGCATGACCGAGGATACTACAAATACCTTTGATGTCTCTTGGGCAGGGTATTTTCTCAATTGCCTCGACTTTAGCTCTATCCACTTCTATGCCTCTTTCGGAAACCTTATGCCCAAGGACAATCCCTTCATTAACCATGAAGTGGCATTTCTCCCAATTAAGAACAAGATTAGTTTCTTCACACCTCTGCAAAACTTTATCAAGGTTGTGCAGACAATTATCAAAAGAAGTTCCATAGACAGAGAAGTCGTCCATGAACACTTCCACAATTTCCTCACAAAAACCATGAAAGATAGCAGACATGCATCTTTGAAAAGTAGCAGGAGCATTACATAAACCAAAAGGCATACGTCTATAAGCATAAGTTCCATAAGGGCAAGTAAAAGTAGTTTTTTCCTGATCTTGTTGTTTAACACAATTTGAGAGAAACCAGAATAACCATCAAGAAAACAAAAATGGGTCTTTTTAGACAACCTTTCCAACATTTGATCAATAAAAGGAAGCGGGTAATGATCTTTCTTAGTAACCTTATTGACTTTCCTAAAGTCAATGCACATCCTATAGCCTACTACTATTTTTGGGGAATAAGCTCATCATTATCATTAGGCACAACAGTAATATCTCCTTTTTTAGGGACACAATGAACATGACTAACCCATTCACTATCAGGAAGAGGGTAAATAATACCAGCATCAAGGAGTTTCAATACCTCATTTCTTACCACTTCCTTCATCTTAGGTTTTAAACGTCGTTGGTGCTCTACTACTGGCTTTGCATCTGGTTCTATATTGATGGCATGCTGACATATAGTAGGTGAAATCCCTTTTAAATCATCTAGAGTATAGCCCATAGACCCTCGATGTTTCTTCAAAACCTCCAATAACCTTTCTTCCTCCTTCCCTGAAAGTTTAGAACTAATAATAACAGGATATATCTTTTTATCATCAATGTAAGCATATTTAAGATCGTGAGGGAGAGGTTTTAGATCGAAGACCGGATCCTTTTTAGGTGGCAACATAGTACCCAAGTCTTCTACAGGCAAGTTATGCTTAAGCATCTTAGGCTGATTACGGAGAATCTCGTCAATCTCATTCCTTTCTTCCATGAAGATTTCACTTTCATGATCTTCCATAAATTGCTGCAAAGCATTGTTAGGAGCAATAGAAATAGAAGCAAGTTGTTTGACTCTAAAATCCTCATTATGGGTTTCCTCTTCACAAGGTTCTTTAGTAAATTTCGAAAAATTAAACTCATAAGATTCCCCATCAAACTTAGTCAAGATTTTCTCCCTTTTGCAATCTATAATAGCTCCACAAGTACTCAAGAAAGGTCTACCAAAAATAATAGGATAAGTTTTACTAGCAGCTGAACCAAGTACTAGAAAATCAGCAGCATACTTAATCTTACCACAAAGAACTTCCACATCCCGTACAATACCAATTGGAGAGATGGTCTCTCTATTAGCAAGGTGAATAACCACATCAATCTCTTCCAATTCGCAGGGACTGATTTCATGCATAATTTCTCTGGAAAGCTCATAAGGAATAGCACTGGAACTTGCACCAATATCACATAAACCATAATAGCAATGATCACCAATTGTAACAGAAAGCATAGGGACGCTAGCTTTTTTAGTTCTATTAGGATGCGAAACAATATTAGAAGCATCCTCACAAAAGACTATGTGTCCATCTTCTACGCTTTTAGTGACAAGGTCTTTCACAATTGCTACAACAGGTTCAATGTTTATTTGTTCATCAGGTTTTACAGTTCTCTTTGCACTTTTAGTGATTACACTAGTTATCATAGGATGGTCCTTTACCTTATCCAGGAAGGGTTTCTCGATATAAAGTTCAGGTAAGATGTGATCAATAGTGTAAAACTCGGTACTCCCAACAGGAACACGGTCAACAATATCTTTATAAGGCGCATGGTACTTGCTAAATCCCCTTTTTGGGATTTCAATATAAGAAGCAAAAGCCTTAAAGCAATTTTTAATAACTTGTAAATCAAGACCATAAGTATTATTAATATTTTGGAAGTCATCAGTTCCCATAAAAGATTCAATGCATTCATAATCATAATTTATACCTGACTTTCTACCTTTGTCATTCTCCCAAGCTTCAGCATTGTCTTGAATACGGTCTAGAAGATCCCATTTAGCTTCTTGTTCCATGCGAGTGAATGATCCAGCACAAGAAGCATCCAATAAATCCTTATCATGTAGAGAAAGCTTGCATAAAAGTTATTCATAATAATATTGTTGGGGAGCTCATTAATGGGACATTTGAGCATTAGTAACTTTAATATCCCCCAAGCTTGAGCTGTACTCTCTCCATCAAGAGGCCAAAAGTTGTATATTTGATTCCGATCTTTATGAATCGCACTAGGAGGATAAAACTTTGAATAAAAGAGAGGTATTATTTCCTCCCATTCCAGAGCTTGACCATTCTTCGGCAGCTTATACCATTCCTCAGCTCTTCCTTTCAGTGATAATGAGAATAACTTCTTATTAACTTGATCTGTAGTAATACCTGCACACTTAAACAACCCGCATAATTCGTGTATAAAGAGCAAATGATCACCGGGATGGACAGTTCCATCCCCAACATAGTAGTTATCCATAACACGATCAATAATTCTTGTAGGTATTTTAAAAGCATCATTCTCAGCAGGTGGTGGTTCATCTACTACCTTAGCAGTGCTAGTAGCTTTACCAAATAAGAAACTCAGCGAATTATCCATAATGAAAATAAAGCAACTAACATAAGTAAACAATACTCACAGTAGAAGTTTCCTTTACCAGTTCCACTCTCCAATAGTGCTTCACTCCCTAGCAACGGCGCCAGAAAATAGTCTTGATGACCCACAAGTATAGGGGGTGTATCGCAGTATTTTCGATAAGTAAGAGTGTCGAACCCAACGAGGAGCAGAAGGTGCTGGATAGTGGTATGGATCAGGAATTCTCTGCAAATACTTAGCAAACGGATTTTTAGGGGTTTTTGATAAAGCAGGTAAATAAAGTACGAGTAAATAAAAGATAGTAGGAATAAATCCAGCAAGTGGCCCAATCCTTTATTCAGCAAAGGACAAGCCGGTTGTATTACTTAAGATGACCAAACATTCTCGAGGACACATGGGAAGACTGTCAAGTGCTTTCGCTTCATATAGTTGATTAATCTTCTTTAGCTTGCTAAGTGTTGCGTGGGTGAACCTGTGCTAATGTACCGACCTTCCTAGGACTAATACATACTTGTGATTATACCCCTTGCAAACATCCGTAAGTACAAGAAAGTAATTAAGGTAGAAACCTAACCACATCTTTAAACTCTAAGACCCTTACGTCCCTTGTGCAATGGTTTCCTAACGGGGGTACAGGTTTCTGTCACTCCGACAACCCCTACGATTACTAGCCAAATACACAATGCATTCCCCGAGGCCCATATAGGTGAAGTGTCATGTAGTCGATGTTCACATGACACCACTAGAAGTACACCATAATTTAAATATCAGACTATTGAATCTTTCTCAACACAACTCCACTACTAACAACATGACTTCTCCCATGTCCTCAAGAACAAAATGAACTACTCACAAGACATCATATGGATCATGATTAGAGATGGAATAATGATGTATAACAATCTGAACATAAACAATAATTCAATGGTTCACTCAATAGCATCAACTACAAAGAGTAATCAACACCGGGAAAGTTTCCCCTAAGAACTATGCAAGATTCAACCCAATTGTTACAGCAATATGGAGATGGTGATGAGGGTGCTGATGGTTATGATGGTGGTGATGATGATGATGATCCCGATGAAGTCCAGCTTGATGGTGGTGTTGATGGCGACGATCTCCCCTCTCTGGGAAGGAATTCCCGACAGAAACCTGTTTGCCGGAGAGATCTTTCTCTCTTGGTGTTTTTCGCCCCGTAGAGGCGGCATAATCTTTCTATGGTTTCTCCCCGAGTCTTAGGGTTTCGGGAGGAATATATACACCAGAGGGGAGAGCCAGAGGTGGGCCAGGGTGGCCACACCACCTGGTGGCGCGGCCTAGGCTAGCCCGTGCCAGGGGGTGGTGTGGGACCCCTGTGGCTGTAACATCCCAAAACTTCAACCCAAGCTTATCAAGATCAAATCAACCAAAAATGGGGTTAACAAAAACTTTTCCAAATTTAAAATGAAAGCATTCATATATGTGTGCATTTAAAATAGGAGTTGTTTGAATTGCCATGATTGAGTGATCCAATGCTTGTAAAATGTTTCTTAGGTGATTTAAACATCATCTACATCATTCCCAAACTTTTCCTAAAGAAAATCAAATCAAAAAGAATTAAAGAGGAGGAATGGTCATTTTAGCCATTTTAATCCACTACACTACTTTGAGTGTTCCTAGCACTCATTTCTTAACAGAAACAATTCTTGATCTTTGTACCCCTTGCTAGTACACATAATGAGGTACCAAGGCACGCCTTTTGATCTGCTAAAAACATGCTTTAACTTATTTTAAATGACATTTGAAAATTGAATCTAATGCATATGCATAGATCACCCCTATTTCAAAACCCATCTTTTTGAGCTCCACTTTCAAAACCCTTGCAACCAGAGACTACCTAGCACTAGTGGAGATCACTCAAAAAATTTGAAACCAAAATTCAAAACTTTTTCTCTTGCGGCCATTTCATCAAACACTTGGCAGACAGATTTCAAACAAAACACATTTTACTATTTCAAATAGTATTCTGGCCAAACTTGTCTCCCATTTGGCCCCTCTTTACTCCCTTTGTCTCTCAATGATCTAGCAAAGCCATTTAAACCCACTCCCCTACCCCCTAGCTGCACTGCCATGCCATGCCGAGCACCCTCTCGCCGCAGCAGCCCTCTCCCGCCTCTCTCTCCATGTCTAGGAGGTAGCCCACACCTCACCGCCCCTCTCTGTCCCCTGCCCGAGCCCAGCCTTGCAGTGGACCACCGAGGAAAGCCCGCGCCCAGTGCCACCACACCATGCCGGTGCCGCCCCCAGAGCATGCTTTGTCCACGCTCGCACAGACCGCCCCTTGGCCGCATCCCGCGCCCGCCGCTCCGCCACGACCTGGAGAACACCCCGGACACCCCCGCTGGCCGCCCAACGCCTCACAGCCACCGCTCACCGTGGACACCGCTGCCTCTGCCGCTCAGAGCGCCACCTCGCCCAGACCGCATGCCACCGCCCCTACGACCGCATTCAATGCCTAGAGCACCGCCAAGGAACCGCATGTCGATCGCCACCCGCAGCCATGCCTCTACCCTGTCGTAGCCATGTCGCCACCGTTGCCTACCCATCCCGCTCGGTCTCACTGTCGGGCCTATAAAAGGAGCCCTCCCCAGCCTCTTCTCTCCACACCACTCCACTCCCCTCACCTCTCTGAACCTCACCCACCTCTAGCCGGAGCAAGGCGAGCTCTGCCTCGCCGGAATTGGAGCCGGAGCAGCCGCGGTAGGAGGAGAAGGGTGCCGCTGATTGCGACCACCCCAAGTTCCACCGCAACCGTGCCTCGCCTCGCCGTCGTCTTCCACTTCGTTTGCCCACCTCGCCAACCCCGCTGGAGCCCTGGTACGTCCCCAGCAGACCCCCACCGAGCCGCTAGGGTTTGAGCTCGCCGGCTACCTGTTCGTCATCGACGACGACCCTCAGCTGTAGATTCCCCTTCTAATCCTACGGCCCACATCGCGCGTACCGTTTCGCGTGTTAAGTGCCGCTGACAAGCGGGACCCCCTGTTAGCTGAGCCCCGCGCCGCGGAGCACCACTGGGCCGACCCAAGTCTTTTCCCGCGCTAGCCCACCCATTCAAGTCTGGATTTTTATTTTTAGTTAAATCTAGTTTCTGTCCACTATTTCAAAATTCAATTCTGAGAGTTTGACAAATCCAAATTGCATGAAACTAATTGTGCCTGAAAGGTATTAAGATGATCTATCCAAGCCCGTTGGATTTAATTCAATTAGAGTTATAGATCTCTCCTAATAAAAATAAGAAGACAGAAGCATTTGCAACTTGCAACATTTTTATAAAATCAACCAAGTTAGCTTTTGAGTTGATTCCAACTCTCAAAAATCACATTTCATCATATATATATAAATATGTAATAATATTAAGGTTTACATGCAGTGACTTTGGACTAGTACCCAAATAATGCTATATAGGCATTTCTAGTCACTTTAAATCATTAAATAATGAACTTAAACCAAAGTAATATTGATCCAACCTTTAATTCTCATTCCCATGTGTTAAGATGTGTGGTGATGACATGTGTCAACATGATCCCATAGTTTAAGTGGTGAATATTAAATCTTAGTTAATTTTTCAATGAGTAGAAATTACTTTTCTAAAATAAAAAGAATAAAACTATGGAATTAAACTTGTGATGCTTGTGATGATAATAGATCATCAAATGTGTGTCCTAGAATGCTACTTAGCCTAGTTAAGTATTGTTTGGTGATTGTGTACTCCCTATGTATTTATAGACGATAGTACCGACCAAGCTTTCGAGGAGGAGGAGTTCTACCAAGAAGAAGAAGAAAACTTCAACCACTGCACCAACCAAGGCAAGCTACTATTAGCAAGCTAGCACTATCTAAGTGCAAGCCACCATTAACAGTGCAAGCTAACACTTGCAAGTTTAGTGCTTAGCAAGTTAGGACCAAACTAGATGGTTTAGCAAAGATGCCTTAAGCATGCCTTGATCACACTCCCTTTTGACTATTAGTACTCCAAGTCTTAGTTACAAGATTTACTCCCTTAGTTTACACCAAGTTATTTACTTGTTTTGAAGGTAGCATAAAAAGTATAAAACTTGACCTATTTAGAACCCTTTAGATGTAATTCTATGGCATGAGATTGAACCCATCTTTTCCACCTTAGTGAACACTCTTAACTTAGTAGTTAGAGTAGATCAAAACCTTGAGTCACTTTAGATGGGAACACTTGGTGAAAATGAATTATGAAAACCTTGGAATGATGAGTCATTCTATTGAGATGTTTTGACATGTGTTGAGAAACACAAAGGATTGATGTTGATGAAAATGTTGAGGCATGAGCCTTAACTCTTTTATAAAACTGATGGTTGGATTCGGATGCGATGCCATTCCAAATTTACCATACAACCACATTACCTGAATTGGGTAAGGCTTAGCTGGAAATTTATATGCATTAGTATTAGTTCCCTCACGGGAGAGGTCTGAGATGAGGCTACCTCTCAATGTTGTCCACCTATGCAGTGCCCAAGATGACTAATGGTCATGGTTGGGAGGCCATGCTCATAGGAGAGGTGCTTATACTAGGGTGTGTAAAGGGAAGGTTATGTTTGATTATCTGCATACTAAGTATGATGATTCAGGGTTATCCCTGACAGATGTATCGAATCTTGTGGTGAAAGTGTACCACCTCTGCAGAGTGTCAAACTATTCGAATAGCCGCGTTCGCGGTTATGGACAGTTGGAATGGCCATACTGTTTCGTTGTCAGATGTTTTCTAAATACTTTGAAAAGATTGATGAATCTTGACTTGACCACAACAGGGTTGTGTTTATGACAATAGCTTCCCAACTTAAGTGATTTTAGGACTTTACTTTATCTTTCTTTGCTTCTGAACTCAGCTTAGGTTTCAAACTTAACTTTATAGTTAAACTTAGAGTTAGCACTTTAACTTAGAAGTTTATACTTGTTAGTGGTAGTTTGCGAGTACTTAAAGAGTACTCATGGCTTTTGTCCCTGGCTATTATCATGGCCAGACTATGAAGGAGACTATCAAGATGATGGCCAACAGGACGGCTATGATAACTAGGACCATCTGCCTTCGTCAGCATTGCCTGTGCCCCTGAAGATGGACCCCACCCGCTACGCTTATCTTTTATTTCCGCTGCTTGTTGTATTATGACTGGATCATGAGATCCTTATTTGTGTAAGACCTTATATATGGTTTGTAATGGATGATGTACTATGATATCCAATCCGTTATGTCTCGCAAAAATGGTAATCGTAGGATTGCGAGGTATGGCATAACGTGCATCTGGGATTAAAAATCCGGGTGTTGATAAGTTGGTATCAGAGCCAGGTTGACCATAGGAGACCCTAGTTAGAATGGATGTCAAAAAAAAACTTAGTTTCAAAACCAAAGTGAGTATTTCCAAAAACTATCTCCTCTCTTACCCTTGTGGATTATTTCTCAAAAATTCATGTGCCTCAAAACTCTTACACTACTACTTAAAAAATTGACACACTTGATCACTTCACTAACTTCCTCATCCTTAATTCTTGTAGATGGAGACTTAGTTCAGCAAGTTTTACCAGTTGGGAAACGGAGGTCACCTGATCTTCGAGAGGGATCTGGATTCACTGTCAGAGTTACTGGGACGCCCGCACCCGGAGTTTCTTGGAGCTCAATGATGGCTCAATGCACGGCGCCCAGAAAAATGCTTGATGGCGGTGTTGATGTAGAGCTCGTTGGGAACCCCAAGAGGAAGGTATGATGAGCACAGCAGCAAGTTTCCCTCAGTTATGAAACCAAGGTTTAATCGAACCAGTAGGAGCAAGGAAACACCTCAAAGGTGTTACTAGCTGAGCTTTGGTAAGGGCGCACTACCGGTGCTAGTAGCAACGTGGAGACCTGCACAACACAACCACGGAACTTTGTCCCCAACTTGCGATGAGGTTGTCAATCTCACCGTGTTTTGCGGAAAACAAAGGATTAAACGTATCGAATGGAAAGAAGTAAAAGTTTGCAAAAAGAAAACACAAAGCACAAACAGTTTGTAGATTGTATGTAAAGTAAAGGACCGGGATCCATAGTTCACTAGAGGTGGCTCTCCTTAGATAGATAACATGCTGGGTGAACAAATTACAGCGGGGCAATTGACAAACACCGAGAAAGCAAAACATGCATATACTAATCATCTTGACTCCTTTGAGACTTGATTGGGCATTACAACATAATACATAGACCGCCATCTAACTGCATCTATGACTAATAATCCACCTTCAGGTTATCATCCGAACCCCCTCCAGTATTAAGTTGCAAGCAACAGATTATTGCTTTATGAACTGCGTGTAAAGTAAACAATACAATTGTTCTATGAACAAAGGATCGTTGTTTTCTCCCTAGTAGCAACATCACATCTAGTACCTTAGAGATTTCTGTCACTTCCCCAGATTACCAGAGGCATGAACCCACTATCGAGCATAAATACTAACTCTTGGAGTTGCTAGCATCTACTTGGCCAAGATAGCTACTAACAACGGAAAGCATGCAAGATCTCAAATAACAAAGACATGGTAGAATCAATAATCAATCTGAAATAGCATCTCAATATCCATCGGATCCCCGCAAACACAACATGTATGGATTACAAATAGATGATCTTGATCATGAACGGAGCTCACAAGATCTAAACATGAAAGCACAAAGGAGGACAAACCAACCATCTAGCTACTACATGGATCCGTAGTCCAAGGATGAACTACTCACGCATCACACCGGAGGCTTGCATGGTGATGAAGAAGGCCTCCAGGGTGAATTCCCCTCTCCGGCAGGGTGCCGGGAAGAGCTTCAGATACCCCCCCCCCATCTAGGGACAGAGACGACGGTGGCTACAGACTCTTTCGTGGATTTTTTGATTGGGTACCTAGGGTTTTGTCCCGAGGGCAACTTATAGGCGGAAGGAGAGGCCGAGGGGGTGCTGGGGTCGGCCATACCACCCCCTGGCACGGGCTAGGCCTGGCCGTGCGGCCAGGTGGTGTGGCCGGCCCACAGCCCTTCTCCGTCTCGTATTCTGGCACTTGATCCCTTCCGGAAAAATAGGCACTTTGGCTTCTGTCCCGTCCAATTCCGAGAATATTCATTTTCTGACTTTTCTGGAACCAAAAACATCAGAAAACAGGCAGCTGGCACTGTGGCTCTTGTTAATAGGTTAGTCCAAGAAATCATAATAAAAGTACTCCAAAGTTGGAACAAAACACAAGAAAGTAGATAAAACCAAGCATGGAACATCAAAAAATATAGATACATTTGCAATGTATCACTCAACTTCCAGGATCCCCAGGAGGAGACCTACAGTGGCGAGGCACCGCAGATCTTAGAGGAAGCATAAGCACCAACTTATGGAAGAATTCAGTTCTCCATAAGAGAGAACAACTGGCTAGATGGATTAGTCAGGGCAATGCATGAAGCTCTCGCACGTCTATGTGCCCTCAGCGTCAACAAGACCCAAGGAACCCGTTTTGCCCACTATGCAAGACGTGATTTCATGGGAATGCCAATGGAGATCCCGGGCCACCCCGAGTTGAGGCGTTAAGTGGAGAACCTTGACTTCTTGCTTCACGACAGACAGTAGGAACTGGACAATGCCAGAGAGTTAGCCAATCACAACCGTGCCATTGCCGACCAGAAGGCCCAGACTTTCGCATTGCTTGTCCAAGACCGTCAGTATCTTCGCCGCCAGCGTGCCAAGAAGGATCGCACCATCGCCCGTCTTCGCAAGAAGGTGGCCGACCTCGAGAAGACCGTCAAGGAGCAGGAAGCTCAGCTTGCCGCCAAGGAAGAAGAAGATGAGGGTGAAGACATCCAGGGAGACATGGATTCTTACCTCAGCAATGATGATGATTTTCTGGCGGAGGATGCCGTGGACTTCTACACTAACGATGAGGACTCTGACTTCATCGATGATGAGTAGATGCACTAGAGCACTGTCGTAGCATGAGATGTATCGATCTCACTATATCTTAGCTTGCAGAATGGTTCTTCAAACCATCTGTTTTCCCTTTGATTGTTGTGGTGTGTGTTGTATCGTGTGCTTGCTTGCATGAATGAAAATTAAGTTAGTCGAAAAACCTGAGTCTAACTCAAAGTTTTAGTTTTGAAAACCCCAAAACCATGAACCTTAGAAATTTCCCTCTTACCCCTATATCTCAATCTTTAGATGAGTCGTGGAAACCAAGGAGGGAGCAGCTCGTCGCAAGACCCAATGCTATAGATCTTACAGAATCTCATCGCAGAGCATGAAGCAAGACAAGCAGAACGCCAAGCCAACTTAGCAACACTTCAATAGATCGCCCAGATGGCTCTCAACAACCAAGGGCATGGAAATCAGGATCACCAGGGATCCAAACTCAAAAACTTTCAGAACACTAATCCCCATATCTTCAATCAATCTAAGAACCCATTAGATGCTGATGACTGGTTACAGACCATGGAAAACAACTTAGAAGTTGCCCGAGTTGATGAAAATGAGAAAGTTCTCTTTGCCACCCACTATCTGGCAGGAGATGCAAGAGCTTGGTGGAATAGCATCCGCAATATGAACCATGGTCAAGTGATGACATGGGAAGCATTCAAAGTCAAGTTCAGCCGCACCCACGTGCCGCAAGGTCTAGTCAACAGAATGAGAGATGAGTTCCGCGAGTTGAAGCAAGGAAGAATGACTGTGGTGGAGTACCGTGATAGATTCCTATCACTTGCCAGATATGCACCTGATGAGATCAACACGGAGGCCAAGAAGAAGGAGAGATTCTTGAACGGACTGCATGATGAGATGCAGACTGTCCTCGTCAACATCCGTTTCTAGGATCTCGAAGAGCTAGTCGACTCTGCCATCCAGATGGAAGGGAAGATTAACCAGGAAAACGACAATCGCAAGCGTCATATGATGCAGCAGTCTGGATCCAACAGTCACCAGAAGTACCGTCCCAACCCTTCACCAGGATATGCACCAAGGAACAACCGACCCCCAAATTCTCGCCCAAGCTACCCCAATCGTAGCGGAGGCAATGTGAAGTCCGGAGGAAACAATCACAACTCTGGTAATGCCAACAATTTCAACTGTGCACCTCCCAAGAACCACAACAACAACTGCAACACTGCACCCAGAACTGGCAGCAATGTTGTACCTGTCGCAGTCAAGGACAAGTCCCAGATCACTTGTTTCGAGTGTGGAGTGAAGGGTCACTACTCCAATGAGTGTCCCAAGAAGACTACAGCCAATGCCAATGTGAATGTCCCAGCTCAGCAGCAGCGTCGTGTTCAACCAGGAAGGAGATTTGCCCCAGGGAACCCTCACAACCGCAACGGCCGTATCTTCCACATGAATGCAGAAGAAGCCCAGGAAGCGCCAGATGTAGTGCTGGGTATGTTTTCTGTCAACTCAGTTTTAGCAAGAGTATTGTTTGATTTGGGAGCATCGCATTCATTTGTCACCGAAGAATTTGCATGCACTAGTAAGATTCGTCCAACCAACTTGAATCATGTCATGATAGTTCAAATCCCCGGTTCAACAACCAAGGCTAAAAAAATTTGCAAAGTTGTACCTATCAGAATACATGGGATAGATTTTTATGCCAACCTAATTATACTTGGAACCAAAGGATTGGAAGTAGTACTAGGTATGGACTGGATGTCAAGGCATAAAGGATTGATAGACTGTGCTAAGAAAGCCATCACCATGACCAGTAGTTCTGGAGTCACAGTAGAGCATATCTCTGAAACCTTACCCTGTCAATTCAAGTGCAACCAGAGTGTAGCCTTGCCCACCATAGACCAAGTCAGAGTAGTCTGTGAATACCCCGACGTATTCCCAGATGAATTGCCAGGTATTCCCCCGGATAGGGATATTGAGTTCATTATCGAACTAATCCCCGGAACCGGACCTGTAGCCCAGAGAATCTATAGCATGAACCCCTTAGAACTAGTGGAACTGCAGAAACAGTTGGATGCTATGCTAGCCAAAGGTTTAATTCAACCAAGTGCATCACCATGGAGATCACCAGTGTTATTCGTCGACAAGAAAGATGGAGGCAACCGTCTGTGCACAGATTACAGAAAGTTGAATGATGTCACCATCAAGAACAAGTAACCCTTGCCAAAGATAGAGGATTTATTTGATCAGTTGACTCGAGCTCAGGTATTCTCAAAGATTGATCTTAGGACTGGTTATCACCAACTTAAGATCCGTGCAATGGATATTCCGAAGACCGCCTTTACTACTCGCTATGGTTTATACAAGTATACAGTTATGTCTTTTGGATTAACCAGTGACCCTGCTTATTTCATGAATCTCATGAATAAGATCTTTATGAATTTCCTAGATAAGTTTGTAGTTGTGTTTATCGACGACATCCTTATCTACTCCAAGTCAGAAGAATAGCATGAGCAACATCTGAGAGTTATCCTAGAAACCTTGAGAGAGCATCAGTTATATGCCAAGTTTAGCAAATGTGAGTTTTGGCTGAAAGAGGTAGGATTCCCAGGACATATTGTGTCTGCCGGAGGACTCTCTGTTAATCCCGCCAAGATCAAAGATGTCGAAGAATGGGAAGCCCCAACCACTCAAACCCAAGTCCGTGCATTTCTCGGATTAGCGGGATATTACCGCAAGTTCGTAGAAGGATTCTCGAGCATAGCCCGACCAATGACCCAATTGTTGAAGAAAGACAAGAAGTTTGAATGGACAGACAAATGTGAAGCCAGTTTCTAGGAGCTGAAGAGGAGATTGATATCAGCCCCAATTTTGGTCATGCCAGACATCAAGAAGCCCTTTGATGATTATTGCGACGCATCCAAGATTGGTCTAGGATGTGTATTGATGCAAGAAGGCAAAGTCATCGCTTATCTGTCTCGACAACTGAAGCAGCATGAGCAGAACTATCCAACCCATGATCTTGAGCTAGCAGCTGTGGTTCTAGCACTGAGACATGGCATCATTATTTGATGGGTAATCGTTGTGAGATTTACTCAGATCATAAGAGCTTGAAGTATATCTTCACTCAGAAGGAGCTGAATATGAGGCAAAGAAGATGGATAGAGTTAATCAAGGATTATGACCTTGACATTCACTATCACCCCGGCAAAGCCAATGTGGTAGCGGATGCTCTTAGCAGATTGCCGTGTAGGCTAAACACCATGATCAAGGAGAAGCAACCCAGTTTGTATGAAGAGTTGGAGCAGTTCTGGACTGAATTAGTTAGCAAAGGATTCTTAGCCAGCATTGAACTTCAACCCACTTTGATTAGCCAAATCAAGGAAGCCCAGAAGGGAAATGAAAGTATCGACGGAATCAAACGTCGTATTGGTACAGGAAAGGTACCTGGATTCACCGAAGACAAAGAAGGGGTACTGTGGTACAAAGGACGTATCTGTGTTCCAACAGATTCGGAGCTGGAGGAGGTTATCATGAAGGAAGCTCATGATACTCTTTATTCTATGCACCCCGGAGGAACAAAGATGTATCAGGATTTGAAAGAGCAATTTTGGTGGCACAAGATGAAGAGAGAGATCGGAAGCTACATCGCCAAATGTGACATCTGTCAAAGAGTCAAAGCAGAGCACCAGAGACCGGCAGGACTGTTGCAACCATTGCAGATTCTGGAATGGAAATGGGATTCCATCAGAATGGACTTTATCACTGGTTTACCTACTTCTAGTAGGGGAAATGACTCAATCTGGGTCATAGTTGATAGACTGTCCAAGGTTTCCCACTTTATACCTATCAAGACAACTTACCAGAGTGTAAAGTTAGCAGAGCTGTACATTGCTAGGATTGTTAGTCTGCATGGAACCCCCAAGACCATAGTATCAGATCGAGGAACCCAGTTTACCTCAAGATTTTGGCAGAAAGTCCAAGAAGGATTAGGAACCAAGTTGAACTTCAACACAGCATATCACCCGTAAACAGATGGACAGACTGAGTGAGTCAACCAGATCCTAGAGGATATGCTTAGAGCTTGTGTATTGGAATATGGATCAAAATGGGAAGACTGCCTGCCTTTCACAGAATTCTCATATAACAATAGTTATCAAGCTAGTTTGCAAATGGCACCATTTTAATTCCTATATGGAAGAAAGTGTCGTACCCCTTTGAATTGGTCGCAAGTAGGAGAGAGTCAGATCTTCGGACCCAACATTCTCCGAGAAGCAGAAGAGAAAGTTCACAAAATCCGTGAACACCTCAAGACCGCCCAATCCATACAGAAGAGTTATGCTGACAAGAAAAGGAGAGACCTGACTTTCAATGTCGGAGATTTTTTATATCTCAAGGTTTCACCATTGAAGGGAACTCAACGCTTTAGTCTGAAAGGAAAGTTAGCCCCCAGATATATCGGGCCCTTCAAAATTCTGAACCGTCGAGGAGAAGTATCGTATCAGCTGGAAATGCCTGAAGAGATGTCAGCCATCCACAATGTGTTCCATATCTCGTTACTTCGCAAATGTCTGGAAATGCCCGAGAAGGCTGAAGTTTTCAAGAACATCGATCACAGAGCTGTGGAAATCAACAATGACCTGACCTATCGAGAAGTACCCATCCGTATCTTAGAAGAAGCCTACAGAACCACCAGGACCAGGAGTATCAAGTTTCTCAAGATTCAGTGGAGCAACCATACCGAGGAGGAAGCTACTTGGGAGCGCGAAGATTACATTAGGATAGAGTTCCCATATCTCTTTAGTTCCTCCTAGTTTTCTTTGTAAATCTCGGGATGAGATTTTGTTTAAGGGGGGAAGGTTTGTAACATCCCAAAACTTCAAACCAAGCTTAATAAGATCAAATCAACCAAAAATGGGGTTAACAAAAACTTTTCCAAATTTAAAATGAAAGCATTCATATATGTGTGCATTTAAAATAGGAGTTGTTTGAATTGCCATGATTGAGTGATCCAATTCTTGTAAAATGTTTCTTAGGTGATTTAAACATCATCTACATCATTCCCAAACTTTTCCTAAAGAAAATCAAATCAAAAAGAATTAAAGAGGAATGGTCATTTTGGCCATTTTAATCCACTACACTACTTTGAGTGTTCCTAGCACTCATTTCTTAACAGAAACAATTCTTGATCTTTGTACCCTTGCTAGTACACATAATGAGGTACCAAGGCCCACCTTTTGATCTGCTAAAAACATGATTTAACTTATTTTAAATGACATTTGAAAATTGAATCTAATGCATATGCATAGATCACCCCTATTTCAAAACCCATCTTTTTGAGCTCCACTTTCAAAACCCTTGCAACCAGAGACTACCTAGCACTAGTGGAGATCACTCAAAAATTTCAAACCAAAATTCAAAACTTTTTCTCTTGCGGCCATTTCATCAAACACTTGGCAGACAGATTTCAAACAAAACACATTTTACTATTTCAAACAGTATTATGGCCAAACTTGTCTCCCATTTGGCCCCTCTTTACTCCCTTTGTCTCTCAATGATCTAGAAAAGCCATTAAAACCCACTCCCCTACCCCTAGCTGCACTGCCATGCCATGCCGAGCACCCTCTCGTCGGCCAACTGTGCACTCGCCGCAGCAGCACTCTCCCGCCTCTCTCTCCATGTCTAGGAGGTAGCCCACACCTCACCGCCCCTCTCTGTCCCCTGCCCGAGCCCAGCCTTGCAGTGGACCACCGAGCAAAGCCCGCACCCAGTGCCACCGCACCATGCCGGTGCCGCCCCCAGAGCGCGCTCTGTCCCCGCTCACACAGACCGCCCCTTGGCCGCAGCCCGCGACCGCCGCTCCGCCACGACCTGGAGAACACCCCAGACACCCCCGCTGGCCGCCCAATGCCTCACAGCCACCGCTCGCCGTGGACACCGCTGCCTCTGCCGCTCAGAGCGCCACCTCGCCCAGACCGCATGCCACCGCCTCTATAGCCGCATTCAATGCCTAGAGCACCGCCAGGGAACCGCTTGTCGATCGCCACCCGCAGCCATGCCTCTACCCCATCGTAGCCATGTCGCCACCGTCGCCTGCCCATCCCGCTCGGTCTCACCGTCGGGCCTATAAAAGGAGCCCTCCCCAGCCTCTTCTCTCCACACCACTCCACTCCCCTCACCTCTCTGAACCTCACCCACCTCTAGCCGGAGCAAGGCGAGCTCTGCCTTGCCAGAATTGGAGCCGGAGCAGCCGCGATAGGAGGAGAAGGGTGCCGCTGATTGCGACCACCCCAAGCTCCGCCGCAACCGCGCCTCGCCTCGCCGTCGTCTTCCACTTCGTTTGCCCGCCTCGCCGACCCCGCTGGAGCCCTGGTACGTTCCCAGCAGACACCCACCGAGCCGCTAGGGTTCGAGTTCGCCGGCGACCTGTTCGTCATCGACGACGACCCTCAGCCGTAGATTCCCCTTCTAATCCTACGACCCACAACACGCGTACTGTTTCGCGTGTTAAGTGCCGCTGACAAGCGGGACCCCCTGTCAGCTGAGCCCCGTGCCGCGGAGCGCCACTGGGCCGGCCCAAGTCTTTTCCCGCGCTAGCCCACCCATTCAAATCTAGATTTTTCTTTTTAGTTAAATCTAGTTTCTATCGACTATTTCAAAATTCAATTCTGAGAGTTTGACAAATCCAAATTGCATGAAACTAATTTTTCCTGAAAGGTATTAAGATGATCTAGATTTTTCGTTGTAAGATGTTTTCTAAATACTTTGAAAAGATTGATGAATCTTGACTTGACCACAACAGGGTTGTGTTTATGACATAGAATAGTGATGCAAAATGGACGTATCAGTGAAGAAGGTGACCATGGAGCCAAGCAATGACACGGAGGCTTCCCTCCAGTTGACATCCATGTAGTCCTTTTGATCCTGGCAGGGTTTTCCACCACTCCAATCCTTGCAATGGTAGTGTCGGTGTGCAGATGCTGGCTTTTCTTTGCCTCCTCTTCATCGATCTCCTTCTCCTACCTGGGGTCTTGGGGACCCTCCTCCGTAGGCTCAGCTCCCTTATCCTTGGCGGAGACCATTGTGCTTCTAAACTTTAAGAATAGTTCCTGTCAGAAATAGATCAAAACGAAAACACGATATACGAACCTCGGGGGATCCTGAAGATTATATATTACAAATTTTTACAACAATAGGAAGGTACTGGAATAAAACGGGCCAGAGACGGACTCCGGGGCGGCCACACCACCTGCTGGCATGGCCAGGGGGCCCGCGCCAGGGGTTGGTGTGAGCCACCCTGGCTCCGTTTCCGTCCCTCTTTCGCTTCGTAGCTTTCCTTGTTGGATAAAAACTGCAAAAAATATAACTGAACAGATTCTTCGCGGACTTTTCTTACCAGAACTATTACCTATTCGAAAACGGACTCTGTAGGTCTCTGAATTTGGTCTTTGATAAATTTTTCCGAAGATACCGCTTGAATAACATCAATATCTTCATCTTCATACACTTATTGCTTGAGTCGTGAAACCTTTCACTTTCTTATTACACCATTTTCTCCACTAACCTGGAAATTTCTTTCACACAAAACTTCACACAATTCTCATTAGCAACATTAGTATAAGCGAGGTAATAAGCCTTTTAAGTTCAATTACAACTGAAATCCATCAGAACATAAGCTACTGTAGAAACTCCTTCCGAAAACCCAAAAGAATTCAAAAAAAGGAAATCGATTTAAGAGGCACATGCGAGAGTGGCAAAATCTGTCAAAACAAACCAGCGGATAAAGATCAATTTTTTCGAAAATCTTTTGTTGCTCAAATCAAGAAGTGCAAAGCTAACGAAAGTTAAATAACAACCTGGGGCAGAAGCACAAAAATTACAGCTCAAAATGACGTACATAGATCGCTCACAATTTTTTACGGTGAAGCACAAAAATCTGTTTCGGGACAACAACTTCCCCAAATCTTACTTCTCTCTCATTAGAGGTTGATCTTGACACAAAAACCAAACAAAAAGGATAAGGAGAAGTTATTACCGAAGTAATAACTTCCAAGACTCAAATAAACAAAAACAACTGAAAGGACAAATAAATTGGGTTGTCTCCCAAAAAGCTCTTTCTTTATAGCCATTAAGATGGGCATGATAATTTCAATGATGCTCACATAAGAATATGAATTGAAGTGAAAGAGAGCATCAAGAAGCAAAAATACACATGTTTAAGTCTAACCCACTTCCTATGCAAGGGAATTTTGTAAGCAAATAAATTGCTTAAACTAGAAGCTGCAAGCATAGGACGGCAAAACAAGTGCAACATAAAGACTTTCAGCGTAAAGTGAGGAAACTTAATATTATTGAGATGCATTAGAACCGTCTTCCCTCTCTCATAATAACTTTCAGTATCATGCATAAATTTAATGGTATAACTATCACATGAACCATTGTAGCAATGATCACTTATCCTAACAGAAAACACAGGGACACTAGCTCTCATAACACTACTTTGTCAAAATATATTAGGGATATCCTTACAAAGGATAGTGTGTCCCTCTTCTACATATTTAGTGACAAAGTCTTTGACATTTGCTATTATAGGTTCACCATCCATTTGTTTATCAGGTTCAATAGCTTTATCTGTACTTTCATTAACCATACTAGCTATCATAGAATGTTCCTTTACTTTAACCGGAAAGGTATTTTCTCAATGTAAAGTTCAGGTAAAACATCATTAGCAGTATAAACTTCAGTATTTCTTGCAGGAACACTACTAACAATGTCTTTATAAGGTGCATGATACTTATTCCACTTCTTTTTAGGAACTTCAATATAGGAAGCAAAAGCCTTAAAATAAGTTGCAATAGCTTGAGAGTCTAAACCATAAGCATTTTTAATATTTTGAAAGTCATCAGTTCCCATAAAAGATTCGATGCATTCATAATCATAATTTATACCTGACTTTCTTCCTTTATCATTCTCCCATGCTTCAGCATTGTCTTGAATACGGTCTAGAAGATCCCATTTAGCTTCTTCTTCCATGCGTGTAAATGATCCAGCGCAAGAAGCATCCAATAGATCCTTATCATGAAGAGAAAGTATTGCATAAAAGTTATTGATAATAATATTGTGAGGGAGCTCATGAATAGGATATTTGAGCATTAGTAACTTCAATCTCCCCCAAGCTTGAGCTGTACTCTCTCCATCAAGAGGCCAAAAGTTATATATTTGATTCTGATATTTATGAATCTCACTAGGAGGATAAAGTTTGAATAAAAGAGAGGTACTACTTCCTCCCATTCAAGAGCTTGACCATTCTTCAGCAGCTTATACCATTCCTCAGCTCTTCCTTTTAGTGATAATGAGAATAACTTCTTCTTTAATTGATCTGTGGTAATACCTGCACACTTAAACAACCCGCATAATTCGTGTATAAAGAGCAAATGATCACCGGGATGGACAGTTCCATCTCCAAAATAGTAGTTATCCATAACACAATCAATAATTCTTGTAGGTATTTTAAAAGTATCATTCTCAGCAGGTGGTGGTTCATCTACTACCTTAGCAGTGGTAGTAGCATTATGAAATAAGAAAATCAGCGAATTATCCATATTGAAATAAAGTAACTAACAGAAGTAAACAAGACTCACAGTAGAACTTTCCCTTACCAGTTCCACTCTCCAATAGCGCTTCACTCCTCGGCAACGGTGCCAGAAAATAGTCTTGATGACCCACCAGTATAGGGGGTGTATTGAAGTATTTTCGATAAGTAAGAGTGTTGAACCCAACGAGGAGGAGAAGGTGTTGGCAAGTGGCTTGGAGCAGGAATTCTCTGTAAATACTTAGCAAATGGATTTTTAATGGGTTTTGATAATGCAGGTAAATAAAGTATGAGTAAATATAAGACAATAAGAATAAATGCAGCAAGTGGCCCAATCCTTTCTTTAGCAAAGGACAAGTCGGTTGTATTACTTAAGATGACCAAACATTCTCGAGGACATACGGGAATATCATCAAGTGATTTCACTTCATATAGTTGATTAATCTTCTTTAGTTTGCTAAGTGTTGTGTGGGTGAACCTGTGCTAATGTACCAACATTTCTAGGACTAATACATACTTGTGATTATACCCCTTGCAAGCATCCACAAGTACGAGAAACTAATTAAGGTGGAAACCTAACCACAGCTTTAAACTCTAAGACCCTGCCATCCCTTGTGCAAAGGTTTCCTAATAGGGGTTCAGGTTTCTATCACTCTGGCAACCCCTACGATTAGTATCCAAATACACAATGCATTCCCCTAGGCCCATATAGGTGAAGCTTCATGTAGTCAACGTTCACATGACACCACTAGAAGAAATACACCACAACTTAAATATCAAACCATTGAATCTTTCTCAACACAATTCCACTACTAACAACATGACTTCTCCCATGTCCTCAAGAACTAAATGAACTACTCACAAGACATCATATGTATCAAGATCAGAGATGAAATAATGATATGTAACAATCTGAACATAAACGATAATTCAATGGTTCACTCAATAGCATCAACTACAAGGAGTAATCAATGACGGGAAAGTTTCCCCTAAGAACTATGCAAGATTCAACCCAATTGTTACAGCGGTATGAAGTGGTGATGATGGTGCTGGTGGAGATGATGATGGTGATGATGATGATCCCGATGAAGTCCAGCTTGATGGTGGTGTTGATGGTGACGATCTCCCCTCTCCGGGAAGGAATTTCCCTGGCAGAATTCTGTCTGCCGGAGAGATCTTTCTCTCCCTATAGTTTTCTGCTCCGTAGAGGCGGCGGAATCTTTCTGTGGTCGTCCCCCAGGTATTAGGGTTCCGTGGGGATAATATACACCAGAGGGGAGATCTTGGAGTGGGCCAGGGTGGCCACACCACCTAATGGCATGGCCTAGGGCTGCCCGCGCCAGGGGGTGGTGTGGGCCCCATGTGGCCCATCTCCACTCCCCCTTCTGGCAATCTTCGTCTTCTGGAAAAATAGAATTTTCCGTGTATTTTCTTGGATTTTCTGATCTTCGTGACTTTCGCCTCCAATCAGCCCCTTTTCCATCAGAATCCTGACTGCCGCGGTCCATGCTCCAAAAGTCATCACCCATGCAAAAACAGATGAAATAACATAAGTATCATCTCTTAATATGAAATATATCAATGAATAACAGTAAATTATGATATAGAATAGTGATGCAAAATGGACGTATCAACCACCACCGACTGTGAAAAAACTCACGCACCACCGAGCGGTCCGCTTTGCATGTTGCTATTGTACTAAGTACTCCTTGGAGCATCTAAAAAAAGTACTCCCTCGAGAAATGCTTGGTCAAAGAAAAAACGCTGAAAACGAGGTCCCCTTATTTATTCATTGCAGTGGTGGGAGTAACTGAGTAGCACCGCTAGTAGTACTACTAGTATAGTATTCCTTCGCAAAAAGCAGTTCAACTTCTCCTTCATTCCACTGTCCAGTGAAATTTCTTTCTTCCACGAAAGGCATGTTACTGATACATTGCAAATGTATCTATAATTTTTGATGTTCCATGCTTGGTTTTATCCACTTTCTTGTGTTTTGTTCCAACTTTGGAGTACTTTTATTATGATTTCTTGGACTAACCTATTAACAAGAGCCACAGTGCCAGCTGTCTGTTTTCTATTGTTTTTGGTTCCAAAAAAGTCAGAAAATGAATATTCTCGGAATTGGACAGGACAAAAGACAAAGTGCCTATTTTTCTGGAAGGGATCAAGTGCCAGAATACGAGACGGAGAAGGGCTGGGGGCCGGCCACCCCACCTGGCCGCGCGGCTAGGCCTGGCCCGTGCCAGGGGGTGGTCTGGCCGACCCCAGCACCCCCTCGGCCTCTCCTTCCGCCAATAAGTTGCCCTCGGGACAAAACCCCTAGGTACCCGATCAAAAATCCACGAAAGAGTCTGTAGCCGCCGTCGTCTCTGTCCCTAGATCGGGGGATCTGAAGCTCTTCCTGGCACCCTGCCGGAGAGGGGAATTCACCCTAGAGGCCTTCTTCATCACCATGCAAGCCTCCGGTGTGATGCGTGAGTAGTTCATCCTTGGACTACGGATCCATGTAGTAGCTAGATGGCTGGTTTCTCCTCCTTTGTGCTTTCATGTTTAGATCTTGTGAGCTCCATTCATGATCAAGATCATCTATTTGTAATCCATACATGTTGTGTTTGCGGGGATCCGATGGATATTGAGATCCTATTTCAGATTGATTATTGATTCTACCATGTCTTTGTTATTTGAGATCTTGCATGCTTTCCGTTGTTAGTAGCTACCTTGGCCAAGTAGATGCTAGCAACTCCAAGAGTTAGTATTTATGCTCGATAGTGGGTTCATGCCTCTGGTAATCTGGGGAAGTGACAGAAATCTCTAAGGTACTAGATGTGATGTTGCTACTAGGGAGAAAACAACGATCCTTTGTTCATAGAACAATTGTATTGTTTACTTTACACGCAGTTCATAAAGCAATAATCTATTGCTTGCAACTTAATACTGGAGGGGGTTCGGATGAAAACCTGAAGGTGGATTATTAGTCATAGATGCAGTTGGTTGGCGGTCTATGTATTATGTTGTAATGCCCAATCAAGTCTCAAATGAGTCAAGATGATTAGTATATGCATGTATTGCTTTCTCGGTGTTTGTCAATTGCCCCGCTGTAATTTGTTCACCTAGCATGTTATCTATCTAAGGAGAGCCACCTCTAGTGAACTATGGATCCTGGTCCTTTACCTTACATACAATCTATAAACTGTTGTTGCTTTATGTTTTCTTTCTGCAAACTTTTACTTATTTCCATTCGATACGTTTAATCCTTTGTTTTCCGCAAAACACGGTGAGATTGACAACCTCATCGCACGTTGGGGACAAAGTTCTGTGGTTGTGTTGTGCAGGTCTCCACGTTGCTGTTGGGTCCGCAGCATAGAAAACAAAAAAATTCCTACGATGAGAACTATACGCCAAGATCTATCTACTAAATTCAGAGCAACGGGTGGACATACATCCATAGAGAACTTACCCTCGAAGACAACGAGTTTTGTTAACAAGTAGGAACTCGTGGTTGATGTAGTCGTACGCTTGCCGATCTCAAGATCGTGTGGAAGTCCGAGCGCCGCAAATCAGCAGCGTATCCGTCCTCGCACACACGTTCAAGCCACCGGACAACCTCCACCTCCTCGCTCCAGCGAATCAGCGGAAGTAGCAAATCCTTCCAGACGCAAGGCCACCGGGAACATGTATCTCGCTAATCCGAGACCATGGGGGAATATCTAGAGGGGGAGAGAGATCCTTCACGAGGAGGTGTGAGGATGAAGGAGGGAATGGGTGGCCTTTGATAGGAGGAGGGGGGGTGCCCCCTCTCTCCATGGCCGGCGCATGGGGGGTGACCCCGCACCTCCCCCATTCATGTGGTGGTAACCCCTCCACATTAAAATGCTTCTTCACATTCCCTTTTAAAGTCTCCACTTTAAATGCATTAAATTTCTCCAAATTTAATGCTCTCTCATTTAATAAAACTCTTTTATTTATTTTATTCAGAATTTTGTTAATTACTTTAATTAACAAACATTCACATAAAACCCCTTGCAACATTTCAATATTACATGCAGAACCACTTTCTGCAATTTCACCCGAAACAATTCCGGTTTCTATCGAAACATTTCCTGCGCTCTACAAACCTTTTGTCTGGAACATATGTTCTCCTAAATGGTGTCCGGCAACCCTTAAGTGTGTCACCCTACGGTTCGCGAATAATGCAAACATGATTGAGACTCCTCTCAGATCAATAATCAGAAGCGGGACCTGGAGATCCATACTGACTCCTGCATATTCAACGATGACTTCTGTGATCGTGAGAACCTTTAACGTCAGCAATTTAATCCCTTTGTCTCATGATATAATACATGTCTGAGATTTGATCATCGGTATCCAAATACCTAGTTTGATCTCGTTACCGACATGCACTCTTTTCTCGTTCCCGTGATATAACATTCTAGTGATCACATCACTTGCTTGCAAGCTATCTTAATGTGATATCACCGAGAGGGCCCAGAGTATATCTATCCGTCATCTGGATTGACAAATTCCACTCTTGATCCATGAGCCTCAACATAACACCTTCGTAGTACTGAACCCATCTTTATAGTCACCCTGTTACGGTGTGACATTTGATGTTATCAAGATACTCTTCTGGTGTTAGCAATTAACATGATCTCATGGTCTAAGGACTAAGACTACTTTGTATGATGTTATATCAATATAAACATAATGACTTGATCGTAATGCTATACTTCGGATGAATGTTCATCACATCATTTCACAAATGATGTGACCTTGTTATTAACAACATCCAATGTCCATGATCAGGAAACTTTGATCATCTTGTTAATCAAGAGCTAGTCTATAAGAGAGGCATAACTAGGAACCCTTTTTGTTTATTAAACACACATGTATTGATGTTTCCTATCAATACAATTATAGCATGCAAAATAAACATCTATCATATACAAGAAATATATAATATCAACTTTATTATTGCCTCTCAGGGCATATTTCCTTCAGTCTCCCACTTGCACTAGAGACAATAATCTAGTTTACATAGTGATAAATCTAACACCCATGGAGTTATGGTGTTGATCATGTTTTGCCCTAGGGAGTACTTTAGTCAACGGATCTGCTACATTTAGGTCCATGTGCACTTTACAAATCTTTATATCTCCATCCTTGACATGCTCGCGGATGGAGTGAAACCGGCGCTTAATATGTTTGGAATTCTTGTGAGACCTTGGTTCCTTTGCATTGGCTATGGCTCCATTGTTGTCACAATAGATCACCATCGGGTCTAACGCACTGGGAACCACACCCAGTTCTGTAATGAACTCTTTCATCCAAACTGCCTCCTACGCCGCTTCTGAAGCAGCAACATATTCCGCCTCCGTTGTTGATCCAGCCACCACAGGTTGTTTTGAACTCCTCCAACTAACTGCTTCTCCGTTCAAGAGAAATACGTATCCGGATTGAGACTTAGAGTCATCCGGATCGGTGTCAAAGCTAGCATCGACATAACACTTAGCGACTAGCTCTTCTTCACCTCCGTATATAAGAAACATATCCTTAGTTCTTCTCAAGTACTTGAGGATGTTCTTTACCGCTATCCAGTGTTCCGAACCTGGATCAGATTGGTACCTACTAGTCAAACTAAATGCATGTGCCACATCCGGTCTTGTACATAGCATGGCATACATAATAGAGCCTATGGCCGAGGCATAGGGGATCTTATCCATCATCTCTCTTTCTTCCGCCGTAGCCGGACTTTGAGTCTTACTCAATGTCTTGCCTTGCAACATAGGTAAGAACCCCTTCTTACTTTCATCCATATTAAACTTCTTGAATATCTTATCAAGGTATGTACTCTATGATAGCCCAATTAGGCATCTTGATCTATCTCTATAGATTTTAATGCCTAATATATATGAAGCTTCACCAAGGTCCTTCATCGAAAATTTGCTGTTTAGATAACTTTTAACACTGTTTAAAAGATCAATATCATTTCTAATCAATAATATGTCATCCACATATAATATCAGAAATGCCACATTGCTCCCACTCACTTTCTTGTAAATACAAGCCTCTCCATAAGTTTGGACAAATCCAAACTCTTTGATCACCTCATCAAAGCGGAGATTCCAACTCCGTGATGCTTGCTTTAGTCCATAGATGGATCGCTGAAGTTTGCACACCTTATTAGCATCCTTAGGATCGATAAAACCCTTTGGTTGTATCATATACAACTCTTCTTCAATATTACTATTGAGGAACGCAGTTTTGACATCCATCTGCCATATTTCATAATTGAAATATGCAGCAATTGCTAACATAATCCTAACCGACTTAAGCATCGCTATGGGAGAGAATGTCTCATCGTAGTCAACTCCTTGAATTTGTCGAAACCCCTTTGCGACAAGTCGAGCCTTATAGATGGTTACATTACCACCAGCATCAGTTTTTCTTTTGAAAATCCATTTATTCTCAATGGCCTTTCGATCATGAGGTAAGTCCACCAAGGTCCAAACCTGGTTTTCGTACATGGATTCCATCTCGGATTTCATAGCTTCTAGCCATTTGTTGAAATCAGGGCTCACAGTCGCTTCTTCATACGTCGCAGGGTCATCTATTTCATCAACCATGAAATTCATAACAGGATTGTCGTACAGTTCAGGAGCTGCACGTGTCCTGCTTGACCTGCGAGGTTCGGTAGTGTCCTCTTTCGGAGTTTCATGATCAATATCATTAGCTCTCTCTTCATTAGGTGAAGTCAACTCCGAAACAACTTTCGGTGCTGCGCTACTCGCCATTTCATGAAGAGAAGGTTCAATAACCTCTTTGAGTTCTACCTTCCGACTACTCACACCTTTCGCGAGAAACTCCTTCTCAAGAAAGGATCCATTCTTGGCAACAAAGACCTTGCCCTCGGATCTGTGATAGAAGGTATACCCAATCGATTCCTTAGGGTATCCTATGAAGACGCATTTTTCCGCTTTGGGTTCGAGTTTATCCGGTTGAAGTTTCTTCACATAAACATCACATCCCCAAACTTTAAGAAATGACAGCTTAGGTTTGTTTCCAAACCATAATTCATACGGTGTCTTTTCAATGGATTTAGATGGTGCCCTATTTAAAGTGAATGTAGCGGTTTCTAGTGCATAACCCCAAAATGACAGTGGCAAGTCAGTCAGAGACATCATAGATCGAACCATATCCCATAAAGTGCGATTACAACGTTCTGACACACCATTACGTTGTGGTGTTCCGGCAGGCGTGAGTTGTGAAACTATTCCACACTCTTTCATGTGTGTGCTAAACTCGTAACTAAGATACTCTCCTCCACGGTTAGACCGTAGAAATTTGATCTTTCTATTACGATGATTTTCCACTTCATTCTGAAATTCTTTGAACTTTTCAAAAGTTTCAGACTTGTGTTTCATTAAATAGATATACCCGTATCTACTCGAATCATCCGTGAAAGTAACAAAATAACGATATCCACCTCGCGCCGACACACTCATTGGTCCACACACATCAGTATGTATGATTTCCAATAAATCTGTCGCCCGTTCCATTGAACCGGAAAACGGCGTTCTAGTATCTTGCCCATAAGGCATGGCTCACATGTATCAAATGATTCGAAATCAAGTGATTCCAAAAGTCCATCAGAATGGAGTTTCTTCATGCGTTTAACGCCAATAGGACCTAGATGGCAGTGCCACATATATGCAGATATATCATTATCAAGTTTAATCCTTTTAGCATCAACCTTATGAATATGCATAATACTACTATCGAGATCCAATAGAAATAAACCATTCAACACAGGTGCATGACCATAAAAGATATTATTCATATAAATCGAACAACCATTGTTTTCAGATTTAAACGAATAACCACTTTGCATCAAACATGATCCGGATACAATGTTCATGCTCAGTGCAGACACCAAATAACAATTATTCAGGTTTATAACTAATCCCGACGGCATATGGAGAGGCAGCGTTCCGACGGCGATCACATCAACTCTTGATCCATTGTCGACCCGCATCGTGACCTCATCCCTTGCTAGTTGTCACTTGTTCCGCAGCCCCTGAACTGAGTTACATATATTAGCAACCAATCCCGTATCAAATACCCAGGTGCTACTGCGAGTACTAGTCAAGTACACATCAATAACATGTATATCACATATACCTTTGTTTGCCTTGCCGGCCTTTTTGTCCGCCAAATACTTGGGGCAGTTGCGCTTCCAATGGCCAGTCCCCTTGCAATAGTAGCACTCGGTGTCAGACTTAGGACCAGCTCGGGGTTTCTTTTCAGGTGCGGCAACAGATTTGCCGCCCTTCTTTCCCTTCTTCTTGCCTTTCTTGTCCTTCTTGAAACCGGTGGTCTTATTGATCATCAACACTTGATGTTCTTTCCTAATCTCCACTTCTGCAGTCATAAGCATTGACAGAAGCTCGGGAAGAGACTTCTTCATGCCCTGCATATTATAGTTCATCACGAAGCTCTTGTAGCTAGGTGGCAGAGATTGGAGAACACGATGTATGCCTAAGTCAATGGGAATCGTTATTCCCAAGGACACAAGCTTATCGGCGTACCCAGACATTTTGAGCACGTGCTCACTAACGGAGCTGTTCTCTTCCATCATGCAGCTAAAGAACTTTTCAGAAGCATTATAACTCTCTACGGCAGCATGGGTATCGAAAATCATTTTCAATTCTAGCATGGTATCAAAGGCATTGCCATTTTCGAATTTTTTTTGAAGTTCTGGTTCTAGCCCATACAGTATGCCGCAATGAACTAAGTTGTGGTCCTCCTGACGAGTTATATAGACGTTCTTTTCCTCGTTAGGGGCATCAGGAGCTGGTGGGGGGCCTAGCGGCGCCTCTAGCACATATTGCTTTTGTGCAGCAGTGAGAAGAATCCTCAAATTCATAGCCCAGTTGGTGAAGTTGCTACCATTCGCAGCAAGCTTCTCTTTCTCCATGAACACATTGAAATTAAAAGCAGGTGGTGCCATCTACAACAGAATTTGTAAAATATATTTCGATTGAGTTTATGATAGATTGAGTTCAACTAATCCAAATTACTAATGAACTCCCACTCAAAAACGACATCCCTCGTGTCCTTTTGGTGATGACATGAACCAAATCCACTACACCAAGTCCGATCATCACGTGAGTCGGTGTAGCTTCAAAGGTGAGTATCTATATAAGCATCATATCAACTATATGACTCATGCTTAACCTTTCGGTCCGTGTTCCGAGGTCATGTCTGTACATGCTAGGCTCGTCAAGTAAGAACCTTAGTATTCGCGTGTGTAAAACTGTCTTACACCCGTTGTATGAAAGCGTAGAGTCGAGAACACCCGGTCATCACGTGATGCCTCAAAACACGATCCACAAAACGGTGCATACTTAAGGAAGAACACATTTTATCTTGATATCTAAATGAGGGATCATCTTATAATGCTACCAAAAGCACCAAACTAGCAATATAAGATGCTAACATCTAATGTGTGAAGTGAGGTGATATGGTCCATGCATTTGATCTCTATCATTTGCATCGTGGTATGATCTCTATCATTCCTTTGTGTGTAAGGCCAAGGTCTATGGAACTTACACGTTAAGTGAGTTGTAAGAGTATCTATCATACATCTACTTACAACAATACCATATCAAGACACTAGCCCAGCAACGATCTAAACTAGACACCTCTAATTTATCAATTGCAAGTTTTACGTGGCTTAGGGCTTTCAGAGATAGAACCGGTCCTACCTACGAACATGAACCACAACGAGGATAACCAATATATTAGCAACTCGTTGTAAATCAGATATTGACTATAGTAGGAGAGACAGACACCCGCCAGCCACTTATGCAAAACAAGTTGCATGTCAGTCGTGGAACCGGTCTCATGTACGATGACATGTAAGGTTGGTCCAGGCCGCTTCATCCCACTATGCCACCAATATCCAAAGTACATAGAAGATGCAATAACATGATCATCATCGCCCACATATAAACATATGTGTACTACCCGTGCAAAGCACCTACGCATAGATCAGGCTCTGATACCACTGTTGGGTCCGCAGCATAGAAAACAAAAAATTTCCTACGATGAGAACTATACGACAAGATCTATCTACTAGATACAGAGCAACGGGTGGACATACATCCATAGAGAACTTACCCTCAAAGACAACGAGTTTTGTTAACAAGTAGGAACTCGTGGTTTATGTAGTCGTACGCTTGCCGATCTCAAGATCGTGTGGAAGTCCGAGCGCCGCAAATCAGCAGCGCATCCGTCCTCGCACACACGTTCAAGCCACCGGACAACCTCCACCTCCTCGCTCCAGCGAATCAGCAGAAGCAGCAACTCCTTCCAGACGCAAGGCCACCGAGAACATGTATCTCGCTAATCCGAGACCATGGGGGAATATCTAGAGGGGGAGAGAGATCCTTCACGAGGAGGTGTGAGGATGAAGGAGGGAATGGGTGGCCTTTTATAGGAGGAGGGGGTGCCCCCTCTCTCCATGGCCGGCGCATGGGGGGTGACCCCTCACCTCCCCTATTCATGTGGTGGTAACCCCTCCACATTAAAATGCCTCTTCACATTCCCTTTTAAAGTCTCCACTTTAAATGCATTAAATTTCTCCAAATTTAATGCTCTCTCATTTAATAAAACTCTTTTATTTATTTTATTCAGAATTTTGTTAATTAATTTAATTAACAAACATTCACATAAAACCCCTTGCAACATTTCAATATTACATGCAGAACCACTTTCTGCAATTTCACCTAAAATAATTCCGGTTTCTATCGAAACAATTCCTGTTTCTATCGAAACATTTCCTGCGCTTTGCAAACCTTTTGTATGGAACATATGTGCTCCTAAATGGTGTCCGGCAACCCTTAAGTGTGTCACCCTACGGTTCGCGAATAATGCAGACATGATTGAGACTCCTCTCAGATCAATAATCAGAAGCGGGACCTGGAGATCCATACTGACTCCTGCATATTCAACGATGACTTCTATGATCGTGAGGACCTTTAACGTCAGCAATTTAATCCCTTTGTCTCATGATATAATACATGTCTGATATTTGATCATCGGTATCCAAATACCTAGTTTGATCTCGTTACCGACATGCACTCTTTTCTCGTTCCCGTGATATAACATTCTAGTGATCACATCACTTGCTTGCAAGCTATCTTAATGTGATATCACCGAGAGGGCCCAGAGTATATCTATCCGTCATCTGGATTGAAAAATTCCACTCTTGATCCATGAGCCTCAACATAACACCTTCGTAGTACTGAACCCATCTTTATAGTCACCTTGTTACGGTGTGACGTTTGATGTTATCAAGATACTCTTCTGGTGTTAGCAATTAACATGATCTCATGGTCTAAGGACTAAGATTACTTTGTATGATGTTATGGCAATATAAACATAATGACTTGATCGTAACGCTATACTTCGGATGAATGTTCATCACATCATTTCACAAATGCTGTGACCTTGTTATTAACAACATCCAATGTCCATGATCAGGAAACTTTGATCATCTTGTTAATCAACAAGCTAGTCTATAAGAGAGGCATAACAAGGAACCCTTTTTGTTTATTAAACACACATGTATTGATGTTTCCTATCAATACAATTATAGCATGCAAAATAAACATCTATCATATACAAGAAATATATAATAACAACTTTATTATTGCCTCTTAGGGCATATTTCCTTCAGTTGCTACTAGTACCGGTAGTGCGCCCTGCCAAAGCTCAGCTAGTAATACCTTTGAGGTGTTTCCTTGCTCCTATTGGTTCGATTAAACCTTGGTTTCATAACTGAGGGAAACTTGCTGATGTGCTCATCATACCTTCCTCTTGGGGTTCCCAACGAGCTCTACATCAACACCGCCATCAAGCATTTTTCTGGGCGCCCTGCATTGAGCCATCAAGCATTTTTCTGGCACCGTTGCCGGGGGAACGAAGAAGAAGAAACTCCAACGTCAACTACACGCCATTAAAGATTTTTCTGGCGCTGTTGCCGGGGAGTCAAGGACATCTTCACAAGGGGAGTCCCTCATAACCAATCTCTTTACTTTGTTGTTTTTGTTTTGCTTAGTTTCTTTTTGCTTTGTTTGCTTGTTTTGTTCTTGACTAGCACCAAGTTTTAGTTTTACTTGTTTGCTTGTTTTACTTGTTTGCTTTCTTATTTGAAAACACACAAAAATGACTACTCTTGAAAACACCAAGTTGTGTGACTTCACTAGCACCAACAACAATGATTTCATGAGCACTCCTATTGCTCCACCTATGGCTGAAAATACTTTCTTTGAGATAAAACCTGCTTTGCTCAATCTTGTTATGAGAGAACAATTTTCTGGTATTGGTAATGAAGATGCTGCTTCCCATCTAAATAACTTTGTTGAACTTTGTGAGATGCAAAAGCATAAGGATATAGATGGTGATATTATTAAACTGAAATTGTTTCCTTTCTCTTTGAGAGGAAAAGCTAAAGAGTGGTTGAATTCCTTAACTAGGAACAATATTGATTCTTGGACTAAGTGCAAAGCTGCTTTTATTGGAAAATACTATCCTCCTGCTAAGATTATATCTATGAGAAGTGAAATAATGAAGTTTAAACAACTTGATAATGAGCCTGTTGCTCAGCTTGGGAAAGAATGAAATCTTTGGTAAAGAATTGTCCCACTCATGGACTGACTGCTTGGATGATCATCCAAACTTTTTATGCAGGATTGAACTATTCTTCAAGGAACCTATTGGATTCAGCTGCTGGAGGTACCTTTATGACCATCACTTTGGGTGCTGCAACAAAACTATTGGATAATATGATGGTTAATTATTCTGAATGGCATACTGAGAGAGCTCCACAAGGTAAGAAGGTAAATTCTATTGAAGAAACCTCCTCCTTGAGTGATAAGATTGATATTATTATGTCTATGCTTGTTAATGGGAAAGCCCATATTGATCCAAATAATGTTCCTTTAGCCTCTCTGGTTGCCCAAGAAGAGCAAGTTGATGTGAACTTCATAAGAAATAACAACTTTGGCAACAATACTTATGGTAATAATGCTTATAGGAACAATTTTGGTAACAACAATTATAAGCCATATCCTCCCAACAATGGTAATGCTTATGGAAATTGTTACAATAATAATAAGAGTGCTCCCTCTGAACTTGAAGTTATGCTTAAAGAGTTTATTAGTAAACAAACTGCTTTCAATAAAACTATTGAGGAAAAACTCTCTAATGCTGAAAGAAATATAGCATCTTTGGCTGAAGCTCAATCTACTTTGAATAAAATGGCTGCTAAACCTGAAACTAATGAGAATCCCTTTGCAGCTACTAATGCCATACAAGTAAGAATTGATGAAAATGTTAGACTATTAGCTGAATTACATGCTAAGTGGGAAAGAGAAGATGAAATTGCTAGAAACATTAGTGTTTCTACTATCACCACCACTAGTGTTGAGGCTAGTAATAGTTCTACTACTTTAAATGATAAAGTTGATTTTGATCTTGATGGTTGCAACATCTCTGAAGTTATTATGTTCCTACAAAAGCTTGCTAAAAGTCCTAATGCTAGTGCTATGAACATGGCTTTTACAAAACACATTACTGATGCTCTCATAAAGATTAAAGAAGAAAAGATGAAACATAAAGCTTCTATTCCCATAAAACAAGAAGATGGTTGGGAACCCATCATTAATATGAAAGTGAACGACTTTGATTTCAAAGCTTTGTGTGATCTTGATAGTAGTGTTTCTATTATGCCTAGAAGGATTTATGATATGCTTGATTTGCCTCCTCTTGAAGATTGTTATTTGAATGTCCCAGTTGATGCTAATGCTAAAAAGAAACTCATGGGGAGTCTTAATGATGTTCTTATTATGGTTAATGATTCCTATGTCCCCGTTGATTTCTATGTTTTGGATGTTGAATACAATGCTTCTTGTCCTATTACTTTGGGAAGACCTTTTCTTAGAACAGTTGGTGCCATCATTGATATGAAAGAAGGCACCATTAAATATCAACTCCCACTCAAAAAAGGTATAGAACACTTCCCTAAAAAGAGAGAAAAGATTTTTTTTGCTTCTCCTATGAAAACAAAATTTGGTCTTAATGCTTCTTCATTTGAGAACACTTGATTCTTTCTTTGGTTCTTATGCCTAACTTAAAGGCGTTAAAGAAAAGTACTTGTTGGGAGATAACCCAAGAGTTTTAGATGAGTCTTGGAAGTTATTACCTCTTTAATAACCTCTCCTTATCCTTTTTATTTTCTTTTTGTGCCAAGAGTAACCTCTAATGAGAGTGAAGTAATGATTGGGAAAGTTGCTGTCCCGAAACAGATTTCTGTGCTTTACCGTAAAACATCCTGAGAGAGCTCTGTACGTCGGACTGAGCTGTAATTGTTTGTGCTTCTGCCCCAGGTTGTTATCTAACTTTAGTTAGTTCAACACTTTTTGATTTGAGCAACAGAAGGGCTTCGAAAAAATCGTCTTTACCTGCTGGTTTGTTTTGACAGATTTTTGCCATTTTCTGCATTTGCTTCTTGTTAGTTCCTTCTTGAGTTCCTTTGGGGAATTGAGCTTTTTGACGGAAGTGATACAGTAGCTAGTGTTCTAATGGAAGTTTATTTGGTGTTAGAACTGAAGGAAAAATTTTAGGTGTATGGAAGGAATGAGTAATGAGATGAAGGATGGACTAAAGCTCAAGCTTGGGGATGCCACGCGTGTCACCCCAAGAAATATCCAAGAAGTACAAGTGTCAAAGCTTGGGGATGCCTAAGGCATCCCCTTCTTCATCAATAAAAATTCCAGGTTTCTTCCAAACGCTTCATTTTTATTGTTTCGTGCACAGTTGTGTTTCTCTTGGAGCATCTTCTTTTTCGTTTTCATTTTTTTTAGTTTGCTTGGTCTGCTTATTTTTCTGAATAAGTTGGTTGGACCCCCTCTTTCACACTTTGGTTTACAAATAGTTTGGTTTGGTTTGGAAAAGAGTAGGAAAGTTTATGGTTATGTGGTAAAAAGGAGCTCGTTTTTGACTGTGGCCATGCTTTGTCATGCCATGCTTGATATTGTTTTGGCTTTATGCTTAGTATTTGCTGTAGCATGACTTGTTATAAACAATTGAGATTGCTTAATGTGCCTTGGATGAATCATGCGTTGTTTTAGCATATTAAAGCATAGTATAGTGGTATTCTCCTTTGATGCTTTATGTGGGTTGACTTGGCACATGCTCACACCATGTTATGACTATCTCAAGTCACCATAGCCTTTATGATCCTTTAGTTTTCAACTTGTAGTATCACTTTATGCTTTGATCAATGATGTTTTGTCGCTCTGCATGATTATGGCCATTATTGCTCTCTTAGTTTGTCGCTCCCAGTCTTTTGCTAGCCTCCACAACTAAGTATGAGTTCCACTCATGCATCCAACTCCCTAAACCAAGTTTTTCCAAAGAGTCCACCATACCTACCTACTAGCTTATGCTATTCCAACTATATTCATGCTTTTGTTTACCTTCCACTTGTTATGAGAAAACTAGTAATTAAAGCTCTCACGAACTTGATGGCACACTTTACTTTATTGCCTCTAATAAACTTGAACCATTGGGTCCTTATTTGTTGTGTATATGCTTGTGCTTTATAAGTTGAAATTAGCAGAACCATGTACCATGGGGAACGCTTTCAACATTGCACTTGTATTTTGTACCCCGTTGATATTATGTTCTTTTGCTTAAGGATCCCGGCGGTGTGAAATAAAAGTGGAACTTGTAAGATCATGGAGTTTGTATATGTGTTAGAGAAACGCCTGGGCCGCTATCCTAAGCCATGCCTAATCATGGTGGAAACTTGCAGCATCACCATAGTGAGCACTCTATGAAGCATCCTCAATAAAAACCTATGCAAATAGCAAATAAAAAGATCGCCGAGATGCTCATTGTCCGCTTGCCTTGTCATTTTGATTATGGAAAAGCTCCCGTATCATGTGCAAGGGGTACCTTGTTGGGGCTCTTAATGATACACATATACTTACAATGACAAGAGCTTACTCGTGACTGAAGTTGAGTAGCATGAGGATCGGTCTTCGTAAGTAAGGGGCATGAGATTTCGGTTTATAACTTGTCAAGCATATCCTCTTAGTTGTGTCACTTTAACCTTAATCACCTTAAAGATGCTTATGATAGGGGCAATGAGAGCTGAAAGCTATAAGTACCATAATTTTTGGAAGATCTTTATGAGACTTGAATCCCTACTTCCTTTTACAAAAGCTTTTCTTCCACCATTATATTGAGTCTCCACCTTCTATCTTTATGCACTAATTTGAGAGCATAGTGGCCATTCTTAGTTCTATGTGCATTGTCCCAAGACTAGTTGATTGATGCATAACTTGTTATTGCTTGTTTTAAAGTATTGTATCTAGTCACTCTTATGAACTTTGAAGGTGTCCTATGCATTTATATTTGCTACTCTATTGAGGGACAAGCTGAATACTATTATGCTATGTTTTCTTTATGTGAAACAAACAAACGTCTTGCAAAGCATGTTATTCATGAATCTTTTGTTTGTGCCTTTTCATGTTGTATTATAGTTTCTTTGCTTATTGCTAGAACTTTGTCTTTCATGTTATGATTGAAGTACTATGATCCCAGCTTTGAGTTTTGCAAATACTTTGATCAAGTTTTGATGGTGCATGTCACCTCAAAAATTATTTCTTTTATCACTTACCTACTCGAGGACGAGCAAGAGTTAATCTTGGGGATGTTGATACATTGCAAATGTATCTATAATTTTTGATGTTCCATGCTTGGTTTTATCCACTTTCTTGTGTTTTGTTCCAACTTTGGAGTACTTTTATTATGATTTCTTGGACTAACCTATTAGCAAGAGCCACAGTGCCAGCTGCCTATTTTCTGTTGTTTTTGGTTCCAAAAAAGTTAGAAAATGAATATTCTCGGAATTGGACGGGACAAAAGCCAAAGTGCCTATTTTTCCGGAAGGGATCAAGTGCCAGAATACAAGACGGAGAAGGGCTGGGGGCCGGCCACACCACCTGGCCACGCGGCCAGGCCTGGCCCGTGCCAGGGGGTGGTCTGGCCAACCCCAGCACCCCCTCGGCCTCTCCTTCCGCCTATAAGTTGCCCTGGGGACAAAAACCCTAGGTACCCGATCAAAAATCCACGAAAGAGTCTGTATCCGCCGTCGTCTCTGTCCCTAGATCGGGGGGTCTGAAGCTCTTCCCGGCACCCTACCGGAGAGGGGAATTCACCCTGGAGGCCTTCTTCATCACCATGCAAGCCTCCGGTGTGATCCGTGAGTAGTTCATCCTTGGACTACTGATCCATGTAGTAGCTAGATGGCTGGTTTCTCCTCCTTTGTGCTTTCATGTTTAGATCTTGTGAGCTCTGTTCCTGATCAAGATCATCTATTTGTAATCCATACATGTTGTGTTTGCGGGGATCCGATGGATATTGAGATGCTATTTCAGATTGATTATTGATTCTATCATGTCTTTGTTATTTGAGATCTTGCATGATTTCTGTTGTTAGTAGCTATCTTGGCCAAGTAGAAGCTAGCAACTCAAGAGTTAGTATTTATGCTCGATAGTGGGTTCATGCCTCTGGTAATCTGGTGAAGTGACAGAAATCTCTAAGGTACTAGATGTGTTGTTGCTACTAGGGAGAAAACAACGATCCTTTGTTCATAGAACAATTGTATTGTTTACTTTACACGCAGTTCGTAAAGCAATAATCTGTTGCTTGCAACTTAATACTAGAGGGGGTTCGAATGATAACCTGAAGGTGGATTATTAGTCATAGATGCAGTTGGATGGCGGTCTATGTATTATGTTGTAATGCCCAATCAAGTCTCAAAGGAGTCAAGATGATTAGTATATGCATGTATTGCTTTCTCGGTGTTTGTCAATTGCCCCGCTGTAATTTGCTCACCCAGCATGTTATATATCTAAGGAGAGCCACCTCTAGTGAACTATGGATCCCGGTCCTTTACTTTACATACAATCTATAAACTATTTCTGCTTTGTGTTTTCTTTCTGCAAACTTTTACTTCTTTCCATTCGATACGTTTAATCCTTTGTTTTCCGTAAAACACGGTGAGATTGACAACCTCATCGCAAGTTGGGGACAAAGTTCTGTGGTTGTGTTGTGCAGGTCTCCACGTTGCTACTAGCACCGGTAGTGCGCCCTGCCAAAGCTCAGCTAGTAATACCTTTGAGGTGTTCCTTTGCTCCTACTGGTTCGATTAAACCTTGGTTTCATAACTGAGGGAAACTTGCTGCGGTGCTCATCATACCTTCCTCTTGGGTTCCCAACGAGCTCTACATCAAATCCGCCATCAAGCATTTTTCTGGGCACCGTGCATTGAGCCATCAGTTACCCTCACAAATACTTGAAGGAATCCTGGTGGATTGACCGCGTCATCCTTAGAGGTCTACTTCGGCTTGAGGACAGGCCCGGGAACAGTTCATCCGGCAGGAACATGCCGCCATTGGAGCCACCTCTATAGAGCGCCTGGTCGCCCGCAGTAAACGTGTGTTGTCCCTCCCGGCCGATAACACGATTTTGGGCCCCCTCGAGGCTAACGATCCTGCGCTAGCCGCGTCACAGAGGCGTCAACACGGCAGACGAAGAAAAGTGAACCTCTACAACAAAGCGCCGGTCCCGGTGTGCCTCCCTTTCGACTCTAACAGAGCTACGTCCGGGGGCACTTTGGCAGGACATCTATCATGTCCAAGTTAATCCTGTGCGAGACAGCGGCCAATCCTTTCGCTGGGAACCTGTGGCCAATGAGCATGCAACCGGGGAAGATAACTCGGGTGGGCGCCATGTTGTCGTGGCCGTGTCCGATGCCGTCCTGGGTCCCCTCGAGCCTATCGATCCTATGTTGGCCCTTGCTTACGACCAGGACATGCTCAAGTTCGAGCTCGAGTGCGAGGAACCTACAGCCAGCGAGCATGCGTCCAGGACAGACAACTCGGGTGGGCGCCAGGTCGCTGTGGCCGTGGTAGATGTCGCCATCATGGGTCCCCTTGAGCCTAGCGATCCTATGTTGCCCTTTCTTACATCAGGACATGCTCGAGTTCGAGCTCGAACGTGAGGAACCTGCGGCCGACGAGGGTGCGGCTAGGGGAATCGACTCGGTAGGGGGGCAGGTCGACCTCTTTGGACCTTTGCTTGACGTTAACCACATAAATTAGTGACTTCAGTCCTCGAATTGGTTCTACCTGCTCCTCTACTCCTTCCGAGCAATCTCGTCCCTTCGACCATGATCAACACGCAGGAGAGCCATGTGTTTTGTGTGTGAAGCAAACACTTGTAGGAAGAGTATGGCTCGGCTGCTCGGTTGAAATTGAGCCGGGACCGACTACCTTTCCAAGCTAAATTTTAGGGGCCTTTGTGCCAATTGTATGGACTTGGATATAATTTTCTATCTTTTGATGTCCTTGATGTAACCTTTAGTTCCACCGACCGTGTTGATCGAAGCATGATGCACTTTCAGGTTAAATTAGCTATAAAATTAAGCTTGAAAATATATAACATGTAATTTATCCAACCACTCCATGTAATATAGTAAATAAATAGCACATGCCATGAACTCTAAGCCATATTAATCATTCTTCCTTTTAAGAATAATTTTGCTTCTTTACCATGCTAACATGCACCGACCTATACCAAAATATGGGCACACCATCATTATCTTGATGATGATAGAGTATGTCCATGACCTTGGTCATTTGTATTGAAACCCATGAAAGTTCATACTTCCAAGCTAAAGCTCCACACACTTTAATGCATGACTCTATGTCGATAAAACGAAATTAGGTCAAACATGAATACATGTGAACACAATAGACTATTACTCTTGAAAATTTCCAAAATTCTTTTGAAGGTACCCAGGTAGCCAATATATCAAGGGCCAACAATAGTTTTTTAAAATTCCATTATTGATTAGGATTTTGCATTCCGATGAATTTTACCGTGTACAAAAAACATTCAAACAAAATAAAGCATAAAACAAAAACATGAGACTTTAGAGAAAGTTTAATAGTATAGCCCATTGTTGGCTATAAGCCACTTCCATGTCATCTATAGCCATCACTATAGCCAACAAGTACAGTAATAGGTAACTACAAACATGTACTATTTTACTAATACATGGCCCACATATCACTCCTACAAAGTGCCTAGGAGCACATGTTGTAGCTGACTCTTAACTTACAGCCAGCTCTTCTCCTCTTTCCTCCAACTCGGCCCAAAATATAGTATTTTATCTCTTATAGCCAGTTGATGTCCTCCTATTGTACTTGCTATTACGCTTGGGGTACTTTTGCTAGTATTATTAAATGGCAAGAAAATGAGAAACATGAGATTCGACAACTTTAGGAAAAACAGATTCACATTATAGCCCACCATGATGTAACATTATTCTTGGTTTTCAGCACGAATGACTAATAAGGTCATGGCCTTCTATATCGAAATATACCCTAACTACAATTTTAGATACGGTTCTCACATCAGGTAGATGGGTGTGTCTTGGCCTAGTAAACAATGTTGCCTGTGGGAGTTTCAAACAATTAGGAAAAAATATTTTTCTCTTTTCCAAGTGATTACGGGGATGTTTTTGTTGGAAATATGCCCTAGAGACAAATAGTAGTAGGGACTATTATCATATTTCATCTAGTTTATGATTAAGTTTTGTATCATGCTATAACTGTATTGAGTGGAAACATCAATACACGTGTGATATACACACAACCAGGTGTTCCCAGTGAAACTCTAGTCACTGGTTCATTGGTCAACAGATGATCATGTTTCCTAATCATGTGGCATTTATGCTAGTTGGAAATGGAGTCATCTCATTCCGAGAATGCGATGATGAACCAATACCCAACCTAAACATCGTGACCCGATCATGTCACGAAGTTCAAGTTACGATGATTAGAAATGGATCCTCGTAGACTATTCCATAGACCGTGAGGCTATATCAATCACTGTCTCCCGAGAGTGCTTAGATAGCATCAAGCGCCACTTGGTAATATAGTGGTTATAAAGGTGTGTTCAGGTACTCGGAGGAAACCGTAGAGGCAATATATGTCAAGTGCGGGATTTTTCTGTCCATGTGATGGGAAGATACTCAAAGGGCCCACTCGAAGAAGTTATATCCAATAGCTGCGCATCGTGTGATTTGATCACGGGGATATCACTTGTCGGAACGAGTCAAGTAGCGTTGTTCGGTGACGAGATTGAACACGACATGGTGATGTCATTGATCAGATCTCCGGCAATTCAAGTATCGAGAGACAAAGGGAATAAGACACGACTGTCCCGGTTCAAACGACAAAAGATCTTCGTGGAACGCACAGGGGTCACATGGCCATCCAGGTCCCTCTGCCGACCATTGGTGCGGGAATGTCCTGACCATGTCTGGAGTGTTCCCGAACCGTGGGGTATCACGCTTAAGGGCTTGATGATTCTTAGAGAGTGTTTATATGATCGGTAGAATCACCAAAGAATAGTAGAGATAAAACCGGAAGGGTTTCGGTAAGTCCGGAGGATGTCCGGAGTGGAGGTGGAAGTGTTCCATAGCCACGGAGGTTGAATAATATGTGAATGAATGTTAAATATTGATTTAATCATTTATTCATAATTATTTAATAAAGAGAAAAATCAATTTAAATGGTCAAAGGCTTAATGGGCCAATTCCCGAAGGGAGAGGGCCCATTAGGGAAAGGAGAGAGGGAGAAGGGGGCCAAGGGGGTGGCCGGCGCCCTACTGGGCCAGCCCCCCGCGCGGGGCCCATGGGGGTGGCCGGCGGTGCCACCCCTCCCCCCTCCTCTCCTTTAGTCCCACCCCGGGACTTTGAGGGAGGTAGTACCTCCCCTCCCCCTATATATAGTGGGAGTATTTGGCCAAATAAAATACACCCAATAATCAATAAAGTTCTTCTCACTTTTGGCAAGACCTCTTATTGATATTTTCTCCCTCTCTCTCTCTCTCGTGACCGTGGTCCCAAGTTCGGACTGTGCGAACGAGAGACATCTTCACCGCGGAGTGCCGTCGCGCTGCGGGATTCGGATCCAGGAGCTCTACTTCCGCAACTGCTGCTGGATCGAGGAAGCGATAGTCATCGTCAGGCACCGAACGTGTGTAACTCCCCGCGAGGTGTCGCACTTGAGGCACTCAAGTCGTTGGAGCCAAGGGAGCGCAAGGACTTCATCACGACCTTGAGGTTGGCTTCGGCTCGTCTACATCAACCACTCTCTCCTGAGCGTTGACAATGCTTTTCGGTCTTCAAGGGTAAGTTCGCGAAAATCCCCTCTTGTTACTGTATTACTATTAGATAGGTCCTGGCAGCTTCAGGGGTTCAGGGGCGTAGGGTAAAATTTTATTGTTTTCATACGCGGAACCCCTACAGTGGTATCAGAGCTAGATCTATGCGTAGTAATGATAGTACGGGTAGAACACACAAGATGTAGCGTGTGGGCGTTGATCTTTTAGTTGTTACCCTCCCACGTGTACTTGTGTATGCCGCAGTAATGCTTGATGAAGCGGCCCCAACTGACTTTACGCATTCATTCGCGAGACTGGTCCACGCTTGACATACGGCTTGTAGCGTATAAAGTGGCTTAGGGGGTGTCTGTCTCTCTCGCATTAGTTGGTATACCATTTGCAACGGAGGGCCCCGAAAGGGGTGTAGTATACTTGATCAGCGTTGTGCTGAAAGTTCGTATGTAAGAACGGTTCTTGTGCGAAAGCCCATTCAGCCACGTAAAACATGCAAAGATAAAGTAGAGGCGTCTAACTTTGTTTTGCAGGGGGCGTTGCTTTGTGATATGGTTGTGGCAAAGGTAAATTGATTACCTTTTGTTACGTAGTAGTAGTAGATAGTCACGGAGGTGACAGACTACCACGCCGGAATGACACCGGTACCCTGGTGTCTACGACGCCGGAACCCTGGCGCCGGAATCTGGTGACGACGGATGGAGATCACGACGTGAAGGACCATATCACATCGCATTTACATTCAATGTTATTGTTTGTATATCTTATTGTGTGCTAGTATTAGATACTCGATGGTAGCCTAATAAGATGATCCCTGTTAAAATTACCAATAATTGTGTTCCCCCTTAGTGTGCACCACCTAGAAAGTTGAGGCGATCCATGGTATAGGCATGGGTGTCAGACATATCTATGTTCGCATACAGTGGGTGTAAGCCATGTTGCACAGCGAATACATTAAGGTTGAGTTGGCAAGCCTAGCATGTGCAGACATGGCCTCGGAACGCGGATGGTCGAAAGATCGAGCACGAGTCATGAATGATGTGACCGACGTTTAGCGTCCACCCTTGAACCCACATTGATGGCCGTGACGATCAGGGGAGATGTGGCTGATAGGGGTCGTGTTATCACTAGGAACCCTTATGGGGATAGGTGTTCCTGAGTGGAGTTATTATTAATCATTTAATTATAAACTTAGTCTAAATTCCTTCTTGCAATTGTAAATGTAGATGCCACCTTTCCTATTGACGATTGATTGGTTAGAAAGAGAGAAGCTCAGATTAGATGGATCAAAGTTCTCCATATGGGTTGCGCATCTCCACGTTCTCCTTAGTGAGAATGACGTGGTCGACTATATACTCGACGGGATGGATTTGGATCAGCCCATTGACCTAGAGACCCCAGAGCAACAGAAAGACCATTATCTCCGTCGATGGATGGTCTCCTTCATTTCAGTTACTATGCATTTCAGAATGGTGGATGAGCTGTGGCCTTTCGTGGGTGATGTCAACCCTCGTTCGGTGATGCTACAACTTAGATCGCATTTTCTGGAACAAGTGCGCATGTGGGAGTATGAGCTGATGGGGGACTTCCTCTCCATAAAGATGGAGGAGGGCTCCTCACTGGACGAGCAATTATTGAGCATGTAAGATGCATACATGAGTCTGGCATACTACCTGGACAACTGGTTCGCAAGCTCTTTTGCAATGGAAGTTGTGTTGTGGTCGCTACCACCAAGCTTCCAAGCACAAGTCAGGATTTTCATTATGAGAGGCGACATGGAAACACTAGATTTCCATGAGTTACATATCACATTTCAGAGGTGTGGTGGTTGAACCTGATGTCGCTGGGGTCATAGATGACAAAGGTATATATTTGATATACAATTTTATAAATGGTATAAGCTTGCAAACACATTTGCAGTGTTAAGTATATTTGATACTTGTTCTGTTTTGCTGAAAATAGGTCCTTCTGCATGAGAGGTGCTTGCTGGAGAGGAGGTGACGTTGCGTGTTGATGGCGAGCATGATGATGATGGCCGACGACACTCTCCCTCGACATTTCTCACTTAGTTTATGTTTTGGATAGTTATTGTAATCAATAGATTATGAACTTCTTTAGTGTGTCTCACACTTTGTGAGACGGTTATTCATATCAGTTTGTAACAAACAGTTGCTCTACTTTTATGAATGATTTCTATTCGTGTTCATATCTTGTTTGATTATACATGAACTATTCTTGTTGTTTGAAACTAATTGATAATACGTGAACATTTGTAAAATATTGAAATGCCTTGAAAAATACCCAATTAATGATATTTCATTAATGAATGACACCATTGTTAAATTGAAAGTTATGTGATAATATGTGAAAGTCATTCGATTTCTTATCACATATAAATCATGCCTGAGTTCGGAAATATAACTTGAACACCGAGTATTACTTGAATACAAAGTGTTTAATGAATTGTTAATAGTAAATACATATTCGATGTATTGTGTTTTAACAAAAATGGTAATTATCATTATATGATTGTTTAAATGTGTAAAGAAGTTTACCAAAGGAAACATGAATATGAAACTATTTGATTTAATCAAAGTGTTTCATCAATAAAGGGTATAAATATAAAGAGAATCTAATTACTACGATTTGATCAATAGTAAGGAAATTCGACTTTATAAGAATGGCATAAATGTAATTGTGAAATGCAAAGCATTTTGAAACGTTAAAATGCAAAGCATCACAATGTGATATTAGATATCAAAGTGGGTAAATAGATGGCACCAAATAAATCATTGTAGTGTAGATGTAGAGACCATTAGTTAAGAAATAGTTAGCACTCAATTAGAATGTAGTGGACCATTTGAATTCGTGAAAGTTTTGGGGTTATTCGATATAACCAAAACAATAGCGAATAAGTCCTTGTAGAGTATTCATTGGAAACTTTGAATACTAAATCCATAGCTGAAACCAAAAGAGAAGCAAAACTGGTATTGCTTGGATTTTGGTACATTCTTGAGAAAATTCACTTTTAGTGATATTTCTCAATTATGGAGCAAATGGAAGATAGTGAAAAACACGATGAGGATTCAAAACCCTGCATCAGAGTGTTGAGAAGCACAACAGACAATGTTCCTGAACGATTCTCTTCACAAAGGAAAAGAATCAATGATAATGATCATTGTGTTTTCCCCACTGGTGTTTTCATTACGTGAAGTAGGATTCAAAATGTAACCCATATCTTGTATGGAGACATTTGTGAATCATTTTTCATGATTCTTGGAATATGACATACCTACGAACTACTAAGGAAATAATGGTAAACTGAATTATGAGAAATCCTAGAAACAAAATTCACTTGAGATTAGAAAGAAATTTGTTACTGAATCTCACAAGTAAAAAGGGTTACTTGAATTTTCCCAAATGACTGTAAAGCCATAGTGGAAAAGGGGGTGAATGACAAAAGCACAATTTGTCAAGTATTGGACAAATTCAAATGACTTTGATTCAAGTGTGCTCAATGACTAGAGGATTTAAAACTAGTAATAGTACTAGTATCTCATAGTAAAACTCTAAGTTTGATATTTGATCAAAGGATTTTGAAGTTATTCAAAATAGTGAGTGGATATGCAATTTGCATGAAATTGAGTGGGAGCTATGAAAGTCTTCCTAAAACAATATGTGAATGACATATTTTTGAGTGGGAGCTTATATAGTGATTCTTAAGTGTGTTAAGAATAAAAATCGCAAATACTTATAAGTAATGATTTATAAGGTGTAGGAGTTGATAATAGGTGTATTATGATATTATGTAGTATTCCTTAAGGGATTCTGAAAAAGGGTTTCGGAATGGAAGTTAATTAAGGAACTAGTCCTTAATAACTCAAGTTAGGAATAGCATTAAGTTTAACATCAATGGTTGAAAGAAAGAAAAGAATGATCATCATCCACTATGTTGAGACATAGGTTATATCTTAGAAAACCATGATGATAACTTAACATAATATATGATCCAATAAGGAACGTTTGAAAGTGATTAAGTTCAAATCACAGAATGTTGAGCTAAGTTTATCCGCAGTGTCTAATAGAGAATTGTAGACATGTTTTCCAAATCCATAAAGGATGACATATCTTAAAACATAAAGGGTTATGTTATAAGGGAGCGTGTTGGGAACTCCTGTAAATACCGATTAAAGTCAAGTAGGAAGCGAGGTGAGCAAAAACATCGAAAGTTGCACAGAGTGCACTAGTGTTTCGACGAATACATTTATAATAATAGATAAGGGTACCATCTAAAGTGTTGTATAATGTTATGGCGGGGCTAGTTCGCTTTTAACGTAGAATGATGTGTCCCAGGGCACAATGCCCATGAGAAAGCCCTCGAGGTTGATCTAAAGTCACAGTAAGCTCCTGGAATCAGGCCTCGTTCTGCTGCCATAGTGACGATGCATACACACAGATGCTATCATGTGATGATAAAGTATTAATGTCAATCCAGGTGACATTAGTAAGTTGCAAAGGTTTTGGGACTATAAAGTACAGACCCAAGACTCAACCTCTTCCATGAGCAAGCATGTTCAGGGTACCGGATATATGGTGCCAATGATTAAGGAACAAATGCAGCTAGTGTATTTGTACTCTAGTGCAAGTGGGAGACTGTTGGAAATATGCCCTAGAGACAAATAGTAGTAGGGACTATTATCATATTTCATATAGTTTACGATTAAGTTTTGTATCATGCTATAACTGTATTGAGTGGAAACATCAATACACGTGTGATATACAAACAACCAGGGGTTCCCAGCGAAACTCTAGTCACTGGTTCATTGGTCAACAGATGATCATGTTTCCTGATCATGTGGCATTTATGCCAGTTGGAAATGGAGTCATCTCATTCCGAGAATGAGATGATGAACCAATACCCAACCTAAACATCCTGACCCGATCATGTCACGAAGTTCAAGTTACGATGATTAGAAATGGATCCTCGTAGACTATTCCTTAGACCGTGAGGCTATATCAATCACTGTCTCCCGAGAGTGCTTAGATAGCATCAAGCGCCACTTGGTAATACAGTGGTTATAAAGGTGTGTTCAGGTACTCGGAGGAAACCGTAGAGGCAATATATGTCAAGAGCGGGATTTGTCCGTCCATGTGACGGGAAGATACTCAAAGGGCCCACTCGGAGAAGTTATATCCAATAGTTGTACAGCGTGTGATTTGATCACGGGGATATCACTTGTCGGAACGATTCAAGTAGCATTGTTCGATAATGAGATTAAACACGACATGGTGATGTCATTGATCAGATCTCGGGCAATGCAAGTATGCAGAGACAAAGGGCATAAGACACGACTGTCCCGGTTCAAACGACGAAAGATCTTCGTGGAACGCACAGGGGTCACATGGCCATCCAGGTCCCTCTGTCGATCATTGGTGCGGGAGTGTCCCGACCATGTCTGGAGTGTTCCCGAACTGTGTAGTATCACACTTAAGGGCTTGATGATGCTTAGAGAGTGTTTATAGGATCGGTGAATCACCGAAGAATAGTAGAGAGAAAATCGGAAGGGTTTCGGTAAGTCCGGAGGATGTCCAGAGTGGAGGTGGAAGTGTTCCATAGGCATGGAGGTTGAATAATATGTGAATTAATGTTAAATATTGATTTAATCATTTATTCATAATTATTTAATAATGAGAAAAGTCAATTTAAATGGTCAAAGGCTTAATGGGCCAATTCTTTGAGGGAGAGGGCCCATTAGGGAAAGGAGAGAGGGAGAAGGGGCCAAGGGGGTGGTCGGCGCCCTAGTGGGCCAGTCCCTCTGCACGGGGCCCATGGGGTGGCCGGCGGTGCCACCCCTCCCCCCTCCTCTCCTTTAGTCCCACCCTGGGACTTTGAGGGAGGTAGTACCTCCCCTCCCCTATATATAGTGGGGGTATTTGGCCAAATAAAATACATCCAATAATCAATAAAGGTCTTCTCACTTTTGGAAGGACCTCTAATTTATATTTTCTCCCTCTCTCTATCTCTCTCTCGTGACTGTGGTCCCAAGTTCGGACTGCGCGAACGAGAGACATCTTCACCGCGGAGCGCCGTCGCGCTGCGGGATTCGGATCCAAGAGCTCTACTTCCGCAACTACTGCTGGATCAGGGAAGCGGGAGTCATCGTGAGGCACTGGACGTGTGTAACTCCCCGCGAGGTGTCGCACTTGATGCACTCAAGTCGTTGGAGCCAAGGGAGCGTAAGGACTTCATCACGACCTCGAGGTCGGCTTCGGCTCATCTACATCAACCACGCTCTTATGAGCGTTGACAACGCTTTTCGGTCTTCAAGGGTAAGTTCGCGAAAATCCCCTCCTGTTACTGTATTACTAATAGATAGGTCCTGGCGGCTTCAGGGGTTCAGGGGCGTAGGGTAAAATTTTATTGTTTTCATACGCGGAACCCCTACAGTTTTGTACTAGCAGTAAAGAAAATCAGAAGAATGTGGCTCGAAATACGACAAGCGCGCCATGTTTTCGGACATAGTGGGCCATGCATGTTTTACTTGTGATTCCTAGGTTCTTTGAGTTTTCAAGGTTCATAGATAAATTAACCCACTTAAATTACACTACTATCTTCGATTCAAATTAATGTTCTCAGATTTGTCTAGATTCGGGTATATGAATCTATCACAGAAACATGACTAGATACATTTGAATCTATGAACATTAATATGGATCGGAGGGAGTCTGTAGAAATTAGGTCAAATTAACTCGAACCACATGTGAGTTTCCAATTGCTCTTAAAATTTTACAAAAAACTTTTGAAGTTGCCCACCAGACAGCCAATATATCAAGAACATGACCGAGAGTTTTGAAAGATTCAACTCCTTTCTAGAATTTTCATGCCGACAAAGTTGACCCTACTTTGCAAAAAAAGAGAGAAATAGGTAAAAAAAATAGGGGGACTCATGCATGGAGTCCTTTTGCTTGTATTACCTTCCATGAAAAATAATAAATATGAGTTTTCATAACTTTTGAAAAAACCCGCTTCACAAAAATGACCTACCATGTATAAGCATGAACAGGTTTCAGATCGAGCGACCAAGCAAGGTCATGGACATATCCACATCATAGTTTATGGTAATTTCTCCATATTTGGTAGTACTACAAGAAAGTAGATGTGCGCCTCTTAGCATTGGTAAACAACTTTGCCAATGTGAGTTTCCAAATACTAGGAAAAGTAACAACTCCAATTTTCTAAGCAACGGAAATATTTTTTCTATAAAGAAAAGTACTCCACTAGTAGTACGTTTTTCTCCGTACTACTACTCCAAAGGGAGGCAGAGTGAGAGCAGCGAGAGGAGGAGTCGAAGATGGTGCGATGTCAGAGCAAAGCTATGTTGGGTTGCTGACATGAGGTACAGGGTACACTCTACTAGTACTAAATGTATGGACATAGTAGTATATGCACACGCAAAACAAGTTGTGTTTTCTCTCTCGTTCTCTGTCTCTCACCATCTATCCTCCATTGATCTCTTCTCTAGAGCCGTGGGCGCACAGTCCGGCTTGTCTCTTCCTCGTCCACAGTGTAGCGTTGCACACGTGTGCCTTGGTATGACACACCGATCTACTTCCAGCAACCCTTTTTATCTTGAAATTCTAGCGATCTACTGGATTAATAATCATCTACACCAATACAAGAAGTCTCAAAAGTAATAATAATACTTACAAAATGGTCCTTAGACCACCTTGCGATGACTATAAACCCTAGGGTGCTAATTGGAGTGTCTCGCTCCTTTAGGACCTACGGTACCCGGTTCCAAAAAACAAATAAAGAATGCCACCGCCCCAATTTTTAGACAAAGTGTACCATGATTTCTTACAATTCCCAAGTTTTAGGATTTTTCAAGCGGGCATAGAAATGTTTTTCATTTTATTCATGCTTAATCTTCTTGCTTTTTGATAAGGTTGTTGCATCGTAATGCTAATTGTTCTATAGTTCAGTTGTTAGGTATTGTACATGTTGGTATAAGACCATCAATAGATGACGTATCACTTTGTTATACCTAAGGTTATACTATTGAACTAGCTCTCATGCACTTGTAAAATATTAATTTAGACCTAATTCGACAAATCGACGGAAATTCGTCTGAGTGGGTGAAATTATCTAGAAAATTAAGCTTGAAAAATAGAACATGTTTTATCCAACCACTTTATGTACTATAGTAAATAAATGGCACATGCTATGAACTCTAAGCCATATTAATCGTACTTCCATCTGAAAATACTTTTACTTCTTTACCATGCTAGCATGCACCGACCTATACCAAAATATGGGCACATTGTTATTATCTTTATGAAGACAGAGTATGTCCATGACCTTGGTCATTTGGCTTGAAATCCAAGAAAGTTTATACATAGTATATGATGTAGTAGGCCATTGATACATTGCAAATGTATCTATAATTTTTGATGTTCCATGCTTGGTTTTATCTACTTTCTTGTGTTTTGTTCTAACTTTGCAGTACTTTTCATACACTTTCTTGGACTAACCTATTAACAAGTGCCACAGTGCTAGTTGCCTGTTTTCCGCTGTTTTTGGTTCCAGGAAAGTCGGAAAATCAATATTCTCGGAATTGGACGGGACAAAAGCCAGAGTTGATATTTTACCGGAAGACTCACGGAGCCAGAAGACGAGACAGAGAGGGGCCACTGGGCGCCCACACAATGTGATGGTGCGGGCTAGCTCTGGCCGCGCCACCAGGTGGTGTGGGCCCCATGGCCGCCCACCAACCTTGCCTCTTCGCCTATAAGATGCCTCCCGATGCAAAAACCCTAAGTAGTCAATCAGAAAGCCATGAAAAGTTCCATAGCACCACCGCCACCGAAGGGGAGATTCGGGAGACAGAAAGTCTCTGTTCCGGCACCCTGCCGGGATGGGGAAGTGCCCCCGGAGCCATCTCCATCGATCTCCACCACCATCTCCATCACCGTTGTTGATTGCCATGATGAGGAGGGAGTAGTTCTTCCTCGAGGTTAAGGGTTCTACCGGTAGCTGTGTTTATCTCTCTCTATGCATGATCATATTGTGATCATGAGCTTTGTAATCAAGTAGATCTACCTTGCTACTCAAGTGCTTTAATAGATCTCTGTTCTCCCCATGTGTGTGAAAGTGACAGTGTGCACCCCATGGTGGCACTTAGTCTAGAGTTTACAAATACTTGTTATGAGTTATATTTGGACTTGGATGTCTCTATGAAATTGTGGTGTTTGTTGGAACCATCTAGTGCTCAAGGTGACCGTGTGGGGTTTTCTAGATGGGAAAGACTTACTTTGAGGTGTGCTGTTATAGCCCTACCATCGATTAGAGTGTTCAACCGGAGAGTAGTTAAGAGTAGTATCATAAAGAGAAGATATTTATATGAGAGAGTGTTCACTAGTGAAAGTATGATCCCTAGGCCTTGTTTCTAAGCATTGAAACACTGTTTGCAATCAGATCTGTTACATGTTTGCTTGCTTCCATCTTTATTTCAGTTTGCTTTTAGTCTCTTCCACGCCATCAAGTTATCTTCTATCACCGTTACCACTTATAATTATCCATACCACTTGTATTTCACTATCTCTTCGCCGAACTAGTGCACCTATACACCTGACAAGTGTATTGGGTGTGTTGGGGACACAAGAGACTTCTTGTATCTTGATTGCAGGGTTGCTTGAGAGGGAATACCTTTGACCACTTCCTCCCTGAGTTCGATAAACCTTGGGTGATCCACTTAAGGGAAAACTTGCTGCTGTTCTACAAACCTCTGCACTTGGAGGCCCAACAATTGTCTACAAGAATAGAAGTGCGTAGACATCAAGCTATTTTCTGGCGCCGTTGCCGGGGAGGTAAGGTAAAAGGTATTCACACCGGAGGATTAAAGAAGAAGAAGAAGAAGAACCTCCCACGGCAAACGCCTATTTTCTGGCGTCGTTGCTAGGGAGGTAAGGTAAAAGGTACTAACATCCTCCAGTGTGAGTGCTCGAAGTTATTTCCTTTAGATTCTGCAATTTTGTCTTTTTGTTTCTTGTTTTCACTAGTTAGGCTTAATTGAAAACAACAACAAAATTAGAGAGCTTTTTAGTATTTTTCCTAAATTAGAACTTGAATTGTCTGAAAACAAAATTAAAAAACCCATGGAACCTTCTTTGCATACTAATAGCAATGGTATTAGTATGAATCTTTTGAACACCTTTGTTACTAATGCTATGGAAACGTCTAAGCTTGGGGAAGTTAGTTTTTATGAAAATGATCTTTTTAGTTCCCTAGTTATAAAGAAGAGAACTTGCTCTGATGATACTTTATCTCCCATATGTGGTAATTCTAATGATACTTGTGATATTTTAAATCCACATACTGAAAGCATCCCTTTTAAAATACCTATAAAAATTGTTGAACGTGTTATGAACAACTCTTATTTTGGAGATGGAACTGTCCATCCTGGTGATCATTTACTCTTTATACATGAATTATGCGGGTTGTTCAAGTGTTCAGGTATTTCAATGAACCAAGTTAAGAGGAAGTTATTCTCTTTATCACTTAAGGGAAAAGCAAGGGAGTGGTATGAGCTACTAGATGATCCTCATCATTTGGAGTGGAAGGAACTTGAATCTCTCTTCTACTCTAAATTTTATCCTCCTCATGAAATTCATAAAGATAGGAATTATATTTATAATTTTCATCCTCATGATGGAGAAAATATTGCCCAAGCATGGGGGAGATTGAAGTCACTAATTCTCAAATGTCCCATTCATGAGCTCCCCAGGAATATTGTTATTAATAATTTCTATGCAAGGCTTTCAGGACATTACAAGGACTATCTAGATACTTGTTTAGAGGGATCCTTCACGAGTAAGGAGGTCAAAGCTAAGTGGGATCTTCTTGAAACAATTCAAAGCAATACCGAAGATTGGGATGACAATAAAGGTAAAGAACCAGGTATAAACTATGAGTATGATTGCATTAAGTCTTTCGCTGAAACTGCTGATTTTCAAGAGCTTAGTGCTAAATATGGTCTTGATCCTCAAATTCTTATTGATTGTTTTAAAACCTTTTCTTCTCATATTAATGCTCCTAAAGAAAACTGGGACATGTATCATGAGCCTTTTAAAGACACTTGCATGGAAAATGAAATTGTTGTTAATGATAGCAATAAACATGCTCAAACCTCTGAAAGTAATATTTCTTATAAGCATGTTAATTTTTGTGGAATACATAGACCTTGTGAGAATAATCAAATTTAAGAATAATATTGTATCACCCATAGGAATGAAAAAACTAGAACGTGGTATAGGGCTCTAAATGATCTTGGTAAAAAAGTTTGTGCCCTCTATCCTTTTATTTGTGAACTTTGCTTTGAAGTAGGTCATTTTAATTTCCAATGCTCAGGCCATAATAATAGCCCTTCTAATCCAATGAGTACTGCAAGTTTGTGTTGTGATGACATGATCACTCCTAATCAGCATGATGAACTTACATTATTTTTGGGGTGTGAAGAGTTATCAAGAAAAACCTCTTTGGTAGATATGGGTGTTTTTTATATGAATAGTGCCATGCATGGTTGTCATCTTTATTGTGTTGATAATTTCAACACAAATACTTACATACAAAATATTATAAAAGATGAGATCTTACCAAAATATGACATGACTAATATGTGTTTTGGTCTTATTAATGAAAAGGAGGAATCCTCCAAAGTTTCTTCTATTGTCTCTAATAATAAACCAGGGTATATGGAGAAGCTTCCTTTCAAGCCTCTCCCTCCTAAAGATAAGAAGAAAAATAAGAAGAGGAGAAGTAAAAGGAGAGAGGAAACGGTATTTTCCCCTAAGCATGTTGCTCCTATTATAGTTTTTGATGAGTCTGAACTCGATGATGTTCCTATGCCTATTACCTATAGTAGTGATCATGATTGGGAAAAGCACACTTCTTTTGATATTGAAAATATCTTTGGTACCAATTTTGAAAATGATGATATTAATGATTGTTGTACTATTAGTGCTATCCATGTTCCTTCCAATGATGATATGTTTACAAATGAACACACCTTGGAAGATAACTATTCTATTACTTATGATGATACTATACCTACAATATATGATGATTGCAATGATGAGTATGATATTTTCAGTCAACCTACTATTGAGGAGGAAATTAATTATGATTACAATATGCCTCCTATATTTGATGATTATGGTGATGGGAATAATAATGATAGCTATTTTGTTGAATTTGCTCCCACTACAATTAATAAGAATGACTATGTTTATGTGGGGAGTATTAATTCTTTTATGCATATGGCTCATGATAAGAATGTTTCTTGTGATAGTTACATTGTTAAATTTATTCATGATGCCACTGAAAGTTATTATGAGATAGGGAAACATGGTTTTATGCATCTCAATAATATTAAGTTTCCCATGTTTATGTTGAAAGTCTTGAAGTTGCACTTGTTTTGCTTTCCTATGCTTGTTGCTTTGTGCTTTCATGACTTGTTTGTTTACAAGATTCCTATGCATAGGAAGTGGGTTAGACTTAAATATGTTTTGAATTTTCTTCTTGATGCTCCGTTTTACTTCAATTCATATTTCTTATGTGAGCATCTTCTCAAACTATCATGCCTAACTTAAAGGCGTTAAAGAAAAGTACTTATTGGGAGATAACCCGAAAGTTTTAGATGAGTCTTGGAAGTTATTACTTCTGTACTAACCGCTCCTTATCCTTTTTATTTGCTTTTTGTGCCAAGAGTAACCTCTAATGAGAGAGAAGTAATGATTAGGAAAGTTGCTATTCCGAAACAGATTTCTATGCTTCACCTTAAAAATTTGTGTAAAATCTTTGTACGTCCTTTTGAGGCGTGAATTTTTGTACTTCTTCCCCAGGTTGTTATCTAACTTTACTTAGTTCAACCCTTTTTGATTTGAGCAACAGAAGGTCTTAGAAAAAATTCATCTTTACCTGCTGGTCTGTTTTGACAGATTTCTACCATTATTTGCATTTGCTTCTTGTTGGTTCCTTTTTGAGTTCTCTTTGGGGAATTGAGCTTTTTGAGGGAAGTGCTACAGTATCTAGTGTTCTAATGGAAGTTTATTTGGTCTTAGAACTGAACCTTAAGACTTATTTATCTTGAGTGCACTAATATTGCTAATAAAGATTGTGTGAAGTTTTGTATGAAGGAAAATTTTCAGGTGTATGGAAGGAATGAGTAATAAGATGAAGGATGGACTAAATCTCAATCTTGGGGATACCACGCTTGTCACCCCAAGAAATATCCAAGAAGTACAAGCGTCAAATCTTGGGGATGCCCAAGGCATCCCCTTCTTCATCAATAAAAATCCCAGGTTTCTTCCAAAAACTTCATTTTTATTGTTTCATGCACAATTGTGTTGTTCTTGGAGCGTCTTCTTTTTTGTTTTCGGTTTGGTTTTTCGTTTGCTTGGTTTGCTTAGTTTGATGAATAAATTGGTTGGACCCCCTCTTTCATATTTTGGTTTGCAAATAGTTTGGTTTGGTTTGGAAAAGAGTAGGAAAGTTCATGCTTATGTGGTAAAAAGAGCTCGTTTTTGACTGTGGCCTATGCTTTGTCATGCCATGCTTGATATTGTTTTGGCTTTATGCTTAGTATTCTTTGCTGTAGCATGACTTGTTATTAACAATTGATATTGCTTAATGTGCCTTGGATGAATCATGCGTTGTTTTAGCATATTAAAGCATAGTATAGGGGTATTCTCCTTTGATGCTTTATTTGGGTTGACTTGGCACATGCTCACACCATGTTATGACTATCTCAAGTCACCATAAGCCTTTATGATCCTTTAGTTTTCAACTTGTAGTATCACTTTATGCTTTGATCAATGATGTTTTGTCGCTCTGCATGATTATGACCATTATTGCTCTCTTAGTTTGTCGATCCCAGTCTTTTGCTAGCTTCCACAACCAAATATGAGTACCACTCATGCATCCAACTCCCTAAACCAAGTTATTCCAAAGGGTCCACCATACCTACCTACTAGCTTATGCTATTCCAAGTATATTCATGCTTTTGTTTACCTTCCAAATTAAACTTGTTATGAGAAAACTAGTGATTAAAGCTCTCACGAACTTGATGGCACACTTTACTTTTCTTTCCCTTAATAAACTTGAACCATTGTGTCGTCTATGTTGTATATGCTTGCACTTATTAGTTGGGGATTAGCAGAACCATGCTTCCATGGGGAACGCTTTCAACATTGCACTTGGTACTTGTACCTAGTTGATATCATGCTCTTTTGTATATGGATGTCGTCGGTGTGAAATGAAAGGGGAGCTTGTAAGTCCATTGAGCTATGTATATGTGTTAGAGAAACGCCTAGGCCGCTGGTCTAATCCATGCTGACATGGTGGAAACCTGCAGCGTAACCATAATGAGCTGCCTATGAAGCATTCTTCTTATAAAAAAAGAGTCCTATATTGAGAAAAAAGAGAAAAGAGAAAAAAAGAGATATTATGAAAAGAGGAAAGAGATAAAAAAGCACCATATTCCCATGGTAAATAAGAAGATTGTTGACATGCTCATTGTCTGCTTGCCTTGTCATTTTGATATGGGGATTCTTCTATATCATCGAGCAAGGGGTACCCCGTTGGCGGTTCTCTATGATACACATGTACTTACAATGACAAGAACTTACCGGTGACTAAACTTGAGTAGCATGAGGAGCGGACCTCGTATTCAAGGGACATGAGATTTCTAACTTATACTTCGTCAAGCTTGTACACCATAGTTTGTTCACTTTAACCTTAAATACTTCAAAATGCTTATGATAGGGCTAATGAGAGCTGAAAGCTATTAAGTACCATAATTTTTGGAAGCTCTTTATGAAACTTGAATCCCTACTTCCTTCTATGAAGGCCTTTCTTCCACTTATATATAGAGTCTCCACCTTCTATCTTTATGCACCTACTTTGAGAGCATAGTGGTCATTCTTAGTTCTATGTGCATTGTCCCAAGACTAGTTGATTGATGCATACCTTGATATTGCTTGTTTTAAACTATTGTATCTAGTCACTCTTATGAACTTTGAAGGTGTCCTATGCATTTATATTTGCTACTCTATTGAGGGACAAGCTGAATACTATTATGCTATGTTTTCTTTATATCAAACAAACAAACGTCTTGCAAAGCATGTTATTCATGAATCTTTTGTTTGTGCCTTTTCATGTTGTATTATAGTTTCTTTGCTTATTGCTAGAACTTTGTCTTTCATGTTATGATTGAAGTACTATGATCCCAGCTTTGAGTTTTGCAAATACTTTGATCAAGTTTTGATGGTGCATGTCACCACAAAAATTATTTCTTTTATCACTTACCTACTCGAGGACGAGCAGGAGTTAATCTTGGGGATGTTGATACATTGCAAATGTATCTATAATTTTTGATGTTCCATGCTTGGTTTTATCTACTTTCTTGTGTTTTGTTCCAACTTTGGAGTACTTTTCATAAACTTTCTTGGCCTAACCTATTAACAAGTGCCACAGTGCTAGTTGCATGTTTTCTGCTGTTTTTGGTTCCAGGAAAGTCAGAAAATCAATATTCTCGGAATTGGACGAGACAAAAGCCAAAGTTGATATTTTACCCGAAGACTCGCGGAGCCAGAAGATGAGACAGAGAGGGGCCACAGGGCGGCAACACCATGTGGTGGCGCGGACTAGCCCTGGCCGCGCCACCAGGTGGTGTGGGCCCCATGGACGCCCACCGACCTTGCCTCTTCGCCTATAAGATGCATCCCAATGCAAAAACCCTAAGTAGTTAATCAGAAAGCCACGAAAAGTTCCGCAGCGCCGCCGCCACCGAAGAGGAGATTCGGGGGACAAAAAGTCTCTGTTCCGGCACCCTGCCGGGACGGGGAAGTGCCCCCGGAGCCACCTCCATCGATCTCCGCCACCATTTCCATCACCATTGCTGGTTGCCATGATGAGGAGGGAGTAGTTCTTCCTCGAGGTTAAGGGTTCTACCGGTAGCTATGTGTTTATCTCTCTCGCTATGCATGATCATATTGTGATCATGAGCTTTGTAATCAAGTAGATCTACCTTGCTACTCAAGTGCTTTAATAGATCTCTACTCTCCCCATGTGTGTGAAAGTGACAGCGTGCACACCATGGTGGCACTTAGGCTAGAGTTTACAAATACTTGTTATGAGTTATATTTGGAGTTGGATGTCTCTATGAAATTGTGGTGTTTGTTGGAACCATCTACTGCTCAAGGTGACAGTGTGGGGTTTTCTAGATGGGAAAGACTTACTTTGAGGTGTGCTGTTATAGCCCTACCATCGATTAGAGTGTTCAACCGGAGAGTAGTTAAGAGTAGTATCATAAAGAGAAGATATTTATATGAGAGAGTGTTCACTAGTGAAAGTATGATCCCTAGGCCTTGTTTCTAAGCATTGTAACACTATTTGCAATTAGATCTATTACATGTTTGCTTGCTTCCATCTTTATTTCAGTTTGCTTTTAGTCTCTTCCACGCCATCAAGTTATCTTCTATCACCGTTACCACTTATAATTATCCATACCACTTGTATTTCACTATCTCTTCGCCGAACTAGCGCACCTATACACCTGACAAGTGTATTGGGTGTGTTGGGGACACAAGAGACTTCTTGTATCTTGATTGCAGGGTTGCTTGAGAGGGAATACCTTTGACCACTTCCTCCCTAAGTTCGATAAACCTTGGGTGATCCACTTAAGGGAAAACTTGCTGTTGTTCTATAAACCTCTACACTTGGAGGCCCAACAACTGTCTACAAGAATACAAGTGCGTAGACATCAGCCATACCGTAAAATGTGAGTTTTTCAAGTATTTTTACTGATAGAAAAAAGAAGAAAGAATGCCCCACCAAATTTTCGTACAAAGTGGACAATTCTTTGTTACAATTCCCAAGTTTAAGTATTTTTCAAACTTCCAAGCTAAAGCTCCACGCACTTAAATGCATGAGTCTATGTTGATAAAATGAAATTAGGTCAAACTTGAATACATGTGAGTGCGATAGACTATTACTCTTGAAAATATCCAAAATTCTTTTGAAGGTACCTAGGCAGCCAATATATCATGGGCCAACAATAGTTTTGAAAAATGTCATTACTGATTAGTATTTGCATACCGACAAATTTGACCACGTATGGAAAACATTCAAAAAATAAAGCATAAAACAAAAACATGAGACTTCATTACGATTGGGGTAATTTTGCTAGTATTATTAATTGCCAAGAAAAATGATAAACATGAGATTCGACAACTCTAGGAAAAACGGATTCACATTATAGTCCACCATAATGTAACATTATTCTTAGTTTTCAGCATGAACGACCAATCAGATCATGGCCTTCTATATAGATATATTCCCTAGCTACACTTTTAGATAAGGTTCTCACACCGGGTAGATGGGTGCGTCTTGGCCTAGTAAAAAATGTTGCCTGTGGGAGTTTCGAACAATTAGAAAAAACATTTTTCTCTTTTCCAAGTGATTACGGGGATATTTTGTACTAGTAGTAAACAAAATCAAAAGAATGTGGCTCGGAATGCGACGAGCACGCCATGTTTCCGGACATAGCGGACCATGCATGTTTTACTTGTGATTTCTAGGTTCTATGAGTTTCCAAGGTTCACAGCTAAATTAACTCACTTAAATTTCACTATTATCTCTGATTCAAATTAATAATCTCGGATTTGTCTAGATTCAGGTATATGTATCTAGCACAGAAACATGACTAGATATATTTGAATCTAGACGAATCTAAGAACATTAATATATGGATCAGAGGGAGTCTGCTGAAATTAGGTCAAATTAATTCGAACCACATGTGAGCTACTGATTGCTTTTAAAATTTTACAAAAAATCTATTGAAGTTACCCAGCCAGCCACTTATGCAACTCATTGTAAATCAGATATTGACTATAGTAGGAGAGACAGACACCCGCCAGCCACTTATGCAAAAAAAGTTGCATGTCAGTCATGGAACCGGTCTCATGTACGATGACATGTAAGGTTGGTCCGGGCCGCTTCATCCCACTATGCCACCAATATCCAAAGTACATAGAAGATGCAATAACATGATCATCATCGCCCACATATAAACATATGTGTACTACTCGTGCAAAGCACCTACGCATAGATCAGGCTCTGATACCACTGTTGGGTCCGCAGCATAGAAAACAAAAAAATTCCTACGATGAGAACTATACGCCAAGATCTATCTACTAGATACAGAGCAACGGGTGGACATACATCCATGGAGAACTTACCCTCGAAGACAACGAGTTTTGTTAACGAGTAGGAACTCGTGGTTGATGTAGTCGTATGCTTGCCGATCTCAAGATCGTGTGTAAGTCCGAGCGCCGCAAATCAGCAGCGCATCCATCCTCGCACACACGTTCAAGCCACCGGACAACCTCCACCTCCTCGCTCCAGCTAATCAGCGGAAGCAGCAACTCCTTCCAGATGCAAGGCCACCGGGAACATGTATCTCGCTAATCCGAGACCATGGGGGAATATCTAGAGGGGAGAGAGATCCTTCACGAGGAGGTGCGTGGATGAAGGAGGGAATGGGTGGCCTTTTATAGGAGGAGGGGGTGCCCCCTCTCTCCATGGCTGGCGCATGGGGGGTGACCCCTCACCTCCCCCATTCATGTGGTGGTAACCCCTCCACATTAAAATGCCCCTTAACATTCTCTTTTAAAGTCTCCACTTTAAATGCATTAAATTTCTCCAAATTTAATGCTCTCTCATTTAATAAAACTCTTATTTATTTTATTCAGAATTTTGTTAATTACTTTAATTAAAAAACATTCACATAAAACCCCTTGCAACATTTCAATATCACATGCAGAACCACTTTCTGCAATTTCACCCGAAACAATTCCGGTTTCTATCGAAACATTTCCTGCACTTTTCAAACCTTTTGTCTGGAACATATGTGCTCCTAAATGGTGTCCGGCAACCCTTAAGTGTGTCACCCTACGGTTCGCGAATAATGCAGACATGATTGAGACTCCTCTCAGATCAATAATCAGAAGCGGGACCTGGAGATCCATACTGACTCCTACACATTCAACGATGACTTCTGTGATCGTGAGAACCTGTAACGTCAGCAATTTAATCCCTTTGTCTCATGATATAATACATGTCCAAGATTCGATCATCGGTATCCAAATACCTAGTTTGATCTCGTTACCGACATGCACTCTTTTCTCGTTCCCGTGATATAACATTCTAGTGATCATATCACTTGCTTGCAAGCTATCTTAATGTGATATCACCGAGAGGGCCCAGAGTATATCTATCCGACATCGGGATTGACAAATTCCACTCTTGATCCATGAGCCTCAACATAACACCTTTGTAGTACTGAACCCATCTTTATAGTCACCCTGTTACGGTGTGACGTTTGATGTTATCAAGATACTCTTCCGGTGTTAGCAATTAACATGATCTCATGGTCTAAGGACTAAGACTACTTTGTATGATGTTATAGCAATATAAACATAATGACTTGATCGTAATGCTATACTTCGGATGAATGTTCATCACATCATTTCACAAATGCTGTGACCTTGTTATTAACAACATCCAGTGTCCATGATCAGGAAACTTTGATCATCTTGTTAATCAACAAGCTAGTCTATAAGAGAGTCATAACTAGGAAACCTTTTGTTTATTAAACACACATGTATTGATGTTTCCTATCAATACAATTATAGCATGCAAAATAAACATCTATCATATACAAGAAATATATAATAACAACTTTATTATTGCCTCTTAGGGCATATTTCCTTCACGTATATGCTGGTATACGGCCGTCAATAGATGACGTGTCAATTTGTTATACCAAAGACTCGGTTATACTATTGAACTTACTCTCACGCACTTGTAGATTATTAATTTAGACCTAATTTGACAAATTGACGGAAAGTCGTCTGAGTGGGTGAAATTAGATAGAAAAATAAGCTTGAAAAATATAGCATGTAATTTATCCAACCACTTTATGTACTAGTAAATAAATGGCACATGCTATGAACTCTAAGCCATATTAATCGTACTTCCGTCTAAAAATATTTTTACTTCTTTACGATGCTAACATGCACTGACCTATACCAAAATATGAGCACATAGTCATTATCTTGATGAAGACAAAATATGTCCATGACCTTGATCATTTAGCTTGAAACCTAAGAAAGTTCATACAAAGTACATAGTATAGTAGGCCATACCATGAAGTGAGTCTTTCAAGAATTTTTACTGGTGGAATAAAGAAGAAAGAATGCCCCTACCAAATTTGCGTACATAGTGGACAATTTTTTTACAGTTACCAAGTTTAATTAAGGATTTTTCAAACTTACAAGAAAGCTCCACGCACTTAAATGCATGAATCTATCTCGATAAAACAAAATTAGGTCAAACTTGAATACATTTGAGCGCCATAGACTATTACTCTTGAAAATTTCCAGAATTCTTCTGAAGGTACCCATGCATCCAATATATCATGGGCCAACAATAGTTTTAAAAAATGCTTGCATACCGACAAATTTGACAGTGTATTTAAAAAATTCTAACAAAATTAATCATAAAACAAAAGCGTGAGACTTCATTACGCTTGGGGTACTTTCGCTAGTATTATTAATTTCCAATAAAAATGATAAACATGAGTTTTGACAACTTCAAAAAAAACATATTCACATTATAGCCTACAATGTATGAATATTCTTGGGTTTCAGTCCAAACGACCAATAAGGTCATGGCCATATATATCGATACCCTAACTACACTTTATGATACGGATCTCACACGGGGTAGATGGATGTGTCTTGGTGTAGTAAACAATGTTGACCGTGGGAGTTTCGAACAATTAGGAAAAAAAAATTTCACTTTTCCAAGTGATTACGGGGATGTTTTGTACTAGTAAAGAAAATTAGAAGAAATTGGCTAGGAATACGACAAGCACGCCATGTTTCCGGAGATAGCGGGGCATGCATGTTTTCCTTGTGATTCCTAGGTTCTATGAGTTTTAAGGTTCGTAGCTAAATTAATCCACTTAAATTACAGTATTGTCTGCCAAAATTAGGTCAAATGTGTTGGCATATGCATATATCATGCGCACCTTTTAGCTAAGAAAGCCAAGTTCACTCAGCCATTTAGCTCACTACAGTATATGGGTCCCATTCATACTTCCTCATCTAGCACTAGCAACTAGACATGGGTACACCTCCACTCGGGGGGCAGGCCCCCTAAAGGGATATCTAGGGCGGTTGCCATTCCATCCAGATATCCACACCGCCCCCACCACAGCTCACTTCCAGGCCCTTCCCAGCTATATCCACGGCAGTCGGAGGTGTTGTTTTCTCTAGGAGGAGCGTCGCCATGCCTGGGTGGCGTCTTCCACCACCACCCGACCCAAATGGCCCAAACCACACGGACTCCAAAGATGAGGAATGGGTTGCCTATGATGATCCCTACAACATCGACAACGAGGAGTTGGCCGTGATCGCAACGCCGCGAGGGCCAGCGTACCGATCCAACGGTGAGCCTTATGCGTGGGATGTCTTTGCCCATGTTTTCTGGCTGCAGTACGTCTGGCTACAAGAACTCAACGACCACTACGCACGTCACGTCCTTGTGGTTTCCATCAGCATGGAATAAGTCATTAAGTCCTGATAAGAAGAATACATGGTAATATCAGATCATACATGTGGATTGGCACACGTGTCTATCAACCATTCAGTAGAATGACATACTAAAAACATAGTAGGTAAAATACCATACTCAGCGTCCTTGATCTTAGTATCGCTAATAACAACATTGGTGGTCTTTCCAATGTTCCCATGTTGATGCTTGTCAAAGCAATTAGGATAGCTAGAAGACCAATGATTAGGATCACCATAGACGTGGCGAGAGCCTTTCTTCTTATCATTTTTCTTCTTGAAGTTGGTTGAGTGCGTGACCTTGTTCTTGCCATCAAACTTCCCTTTGCCTTTAGATTTGTTCTTATTCTTGAACTTGTGGGATTGTGAGTTTTTCTTGTGTGCCAAATTGGCACTAGAACATAATCCCTCAAATCCTTGAGCAGTTTTTTCCTTTTCTCTTGCCTTCTCTTCCACATGAAGAGACCAATCTGTAATAGAAAACTCTTGTCTCCTATGTTTCAGAGAGGTAGCAAAGTTCCTCCATCAGGGAGGAACCTTGGCAATAATGCCGCCGGCCAAAAATTTGTCCGGTAAGGTACACTTGAACTGCTCAAGTTCCTTGGAAACTGATTGTATATCATGATCTTGCTCAACTACAGAGCATTCATCAACCATCTTGTAGTCATAGAATTTCTCCATGAAATACAACTCAGGGCCAGCGTCCGATACCCCAAACTTGGCCTCGAGCGCACCCCACGCATCCTTGCCGTTATAAAATGACATGTATGGGTCAACAATTTTTGTCCCTAAGAACACTAAAAAGATCCACCATAAACATGGTATTAACTTTATTAAAGGCCTCTTCCTGAGCAGAAGAAATATCTCCTTCAGGTTTGCAAGAGTGACTCTATAGCAGGTTAGGTTTTCAAACAAGAGAATTGCTCTTGTGCGCCATTCTCTTATAGTGCATACCATCAAAATAAAGCAGCCTGGTAGGTTCCCTTACCAAGGTAAGTTTTGGTGAAAAGAAAAGTTTTGGTTTTACAAAGGATACTGAAAACAAGAGGAGGAAACATGTTTATGAAAACACACCCGGTTCTATGTAGTTTGCTAGAATAACTAAACCGTACAATCACATCCTGGAATGGGACAGGGCTTAACTCGAAGTTAGTTTGTCCTAGCACGGGATACCTTGCAACTAATAATAAGGGATCATATCCCTCAAACATCCGGTATCCCTTACTGATAGGGTCATATGTTGGAAACAATGATCTGGGGCAGATGAGAACTATCATTGTAGACAGTTAGCGATACTATGAGCCTCTCATTGAAAGTTACCACTCAAGAGGAGTGTAAAACACGCTCTAGTTGGTCCTTGGTTCCCAACATCCCGATGTTCAGAGGAACACCTCATAGGGTAGGGCCCATGTTGGGGTAGGCTTTCCAAGAGTTTGGCCGGTTACTAGACCCACGATCCATGCGGGATCAAGGCAGGGTACCCGAATGGTGTGGGTAAAGTGTACAACGTATGCAGAGTGTAAATCTATTCAAATAGCCGTGTCCATAGTCATGGACGGTTGGAAAGGCTGCTGCCTAGCGGTGTTGACTTTTTCAACATTGTTTTGAGAAAGCAAAGGTTTTGCCAATGATCTGGTCATGGGATGACCGGAAGGGAAGAAAGGTGTGGTCATGGGATGACTGGTGATGAAAGTAAGTGTTGTGGTCATGGGATGACCAAGAGGGGAAATAGGGCTACCCTAACCTAGTGTTTCCAATTTCAAATGTTTACAAATGTTTTCAAATGTTTTAAAAAGGTTTTTCAACAAAGATATGAGATTTTATATCTACAAGAGAAACTGGTTTTATAAAAGAACCTCATATGGAACCCTCCTACTACTGCAACCATATTGTATATCCTTTCATTGATACTCTCTTAAGGTGGTTTGTGAGAACATTAAAACGTACTCACTAGCATTGTCCCTAGATATTTACTTGATCAAACTCCGAGAAGGACTAAGAAGAGGAAGAAGGAAACGTTGACAACTATGCGAGCTAGGACGTTCTCCCAGTCAGATTCCTGTAGGTTTAAAGGCATGACTTGGGATCGGTGCTTTGATGAAGATACATTGTTGATGGTTGATGTTATCTCGTCGAGGCTTAAGTAAGGCGTAGCCATAGTGGCATTAATGTATGACTTGTAACCGTTTATGTAATGGATGTTTACTTTGATACTGGTCAATTATGAGCCATGACTCAGTGATCATGGGATTGTGGCTGAATGCATAAGGGATTCTCAGATGGCTAATCTGGGTGTCGTGGTGGTGTCATGGCAGATGCCATGGATAGGCTAAATGTGGGGACTAAATGCACCAGGGGAATCCAGGGAGGGATAGTGTGGTGATTCCACACACGGAAGCTTTGTATTTGATTCAACTTCACAGATTACAAGTGCTCCTTGAGATGTATTGGAGAGAGGAGGAAGAAGGAACTCTCTTACTCTCACCACTAGCTAGCCCTCAGGAACTCACTAGTAAATCGCAACACACTAGAGATCAACCCCTTCTACAGAGGCCCTAGCCCCCCTTATATAGGAGTGGCTAGGTCTCTACTTAGGGCATACGTGGAGGCATATTCCCTGGAATATGCCTCTTCCCAAAATAGTAAGCCGACCGGGTCTCTTTTCCCCTGCGTCATCCATGCAGAGGCTACGTGAGCCTCTGCGGCGCCTGCGTCATCCGACATAGGATTCGTCACCTTTGTCGGCCACGCCTCGGTGGTCCTGCCCCTGTCCGCTTCGCTCATGCTCTGCGTACAGTGGTCACCTTTGACCAACGAGATACCTTCCTTCTCTTACAAGCTTGATATAACCCGGATCCCACATAGTTGATCCAGCCACACCTGTTCCTGCATACAAGTTAGATACTTCTTACCGACATACGGCTTAAGTCGGCTGAGACCAAGTTAGGTGGACGTCCCCTGGTCCGGGTTACTCCGTGATCCGGCCTTCCTTGAGGTGACTCGGCCAACACTTGCTTTGACCTTACCGTACCTCGGCTAGCTAGGCCTTTATACCCCGGCGTGACCCTACCCGGGGGTATCCCCCCTACATTAGTCCCCGAAGCTGGTGCGGTCTTAGCTGCCCAAGCCGCTAAGGCCACAGCAGGTTCAAACTTACTGAGCTCCTTGCTCCTTCTTCGAGTTACCTCTTGATCCGGATTCCATAGGTTTATTTTCCCTTGGCACATTCCAAGTTTTTACTTGCTGGCCAGGTTACCTCGTGCTCATCTGGGTCATTCTTCCTTCTCTCGTACGCTTCCCCACGTGGAGGCTAATCATTATTTTGCCTCATTTTAAGGGCCAGCTACAGTAACCACCGCAGTTATTGTCAGAAGTTACTGTTGCACACGTCACGCCGTGCCTCCCTCCTCGTTAACTGTATCATAACGTCACGTCATGGGATTATCTGCGCCCTGTGGCCCTTTGTGTGGCTCGTCGCTAATTGGTCAATCCGGATCATACACGGCCACACGGTGTGGCCCGCCCGCAAAATGCGAGCCCACTACCCCTTTACGGGAGTGGTTAAATAGGGGAGGGGCGCACCCCTTGGGTCATTTCCCCACTCCCGCGCCCCTCTGCCTCTGCTATTTCCCCATATTCTCCATCGACAACGCCGCCGCCACCGTGTCTGAGCAGCAGCGCCGCCGTACTGCTTCCACGCGCCTCAGCACCGCCGCCACCTCCGTGTATCGCCTCCGCCATGGGTCCCCGCCAGTCCAGGCCACTGCCTCCCACCGCCGCTAGTGCGAGTGAGGGGAGTGACCTCGAGATGACTGAGGAGGAACTCACCGTCGCAGAGCAGGAGATGGAAGAAGACGCGGCGAACACCGACCGCGGCACGTGGGCCGGATCCTAGGTCTGCTAGGATGACTTGGATTGGCTCTACCGCACTAGGCGCATCCCGGAGGGCATCTCCGCACGCCTTGCTTCCGCCGAGCTTGCCCCCACACCCAATCCGGGTGAGTATGTGGTGTTTCTTTCTCATTTCCAATGCGGATTTGGTCTCCCAGTCAGTGACTTTTTCCACGACTGTCTAAACACATACGAGCTCCAGCCGCACCATCTTCCGGCTAATGCCATCACCTCTCTCTCCACCTTTTCCTCCACCATAGAAGGTTATGCCGGACTGTGGCCCACGAAGGAGCTCTGGATCCGGTTCTTTGGCCTTCGCCGGAACGTGATTCCGAATGTAGATCTAGATCCGGAGGATAAACAGCTCACGCAGTTCGGTGCTGTGTCAATCTGTCCTCGGAAGCTGTCCGTCTTCCCCCGAGTCACGAGACTTGACTCCTGCAAGGGATGGGCCCGGACTTTCTTCTATGTCCAGAACAGCACCACCGAAGACCTGATCCGGTTGCGCCCCTATACTCTGGGTCCTCCTAACCTGGATTTGTGGGACGTTATCCCCAAGAAGCCCACCAGTCTTGGCGAACCAAGTCAATAAGAGGTTCGAGGAGCTGAAGGATCTCGGATTGCGCAACGAGGACGCCATGATCACATTCGTCTGCAACCGGATCTCCCTCCTCTAGAAACGCACACATAAAGTATGTCACATGAGCTGGGGCCGCGACCCCAACCAGACCTCGTCTTTCGAGTTAAGCAACACTGAGATCTTCCGCCGGGTCAAGGCCCCGTTCATCACTCACAAGGACTTCTCTTCTGATTGTACATGGGGGATTGAACATTTTTGCCGAGATAGGCTTCCTCCGTCGGTAAGTCTCGTGCCCCAAACTTTTTCCGAATTGAATCATGCATCGGTCTTTCATCGTAGGTTTTAATCATGTTGCCTTTTTTTCCCTTAGATGTTTCTTCAGCAAACCATCGAGGACGGCACCGAGCCTTCCCTCAAATGGGCGCCTGACCGGGATACCTCGGACAAGGAAGAACCGGATCAGGAGATGTTCCTTCCGATGTCGGATGCAACCAAGCAACCCACCGGTAAAATCTCTTCCATTAGAGATTGGCCCGACGATGAGGATGATTCGGATGTTGAGGTGATGGAAGCATTTGACGCTGTCCCCCTTTCTTATGCTTTTCCGGCATCAGCTAACCCCGGTGGGTAGATCCATGAAGACCCTCCCCTTGCCGTGGGTGATCCTGTCCCGGTGGCGCCGAAGAAGAAAAGGGGAGCTGCATCTGCAACTTCCTCCGGACCTTCTCAGCTAGCTAAAAGGCAGAAGAAGGCCGGAGACAAAACTGCCACCAAGCCTCCAACCAAGGCCACGGCCCGGAGGGCTCGAAAGCCCAAGGAGCCCCTGACCTCGAATGAGTAAGCCTCTTCTCCCTTTGCTATTTACTTGTTCTTCTTTTATTATAGCTTCTCATCATACATTATTTGCTTTGGCAGGGCTGCGGTGGAGGTCCCACAGAGTGGATCTGGCATTGCGTCGCCGCTCTGACACATCCCTTCTCCCCCTCGTGGCGACGATTCACGCCCGCGGAGCCCAATTCTGGAGGGTTCAACGGCTGCTCCGGGTTCCAGCCCACCTCGTCAAGAGGAGGGCAATCCCGGAGTAGGGGAGACTGGCTCTGCCAAGGCAGCAGCAACCACCACTTCTGCTCCGCCGCAACTAGTTGAAGGAAATATGCCCTGAGAGGCAATAATAAAGTTGTTATTATATATTTCTTGTATATGATAGATGTTTATTTTGCATGCTATAATTGTATTGATAGGAAACATCAATACATGTGTGTTTAATAAACAAAAAGGGTTCCTAGTTATGCCTCTCTTATAGACTAGCTTGTTGATTAACAAGATGATCAAAGTTTCCTGATCATGGACATTGGATGTTGTTAATAACAAGGTCACAGCATTTGTGAAATGATGTGATGAACATTCATCCGAAGTATAGCATTACGATCAAGTCATTATGTTTATATTGCTATAACATCATACAAAGTAGTCTTAGTCCTTAGACCATGAGATCATGTTAATTGCTAACACCGGAAGAGTATCTTGATAACATCAAACGTCACACCGTAACAGGGTGACTATAAAGATGGGTTCAGTACTACGAAGGTGTTATGTTGAGGCCCATGGATCAAGAGTGTAATTTGTCAATCCCGATGTCGGATAGATATACTCTGGGCCCTCTCGGTGATATCACATTAAGATAGCTTACAAGCAAGTGATGTGATCACATGAATGTTATATCACGGGAACGAGAAAAGAGTGCATGTCGGTAACGAGATCAAACTAGGTATTTGGATACCGATGATCGAATCTTGGACATGTATTATATCATGAGACAGAGGGATTAAATTGCTGACGTTACAGGTTCTCACGATCACAGAAGTCATCATTGAATGTGCAGGAGTCAGTATGGATCTCCAGGTCCCGCTTCTGATTATTGATCTGAGAGGAGTCTCAATCATGTCTGCATTATTCGCGAACCATAGGGTGACACACTTAAGGGTTGCCGGACACCATTTAGGAGCACATATGTTCCAGACAAAAGGTTTGCAAAGCGCAGGAAATGTTTCGATAGAAACAAGAATTGTTTCGATAGAAACCGGAATTGTTTCGGGTGAAATTGCAGAAAGTGGTTCTGCATGTGATATTGAAATGTTGCAAGGGGTTTTATGTGAATGTTTTTTAATTAAAGTAATTAACAAAATTCTGAATAAAATAAATAAAAGAGTTTTATTCAATGAGAGAGCATTAAATTTGGAGAAATTTAATGCATTTAAAGTGGAGACTTTAAAAGAGAATGTTAAGGGGCATTTTAATGTGGAGGGGTTACCACCACATGAATGGGGGAGTGAGGGGTCACCCCCCCCATGCGCCGGCCATGGAGAGAGGGGGCACCCCCCCCCTCCTCCTATAAAAGGCCACCCATGCCCTCCTTCATCCACACACCTCCTCGTGAAGGATCTCTCTCCCCTCTAGATATTCCCCCATGGTCTCGGATTAGCGAGATACATGTTCCCGGTGGCCTTGCGTCTGGAAGGAGTTGCTGCTTCCGCTGATTAGCTGGAGCGAGGAGGTGGAGGTTGTCCGGTGGCTTGAACGTGTGTGCGAGGATGGATGCGCTGCTGATTTGCGGCGCTCAGACTTCCACACGATCTTGAGATCGGCAAGCATACGACTACATCAACCACGAGTTCCTACTCGTTAACAAAACTCGTTGTCTTCGAGGGTAAGTTCTCCATGGATGTATGTCCACCCGTTGCTCTGTATCTAGTAGATAGATCTTGGCGTATAGTTCTCATCGTAGGAAATTTTTTGTTTTCTATGCTGCGGACCCAACAGTGGTATCAGAGCCTGATCTATGCGTAGGTGCTTTGCACGGGTAGTACACATATGTTTATATGTGGGCGATGATGATCATGTTATTGCATCTTCTATGTACTTTGGATATTGGTGGCATAGTGGGATGAAGCGGCCCGGACCAACCTTACATGTCATCGTACATGAGACCGGTTCCATGACTGACATGCAACTTGTTTTGCATAAGTGGCTGGCGGGTGTCTGTCTCTCCTACTATAGTCAATATCTGATTTACAATGAGTTGCTAATAACTTGGTTATCCTCTTTGTGGTTCATGTTCGTAGGTAAGACCGGTTCTATCTCTGAAAGCCCTAAGCCACGTAAAACTTGCAATTGATAAATTAGAGGCGTCTAGTTTAGATCGTTGCTGGGCTAGTGTCTTGATATGGTATTGTTGTAAGTATATGTATGATAGATACTCTTACAACTCACTTAACGTGTAAGTTCCATAGACCTTGGCCTTACACACAAAGGAATGATAGAGATCATACCACGATGCAAATGATAGAGATCAAATGCATGGACCATATCACCTCACTTCACACATTAGATGTTAGCATCTTATATTGCTAGTTTGGCGCTTTTGGTAGCATTATAAGATGATCCTTCATTTAGATATCAAGATAAAATGTGTTCTTCCTTAAGTATGCACCATTTTGTGGATCGTGTTTTGAGGCATCACGTGATGATCGGGTGTTCTTGACTCTACGCTTTCATACAGCGGGTGTAAGACAGTTTTACACACGCGAATACTAAGGTTCTTACTTGACGAGCCTAGCATGTACAGACATGGCCTCGAAACACGGACCGAAAGGTTAAGCATGAGTCATCTTGTTGATATGATGCCTATATAGATACTCGCCTTTGAAGCTACACCGACTCACGTGATGATCGGACTTGGTGTAGTGGATTTGGTTCATGTAATCACCAAAAGGACACGAGGGATGTCGTTTTTGAGTGGGAGTTCATTAGTAATTTGGATTAGTTGAACTCAATCAATCATAAACTTAGTCTAAATATATTTTACAAATTCTGTTGTAGATGGCACCACCTGCTTTTAATTTCAATGTGTTCATGGAGAAAGAGAAGCTTGCTGCGAATGGTAGCAACTTCACCAACTGGGCTATGAATTTGAGGATTCTCCTCACTGCTGCACAAAAGCAATATGTGCTAGAGGCGCCGCTAGGCCCCCCACCAGCTCCTGATGCCCCTGACAAGGAAAAGAACGTCTATATAACTCGTCAGGAGGACCACAACTTAGTTCATTGCGGCATACTATATGGGCTAGAACCAGAACTTCGAAAACGTTTCGGAAATGGCAATGCCTTTGATACCATGGGAGAATTGAAAATGATTTTCGATACCCATGCAGCCGTAGAGAGTTATAATGCTTCTGAAAAGTTCTTTAGCTGCATGATGGAAGAGAACAGCTCCGTTAGTGAGCACGTACTCAAAATGTCTGGGTACGCCGATAAGCTTGTGTCCTTGGGAATAAAGATTCCCATTGACTTAGGCATACATCGTGTTCTCCAATCTCTGCCACCTAGCTACAAGAGCTTCGTGATGTACTATAATATGCAGGGCATGAAGAAGTCTCTTCCCGAGCTTCTGTCAATGCTTAAGACTGCAGAAGTGGAGATTAGGAAAGAACATCAAGTGTTGATGATCAATAGGACCACCGGTTTCAAGAAGGACAAGAAAGGCAAGCAGAAGGGAAAGAAGGGCGGCAAATCTGTTGCCACGCCTGAAAAGAAACCCTGAGCTGGCCCTAAGTCTGACACCGAGTGCTACTATTACAAGGGGACTGGCCATTGGAAGCGCAACTGCCCCAAGTATTTGGCTGACAAAAAGGCCGGCAAGGCAAACAAAGGTATATGTGATATACATGTTACTGATGTGTACTTGACTAGTACTCGCACTAGCACCTGGGTATTTGATACGAGATCGGTTGCTAATATATGTAACTCAGTTCAGGGGCTACAGAACAAGCAACAACTAGCAAGGGATGAGGTCACGATGCGGGTCGGCAATGGATCAAGAGTTGATGTGATCGCCGTCAGAATGCTGCCTCTCCATATGCCGTTGGGATTAGTTATAAACCTGAATAATTGTTATTTGGTGCCTGCACTGAGCATGAACATTGTATCCGGATCATGTTTGATGCAAAGTGGTTATTCGTTTAAATCTGAAAACAATGGTTGTTCGATTTATATGAATAATATCTTTTATGGTCATGCACATGTGTTGAATGGTTTATTTCTATTGGATCTCGATAGTAGTATTACGCATATTCATAATGTTGATGCTAAAAGGATTAAACTTGATAATGATATATCTGCATATATGTGGCACTGCCATCTAGGTCATATTGGCGTTAAACGCATGAAGAAACTCCATTCTGATGGACTTTTGGAATCACTTGATTTTGAATCATTTGATACATGTGAGCCATGCCTTATGGGCAAGATGACTAGAACGCCGTTTTCCGGTTCAATGGAACGGGCGATAGATTTATTGGAAATCATACAACTGATGTGTGTGGACCAATGAGTGTGTCGGCGCGAGGTGGATATCGTTATTTTGTTACTTTCACGGATGATTCGAGTAGATACGGGTATATCTATTTGATGAAACACAAGTCTGAAACTTTTAAAAAGTTCAAAGAATTTCAGAATGAAGTGGAAAATCATCGTAATAGAAAGATCAAATTTCTACGGTCTGACTGTGGAGGAGAGTATCTTAGTTACGAATTTAGCACACACATGAAAGAGTGTGGAATAGTTTCACAACTCACGCCTGCCGGAACACCACAACGTAATGGTGTGTCAGAACATCGTAATCGTACTTTATTGGATATGGTTCGATCTATGATGTCTCTGACTGACTTGCCACTGTCATTTTGGGGTTATGCACTGGAAACCGCTACATTCACTTTAAATAGGGCACCATCTAAATCCGTTGAAAAGACACCGTATGAATTATGGTTTGGAAACAAACCTAAGCTGTCATTTCTTAAAGTTTGGGGATGTGATGTTTATGTGAAGAAACTTCAAACGGATAAACTCGAACCCAAAGCGGAAAAATGCGTCTTCATAGGATACCCTAAGGAAACGATTGGGTATACCTTCTATCACAGATCCGAGGGCAAGGTCTTTGTTGCCAAGAATGGATCCTTTCTTGAGAAGGAGTTTCTCGCAAAAGGTGTGAGTAGTCGGAAGGTAGAACTCGAAGAGGTTATTGAACCTTCTCTTCATGAAATGGCGAGTAGCGCAGCACCGGAAGTTGTTTCGGAGTTGACTTCACCTAATGAAGAGAGAGCTAATGATATTGATCATGAAACTCCGAAAGAGGACACTACCGGACCTCGCAGGTCAAGCAGGACACGTGCAGCTCCTGAACTGTACGGCAATCCTGTTATGAATTTCATGATTGATGAAATAGATGACCCTGTGATGTATGAAGAAGCGATGATGAGCCCTGATTCCAACAAATGGCTAGAAGCCATGAAATCCGAGATGGAATCCATGTACGAAAACCAGGTTTGGACCTTGGTGGACTTACCTCACGATCGAAAGGCCGTTGAGAATAAATGGATTTTCAAAAGAAAAACTGATGCTGATGGTAATGTGACCATCTATAAGGCTCGACTTTTCGCAAAGGGGTTTCGACAAATTCAAGGAGTTCACTACGATGAGACATTCTCTCCCGTAGCGATGCTTAAGTCGGTTAGGATTATGTTAGCAATTGCTGCATATTTCGATTATGAAATATGGCAGTTGGATGTCAAAACTGTGTTCCTCAATGGTAATATTGAAGTAGAGTTGTATATGATACAACCTAAGGGTTTTGTCGATCCTAAGGATGCTAATAAGGTATGCAAACTTTAGCGATCCATCTATGGACTAAAGCAAGCATCCCGGAGTTGGAATCTCCGCTTTGATGAGGTGATCAAAGAGTTTGGATTTGTCCAAACTTATGGAGAGGCTTGTATTTACAAGAAAGTGAGTGGGAGCAATGTGGCATTTCTGATATTATATGTGGATGACATATTATTGATTGGAAATGATATAGATCTTTTAAACAGTGTTAAAAGTTATCTAAACAGCAAATTTTCGATGAAGGACCTTGGTGAAGCTTCATATATATTAGGCATTAAAATCTATAGAGATAGATCAAGTTGCCTAATTAGGCTATCGCAGAGTACATACCTTGATAAGATATTAAAGAAGTTTAATATGGACAAAAGTAAGAAGGGGTTCTTACCTATGTTGCAAGGCAAGACATTGAGTAAGACTCAAAGTCCGGCTACGGCGGAAGAAAGAGAGATGATGGATAAGATCCCTATGCCTCGGCCATAGGCTCTATTATGTATGCCATGCTATGTACAAGACCGGATGTGGCACATGCTATTAGTTTGACTAGTAGGTACCAATCTGATCCAGGTTCGGAACACTGGATAGCGGTAAAGAACATCCTCAAGTACTTGAGAAGAACTAAGGATAAGTTTTCTTATATACGGAGGTGAAGAAGAGCTAGTCGCTAAGTGTTATGTCGATGCTAGCTTTGACACCGATCCGGATGACTCTAAGTCTCAATCCGGATACGTATTTCTCTTGAACGGAGCAGTAGTTAGTTGGAGGAGTTCCAAACAACCTGTGGTGGCTGGATCAACAACAGAGGCGGAATATGTTGTTGCTTCAGAAGCAGCGCAGGAGGCAGATTGGATGAAAGAGTTCTTTACAGAACTGGGTGTGGTTCCCAGTGCGCTGGACCCGATGGTGATCTATTGTGACAACAATGGAGCCATAGCCAACGCAAAGGAACCAAGGTCTCACAAGAATTCCAAACATATTAAGCGCCGGTTTCACTCCATCCGCGAGCATGTCAAGGATGGAGATATAAAGATTTGTAAAGTGCACACGAACCTAAATGTAGCAGATCCGTTGACTAAAGTACTCCCTAGGGCAAAACATGATCAACACCAGAACTCCATGGGTGTTAGATTTATCACTGTGTAAACTAGATTATTGTCTCTAGTGCAAGTGGGAGACTGAAGGAAATATGCCCTGAGAGGCAATAATAATGTTGTTATTATATATTTCTTGTATATGATAGATGTTTATTTTGCATGCTATAATTGTATTGATAGGAAACATCAATACATGTGTGTTTAATAAACAAAAAGGGTTCCTAGTTATGCCTCTCTTATAGACTAGCTTGTTGATTAACAAGATGATCAAAGTTTCCTGATCATGGACATTGGATGTTGTTAATAACAAGGTCACAGCATTTGTGAAATGATGTGATGAACATTCATCCGAAGTATAGCATTACGATCAAGTCATTATGTTTGTATTGCTATAACATCATACAAAGTAGTCTTAGTCCTTAGACCATGAGATCATGTTAATTGCTAACACCGGAAGAGTATCTTGATAACATCAAACGTCACACCGTAACAGGGTGACTATAAAGATGGGTTCAGTACTACGAAGGTGTTATGTTGAGGCTCATGGATCAAGAGTGGAATTTTTCATTCCAGATGTCGGATAGATATACTCTGGGCCCTCTCGGTGATATCACATTAAGATAGCTTGCAAGCAAGTGATGTGATCACTAGAATGTTATATCACGGGAACGAGAAAAGAGTGCATGTTGGTAACGAGATCAAACTAGGTATTTGGATACCGATGATTGAATCTCGGACATGTATTATATCATGAGACAAAGGGATTAAATTGCTGACGTTAAAGGTTCTCACGATCACATAAGTCATCGTTGAATGTGCAGGAGTCAGTATGGATCTCCAGGTCCCGCTTCTGATTATTGATCTGAGAGGAGTCTCAATCATGTCTGCATTATTCGTGAACCGTAGGGTGACACACTTAAGGGTTGCCGGACACCATTTAGGAGCACATATGTTCCAGACAAAAGGTTTGCAAAGCGCAGGAAATGTTTCGATAGAAACCGGATTTGTTTCGGGTGAAATTGCAGAAAGTGGTTCTGCATGTGATATTGAAATGTTGCAAGGGGTTTTATGTGAATGTTTGTTAATTAAAGTAATTAACAAAATTCTGAATAAAATAAATAAAAGAGTTTTATTAAATGAGAGAGCATTAAATTTGGAGAAATTTAATGCATTTAAAGTGGAGACTTTAAAAGAGAATGTTAAGGGGCATTTTAATGTGGAGGGTTACTACCACATGAATGGGGGAGGTGAGGGGTCACCCCCCCCCATGCGCCGGCCATGGAGAGAGGGGGCACGCCCCCCCACCCCCCCCCCCCCCCCCCCTCCTCCTATAAAAGGCCACCCATTCCCTCCTTCATCCTCACACCTCCTCGTGAAGGATCTCTCTCCCCCTCTAGATATTCCCCCATGGTCTTGGATTAGCGAGATACATGTTCCTGGTGGCCTTGCGTCTGGAAGGAGTTGCTGCTTCCGCTGATTCGCTGGAGCGAGGAGGTGGAGGTTGTCCGGTGGCTTGAACGTGTGTGAGAGGATGGATGCGCGGCTGATTTGTGGCGCTCGGACTTCCACACGATCTTGAGATCGGCAAGCGTACGACTACATCAGCCACGAGTTCCTACTCGTTAACAAAACTCGTTGTCTTCGAGGGTAAGTTCTCCATGGATGTATGTCCACCCGTTGCTCTGTATCTAGTAGATAGATCTTGGCGTATAGTTCTCATCGTAGGAAATTTTTTGTTTTCTATGCTGCGGACCCAACACTAGTTTCATCCGAGTTACCTTCTGCACCTCCGCCGAAACAGAGATCAGCCCCAGCACCAGGACCAACTCCAGGACCAGCAGCAAAAACCAAAGCAACAGTAGCAGCACCAAGCCCCTCCACTTCGTCCGAGTCTTCCAAGGCTCAGCGAGAAAACACCAGCAGCACCAAGGCAAGCACCAAGGCAACTCCTAAGGGCAAATCCGCTGCAGCAAGCTCAACCTCTCAGCAGCAGCCCAAGGGCAAGAAAGCTTCTGACGCCACCAGGGCAGCGTCCATCGAGGCTGGACAGCGCACACTTGCGTCCATGCTTCCGAAGAAAACTCCACCACCGAAGGACGCCCCTGCCAAGCCAGCTGATGTGCAACTTGTTTTACACACCAGCCTCGCCATTGCCCAAGTTGACAGGAGAGAAGCGCATGCCAAAGGTTTAGTGGCGCCACACATGCTTAGCAGCGAACGATACCCTCCGACCTTGATCGAGTTTGTAAATAACTGGAACAAGGCGGAATTCGTCTACAACGACGATCTCCCGGAGAAGTTCGATCCCGCCAAATTTTCTGCGCAGATGAATACTGCCACCAAGGCCATTAACCTTGCGGGTCGGATGATGGAGGTACGTTGCTTCGTCTTTTTCTTAGCATGTTGTAGATATTAGTGACATAATCATTAGTCCCCGAGCCTCCAGTGGAGTAACTTGTTACTCGGCCGGATGCTCCTTAGAAAACTAACGTAGCTCCTTGATAACTTCGAATATGCACACACCTAGAGCCGGGTTAAGTTCCACTTGGCCCGGATCTTGTACACTTCGAATATGCACACACCTAGAGTCGGGTTAAGTTCCACTTGGCCCGGATTTTGTACACTTCAAATATGCACACACCTAGAGCCGGGTTAAGTTCCACTTGGCCCGGATTTTGTGCACTTCGAATATGCACACACCTAGAGCCGGGTTAAGTTCCACTTCGCCCGGATTTTGTACACTTCGAATATGCACACACCTAGAGCCGGGTTAAGTTCCACTTGGCCCGGATCTTGTACACTTCGAATATGCACACACCTAGAGCCGGGTTAAGTTCCACTTGGCCCGGATTTTGTACACTTCGAATATGCACACACCTAGAGCCGGGTTAAGTTCCACTTGGCCCGGATTTTGTACACTTCGAAAATACACAGGACTAAGCAGTCCATCTTTGCTCTTTAAGGTGACCACTAATCACCGGAGCGCTGAGTTTCAGCGTCTCCTTGATACTCACAAGATGCTGCGCGCAAAACAAAATGCACTTCTCGCTGAGCACGAGAAAAGGGGTAAATTTCTTCCTCGGTATTTTTCCATTTTCTTTCATCTTTTTCTGCCGAGCTAACTCATCATTCGGTTTTTCGCAGCTGGGGTGGAAGCTGAGAATACCATCATGAGGAAAAACTTGGAGCAAATCAAGGGTGAGTCATTTTTGCTCAATCTCTCCATGCGCCCTATCCTCTTCTCTTCTTGGCTCAGCAAATATTCATACCTCGGCTTTGCCGGGTCAACAAACTATTTCAGCATCTCTTGAAGATAGTGTGCCCGTGCCTGATATGATGCTGCATTTTCTCGAACAAGCAGGGCAGCATCAGGCCGAACTTAAAAAGAAAGACGACGAGCTTGCCCTCCTCCGAACCAAAGATGACGAGATTGCCAAGCTCAAGGCAGATATGAAGAAGTTGAAAGTGCAGCACCAATCCGAACTTCAAAAGGCTGGCCAGGACTTTACTGAAGAGCGCGAGCGCCTCAACCTCCAGATTTCCAAGGACCAAGAACTTCTCCATGAGGCCGACGTCAAGCTTGAGTCGGCGAATACTGAACTTGTGCAGCTTCGCAAAAGACGTGATGACTGTACCAAGGAGCTGACCCGGATCCACAGCCATATTTCACGTAAGTTATTTTCCTTTATCCGGCATACTTCTCCGGGTTGATTCTCATGTCTTTTCCTCACTTGTTCCTCTTGTCTTGTTTTCAAGTAAATTTCCAGAGGGCAATGCCATTGCGTCCACTGCAGTTGCCAAATTCTGCCGAGATAGGGGTACCCCCATTGCTCCTGATGTGAGGAAATTCCCTATGACATGGAGGACCTGTTGGTCAGTTTGTCTTCTCGCGTGGAAATCGTGAAGAACTACGGCAAGGATATCCTTAACGTGGTGATCCGGATTTTCAACGCCTTTTGGCCTGATGAAGATACTCCGGAGGGGACCGCAGTTCTTGTCGATAAGTTGATGGAATGCGAGACCCAGCTCGACCTTTGGAGGGAATCCGCTAGACGTGCCGGAGCTGAGACCGTTCTCCACTACGTGCTTACATGGTACGAGAGGATCGACCTCAACCTCCTAGCACGCAAGCGCATCGGATCCAAATGGTCCAGCGACCCGGAGTGGATTGCTTGGCGCAAGGCTTGCGCCCATAGCCTCATTGAATATGCCCCCATTCATGAATGGAATGAGGGTCCAAGCTTCCTTGGTGCCGCCGATGCTGAAAATGCCAAAAACATTGAAGATGGATCGGATGAGGACGAAGAGGATGATGCCTCGGACGTCGAAGATAGCGAAGATGACACCGAACTTCCTCCCCCTACTGCTCCTTGAGCGACAAAACTTTAAAGTTTATCAGATCCCTGGTATGCCGGGTGCAATTGTATTAAGCACATCAGTTATGTTTTGCTACTAAGTTTTTATGCCGGATTAACTTGGGCGTAATCCCCGAGTTTTATTTTCTTGTTTGTCCAATTTCTTGGCTCGGCTCGTGTCCACCTTGGTTCGGTTTTATGACTTACGAGTCCGAGCTTCAAAAATTGACTTAACGGTACTTGTAAACTTTAGGATTAGCTCAAAATAATTCAGCATGATCAATTTAAAGTACACACAAGGTTAGTCCAAAAAACAAACGTCGGCTCGATTAAGTTCCTTTCCTTAGTCGTTTTTCATGTGCTACGCAATTCCAAACTTGTTCTCTTGCTTCCCATGAAGCCAAATCTTGTTGGACAGTAGCAAGTCGAAGAGTTAGGTTTTTGGTGCTCACACACTACTAATCTGGCCTAAGTAGAAGCACCTTACGCCAGCCGACATATAAACAATAAACATAGAAGACAACTAAAATTATTAAGGTAGTCCCCGAGTTACTGTTCGAGGTGCCAAGATTTCATTGATAGGCTCATTGCTGGCATACATACCGACATATGAGAGACTCAGATACATACACTTCTCTGCTAAGTGTAGAAAGGATGAAGTAGAGCTACATTCCATGGACGCTTAGATTCCTCGCCGGACCTGTCCGCCTTGTTCTTCTCATGTGGTTTTGCATCGATAAGATAATAAGAATCATTGTGCAATGCTTTGCTCACAATGAATGGCCCTTCCCATGGGGGGATAATTTGTGCATGCCAGCAGTTCGTTGTACCAACCGGAGTACCAGATCGCCTTCCCGGAAGACTCGGGGGTTTACTTTCCGGCTATGATAGTGTTAGAGATTTTGCTGATATATGGCGGATCTAGACAATGCCAATTCTCTCGCTTCTTCCAGCAGATCAACATCATTTTGCTAGGATTCTTGCACTTTGGCTTCTGTGTATTGGTTGACCCTAGGCGAGTCATGCTCTATGTCGGCTGGTAATACAGCTTCTGCCCCATATACCAGAAAGAATGGCGTATAGCCTGTTGATCGATTCGGAGTTGTTCTTAAACTCCATAGTACCGCTGGTAGTTCTTCTATCCAGCACCCCGTTGATCTTTGCAGCTGGTAGTTCTTCTATCCAGCACCCCGCTGGTCTTCTACCCAACACTGGGGGCCCCACATGAACCATAATTTATATAGGTTTTGTGCTTGAGAAAGTAAATTCCAGTTTTATTCCGCATTTATTAAGCCCATCTTGTAAAAGTTTTAAACCACATATTCACCTCCCACTAGGTGGCACATATGTCCTTTCAGAGGTGCGTGTGATATGTTGTATCTGTGTTGGGTTAGCGTCTCAGTTTATATAGAGAAGGTCGGGTAGGTCGTGGGGCGCATCCCACATCCGAGTTAACATATCCCACGATCCAAAAGATCTAGCTACTTAACGCGTCCGTTAATGACTCATAATTAATTCATGATTAATTTTCCTGAGCATCAAAATAAAACTTGGCTCGGCGAGATTTCTGCAACCTGCGGCGTGTTGTGATGAGCCGTGACATGTCGTCAGAGGAGGAGTGGACGAGAGATGGATCTATTCTCACTCACTTACTAGTGCTAGAATAGTCTCCTATATAAGATGGTGCAACTCCCTCTCAACTAGCAATGTGGGACTAAACTTTTAAGTCCACTTGCACAATCAATCATGAATGGGCCAAAGAGAATTTCAGAATTTGTATTCACTATTTGCCAAAAGCCCAACATTCAAATACCTCAAATTTCAATAGGTCATACATTATTTTTACATCGCTCGTTGCCGACTGTTGATCGTGATCTGCTCTAATCCTCTGACCTATTCCGCTCAGAGGAGAACTCCACGGCCTTCCCCAACCTCACAGTGGGCCTTGTGTGCATCACGTGGGTCTGGCTGCCCCATCCGCCTCCCTACATGGTGTCTTTGGTGCACACATCTGCTAGGTGCATGTGTACGTGTAAGCTGATTGCTTCATGCAAAGCACACGTCCTTGATGCGGATGAGCTACACTGACAAACAATGTCGCCTCACCGTCACCATTAACTCATCATTTACACACATCGCTGTCGATCGAGCTATAGGTTTTCGTTGCATCGCCCCTTCAGGTTGTAGTGTCACCGCCTTGGTCCTCGCCTACAGGCTACTGACATACCACCTAGGCGTTTATGTGTCAATGGCTTCAAGCCGCTGCACCGACTCGAGCCCTGCAGCTATGTAGTCCCCTCAGGATGTAGTGTTGCTGCAAGAGGTCATCATCGCCATCCCTGTGCTCCGACGTCCCAGGCTACCATCACACCACATCCCATGGCACAGGTCACCACCATCCATGCATGGTCTTCGTCAGACCATCGGGTTATACCTCACCAACTTTGAGCACCATCGCCACGCTTCCACACGTAACCTACATGGCCACTTTAGGTTGTCGCAGGTCCCATAAACTACACCATCGCCTCAGTCTAGGCGTCCAACATGACCTCTCTAGGACACTGATGGTTTCACCGTCTTCTACATCTTCGTCCACTACAACTTCATCTTCAACGTCATCGCCTAGTCCCCGACTACACCTGCTCGTCTACTCCGTGTCAACACCCGGATTTTTAATCCTAGATACCTGTTATGCCATACAACGCAATCCCAGGATTACCATTTTTCGAGACATAACAGATTGGATATCACAGTACATCATCCATTACAAACCATAATAAGGTCTTAGACAAATAAAGGATCTCATGATCCAGTTGAAGGAAATATGTCCTGAGAGGCAATAATAAAGTTATTATTATATATTCCTTATATATGATAGATGTTTATTTTACATGCTAGAATTGTATTGATCGGAAACATCGATACATGTGCGTTTAATAAACAAAAAGGGTTCCTAGTTATGCCTCTCTTATAGACTAGCTTGTTGATTAACAAGATGATCAAAGTTTCTTGATCATGGACATTGGATGTTGTTAATAACAAGGTCACACCATTGGTGGAATGATGTGATGAACATTCATCCAAAGTATAGCATTACGATCAAGTCATTATGTTTATATTGCTATAACATCATACGAAGTAATCTTTATCCTTAGACCATGAGATCATGTTAATTGCTAACACCGGAAGAGTATCTTGATAACATCAAACGTCACACCGTAACAGGGTGACTATAAAGATGGGTTCAGTACTATGAATGTGTTATGTTGAGGCTCATGGATCAAGAGTGGAATTTGTCAATCCATATGAAGGATATATATACTCTAGGCCCTCTCGGTGATATCACATTAAGATAGCTTGCAAGCAAGTGATGTGATCACTAGAATGTTATATCACGGGAACGAGAAAAGAGTGCATGTCGGTAACGAGATCAAACTAGGTATGGAGATACCGATGATCGAATCTCGGACATGTAATATATCGAGAGACAAAGGGATTTAGTTACAAGCGTTAAAGGTTCTCACGATCACAGAAGTCATCGTTGAATGTGTAGGAGTCAGTACGGATCTCCAGGTCCCACTGTTGATTATTGATCGGAGAAGGGTCTCGATCATGTCTGCATTATTCGCGAACCATAGGGTGGCACACTTAAGAGTTACCGGACACCATTTTGGAGCACATATGTTTCAGACGAAAGAATTGCAAAGCGCAGGAATTGTTTCAATAGAAACCGGAAATTGTTTCGGGTGAAATTGCAGAAAGTGGTTCTGCATGTGATATTGAAATATTGCAAGGGCTATATGTGAATGTTTGTTAATTAAAGTAATTAAGAAAATTCTGAATAAATTTAATAAAAAGAGTTTTATTAAATGAGAGACATTAAATTTGGAGAAATTTAATGCATTTAAAGTGGAGACTTTAAAAGGGAATGTGAAGAGGCATTTTAATGTGAGGGGTTACCACCACATGAATGGGGGAGGTGAGGGGTCACCCCCCATGCGCCGGCCATGGAGAGAGGGGGCACCCCCCTCCTCCTATAAAAGGCCACCCATTTCCTCCTTCATCCTCACACCTCCTTGTGAAGGATCTCTCTCTCCATCTAGAATTATTCCCCCATGGTCTCGGATTAGCGAGATACATGTTCCCGATGGCATTTCGTCTGGAAGGAGTTGCTGCTTCCGCTGGATCGCTGGAGCGAGGAGGTGGAGGTTGTCCGGTGGCTTGAACGTGTGTGCGAGTGCGGATGCGCTGCTGAGTTGCGGCGCTCGGACTTCCTCACGATATTGAGATCGGCAAGTGTACGACTACATCAACCACGAGTTCCTACTCGTTAAAAAAACTCGTTGTCTTCGAGGGTAAGTTCTCGTTGGATGTATGTCCACCCATTGCTTTGTACCTAGTAGATAGATCTTGGCATGTAGTTCACACCGTAGGAAAATTTTTGTTTTCTATGCTGCGGACCCAACAGTGGTATCAGAGCCTGATCTATGCGTAGGTGCTTTGCACGGGTAGTACACATATGTTTATATGTGGGCGATGATGATCATGTTATTGCATCTTCTATGTATTTTGGATATTGGAGGCATAGTGGGATGAAGCGGCCCGGACCAACCTTACATGTCATCGTACATGAGACCGGTTCCACGACTGACATGCAACTTTTTTTGCATAAGTGGCTGGCGGGTGTCTGTCTCTCCTACTATAGTCAATATCTGATTTACAACGAGTTGCTAATAACTTAGTTATCCTCGTTGTGGTTCATGTTCGTAGGTGAGAACGGTTCTATCTCTGAAAGCCCTAAGCCACGTAAAACTTGCAATTGATAAATTAGAGGCGTCTAGTTTAGATCGTTTCTGGGCTAGTGTATTGATATGGTATTGTTGTAAGTAGATGTATGATAGATACTCTTACAACACACTCAACGTGTAAGTTCCATAGACCTTGGCCTTACACACAAAGGAATGATAGAGATCATACCACGATGCAAGTGATAGAGATCAAATGCATGGACCATATCATCTCACTTTACACATTAGATGTTAGCATCTTATACTGCTAGTTTGGCGCTTTTGGTAGCATTATAAGATGATCCCTCATTTAGATATCAAGATAAAAATGTGTTCTTCCTTAAGTATGCACCGTTCTGTGGATCGTGTTTTGAGACATCACGTGATGATCGGGTGTACTCGAATCTACGCTTTCATAGGAACGGATGTAAGACAGTTTTACACATGCGAATACTAAGGTTCTTACTTGGCGAGCCTAACATGTACAGACATGGCCTCAGAACACGGACCGAAAGGTTAAGCATGAGTCATATAGTTGATATGATGCCCATATAGATGCTCGCCTTTGAAGCTACATCAACTCACGTGATGATCGGACTTGGTGTAGTGGATTTGGTTCATGTAATCACCAAAAAGACATGAGGGATGTCGTTTTTGAGTGGGATTTCATTAGTAATTTGGATTAGTTGAACTCAATCTATCATAAACTTAGTCTAAATAAACTTTACAAATTCTGTTGCAGATGGCACCACCTGCTTTTAATTTCAATGTGTTCATGGAGAAAGAGAAACTTGCTGCGAATGGTAGCAACTTCACCAACTGGGCTATGAATTTGAGGATTATCCTCACTACTTGTCGTGGTGGTGTCACGGCAGATGCCATGTATAGGCTAAAGGTGGGGACTAATACTTGCTAGGGGAATCCAGGGAGGGATAGTGATGTGATTCTCCACACAAGATCTTGTATTGATTTACTTCCAAGGTTACAAGTGCTCCTAGAGCTGTATTGGCGAGAGGAGGAAGAAGGGGCTCTCTTACTCTCACCCACAGATCTCACCTGAAACCCTTGACCAAAACGGAATCGTAGAGAGACCAACCCCTTCAACAGAAGCCCTAGCCCCCCTTTTATAGGGGAGGCTCGGTTCCTGCCTAGGGCATACGTGGAGGCATATTCCTATGCGTCCTCCCAAAGTGGTAAGCCGACCGGGGTGCTTTTTCCCCCACGTCACACATGCTTTAGCTACGTGAGCCTCTGCGGCGCCCTCGTCAGCCGACACGGGCGTCGTCACGCTTGTCGGCCACGCCCCGGTGGTCCTGTCCTTGCTCGCTTCGCTCAGGCAGTGCGTACCGGGGCTCCTTTTGACCAGCGAGATTCCTTCCTTCTCCTAGAAGCTTGCTATGACCCGGATGATGGTTCATCCGGCCACACCGGTTCCTGCATACAGGTAAAACATGCAATTCCGACTTACTGCTTAAGTCGGATGAGACCTAGTTAGGCGAACGCCCCTAGGTCCGGATTACCCCGTGATTCGGCCTGCCTTGAGGTGACCCGGCCAGCATCTGCTTTGGCCTTGCCGAACCTCAGCTAACTCGGCCTTTATACCCTGGCGTGACCCTACCCGGGGGTATCCCCCCAACATTAGTCCCCGAAGTTGGTGCGGTCTTAGTTGCCTCGGTCGCTAAGGCCACACCAGGTTCAATCTTGTGCCCCGGTCGTTATTGCCGAGTTACCTCTGTACCTCGGACTGCTTGGATTTACGTTCCCTTCGCACATTTCAAGTTTTCACTTGTCGGCCGGGTTACCACAGTTCCATCCGGGTCTTGCTTCCTTTTCTCGTACGCTAACCCATGTGAAGGGTAATCATTATGTCGTCTTATTTTAAGGGATAGTACAGTAACTGCCGCAGTAGTAATTGTCAGTTATCACTGTGCGCGGGGCACGTCACGCCTGCCTCCTCGTTTACCGCATCAGCGCGTCACGTCACAGGACTCTCTCCGCCCTGTGGCCGTCCGTGTGGCTCCTCACTGATTGGTCCGGACGGGTGATACACGGCCACAGTGTGTGGCCGGTCCACAGGGCGCGATCCCATTCACCCCTGATGGGAGTGGTTAAATAATGGAGGGGTGCGTCCCTTAGGATTTTTTCCCCTCCGCACCCCTCTGCCCGCTGCTATTCTTCTTCCGCTGCCTCGCGACCGTGCCGCCGCCAGCATCGCCAATTAGCAGCATCGCCGCCACGCTTCTCCGTCGCACCTCCTCGTCGCCGCCACCGCGACGCGAATTTCTCGCCACGGGTCCGCGCTAGTCCCGGCCACTGTCCCCCGCCACCTCCAGTGCCAGCGAGGGCCTCGAGGACCAGATGACTAAAGAGGAACTCATTGTTGCTGAGCAGAAGATGGAAGAAGACGCCGTGGCGGCAGACCGCGGCGCGTGGGCCGGCTCCTGGGTCTGCTAGGATGACCTGGACTGGCTCTACCAGACCAGACGCATCCCTGCCGGCGTCGCCGCGCGTCTTCCTTCCAACGAACTGGCCCCCTCACCCAATCCGGGTGAGTTCGTCGTGTTTCTGTCCCATTTCCAACGGGGCTTCGGCATGCCGGTGAGTGATTTTTTCCAGGACTGGCTCGGCACGTACCAACTCCAGCCACACCACCTTCCAGCCAACGCCATCACCTCTCTTTCTGCCTTTGCTTCTACGATCGAAGGCTACGCCGGACTATGGCCCACGAAAGAGCTATGGATCTGGTTCTTCGGCCTTCGTCGCAAAGTCATTCCCAACATCCACGCTGATCCGGAGGACAAGCGGCTCACTCAATTTGGAGCGGCCTCCATTTCACCCCGGCGATTTTCTGTTTTTCCCCGGGTCACCGGGCTAGAGTCCTGCAAAGGATGGGCCCGGACCTTCTTCTATGTCCGGAATGCGGGCACCAAAGACTTGATCTGGTTGCTTCCCTACACTCCGAGTCCACCTAACTCGGACCTGTGGGATGTGATCCCCAAGAAGCCCACAGCCTTGGCCAACCAAGTGAGCAAAAGGTTCGCCGAACTGAAGGGGCTCGGGCTATGCAACGAGGATTCCATGATCACCTTTGTGCGTAACCGAATCTCTCCCCTCCAGAAGCGCACCCACAAGGTATGCCACATGAGCTACGGCCGCGATCCTAACCGGACCTCATCCTTCGAGCTGACCAACTCGGAGATTTATCGCTGGGTTAAGGCTCTCTTCACCACTCACAAGGACTTTTCCACTGATTGGTCTTGGGGGATTGAGCATTTCTGCCATGACCGGCTTCCTCCCACGGTAAGTTTCATGCTGCAAACTTAACCCGGACTAATTACATGTCAGTTATTGTTGCAATTTTTGACTCTTTTGTTCGCTCTTTTCCTCAGCAATTCCTTCAGCAGACCCTTGAGGACGGCACCGATCCGTCCCTTAAGTGGGCGCTGGACCGGGAGACTCCGGATGAGGAAGAGCCGGACCAGGAGATGTTCCTCCCTATGACCGACGCCACGAAACGACCCACGGGTAAATCCTCTTCTATTAGAGATTGGCCCGATGATGAAGATGACTCGAAAATCGAGGTGACTGAACCTTTTGAGGCTGTCCCCCTTTCTTTTCCTTTTCGGCCATCAGCTCACCCCGGCGGTCATATTCACGAGGATCCCCCTCTTGCTACGGGCGAGCCTATTCCGGTGGCCACGAAGAAGAAATGTGGGGATTCTTCGAGTTCTTCCTCCGGACCCTCTCAGCCCGTTAAAAGGCGAAAGAAATCTGGGGACAAGACTGCCCCCAAACCAGCAGGCAAGGCCCCAGCACGAAGGGCTCGGAAACCCAAAGCGGCCGAAACTTTGGATGCGTAAGTCCTTCTTTCTTCTGTAACTCGTTCTTCCTTACTTCGTCGTAATTTTTCTTCTGACGTTATTTGATTTCGCAGGGCTCCGGTGGAGGTCCCTCAAAGTGGATCTAGCATCTCTTCCCCTCTCCGACCTAGCCCTTCTCCCCGTCGTGACGACGAGTCATGCCCGCTGAGCCCTATCCCAGAGGGTTCTGCGGCCGCTCCGGGTTCAGCTCCACTTCGGCAAGAGGAGGGTAACCTTGGAGTGGGGGAGACCGGCCTAGCCGGAGCAACGGCATCCACCGCCTCCACAACACCTCAACCAGCAGCCACTGAGGCTACTTCGGCCCCAGCACCAATTCCCATACCAGCAAGCAGACCAGCACCAACTCCAACCTCGGCATCAGCATCAACTCCGGCAGCGAAAACTTCAGCGCCGGCACCAAGCCCAGCCGCGAGAGTACCAGCACCTAGTTCCTCTGCATCTTCCGAGTCCTCTCAACCTCGGCAGGGGTAAACCGCTGCTACAGCTTCCTCTACCCAGCAAGCCAAAGGCAAGAAAGCTCCAGACGCTACCAAGCCCACTGCCGTCAAGTCTGGGCAGTGCACCCTTGTGTCAATGCTCCCCAAGAAGACATCAGCGGCAAAGGACACGCCTGCCGAGCCAACCGAAGCCCAGCAGTTGGTTCTGCACACCAGCCCTGCCCTTGCCTTGGTGGAGAGGAAGGAAGCACATGCAAAGGGCTTGGTGACGCCCCATATGCCCACGGGTGAACGGTACCCTCCGAGCCTGATGGAATTTGTTATGAATTGGAACAAGGCCGAGGTAGTCCAGGAATCTGATCTCTCGGAAAAGTTCGGTCCTGCCGAGTTTTCCGCTCAGATGAACACGGCCGCAAAAGCTATTAATCTCGCTGGGCGAATGATGGAGGTACGTTACTTCTCCTTGACAAGTTGTAGATGATAACCATTAGTCCCTGAGCCTCCGGGGGAGTGACTTGTTACTCAGCCGGATGCTCTTTTAGAACACTAACGTAGCTCCGTGAGAACTTCGAACATGCACACACCTAGAGCCGGGTTAAGTTCCACTTGGCCCGGATTTTAGTACACTTCGAACATGCACACACCTAGAGCCGGGTTAAGTTCCACTTGGCCCGGATTTTAGTACCCTTCGAACATGCATACACCTAGAGCCGGGTTAAGTTCCACTTGGCCCGGATTTTAGTATACTTCGAACATGCACACACCTAGAGTCGGGTTATGTTCCACTTGGCCCGGATTTTAGTACACTTCGAACATGCACACACCTAGAGCCGGGTTAAGTTCCACTTGGCCCGGATTTTAGTACACTTCGAACATGCACACACCTAGAGTCAGGTTAAGTTCCACTTGGCCCGGCTTTTAGTACACTTCGAACATGCACACACCTAGAGCCGGGTTAAGTTCCACTTGGCCCGGATTTTAGTACACTTTGAACATGCACACACCTAGAGCCGGGTTAAGTTCCACTTGGCTCGGATTTTAGTACACTTCGAACATGAACACACCTAGAGCCGGGTTAAGTTCCACTTGGCCTGGATTTTAGTACACTTCGAACATGCACTAGGCTGACTTCAGTTTCTGTATCTCTTTTAGGTGACCACCAACCGCCGGAGTGCTGAATTCCAACGCTTGCTGGATATGCACAAGAATCTTCGCGCAAAACAGGCTGCACTCATCACGGAGTACGAGAAATGGGGTAAATTTCTTCCTTATCCTTTCCTCAATTTTCTTAATCTTCGCTTGCCGAACCAATCTGATTATTCGGTTTCCGCAGCTGGGGTGGAAGCTGAAAACAAGATAATGCGGAAGAACTTGGAGCAGATCAAGGGTATGTCCTTCTTGTCTGCCTTTACCGTGGTTTCCATCGGCTTTCCTCCTTGGCTCGGCAAACATTCATTCCTCGGCACTTCCGAGCCAACGCACTATTTCAGCATCGCTTGAAGATAGTGTGCCTGTGCCTGACGTGATGCTACATTTTCTCAAACAAGCAGGGCAGCACCAAGCCGAACTAAAGAAGAAAGATGATGAGCTCGCCCTCCTCCGGACCAAAGACGATGAGATAGCCAAGCTCAAGGCTGAAATGGCTAAAATGAAGGCGCAGCACCAAACCGAGATAAAAAGGGCTGGCCAGGACTACACCGAAGAACGCGAGCGCCTCAAGCTCCAAAATGCTAAGGACCATGAGCTTCTTCAGGAAGCCGAGGTCAAACTTGAGTCGGCAAATGCTGAGCTCGAGCAGCTTCGGAAGAGGCGTGATGCCTGCACCAAGGAATTGACTCGAATTCACAGTCACATCTCACGTAATTTCTTTTCCTTTATCCGCCTTATATCTCCGGGTTACTTCATATGTCTTGTTTTCTCAACTTTGTCCTTTGCCTTGTTTCTCAGGCCACTTTCCAGAGGGTACCACTATTGCAAGTGCTGCTGTTGCCAATTTCCGCCGAGAAAGGGGTAGTCCGGTCGCTCCTGAGGGTGAGAGCATTGCCTTCGACATGGAGGACCTATTGGTCAGCCTGTCGTCTCGCATGGAAATCATTCACAACTACGGCAAGGACCTCCTCGATGTTTCAGTCCGAGTCTTCAACGCCTTCTGGCCCGCTAATGATGCTCCGGAGAGAGTCACACAGCTCGCTGAAAAGCTTTCGGAAATCGAGACCCAGCTCGACCTCTGGCGAGAGTCCGCTGGACGTGCTGCAGCCGATACCATCCTTCACCACATTCTGACGTGGTATGAGACGATAGATCTCAGCCTCCTCACACGCCTGCGCACCGGATCCAAATGGACAGATTACCCGGAGTGGGTAGCTCGGCGCCAGGCTTGCGCCCACAGCCTCATCGAATATGCCCCCATTCACGAATGGACTGAGGGTCCAAGCTTCCTGGAAGTCGCAGGCGAAGAGTAAGTTGAGAACGTTGAAGATGACTCGGGTGAAGACGAAGAGGACACTGCCTCGGATATCGAAGAGGGCGACGATGATGTCGAACTTCCTCCCGCTGCTCCTTAAGTAAAAACACTTGAAAATTTATGAGATCCCCGGTATGCCAGGTGTAACTGTATTCCAAACACATGTGATATTTTTCTACTGAGTACTTATGCCGGATTAGCTTGGGCGTAGTCCCCGAGTTTCTTTTCTTGTTCGTTCAATTATTTGGCTCGGATCGTGTCTACCTTGATTCGGTTTTACAACTTACGAATCCGAGCTTGAAAAATTGTCTTAACAATACTGGGAAACTTTTAGACTTAGCTCATAAATAAAACTGTATAACAATTTGAAATGAATACGGGGTTAGTCCGAAACACAAACGTCAGCTCGAATAAGTTCTTTTCCTTAGTCGTTTTTCATCTGCTACGCAATTCCAAACTTGTTCTCTTGCTTCCCATGAAGCCAATTCTTGTTGGACAGCAGCAAGTCGAAGAGTTGGGTTTTTGGTGCTCACACACTACTAATCCGAGTTAAGTAAAATAACTTACTCCAGCTGACGCGTAGAAAATAACAAACATTATTAAGGCAGTCCCCGAGTTACTGCTCGAGGTGCCAACATTTCATTGATAAGCTCATTGCCGACATACATACCGACATATGAGATAACCCGGATACATACACTTCTTAGCTAGGTGTAGAAAGGCCGAAGTAGAGCTATGTTCCATGGTCGCTTGGATTCCTATCCGGACCTGTCCGCCTTGTTCTTTTCCTGTGGCTTTGCATCTATAAGATAGTAAGAATCGTTGTGCGATGCTTTGCTCACGATGAATGGCCCTTCCCATGGGGGGGATAATTTATGCATTCTAGTAGTACGTTGTACCAACCGGAGCACCAGATCGCCTTCCCGAAAGACTTGGGGGCACACTTTCCGGCTATGATAGCGTCGGAGATTTTGCTGATATATGGCGGATCTGGACAGTGCCAGTTCTCTCGCTTCTTCCAACAGATCAACATCATTTTGCCGGGCTTCTTGCACTTCGGCTTCTGTGTATTGGGTGACCCTAGGCGAATCATGCTCTATGTCGGCTGGTAATACAGCTTCTGCCCCATATACCAGAAAGAACGACGTATAGCCTGTTGATCGATTCGGAGTTGCTCCTAAACTCCACAGTACCGCTGGTAGTTCTTCTATCCAGCACCCCGCTGATCTTTGCAGCAGCTCAATGAGACGGAGGTTTATCCCGGATAATACTAATCCGTTGGATCTCTCCACTTGTCCATTTGATGCGGGGTGGGCAACCGAAGCTACGTCCAACCGGATCCTCTTATCCCGGCAGAAATGAGCAAAAGCTCCTTCCGCAAAATTTGTGCCATTATCAGTTATGATACTGTGTGGCTAACCGTGCCTCAAGATGATATATTTTAGAAACGTTACGGCCGTAGCTCCATCACATTTTCTTATAGGCTTTACCTCAATCCACTTCGTAAACTTGTCCACCATTACCAGAATGTGAGTCATATTTCCCCTTGCTGGTTTGAACGGGCCAACCATATCCAAGCACCATATGGCAAATGGCCAAGTGATTGGGATGGTCTTGAGTTTCGACATTGGCATATGTGTCTTGGTAGCATACCTCTGACAACCATTACATTTTCTCACCAGATCTTCTGCTTGCTCTAGGGCATTTGGCCAGTAGAATCTGTGTCGGAAATCTTTTGCTACCAAGGCTCGGGATGATGCGTGATGCCCGCATTCCCCCTAATGTATATCTCGGATGATTTCAAGCCCTTCTTCCGGGTCAACACACCGCTGGAGTACATTGGTCACACTTCTTTTGTATAACTCGGAATTGATGATCGTGTAGGCCTTTGCCCTCCTCTATGTTTGCCTGGACAGCACCTCCTCAGTGGGCAACGTTCTATCCTTCAGGAATTGAAATATATGCAGTGCCCAAGCCGGTATTGGTCGTATGGGGAACACGCCCTCGTCTATCTCCATCTGATCCACCAGCATAACTTCAATCGGACCATGCTGAGCAGTCCCCGGGTCTTGCGAAGCAGTCCCCAGGTTTGCCGAAGCAGTCCCCGAGTTTTGCGCACCACTTCCTGTGTCAACGTCCATGGGCACAGCTCCGGATTCTGTGTCCTCTGGGACGTAGATTGACTCGGATTCTGGGGATGGCCTGATGGATGGTTTCCTAAGGTGCTCTAATGTTGGAGATATGCCCAAGAGGCAATAATAAAAGTGGTTATTATTATATCTTTGTGTTTATGATGAATGTTTACATCCCATGCTATAATTGTATTATTAGGAAACACTAATACATGTGTGTTTTGTAAACATAAGAGAGTCCCTAGTAAGCCTCTTGTTGAACTAGCTTGTTGATTAATTGATGATCATGGTTTCCTGATCATGGACATTAGGATGTGATTAATAACAAGGTTATGTCATTAGGAGAATGATATGATGGACACACACCCATAGTAAGCGTAGCATAAGATCAAGTCATTAAGTTCGTATTGCTGTAAGCTTTTAAATGCATAGTAACCTAATCCTTCGACCATGAGGTCGTGTTAATCACCATCACCGGATGGGTACTTTGATGACATCAAACACCGCTTCGTAACTGGGTGGTCATAAAGGTGTCGTTGGGTATTTTGAAAGTATGTGTTGAAGCGCATGGACCAAGATTGGGATTTGTCCATCCATATGACGGATAGATATGCTCTGGGCCCTCTCGGTGGAATGTCATCTAGTTAGCTTGCAAGCATGTGACTGGATCACAAGGGATGACATATCACGGAATGAGTAAAGAGTACTTATCAGTAACGAGGTAGAACTAGGTATGGAGATGCTGACGATCAAACCTCGGATAAGTATAGTATCGCGTGACAAAGGGAATTGGTTTCGTATGTAAATGGTTCAATCGATCATGAAGTCATCGTTGAGTATGTGGGAACCATTATGGATCTCCAGGTCCCGCTGATGGTTATTGATAGGGGATGTGTCTCTATCATGTCTACATATTCACGAACCGTAGGGTGACACACTTAAGGTTCGAAGTTGTTTTAAGTAGATATAGAATATGCGTTGGAGACCGAATGTTGTTCGGAGTCTCGGATTGGATTCGGGACATCACGAGGAGATCCGGAATTGTCCGGAGAATAAGATTCATATATAGGGGATCATTTTCTGAGTTAGGAAATGTTCCGGAGTATTTTTATGAGGGTTCTAGAAGGTTTCGGAATGTTCCGGAAGGTTCTGGAAGGTTTCTTGGAGTTTGCTTGAAAACCAAGGAAGGGATCAAAGGAGTCCTGGTGGGTCAAGACTAGGAGTCGTGGGGGAGGAGGACTCCTCCCCCCCTCCCCAATCCGTCGGCCCTAGAGGAGGGGGGTCCTACAAGGACTCCCCCTCCCCAAGGCGCCCTCCCCCCCTTAAATAGAAGGGCAGGGGCGCCCCTCCAAGCTCTCTCCCATAACTCCAATCTCTGCCGCCTCTCTCCTCCTCCTTTCTTCTGCACAGGCATAGGCGAAGCCCTGCAGAATTCTCTACTCCACCACCACCACGCCGTCGTGCTGCTGGGATTCCGTGGAGAAGATCTACTACCTCCGCTGCTCGCTGGAACGAGGAGAGGAAGGTCTGCTTCGACTCCGCACGTGTGACCGACTGCGGAAGCGCTGCCGAAACGCGGCGCCGGAAGGATCGTCCACTTGACCGACTACGGAAGCGCTGCCGGAACGCGACGCCGGAAGTATCGTCCACACGATCTTGAGATCGGCAAGTGATCGACTACATCAACCACGAGATCTAATCTCGTTAACGCTTTCGGATCTACGAGGGTTAGTTCCTATCGATCTCGTTGCTCATGTCTAATAGATTAGATCTTGGCTTTTATCTAGATTAGATCTGGGTTTTGTTCGTTCTTGCGGTAGAAATTTTTTGTTTTCCATGCTACGAACCCATCAGTGGTATCAGAGCCGTATCTATGCGTAGATCTGTTGCACGAGTAGAACACAATGTTTTTGTGGGCGTTGATGCTTTTGTTGTCGGTGTCTTAGCGTGTACTTTGCATCTTGCGGCATGGTGGGATGAAGCGGCTCGGGCTAACATTACATGTCATCGCACATGAGACTTGCTCCACGCTTGACGTGCAACTTTCTTTGCACAAGTGGCTTTGCGGGTGTCTGTCTCTCCCACCATAATTAAGATTCAATTTACAATGAGCATCTGACAACACTTGTATCAACGTTGTGGTCCTTGTTCGTAGGTAAGATCGGTCTTATAAGAAAGCCCCAAACCACGTAAAACATGCAAAGAAAATTAGAGGCGTCTAACTTGTTTTTGCAGGGGTTTTGTGATGTGATATGGCCATCATGTGATTGTGATTGTATTTGATGTATGCAATGATCCTTGTTGTAATATGGCAACCGGCAGGAGCCTAATGGTTGTCTTTAATTCTGTTAAGACCTGCGTGTCTATTCATCTTGTAATAGCTTTATTCCAAGTAGTTGTAATAGTTGCTGGTGATGATGGACAACCATGAAGCGGCGCCACTGACCTTGACGCAATGCTGGTGATGATGGAGATCATGTTCGTGCTTTGGAGATGGAGATCAAAGGCGCAAGAAGAAAAGGCCATATCATATCACACTAATTATGAATTGCATGTGATGTTAATCCTTTATGCATCTTGTATTGCTTAGATCGCGACGGTAGCATTATAAGATGATCCCTGTCACTAAATATCAAGTAATAAAGTGTTCACCCTTAGTTGGCACCGTTGCTAAGACTCGTCGTTTCGAAGCATCTCGTGATGATCGGATGTGATAGATTCTACGTGTGCATACAATGGGTGCAAGCCAGATTTGCACATGCGGAAACTAAGGTTGTCTTGACGAGCCTAGTATGTACAGACATGGTCTCAGAACACGGAATACCGAAAGGTAGAGCATGAGTCATATAAATGATATGATGAACATGAAGATTGTTCGCCGATGAAACTACATCTTCTCTCGTGAAGATCGGACTTGGTGTAGTGGACTTGGTTCATGTAATCACTAAGACAATGTGAGGGATGTTGTTTTGAGTGGGAGTTCACCTAGTTAGTTTAAGAATTAAATTTGAACTCAATTTGTCATAAACTTAGTCTAAACTACTTGCAAATTGTTGTAGATTATGGCGACCCCCTCCATCAATTTCAATGCGTTCCTAGAGAAAGAAAAGCTTAAAAACAATGGAAGCAATTTCACGGACTGGTTCCGTGGACTGAAGATCGTCCTCAGGGCTGGTCAGTTGACCTATGTGCTCGATGCACCGCTAGGTGACCCACCTGCAGATAATGCCACCGATGACGAAAAGAATGTTTTCGCCACTCGGAAGAATCATTACTCCACAGTTCAGTGTGCCATCCTATACGGTTTAGAAGCGGAGCTCCAACAGCGTTTTGAGCACCACGACCCGTTCGAGATCATTAAGGAGCTCAGGCTAATTTTTGAGACTCGCGCGGCCATGGAGAGCTATGAGGCCTCCGAAAAGTTCTTTAACTGTAAGATGGAAGAGGGAAGCTCCGTTAGCGAGCACGTGCTCACCATGTCTAGGTACGCTAAGAAGCTCCAAGAGTTGGGAATATCGATTCCTAATGAATTGGGGATTCACCATCTCCTTCAATCACTGCCACCAAGTTACAAGAACTTTGTGATGAACTACAACATGCACTGCATGAACAAGACGTTGCCTGAACTGTCGTCCATGCTGAAAACTGCTGAAGTGGAGATCAAGAAGGAGCACCAAGTGTTGATGGTCAATAAGACCACCAATTTCAAGAGACGAGGCAAGCCTAAGAACAAGGGTAACTTCAAGAAGGACGGCAAGAAAGTTGCCGCACTTGTTAAGAAGCCCAAGGCTGGTCCTAATCCTGAAATTGAGTGCTTCTACTGCAAGGGTGCTGGTCACTGGCAGCGTAACTGCCCCAAGTACCTGGCGGATCTGAAGAACGGCAACATCAAGAAAGGTATATTTGATATATGTGTTATAGATGTGTATCTTACTAGTAATCGTAGTAGTGCCTGGGTATTTGATACTGATTCGGTTGCTCATATTTGTAACTCGAAACAGGAGCTGCGGAATAAACGAAGACTGGCATGAGACGAGGTGACGATGCGCGTTGGAAATGGCTCCAAGGTTGATGTGATCGCCGTCGGCATGCTCCCTCTACATCTACCTTCGGGATTAGTTTTAAATTTGAATAATTGTTATTTGGTGCCTGCGTTAAGCATGAACATTATATCTGGATCCTGTTTATTGCGAGACGGTTACTCTTTTAAGTCCGAGAAAAAAGGTTGTTCGATTTATATGAGTAATATCTTTTATGGTAATGCACCTGAGATGAATGGTTTATTCTTACTGAATCTCGATAGTAGTGATACACATGTTCACAACATAGATGCTAAACGAATAAAGTTGAATGATAATTCTACATACATGTGGCACTGTCGTCTTGGTCACATTGGAGTGAAGCGTATGAAGAAACTCCATTCTGATGGACTTCTTGAATCACTTGATTTTGAATCACTTGAAAGATGCGAAGCATGTCTAATGGGAAAAATGACTAAGACTCCATTCTCTGGTACAATGGAGCGAGCTACAGACTTATTGGAAATAATACATACCGATGTGTGCGGTCCAATGAGTGTAGCATCGCGTGGTGGATATCGTATGTTCTCACTTTCACGGATGACTTAAGTAGATATGGGTATGTCTACTTTATGAAACATAAGTCTGAAACATTCGAGAAGTTTAAGGAATTTCAAAGTGAAGTGGAAAATCATCGTAACAAGAAGATTAAGTTTCTGCGTTCTGACCGCGGAGGTGAATATCTGAGTTATGAGTTTAGCATGCATTTAAAGAAATGTGGAATACTTTCGCAGTTGACACCGCCGGGAACACCACAGTGTAATGGTGTGTCCGAACGTCGTAATCGAACTCTCTTAGATATGGTTCGGTCTATGATGTCTCTTACAGATTTACCGTTATCATTTTGGGGCTATGCATTAGAGACAGCCGCATTCACTTTAAATAGGGCACCATCTAAATCCGTTGAAACGACACCGTACGAATTGTGGTTTGGTAAGAAACCTAAGTTGTCGTTCCTAAAAGTTTGGGGTTGCGAGGCATATGTAAAGAAGTTACAACCTGATAAACTAGAACCCAAAGCGGAGAAATGCATCTTCATAGGATACCCTAAAGAAACAATTGGGTATACCTTCTATCATAGATCTGAAGGCAAAGTTTTCGTTGCAAAGAATGGATCCTTTCTTGAGAAGGAGTTTCTCTCGAAGGAGGTGACTGGAAGGAAAGTAGAACTCGATGAGGTTATTGAACCTTCTCTCGGATTTGAGAGTAGCGCAGCACCGGAAGATGTTTTGGTGCCGCCTGCACCAATTGGAGAGGAAGCTAATGATAATGATCATGAAACTTCAAGTGAAGTTACTGCTGAACCTCGCAGGTCAATGAGGGTTCGTACCACTCCTGATTGGTATGACTTTGCCTTGAACGTCATGTTGGTGGACTACGATGATGACCCTGCGACGTATGAAGAAGCTATGGTGAGCCCAGATTCCGACAAATGGCTAGAAGCCATGAAATCCGAAATGGGATCCATGTACGAAAACCAAGTGTGGACTTTGGTGGACTTACCGGATGGCCATAAGGCTGTCGAGAACAAATGGATTTTCAAGAGAAAAACAGATGCTGATGGTAATGTTACCGTCTATAAAGCTCGACTTGTCGCGAAAGGGTTCCGACAAATTCAAGGAGTTGACTATGATGAGACTTTCTCACCAGTAGCGAAGCTAAAGTCTGTGAGGATTTTGTTAGCAATTGCTGCACATTTCGATTATGAGATTTGGCAGATGGATGTCAAAACGGCGTTCCTTAATGGTGACATTGAGGAAGAGTTGTATATGGTACAACCCAAGGGTTTTGTCGATCCTAAAGATGCTGACAAGGTATGCAAGCTTCAGCGCTCCATTTATGGACTGAAGCAAGCATCCCGGAGTTGGAATCAACGTTTTGATAAAGTAATCAAAAACTTTGGATTTATACAAACTTATGGAGAAGCTTGTATTTACAAGAAAGTGAGTGGGAGCTCTGTAGCATTCCTAGTACTGTATGTAGATGACATATTGTTGATTGGGAATGATATAGAACTTCTTAATAGCGTCAAAGCCTATTTGAATAATAGTTTTTCGATGAAGGATCTTGGCAAAGCGGCATATATTCTAGGCATCAAGATTTATAGAGATAGATCAAGACGCCTGATAGAGCTTTCACAAAGTACATACTTGGACAAAGTTCTAAAGAAGTTTAGAATGGAAGAGAGCAAGAAAGGGTTCGGGCCCATGTTGTCAGGTAAGACCTTGAGTAAGACTCAAAGTCCAGCTACGGCCAAAGATAGAGAAAGAATGAATAATATTCCCTATGCCTCAGCCATAGGTTCTATCATGTATGCCATGCTGTGTACAAGACCGGATATAGCACATGCTGTTAGTTTGACTAGCAGATATCAAAGTGATCCTGGAATGGAGCACTGGACAGCGGTCAAGAATATCCTAAAGTACCTAAATAGGACTAAGGATATGGTTCTTTCTTATGGAGGTGATGAACAGCTTGTTGTAAACGGTTACACCGATGCTAGTTGGAACACCGATCCGGATGACTCGAAGTCACAGTCGGGATACGTATTTATTTTGAATGGTGTTGCAGTGAGCTGGAGGAGTGCCAAGCAAAGCGTTCTGGCGAAATCTTCAACTGAATTGGAATACATAGCTGCTTCGGAGGCTGCACAAGAAGCCATATGGATGAAGGAATTCATTACTGAACTTGGCGTGGTTCCCAGTGCGTTGGACCCGATGGCCATCTACTGTGACAACACAGGTGCCATAGCTAATGCACAGGAGCCAAGGTCACATAGCAAGCTGAAGCACATCAAGCTACGTTTCCACGCTATTCGCGAGTATGTCCGAGATGGTGACATAAAGATTTGCAAAGTACACACTGATCTGAATGTGGCAGATCCGTTGACTAAACCTCTCCCTAGAGCAAAGCATGACTAGCACCAGAACGCCATGGGTGTTAGGTATATTACCATGTAATCTAGATTATTGACTCTAGTGCAAGTGGGAGACTGTTGGAGATATGCCCAAGAGGCAATAATAAAAGTGGTTATTATTATATCCTTGTGTTTATGATGAATGTTTACATCCCATGCTATAATTGTATTATTAGGAAACACTAATACTTGTGTGTTTTGTGAACATATAAGAGTCCCTAGTAAGCCTCTTGTTGAACTAGCTTGTTGATTAATAGATGATCATGGTTTCCTGGTCATGGACATTGGATGTCATTAATAACAAGGTTATATCATTAGGAGAATGATGTGATGGACACACACCCATAGTAAGCATAGCATAAGATCAAGTCATTAAGTTCGTTTGCTATGAGCTTTAAAAAACATAGTAACCTAATCCTTTGACCATGAGGTTATGTTAATCACCATCACCGGATGGGTACTTTGATGGCATCAAACACTGCTTTGTAACTGGGTGGTCATAAAGGTGTCATTGGGTATTCTGAAAGTATGTGTTGAAGCGCATGGACCAAGATTGGGATTTGTCCATCCATATGACGGATAGATATGCTCTAGGCCCTCTCGGTGGAATGTCATATGTTTAGCTTGCAAGCATGTGACTGGGTCACAAGGGATGACATATCACGGAACGAGTAAATAGTACTTGTCAGTAACGAGGTAGAACTAGGTATGGAGATACCGACGATCAAACCTCGGATAAGTAGAGTATCGCGTGACAAAGGGAATTGGTCTCGTATGTAAATGGTTCTATCGATCACGAAGTCATCGTTGAGTATGTGGGAGCCATTATGGATCTCCAGGTCCCGCTGATGGTTATTGATAGGAGATGTGTCTCTATCATGTCTACATATTCACGAACCGTAGGGTGACACACTTAAGGTTCGAAGTTGTTTTAAGTAGATATGGAATGTGTGTTGGGGAGCGAATGTTGTTCGGAGTCTCGGATTGGATTCGGGACATCACGAGGAGCTCCAGAATTGTCCGGGGAGTAAGATTCATATAATGGGGATCATTTTCTAAGGTGCTCATGTCTAATAGATTAGATCTTGGCTTTTATCTAGATTAGATCTGGGTTTTGTTCGTTCTTGCGGTAGAAAATTTTTGTTTTCCATGCTACGAACCCATCATCTAATGCTACACCCGGTGGAATTGCTTGTCTGGTTGACCCGAGCTTCGACAGCATGTCGGCAGCCTCATTTTCCACCCGGGGTACATGATGAAATTCGCATCGCTCAAAGTAACCAGAAATCTTCTGCACATGAAATCTGTATAGTGCCATGTTTGGATCAAGGGCGTCCCACACTCCGGACACTTGCTGCACCACCAAATCCGAGTCGCCAAAGCATATGATCCGACGTATTCCAATTTCTTTTGCTACCTTGAGCCCATGCACAAGTGCTTCATACTCAGCGACATTATTTGATGCGGTGAAGTGGATCTGCAGCACATATCTCAACTGGTCCTTCTTCGGCGATGTGAGTACCACTCCGGCACCCATCCCGGTTTTGGTCTTTGATCCGTCAAAGTGCATTCGCCAATAGCTCGGATCCGGAAGTGGTGGTTCGTACTGTAGCTCGGCCCAATCCAAGAAGAAGTCCGCCACAGCTTGGGACTTGATTGCCTCTCTCCTGTCATATTGCGGCGCATAAGGTGCTAGCTCAATTGCCCATTTTGCAATTCTGCCGCTTGCATCCTTGTTACTCATTATCTCGGATATGGGGGCCTCACATATGACCCGGATGGGATGCTCCTCAAAGTAATGCTTCAGTTTCTTGGCGGCCATGTACACGCCATAAGCCACTTTTTGATAATGTGGGTAGTTCTGCTTTGAGGTTGACAACACTTCACTCAAATAATACACCGGCCTTTGCACCGACTTACCTTCCTCATCGCGCTCCACCACTATCACTGCACTTACAACTCGGTTGGTTGCGGCTATATAGAGTAACATTGGCTCCTTTGATAGTGGTGAGGCTAGCACTGGTGCCGTGGCTAACATTTTCTTTAGGTGGGCAAAGGCTTCATTGGCCTGCGGTGTCCAAATGAACTTATCCGACTTTTTCATGAGTTGGTAAAGAGGCAAAGCCTTTTCTCCCAACCGACATACAAACCGACTTAACGAGCCCAGGCAACCTGTGAACTTCTGGACACCGTTAAGACACTTCGGCAGTTCCATTCGTTCGATGGCCTGGATTTTGGTTGGATTAACCTTAATACCTCGGCTGGAGACGAGAAAACCGAGCAATTTTCCAGCCGGGACACCGAAGGTGCATTTTTCCGGGTTAAGTTTCATCCGGAACCATCTTAGGTTTGCAAACGTTTGCCTGATATCATCAAGGAGCGTTTTGCTTTCCTTGGTCTTGATAACCACATCATCCACGTACACCTGTACCTTTTGACCTATTTGGTCGTGCAAACATTTTTGCATACACCTCTGGTACGTTGCCCCAGCATTACGTAAACCAAACGGCATGGTGCGATAGCAATAAGCCCCATACGGGGTAATAAACGCAGTCTTTATTTGATCATCCGGATTCAGAGGTATCTGGTGGAAGCTAGAATAAGCATCAATGAATGACAACAATTCACATCCAGCAGTTGAGTCTATGACCTGATCTATTCTTGGCAGTGGAAACGGATCTTTTGGACACGCCTTATTCAGGTTCGTGTAATCGATACACATACGCCAAACCACTGCCACGTTCGGGTCATCCTTCTTCTTTTCCACCAACACCGGATTAGACAGCCAATCGAGGTAAAGAACTTCCATGATAAATCCTGCAGCTAGCAACCGAGCTATCTCGTCTCCAATGACTTTCCTCCTATCTTCGGCGAAGCGGCGGAGAGGTTGCTTCACCGGCTTGGCTCCGGGTCTCACATTCAAAGAGTGCTCGGCCAACTCCCTCGGAACACCTTGCAAGTCCTGTGTGGACCAAGCAAAAATGTCCCGATTCTCACGGAGGAAGCTGACGAGCTCGCTTTCCTATTTATCACTTAGCCCGGCACCAATTGTTACGGTGCGCTCTGGGAACATGTCATCAACGGGAACCTTCTTGGTATCTTTTGTGGCCTGGAAAGAGACAGCTCCATGCGGGTTACTCAGCGCCGGCATATACTGCTGCGCGGACTGATCCAATGCCGCCACCTCTTGAATTTTTCTTTTTTCCTGCGCGATCACAAGTGACTCGGCTAAGTTTGATCCGGCCGATGCACACTCCATGGAACGTCGGAAGTCCCCAGCAATGGTAATCACTCCGTTTGGTCCGGGCAATTTCATCTTCAAGTAGCTGATATGACAACTTCCCATGAACTTGTTCAGCGCTGGCCTTCCGAGCAACGCATGATACGCGCTTTCTAAGTTCACCACTTCGAACTCCAGATTTTCAGTTCGGCAATTATCCCTCGTGCCGAACAAGACGTCGACCCGGACCTTGGCTATGGGCTCGCAAGAAATGTCGGGCACAATGCCATGGAAAGTTGTCCTCGTGGCCTGGAGCATGTTCTCCGAGATACCCAACTTGCGCATTGTGTCCGCATACATGATATTTATGCTACTGCCATTGTCGATTAGTACCTTGGAGAACCTTACATTAATGCTAGGTCCAATGAACGTAGGATCTAGCACCAACGCATACGAACCAGGGCTCGGCATGAGCTTGGGATGATCCCTAATGCTCCAGGTGATTTCCTGATCGGACCAAGGCATGTACCTCATCACTGCAGGCATTACTACATTCACCTCCATATGCCTACGCTGCAAGCTTTTTCTATCAGTTTCTTCTGTGGTGAATACACAGTAGCTCTGGTGATGCTCCCTATACTCGTTTCTCCCCTCATTTCCGGGGTGCCTCTGATCCGACTGATGCTGATTTTCTACCTGATGCACCCCATCCCTTCTTTCATTGTTATCATACCTCGGCGGAGGGGGAGGCAACATTAGTTGTTGCGTGTTCGCTCCGGAGAGCAATTGCTGCCGGGGTAACTCCTGCCGAGGCTGATCATTCCGGGGTGCCTGAGCATTCCCCGAACCACCTTGCTCGATCTTGCGCATCCACTCGCATTGCCTCGTCGTATGACCCGCTGGGTTGTTCGGATTTGGCGTGTGAAACTTACACGGCTGGTCCAACATCGACTCGTAAGTATACCTCGGACGGTCTTTCCTTTCTTGCCACTGCTTCTTTTGTTCCGGTGTCCAAGTTTTCTTACCATCGTTCCTTGGAGTCCATTGACCTCTAGTTTTCTGGCACTGGCTACCCCCTGCTCCGGGTTGATCTTGATTCACAGCTGCAACTTGGTGCGAACCGTACCGGTGGTCCGGTCTATCATCTCTCCTTTTTCCTCTGTAATCATTCCTCCGGGATGACCCGGATCCATACCTTTGATAGTACTCATCGCTTGACTCGTTTGACGCGAGCCTTGGTTGGGTCGGGTCACCCAACGCATATGAATCTGCAATCCGGATCATTTCTGCCAACGTAGCTGGCATTTTCCGTTGCAACTTCATCCACAGCTCGCTTCCATATCTGCACCCCTGTGCAAACCATGCTATGGCCTCTGATTCTATCACGCCCTCGCATGAGTTTCTCACGGTACACCACCGGGTCAAAAACTCTCGGTCTGTCTCATTGGGTGTTTGCTTGCACATAGCTAGGGTCTGTGGCCTATTTGGCCTTTGATACGTACTCGAAAAATTGCTGATGAACATCTCCTCGAAATCTATCCAGCAGTTGATGCTTCCTGGTGGCAAATTTTTCAACCACACCCTTGTCGGGCCTTCCAACATCTGGGGTACATACCGTACATGTTGGGGGATACCCCCGGGTAGGGTCACGCCGGGGTATAAAGGCCAAGTTAGCCGAGGTTCGGCAAGGCCAAAGCAGATGCTGGCCGGGTCACCTCAAGGCAGGCCGGATCACGGGGTAATCCGGACCTGGGGGCGTTCGCCTAACTAGGTCTCATCCGACTTAAGCAGTAAGTCGGAAGTGCATGTTTTACCTGTATGCAGGAACGGGTGTGGCCGGATGAACCATCATCCGGGTCACAGCAAGCTTCTAGGAGAAGGAAGGAATCTCGCAGGTCAAAAGGAGCCCCGGTACGCACTGCCTGAGCAAAGCGAGCAAGGACAGGACCACCGGGGCGTGGCCGACAAGCATGACGACGCCCGTGTCGGCTGACGAGGGCGCCGTCAGAGGCTCACGTAGCTAAAGCATGTGTGACGCGGGGGAAAAAGCACCCCGGTCGGCTTACCACTTTGGGAGGAGGCATATTCCTAGGAATATGCCTCCAGTATGCCCTAGGCAGAAACCGAGCCTCCCCTATAAAAGGGGGGCTAGGGCTTCTGAAGAAGGGGTTGGTCTCTCTACGATTCTGTTTTGGTCAAGGGTTTCTGGTGAGATTTGTGGGTGAAAGTAAGAGAGCTCCTTATTCCTCCTCTCGCGAATACAGCTCTAGGAGCACTTGTAACCTTGGGAGTAGATCAATACAAGCTCTTGTGTGGAGAATCACTTCACTATCCCTCCCTGGATTCCCCTAGCGAGTATTAGTCCCCACCTTTAGCCTATACATGGCATCTGCCGTGACGCCATCACGACAGTTGGCGCCCACTGTGGGGCTAGCTGCGCTAGCAGGGGTCAAAATCAGGACGGGAAACTTCATCACCACCGGCGAGCGCGTCGTCTCCGGGCTTGTTCAGCGCTTTGGAGCGCGGGACTTCGTCAGCAACAACGCAGGCTGCTTCGGCACGCGCCCTCTCCCGCGCAACGGCGTCTTCGTCAAGCTCGGCGCACACAAGGTCTACGTTGCGGTGGACGTGTCTAGCGTTCATCTGCGCCACGTCGTCGAAGTAGGCGAACCGCCCCTCACTGTGGCTCGCAGGGAGCGTATCGCTCGTTCCCCGGACCATGCAGAGGTAATGATGACAGCGCCAGGTGCGGGTGCGAGCAAAGATCCGGCGCCAGATCCGGAGGTGACGCCCAAGGCACCAAGGAAAGGTAGTGGTCCTCTGCTAGAGAGGCCAGAAAACGTGTTGAGAGAGGCAATGGATAGCTTGGCAAACCCTGTAGTAGCAGCGGTAGATCTGGCTCGTGCACAGGCCGAGCTGGAAGAAACTAGGTAGAAAATACTAGAGGGCGCAAAGAAAATAGCCGCGGCCCAGCAGTCGTTGAACATGACGCTGCGTGAGTATGCCAAGGCGAACAAGGTCGATAATGTAAAAGTCAAAGGGAGAAATCTCATGAGCGAGATGAACAGAGAAGGTGATGCTGGAATCGAGAAATCAGAAAACTATTTGTCCGTGGGGCTGCCGAGGTATAGTACCCCGGCCAAGAACCTCAGAGCAGCGGATGCAGCTGCGTCTGAGTTAGAGGGACTGACGGGTGAAGCCCGGCAAAGGCAGCAAGATCGGGTTAACGAGCTGGTTCGGATTGCAAATAGGCAAAACGAGGAACTACTCAGGGCAAACCCGGAGAGAGCTAGAGCCTCCAAGATCGTCCATTCGGCGGTGGGTAACCCGGAGAAATCCGCTAGAGCCGCATCGTCCCCTCATGGTGGTCCAAGGAGAGAGGAGGTGGTGACCTCGGCCAGACGGAACAACCAGATTGTCCCGTATGACCCGACACGGGCAGGGAAAGAAAAAGAAGCGCAGAAAAATGATGATCGGTGGAGTGTGAGCCGAGGCGAAGCTGGCCGAGGTAACCGCGACCAAGGCAATGTCGGTCAAGGGAACGTTGTCAACGGCAATGCCGGGCAGCAAAACTCAACTGGAGCAAGACAACCGCAGCAGCGGAACATGCCAAGGCAAGAGCACAGTGTTGCCCGAGGTGTGCAACAGAAAGGTGCGCCGCAAGAGCAAAACCGGTACAACGACGGTGATTCGGAGATGGCAAATGCGGGGTATCCCAGACCGGACTATCATGTGATAGGGTCGAGATTGGGAAGTACGGATTTGATGCCGGACGATGCAAGGTTGAAACTGGATCGACTGTATAGGTCGGAACAGATTGAATGTCAAGGTCCACCGGGTCTAGCGTGTTTTGGACCCCGTATCATGAAAGAGCCACCAGTACCGAACTTTCAGCTGCCCAGGGGCACCAAGACCTATGACGGTAGTACCAAGCCAGAGGATTGGCTGATAAACTATGCTACGGCTGTAAAAATTGCCACAGACAACCTGAGATGGGCCGTACGGTATGTACCCCAGATGTTGGAAGGCCCGGCAAGGGTGTGGTTGAACAATTTGCCACCAGGAAGCATCAACTGCTGGATAGATTTCGAGGAGATGTTCATCAGCAATTTTTCGAGTACGTATCAAAGGCCAAATAGGCCACAGACCCTAGCTATGTGCAAGCAAAGACCCAATGAGACAGACCGGGAGTTTTTGACCCGGTGGTGTACCGTGAGAAACTCATGTGAGGGCATGATAGAATCACAGGTCATAGCATGGTTTGCGCAAGGGTGCAGATATGGAAGCGAGCTGTGGATGAAGTTGCAACAGAAAATGCCAGCTATGTTGGCAGAAATGATCCAGATTGCGGATTCATATGCGTTGGGTGACCCGACCCAACCAAGGCTCGCGTCAAACGAGTCAAGCGATGAGTACTATCAGAGGGATGGATCCGGATCATCCCGGAGGAATGATTACAGTGGAAAAAGGAGAGATGATAGACCGGACCACCGGTACGGTTCGCACCAAGTTGCAGATGTGAATCAAGATCAACCCGGAGCAGGGGGTAGCCAGCGCCAGAAAACTGGAAGTCAATGGACTCCAAGGAACGATGGGAACAAAACTTGGACACCGGAGCAAAAGAAGCAGTGGCAAGAAAGGAAAGACCGTCCGAGGTATACTTACGAGTCGATGTTGGACCAGCCGTGTAAGTTTCACACACCAAATCCGAACAACCCAGCGGGTCATACGACGAGGCAATGCGAGTGGATGCACAAGATCGAGCAAGGTGGTTCGGGGAATTCTCAGGCACCCCGGAATGATCTGCCTCGGCAGGAGTTACCCCGGCACCAATTGCTCTCCGGAGCGAACACGCAACAGCTAATGTTGCCTCCCCCTCCGCCGAGGTATGATAACAACGAAAGAAGGGATGCAGTGCATCAGGTAGAAAATCAGCATCAGCCGGATCAGAGGCACCCCGGAAATGAGGGGAGAAACGAGTATAGGGAGCATCACCAGAGCTACTGTGTATTCACCACAGAGGAAACTGATAGAAAAAGCTTGCAGCGTAGGCATATGGAGGTGAATGCAGTAATGCCTGCAGGGATGAGGTACATGCCTTGGTCCGATCAGGAAATCACCTGGAGCATTAGGGATCATCCCAAGCTCATGCCGAGCCCTGGTTCGTATGCGTTGGTGTTGGATCCTACGTTCATTGGACCTAGCATTAATGTAAGGTTCTCAAAGGTACTGATCAACAACGGCAGTAGCATAAATATCATGTATGCGGACACAATGCGCAAGTTGGGTATCTCGGAGAACATGCTCCAGGCCACGAGGACAACTTTCCATGGCATTGTGCCCGGCATTTCTTGCGAGCCCATAGGCAAGGTCCGGGTTGACGTCTTGTTCGGCACGAGGGATAATTGCCGAACTGAAAATCTGGAGTTCGAAGTGGTGAACTTAGAAAGCGTGTATCATGCGTTGCTCGGAAGGCCAGCGCTGAACAAGTTCATGGGAAGTTGTCATATCAGCTACTTGAAGATGAAATTGCCCGGACCAAACGGAGTGATTACCATTGCTGGGGACTTCCGACGTTCCATGGAGTGTGCGTCGGCCGGATCAAACTTAGCCGAGTCACTTGTGATCGTGCAGGAAAAAAGAAAAATTCAAGAGGTGGCGGCATTGGCTCAGTCCGCGCAGTAGTATATGCCGGCGCTGAGTAACCCGCATGGAGCTGTCTCTTTCCAGGCCACAAAAGATACCAAGAAGGTTCCCGTTGATGACATGTTCCCAGAGCGCACCTTAACAATTGGTGCCGGGCTAAGTGATAAATAGGAAAGCGAGCTCGTCAGCTTCCTCCGTGAGAATCGGGACATTTTTGCTTGGTCCACACAGGACTTGCAAGGTGTTCCGAGGGAGTTGGCCGAGCACTCTTTGAATGTGAGACCCGGAGCCAAGCCGGTGAAGCAACCTCTCCGCCGCTTCGCCGAAGATAGGAGGAAAGTCATTGGAGACGAGATAGCTCGGTTGCTAGCTGCAGGATTTATCATGGAAGTTCTTTACCTCGATTGGCTGTCTAATCCGGTGTTCGTGGAAAAGAAGAAGGATGACCCGAACGTGGCACTGGTTTGGCGTATGTGTATCGATTACACGAACCTGAATAAGGCGTGTCCAAAAGATCTGTTTCCACTGCCAAGAATAGATCAGGTCATAGACTCAACTGCTGGATGTGAATTGTTGTCATTCATTGATGCTTATTCTAGCTTCCACCAGATACCTCTGAATCCGGATGATCAAATAAAGACTGCGTTTATTACCCCGTATGGGGCTTATTGCTATTGCACCATGCCGTTTGGTTTACGTAATGCTGGGGAAACGTACCAGAGGTGTATGCAAAAATGTTTGCACGAACAAATATGTCAAAATGTACAGGTGTACGTGGATGATGTGGTTATCAAGACCAAGGAAAGCAAAATGCTCCTTGATGATATCAGGCAAACGTTTGCAAACCTAAGATGGTTCCGGATGAAACTTAACCCGGAAAAATGCACCTTCGGTGTCCCGGCTGGAAAATTGCTCGGTTTTCTCGTCTCCAGCCGAGGTATTGAGGTTAATCCAACCAAAATCCGGGCCATCGAACGAATGGAACTGCCGAAGTGTCTTAACGGTGTCCAGAAGTTCACAGGTTGCCTGGGCTCGTTAAGTCGGTTTGTATGTCGGTTGGGAGAAAAGGCTTTGCCTCTTTACCAACTCATGAAAAAGTCGGATAAGTTCATTTGGACACCGCAGGCCAATGAAGCCTTTGCCCACCTAAAGAAAATGTTAGCCACGGCACCAGTGCTAGCCTCACCACTATCAAAGGAGCCAATGTTACTCTATATAGCCGCAACCAACCGAGTTGTAAGTGCAGTGATAGTGGTGGAGCGCGATGAGGAAGGTAAGTCGGTGCAAAGGCCGGTGTATTATTTGAGTGAAGTGTTGTCAACCTCAAAGCAGAACTACCCACATTATCAAAAAGTGGCTTATGGCGTGTACATGGCCGCCAAGAAACTGAAGCACTACTTTGAGGAGCATCCCATCCTAGTCATATGTGAGGCCCCTATATCCGAGATAATGAGTAACAAGGATGCAAGCGGCAGAATTGCAAAATGGGCAATTGAGCTAGCTCCTTATGCTCCGCAATATGACAGGAGAGAAGCCATCAAGTCTCAAGCTGTGGCGGACTTTTTCGTGGACTGGGCCGAGGTGCAGTACGAACCACCGCTTCCTGATACGAACTATTGGCGAATGCACTTTGACGGATCAAAAACCAAAACCAGGCTAGGTGCGAGAGTTGTACTCACGTCACCAAAGAAGGACCAGTTGAGATATGTGCTGCAGATCCACTTCACCGCATCAAACAATGTCGCTGAGTATGAAGCACTTGTGCATGGGCTCAAGGTAGCAAAAGAAAATGGAATACGTCGGATTATATGCTTTGGCGACTCGGATTTGGTGGTGCAGCAAGTGTCCGGAGTGTGGGACGCCCTTGATCCAAACATGGCACTATACAGATTTCATGTGTAGAAGATTTCTGGTTACTTTGAGGGATGCGAATTTCATCATGTACCCCGGGTGGAAAATGAGGCTGCCGACATGCTGTCGAAGCTCGGGTCAACCAGACAAGCAATTCCACCGGGTGTGGCATTAGAGCACCTCAAGAAACCATCCATCAGGCCATCCCCGGAATCCGAGTCAATCTACGTCCCGGAGGACACAGAATCCGGAGTTGTGCCCATGGACATGAACACGGGAAGTGGTGCGCAAAACCCGGGGACTGCTTCGGCAAACCCGGGGACTGCTCAGCATGGTCCGGTTGAAGTTATGCCGGTGGATCAGATGGAGATAGACGAGGATGTGTTCCCCGTGCGGCCAATGCCGGCTTGGGCACTTCATATATTTCAATTCCTGAAGGATGGAACGTTGCCCACTGAGGAGGTGCTGTCCAGGCAAACACAGAGGAGGGCAAAGGCCTAAACGATCATCATTCTGAGTTATACAAAAGAAGTGTGACCAATGTCCTATAGCGGTGTGTTGACCCGGAAGAAGGGCTTGAAATCATCCGAGATATACATCAGGGGGAGTGCGGGCATCACGCCTCATCCTGAGCCTTGGTAGCAAAAGCTTTCCGACACGGATTCTACTGGCCAAACGTCTTAGAGCAAGCAGAAGATCTGGTGAGAAAATGTAATGGTTGTCAGAGGTACGCTACCAAGACACACATGCCAATGTCGGAACTCAAGACCATCCCAATCACTTGGCCATTTGCCGTATGGTGCTTGGATATGGTTGGCCCGTTCAAACCAGCAAGGGGAAATATGACTCACATTCTGGTAATGGTGGACAAGTTTATGAAGTGGATTGAGGTGAAGCCTATAATAAAATGTGATGGAGCTACGGCTGTAACGTTTCTCAAAGATATCATCTTTGAGGTAACGTTATCCACACAGTATCATAACTGATAATGGCACAAATTTTGCGGAAGGAGCTTTTGCTCGTTTCTGCCGGGATAAGAGGATCCGGCTAGACGTAGCTTCGGTAGCTCACCCCGCATCGAACGGGCAAGTGGAAAGATCCAACGGATTAGTATTATTCAGGATAAAACCCCAGCTCATTGAGCCAATGCAAAGATCAGCGGGGTGCTGGATAGAAGAATTACCAGCGGTACTGTGGAGTTTAAGAACAACTCCGAATCGATCAACAGGCTATACGTCATTCTTTCTGGTATATGGGGCAGAAGCTGCATTACCAGCCGACATAGAGCATGATTTGCCTAGGGTCACCCAATACATAGAAGCCGAAGTGCAAGAGGCCCGGCAAAATGATGTTGATCTGCTGGAAGAAGCGAGAGAACTGGCACTGTCCAGATCCGCCATATATCAGCAAAATCTCCGACGCTATCATAGCCGAAAAGTGTGCCCCCGAGTCTTTGGGGAAGGCGATCTGGTGCTCCGGTTGGTACAAGGTACTACTGGAATGCATAAATTATCCCCCCCATGGGAAGGGCCGTTCATCATGAGCAAAGCATTGCACAACGATTCTTACTATCTTATAGATGCAAAGCCATAGGAGAAGAACAAGGCGGACAGGTCCGGAGAGGAATCCAAGCGACCATGGAACATAGCTCTACTTCGGCCTTTCTACACCTAGCTAAGAAGTGTATGTATCCGGGTTATCTCATATGTCGGTATGTATGTCGGCAATGAGCTTATCAATGAAATGGTGGCACCTCGAGCAGTGACTCGGGGACTGCCTTTATAATGTTTGTTATTTTATGCGCGTCAGCTGGAGTAAGTTATTCTACTTAATTCGGATTAGTAATGTGTGAGCACCAAAAACCCAACTCTTCGACTTACTGCTGTCCAACAAGAATTGGCTTCATGGCAAGCAAGAGAACAAGTTCGGAATTGCGTAGCACATGAAAAACGACTAAGGAAAAGAATTTATTCGAGCTGATGTTTATGTTTCGGACTAACCCATTATTCATTTTCCAATTGTTATATAGTTTTATTTTTGAGCTAAGTCTAAAAGTTTCCCAGTATTGTTAAGACAATTTTTCAAGCTTGGATTCGTAAGTTGTAAAACCGAATCAAGGTAGAAACGATCCGAGCCAAAAGATTGAACGAACAAGAAAAAGAAACTCGGGGACTACGCCCAAGTTAATCTGGCATAAGTACTCAGTAGCAAAATATCACATGTGTTTGGAATACAATTCCACCCGGCATACCGGGGATCTCATAAATTTTCAAGTGTTTTTTCTTAAGGAGCAGCGGGAGCAAGTTCGGCATCATCGTCGCCCTCTTCGATATCCGAGGCAGTGTCCTCTTCGTCTTCACCCGAATCATGTTCAACATTTTCAACTTCCTCTTCGCCTGCGACTTCCAGGAAGCTCGGACCCTCAGTCCATTCATGAATGGGGGCATATTCGATGAGGCTGTGGGCGCAAGCCTGGCACCGAGCTACCCACTCTAGGTCATCTGTCCATTTGGATCTGGTGCGCAGGCGTGTGAGGAGGTTGAGATCTATCTTCTCATACCACGTCAAAAGGTGGTGAAGGATGGTATCGGCTGCAGCACGTCCAGCGGACTCTCGCCAGAGGTCGAGCTGGGTCTCGATTTCCGAAAGCTTTTCAGGGAGTTGTGTGACTCTCTCCGGAGCATCATCGGCGGGCCAGAAGGCGTTGAAGACTCGGACTGAAACATCGAGGAGGTCCCTGCCGTAGTTCTTGATGATTTCCACGCGAGACGACAGGCTGACCAACAGGTCCTCCATGTCAAAGGGAATGCTCTCACCCTCAGGAGCGACCGGAGTACCCCTTTCTTGGCGGAAATTGGCGACAGCAGCACTGGCAATAGCAGTACCCTCTGGAAAGTGGCCTGGGAAACAAGGCAAAGGACAAAGTTGAAAAAACCAGGCATATGAAGTAACCCGGAGAAATAAGACGGATAAAGGAAAAGAAATTACGTGAGATGTGACTGTGAATCCGGGTCAATTCCTTGGTGCAAGCTTCACGCCTCTCCCGAAGCTGCTCGAGCTCAGCATTTGCCGACTCAAGTTTGACCTCGGCTTCCTGAAGAAGCTCATGGTCCTTAGCATTTTGGAGTTTGAGGCGCTCGCGTTCTTCGGTGTAGTCCTGGCCAGCCTTTTTTAGCTCGGTTTGGTGCTGCGCCTTCATTTTAGCCATCTCAGCCTTAAGCTTGGCTATCTCATCATCTTTGGTCCGGAGGAGGGCGAGCTCATCATCTTTCTTCTTTAGTTCAGCTTGGTGCTGCCCTGCTTGTTCAAGAAAATGTAGCATCAAGTCAGGCACAGGCACACTATCTTCAAGCGATGCTGAAATAGTGCGTTGGCCCGGCAGTGCCGAAGAATGAATGTTTGCCGAGCCAAGGAGGAAAGCCGATGGAAACCACGGTAAAGACAGACAAGAAGGACGTACCCTTGATCTGCTCCAAATTCTTCTGCATTATCTTGTTTTCATCTTCCACCCCAGCTGCGGAAACCGAACAATCAGATTAGTTCGGCAAGCGAAGTTGAAGAAAATTGAGGAAAGGATAAGGAAGAAATTTATCCCTTTTCTCGTAATCCACGATGAGTGCAGCCTGTTTTGCGCGAAGATTCTTGTGCGTATCCAGCAAGCGTTGGAATTCAGCACTTCGGCGGTTGGTGGTCACCTAAAAGAGATACAGAAACTTAAGTCAGCCTAGTGCATATTCGAAGTGTACTAAAATCCGGGCCAAGTGGAACTTAACCCGGCTCTAGGTGTGTGCATGTTCGAAGTGTACTAAAATCTGGGCCAAGTGGAACTTAACCCGGCTCTAGGTGTGTGCATGTTCGAAGTGTACTAAAATCCGGGCCAAGTGGAACTTAACCCGGCTCTAGGTGTGTGCATGTTCGAAGTGTACTAAAATACGGGCCAAGTGGAACTTAACCCGGCTCTAGGTGTGTGCATGTTCGAAGTGTACTAAAATACGGGCCAAGTGGAACTTAACCCGGCTCTAGGTGTGTGCATGTTCGAAGTGTACTAAAATATGGGCCAAGTAGAACTTAACCCGGCTCTAGGTGTGTGTATGTTCGAAGTGTACTAAAATCCGGGCCAAGTGGAACTTAACCCGGCTCTAGGTGTGTGCATGTTCAAAGTGTACTAAAATCCGGGCCAAGTGGAACTTAACCCGGCTCTAGGTGTGTGCATGTTCGAAGTGTACTAAAATCCGGGCCAAGTGGAACTTAACCCGGCTCTAGGTGTGTGCATGTTCGAAGTGTACTAAAATCCGGGCCAAGTGGAACTTAACCCGGCTCTAGGTGTGTGCATGTTCGAAGTGTACTAAAATCTGGGCCAAGTGGAACTTAACCCGGCTCTAGGTATGTGCATGTTCAAAGTTCTCACGGAGCTACGTTAGTATTCTAAAAGAGCATCCGGCCGAGTAACAAGTCACTCCCCCGGAGGCTCGGGGACTAATGGTTATTATCTACAACTTGTCAAGGAGAGAGCAACGTACCTCCATCATTCCCCCAGCGAGATTAATAGCCTTCGCAGCCGTGTTCAGCTGAGCGGAAAACTCGGCAGGACCGAACTTCTCCGGGAGATCAGTTTCCTGGACTATCTCGGCCTTGTTCCAATTCATAACAAATTCCATCAGGCTCGGAGGATACCGTTCTCCGGTGGGCATATGGGGCGTCACCAAGCCCTTTGCATGTGCTTCCTTCCTCTCCACCAAGGCAAGGGCGGGGCTGGTGTGCAAAACCAACTGCTGGGCTTCGGTTGGCTCGGCAAGCGCGTCCTTTGCCGCTGATGTCTTCTTGGGGAGCATTGACACAAGGGTGCGCTGCCCGGACTCGACGGCAGTAGGCTTGGTAGCGTCTGGAGCTTTCTTGCCTTTGGCTTGCTGAGTAGAGGAAGCTGTGGCGGCAGTTTTCCCCTGCCGAGGTTGAGAGGACTCGAAAGATGCAGAGAAACTAGGTGCTGGTACTCTCGCTGCTGGGCTTGGTGCCGGCGCTGAAGTTTTCGCTGCCGGAGTTGATGCTGATGCCGAGGTTGGAGTTGGTGTTGGTCTGTTTACTGGTACGGGAATTGGTGCTGGGGCCGAAGTAGCCTCGGTGGCTGCTGGTTGAGGTGGTGTCGAGGCGGTGGATGCCGTTGCTCCGGCTAGGCCGGTCTCCCCCACTCCAAGGTTACCCTCCTCTTGCCGAGGTGGAGCTGAACCCGGAGCGGCCGCAGAACCCTCTGGGATAGGGCTCAGCGGGCGTGACTCGTCGTCACGACGGGGAGAAGGGCTAGGTCGGAGAGGGGAAGAGATGCTGGATCCACTTTGAGGGACCTCCACCGGAGCACTGTGAAATCAAATAACGTCAGAAGAAAAATTACGACGAAGTGAGGAAGAACGAGTTACAGAAGAAAGAAGGACTTACGCATCCGAGGTTTCGGCCGCTTTGGGTTTTCGAGCCCTTCGTGCTGGGGCCTTGCCTGCTGGTTTGGGGGCAGTCTTGTCCCCAGACTTCTTTCGCCTTTTAACGGGTTGAGACGGTCCGGAGGAAGAACTCAAAGAAGCCCCACGTTTCTTCTTCGTTGCCACCGGAACAGGCTCGCCCGTAGCGAGAGGGGGATCCTCGTGAATATGACCGCCGGGGTGAGCTGATGGCGGAAAAGCAAAAGAAAGGGGGACAGCCTCAAAAGGTTCAATAACCTCGATTTCCGAGTCATCTTCATCATCGGGCCAATCTCTAATAGAAGAGGATTTACCCGTGGGTTGTTTCGTGGTGTCGGTCATAGGGAGGAACATCTCCTGGTCCGGCTCTTCCTCATCCGGAGTCTCCCGGTCCGGCGCCCACTTGAGGGACGGATCGGTGCCGTCCTCAAGGGTCTGCTGAAGGAATTGCTGAGGAAAAGACCGAACAAAAGAGTCAAAAATTGCAACAATAACTGACATGTAATTAATCCGGGTTAAGTTTGCAGCATGAAACTTATCGTGGGAGGAAGCCGGTCATGGCAGAAATGCTCAATCCCCCAAGACTAATCAGTGGAAAAGTCCTTGTGAGTGGTGAAGAGAGCCTTGACCCGGCGATAAATCTCCGAGTTGGTCAGCTCGAAGGATGAGGTCCGGTTAGGATCGCGGCCGTAGCTCATGTGGCACACATTGTGAGTGCGCTTCTGGAGGGGTGAGATTCGGTTACGCACAAAGGTGATCATGGCATCCTCGTTGCATAGCCCGAGCCCCTTCAGTTCCGCGAACCTTTTGCTCACTTGGTTGGCCAAGGCTGTGGGCTTCTTGGGGATCACATCCCACAGGTCCGGGTTAGGTGGACCCGGAGTGTAGGGAAGCAACCGGATCAAGTCTTCGATGCCCATATTCCGGACATAGAAGAAGGTCCGGGCCCATCCTTTGCAGGACTCTAGCCCGGTGACCCGGGGAAAACGGAAAATCGCCGGGGTGAAATGGAGGCCGCTCTGAATTGAGTGAGCCGCTTGTCCTCTAGATCAGCGTGGATGTTGGGAATGACGTTGCGACGAAGGCCAAAGAACCGGATCCATAGCTCTTTCGTGGGCCATAGTCCGGCATAGCCTTTGATCGTAGAAGCAAAGGCAGAAACAGAGGTGATGGCGTTGGCTGGAAGGTGGTGTGATTGGAGTTGGTACGTACCGAGCCAATCCTGGAAAAAAATCACTAACCGGCAAGCCGAAGACCCATTGGAAATGAGACAGAAACACGACGAACTCGCCCGGATTGGGTGAGGGGGCCAGTTCGTTGGAAGGAAGACGCGCGGCGACGCCAGCAGGGATGCGCCTGGTCCGGTAGAGCCAGTCCAGGTCATCCTGGCAGACCCAGAAGCCGGCCCACACGCCGCGGTCCGCCGTCGCGGCGTCCTCTTCCATCTCCTGCTCAGCAACAATGAATTCCTCTTCAGTCATCAGGTCCTCGAGGCCCTCGCTGGCACTGGAGGCGGCAGGGGACAGTGGCCGGGACTGGCGCGGACCCGTGGCGAGAAATTCGCGTCGCGGTGGCGGTGACGCGGAGGTGCGACGGGGAAGCGCGGCGGCGACGCTGTTATTTGGCGATGCTGGCGGCGGCACGGTCGCGAGGAAGAGGAAGAAGGATAGTAGCGGGCAGAGGGGTGCGGAGGGGGAAATCCTAAGGGACGCACCCCTCCGCTATTTAACCACTCCCATCAGGGGTGAGTGGGATCGCGCCCTGTGGACCGGCCACACGCTGCGGCCATGTATCACCCGTCCGGACCAATTAGTGAGGAGCCACACGGAAGGCCACATGCCGGAGAGAGTCCTGTGACGTGACGTGCTGATGCGGTAAACGAGGAGGCAGGCGTGACGTGACCCGCGCACAGTGATAAATGACAATTACTGCGGCGGTTACTGTACCGTCCCTTAAAATAAGACGACATAATGATTACCCTTCACATGGGTTAGCGTACGAGAGAAGGAAGCAAGACCCGGATGGAACTATGGTAACCCGGCCGGCAAGTGAAAACTTGAAATGTGCGAAGGGAACGTAAATCCAAGCAGTCCGAGGTACAGAGGTCACTCGGCAATAACGACCGGGGCACAAAATTGAACCTGGTATGGCCTTAGCGGCCAAGGCAGCTAAGACCGCACCAGCTTCGGGGACTAATGTTGGGGGGATACCCCCGGGTAGGGTCACACCGGGGTATAAAGGCCGAGTTAGCCGAGGTTCGGCAAGGCCAAAGCAGATGCTGGCCGGGTCACCTCAAGGCAGGCCGGATCACAGGGAAATCTGGACCTGGGGGCGTTCGCCTAACTAGGTCTCATCCGACTTAAGCAGTAAGTCGGAAGTGCATATTTTACCTGTATGCAGGAACGGGTGTGGCCGGATGAACCATCATCCGGGTCATAGCAAGATTCTAGGAGAAGGAAGGAATCTCGCTGGTCAAAAGGGGCCCCGGTACGCACTGCCTGAGCGAAGCGAGCAAGGACAGGACCACCGGGGCGTGGCCGACAAGCATGACGATGCCCGTGTCAACTGACGAGGGCGCCGTCAGAGGCTCACGTAGCTAAAGCATGTGTGACGCGGGGGGAAAAGCACCCCGGTCGGCTTACCACTTTGGGAGGAGGCATATTCCTAGGAATATGCCTCCACGTATGCCCTAGGCAGAAACCGAGCCTCCCCTATAAAAGGGGGGCTAGGGCTTCTGAAGAAGGGGTTGGTCTCTCTACGATTCTGTTTTGGTCAAGGGTTTCTGGTGAGATTTGTGGGTGAGAGTAAGAGAGCTCCTTCTTCCTCCTCTCGCCAATACAGCTCTAGGAGCACTTGTAACCTTGGGAGTAAATCAATACAAGCTCTTGTGTGAAGAATCACTTCACTATCCCTCCCTGGATTCCCCTAGTGAGTATTAGTCCCCACCTTTAGCCTATACATGGCATCTGTGGTGACACCACCACGATAGTACAACCCATCTCAGGTTGCCTATGGCAATTTTTATAGCCGTAGCATAGTTTATCAGCCAATCCTCTGGCTTGGTACTACCGTCATAGGTCTTGGTGCCGCTGGGCAGCTGAAAGTTCGGTACTAGTGGCTCTTTCATGATCCGGGGTCCAAAACACGCTGGACCCGGTGGACCTTGACATTCAATCTGTTCCGACCTATATAGTCGATCCAGTTTCAACCTTGCATCGTCCGACATCAAATCCCTACTTCCCAATCTCGACCCTATCACATGATAGTCCGGTCTGGGATACCCCGCATTTGCCATCTCCGAATCACCGTCGTTGTATCGGTTTTGCTCTTGCGGCGCACCTTTCTGTTGCACACCTCGGCCGGCACTGTGCTCTTGCCTTGGTATGTTCCGCTGCTGCGGTTGTCTTGCTCCAGCTGAGTTTTGCTGACCGGCATTGCCGTTGACAACGTTCCCTTGACCGGCATTGCCTTGGTCGCGGTTACCTCGGCCAGCTTCGCCTCGGCTCACACTTCGTCGATCATCATTTTTCTGCGCTTCTTTTTCTTTCCCTGCCCGTGTCGGGTCATACGGGACAATTTGTTTGTTCCGTCTGGCCGAGGTTACCACTTCCTCTCTCCTTGGACCGCCATGAGGGGACGATGCGGCTCCAGCGGATTTTTCCGGGTTACCCATCGCCGAATGGACGATCTTGGAGGCTCCAGCTCTTTCCGGGTTAGCCCTGAGTAGTTCCTCGTTTTGCCTATTTGCAATCCGAACCAGCTTGTTTACCCGATCTTGCTGCCTTTGCCAGGCTTCACCCGTCAGTCCCTCTAACTCGGACGCAGCTGCATCCGCCGCTCTGAGGTTCTTGGCCGGGGTACTATACCTCGGTAGCCCCACGGACAAACAGTTTTCTGACTCCTCATTTCCGGCATCACCTTCTCTGTTCATCTCGCTCATGAGATTTCTCCCTTTGATTTTTACATTATCAACCTTGTTCGCCTTAGCATACTCACGCAGCGTCATGTTCAACGACTGTTGGGCCGCGGCTATTTTCTTTGCGCCCTCTAGTATTTTCTGCCTAGTTTCTTCCAGCTCGGCCTGTGCATGAGCCGGATCTACCGCTGCTACTACAGGGTTTGCCAAGCTGTCCATTGCCTCTCTCAACACGTTTTCCGGCCTCTCTAGCGGAGGACCTCTACCTTTCCTTGGTGCTTTGGGCGTTACCTCCGGATCTGGCGCCGGATCTTTGCTCGCACCCGCACCTGGCGCTGTCATCATTACCTCTGCATGGTCCGGGGAACGAGCGATACGCTCCCGCGAGCCACAGTGAGGGGCGGTTCGCCTGCTTCGATGACGTGGCGCGGATGAACGCTAGACACGTCCACCGCAACGTATACCTTGCGCGCGCCGAGCTTGACGAAGATGCCGTTGCGCGGGAGAGGGCACGTGCCGAAGCAGCCTACGTTGTCGCTGACGAAGTCCCGCGCTCCAAAGCGCTGAACGAGCCCGGAGACGATGCGCTCGCCGGTGGCGATGAAGTTTCCCGTCTGGATTTTGACCCCTGCTAGCGCCGCTAGCCCCACGGTGGGCGCCAACTGTCGTGGTGGTGTCACGGCAGATGCCATGTATAGGCTAAAGGTGGGGATTAATACTCGCTAGGGCAATCCAGGGAGGGATAGTGAAGTGATTCTCCACACAAGAGCTTGTATTGATTTACTCCCAAGGTTACAAGTGCTCCTAGAGCTGTATTGGCGAGAGGAGGAAGAAGGATCTCTCTTACTCTCACCCACAAATCTCACCAGAAACCCTTGACCAAAACAGAATCGTAGAGAGACCAACCCCTTCTTCAGAAGCCCTAGCCCCCCTTTTATAGGGGAGGCTCGGTTTCTGCCTAGGTCTTACGTGGAGGCATATTCCTAGGAATATGCCTCCTCCCAAAGTGGTAAGCCGACCGGGGTGCTTTTTCCCCCGCGTCACACTTGCTTTAGCTACGTGAGCCTCTGCGGCGCCCTCGTCAGCCGACACGGGCGTCGTCACGCTTGTCGGCCACGCCCCGGTGGTCCTGTCCTTGCTCGCTTCGCTCAGGCAGTGCGTACTGGGGCTCCTTTTGACCAGCGAGATTCCTTCCTTCTCCTAGAAGCTTGCTATGACCCGGATGATGGTTCATCCGGCCACACCCGTTCCTGCATACAGGTAAAAAATGCAATTCCGACTTACTGCTTAAGTCGGATGAGACCTAGTTAGGCAAACGCCCCCAGGTCCGGATTACCCCGTGATTTGGCCTGCCTTGAGGTGACCTGGCCAGCATCTGCTTTGGCCTTGCCGAACCTCAGCTAACTCGGCCTTTATACCCCGGCGTGACCCTACCCGGGGGTATCCCCCCAACACTGCTGCACAAAAGCAATATGTGCTAGATACGCCGCTAGGCCCCCCACCAGCTCCTGATGCCCCTGACGAGGAAAAGAATGTCTATGTGACTCGTCAGGAGGACCACAACTTAGTTCATTGCGGCATACTGTATGGAGTAGAGCCAGAACTTCGAAAGCGTTTCGAAAATGGCAATGCCTTTGATACCATGGGAGAATTGAAAATGATTTTCGATACCCATGCTGCCGTAGAGAGTTATAATGCTACAGAAAAGTTCTTTAGCTGCATGATGGAGGAAAACAGCTCCGTTAGTGAGCACGTACTCAAAATGTCTGGGTACGCCGATAAGCTTGTGTCCTTGGGAATAACGATTCCCATTGACTTAGGCATACATCGTGTTCTCCAATCTCTGCCACCTATCTACAAGAGCTTCGTGATGAACTATAATATGCAGGGCATGAAGAAGTCTCTTCCTGATCTTCTTTCAATGCTTAAGACTACAGAAGTGGAGATTAGGAAAGAACATCAAGTGTTGATGATCAATAGGACCACCAGTTTCAAGAAAGACAAGAAAGGCAAGCACAAGGGAAAGAAGGATGGCAAGTCTATTGCCACGCCTGAAAAGAAACCCCGAGCTGGCCCTAAGTCTGACACCGAGTGCTACTATTGTAAGGGGACTGGCCATTGGAAGCGCAACTGCCCCAAGTATTTGGCGGACAAAAAGGCCGGCAAGGCAAACAAAGGTATATGTGATATACATGTTATTGATGTGTACTTGACTAGTACTCGCAGTAGCACCTGGGTATTTGATACGGGATCGGTTGCTAATATATGTAACTCGGTTCAGGGGCTACGGAACAAGCGACAACTAGCAAGGGATGAGGTCAGAATGCGGGTCGGCAATGGATCAAAAGTTGATGTGATCGTCGTCGGGACGCTACCTCTCCATTTGCCATCGGGATTAGTTATAAACCTAAATAATTGTTATTTAGTGCCTGCACTAAGCATGAACATTGTATCTGGATCGTGTTTGATGCAAAGTGGTCATTCCTTTAAATCTGAAAACAATGGTGGTTCGATTTATAAGAATGATATCTTTTATTGTCATGCACCTAAGTTGAATGGTTTATTTCTGTTGGATCTCGATAGTAATATTACACACATTCATAATGTTAATGCTAAAAAGATTAAACTTGATGATGATATGTCTACATATATGTGGCACTGCCGTCTAGGTCATATTGGCGTTAAACGCATGAAGAAACTCCATTCTGATGGACTTTTGGAATCACTTGATTTTGAATCATTTGATACATGTGAGCCATGCCTTATGGGCAAGATGACTAGAACGCCGTTTTCCGGTTCAATGGAACGGGCGAGAGATCTATTGGAAATCATACATACTGATGTGTGTGGACCAATGAGTGTGTCGGCGCGAGGTGGATATCGTTATTTTGTTACTTTCACGGATGATTTGAGTAGATATGGGTATATCTATTTGATGAAACACAAGTCTGAAACTTTTGAAAAGTTCAAGGAATTTTAGAATGAAGTGGAAAATCATTGTAATAGAAAGATCAAATTTCTACGGTTTAACCGTGGAGGAGAGTATCTAAGTTACGAGTTTAGCACACACATGAAAGAGTGTGGAATAGTTTCACAATTCACGCCTACCGGAACACCACAACATAATGGTGTGTCGGAACGTCGGAATCGTACCTTATTGGATATGGTTCGATCTATGATGTCTCTGACTGACTTGCCATTGTCATTTTGGGGTTATGCACTGGAAACAGCTGCATTCACTTTAAATCGGGCACCATCTAAATCCGTTTTAATGACACCGTATGAATTATGGTTTGGAAACAAACCTAAGCTGTCATTTCTTAAAGTTCGGGGATGCGATGTTTATGTGAAGAAACTTCAATAGGATAAACTCGAACCCAAAGCGGAAAAATGCGTCTTCATAGGATACCCTAAGGAAACAATTGGGTATACCTTCTATCACAGATCCGAGGGCAAGGTTTTTGTTGCCAAGAATGGATCCTTTCTTGTGAAGGAGTTTCTCGCGAAAGGTGTGAGTAGTCGGAAGGTAGAACTCGAAGAGGTTATTGAACCTTCTCTTCATGGAATGGCGAGTGGCGCAGCACCGGAAGTTGTTTCGGAGTTGACTTCACCTCATGAAGAGAGAGCTAATGATAATGATCATGAAACTCCGAAAGAGGACACTACGGAACCTCGCAGGTCAAGCAGGCCACGTGCAGCTCCTAAACTGTACGGCAATCATGTTGTGAATTTCATGGTTGATGAAATGGATGACCCTGCGACATATGAAGAAGCGATGATGACCCCGGATTCCAACAAATGGCTAGAAGCCATGAAATCCGAGATGGAATCCATGTACGAGAACCAAGTTTGGAACTTGGTGGGCTTACCTCACGACCGAAAGGCCGTTGAGAATAAATGGATTTTCAAAAGAAAAACTGATGCTGATGGTAATGTGACCATCTATAAGGCTCGACTTTTCGCAAAGGGGTTTCGACAAATTCAAGGAGTTGACTACGATGAGACATTCTCTCCCGTAGCGATGCTTAAGTCGGTTAGGATTATGTTAGCAATTGCTGCATATTTCGATTATGAAATATGGCAGTTGGATGTCAAAAGTGTGTTCCTCAATGGTAATATTGAAGAAGAGTTGTATATGATACAACCAAAGGGTTTTGTCGATCCTAAGGATGCTAATAAGGTATGCAAACTTCAGCGATCCATCTATGGACTCAAGCAAGCATCCCGGAGTTGGAATCTCCGCTTTGATGAGGTGATCAAAGAGTTTGGATTTGTCCAAACTTATGGAGAGGCTTGTATTTACAAGAAAGTGAGTGGGAGCAATGTGGCATTTCTGATATTATATGTGGATGAAATATTATTGATTGGAAATGATATTGATCTTTTAAACAGTGTTAAAAGTTATATAAACAGCAAATTTTCGATGAAAGACCGGTTTCACAAGAATTCCAAGCATATTAAGCGCCGGTTTCACTCCATCCGCGAGCATGTCAAGGATGGAGATATAAAGATTTGTAAAGTACACACGGACCTAAATGTAGCAGATCAGTTGACTAAAGTTCTCCCTAGGGAAAAACATGATCAACACCAGAACTCCATGGGTGTTAGATTTATCACTATGTGAACTAGATTATTGTCTCTAGTGCAAGTGGGAGACTGAAGGAAATATGCCCTGAGAGACAATAATAAAGTTGTTATTATATATTCCTTATATATGATAGATGTTTATTTTACATGCTACAATTGTATTGATCGGAAACATCAATACATGTGTGTTTAATAAACAAAAAGGGTTCCTAGTTATGCCTCTCTTATAGACTAGCTTGTTGATTAACAAGATGATCAAGGTTTCCTGATCATGGACATTGGATGTTGTTAATAACAAGGTCACACCATTGGTGGAATGATGTGATGAACATTCATCCGAAGTATAGCATTACGATCAAGTCATTATGTTTATATTGCTATAACATCATACGAATATCTTTATCCTTAGACCATGAGATCATGTTAATTGCTAACACCGAAAGAGTATCTTGATAACATCAAACGTCACACCGTAACAGGGTGACTATAAAGATGGGTTCAGTACTACGAAGGTGTTATGTTGAGGCTCATGGATCAAGAGTGGAATTTTTCAATCCAGAGGATGGATAGATATACTCTGGGCCCTCTCGGTGATATCACATTAAGATAGCTTGCAAGCAAGTGATGTGATCACTAGAATGTTATATCACGGGAACGAGAAAAGAGTGCATGTCGGTAACGAGATCAAACTAGGTATGGAGATACCAATGATCGAATCTCGGACATGTAATATATCGAGAGACAAAGGGATTTAGTTACAAGCGTTAAAGGTTCTCACGATCACAGAAGTCATCGTTGAATGTGTAGGAGTCAGTACGGATCTCCAAGTCCCGCTACTGATTATGGATAAGGGTCTCGATCATGTCTGCATTATTCGCGAACCGTAGGGTGGCACACTTAAGAGTTACCGGACACCATTTTGGAGCACATATGTTTTAGACGAAAGAATTGCAAAGCGCATGAATTGTTTCAATAGAAACCGGAAATTGTTTCGGGTGAAATTGCAGAAAGTGGTTCTGCATGTGATATTGAAATATTGCAAGGGGCTATATGTGAATGTTTGTTAATTAAAGTAATTAACAAAATTCTAAATAAATTTAATAAAAAGAGTTTTATTAAATGAGAGAGCATTAAATTTGCAGAAATTTAATGCATTTAAAGTGGAGACTTTAAAAGGGAATGTGAAGAGGCATTTTAATGTGGAGAGGTTACCACCACATGAATGGGGGATGTGAGGGGTCACCCCCCCCCATGCGTCGGCCATGGAGAGAGGGGACACCCCCCTCCTCCTATAAAAGGCCACCCATTCCCTCTTTCATCCACACACCTCCTTATGAAGGATCTCTCTCCCCCTCTAGAATTATTCCCCCATGGTCTCAGATTAGCAAGATACATGTTCCCGGTGGCATTTCGTCTGGAAGGAGTTGCTGCTTCCGCTGGATCGCTAGAGCGAGGAGGTGGAGGTTGTCCGGTGGCTTGAACGTGTGTGCGAGTGCGGATGCGCTGCTGAGTTGCGGCGCTCGGACTTCCTCGCGATCTTGAGAATGGCAAGTGTACGACTACATCAACCACGAGTTCCTACTCGTTAACAAAACTCGTTGTCTTCGAGGGTAAGTTCTCGTTGGATGTATGTCCACACGTTGCTTTGTACCTAGTAGATAGATCTTGGCGTGTAGTTCACACTGTAGGAAATTTTTTGTTTTCTATGTTGCGGACCCAACACCAGTCTTAGTACAATCAAGTAGCAGAATAAATAGCATAGCGGTAGGGTCCATCTTCAGTGTCACAGGCAATGCTGACGATGGGAGATGATCCTAGTTGTCGTAGCCATCCTGCTGTCCTCCTTCAAGGTAGTCCTCCTCATAGTCTGGCCATAGGAATAGCCAGGGACAAAGCCATGAGTACTCTTTAAGTACTCGCAAACTACCACTAACAAGTAAGATAGTTCTAGTAGGAAATGCTAAGTTTTAAGTTTATTTGTAAAGCTAAGTTTGAAACCTAAGCTGAGTTCAGAAACAAAGAAAGATAACCTAAAGTTTGAAAACACCTAAGTGGGAACTTAGTTGTCATAGCATAACTTTGTTGTGGTCGTCATGTCACAATTCATTTCATAAGTCATTTTGAAAACATCTGACAACGAAACAGTATGGCCACTCCAACTGTCCATAACCACGGACGCGGCTATTCGAATAGTTTGACACTCTGCAGAGGTGGTACACTTTCACCACAAAATTCGATACATCTGTCAGGGATAACCCTGAATCATCATACTTAGTATGTAGATAATCAAACATAACCTTTCCTTTACACACTCTAGTATAAGCACCTCTCCTATGAGTATGGCCTCCCAGCCATGACCATCTGCCATCATGGGCACTGCATAGGTGGACAACATTGAGAGGTAGCCTCAGCTCAAACCTCTCCCGCGAGGGAACTAATACTAATGCATATAAACTTCCGGCTAAGCCTTACCCAATTCAGGTATTATGGTTTTACTATAAAATTGGAATGGTATCGCATCCGAACCCAACCGTGAGTTTTTATAAAAAGGGCTAGGGCTCATGCCTTAACTTTTTCATCATCATCATAAACCATTTGTGTTTCTCAACACATGTCAAAACATCTAAAGGTTTTCACAAGTCATTTTCACCAAGTGTTCCCATCTAAAGTGATCAAGTTTTGGTTTAGCTCCAAACTACTAAGGTAAGAGCATTCACAAATGTGGAATGCTAATGTCAATCTCATGCCATAGAATGACATCTAAGTCTAACTAGATAGGTCAAGTTTTATACTCTTTATGCTACCTTTAAACAAGTAAAGGACTCTGATAAAGTAAAGGAGGTAAAGCTTGTAAATAAAACTTGGAGTAGGTATAAGTCAAAAATGGTATAACCAAAGCATGCCTAATGCCTTTGCTTAGGTTATCTAGTTCGCAAGGGTTAGCTTGCATAGTTAAGACACTTGCAAGTGTTAGCTTGCCTTGGTTGGTGCAGTGGTTGAAGTTCTCTTCCTCCTCTTCTTGGTAGAACTCCTCCTCGAAAGCTTCATCGGTACTATCGTCTATAAATACATACGGGATACACAATCACCAAACAATACTTAACTAGTATACTTAGCACACTAAGGCACACATTTGATGATCTAGTATCATCACAAACATCACAAGGTTTAATGAACTAGCTTCATTTATTTTATTTGAGAAAAGTAATTTCTACTCATTGAGATTAACTAAGATTTAATCTTCTCCAATTAAAATATGGGATCATGTGGACACATGCAATCACCACATATTCTAACATATGGGAAGGTGATTTAAGGGTTGGATCACATTTTAATAAGGTTAAGTTTAATATTTAATGATTTAAAGTGACTAGAAATGCCTATATAGCATTATTTTGGTACTAGTCCAAAGCCACTGCATCCAAACCTTAATATTATTACATGTTCAGATAGGTATGGTTAAATGTGATTTTTTGAGAGTTGGAATCAACTCAAAAGCTATTATGGTTGATTTTAGAAAAATGTTTGAATGTGAAAAAGCTTCTGTCTTGCTATTTTTACTAGGAGAGATCTCTAACTCTAAATGATTTAAATCCAACAGGCTTGGATAGATATTTTCATTACTTCTCCAACAAAATTGGAATCACTCAATTTGGATTTGTAGAACTCTCTGAGTTGATTTTTAAACTAAGGGACATAATTGATTTTAAGTCTAAATAGAAAAATCCTAATTTGAATTAACTGGGTCACGCGGGAAACTAAATGGGCCGGCCCAGATTCACTCCGCGGCGCAGAGGACAGCTGACAGGAGGGGTCCACATGTCAGCGGTACATCTCACGAAAGCGGTACGGGGCGATATGGATTTTAGGATTAGAACTAGATCTACGGATGGGGCTTATCGTCGACGACGGACTCGTCGCTGGCGAGGCTGAACCCTAGCAGCTCCGCGGGGGTGTAGTGGGGACGTAACGGGGCTCCAGCTAGTGCGGCGAGGCGGGCAAATGAACGAGACGACGACGGCGGACTCAGGCGAGGTCGCGGCAGCTCCGAGGTTGGACGAAATTGACAGGGACTTCTCCTCCTCTGTTGTGGCTAACTCCGGCGCAATTCCGGCGACTGGCTGCTTGAGTTGCTCCGGCGAGAGAGGAGAAACGATCAGTGGGGAGAGGGGAGTGGAATGGTGTGGCAATTGAGGCTGGGGAAGGCCTCCTTATATAGGCTCGAGGAGGGGACATAAGGGGTGACGACGAGCTCGTCGGTGACGACGATACAGGGGCCTAGAGGCATGGGCGGCATAGGCGGACGGCGGCTTGCCTCCTGGCGGTCCTCTACGGCTTTATGGCGCAGCTAGGGGCGGTGGCAATCGGTCGGGAGCATCGCGCGTTCTAGGAGATAGGGGCGATGCTCGACGGGGTTCCTGGCGACTGTGGGTCGTGCGGCGATGCACGGTCGTGTCTGGCGGGTTGAGGTGGTCAAGGCGGAGCGGCGTGGACTGTCTGTGGTCGAGGCGTGGTCTGTGGCGTGCTGGCGGTGAAGGCGCTCTAGCGTGCTCTGGCGCGACGAAGAGAGGATAGTGCAGCGCTTCTCTGGGGTGGTCCAGGGGCTGGCAGTGATCATGGGGTGGATCGTGGGCGGCGGTGAGGTCACGCCTCACTTCCTAGAGCGGCGGAGAGGAGCTGATGGTCTCCTGTGGCTTGTGCACGTTTGGCCGGCGAGCATGGCCTCGGGGTGGCATGGTACTGGCATTGGGGACTAGGGGATGGGTTAGTTTAGGCTTGGTTAGATCAAAGAGGGACAAAGGGAGTAAATTGAGGTTAAATGGGTGGCAAAACCCTGTAGAAACAGTGAACCTAAACTAGAGTGTGAGCAGTACATGCCAAGTGTTTCATTAAATGGCCGCATGAAGAAAAGATTTGAATTTTTCAGAGATTTTTGGTGGAGTGGTTTATCACAAGCTTAACCATCTGTGGTTTCTAGGATTTGCCAAACGGAATTCATTTGAGTGGTTTTTGAAAAAGTGTGATATAGACATATGAACTAGATTCCATTTTCAATTGTCATTTAAAATTAGAGTTCAAATGTTTTTGGAAGATCACAAAGTGGGCCTTGGTACAACACTACCTGTACTAGCAAGGGGTGCAAAGATCCACAATTGTCTCTGTTGGACATTGAGTGCTAGGAACACCCAAAGTGAGCTAGGTGATTAAAATGGCAAAAGTGACCATTTCTTTTATTTAATTCTTTTTTATTTCTTTTTCTTTGGTTTTTGCTTGGGGATGATCTAGATGATGTGACATTCATCATAGAACCATTTTACAACCATTATAACACACAATCATGGCATTTCAAACAACTCCTATTTAAATGCAACATTCATATGCATGCTTAAAGATTTTAAATGGAAAAAGTTTTTGTTGACCCTAAATTGGGTAGATTTGATCTTGATTATCCTTGATTAAAGTTTTGGGATGTTACAAACCTTCCCCCCTTAAACAAAATCTCGTCTCGAGATTTAAGAAAGAAAACTAGGAACTAAAGAGATCTAGGAACTCAGTCCTAATGTAATCTTCTTGCTCCCAAGTGGCTTTTTCTTCGGTATGGTTGCTCCATTGAATCTTGAGAAATTTGATACTCCGGGTCCTGGTGGTTCTGTAGGCTTCCTCCAAGATACGGATGGGCACTTCACGATACGTCAGATCCTTGTTGATATCAACAGCTCGGTGGTCGATGTTCTTGAAAACTTCGGTCTTCTCCGGCACTTCTAAGCATTTGCGAAGTAACGAGATATGGAACACATTGTGGATGGCTGACATCTCTTCTGGCAGTTCCAGTTGATACGATACTTCTCCTCGGTGATTTAGAATCTTGAACGGTCTGATATATCTAGGGGCTAATTTTCCTTTCAGACTAAAACGTTGCGTTCCCTTCAATGGCGAAACCTTGGATATACAAAATCTCCGACATTGAAAGTCATGTCTCTTCTTCTCTTGTTAGCATAACTCTTCTGTCTGGACTGGGCGGTCTTGAGGTGCTCACGGACTTTGTGAACCTTCTCTTCAGTTTCTCAGAGAATGTCGGGGCCAAAAACCTGACTCTCTCCTACTTGCAACCAATTCAAAGGGGTACGGCACTTTCTTCCGTATAGGAACTCCAGTGGTGCCATTTGCAAACTGGCTTGATAACTGTTGTTATATGAGAATTCTGCAAAAGGCAGATAATCTTCCCATTTTGATCCATATTCTAACACACAAGCTCTCAACATATCCTCTAGGATTTGGTTGACTCGTTCAGTCCGTCCATCGGTTTGCGGGTGATAGGCGGTGCTGAAATTCAACTTGGTTCCTAATCCTTCTTGAACTTTCTGCCAAAATCTCGAGGTAAATTGGGTTCCTCGATCCGACACTATGGTCTTAGGGGTTCCATGCAGACTAACTATTCTGGCAATATACAACTCTGCTAGCTTCGAGCTATGGTAGGTTGTCTTGTTAGGTATAAAATGAGCTACTTTGGACAGTCTATCAACGATGACCCAGATTGAGTCATTTCCCCTACTAGAAGTAGGTAAACCGGTGATAAAGTCCATTCCAACGTAATCCCATTTCCATTCCGGAATCTGCAATGGTTGCAACAGTCCTGCGGGTCTCTGATGTTCCTCTTTGACTCTTTGACTGATATCACACTTGGCAATGTAGCTTCCAATTTCTCTCTTCATTTTGTGCCACCAAAATTGCTCTTTCAAATCTTGATACATCTTTGTTCCTCCAGGGTGGATAGAATAAAGAGTATCATGAGCTTCTTTCATGATAACTTTCTTCAACTCCGAATCTGCTGGCACACAGATACGGTCTTTGTACCACAGAACTCCTTCTTCATCTTCAATGAATCCAGGTACCTTTCATGTACCAATACGACGTTTGATTACATCGATAATTTCATTTCCCTTTTGGGCTTCCTTGATTTGGCTAATCAAAGTGGGTTGAAGTTCAATGCTAGCTAGAAATCCTTTGCTAACTAGCTCAGTTCTATACTGCTCCAACTCCTCATACAAACTTGGTTGCTTCTCCTTGATCATGGTGTTTAGCCTACATGGCAATCTACTAAGAGCATCCACTACCACATTGGCTTTGCCGGGGTGATAGTGAATATCAAGGTTATAATCCTTGATTAACTCTATCCATCTCCTTTGCCTCATATTCAGTTCCTTCTGAGTGAAAATATACTTCAAGCTTTTGTAATCTGAGTAAATCTCACAGCGATTACCCATAAGATAATGACGCCATGTCTTCAATGTCAAAACTACGACTTCTAACTCAAGATCATGGGTAGGATAGTTCTGCTCATGCTGCTTCAGTTGTCTTGACAAATATGCTATCACTTTTCCTTCTTGCATCAATACACATCCAAGACCAATCTTGGATGCATCACAATATACATCAAACGGTTTCTTCATATCTGGCATAATCAATATTGGGGCTGAAATCAATCTCTTCCTGAGCTCTTGGAAACTTGCTTCACATTTGTCGGTCCATTCAAACTTCTTCTCCTTCTTCAACAATTGGGTCATAGGTATGGCGATGCTCGAGAATCCTTCTATGAACTTGCGGTAATATCCCGCTAATCCGAGAAATGCACGGACTTGGGTTTGAGTGGTTGGGGCTTCCCATTCTTCGACATCTTTGATCTTGACGGGATCAACAGCGACTCCTCCGGCAGACACAATATGTCCTAGGAATCCTACTTCTTTCAGCCAAAACTCACATTTGCTGAACTTGGCATACAACCGATGCTCTCTAAGGGTTTCAAGAATGATTCTCAGATGTTGTTCATGGTCGTTGATACATTGCAAATGTATCTATAATTTTTGATGTTCCATGCTTGGTTTTATCTACATTTTTGTGTTTTGTCCACACTTTGGAGTACTTTTCATATGATTTCTTGGACTAACCTATTAACAAGAGCCACAGTGCCAGCTACCTGTTTTCTACTGTTTTTGGTTCCAAGAAAGTCAGAAAATGAATATTCTCGGAATTGGACGGGACAAAAGCCAAAGTGCCTATTTTTCCGGAAGACATCTGATGCCAGAATACGAGACGGAGAAGGGTTGCGGGCCAGCCACACCACCTGGCCGCGCGGCCAGGCCTGCCCCACGCCAGGGGGTGGTCTGGCTGACCCCAGCACCCCCTCGGCCTCTCCTTCCGCCTATATATTTCCCTCGGGACGAAAACCCTAAGTACCCGATCAAAAATCCACGAAAGAGTCTGTAGCCGCCGTCATCTCCATCCCTAGATGGGGAGGGATCTGAAGCTCTTCTCGGCACCCTGCCGGAGAGGGGAATTCACCCTGGAGGCCTTCTTCATCATCATGCAAGCCTCTGGTGTGATGCGTGAGTAGTTCATCTCTGGACTACGGGTCCATGTAGTAGCTAGATGGCTGGTTCTCCTCCTTTGTGCTTTCATGTCTAGATCTTGTGAACTCCGTTCATGATCAAGATCATCTATTTGTAATTCTGCATGTTGTGTTTGCGGGGATCCGATGGATATTGAGATGCTATTTCAGATTGATTATTGATTCTATCATGTCTTTGTTATTTGTGATCTTGCATGCTTTCAGTTGTTAGTAGCTATCTTGGCCAAGTAGATGCTAGCAACTCCAAGAGTTAGTATTTATGCTCGATAGTGGGTTCATGCCTCTGGTAATCTGGGGAAGTGACAGAAATCTCTAAGGTACTAGATGTGTTGTTGCTACTAGGGAGAAAACAACAATCCTTTGTTTAACAATCGTATTGTTTACTTTACACGCAATTCGTAAAGCAATAATTTGTTGCTTGCAACTTAATACTGGAGGGGGTTCGGATGATAACCTGAAGGTGGATTATTAGTCATAGATACAGTTGGATGGCGGTCTATGTATAATGTTGTAATGCCCAATCAAGTTCCAAAGGAGTCAAGATGATTAGTATATGCATGTATTGCTTTCTCGATGTTTGTCAATTGCCCCGCTGTAATTTGTTCACGCAACATGTTATCTATCTTAAGGAGAGCCACCTCTAGTGAACTATGGACCCGGTACTTTCTTTTACATACAATCTACAAACTGTTTACTGCTTTGTGTTTACTTTCCGCAAACTATTACTTCCTTCCATTCGATACGTTTAATCCTTTGTTTTTAGCAAAACCGGCGAGATTGACAACCTCATCGCAAGTTGGGGACAGAGTTCTGTGGTTGTGTTGTGCAGGTCTCCACGTTGCTACTAGCACCGGTAGTGCGCCCTACCAAGGCTCAGCTAGCAACACCTTTGGGGTGTTTCCTTGCTCCTACTGGTTCGATTAAACCTTGGTTTCTTAACTAAGGGAAACTTACTGCTGTGCTCATCATACCTTCCTCTTGGGGTTCCCCAACGAGCTCAACATCAACACTGAGCCATCAAGTATTTTTCTGGCACCATTGCCAGGGAGTCAAGGACATCTTCACAAGGGGAGTCCCTCATAACCAATCTCTTTACTTTGTTATTTTTGTTTTGCTTAGTTTCTTTTTGCTTTGTTTGCTTGTTTCTTTATCAAAAACACACAAAAAATTAGTTTTACAAGTTTGCTTTCTTTATCAAAAACACAAAAAATTAAGTCTCCTTTAGTTGTCACCTCTTCCTTAGCTCACCATGTTGATTCCTAAATTCACCATGAAAGACCTTTCAATAGGTAGTGGTTCAATAATTGGAAAAGATAATATTGAAGAATTCTTTAATCATGTTAGTAAACATGAGGATACTGAGGATAGATCCCTTGCAGAACTTGCTCCAAACTATGAGGTTGCTGCAGCTTCTTTAGTTCACATGTTAGAAGCTAGGTTTGTTAACCTCAACCTCTTAACGCAAGTACTGTTTCTTAAACTTAAATAAATTGAGGACCCTGAAAAGAGGGATTTTATTCTAGAAACTTTGTTTAAGAATTCTATGATGTTGCCAAGGAAGCTAGAGAAGTCTTTGAACGTTTCAATATGCTAGGCTCATGTGTAGATGTTGTTGGTACATGAGAAAATATGAACAAAACTGAACCTAATGGGGAGGAAACTAAGATACCAATACCCTTTAAACTAGGAGCAATACATGAAGCCATAGAAAAGAATCTTGATTGGATTGTTCCTGAAAACCCTTTTGATGAAAATAGTGAACCTAAGAGTATTGAGAGAGGATCCTCTAGAACTTATTTGGATGATATACCTTGCCTTGTTGAATATATTTCTGGTATTAATCTTAATGCTTCTTCATTTGAGAACACTTGATTCTTTTTCTTGCTTCTTATGCCTAACTTAAAGGCGTTAAAGAAAAGTACTTATTGAGAGATAACCCAAAAGTTTTAGATGAGTCTTAGAAGTTATTACTTCAGTAATAACCTCTCATTATCCTTTTTATTTGCTTTTTGTGTCAAGAGTAACCTCTAATGAGAGAGAAGTAATGATTGGGAAAGTTGCTGTCCCCAAACAGATTTCTATGCTTCACCGTAAAAATTTGTGTAAAATCTCTGAACGTCCTTCTGAAGCGTGAATTTTTGTGCTTCTGCCCCAGGTTGTTATCTAACTTTCATTAGTTCAACACTTTTTTATTTGAGCAACAGAAGGTTTTTGAAAAAATTCGTCTTTACATGCTGGTCTGTTTTGACAGATTTCTGCCATTTTCTGCATTTGCTTCTTGTTGGTTCCTTTTTGAGTTATTTTGGGGAATTGAGCTTTTTTAGGGAAGTGCTTCAGTATCTAGTGTTCTAATGGAAGTTTATTTGGTGTTAGAACTGAACCTTAAGACTTATTATCTTGAGTGCACTAATGTTGCTAATAAAGATTGTGTGAAGTTTTGTATAAAGGAAAATTTTCAGGTGTATGGAAGGAAAGAGTAATGCGGACTAAAGCTCAAGCTTGGGGATGCCACGCGTGTCACCTCAAGAAATATCCAAGAAGTACAAGCGTCAAAGCTTGGGGATGCCCAAGGCATCCCCTTCTTCATCAATAAAAATCCCAGGTTTCTTCCAAACTCTTTATTTTTATTGTTTCATGCACGGTTGTGTTGTTCTTGGAGCGTCTTCTTTTTCATTTTCGTTTTGGTTTTTCGTTTGCTTGGTTTTCTTAGTTTGCTGAATAAATTGGTTGGACCCCCTCTTTCATACATTGGTTTTCAAATAGTTTGGTTTGGTTTGGAAAAGAGTAGGAAAGTTCATTGCTTATGTGATAAAAAGAGATTGTTTTTGACTGTGGCCTATGCTTTATCATGCCATGCTTGATATTGTTTTGGCTTTATGCTTAGTATTCTTTCCTATAGCATGACTTGTTATAAACAATTGAGATTGCTTAATGTGCCTTGGATGAATCATGCATTGTTTTAGCATATTAAACCATAGTATAGTGGTATTCTCCTTTGATGCTTTATTTGGGTTGACTTGGCGCATGCTCACACCATGTTATGACTATATCAAGTCACCATAGCCTTTATGATCCTTTAGTTTTCAACTTGTAGTATCACTTTATGCTTTGATCAATGATGTTTTATCGCTCTGCATGATTATGGCCATTGTTGCTCTCTTAGTTTGTCGCTCCCAGTCTTTTGCTAGCCTCCACAACCAAGTATGAGTTCCACTCATGCATCCCACTCCCTAAACCAAGTTATTCCAAAGAGTCCACCATACCTACCTATTAGCATATGCTATTCCAAGTATATTCATGCTTTTGTTTATCTTCCAAATTAAACTTGTTATGTGAAAACTAGTGATTAAAGCTCTCACGAACTTGATGGCACACTTTACTTTTTTGCATCTAATAAACTTGAACCATTGGGTCATTCTTTGTTGCATATATGCTTGCGCTTTATAAGTTGAAATTAGCAGAACCATGTATCATGGGGAACGCTTTCAACATTGCACTTGTACTTTGTACCCCGTTGATATCATGTTCTTTTGCTTATGGATCCCGGCGGTGTGAAATAAAACTGGAACTTGTAAGATCATGGAGTTTGTATGTGTGTTAGAGAAACGCCTGGGCCGCTAGCCTAAGCCATGCCTAATCATGGTGGAAACTTGCAGCATCACCATAATGAGCACTCTATGAAGCATCCTCAATAAAAACCTATGCAAATAGCAAATAAAAAGATCGCTGAGATGCTCATTGTCTGCTTGCCTTGTCATTTTGATTATGGGATAGCTCCTGTATCATGTGCAAGGGGTACCCCGTTGGCGGTTCTTTATGATACATATGTACTTACAATGACAAGAGCTTACTTGTGACTAAAGTTGACTAGCATGAGGTTCAGTCTTCGTAAGTAAGGGGCATGAATTTCGGTTTATAACTTGTCAAGCATATCCTCTTAGTTGTGTCACTTTAACCTTAATCATCTTCAAGATGCTTATGATAGGGGCAATGAGAGTTTAAAGATATAAGTACCATGATTTTTGGAAGCTCTTTATGAGACTTGAATCCCTACTTCCTTCTATGAAGGCCTTTCTTCCACTTATATATTGAGTCTCCACCTTCTATCTTTATGCACCTACTTTGAGAACATAGTGGCCATTCTTAGTTCTATGTGCATTGTCCCAAGACTAGTTGATTGATGCATACCTTGATATTGCTTGTTTTAAACTATTTGTATCTAGTCACTCTTATGAACTTTGAAGGTGTCCTATGCATTTATATTTGCTACTCTATGAGGGACAAGCTGAATACTATTATGCTATGTTTTCTTTATGTGAAACAAACAAACGTCTTGCAAAGCATTGTTATTCATGAATCTTTTGTTTGCGCCTTTTCATGTTGCATCATAGTTTCTTTGTCTTATTGCTAGAACTTTCTCTTTCATGTTATGATTGAAGTACTATTATCCCAGCTTTGAATGTTTTACAAATACTTTGATCAAGTTTATGATGGTGCATGTCACCTCAAAAATTATTCTTTCTTTTATCACTTACCCACTCGAGGATGAGCATGAGTTAAGCTTGGGGATGTTGATACATTGCAAATGTATCTATAATTTTTGATGTTCCATTCTTGGTTTTATCTACTTTGTTGTGTTTTGTCCACACTTTGGAGTACTTTTCATATGATTTCTTGGACTAACCTATTAACAAGAGCCACCGTGCCAGTTGCCTGTTTTCTGCTGTTTTTGGTTCCAAGAAAGTCAGAAAATGAATATTCTCGGAATTGGACGGGACAAAAGCCAAAGTGCCTATTTTTCCGGAAGACATCTGATGCCAGAATACGAGACGGAGAAGGGTTGCGGGCCAGCCACACCACCTGGCCGCGCGGCCAGGCCTGCCCCACGCCAGGGGGTGGTCTGGCTGACCCCAGCACCCCCTCGGCCTCTCCTTCCGCCTATATATTTCCCTCGGGACGAAAACCCTAAGTACCCGATCAAAAATCCACGAAAGAGTCTGTAGCCGCCGTCATCTCCATCCCTAGATGGGGAGGGATCTGAAGCTCTTCTCGGCACCCTGCCAGAGAGGGGAATTCACCCTGGAGGCCTTGTTCATCATCATGCAAGCCTCCAGTGTGATGCGTGAGTAGTTCATCTTCGGACTACGGGTCCATGTAGTAGCTAGATGGCTGGTTCTCCTCCTTTGTGCTTTCATGTCTAGATCTTGTGAGCTTTGTTCATGATCAAGATCATCTATTTGTAATTCTGCATGTTGTGTTTGCGGGGATCCGATGGATATTGAGATGCTATTTCAGATTGATTATTGATTCTATCATGTCTTTGTTATTTGTGATATTGCATGCTTTCCATTGTTAGTAGCTATCTTGGCCAAGTAGATGCTAGCAACTCCAAGAGTTAGTATTTATGCTCGATAGTGGGTTCATGCCTCTGGTAATCTGGGGAAGTGAAAGAAATCTCTAAGGTACTAGATGTGTTGTTGCTACTAGGGAGAAAACAACAATCCTTTGTTCATAGAATAATCATATTGTTTACTTTACACGCAATTCGTAAAGCAATAATCTGTTGCTTGCAACTTAATACTGGAGGGGGTTCGGATGATAACCTGAAGGTGGATTATTAGTCATAGATGCAGTTGGATGGCGGTCTATGTATAATGTTGTAATGCCCAATCAAGTTCCAAAGGAGTCAAGATGATTAGTATATGCATGTATTGCTTTCTCGATGTTTGTCAATTGCCCCACTGTAATTTGTTCACCCAACATGTTATCTATCTTAAGGAGATCCACCTCTAGTGAACTATGGACCCCGGTCCTTTCTTTTACATACAATCTACAAATTGTTTACTGCTTTGTGTCTACTTTTTGCAAACTATTACTTCCTTCCATTCGATACATTTAATCCTTTGTTTTCAGCAAAACCGGTGAGATTGACAACATCATCGCAAGTTGGGGACAGAGTTCTGTGGTTGTGTTGTGCAGGTCTCCACGTTGCTACTAGCACCGGTAGTGCGCCCTACCAAGGCTCAGCTAGCAACACCTTTGGGGTGTTTCCTTGTTCCTACTGGTTCGATTAAACCTTGGTTTCTTAACTGAGGGAAACTTACTGCTGTGCTCATCGTACCTTTCTCTTGGGGTTCCCCAACGAGCTCGACATCAACACTGAGCCATCAGTCGTCTTCTGACTTGGAGTAGATAAGGATATCATCGATAAACACAACGACAAACTTGTCTAGAAAATTCATAAATATCATATTCATGAGATTCATGAAATAAGCAGGGGCATTGGTTAATCCAAAAGACATGACCGTATACTCGTATAATCCATAACGAGTAGTAAAGGCGGTCTTCGGAATATCCATTGCACGAATCTTAAGTTGGTGATAACCAGTCCTAAGATCAATCTTAGAGAACACATTTGCTCCAGTCAACTGATCGAATAGATCCTCTATCTTTGGCAAAGGGTACTTGTTCTTGATGGTGACGTCATTCAGCTTCCTGTAATCTGTGCACAAACGGTTGCCTCCATCTTTCTTGTCGACGAATAACACTGGCGATCTCCATGGCGATGCGCTTGGTTGAATCAAGCTTGTTGCCAACATACTATCCAACTCCTTCAATTCCACTAACTCTGAGGGGTTCATACTATAGGGTCTCTGGGCGATGGGTTCGGTTCCGGGGATTAGTTCAATAATGAACTCAATATCCCTACCTGGGGGCATACCTGACTATTCATCTAGGAATATGTCGGGGTATTCACAGACTACTCTGACTTGGTCAATGGTGGGTAGGGCTAGACTCTTCTTTCACTTGAATTGACGGGACAAGGTTTCAGATATATGCTCTACTGAGACTCTAGAGCTACTGGTCATGGTGATGGCTTTGTTGGCACAGTCAATCAATCCTTTATTCTTTGACATCCAATCCATTCCTAGTACTACTTCCAAACCTTTGGTTCCAAGTACTATTAGATTGGCATAAAAATCTTTCCCATGTATTTTGATAGGCACAGCCTTGCAAATTTTTCTAGCTTTTGTAGTTGAACCAGGGATTTGAACTATCATGACATGCTTCAAGTTGGTTGGGTGAATCTTACTAGTGCATGCAAATTCTTCGGTGACAAATGAGTGCGATGCTCCAGAATCAAACAACACTCTTGCTAAAACTGAGTTGACAGAAAACATACCCAACACTACATCTGGCGCTTCTTGGGCTTCTTCGACGTTCATGTGGAAGAGACGGCCGTTGCGGTTGTGAGGGTTCCCTCAGGCGAATCTTCTTCCTAGTTGAACACGACGTTGCTGTTGAGCTAGGGCATTCACATTGGCAATGGCGGCAATCTTCTTGGGGAACTCATTGGAATAGTGACCCTTCACTCCACACTCGAAACAAGTAATCTAAGATTTGTCTTTTGCTGCCACGGGCACAACATTGTTTCCAGTTCTCGGTGCAGTGTTGTTGTTGTTGTTGTTGTTGTTGCTCTTGGGAGGTGCACGGTTGAAATTGTTGGAGTTGCCAGGGTGATTGTTGTTTCCTCCGGACTTCACATTTCCTCCACTATGGTTGGGGTAGCTTGGACGAGACATTGGGGGTCGATTGTTCCTCGGGGCATATCCGGCAGGCGGGTTGGGACGGTACTTCTGGTGACTGTTGGATCCAGCTTGGTGCATCATCCGACGTTTGTGGTTATCATTGGCTTGATTGATCTTCCATTCCATCTGAATGGCAGAGTCGACTAGCTCTTCGAGATCCTCGAAACGGATGTTGAAGAGGACAGTCTGCATCTCATCATGCAGTCCGTTCAGGAATCTCTCCTTCTTCTTGGCCTCCGTGTTGATCTCATCAGGTTCATACCTGGCGAGGGACAAGAATCTGTCACGGTACTCACTACAGTCATTCTGCCCTGCTTCAACTCTCTGAATTCATCCCTCATTGGGGTGACTAGACCCTGCGGCACGTGGGTGCAGCTGAACTTGATTTTGAAGGCTTCCCATGTCATCACTTGACCATGGTTCATTGTGCGGGTGATGTTCCACCATGCTCTTGCATCTCCTACCAAATAGTGGGTGGCAAAAAGAACTTTCTCGTTGGCATCCACTCCGCCTACCTCTAAGTTGTTCTCCGTTGTCTGCAACCAATCATCGGCATCCAGTGGGTTCTCCGAAGTACTAAAGATTGGGGGATTGGTATTCTGGAAGTTTTTGAGTTTGGATCCATGATGATCCTGATTTCCATGGTTCTGGTTGTTGTGAGCCATCTGGGCGATCTGCTGTAGTGTGGCTAGATTAGCTTGGCGCTCTGCCCTACTAGCTTCACAGTCTGCAATGAGAGTCTGCAGAATCTGCAGCATTGGGTCTTGCGATGAGCTGCTCCCTCCTTGGTTTCCACGAGTCATCTGAAGATTGAGATAGATAAAGGGGTAACAGGGAAAGTTCTAAGGTTCATGGTTTTGGTTTCAAAGCTAAAACTTTGAGTTTGACTCAGGTTTTGCAACTGACTTCTTTTCATTCATTCAAGCAAAGCACATGATACAAACACACACACACACCATAACATCAAAGGAAAATAGATGGTTTTAAGAACCATTCTGTAAGCTATGATACAATGGGACCGATACTCCTCACTCTATGATAGTTCTCTGGTGCATCTACTCATCATCGATGAAGTCGGAGTCATCATCGTCGGTGTAGAAGTCCACGGCATCCTCCTCCAGATAGTCATCGTCACTGGTGAGGTAGGAGTCAATATCCCCTTGGATATCTTCACCTTCCTCTTCTTCTTCTTTTGCTGCAATCTGAGCTTCTTGCTCCTTGATGGTCTTCTCAAGGTCAGCCACCTTCTTGCGAAGACGGTCCATGGTGCGATCCTTCTTTGCGCATTGACGGCGAAGAGACTAATGATCCTTGACGAGCAGTGAAAAAGTCCGGGCCTTCTGGGCGGCAAGGGCGAGGTTGTTGCTGGCGACCTCTCTAGCATTATCCAACTCCTTCTGTCTGTCGTACAGTAGGAAGTCGAGGTTCTCCACTTGACGCTTCAATATTGGGTGACTCGGCATCTCTAGTGGCATTCCCATGGAATCATGCATTGCATAGTGAACAAAGCGGGTTCCTTGGATTAGGTTGACACTCAGGGCGCACAGACGTGCGAGAGCTTCATGCATTGCCCTGGCTAATCCATCTAGCCAGTTGTTCTCTCTCACGGAGAATTGAATCCTCCTAGATACTGGCGCTTCTATCTTGCCTCGAAGATCAGCAGTTACTAGCCATTGTAAATCTCCTTCTGGTGGACCCGGGAGTTGAGCTCTAAGCAATTCCGGATGAGGACATTCCAAGAACTCAGACAGTGAATCCAGATCCCTCTCGAAGATCAGTTGGCCTCCGTTGCCCAACTGGTAGAACTTGTTGTATTAGGCTTCCATCTATAAGAATTTAGGATGAGAAAGTTAGTGAAGTGATCAGGTGTGTCAGAGTTTTATGTAGTAATGTAAGGAACATGAATTTTTTTTGAGAGAAAGAATTCCCAAGGGTAAGAGATGAAATAGTTTTCATAAATACTCACTTTGGTTTTTGAAACTAAGTTTTTGTTCGGACGTCCATTCTAACTAGGGTCTCCTATGGCCAGGATGGCTCTGATACCAACTTGTCAACACCCGGATTTTTAATCCCAGATGCCTTTTATGCCATACATTGCAATCCTAGGATTACCATTTTTGCGAGACATAACAGATTAGATATCACAGTACATCATCCATTACAAACCATAATAAGGTCTTACACAAATAAAGGATCTCATGATCCAGTCTTAGTACAATCAAGTAGCGGAATAAATAGCGTAGCGATGGGGTCCATCTTCAGTGTCACATGCAATGCTGACGATGGGAGATGGTCCTAGTTGTTGTAGCCATCTTGATGTCCTCCTTCAGGGTAGTCCTCCTCATAGTCTAGCCATAGGAATAGCCAGGGACAAAGCCATGAGTACTCTTGAAGTACTCGCAAACTACCACTAACAAGTAAGATAGTTCTAGTAGGAATGCTAAGTTCTAAGTCTATTTGTAAAGTTAAGTTTGAAACCTAAGCTGAGTTCAGAAACAAAGAAAGATAAAATAAAGTTTGAAAACACCTAAGTGGGAACTTAGTTGTCATAGTCACAACTCTGTTGTGGTCAAGTCATGTCACAATTCATTTCATAAGTCATTTTGAAAACATCTGACAACGGAACAGTATGGCCACTCCAACTGTCCATAACCGCGGACGTGGCTATTCGAATAGTTTGACACTCTGCAGAGGTGGTACACTTTCACCACAAAATTCGATACATCTATCAGGGATAACCCTGAATCATCATACTTAGTATGCAGATAATCAAACATAACCTTTCCTTTACATACTCTAGTATAAGAACCTCTCCTATGAGTATGGCCTCCCAGCCATGACCATCTGTCATCCTGGGCACTGCATAGGTGGACAACATTGAGAGGTAGCCTCAGCTCAAACATCTCCCGCGAGGAAACTAATACTAATGCATATAAACTTCCGACTAAGCCTTACCCAATTCAGGTATTGTGGTTGTACTATAAAATTGGAATGGTATCGCATCCGAACCCAACCATCAGTTTTTATAAAAGTGCTAAGGCTCATGCTTAACTTTTTCATCATCATCATTATAAACCATTTGTGTTTCTCAACACATGTCAAAACATCTCAATAGAATGACTCATCATTCCAAGGTTTTCACAAGCCATTTTCACCAAGTGTTCCCATCTAAAGTGATCAAGTTTTGGTTTAGCTCCAAACTACTAAGTTAAGAGTGTTCACTAATGTGGGATGCTAATGTCAATCTCATGCCATAGAATGACATCTAAGTCTAACTAGATAGGTCAAGTTTTATACTCTTTATGCTACCTTTAAACAAGTAAAGGACTCTGGTAAAGTAAAGGAAGTAAAGCTTGTAAATAAAACTTGGAGTAGGTATAAGTCAAAAATGGTATAACCAAAGCATGCCTAATGCCTCTGCTTAGGTTATCTAGTTTGCAAGGGTTATCTTGCATAGTTAAGACACTTGCAAGTATTAGCTTGCCTTGGTTGGTGCAGTGGTTGAAATTCTCTTCCTCCCCTTCTTGGTAGAACTCCTCCTCCTCAAAAGCTTGGTCGGTACTATCGTCTATAAATACATACAGGATACACAATCACCAAACAATACTTAACTAGTCTACTTAGCACACTAAGGCACACATTTGATGATCTAGTATCATCACAAACATCACAAGGTTTAATGAACTAGCTTTATTTATTTTGTTTGAGAAAAGTAATTTCTACTCATTGAAATTAACTAAGATTTAATCTTCTCCAATTAAAATATGGGATCATGTGGACACATGTCATCACCACATATTATAACATATGGGAAGGTTATTTAAGGGTTGAATCACATTTTAATAAGGTTAAGTTTAATATTTAATGATTTAAAGTGACTAGAAATGCCTATATAGCATTATTTTGGTACTAGTCCAAAGTCACTGCACGCAAACCTTAATATTATTACATATTCAGATAGGTATGGTTAAATGTGATTTTTTAGAGTTGGAATCAACTCAAAAGCTATTATGGTTGATTTTAGAAAAATGTTTGAATGTGAAAAAGCTTCTGTCTTGCTATTTTTACTAGGAGAGATCTATAACTCTAAATGATTTAAATCCAACGGACTTGGATATAGATTTTCATTACTTTTCCAAAAAAATTGGAATCACTCAATTTGGATTTGTAAAACTCTCTGAGTTGATTTTTAAACTAAGGGACATAATTGATTTTAAGTCTAAATAGAAAAATCCTAATTTGAATTAACTGGGTCGCGCGGGAAACTAAATGGGCCGGCCCAGATTCACTCCGCGACGCAAAGGACAACTGACAGGAGGGGTCCACATATTAGCGGTACATCTCACGTGAAGCGGTACGGGGCGATATGGACCGTAGGATTAGAACTAGATCTAACGGCTGGGGCTTATCGTCGACGATGGACTCGTCGCCGGCGAGGTTGAACCCTAGCGGCTTGGCGGGGGTGCAGTGGGGACGTACTGGGGCTCCAGCTAGTGCGGCGAGGCGGGCAAACGAACGAGACGACGATGGCAGACTCAGGCGAGGTCGCGGCAGCTCCGGGGGTGGACGAAATCGACAAGGACTTCTCCTCCTCTGCTGCGGCTAACTCCGGCGCAATTCTGGCGACTGTCTGCTCGAGTTGCTCCGGTGAGAGAGGGGAAACGATCAGTGGGGAGAGGGGAGTGGAACGGTGTGGCGATTGAGGCTGGGGAAGGCCTCCTTATATAGGCTCGAGGAGGGGACCGAAGGGGTAATAACGAGCTCGTCGGTGATGACGGTACAGGGTGCTAGAGACATGGGCGACGTAGGCGGATGGTGGCTTGCCTCCTGGCGGTCCTCTACGGCTTTATGGCGCAGCTAGGGGCAGTGGCAATCGATCGGGAGCGTCGCGTGCTCTAGGAGACAAAGGCGGTGCTCGACGGGGTTCCTGGCGACTGTGGGTTGCGCGGTGGTGCACGGCCGTGTCTGGCAGGGTGAGGTGGTCAAGGCGGAGCGGCGTGCGTGGTCAGCGTCCGAGGTGCGGTCTGTGGCGTGCTGGCGGTGAAGGCGCTCTGGCATGCTCTAGCGTGACGCAGAGAGGATAGTGCGGCGCTTCTCTGGGGTGGTCCAGGGGCTGGCAGTGATCGTGGGGTGGACCGTGGGTGGCGGTGAGGTCACGCCTCACTTCCTGGAGCGGCGGAGAGGGGCTGATGGTCTCCTGCGGCTTGTGCATGTTTGGCCGGCAAGCATGGCCTCGGGGTGGCGTGGTATTGGCGCTGGGGACTAGGGGATGGGTTAGTTTAGGCTTGGTTAGATCAAAGAGGGACAAAGGGAGTAAATTGAGGTCAAATGGGTGGCAAAACCCCGTAGAAACAGTGAACCTAAACTAGAGTGTGATCAGTGCATGCCAAGTGTTTGATTAAATGGCGGCATGAAGAAAAGATTTGAATTTTTCAGAGATTTTTGGTGGAGTGGTTTATCATAAGCTTAAACATTTGTGGTTGCTAGGATTTGCCAAATGGAATTCATTCGAGTGCTTTTTGAAAAAGTGTGATCTAGACATATGAATTAGATTCCATTTTCAATTGTCATTTAAAATTAGCGTTCAAATGTTTTTGGAAGATCACAAAGTGGGCCTTGGTACAACACTACTTGTACTAGCAAGGGGTGCAAATATCCACAATTGTCTCTGTTGGACATTGAGTGCTAGGAACACCCAAAGTGGGCTAGGTGATTAAAATGGCAAAAGTGACCATTTCTTTTATATTATTCTTTTTGATTTCTTTTTCTTTGATTTTTTCTTGGGGGTGATCTAGATGATGTGACATTCATCATAGAACCATTTTACAACCATTAGAACACACAATCATAGCATTTCAAACAACTCCTATTTAAATGCAACATTCATATGCATGCTTAAAGATTTTAAATGGAAAAAGGTTTTGTTAACCCTAAATTGGGTAGATTTGATCTTGATTATCCTTGATTAAAATTTTGGGATGTTACACTCTGGCAACCACAGACTGCATCGACACATCTCATTCTTCGCTGCTTTGCGCCTCACAACCGCTCGGAGGCCTCCTTTACTAGCCTCTTTAACATGGTGGAAAGTTCATGACGGTCCCTGTCCTCGCATTTGCCAGTGCTGGTAACACCGATGCGTGCCTTCGTCCCCGAGGCATCCTAGAGTTTGGCAAGGTAAGATCGGTGCCACGTCTTCATAGGCCGAGTCACCGACAAGTTCTTCTTTGCATACTCGGTTCTGGCAAAACCGGATTGTTCCTTTGTCCCTGACGTGCATCTGGTTCTGGAAAAACTATGGTCCCACCTCATCCTCAATAGCTCAAACTGCATCGCTTTAGCATCTACATCCTTGAAGCGTCTCCGTCACTCTCCTCACGCACTATGCGCCCGCGGCTTCATGTGCGGCTACCTTGACACTGGCACCAGACCATGACATCAACCATAGAGACTCCTTGCATAGCTACATCGAACAAGGATGCAGCGCTCACTGCGTCCAACGCTCTCGGCTTCATCGACTTGGCACAAAGGGCTATCACCTTGCATGAACACCTCACTAGCTTCCTCTATAGTTCAAGTTACCACGACACTACACCGTCCACAAAGTTGCCTCTACTACTTCGGGAGATGCAGTAGAGGCAACATCGAACAAGGATGCAGCGCTCACTGCGTCCAACGCTCTCGGCTTCATCGACTTGGCACAAAGGGCTATCACCTTGCATGAACACCTCACTAGCTTCCTCTATAGTTCAAGTTACCACGACACTACACCGTCCACAAAGTTGCCTCTACTACTTCGGGAGATGTCATCCCACTGGTTCTACTTCGTTTTATATCTAGTCAGACCGTCCGCAATGTTCCTGTTGTTCACGATACTATAACTACGACTTCGGGAGGATGCTAGAGTATGTTCACGGTTAAGTAAAGATTAGTTAGACATAGGATTTGATTATTCTCTTGTACTCCAGGTTGATCCTTGTATGTATATATATACTCACTCGAGATGATCAATAATATATCCATCATATTCTACCAATCCCCATACTCTTTTAGAATTGAACAAATGAACACTATCTCTTTTTTCAAGAAAATGAAGAAGAGAAGAACCAGCTGTTTTATAGCTTTGCAGCAGCGGTGCATTCTACGCAACATGGCAATTTCAACTACTTGGGCTGCAAATAAATAGGCAGCACAATAAAATTGTGCACCATTAGAGATGATCAACAAGTTAGATTTGAATAATTTCCTCAAACTAAAGTTAGTAAGCGAAGACATTGCAGGGAGAAGGAGGATATCCCCAAAGAAGGAAGCTAGGAGCCCAGCTAAAAACCGGTGACCGGAAAGGAACAAGACTAGTTCTTGCGCGCGTTTGCACTAGTAAAAAAGGGAGGGTGAGGGAGCGAATAAATTGCAGCAAGAAACAAAGGCAAATACTATGCAGTTGAAGTTCACATAATATCAAGAGGGCCAATTGAAGATACACCAATACAATTAGAGACACAAAGATTTTTTTATTTCAATTCATCTTACTGCTAGGGTTTATCCAACCCCCAAGAACAAAAGAAACTACTTAGTCATAGAAGCAGTTCACATCATCATGATAGTATAAATGAAGAATGAAAGTATAAATGAATAGACGTGCAAATCCACACTAAGGTTGAGAATTACAATGATATGAAGACATAGTTGATGATGATGGTGATGTAGATGCATGGGTTGATGATGGATATCGATTTCCAAGCCTCCTAGATCAGAGCAATAATGGAGATGGCTATCCTCTTGCAAGTTTCCCCTCTAGGTCCATTACGTAGGTGAGATTTCTGGTTTTCTTGTGTCTTTGGTATGATATCTGATCTGATCACACATGGAAAAAATATTTGACGAGGCGTTTACGATACATGGGATGGTTGCACGATACGGTCACCCCCGACTATACTTGTGATTGCCAAACCTTCAGCAATATCTCATTTTGTATGTTTCCTTCTCGGCTTTTCTCCAGTTGCGTGGATAATCATATGGAAGGAATTTATGGCTTGCAATCAACATATTTATGCCCAAAAATAATTTATCTAATTGATTTGTCCATCAACCTCTTCAATTCTGGGATTCTAGTAAACAAACATAAAAGGTGCGTGTGAGCACGATAAAATACCAAAATCCTAACACTACTAATGGAAAACACAAGGTAAAACATAATGCAAAATGCACTCATCATGAGGCATCCACTATCACTTTGTAATAATCATTGAAAGAGATGGCCAGACCTCAAGTGGAAAGAGAGGGGAGATTCGAGAACTCAAGAAGGATGAGCGCTTCAAGAGCTTCTTGGATAGACTTCAATAGAAGTACCATCAAGATGTCACCACCACTATCGAGAAGCTTCACATTGAAGAAGATAAGTACCATCAAGATGTCACCACCACTGCCGAGAAGCTTCACATTGAAGAAGATATGTACCATCAAGATGCCAAGGCCACCCTCGAGAAGCTTCACATTGAGGCCGAGATTGCCGTTGCCGCCAAGTTGGATGCAACTTCAAGGTCGATAGAAGTTGATATCAAGGTCTTCGTGGAGGAGACCCGTGTGATGACGATCGATCTAAGCGTCACAAACGATGTGACGAGGGCTTGGTACGAGAAGAAGAGGCAATGAATCATCTCTCAGCAAGAGTGGTCACTTCATGTGCTTGTAGGACCGTCGTTTTGACTTGGTGTCCTTTTGGTACTTTTGTGTCCTGCATGGGCTTATTTGAACTATTTTTTATTTATGATGACTATTTGTGATGTTGCTCGATATTTGAAACATTAAAAATAGTTTAAAAAATCGAGAGAACATTTATTAGGGGTCTTCGTTGGATGTAGGAGGGAGGGGGACAATTGTGCTTTGCGGCCCCCAAAATGGACACATAGAAGACAAGCGAGGGCACACATTGAGCGCCTTCCTTGGAGATGCTCGAAATAGAAGTTCTTTTTGCATGAGATGCCAAGAATTTATTAGCGTTGAAATCCATGGAATCCTACAAAAAGGCAGGAGTAATATTACTCCCTACGACCTAAATTAGTTGACTTGGTTTTGTCTAGATTCGGATGTATTTAGCACTAAAACAAGTCTAGATACATTCGAATCTAGACAAATCTAAGTCAATTAATTTGGGTCGAGGGAGTACCAAATTTTAAAAGCCAAGGATGACAATAATAGTTTTTTTTTGCGAAATGACAATAATAGTTGATGCTGTACTCCCTCCATTTCAAAATATAGATGTTTTAGCTTTTAGATACACTTCTTTCATAAGGCTAAAACATCTTACATTTTTTAAACGGAGAGAGTACAATTAATTATGTCGCTTTTCTATAGATGACGTGGATGATGGAGAGAAGACTCACATTCTACTACTCTCTCCGACCCATATTAGTTGACTTGGGTTTATCTAGATTCAGATGTATCTAGCACTAAAACATGGTAGATACATCTAAATTTAGACAAATCCAAGTCAATTAATATAGGCCAGATGGCTAGATACATCTGAATCTAGAGAAATCCAAAGTATCTTAGGATCGGATGTTGAAACCAACAAACTTCCCTCCGATTCACTAAAATCCAAAAGCCAGCTATACAACGTACTCTTAAAGGCAACCAGTAGTGAGTCAGAAAAGTAAACTTAAAGCAACCAGCAGTGAGTCAGCAATCATCATCATCACGCTGAGGCGGACGCCGCGCGACTCCTCCCTCTCCCGGTTTCTTTCTATTTCCGTCCCCGTCCCCAACCACCCGCGCCCCCCGCTTTCCATGGCCGCCGCGGCCGGATGATGTCTAGAAAGCCCCTCCTCCCCTGCCGCGGGCCCTCCACCACCCCTTCCGCCCAGCTCCTCCTCCCAATCCGCCGCCTCCTCCTCCTCCCCCGCCGCCGCTCCTCTCCGCCGCCGTCGCCGACCGACCGGCGGAGGCCCGCTATGGCCGGCGCCGGCCAGCCCGTGGCCCCGGCGGCCGCGGTGGCGGCGGTGTCGGCCGGCGCGGCAACCTCCTTCCGGGTCAGCATGGTGCGGGTCGTCTCGTTCCTCGTTGGCGGCCTGAATTGCGCGGTCATGCTGCTTGGGCTGTACCTCATGGACGCCGTGCTCCCGCCCGACTGCGGCAGGGGGCTCGCCGTCGCCTCCGCGCCCGTTATGGCTGGGGTCCGGGTGCTCTCCATGCTGGGCGCCGCGCGGGCCCAGCACGCCACCGCGGATGCCATTGCTCGCCGCCACCTCGACGAGGGCGCCGCCTCCGTCGCCGAGGACGCCGTAGCCCGCCACGAGATCAGGGTGAGATGCAAGCTCCGGTTGCTGGTTAGGTAGATTCTTTCTGGTAGGTGCATTCGGGGCTGGATTATTGGGCGATTTAACTTTAGATTTCGGTTGGTTGCAACTTACAACGCAAAGCCATAAGGGGTCTTTTATGCATCTGAACATATGAGAAGGGTTAGGGTTCATGATATAATGAGCTGCAGTTGAGTTGCTTCGATCACTGCTATGAATCTATGATAGCTACTTGTGAGGTGGTTTTGATGCGATTGCAGTGTAATTGATGGAAGATATCAGCTGACGATGCTGCTATGATGGTGTTGCCTTAGTTGATCATACAGTCTGGTACTTCTCTAGTGATAAAAACCAGACAGCAATTGAGGTTCTGTTGATAGGTTAAGTTAAGAGCTTAATCTGATGCACAAGTTCAATAGCACTGGCAATCTGGAAATTTCTTGATGAGTGAGAGGGTAGTGACGATTGTGGTTCCCAACTTTGTAGTTCAGTGCAAGTGCACAAGGTTATGTAGATCCATTTGTCCTGTTAATCAAGCCAAACCAATTTTTGGGAGGTAGTTATCGTGGTAACTAGGATTAGTAACTAGTGCAAGCGGTACTTTGTTTCATGCACTCTAAACTAACCTCATTTCTACTCCCTCTGTTCCAAAATATAAGATGTTTTAGCTTTTATCTGAAACACATGTATGTAGATGCCATTTAGTGTGTGGTTTACTCATTTTGCTTCGAACCTACACACTAAAAGGCGCCTAGATACATGCGTTTCAGAAAAAGGCTAAAACATCTTATATTTTGGAACGAAGGGAGTATACCTTATATGGACCTTAATTCAGTTGCAGTTGCATTGTGAACATGTTTTCACACCAAACTCTTCCAGAACAATGCTAACATATTGACCGTTCGCTGTTCAGTGAACCATCTAAGTAATTTATATTCAATAATTCATATTTACATTCTGCCCTAGATAATACGGCAAATGTGAAGGACACGAAAGAGATTTAAATGAATTAAGAAAATACTAGGAAATAAGCCCGTGCGTTGCAATGGAGAATAAAAGAATTAGCTTTTAGACGAAAACTTTGGCACGGCTTTTGGCCTCAAAATCGATCGACCAGTGTTACCCTAGCCTCAGTTACCCCTTTTTCCATTTGATCCTCCAACGGAACATGAGTCGCCATGCCTGTCTTCCACACCGTGGCTCCTACCCGTGAATACGTGACCACCCGCCATGGCTCCTGCCCGGAGGCAGCGCTGGGATGCTGGTTGGTCTCCGGTCACGCAGAAGTGTCACCGCCGCAAGAAGCAATCTGGTTTTCGAGGGGGGTCCGGCGTGTGCGTCCCTGCTGCGTGGAGGAATGAGCGCCTTAGCCGGCGCCGCACGCCGGAGATTGAGGGACGACGGCCGGTGGGGAAGAACTCCATTGCGTTCTGTCTGGTCGGAGTGGGAAGAAAAGGAAGCGATGGAGTGGGAAGAAAAGGAAGCGATATGCGGCCTTTTTTTTTCACTTACTGGTGGCAGTGGTGGGTAATTTGCTCCAACTTCAGGGGTAAAACGGTAAAAGTAGGACGGATGAAATCACAGAAACTGTTTTGCTTTTATTATTAGGTATATATATATAGATATTAGGAATAGAAGTAGACAGGGTTAATGACGAGATATGGATATTTGTTAAAATGCTACAGTTTAACTTAAATTAGGTATGAGAAGAGTATTCCCTAAAAAAAAAAGGTATGAGAAGAGTATTCTTTCTACCGATTTATCATGTTGATGCCACTTCCATTTTTCTGAACAGGTGAGGTATAAATGCTGGTTGTGGTGGACTAGATTTGGTATGGCCGTTGGTGCGTTGCAGCTGGTTGGGGCAATTTATCTCATGTTTGTCATTGTGAGAGACCTTCCTAATGAAAGAAGACCCACTTCCTGTTTTTTTGGTATGTTTGAGTTGGTTGATATCACTTATCAGTTGTATATTCTAGATTTGAACCTAACCTTTTCAAGACCTTCGTTTGGGGGAAGCTCACTGCCAAGTCAACTCTATTCATTCAAAACATTTGTTCAGAATATTTTCTGGATTTTCTATATAAAAAAATCTTGTTACACAGTACAAAGAGCATGCTACTTACTCTTGTTATTGTACAGTTTTAGTCTTTGCGGCTATGCTGAATCAATAGAAAATTCTACACTTTGAGGACCTGTATTTTATCCAGTGCCTAAGTTTTCTTTGCTGTTCTCCTCTATCCATATGTTTATCCTGTGCTCAAATAATTTGCTTCCCTTGCTTGTAATCTAGGACAGGATGATGCTGGCCAGGTCTCCAGGCGAGCACTAATTGCTCTGTTTCTTATCCTGTCCTGGGTTGTGGTCATCGTTCAATGCTTCATGGGTTCTGATGTATTGCGATGGCGATCATTCTATGCGACACATGATATGGCATGGAAAGCTCACTACAGTGAAGTGTTTGATCATGGAATCCGTGAGGCTTTGTGCTGCCTAGGACGCGCAAAATATCTGTAAGTCCTTCTCCAGTGTGAGGTTTCAATATTAATATCTGTTTACTCTAGCTCATCGTATGTACTGGTTTAGAACCGTATTGGAAGAAGATGAGGTATATTCTGTGGCAAGACTTCTGGGTGATTTGGTTGCGTATCGTGCTTCTGGGACTGGTCATTTGGAACTGTTAGCAGGTTGGCTCTCTATTTCAGTTGTTTCATTTCAAAATATGTTCAGTGGCCACACGCCCACGTGAAGTTCGCGGACACACGCCCACGTGAATCTGGCTAAGGCACAGCTAAAGAAAGTATGGTTGGCATCCTCCGCTTCCCCACACAAAGCGCACGCACCTGTCGAGGGGCCATTCCTTTTGGCGATATTGTCGCTTGACGGCAACCTGCCTTTAATCAATTGCCACAAGAAGATTCTAACCTTGAGAGGTGATCGCACCCTCCAGATCTGCTTAAAGTTCACTAATGTAGTGCCTCTGCATAGTTTAGAGTAGAGAGAGTGCGTGGAAAAACTGCCTGAGCTCTCAAGGCTCCAAGACACCATGTCCTGGGCCGTGGCCTCGAGATTGGCACCCAACTCAAGCTCCCAAGCAAGGTTGGTCCAGTTGATGCTCTCTTCTACCCCAAAATTGCGTCCCCCCCCCCCCCCCCCCCCCCCCCCCCCCCCCGCGGGAGTTGCAGCCCCTGCAACCAACACCGCGGGGGTCGCCGCAGATGCCAAATAATCTAGCCATCTAGGATACCTATCTTTGATTGGGCCTCTACCCAGCCACGAATCCAGCCAAAACCTCACTGATTGCCCACTGCCAACTTGGAACCTAGCTCCAAGAAAGAACAACGGCTTGACCTTCTGTAGGTTATTCCAAAACTGCGAACCCTTGGTAGCAACTGGGGAGAGGAAATCCCTGTTCCCCAGGTACTTGGCTCTCACCAGATCCGCGCACAACCCGCTGTCCCTTTGGCTGAGTTTCCACCATAATTTGGTGAAGAGCGCCTGGTTCATGAGCTTAGTGTTTGTGATCCCCAGACCACCACACTCCAGCGGCGAGCACACCGTGGCCCAATCCACGAGGTGGTATTTCCTATGGTCTCCCACACCTTCCCAGTAGAATCTACTACGGCATTTATCCATCGCCATGAGTGCCATCATACAGTAAGTACGCACACATTGCGTGAGTTGGCAGGCTGGACAGGCAGGCATTGGTGAGAGTCAGCCTAGCCGCAGACGACATCAGCCTGACCTGCCATGGGTCAACCCTATGACCCACCGCACCCACCAGGAAGTCCCAGTCCTCCTTTCCAAGCCTCTTATCACTCACCGGAAGACCCAAGTATTTAATGGAGAAGCTGCCCAGTTTACAGTTGAGGAGGTTAGCAATTCGGGCTTGCTCTGATGCATCCCTGCCTAAGATCACCACTTCACTTATATCGAAATTTATCTTCATTCCAGACATGTTCTCGAAGCACAGCAGGAGGAATTTCAAGTTAGTGATCCCCAGATCATCAGGTTGGATAAGGATTAGGGTAGCGTCCGCATATTGCAGATGCGAGACTCCCCCCGAAATTAATTGGGCCACGAGCCCCTAGATATGTCCGGCCTCCCTAGCGTGCTCTAGGATCATAGCCAGGGCATCGGTTACCAGGTCGAAGAGGATTGGAGACAGGGGATCTCCCTGTCTCACCCCCTAGCGTTTCTGAAGAAAGGTCCCACCTCCCCATTGATATTAATGGCCGTTTGTCCTCCCTGGACAAGTTGCATCAGCCTATGAGTGACCCCACTCTCGCACCCTTTTCTTGTAAGAACTGACCGCAGAAAATCCCAGTTAACTCGATCGTAAGCCTTTTCAAAAGTCAAGTTTGAGAAAAATGCCCCCCAGCTTTTTCACTCTAACTTCATGGGCAATCTCGTTCAGGGCAATGATCCCCTCATGGATACATCGCCCTTTGATGAAGGCCGTTTGGCTGCGGTCCAACACTCTAGGCGAAAGACGGGAAGCGTAAGCTTTTGAGATGAATTTAAAGATAACGTTAATTAGCGTGATGGGTCTGAAAGCTCTAATGACATCTGCCCCCACCACTTTCGGAATCAAGGTCAGAATACCGAAGTTCAATCTTTCTACATCAATGCGCCCCAGCGCAAAGTCGCTGAGGATGGCAAGGATTGGACCTTTCAGAATTCCCCAATTTTTTTTGTAGAAGGCTACGGGTAGTCCATCAGGTCCAGGCGCTGAGTCCGATTTCATATCTGCGAGAACCTCATCCAATTCTTCCGGTAGGAAGGTGACCGCCATCGAATCGTTTTCCTCCCCAGAGATCCGTCTCCCTTGTGGCCATAGATCTGCCCTCAGGCCCATGACACACTCATCGCCCTTGGTTCCCATAAGGTTGATATAGAACTGATAAATGTGGTTTTGTAGCTCGCCGGGCTCTGAGATTATCCCCTGTTCTGCCACCAAATGGGGGATAAAGCATTTCCTTCTCCGGCCATTTGCAATTGCGTGAAAGTATGCCGTGTTGGCATCCCCATGCAACATCCAGCGCACCCTCCCTCTCTGCCTCCAATTCCAAACGGAAATGGATTTACCCCTAGTACTATATTCTGTGCTCCATTTTGACTTATGAGTATTAACAGCATAATAAAGATCTCTTGTATGGTATGTATTATAGGTCTTGCTCTATTGCAGAAGCATGGGAATTTGCCTGATTTGCAAACTGACCTTGTGGAGGCACCTCATAGCCTTATGCAAGAAGCTGCTCTTCTCCATCCATTTGCTGAAGCGTGCTATACGGTTAGACACTATCTAACCGGGATGTATTTCTTGCGCTTGCCTGCTTTGTATGATTACATGGGACAATGTTTTATTGCAGGGGCCACTTCTTGATGTTGGCAGAAACCCCATTTTGTTTCCATGTGCATGGGTTTATAGACAAGGCGTTTTTACTCCATGGGCGCGGAGATGGTAATCATGTCTTCTCAGTTGTCTGTTCAGTCTCAAATCTCCCTTGTTTTCTGTTATTACTTTGTGATCTTATTTAGGCCAGTTCAGCTGGAACCCTTGTTCTGAAGAGGAAAAAAACTTAGTGAATTAAGCTAAATTTGAGCATTATTCTTCTTAATATTCATCAGTCTAAAGTAGAAAAATCTTGTTACACACTTATGCTTTCAATCTAAATCCATTTGGTATGCACATCTTCATGATTGTTGATCTGTGGTATTTCCCCTTTTCCCCATTGGAAAAGTAGAATAGTTTATGCTGTTCTTTACTTACATAACAGTTATTACATACCAACCTTTGTTCAGGCGCCCTGCACTTGATGGTGATAACTGGTGGCGAGGTCATGCTGCAGCTTTCCTTAGATTTGCTAATATAGCACCTACTGCACTTGTTCGAGGCCGCGTTCGTCAGGTAATGCATATATTTTTAGTAGCACTTAGATTAATTAATGTCAACCAAAATGGGAGGATGTAATTATTTCAACCATTTACGAATAGTGGCATTTGTACATATTTTATGTTTCTTTGCTGACACCTCTCATCTTATGCTCATTTAGCTTGACCCCATGTAACCAGTTTTTGTGTTCTGCTTATACATAGTGATTGTTTTTTCGTGAAGTTATTGGTAGGTTGTTTAAAGGAACTCACCCTCTTAGAGCTCACTAATTGTCTAATATGCATCATCTAGTTGCTGAGAACCTGAAATTCGTTTGGACAATCGATTGGGTGTGCCATTATGTGCTGAATGTCTCTTAGTACTGTGCATGCATTCACTTGCAGGAAGGCATCGTGGCAAGTTAAATTTTTTGGTAGAGCAATAACATGTTGAATCTGATGATCTCTTTCATACAACTACACAGAGCAAGCGTGAAGCTGCTTACTTTGTTGTGGTCCTCCACGAGAAAAAGACTGTTCTTATTGGGGTACGTGGGACAGAGACACCAGAGGATCTCATAACCGATGGATTATGCAGAGAATGTGCTTTAACTAAGGAAGATTTGGATGGATTAGTAAAGTAAGACCTTCTTACTAGCCACATCTTCTGTTCTTCCCTAATTCTTGCTAGCTATATTATTCAAATTAACTTGTTTATACTCGAACCACCTGCTGCGAGCCCTTTTCTAATACTTGAACATTATTGTTCGCCATATTGGCTGTGGGGCACCATTAGTTTGTGCCAGTTGTTTAGACTCACTGCAAAATATCAATTTGGCCAATACCATTGCAAAACCCAGGTAACTTGCGAAAACACACCACCGCGATCATTAATATATATTCTTTCTTGGCTTTTTTTTTAAATAATACATTTTTTTAAATAAATTTCAGAAATAGTACACAAAATTCGGATTCTAGCACAGCTGTTAGTGTACCGTACACCGGTACACCGATTAGTTGCATTTCCTTGCTCAGACGTGCGTGTGTGATTTTGTGCCTGTCGGTGTACCGTACACCGATTAGTACCTATCGGTGTACTGTGTACCGCAGCTGTGGTAGAATCTGAAATTTTGAATTTTGTGTATTATTTTCGGAATTGATTAAAAAAATGTATTATTTTTTACAAAAATAGCTTCTTTCTTGGGTTTGGGTGTTGCCTCTTGCTTAAAGTCATGTTCCAACCTATTTCTTTGTTTGCTCATTTGTTCTTTCATTTTGCACGGTGGACCACATTTAGCCATGTTGAAAAATCCGCTTACCCTTCATTTGTGATCTTTGAACTTGTTAGGTTGTGGCTTCGTCGAACTTGTAATGTTTCCGCCCAGTCAGACCATATACACAGCAAAGCAAAAGTAGTTTTTTTTTTCGAGAAAATGCAAAGGACCTTTGCGTTTTATTTCATTGAAAAGGCAGATAGTCTTACATCCTCCTAGGAGGCCGGTTACAGCAAACGCAGCAAAACACTAGTAAAAGTAGTCGGACCATGTCCTGAACCAAAGTGCAATATGTTTTTCACATGTACTCTATCACCTCTTAGCTCAAGAAATACCGTTTCCGTGATGGTCATGTTCTGGTAAATTACCCGTTTTTTTGCAATGTGCTGGGAAAATTAATTCTCTAGTTGTTAGCAATTGACACAATATAATGGTGTCCCATAGCCAAATTTTAGCTACTGTTCGTGGACTCACCCATGGAGATTGCTTGCCCACAGCACACAGGTTTAGTAACTGAATTTTCCTGACATACAAAATGGTCCTAGAATTTTAGTTTTGTTAATTTTTTTTTGCATTAGTTTTGTTGATGTTGATTCTTGAACTCCTTTTCCTCCCATATAAAATTCTTGATTTAATTTTTATACTTAGGTTGTCTTACTTTTACCATCATTGTCAACTTCCCTGCTATTGCGTAGTTAGTTGTTTTGCAGTTATAAAAGGGATATTGTAGTGCTTTGGTTAATGGATTATTAGTGCTTGTGGTAAATATGATAAATCTAGCAGTGAAAGTTTTGGTGAAAAGGCTCATGTGATGATACAATTCGAACATTTATTATATGACAGAGTCCATAACAAGTGCTGCTTGCAAGCTGCCTTATGGTAAGGAAAATCGGATAATTGGACCTAGTGTCAAGTGCTTTTTAAGTAGAGAAAAACTCTTAGAGTGATGGCAATGAATAAACCCATGAGTTGAGGGGCAACTAGAGGTTAGATACCATTTAAGTGGAGTATCCCTGTGCTATCCAGTATCCACCACACCGTTCTTTCTTAAACTATGCTCATTTATTTTCAGTAGTGAACAATTACCGGTAACTACGAGGGAGAGAGTTATCTCTACATTCCCACACTATGGACACGGTGGAATTGTAGAGGCTGCTCGGGAGCTTTTCATGCAACTCAACGACTGCACAGGAGGTTTGTTTTTTCACATGAATTGTTATAGTTTGGTTTAGTTCAGCAATTCAAGTTCTTGTAGAGTATCTGAAATGGTTTAATCATGCTTACGTCCTCTTTCTGTAAATACCTTATAATCTTGTATACTGCATGTTTCACTATATTTAAGTGTATTAACTGTTGGTCCAAGTGCTGGTATCAAAATGTATGCCACTATCTTTGAAACTATGTCCTCCAATTATTATCGGTTAGCACATAAATAGCAAGGGCCAATTCAGCACTCCTACAGTCCTACTGTTTATTGTCTTTTATTCTACGCCATTATTTGATTTGGTTTGCAACATAAATATACTGCTCAATTGCTCGTAGTGTTTGATTTTGTTTTTCGTAAACTATCACCTGGGATTGGAAGATTAGATGCAATATATGATTTCATTTTATCGGCTTCTACAGGACAAATATTTATAGTAACTAACCTGTTCTCTCTTACCATGATGGCAACTCAGAAAACCCGTCCTCCAGAAAACTTGGTTTTCTTTCTACGCTTGTCCAGGAGGGCAGTGAGTGTCATGGATATAAAATTCGTCTTGTCGGACATTCTTTAGGAGGCGCTATTGCTACAGTCCTAGGAATGATGGTAAAACACGTTGAACTTCCACCGTATTTTTTCTAACCTCCCCATTTACCTACACGTCACCCATTGTCTTATTTAATGATTTATACATCAGAGCTTTTCATTCCACAAACTTTATATGCATAAAAATCTGCCATCGGCTCATGATTTTTAATTGTCGTGTTCTGCCTTTTCTTCATGACTTGTTTAATCGCTGCCTGTGGATGCTGATCAGTTTTATGAGAAGTATTTAATACCCATGGCTCTTCAAGGCTTAACTTGTTCTTCGGCAGCTTTTTGGCAGATACCCAAACGTGCATGTGTATGCCTATGGTCCACTTCCTTGTGTGGACTCGGTAATAGCTGAAGCATGTTCGCACTTCGTTACCACGTAAGAATAAACTGCTTAAAGCCTGCTTTGTCAATGGATCTTCCATTCTTGGTGTAATGTCCTTTTAACAAGGTTTATTAACTTCTTCAGTTCTTTGACTGGAATTTTCTCTTCCCAGCATTATAAACAACGACGAATTTTCTTCTCGCCTTTCAATCAACTCAATCCTCAGGCTACGATCTGCTGCAATAAATGCTCTTAAAGATAACTCTCCTGCTGATACAGCAATGATACAAAAACTTGCTCGCAGAATATTGAATGTGAAGAAGTATCAGGATAATGGTCCTGGTGGTGGCATCATCGACTATATTGACAATCAAAGAAGTACAGACACTAGCAGCGCATCTGAAGGAAATTATCTCACCTTTTATTTTGTTTCTTTGGATGAACATATGAGAATACTACCACTTGAATCAATCTTAGATATGTGACAGATTTTGCAATGCTCATTTGGCTTTTCTTCAATTGTCTTTCTGAATTTGCCTTTTCCTGTTATAGGGAGGGCAGTAACTAATGAAAGACGATTGTCACACCAGGGCACATTATGCAATAGTGAGCCAGATCTCCAGGATTTGCAAAATGGCCTTGGTGGGTACGGTGGATCCAATTCATCCATAGATGAGCACAGAAGCTATCGAAGCTTACACATTGATGAGGATGTCGAGCCGATTCCACTTGATGGGCATGATTCTGGTGTGGAAGAGCATCAGACATCTAATATGGAACTGCTGGTGGACACACCGGAGATGTTTCTTGCAGGCTTAATTGTTCACGTGGTGCGGAACAGAAGAAGCATCTTCCCTCTTTGGAAATGCTGGAACTTGCAGGACGCTGAACCACCATATAAAGCTGTTTGGGGGAAAAGAGAGAACTTCAGGGATATCGCTGTTACTCCTTCAATGTTCATGGATCACTTACCATGGAGGTAAATGTTCAAATTATTTTACCAACTACAACTAATAGTACAGGAAATTTGGTAATCCCATATTGCCATTAACCTTTGTAACTAGTACTAGGAATGTTGCAACATTGCATCGACAACTTATTACCCAAAGAAGGGACATTACTTTCAAAGAAGACACAACTCCTTAATAAGGTCAATAGAACAAATAGTCAGGTCCCATTACTCTTTCGTGTCAAATACTCATCACAGTTCGACATTCATGTTTGTCTCTATAATGCTATGCCCTGGCTCTCCGTACCAACTTACCAGTTTACATCGAGCTCCACTACCATGTAACGTTAGTTGGCCCAAACTGTAGCACTTCTGGGTTAACTTTTTTAACAAAGCAAGGACGAAAGATCAGGGGAGGTGCTATGCGTGTGTATGCTATGTCTAGGCTGGCCTTGAGCAAATCTTGGTGGTGGGTATTACATTTGCTCTCATATGAAGTATAAAGCCATTGCTCTCTCATGTCAAATATGCTATGTTTGAATACCAGATATAGTCGTCGCTAAGCTTTCTTGTTGGTTTGTTTCTCCAAGAGCCAACAGGGTGGCATTAGAGTTTTCTAGACTAGAAGCAATTATTTTAGCAACTGTTGACAATTGAAGTGTACAGCTTTGCTTATACCACACATAACCTTTTTCTCGAGCTGCATTTAAAGGTTGCAAACCTAGTTGCATTTAAAGTTTTAAACTGATTTATTCGCCTACAGTTACACTAATGGCTTATGCTTCTAAAATTTTAGGTCTCGGTACGCTATGCAGAGAACTCTGGATTGCCAAATGCCAAAGAGTTCAACTAATTGTGATTCACCTGTACTACATTTGGTCTGACCAGGGCAAAATTTGTCCACCCATTCTTTGAAGACACTGAAGGAGCAAATCGTCACATACTGCGTACATGTTTGCATAACTTGTGGCTGTTTGTGTATGCAAGAGATCTGAAGCTTTGATTCCGCTCGATGTTCTGCTGAGCGTATTGACACTGACAGATTGCCTGGATAGGCACCAACCGGCGATATATATGTGGCTAAAACGAATTCTGTTGACTCCATGCGCAACAATACAGCATATCAACAGTAATTTTCCATGTATCTACTTAACCCAGGCAGTGTCCTCTGCATTGATCCTTGGTGTAGCCATATATACCCCTGCTAGTCCCCGATTGTTCTCATTCATTATTCTGCGGCAGTGGCTGCTTGCTCATATCCATTTTTTCATTCATGCCAAGTCATCATGTTGTACATATTTACATAGCGGGAGTTAGTTAGAGTTACTGACTAGCTATTGACAATCAGAGTGTGAGTATATAACCTAGAGGTTTAATGAAATTTATAGCTTCTGTTGCTCTGCTCCAGCACTTTGTCAGCATTTGCAGTTGTACTGAGATACTAGTTACATACTAGTGCAAATGAGGGTACTCCCAACTCCCAAAGAAGTTCTCAGGTGCATGAGATCTAGGCACTCCCCTTTTTGTATTCCCAATGCTAGCTGTTCTTTGTACTCCTTGGTCATTCGTAAAATGTTTACATAGAGATCACAGTAAGTGATAATGCAGTCACTTCCATGGCATCCTTGGTCTATGTGTACAGAAGAAACAAGGGCTGTAGATGGAGGGACTAATTAGCAATGATCTTGTGTATTTTGTCCCGGAGCTGCTTGGATGCCATCTGAAAGATTGTAAGTACTCCCCGTTTTAAAATATAAGATGTTTTAGCTTTATGAAAGGAGTGTATCTAGACCATTTTTAGTATGTAGGTTCACTCCAAATCTAGATGAACCTACACATTATAAGGAGTCTACATACACTTTTTTTACAAAGCTAAAACATCTTATATTTTTAAACGGAGGGACTATATTTGTCGCAGATCTTGTTGTCCCCATTAGTTTTTGTTTATCATCAAACTGTGATTCGACTGCCAAGACCTCCTCATGTGGGGTGCACCTGTACTTCCATCATAAACACAGCCCACGTTGCCATGAACTCGACTCGAGCTCCACAATGCACAGTGTTTGTCTGTTAGCCGTTCCAGCTATTACTACAAGTGGGGGAAGGAAGGCACACGGGTGGTCCGACCAAATGACCTGTCGCTGCGTCACTCGGTCGAACCGAACGACCGACCGACCTCGCAACGTGCAACGTTTGGTAGCAGCGCTGCCTTGTAAATGCGCCGTGCCAAATGACAGCGCGCGGGCAGGAGCCATCGGAATGAGCACGCTTCGGCATTGATCATGGTCTCCATTGCTAGCTGGACGCCCGCTCGCTGCGTGCGTTGGCAGCACGGACAGTGCAGCGCGCGAACCATCGTGGCGTGTCTGGTTGCCTGGAGCGAGCAGTGTCCCAGCGCAACGCTGCGTGCCACCCAGTGGTCAGTGAGCTCGTTTTCCTAAGCTCGCACCGCTGGCTTGGCAGTTACGATCGGAATCGATCGGTTGCTGGTACGGAGGGGCCTGCAGATCATGGCGGGGCACACGACGGTGCTGGGGACTCTGCACGAGGACCACGACACGACGGCCGCCGATGATGATTCGGAGGAAAAGGTAGCGAGACGACCGGGACAGCAGCGGTACGTAGCTCGTCTCCGGCCGCACCGCACGCGCACCTAAAGCTCTCTCTTCCAATTAACACCTCCAAAGTTGACGGGAAGCGGCAGCGGACGAAATGATGATAACAATGAATGAAAGCCGCTTGATTTGGCCTCCGAGCGGTCGCTAACAGGCATGGCTAAGTGATGAAGCATCAGCGGCCGAATCAGGACAAGCCAACGCGTTGCGTGGTGGCTCGGCAAGCGCAGGGCATTGGCAGGGACCGACCGATGGCGCGAGCGAGCCGGCACGCTAGGGGCGTGGGATTTCCTGCCCCAACTGCCCCGTCCTCGACCGCCCCAAACCGGACCAACCTGATAGCATCTCGCGTGACCTCCCGCGCGGGCACTTGTTCGCCTACCTCTTTCGTCAATCCAGTTTGGAATTTTGTCCCTCACGGACGCGTCAGTGCGTAGTGGATGATACTCCAGTTCAGTTCCAGTGTGCCTTTCTAGCTAGCTGCTCCCTCCGAAAAATATAAGATGTTTTAGTTTTGTAAAAGAAGTGTATCTAGACCTTTTTAATGTGTAGATTCAAGTAGGTTTAAAATGAACCTACACTCTAAAAAAAGGTCTAGATACAAAACTAAACATCTTATATTTTAAAACGGAGGGAGTATATATACTGTTAAAAATATAAGCAATAATTCATATGATTTAATCCGAATAATAAACTGATAAATCATGATCATATAGACAGTACCAAAACTAATCATGCAGATCAACAAAGTAGATAAATAGATTACATCTAAATAAGATAAACCTATCACATCTACAGCGAACACAAAACTCTAGCAAAATCTGACATAAGCAGTTCAGTGTTACGTATGGTACAGCAGCAGCCGCGGCGGTAGCAGCAGCAGTAGCTGCAGCGGTGACAACGTCGTCGCTCATGTTGAGATTGTCGAAGATGTCGGTGACGTCCGGAAAGAAGTCGCCTTCCTGAAACAGCCCAATACTCACCAAATTCCAACATATACACGTACACTATCTACGAGCTGAATCTGAATCCCAATTCTTCACCGGCTTCTGTAGATCGATCAAACGGCACGTGAATTGCCGGATTTACACGCCTTCACGAGATCTCAGCAGCAAAGAAGAAGGAAAAGGGATGGTAATAAGCGAGCTGGGATCACACCATGATCTATCAACAGTCTTTTCTCACGCATGCATGCATGGGTGATGGGTCCATGCATGGCGGCCGGAGCTGACGATCCACTTGCAGCCTCAAAGGTCGCATTCCTTCGCCACTGGTGCCCTGTGGGCACCTCTTTCCCACTTTACTTTTTTTTTGTGTTCCATCAGTTTTCGCAGGCTCCCCGCATCATCCTCGAACAAAAAGGTTAATAGCGAGGCCTCAAGGGTTGGGATGAGACGATCGGTCAATGATCACATTTCTTCTTACTAGCTAGGTAGCTAGTACTCCCTCCATTCACAATTACCTCGTATTCTAGGTTTAGTCAAAGGCAGACTTTACAAACTTTGACCAAATATTTAAGAAAAAATATCAACATTAACAACATAAAAACTATTGTATTAGAATTGTTATAAACTATATTTTCATATGATATGCATTGGAAATCATATGTTGATATTTTTTCTTATATTATTGGTCAAACTTTGCAAAGCTTGATTTTGACTAAACCCAGAACGCGAGGTAATTGTGAACGGAGGGAGTACTACATCTGTTCGGGATTATAGGTCCAGAGAGCTTTTCTATATGTTTGAGATTATAAGGGTTACCTTATTTATTAGTCTCTCTTATCCAATGCATGTTCTTTTTTTCTCTCATTTCTCTAATGCATGTAAGACTATTGGTGCATGCAAAGCATAATGAACGAGAGTTATGGAGTGTCTTGGTATTAGCAACTTGGTTCTTAGGACTAATAATCCGAACAGAGGTAGTACTATTTCCTTAATAGTCTGTACTAGTAGTGTCTGGCTTAATCAGAGTGCCTATCAACCCACTTTTATGGCTCTTATTAATGATAACTTTCTTGTGTTGTAGTAGTACTAGAGCCGTAGAGCTGAGGGTTCTCACAGGAAGTAGGAACAAATCATCAATTGCCCCAAGGGCGAACAGGACAAAACACAAAAGTTCAGGCCCAGAGAATGGTCAACACGATTGACACAATTGTTCCAGTATTTCGGTCTCTCTTTTGCCCTCGTAGTGCGTTAGAACATTATTATACAACTATAAAAAGTTAGAAATACCCGTGTAGCGACTTCACTTGAAAGAGAATCTCTAATAGTAAACGAATCCTCTGGGTCTGGGTGGGGGGATAAAGCTGGGACCAACAATTAGTGCATCAACTATGAGCCGCCGGCGGATGCCCACTGTCTAGACAAGCACAGTAGCGTTCCGATCGAGCACAACAACATGCTAGCAGCCTAGGCGGAGTGGCAAGTGCATAGATGATGTCAAGTGGGACTTCAGAGCTAGAGCCCCACATCCAGGTTAATTTACACTTTATGTATCCTCTTGCCAATCTAGTGACCAAAGTTGGCCATTGTGCACGCCTATGATCACCACTTTAGTTTAGACACTCATGCGAACAATGCAATTAGTGCTCCGGGGAATAATTTGACCATGGAGAGACTAAAGCAGGCAGCTGAGATCCCCCACCCCAATCTCGTGTGTAAAGAAATGAGCATTGGTCCGGACGGATGATGTCACCTGACCGATCGAGGAGAAGAAACAAAACTACTCCCTCCGACCCATATTATTGTTCTTAACTTTATCTAGATTCGGATGTACCTAGTTAATGATTTAGACTAGATTTATCCGAATCTAAATAAAGTTGAGAATATTAATATGGACCCGAGGGAGTAGTTCTAGATTACGTGGAATATAAGATTGTTTGGCCGCCAATCCCTGTGATTCTTCGATTATCTTAGGAAGATGCTCTTTTGTTTTTATTTTGGAGACAGTACAGAGTACAGACCGAGTGGAGTGCGATCGCTCTCGGATATCCTGCCAGGGAGAAAAAGCATCTCCCAATCGCTGACTGTTTTTGCACCATTTCGTCACGCAATAGACCTGTCTTTGAAAAGAGGGAGGAAAAAAAAAAAGGGGAAGGAGAAAAAGAAGGAAAAGCGATCGATTTGGACCGTCGTTAGTTGAAAGAACAATGCAGTCTCCAGGGCCCGGGGGATTAGTTAGAGAGCTAAACATAGTTTGCGAAAGAAAGACTCATCACATCGCCCTCACCAAGGCACCAACCCACGAGAGAAACGACAGAGAAGAGAGCAAACTTGTCCCAGCGGCCGGCACACGCCCTGCTATCCCTGACCGCACTCAGCAAACAGGGTGACGTCGCTGGTGGAGTGGTGGTACATAGTGGCGTGGTGCGCGCGTGTTCCCCTCTATCAGCTTCATAGCCGGGTGAACGGCATTACGTCCGTGCGACGTTGTGATATGTTCCTAACCGGAACGTGAGTATAGATTATATTGATATTGTAAGAGGTGATTACAGCGTGAGCCCTTAAACTATTTATATAGTACTAGACGACTTGGAGACAAAAAAGACTACTAGAGATAGAATTAGATTACAAACTTAAACTACCAAATATATCTAGCTGTAACATAATCCAACACCCCCTCGTAGTCGGATCGGTAGTGACGCGGACGGTCTGACTGGAGAATAATCCGATATCGATGTAGCCGGGAGTAAGAGCGCTGTAGTTGTGGTCGATGGTGCCTTTGAGGAAGTTGTCATTGCTGATGAAGTCGATGACGTTGTTGTGTTGTGATCGATGTCATCGTTAAGTCTGAAGGATTCGTCGTAATAGTTGAGGTAGACGTAGTTTGGATCGAAGTAGCTCGACCCGCAATGCCGAGCTTGCCAGACTCGGGAGCGTGTCGGGGACGAAGGCACGCGTTGGTGTTGCCAATACCGGACGTGCGAAGACAAGGACCATCATGAGCCATGCGTACCAGAGCCGGATTGAGGAGCAAAGAAAATTTTCCGTAAACGGTCGATGTAGAAATTGTCCGCCGTGTCGGAGTAGACGAAGCGACTGCAAGAAGAAAAATTGAGCACAGACTTGTGCAAATAAAAATTAGACTGCAACTCTGGCGGCTAGGTCGTGGTGGACGAAGACTAAGGTGGTAGTTGTCAATGACGATTGAATTATAGTGGTAGTCGATTTCAGGGATTAGACCCGTATTTTCCGCTTGTATGAGCGCGGCATCGCTCGTGGAGAAGAACTTGTTGGCGTTGACGATGACCACGATTGGTGGTGGCGACGATGATGTGGCGATGATGTTGGTGTAGATGGTTGTCGGCGATGATGACCACTGGTGATGAAGATGCAGCCCTTTGTTGACGGCGAGGCGCGTACTCGGGGATGTGCGTCCCGTTCGAAGTTGGCGAAGACGGGCTGACGTGGTATCGACATGAGGATAGAGAAGCCGACGCAGCGCGTGAAGGCGTCCCTTGGGGCGCCGCGCGGAGGCTCCTTGCCACGATCGTTGATGATGATTTGCCGGAGTTGAGTCGACACTGAGGTTGAAGTAGAGGTGCGCGATGACGACATGCGGCTATGGACGATGCTTTTAGTGGCTAAAATAAAAACAGATCTAATGGGATTTTTTTTGCTAGAACTACTAAACCGATCTAAGAAATTAGAAGAAAAATTAGCTACGAGATGCGATGCCCTCGGCGGAGATCATGGAGATCGACCTCGCCGGGGGCGGCGCGGCGGAAGCGGTGGCTAAAACCTAGGCCAAAGGAGTGACCCGCTCTGATACCATGAAAGATTGCGGAAGTATAGATTGTATTGATATTGCAAGAGGTGATTACATCGTGAGCCCTTAGGCTGTTTATATAGTACTAAAAGACTTGGGAGTAAGAAGACTACTAGAGATAGAATTGGATTACAAACTTAAACTACCAAATATATCTAGCTGTAACATACTCCAACAGTTTCCTTCCTCTTATAGTAGTAGTTTAATAAGAAGAAGAAATAATGTAAGCCGAGAGATGATCAAATGAGCCAACAGAGCTGCCGTTGCATTATTAAGCAATTTCTGATTGGAATTAGTTATCGAAAACAACATCACAAATGCACTATGCACTCGTAGATCTATAGTCACACACGAGAGGGCAAACACAACTAACAGATCTGCATATCCATGAAATACTAGTGCAAACAAGAAGATGAGAAACACATACGTGTTGACCAGGAAAGTCACTACCGCACCAACACCATGATCCTTATTGATGCCGTCAATGGGGTTGTCAAGATCGCCGATTGCCGAATCCGTAGATAAAATAGACGTGTGGTTGGCGAGGAAGAAGTTGAACGGAGACGAGCAGTCGCACTAAGACGCTCTCCGAAAATTTTATTATCGTTTGTCTCCCAACGCAGGACTTCAACGGACAGGGTTTCACAGATTTGCTCTACTGAAGAGCCGTGCGCATAGTCATTGGGATAAGGAAGTCTACACCAAAGTGGAAGAAGGACACACATCAAATATGCACGTACACAAATTAGTTGGTGCAACAAAAAAATCTAGTCTTGCACAAAACAAGGGGTAATAAATTACTGGATCGATCGATCACACGCACACGCACGCACCCATCGCTACAGGTGTTGCTAACGTGATAGTGTCTCTCTCGCCAGCAGCGGAACCGTCTTCCGTATCCGTGAACCATGGCGCGCAGTGCCTCTCACGTATACTCTCAGCGCCTGAAGGACAGTGCTTGCCTTCTCTGGCTTATCTCCCCTGTCAGTGTCGTATTATCTGTTCAAGATCGCGGTGCTACCTGCTGGAGCCTAGCGCGATCGATCGTGACGGCGCTGCAAAGAGCAGCCCAGGCTTACCTCCGTCCGTGTCGAACGAAACGGATCGACAGAGCCTACCTGCCGTACCTTTTCTGGAGGGAGAGCCCATGGTTACCATGGTTGGATCGATATTTCGTCGTGTGTGTCCTCTCCGGCTCTCCTCCCCTCCATCTATGAGCGGCCAACACCCAACAGCCCGGACCGCGACCGCGCGCCCGAAACACCTCCGCCCACTCCAATATGTACTCCACCGCCATTCCGCCGTAGCATGCAGCGTGTGTACACGATTCTAGCTGGAAGATTTGCCGTACGTGCGAAGATGATTTGATTAGCAGGGCTGGCTGATAGGCCGAAGCGCTTAATGCACGGACGGATTGTTGGATGTTGGTAGGGCCTCCAACGCCAACCGGCCGGAGTAAAGAGCCGCGCCCCTGCCCTCGTCAGCGTCGACGATTGGAGCTTCGTCAGGTGTGAAAGGGGCTCGGTGGGTGACGACTTGCGTCATGGTCCGGTCCAACGGTTCCAATCAGATCATACAATAAGCAGCGGCGTATTAAAATCGAACAAGTAGCTCGGCTTATGGGGACGTGGATGTGGTGTGTGCGACATAAGTAACATTATCCAACGACGTGGAGCTAGCTACTCTCTCCCATGATAATGGAATACTACGTACGTGCCCAAAGGAAGCCAGAGCACGAGTCACGTTTTTCGTGCGAACTCTCGAGTAGCACTATATATATGCATGCATAGTTTGAACGTCGGAGTTGGAGTACACCTTCGCAAACATGTGCAAGAACCCCAAAATTGCAAAAGCGATCTCCCTAAACAAAGCAAAAGCGTGCACTCGAGTGCACGTCCTTCACACAACGGATAAAAAACGTGAGCCTTTGAGCAAAATCGTGCAACTCGAGTTGTGGCGTGATGGAGCGTGTCGACCACTAATTTGTGTAATTTGTTCAAATTAGGTCGGTTCGAAAAAAAAGTTGTCCAAATAGAGGGGCCTCGATTGAAAGTTAGTAGTGGCCTAGATTCTTTGCGCGATTGGATTAAGATTCATCTCCTGACGGTTTTCTGTGTTAGTCTTTTGAATGGAACGGGTGTCACTTTAGTTGCGCAGCAACATGACCTGCATCAGGGAGACCTCTCTCTCTCCCTCTCCCTCTCTCTGTTTTGGCGATTTATCGTCTTCGCCTCTTGAAGCGTGGAGCCACCATTCGGAGGCTAGCTCACTGCTCACGAGGGAGGGGCAACCCTCCACAACCGAATATGTTTATATGCACATGATGCCATTATCTTCATGAACCCGATATGTAAGCTTGTGCAAACACGGTTTGGTCAGTTTGACCGGTTTGGGCTAGTTCAAAATTTTGTACTAGATCCAAAGTTTAGATTATATTTGTGAATGAGATTGCACTAGGAATTTTTTGGCCGGTTTGAGCGGCTCGATCGGTTTCACCTTTTTGCACAGGCTTATGATGAGCTGCAGTTTCTTCTATGCATTATTCAAGCCTCCAGAGATGTCGCGAGCCTAAATGATATTTCTCGGGCATCGCTTGACCTTAGCAAATTGCGAAATATGCACCCACATCAAAAATGTGCGATACGGGAGAACAAGGTGGTCACTTCTTCTACGCTTAGTGCGCTTTCCACCAAAGAAATTCATCGAAGACTCGAGCTAAATAAGGCACCGTTCCATTTGGACCCATCGTCAACGCGACATATCTAAGGTCATTCGGATGTGCGTGCGTGCGTGCGTGCATGTGTCAAGTGAGATTTTTGATGACCGTTAGAATACGTATTCTACACGTGTTTGTATAGCTGTAGGATACGTATACGTGTGTATTTCTTGTATATATTTCCGTGTTGTATGCAACCGGGACTCCTTGTAATCCTCTTATATAATGAGCAATACAAGGCCACACTACAGGAATCGCAAGCTACGCCGAGGGCCAAAAGCCGTCGGCGTAGCCCCGATCCCCGTCGGCGTAGGCTACGCCGAGGGCTGTCATCGGCGTAGCTCCTCGGCAACGATCTCCCTCGGCGGAGCGCGAGGAGGCCGTCGGCGTATGGGAAAACCGTCGGCGTAGCTACCGTCGGCATAGCATAACGACCGGTTGAAAAATGGTTTTTTTAAAAAATTTAAAAAAAAATTAAATTTTTTTCTCTATTTTTTTAATGTTTGAATTGTTTAACTCATTAATCTCTCATTTGGAACAATTTTAACACTAATTACACTTAATCTTAGGTCAAATTGCATTTATGATGAAACTTCCCGATCGGTCACCCATCCTAACACTACTCCACCCCAGCACGCTTAACTTCTCTATTCCTTCAAAATCTGTTCCGACAAAGCCGTTTATACATTATTGTCAATACACTGATATCAATCCTATTAACTCTTATATCATCATGTCATATTTTTGTATTTTTTGAAATTACAAATAATTATTTAAGTAAAAACAATGAATAAGTAAAAAATATTACTGAATTCAAATAAAAATATAATGATTTTATTTATTTTGTATTTTTTATTTAATATGGAATAATTAATATCTCTAAATTCGTAAATCGGAATTCGACAAATAATATGTCTAAATTGATTAAAAAAATGATAGGAATTCAAATATGATATCCATATCAACTTATAACTAATTATGACGTGATTCTAGCTATAATTTCATTTGCCCGTTTAAAACGACAGACATAAAGATTCTTAGCTCAGGGCTGAGCCTCGCTAAACTTGAAGTGGATCTGATGAAATAGGATATTTTGAACCTAAAAATGATTTTTCTAAAAAATCATGAGCATCAAAACATGTACATGTAGTTTATATTTGGCCCACTTCCGGCTGATTCGGTAAAATTTGTCTTTTTATCACAGATGGACGGAAAGGTTTGAGATCCCCATGTTAGGACATTGTCCATGTAAGGTGGTTAGTATTTTTTTAAAATAGGGTGGTAGCATTTTGAATTAGCCATTTGGTGGTTGTTTCACAAACCTCCCCGTTTTTGCGCTCCAAAAATGGAAAATGGCTTTTTGGTGCGATGAAAAGGAAAACTTCCTCCTGCAACATTGTTCGCCATCCCATGATTCACATGTATGCACAATATGAGCACATTATCACAAACTATGCCTTGATTCTAGCCATAACATTGGTCATTTGACCCGAAAGTCAATAAACCTCGAATGAGATAGGTCATTTTGTGAATGTTTTTTGGAGACATAATCAATATACCAAGTTTAATATTTTTCCTTGCAACTATATCACATAATATGACACAAGAAGGTTTCGCATTGTTTGGATCCTTTTTGAATTTTTTATGCCCGTTTCAAACTATCGTCAAACTTTGTCGAACGACGGGCATGAAGATTCTTAGCTCGGGGCTAAGCCTCGCTAAAATTGAAGTGGATCTCTGATGAAATAGCATATTATAAACCTAAAAATGATTTTTGTAAAAAAAATGAGCATCAGATCATGTACCTGTAGTTCATATCTGACCCACTCTCTATCGATTCGGCAGAAATTTGTCTTTTTTCACTAGGGTTGGACGGAAAGGTTTGATATCCTCCTGTTAGGACATTATCCATGTAAGGTGGTCTAGTATTTTTGAAAAATGGGGGTGGTAGCATTTTGAATTAGCCATTTGGTGGTTGCTTCACAAAACCCCCCATTTTTTGCGCTCAGAAAATGGAAAATGGCTTTTTGATGCGATAAAAGGTAAAACTTCCTCCTGCAACATTGTTCGCCATCCCATGATTCACATTCATGCATAATATGGGTACATTATCACAAACTATGTCTTGATTCTAGCCATAACATTGGTCATTTGACCCGAAAGTCAATAAACCTCGAATGAGATAGGTCATTTTGTGAAGGTTTTTTGAGACATAATCAATATACCAAGTTTAATATTTTTACTTGCAACTATATCACATAATATGACACCACGCGAAGGTTTCGCATTGTTTGGATTCTTTTTGAATTTTTTATGCCCGTTTCAAACTATCGTTAAACTTTGTCGAACGACGGGCATGAAGATTCTTATCTCGGGGCTAAGCCTCGCTAAAATTGAAGTGGATCTCTGATGAAATAGCATATTATAAACCTAAAAATGATTTCTGTAAAAAATAATGAGCATTAGATCATGTACCTGTAGTTCATATCTGACCCACTTCCTACTGATTCGGCAGAAATTTATCTTTTTCACTAGAGATGGAAGGAAAGGTTTGAGATCTCCCTGTTAGGACATTATCTATGTAAGGTGGTCTAGTATTTTTTAAAAATGGGGTGGTAGCATTTTGAATTAGCCATTTGGTGGGTGCTTCACAAACCCCCCCTTTTTTGCGCTCGGAAAATGGAAAATGGCTTTTTGGTGCGATGAAAAGGAAAACTTCCTCCTGCAATATTGTTCGCCATCCCATGATTCACATTCATGCATAATATGAGCACATTATCACAAACTATGCGTTGATTCTAGCCATAACATTGGTCATTTGACCCGAAAGTCAATAAACCTCGAATGAGATAGGTCATTTTGTGAAGGTTTTTTGAGACATAATCAATATACCAAGTTTGATATTTTTCCTTGCAATTATATCACATAATATGACCCTGCGCCAAGGTTTCGCATTGTTTGGATCGTTTTTGAATTTTTTATGGTCGTTTCAAACTATATGTAATGTTTTATGTTTTACTTAATTTTTATTTAAAAATGTGTAATATTTAAGTGTAGATAGATAGATCTTATTTTTCTGCAAATTTTGATATATTATTTGTATTTTTCTGAATTAGAATAATTTAGTTATGATTTTTCAAAGATTAATGAGGTAAAAGGGAAAATGGCTACGCCGAGGGCAGCCGTCGGCATAGCTCTCGTACGCCGAGGGCAATTCTACACCGACGGCAAGCTTTCTAGGGCGCCCAGCTCGTGACCTACGCCGACGGCCCCGACGTTTGGCCTAGGCGTACCCGGCCATCGACGTAGCTATCTATTCCTGTAGTGCCACCTAACGTGTGATATCCAAACTGCTAATACATGTTATCTTTCTCTTTTTGAGAATTCAGAGCTTTAATTTGTTGATTATTGGAATGGCTTACAATTATTTAGGGTTAGAATTAATTCGCACACATCTACTCATATCAGAACTAGTTTGTGTAACACGCATGGGCTGCATAATTAAACTCTCGAAGAAATGCACTAATGTACATTATCATTTTTTGCCAACCTAGTGACCATAGTAGTCCCTTTTGCCAATTATAATTACTTATATACTTTAGCTGGTCACACACTCACACATACATACAATTAGTGCTCCATGGAACAATTTGACTATATAAAGCAGTTGAGATCCCCAACACATCTATCTTGTGTAGAGAAAAGAACACCCGGCCGGACCACGCACAAAACAAACATCAACCAGTTTTTAATCATGTAGAATCAAAATGACAACTTCGTCATCAACCTTGTGATCTTCTGCGTTTTCGATTCCCTTGAGAGATGCTCTTTTGTTTAAATAATGGTGACAGGTCCGAGTGCAGTGCGGACATCACTCTCGGGTGTCCTGCCAGGGAGAAAAGCATCTCTGGATCGCTGACTGTTTTTGGACCATTTTGTCACGCAATAGACCTATCTATCAAAAGGTAGATGGGAATTGGGAAATATGGACTCGTTGTTTCCGTTCGATTGGTTGTCGATTTGGCCCGTCGCAGATCGAATCGCCATGCAGTCTCCACTCTCCAGTGGATTAATTAGCTAGTATACTAGTTTGAGAAGAGAAACTCGACAATCCGAATAGACCTGCCTTTCAAAACAGAAAAGGAAAGAAAAATAAAGGAGATGGAGGACACTTGTTGTTTTCGCTCTGTGATCGATTTGGACCATTGCTAAGTAGTCGAATCATCGTGTCGTTACTCTAGAAATATAATCTTGGTCACATGCTAGCACGCTGATAGGGATGTAATCCGATCGGATCAGATCGGATTTTCTCTCTACTATATCCTATTCCATATTTTTTCCGTGGATTCGGACCGGATCGAATAATAACAGGTCATGGATTCGAATACGGATATACTACACCGTGGATTTAGAACGGAAAGGGAGCGGACTCGGGACGGAAAAAGAAATAATCAGGTCGGCACATGCATAAGTATGTTGACAACAAAAATTGATTGATAAAACAAGTTTAACAAAATACTAATGGATTCAACAATTATAACATAATTGAATGAGTAAATATAACTTGACCACATGAACAAATAAGTCGATGTGTATGAAATAACACACACACAAGAGCTAAAATAGCACTGATGCATGCTTAAGTAACTCAATATCCTAACAAATTTGTACTTTATATTCGATAAATGACTATGTAAGTGTAGATGTTTAACGAATGAACTCACCAACTCACTAACTATTATTCATGTTTTATTAACTCTAATGTTTCGAATGAAAAATCGGATTATTCGGTGTAAATCCATCGGATAATCCTAAATAATTTTCGGATACGGATATCCGGGATGCTAATACACATACCATATCCTATACCGTTTTGGGGTGTCAAGTTCGGATCCGGATATCCTTATCCGTCGGATTCACTCAAATCGGATATGGAGTCTCTAAAACAGGTTCAGGAACATTCGGTGCGGAAATTATCCTATCCGCTTACATCCCTACACGCGGAGGACCTTTGCCGCGGTGTATCTCTGTCATGTAGGTCCCAGCTTTCGACTCAACTGTATTTATTTTTGACCGGCAAGACCCTAGCATCTCCCTCTTGGTCCTTTCGTCCATCTGTTCCCCACCAGCGTCGCCGTCTGATCCTTTCCAGTAATTCTTGACTTTTAGACACGTGAAGGTGGGAGGCTCGACTGCAGGGAGCTCCCCTATTCCAGCAAGGGCCACCCGATGTCGAAGAGACCCGACGGCTTTAGTGAGATGGGGAGGACACTGGCTAAGAAGTACTCCCTCCGTTCGAAAATATAAGACGTTTTACCTTTGTGAATCGAATGTACCTAGACGTTTTTTAGTGTATAGGTTCGTAAAGGTTTGGAGTGAAACTATACACTAAAAGGTGTCTAGATACATTCGTTTCACAAACCTAGAATGTCTTATGTTTCTGAACGGAGGGAGTAATAGATGATTTCTGAAGCTGATTCTGAATTTATGATCAGCGCACGCCACTAGTAAAGCAAGGAATCAATTCAGTTTCAACAAGCACCTCCGAAAATGTGAGCACAGGAGCATTCTTGAAAATAACTTGCATATGTTCAGTTTATATATTTTAATGCTCAAAACTGAGCTTAATATTTTATGTGCACTGTGTTGTATGTTGTTGGAGGAACGGAGGACACATAGCTTTATTTTCATTTTTATATATAGGTAAATGAATTGGAGCACCATGGTGTTTTTATTTTCATGTTTATATATAAGTAGATTAACTGGGCTACCATGGTGCCTGGCACCAAGACGCAATATATATCTTGGTGGAATGAAAACAGTGTTAAATCATTTGTGATCATGTGGAGTGAATTAGTTAGTTTATTTACAAACTAAATGCTTTTGTATCACATGTGCATAATAAAATTCAGGATAAATATTGGGAATATAAAATAATTTTCTTATGCTACCTGATTGTCTTACTCGTCAGGAAAATCTTCCGCACACATTTGCGTTAGGGACTCCATATATTTAAAAAGTATTTCATGATCCTAAGAAATTAGCGAAATTTCTAGGTGACACACCCTGTCTGACTCACCCACCCCATGTGATCAGGTCGAGGAGGACGACTGCGAGCTCACACCGCTGCCTCATCCTTTCGTCGAGCGTGGCAACCACGGAGGTGAGTTTCCAGTCGGAGAAGGCATGCTCGCACTTGTCTGCATAGTCCTCAGCATCCCCGGCTGCATCCATTGCTTCTTGGTACGCATGCTTATCGAAGCTCTCTTTCGTGTCTTCCAGGGAATACTCAGCTTGGCCATAGTATTCGCTGCAGTTGCCCAAGGCCTCTCCCACCTCGGAGTGGTTGTCGTGCTTGCTTGCCTCGCCCTCTAAGCCCTTGGCAACGTCCCTACAGGTGGAGGTGGCAATGTCGATGCTGATGCAAAAGTGGTAACATTGAAGCTCCGCGGGTCGGTGCTCAGGACCTCGACGCAGTGGCTGGTGGCCGCCTCAACATTTTTGCATACCTTTGCTATGAAATTTGCGTCGGCCACCAAGACAGTAGGGAAGGACGACACGACGATGATTACGAGGCCAAGTACGACGACAGCCATGCCGGAGTGGTCGGAGGCTACCATTGTCATTGGAGCTGGATGGGCACTTGGATACTCTCCTTTGTTCTCATGTCGTCTGCGTGGAATTCTCAAACTGTATACTCCCTCCGTGTCGTGTGCTGCATTTATACTTGAAAGTGTAAGATGGTTTACCTAGAGAGGGTGAATAGGTTTCTACAAAAAAAAATCTTTTGCAAGTTGTAGGCTTTGCGGAGAATCACAAAGTAACAACACAAGTAAGAGATTGGTTAAGGAATAACCGAAGCACGCGGAGACGAAGATGTATTCCCGTGTTCACTACCTTTGGCAAGGGGGCTACATCATACTGGAGAGGTGTGAGGTTCCACAAAGGATTCCCCAACGCCATGAAGGCTCACCTTCTTCTATGATCCTATCCCACGAATAAATAGCTCACGTACTTTTGGTAGACTTTAAGATAGTCTCCAAACCCTCACAAACTTTGCACGGAGCAAATCACAAGCCGAATGCCTTCGGGCGACCATAGCCGCCTAGGGTTTCCCATAAACCCAAGAGTAACAAGCTAACTCGATAAACTCAAGGGGGAATGAACTTTGGCTTGGTAGAAACGTAGATCAGAACTTCCTCTTGCTTTCTACCAAAGGGTTTTGGAAATAGTTGGGTAGAATGGGAGATCCTCAAGGAATTATGTTTCAACAATGGGGAGAGAGAGGGAGAGAGCTTCAAGAAAGAGTATGTAATGGAATGCCTAACTCTCAATGGAGAAGAAAGAGGTATTTATAGTCCGAGGGTGAAAAAGGAGCCGTTTGGGGGGTCCTCGGGCCAAACCAGCAATAAGTCTGGCGGAGCCGAACCGTGCGTCAGAAATTCTGGCGGCAGTTCCGGCAAACCGGTTTCTGTGCCGAAAGTGCCGGTGGAGAACCAGAACCCTATACAGTCATCCATTCTGGCGTGCGCCGGGATTCTTGCCGATTTTGCAAGCCCCTCTTTTTAGCTCTTTTTTTACAGTGACTTTCTGTCTCTCCTTGAGTGGGTGTGTGGCTGAAGATGATATGATGTGTGTGTGGTGTAGAACATCCCCAAAGAGCACATCGAGATCACCCTTCTTAATAGTGCGGTGCTTCCTACTAAACTCAAAGAGAAATAAGAGACAAAAGTAACGAAAACACCGAGTCTTCTCTTCATAAACGAATGGGGGGTCACCCACCGCCTCTCATCATCAAACGCGAACTATCACCTGTAGGTATACTAGTAGAAACATTAGTCCGCTCTCTAACTCCAACGTTATAATTAACCAAAAACAGGATAAGGGCATTTTGCCCTTTCAATCTCCCCTTTTTGGTTAACGATGATAAAACGAGCTAGAGTCATACACATATATTATAAAAGGCTTTTCATAGACATTTCCTTGGAAGATTTTAAGAGATCTCCCCCATAAGGGTGTGCACATGGATGCTGTTGCGTCTGAATGCAAGGTGCACCTACTTAGGTATATGGATATCTCCCCAAAGTCCTTAGGAAGCAAGCATGGCAAGACAAGTTAAAGACAAGGATAATTAACACATAATATAAAGATATTAAGCACATAAGCATAGGATATCCAAGTACAATAATGATAACCAAACTTGTCCAGACACACACACACGCAAATAGTCTCATAAAGCAAATAGGAGAACAAGCCCATAAGAGGCAAATAAACATAGCGAGGCTTGTGCACAAGGTAAATAGCATAAACGCGGACTCTACTCTCTTCTCCCCCTTTGGCATCGAGACACCAAAAAGGAAGGAGAGAATAGAGGGAAAGATCTAGCCACGAAAGGTCTCATCATCTGCATCCTCCTCAGCCTCTTCCTCGTCCTCGTCCTCATCCTCATCCTCATCCTCGTCCTCGCCCTCTTCCTCGTATTCATCCTCACCATCAGCTCCAGTAGGGGCAGCAAACTGACGCTGAGAGGAACTGGAAGTAGCAAATCTAGGCAGCATAGATGGATCAAAGCCCTGAAACATGTCCTCGTCCAGCGGTGGCTTCTAAAAGTTCACATAGGGCATAAGAGTCAAATCATTTCCCATATCAGGCACTGGGCGACCATGCTCTGCCAAGAAGGCATTGCGCTGCCTCTTATTCTCTTGACTGAGCTCAAGCCTGCGATGGGAAACATCATAGGAGGACTTGCACATATCCCAAAGACCATTGAAGAACCTGGCAAGTCCCTTCTTGCGGGGAGAGCACGACAAGAGCTAGAACCAGCAATGAATGGGTCATGAAGAAGCTTGGTATGTTGCTCAGATGGATTCATCTATAGGAGATCAACATGAGTACCCCGAAGAGGAAAGGTGTAGATGTCCATCTCTTTGCGGTGAGCCGGAGGGAAGCCTTTATCAGGAAAAGTGGCATTGAGCAGACTCTGAATGTACTAGCAGTAGTTGGGAGTCATGCGCTTCTCAATGGACCTCTGAATCTCAGAATAGATGAAGTCACATCCATAAATCTTCCTCAAGTGGCGAGGGTCACAATAGTACAGTAGATTTTTGTGGTGACCACGAACATCAACAACATCACCAGCCTTGCTCACAAGATTGTGGCGAAAGAACTTGCCAAGGACTATGTAATAGTAGAACATACCAGTCAGACTAGGAGCAACATGGCTTGGGTCTTCAGGGTAACACTAGAGAATGCGGTCATCACTGAAAGTCTTCTCGGAGTGAATATAGAAACTAGAAGCTCTCTTAGGAGGGTAACCCATGGCAGAATAAAAGTCTGCAAAAGTGTCTGTGTACCGCTTGGTACCGGTTATCCAAGTGATAGAGCGAGCTGCATCAGGGTGAAAATATACGATGCAATGGAACCGGCGGAGAGCCTCAAGCATGAGCTTGACATTGATGGTGGTGAGATCATAGATATCCATCTTTTCAGAGCCGCATCAATATGCTCAAAATCTGCGTTGAGATAGAGCTCATACTGATCTTCATTAAGATAACTGGGAGAAACAATGACGCCCCTCCGCAAGCAAGCGGGCTCATTGTAGAAGTCATCCCAGAAGCACCGATGAGTGTCAGTCCAGAAGTACTTGTCAGGGCCTTGATAGGTGCGGTCATTGATGCGATACGGATTCTCCCTCCTAAGATCCCTCCACTGTCTCACTGAGATGTCCTGATAGGTGTTGAAGTTGGGAGGAACTTCTCCTTCAGTAGGACCAAGATTGGCCTTACCCTTGGCGGCATCCCGACTAGCAGAAACATTCTTCTTAGAGCCCCTCTGACCACGAGCTGAACTAGAACCAGTTGTGGCTGCTGCAACACTAGCGGCTGCTTCTTGGCGCTAGGTATGTGATGCACTCGATGATCGACGTAGAGCTCGTTGGGAACCCCAAGAGGAAGGTATGATGAGCACAGCAGAAAGTTTTCCCTCAATTATGAAACCAAGGTTTAATCGAACCAGTAGGAGCAAGGAAACACCCCAAAGGTGTTACTAGCTGAGCTTTGGCAGGGCGCACTACCGGTGCTAGTAGCAACGTGGAGACCTGCACAACACAACCACAGAACTTTGTCCCCAACTTGCGATGAGGTTGTCAATCTCACCGTGTTTTGTGGAAAACAAAGGATTAAACGTATCGAATGGAAAGAAGTAAAAGTTTGCAGAAAGTAAACACAAAACAGAAAATAGTTTATAGATTGTATGTAAAGAAAAAGGACCGGGATCCATAGTTCACTAGAGGTGGCTCTCCTTAGATAGATAACATGCTGGGTGAACAAATTACAGCGGGGCAATTGACAAACACCGAGAAAGCAATACATGCATATACTAATCATCTTGACTCCTTTGAGACTTGATTGGGCATTACAACATAATACATAGACCCCCATCCAACTACATCTATGACTAATAATCCACCTTCAGGTTATCATCCGAACCCCCTCTAGTATTCTGTTGCAAGCAACAGATTATTGCTTTACGAACTGTGTGTAAAGTAAACAATACAATTGTTCAATGAACAAAGGATCGTTGTTTTCTCCCTAGTAGCAACAACACATCTAGTACCTTTCTGTCACTTCCCCAGATTACCAGAGGCATGAACCCACTATCGAGCATAAATACTAACTCTTGGAGTTGCTAGCATCTACTTGGCCAAGATAGCTACTAACAACGGAAAGCATGCAAGATCTCAAATAACAAAGACATGATAGAATCAATAATCAATCTGAAATAGCATCTCAATATCCATCGGATCCCCGCAAACACAACATGTATGGATTACAAATAGATGATCTTGATCATGAACGGAGCTCACAAGATCTAAACATGAAAGCACAAAGGAGGAGAAACCAGCCATCTAGCTACTACATGGATCCGTAGTCCAAGGATGAACTACTCACGCATCACATCGGAGGCTTGCATGGTGATGAAGAAGGCCTCCAGGGTGAATTCCCCTCTCCGGCAGGGTGCCGGGAAGAGCTTCAGATCCCTCCCGATCTAGGGATGGAGATGACGGTGGCTACAGACTCTTTCGTGGATTTTTCATCGGGTACCTAGGGTTTTCGTCCCGAGGGAAACTTATAGGCGGAAGGAGAGGCCGAGGGGGTGCTGGGGTCGGCCAGACCACCCCCTGGCGCGGGCCAAGCCTGGCCGCGCGGCCAGGTGGTGTGGCCGCCCCCTGGCCCCTCTCCGTCTCGTATTCTGGCACTTGATCCCTTCCGGAAAAATAGGCACTAATGCTTTTGTCCCGTCCAATTCCGAGAATATTCATTTTGTGACTTTCCTGGAACCAAAAACAGCAGAAAACAGGCAGCTGGCACTATGGCTCTTGTTAATAGGTTAGTCCAAGAAATCATAATAAAAGTACTCCAAAGTTGGAACAAAACACAAGAAAGTGGATAAAACTAAGCATGGAACATCAAAAATTATAGATACATTTGAAATGTATCAACATCCCCAAGCTTAACTCCGGCTCGTCCTCGAGTAGGTAAGTGATAAAAAGAAAGAATTTTTGAGGTGACATGCACCATCAAAGACTTGATCAAAGTATTTGCAAAACACTTAAAGCTGGGATCATAGTACTTCAATCATGACATGAAAGACAAAGTTCTAGCAATAAGCAAAGAAACTAAGATGCAACATGAAAAGATAGAAACAAAAGATTCATGAATAACAATGCTTTGCAAGATGTTTGTTTGTTTCACATAAAGAAAACATAGCATAAAAGTATTCAGCTTGTCCCTCAATAGAGTAGCAAATATAAATGCATATGACACCTTCAAAGTTCATAAGAGTGACTAGATACAATAGTTTCAAACAAGCAATAACAAGTTATGCATGAATCAACTAGTTTTGGGACAATGCACATAGAACTAAGAATGGCCACTATGCTCTCAAAGTAGGTGCATAAAGATAGAAGGTGGAGACTCAATGTAATGGTGGAAGAAAAGCCTTTTGTAAAAGGAAGTAGGGATTCAAGTCTCATAAAGAGCTTCCAAAAATTATGGTACTTGTAGTTTTCAGCTCTCATTGCCCCTATCATAAGCATCTTGAAGTGGTTAAGGTTAAAGTGACACAACTAAGAGGATATGCTTGACAAGTTATAAACCGAAATCTCATGCCCCTTATTTATGAAGACCGATCCTCATGCTACTCAACTTCAGTCACGAGTAAGCTCCTGTCATTGTAAGTATATGTGTATAATTAAGAACCGCCAACGGGGTACTCCTTGCACATGATACGGGAGCTTTCCCATAATCAAAATGACAAGGCAAGCAGACAATGAGCATCTCAGTAATCTTTTTATTTGCTATTTGCACTGGTTTTTATTGAGGATGCTTCGTAGAGTGCTCATTATGGTGATGCTGCAAGTTTCCACCATGATTAGGCATGGCTTAGGCTAGCGGCCCAGGCGTTTCTCTAACACACATACAAACTCCATGATCTTACAAGTTCCACTTTTATTTCACACGGCCGGGATCCATAAGCAAAAGAACGAAATATCAACGGGGTACAAAGTACAACTGAAATATTGAAAGCGTTCCCCATGAAACATGGTTCTGCTAATTTCAACTTATAAAGTGCAAGCATATACGCAACAAAGAAGGACCCAATGGTTCAAGTTTATTAGAGGCAATAAAGTAAAGTGTGCCATCAAGTTCGTGAGAGCTTTAATCACTAGTTTTCTCATAACAAGTGGAAGGTAAACAAAAGCATGAATATACTTGGAATAGGATAAGCTAGTAGGTAGGTATGGTGGACTCTTTGGAAAAACTTGGTTTAGGGAGTTGGATGCATGAGTGTAACTCATACTTGTTGTGGAGTCTAGCAAAAGACTGGGAGCGACAAACTAAGAGAGCAATAATGGCCATAATCATGCAGAGCGACAAAACATCATTGATCAAAGCATAAAGTGATACTACAAGTTGAAAACTAAAGGATCATAAAGGCTATGGTGACTTTGGATAGTCATAACATGGTGTGAGCATGTGCCAAGTCAACCCAAATAAAGCATCAAAGGAGAATACCACTATACTATGCTTTAATATGCTAAAACAACACATGACTCATCCAAGGCACATTAAGCAATACAATTGTTTATAACAAGTCATGCTACAGCAAATAATACTAAGAATAAAGCCAAAAAAATATCAAGCATGGCATGACAAAGCATAGGCCACAGTCAAAAACGAGCTCTTTTTACCACATAAGCATGAACTTTCCTACTCTTTTCTAAACCAAACCAAACTATTTGCAAACCAATGTATGAAAGAGGGGGTCCAACCAACTTATTCAGAAAACTAAGCAAACCAAGCAAACTAAAAACCAAAACGAAAACGAAAAACAAGACGCTCCAAGAAAAACACAACTGTGCATGAAACAATAAAAATGAAGCGCTTGGAAGAAACCTGGGATTTTTATTGATGAAGAAGGGGAATGCCTTGGGCATCCCCAAGCTTTGACGCTTGTACTTCTTGGATGTTTATTAGGGTGACACGCGTGGCATCCCCAAGCTTGAGCTTTAATCCATCATTCATCTCATTACTCATTCCTTCCATACACCTAAAAAAATTCCTTCATACAAAACTTCACACAATCTCATTACCAACATTAGTGCACTTAAGATAAATAAGTCTCAAGGTTCAGTTTTAACACCAAATAAACCTCCATTAGAACACTAGCTACTGTAGCACTTCCCTCAAAAAGCTCAATTCCCCAAAGGAACTCAAGAAGGAACTAACAAGAAGCAAATGCAGAAAATGGCAGAAATCTGTCAAAACAGACCAGCAGGTAAAGACGAATTTTTTCGAAGACCTTCTGTTGCTCAAATAAAAAAGTTCTGAACTAAATAAAGTTATATAACAAGCTGGGGCAGAAGCAAAAAAAATTACAGCTCAATCCGTCGTGCAGAGCTCTCTCAGGAATTTTTACGGTGAAGCATAGAAATCTGTTTCGGGACAACAACTTTCCCAATCATTACTTCACTCTCATTAGAGGTTACTCTTGGCACAAAAAGCAAATAAAAAGGATAATGAGAGGTTATTACAGAGGTAATAACTTCCAAGACTCAACTAAAACTCTTGGGTTATCTCCCAACAAGTACTTTTCTTTAACGCCTTTAAGTTAGGCATAAGAAGCAAGAAAGAATCAAGTGTTCTCAAATGAAGAAGCATTAAGACCAACTTTCTTGCCCTTACCTCTCTTATTTTTATTCTTAACCTTGGGGAAAATATGATTGTTTGGTGGAGAAGAAAGGTGCATGGTCCCCTTTCCCACATTTATTATTGCTCCAAGGAGTTCTAATAGGGACCTTGCAAGTGTAATTTGTCCTTTTCCTGCACATTCAATAACAAGATAATCAATAGAAATCATTTTCCCAAGGATCTTTGTAAACACTGCTTCAGCTATTTCAAGAGGTAATATGGTAGTATTATTTGTAAGAGATATTTATTTTCCTCCCTCAATGAGCCCCCAAAGATTCAGAGATTCATAAATAGCTTTGGGCATAAGATAAAATTCAGACATGATATCGCAGCGGGCTTGAAAATTTTCAGTGTTTATCTCAATCTTCACTGTAGGGAACCACTTTGATGGTTCGGAGTTTATTGGAACATAATCAGGCTGCTCCCTAAGCATATTATAGCACCCTTCTAATCTAGTAGTGCTAGCTTCAAGAGTATCCAACCTAGCAAATATTTTTGCGAAAGAAGTACAGTTTGGCTAGGCATGTTGTAAGTAAGGATCAATTTTTTTATAGCATTAATAGCATCATCCTCATTACATTGGAGGAAATCTCCTCCCGCAATATCATCTAAAGCATCTCTATAGCAAAGAGCAATCCCAAGGTAAAAAATGCTAAGGAACAAGCCTTGAGTCATTTTAGGCTTAGTTTTTTCATGAAGATCAGAGATTCTAGACCAAGCTTCCTTAAAACTTTCCTCAATTCCTTGTTTGAAAGTGAAAATCATTTCCTCAGGTGACATAGGGATTGGATCAAGGCTAGACAGAATGGCAACTTAGGATAGGAACTATTTTTTGTGTGTTTTTGAAATAAGAAAGCAAACTTGTAAAACTAATTTTTTTTGTGTTTTTTGGATAACAAAACAAGCAAACAAAGCAAAAATGAAACTAAGCAAAACAACAACAACAAAGTAAAGAGATTGGTTATGAGGGACTCCCCTTGTGAATATGTCCTTGACTCCCCGGCAACGGCGCCAGAAAAGATCTTGATGCACTCGACGATCGACGTAGAGCTCGTTGGGAACCCCAAGAGAAAGGTATGATGAGCACAGCAGAAAGTTTTCCCTCAATTATGAAACCAAGGTTTAATCGAACCAGTAGGAGCAAGGAAACACCCCAAAGGTGTTACTAGCTGAGCTTTGGCAGGGAGCACTACCGGTGCTAGTAGCAACGTGGAGACCTGCACAACACAACCACAGAACTTTGTCCCCAACTTGCGATGAGGTTGTCAATCTCACCGTGTTTTGTGGAAAACAAAGGATTAAACGTATCGAATGGAAAGAAGTAAAAGTTTGCAGAAAGTAAACACAAAGCAGAAAACAGTTTATAGATTGTATGTAAAGAAAAAGGACCGGGATCCATAGTTCACTAGAGGTGGCTCTCCTTAGATAGATAACATGCTGGGTGAACAAATTACAGCGGGGCAATTGCCAAACACCGAGAAAGCAATACATGCATATACTAATCATCTTGACTCCTTTGAGACTTGATTGGGCATTACAACATAATACATAGACCGCCATCGAACTGCATATATGATTAATAATCCACCTTCAGGTTATCATCCGAACCCCCTCTAGTATTAAGTTGCAAGCAACAGATTATTGCTTTACGAACTGCGTGTAAAGTAAACAATACAATTGTTCTATGAACAAAGGATCGTTGTTTTCTCCCTAGTAGCAACAACACATCTAGTACCTTAGAGATTTATGTCACTTCCCTAGATTACCAGAGGCATGAACCCACTATCGAGCATAAATACTAACTCTTGGAGTTGCTAGCATCTACTTGGCCAAGATAGCTACTAACAACGGAAAGCATGCAAGATCTCAAATAACAAAGACATGATAGAATCAATAATCAATCTGAAATAGCATCTCAATATCCATCGGATCCCCGCAAACACAACATGTATGGATTACAAATAGATGATCTTGATCATGAATGGAGCTCACAAGATCTAAACATGAAAGCACAAAGGAGGAGAAACCAGCCATCTAGCTACTATATGGATCTATAGTCCAAGGATGAACTACTCACGCATCACACCGGAGGCTTGCATGGTGATGAAGAAGGCCTCCAGGGTGAATTCCCCTCTCCGGCAAGGTGCCGGGAAGAGCTTCAGATCCCTCCCGATCTAGGGATGGAGATGACGGCAGCTACAGACTCTTTCGTGGATTTTTGATTGGGTACCTAGGGTTTTCATCCCGAGGGCAACTTATAGGCGGAAGGAGAGGCCAAGGGGGTGCTGGGGTCGGCCAGACCACCCCCTGACGCGGGCCAAGCCTGGTCGCGTGGCTAGGTGGTGTGGCCGGCCCCTGGCCCCTCTCCGTCTCGTATTCTAGCACTTGATCCCTTCCGGAAAAATAGGCACTTTGGCTTTTGTCCCGTCCAATTCCGAGAATATTCATTTTCTGACTTTCCTCGAACCAAAAACAGCAGAAAATAGGCAGCTGGCACTGTGGCTCTTGTTAATAGGTTAGTCCAAGAAATCATGATAAAAGTACTCCAAAGTTGGAACAAAACACAAGAAAGTGGATAAAACTAAGCATGGAACATCAAAAATTATAGATACATTTGCAATGTATCAGTAAGACAGAGAGTGGTACGTCTAGACGGAGGAGGAAGATCGTGAGACACAACTAACTTCCACTTCTTGGAGGGGTCGGGGTCAAACTCATGATCGGAACCAACACAAGGAGCACACAAAAATGAAGAGCAAAACAAGCAAATGAGTACATATGCCATAGGGGACCCCATCTAGAACCCGAAAAAATTATGTTGGAGTAATTGCATGGACAAAAACTTGGTGACAGGGGGTTTCGGCGCCAGGTCCGGTGGTGCCAATGCAGCAACAGAAAAATCGGCGCCCGTTTTTGTGAACCGGAACGGTGACCGAAATTTTTGGCGGCCATTCTGGTCGACCGGAATTGGGACCAAAAACCTCGGTGGCTGGTCTGGCGATGATTGGGGCTGGGGCCGAAACCTCCCGGAGGTATGTGTTAACACAAGTTGTTGTGCATGGCTCAAAAACTTACACTAATATAATATTGCAACAAGGAAAGGGAAGGAAGAGGCTAGGGGAACACATGGGCAAAAAGGGAACTAGGGCTCATATCTAGGGTTTCACTACCACGGAGAGAGGGAAACCTAGAACGAGAAAGGGAGCAGGAGAAGGGGAAGCACATTACCCTCAGAGCCCGACGAAAAAAGGCATGCCCTCCCTTGCCAAAGATGAGCAAAGAAGAAGACCACACAAGGAGAACGAGAAAAAAACCCGATCTCCCAATGCGAGCAAGTGGAGAGCAAAAACTTCGGTGAGAAGACTTGTAGAGGCCCGATCTACAACTTGGTGGAGTTTGGGGGGATTTGGGTGGAGGGAAGGGCCTATGGGAGGGGGGCTTGGGGCGGTGGACATAGAGTAGGGGAGGGCGTGGGGGAGAAAGAAGAGGAAAGCTAGAACTGCCCCACGCGTGAGGTTTAAATACCTCCAAAATAGAAAAACCGACAATAAGTCTAGCGCGACTAGAGTGGGAGCCAAAAAATCCTGCGATCGGGTCGGCGGACCGAAACCCACACTGAGAATTCTAGTGGCGACCGAAGATTTCAGAGGCTGTATGGCAGTTCGGTCGGTCGCCAGAAATATCGTTGGCCGCCAGAAATTCTGGCTCCCCATCCGGCGAGACCGGAAAAATTGCCAAAAAACTGAGTTTTGGCAAAAAGTTTTGATGATTCCCCTTTTTAAGAGTTCGGTTGAGAGACCATATGGACCATATTGATGACCCACAAGTATAGGGGGTGTATAGCAGTATTTCGAGGGAAGTGAAACCCAATTTATTGATTCGACACAAGGGGAGCCAAAGAGTATTTATAAGCCTTAACAACTGAGTTGTCAATTCAGCTGCACCTGGAAACAATCTTGCACACAACAGTTTATCAGTAGCAACAATTTTGTAGTAGCAATAGCAAAGTAATAGCAGTAGTAAAAGTAAAGACAGTAGTAACAATTATAGTAAACAGTAGGATTAAAGTGTGATAGGCATAGGGATGGATGGACGGGCGTTGCATGGACAAGACAATTCATATGGCAATCAAGACATAGGGCATTTGCAGATAAATAAGATAAAGTATCCAAGTACTAAATAATCATAGGCATGTGTTCCATATATAGTCATATGTGCTCGCTATGAGAACTTACAAAATATCTTTTGTCCTTCCAGCCCGTTTGTAGCGGGGCCTCAAGGGAGATACTGGCAATTAAGGTGCTCCTTTTCATAGAGCACCGGAGCAAAGCATTAACACTCCGTGAACACATGTGATCCTCACATCAAAGCCATTCCCTCCGGTTATCCCGATTGCTGTCACTTCGGGGCCTTTGGTTCCGGACAACAACGTGTGTATACAACTTGCAGGTAAGACCATAAACAATACTATCATAATGAATCAATAACATGTTCAAATCTGAAATAATGGCACTCGGGCCCTAGTGACAAGCATTAAGCATAACAAGTTGCAACAAAGTCAAAAAGCACTAATAGTAAATACTAGGCACCATGCCCTAACAATCGGATGCCATTACATGAACGATCTCATCCAATCCCTACCATCCCCATAGCCTACAGCGGGGGATTACTCACTCATAGATGGGGGAAACATGGATGGTCGATGGAGAAGCGACGGTGATGATGATGGCGATGATCTCCTCCAATTCCCCGTCCTGGCAGGGTGCCAAAACGGAGTTTCTGGTTCCGAATCGCGGAATCTGGCGGTGGCAGCGCAGCGGAACTCTTTCTGGAAAAACGTCGAACCCCCTTTGGTTTTTAGGTCAAGAGGAAACTTATAGGCGAAGAGGGAGGCCGAGGGGGCAGCCGAGCCGGCCACACCACCCCCAGGTGCGGCCTGGCCAGGTGGTGTGGGCCCCTCATGGCCCTACTCCGTCTCGTCTTCTGGCTCCGTGAGTCTTCTAGTGAAATAGGATTGTTGGCATATTTTTGGGATTTTTCCTGATAGTTGATTTTCTACACAAAAACTAGACACCAAGGTAATTCTGCTGAAAACAGCGTCAGTCCGTGTTAGTTGCATCCAATTCACACAAGTTTAGAGGAAAAACAATAGCAAAACTGTTCGGGAAAGTAGATACGTTTTGGACGTATCAACTCCCCCAATCTTAGCTTATTGCTTGTCCTCAAGCAATTCAGTTGAAAACTGAGTTAGATAAAAGAAACTTTCACGGACACATTTGCTTCATAAGATGTATATATTCTCAGCATGTGATCAACTACTCAGTCAATTCATAATAAAGAGTATGCAACTAAGTTTACTTAATAGTCATTGCAAGCTATGAAGAGATTCCAACTCAAAGATAATAAGTAGCATGAAACATAAACATAAGCAACATTGCAATGCTCATAACAAAGTATGATAGAGTGGTATCTCGCTTGCCTTTGATTGTAGAGCAAACATAAATGCCAAGGCACCTCTGAAGTTCAAGTGAAGACTAGAAGTAAAGATATCAAAGATACAAGCATCAAAATCACGACACAATTAACCAAGTTTTGAAACGAGCATATTATACTAAGAATGACAACTATGCTCTCAAGAAAGTGCTCATAGAGTATGTGGAGACTCAACAAGGAAAATTAAAAGGTTTTGAAGAGTTTAAAAGGCTTCCAAATGCTGAAAGTATGGTACTCATTAGCTTTGAGCTCTCATTGCCCCTATCATAAGCATCTTTAAACGGTTAAGGTGAAAGTGAGGCCCAATCTGAGTTATATGCTTGATAGACTATAAACTGGAAATCTCATGTCCCTTCAGTACGAGGGCCGCTCCTCATGCTACTCAACTTTAGTTATCGGTAAGTTCTTGTCATAGTAAATACGTGCGTTTCATAGAGAACCGCCAACAGAGTACCCCTTACCTGATGATACGGAAGAATCCCCATATCAAAATGACAAGGCAAGCAGACAACGAGTATCTCAGCAATCTCCTTATTTACCATGGGAAAATGGTGCTTTTTTCTCTCTTTCCTCTTTTCTCATATCTCTTTTTTTCTTTTTTTTTCTTTTTTCTCAATAGCTATCTCTTTTTATAAGAAGAATGCTTCATAGATACTCATTATGGTTACGCTGCAGGTTTCCACCATGAGGGCATGGATTAGACCGGCGGCCCAGGCGTTTCTCAAACACACATACATAACTCCATGGACTTACAAGCTCCCCTTTTATTTCACACCAACGACATCCACAAACAAAAGCGCATGATATCAACTAGGTATATATTTACAGGTGTTGAAAGCGTTCCTCGTGACAGCACGGTTCTGCTAATCCCTAGCCTATAATTTGCTAGCATATAACTTTCATGGACAGTCACAATGGTTCAGGTTTATTAAGTGCAAGAAATAAAGTGTGCCATCAAGTTCGTGAGAGCTTTACTAACTAACTTTCTCATAACAAGCAAACATTTTATTTGGAAGAAAACAAGGCATACTGAATATGCACGGAATAGCATATGATGCTAATAGGTAGGTATGGTGGACACTCTTGGCAATATTGGTTTTGGGGAATTGGAAACACGAGTAGAGCTCATACTCAGTGTAAGTGAAGGCTAGTAATAGTAGGGGAGCGACAAACGAGAGAGCAATAACTGTCATAATCATGCTTGCAACAAAACAGGACTAATCATGGCATGAAAGTGATTCAAGACCCCTGAGGCAAAATAATTCATTGAGGCTTAACTGATTATGTTTCAGTCATACGCATGCATGAGCATGTGCCAAGTCAATTCAAGTGAAACATTCAGAGGAGGATACCACGGTGTCATACCAAGTTATGAATAGAGCAATGCAAGTAAACATTCATATGATAAGATGTAAACTATTAGCGAGCTGGAGCTAATCATAAGAAAGCCAGAACTATTAAGCATCCATAAATAACATACACCCTACATGAATAGACTAAGCATGCCCACAATGATGAGTATATGTACAAAAATGAAAACAAATAGAGTTCGTTACCAGCCTCTTACCACACCTCAAGTTGTCATTAATCCTCATTATTGCCCTTCACTTGTGTGGCTTGGATAATAAGATGAAACCAAATTCCACTGAGGACTTCTGAACCCTGAAACAGACTTCACAAAACCAAAAAGAACAACAAATATTTTTGGTTTTTCGATTTTTAAAGGCAAGAACCAAAAAGGAAGAACAAGCAAAACGAAATATTTTTGGGTTTTTCAAATAATTAAGACAAATCCAAAAGGAAGAAGCAAACCAAGGCAAAAATAAAAAGAAGCAAACAAAGAGAAACAACGGAAATATTTTTGGTCTTTTTGTTTTTTAGAAAGCAAAAGTAAAGAGAAAAAAACGTAAACTAAAAAGATAACGAAACAAGGATATACAAAGTACCGACGAAACATGATATGGAGATGAGTGTGATGTCGGTGTACCTCCCCCCAAGCATAGGCTTTTGGCCTAAGTGGGTATCAATACCAAGCTGGCCATGATGAAGTGTTTCCGTGGTACGACGAGGAGGTGCCTGATACATTGCAAATGTATCTATAATTTTTGATGTTCCATGCTTGGTTTTATCTACTTTCTTATGTTTTGTCCACACTTTGGAGTACTTTTCATATGATTTCTTGGACTAACCTATTAACAAGAGCCACAGTGCCAGTTGCCTGTTTTCTGCTGTTTTTGGTTCCAGGAAAGTCAGAAAATCAATATTCTCGGAATTGGACCGGACAAAAGCCAAAGTTGATATTTTCCCGGAAGACTCAGGCAGCCAGAAGGAGAGTCGGAGAGGGGCCACAAGGTGGACACACCACCCCATGGAGCGGGTCCCCCCAGGCCACGCCAGGGCATGGTGTGGGCCCCCTGGCCGCCCACCGACCTTGCCCTCTGGCCTATAAGAAGCCTCCCGATACCAAAACTCAAGAGAGTCAATCAGAAATCCACGAAAAGTTCTGCAGCGCCGCCGCCACCAAAGGGGAGATTCGGGGGACAGAAAGTCTCTGTTCTGGCACCCTGCCGGGACGGGGAAGTGCCCCCGGAGCCATCTCCATCGATCTCCACCACCATCTCCATCACAGTTGCTGATTCCCATGATGAAGAGGGAGTAGTTCTCTCTCGATGCTAAGGGTTCTACCGGTAGCTATGTGTTCATCTCTCTCTCTATGCATGATCATATTGTGATCATGAGCTTTGTAATCAAGTAGATCTACCTTGCTACTCAAGTGCTTTAATAGATCTCTGCTCTCCCCATGTGTTTGAAAGTGACAGCGTGCTCACCATGGTGGCACTTAGGCTAGAGATTACAAATACTTGTTATGAGTTATATTTGGAGTTGGATGTCTTTATGAAATTGTGGTGTTTGTTGGACTCATCTAGAGCTCAAGGTGACAGTGTGGGGTTTTCTAGATGGGAAAGACTTACTTTGAGGTGTGCTGTTATAGCCCTACCAACGATTAGAGTGTCTAACCAGTGAGTAGTTAAGAGTAGTATCATAAAGAGAACATATTTATATGAGAGTGTTCACTAGTGAAAGTATTATCCCTAGGCCTTGTTTCTAAGCATTGATACACCGTTTGCTACTAGATCTGTTACATGTTTGCTTGCTTCCATCTTTATTTCAGTTTGCCTTTAGTCTCTTCCACACCATCAAGCTATTTTCTATCACCGTTACCACTAATAATTATCTATACCACTTGTATTTCACTATCTCTTCGCCGAACTAATGCACCTATACACCTGAGAAGTGTATTGGGTGTGTTGGGGATACAAGAGACTTCTTGTATCTTGATTGCAGGGTTGCTTGAGAGGGGATACCGTTGACCACTTCCTCCCTGAGTTCGATAAACCTTGGGTGATCTACTTAAGGGAAAACTTGCTGCTGTTCTACAAACCTCTGCACTTGGAGTCCCAACAACTGTCTACAAGAATAGAAGTGCGTAGACATCAGTGCCCTCGTCCTGGTACGAGATCGATGGTGCCCTACCGTAGTGCACAGAGTAGTCGTAAGAAGGCACATCCTCCTAGTGTTGTCTATGGAAGCCAAGCAAGCGGAGCTGCTCGTCGACCTCCTCCTTGGAACGCGACCACGGCCTCCAGTGAACACTGAACAAAGTAGATTGCAGCAAATGAATCTCCCTTTCATCCCCGTCAGTAAACAACATCCTGTATACTAAACTGTCCATATCAGAATCAGTAGTGACGAAGTAATGTGTTTTCATGGCAGCAAGATCAAGCCTTTGTGATGCCAATATAGTATCATTAGGATCCACAGAAATCTCTAACACAGTAACCATACATGAAGCAATAATGCCCCCATAAATAGGTCCCCTAGCAGCTAGGCGGCGAGCAATGAGAGAGCCAAGATTGTACCGAGTATCATTATTAAGTGCAGCAGCGAGGAAGGCTAAATGATAATTGGAGATATTACTTGTGTTCTCCCTACCAAGAATGCTAGTAGCAAGATAGTAAGCAAAGTATCTAAGAGTTGGGAGTTAGATGTTCCTTATCTCCGCGCTGAGCTACGCGGTCATCGTCATTGGTCACACCTCGATAGAGCTCCTGCAAATCAGTGGGTCGCCCTTGGATCTTCTTCACGGTCCCCATCATGCCTATACCTATAATGCTGTAAAATCTGTCCAATGGCATGGTAAACGGTAGATTATAAATTCTGAAAGAAATAGTTGACTGATAGGGGTGTTAGTGAAAACGAAACTCTCAACAAAAGTTTTGGTGAGCACGGCATATTGTTCACTCGCATCTTCCATGTATGAGGTCAAACCGACCCTCTGAATCAATAGTAAGAAATCATCGAGGATCCCTGCAGCTTGCAAGAAGGTATAACAAGGAAAAGTAGATGAGTGAGCATCCCCCTCATCTCCTTCATTGCCAAAGTGTGGTGCAATGAGATCTTCATTGTATGAAGGCCTAAACTGAGAGGCTGACATTGAGGGCCTTGACCTCCTAGGTGTGTCCCTCTCAAATATTTCTCCAAAGGTGTGGTTGTTCATCTTTGATATTCTGAAATTTAAACATCCATTAAACAAGTGATTGCAAAGTGAATATATAATGAAGGGCACTACTCATGGGGACTTGTAAGAGGCCTAAACATGCATCAAAACAATATCTCAAAGCATTGAACAAGCTTACAAGCTCTCATAACCTGTCACCTACAACAGCAAAATACTCAAGATATAAACCACTAAACACAAATCTACTTGGACAAGCGGAGGAGTCACATACCAGAGAACAAATGCTCCAAATTTCAGTAGCAAAGATGGGCTGAGCAAGGAGATCGAAAAATCATGGGCAAGAACAGCAAGAACACGATTTCGAAAAAAGAACTGATGTTTTCTCGGGAGAGAGAAATAAGTGGGAAGTGAGAGATTGAGTGGAGGGCCAGGGGTGGCCCACACCATGGCCAGGTGCGCCCCTGGGCTGGCCGCGCCACCAGGTGGTGTGCCTGCCTGGTGGGCCCCCTGGTACTCTCCAGGCACTCCTCTGCCCCTTTTTTCACATAAAAATTTAATATGAATTTTCTGGAATTTTTCGGGACACTTGATTTTTTTATTCCAGGTATTGGTGAATGATTTTCTGACAGAAAGATGTTTTTGGAATGATGCAATGACAAAAGAAAGCTAAAACTTCAGAAGTTCTAAGACATCTAATATGCAAGCAACTAACACCAGAAAAGTAAACTAAACGAAAGCAAAAGCTAAAATAGATAAACTAGATGCAAGCAGAGATAATCATGGTGAAAACATTGTTTTGTTCATTAAAATCCCTTTGTTAACAAGGTTGATCAGGTCTTGTTACCAAATCAATTTTATATGAAACAAAACTTTGTATTCCGCTAATGATTATGTTACCTCAACTTTGATAGAAATGGTCCCAATCATAATAGTTTCATATTTTTGTCTTGGTATGGGACAATATATTTCTCCAACATGAATGCCCTCAACATGTTCAATTGAATTCAAACCATAAGTCATATCAATCTTCTTGGGGAAATAGACAGTATGCTCCTGGTCATTAACATTAAAAATCACCTTTCCTTGATTGCAATTAATAATAGCTCCTGCAGTATTAAGAAAAGGTATCCCAAGAATAATAGACATATTATCATCTTCAGGCATTTCAAGCACAACAAAATCAGTTAATATCAAGCAATTATGAGCCACTTGAATAGGTACATCCTCACATATACCAACAGGAATAGTAGTAGATTTATCAGCCATTTGCAAAGATATATCAGTTGGTATTAATTTTTCAAGTTGAAGCCTCTTATAGAGAGAGAAACGCATAACACTTCCCAAATCACACAAAGCAGTTCTAACATAACTATTTTTAATAGAGCATGGAATAGTTGGAATCCCTGGGTCTCAAGTTTCTTTGGAACTTTACCATTAAAGGAATAACTAGCAAGCAAAGTAGATATTTCTTCATTAGGGATCTTCCTTTTATTCGAAACAATATCCTTCATATACTTTGAATAAGGAGGCAATTTAATAGCATCAGTCAAAGGAATTTGCAAGAATAAAGGTTTCATCCACTCACACAACTTATTATAGTGTTCATCTTCCTTTGACTTGTGTTTCTTATCAGGGGAAGGCATAGGAGTTTGGACCCAAGGCTCTCTTTCACTACCATGTTTCTTAGCAACAAAATCTTCTTTAGTGTATTTAGTATTCTTAGTGTGCCTTTCAGGTTCTTCTTCAATTTTTTCTTTATCAGGAACATCATTTACTTCATTACCACTTTCAGTTTCAGCATTAGAGATAGATATACTATTAGGATCTTTAGCAGGTTTAGAGGGTTCTACAATAGTTTTATGTTTCTCAAAATGTTGGAGAGAGTGTACCTCAATAGTGGATGAGTGGGAAATTGGCTTATATAATTCTTCTATAGGAGGTAAATTCTTGACATCAGCAGCTTTAATGCCCTTCTTCTTTAGACATTTCTTAGCTTCCTTCATCACTTCATCATTTAGTTCAATAACTCCCCTCTTCTTAGATGATGGTATCGACGCAGGTATAGCTGGTTCAGGTATAATTGTTTCAGGTATAGCTGGTTCAGGAGGGGTCCAATCTTCATAATTCTTGCTTATTTTAGCCATTAATTCCTCAGCTTCCTTTTGAGTCCTATTCCTGAAAACACAATCAGCACAACTATCCAGGTATGTCCTAGATTCTTCAGTTAGTCCATTATAAAATATATCAAGAAGCTCATTCTTAGGTAATGGACATCCAGACTATGCATGAATCAAAGCACAAAACCTTCACCATGATTCAGGCATCTCTTTTTCTCTTTGTTTAAAATCAAAAAGTTCCTGCAAAATAGCATGTCTAGCACTAGGAGGAAAATATTCCTGCAGGAAGGTACTAATCAAGAAATCAGGGCTATCAATAGATCCAGGAGGTAAATTATTAAACCAAGTTTTAGCTTCTCCTTTAAGTGAAAAGGGGAAAATCTTAGCAACAAAGTAGGTGCGCATCTTAATATCGTTAGAAAATAAGCCACTCATGGTAGAAAGCTTAGTCATATGTGCTACTCACTTTCATTCTTAGTCCCACAAAAAGGTTCTTTCTCAATAATGGCTATGTAAGATAGATCAAGAGAGAAATCATAATCCTTATCTTTAATGTTTATGGGAGAAGCAGCAAACTTAGCATTAGGAGACAATTTGGGTTTTATAGTATGCCTCTAAAGGAGACTCTTAACATCACTCCTATCATGGGTGTTTTGCCATTCTTTAATAAATTCATCGGTCATCTCAATATAGCCGTCTTCAATATCATACCTCTCTCTAGACTCAGGTGAACTAACAAGTGTAGTAGTGTCTTCATTAGGAGTTTCAGTATTTCCAGCTATAGTTCTAGCAATCATAGCATCTAGGAAAGGACCTAATGAACCAATCTTATCAAGCACAGTAGAAGTAACATCATAAGTATCAGAAGTTTCAGATTCAGCAGTAGTAGTCGTGTGTATAGCATGTGTATGTGGTGGTGTAAGGAGCTTACTCATAATAGATGGTGAATCGAGAGCAATAAAGGTGTTTAGAACTGTACCTCTTCTTGTAGTGGATGGTAAAATAGGAACCTTGCCATCATGAGACTTACCCATGATGGATGAATGGCAGCGAAAAATAGTGATTCCAAGTGAACTTGATAAATAGAGCTATGCTCCCCGGCAAGAGTGCCAGAAAATAGTCATGATGACCCACAAGTATAAGGGGTGTATCACAGTATTTTCGAGGGAAGTGAAACCCAATTTATTGATTCGACACAAGGGGAGCCCAAGAATATTTATAAGCCTTAACAACTGAGTTGTCAATTCAGCTGCACCTGGAAATAATCTTGCTCACAGCAGTTTATCAGTAGCAACAGTTTTGTAGTAGCAATAGCAAAGTAATAGCAGTAGTAAAAGTAAAGACAGTAGTAACAATTGCAGTAAACAGTAGGATTAAAGCACGTTAGGCATCGGGATGGATGGACAGGCGTTGCATGGACAAGACAATTCATATGGCAATCAAGACATAGGGCATTTGCAGATAAATAAGATAAAGTATCCAAGTACTAAATAATTGATGTCTACTCACTTCTATTCTTGTAGACAGTTGTTGGGCCTCCAAATGCAGAGGTTTGTAGAACAGCAGCAAGTTTTCCCTTAAGTGGATCACCCAAGGTTTATCGAACTCAGGGAGGAAGTGGTCAAAGGTATTCCCTCTCAAACAACCCTGCAATCAAGATACAAGAAGTCTCTTGTGTCCCCAACACACCCAATACACTTGTCAGGTGTATAGGTGCACTAGTTTGGCGAAGAGATAGTGAAATACAAGTGGTATGGATAATTATAAGTGGTAACGGTGATAGAAGATAACTTGATGGCGTGGAAAAGACTAAAGGCAAACTCAAATAAAGATGGAAGCAAGCATACATGTAACAGATCTAATAGCAAACGAAGTTTCAATGCTAAGAAACAAGGCCTAGGGATCATACTTTCACTAGTGAACACTCTCATATAAATATCTTCTCTTTATGATACTACTCTTAACTACTCTCCGGTTGGACACTCTAATCCATGGTAGGGCTATAACAGCACACCTCAAAGTAAGCCTTTCCCATCTAGATAACCCCACACTGTCACCTTGAGCACTAGTTGGTTCCAACAAACACCACAATTTCATAGAAACATCCAACTCCAAATATAACTCATCACAAGTATTTGTAATCTTTAGCCTAAGTGCCACCATGGTGTGCACGCTGTCACTTTCACACACATAGGGAGGGCAGAGATCTAATAAAGCACTTGAGTAGCAAGGTAGATCTATAGATTACAAAGCTCATGATCACAATATGATCACGCATAGAGAGAGATGAACACATAGCTACTAGTAGAACCCTTAGCCTCGAGAGAGAACTACTCCCTCCTCATCATGGGAATCAGCAATGGTGATGGAGATGGTGGTGGAGATCGATGGAGATGGCTCCGGGGGCACTTCCCCGTCCCGACAGGGTGCCGGAACATAGACTTTCTGTCCCTCGAATCTCCCCTTCGGTGGTGGCGGCGCTGCGGAACTTTTCATGGATTTCTGATTGACGACTTAGGGTTTATGCATCGGGAGGCTTCTTATAGGCGAAGAGGCAAGGTCGGTGGAGTCCTGAGGGGCCCACACCACCTGGTGGCGCGGCCAGGGCTAGCCCGCGCCACCACATGGTGTGGCTAGCCCCTGGCCCTTCTCTGTCTTGTCTTCTGGCTCCGTGAGTCTTCCGGTAAAATATCGACTTTGGCTTTTGTCCCGTCCAATTCCGAGAATATTCATTTTCTGACTTCCTGGAACCAAAAACAGCGGAAAACAGGCAACTGGCACTGTGGCATCTTGTTAATAGGTTAGTCCAAGAAATCATATGAAAAGTACTCCAAAGTTGGAACAAAACACAAGAAAGGGGATAAAACCAAGCATGGAACATCAAAAAATATAGATACATTTGCAATGTATCAATAATCATAGGCATGTGTTCCATATATGGACATACGTGCTCGCTATGAGAACTTGCACAACATCTTTTGTCCTGCCAGCCTGTTTGCAGTGGGGCCTCAAGGGAACTACTGGCAATTGAGGTGCTCCTTTTAATAGAGCACCGGAGCAAAGCATTAACACTCCATGAACACATGTGATCCTCACATCAAAGCCATTCCCTCTGGTTATCCCGATTGCTGTCACTTCGGGGCCTTTGGTTCCGGACAACAACGTGTGTATACAACTTGCAGGTAAGACCATAAACAATACTATCATAATGAATCAATAACATGTTAAAAAATGAAATCATGGCACTCGGGGCCTAGTGACAAGCATTAAGCATAACAAGTTGCAACAAAGTCAAAAAGAACTAATAGTAGATACTAGGCACCATCTCCTAACAATCTGATGCCATTACATGAACAATCTTATCCAATCCCTACCATCCCCATAGCCTACAACGGGGGATTACTCACTCATAGATGGGGGAAACATGGATGGTCGATAGAGAAGCGATGGTGCTGATGATGGCGATGATATCCTCCAATTCCTGGTCCCGGCAGGGTGCCAGAACAGAGTTTCTGGTTTCGAATCGTGGAATCTGGTGGTGGCGGTGCAACGGAACTCTTTCTGAAAAAATATTGAACCCCCCTTAGTTTTTAGGTCAAGAGGCAACTTATAGGCGAAGAGGGAGGCCGAGGGGGCAGCCGAGGCGGCCACACCACCCCCAGGCGCGGCCAGGTGGTGTGGGTCCCTTGTGGCCCTACTCCGTCTTGTCTTCTGGCTCCGTGAGTCTTCTGGTGAAATAGGATTTTTGGCATATTTTCCGGGATTTTTCCTGATAGTTGATTATCTGCACAAAAACTAGACACCAAGGTAATTCTGCTGAAAATAGCATCAGTCTGTGTTAGTTGCATCCAATTCACACAAGTTTAGAGGAAAAACAATAGCAAAAGTGTTCGGGAAAGTAGATACGTTTTGGACGTATCACATATACACAGAATCTAGATTAAACAAGTAACCCATATCCAGTGGAATAAACACAAATAGCAACAATGGACATGAGTACTCATCAACAAAAGTCAAATCCCCCAATACACAAAAACCAAATGTTGGGCGGGGGATTTCTCCCTCTATGTTTAAGCACACATGCCGTGGCGCCTCAAAGATAGATGCTTGGACCCATATCATGACACGACATCAATTTATATCGCACACATATGTATGCATCAAACCAAGACATGGTAGGATGACTATCCCCATATGTGCTGCGCCACTAGGCTACATAGCAAGTTAAGAGCAAGAATATAATGCAAGAAGTAAATCAATCCGAGTTTTTAGGATCTAGAATACCGAGTTCTCGCCTCAACATGAAAAAACAGGCTTCATCCAAAGGCTTCGTGAAAATATCTGCCAATTGGAACAGCATTCCCACATGAGTGAGATTGATGTCACCATTTGCGAATGGTCACGTAGCAAGTGGTGGCAGATGTCAATATGTTTGGTGCGACAATGTTGGATGGGGTTATTGGCCATCTTTATTGTGCTTTCATTGTCACATAGAAGAGGCACAGTACCAAGAGACACACCATAGTCTTTCAAGGTTTTCCTCATCCATAACAATTGAGCGCAACAAGATGCCTGATGGCTCCAATTTTTGTCATCTTACACTTCATTTAAACGTTGTTTTTGGTCAAGCAATTGCCAAATAAACTCTCAACCTTGCCACTAATGACTAATAATTCCAAAGATATGCAAATCCCTTCTTTGATTTATGTTGTGTAGGAAATCACTGCTTTTAAGGCAAAATAAGGAGTCATAATGAAGGGTTTTGAGGAAGTACACACGACCAAGTAATTGGAGAAGCCAACCAAGGCGGCAGTGCGCTTAACGACCACCAGTACAGGCATGGTCCGCCCGTACCGCCCGCCCGTACCAGGTGGAGACGGCTTCATATCGTCAAACCCTACAACTTTCGTGAAGACGCCTATATATTTTGAGGCTCCAACCACCGGCAAGAGAGTCACCATTCTTAGATTGCATCACAACACCCCCAAAGGAGATCCACACCATTGTTCATACATTGTTCATCACTTCCACCATCCATCCCTCCACTAGCCATAGCCATTGCTTTGTATTTTTAGATCTCCTTGTGATTTGGCGACCATTGTAAGAATATGGATTTCAATCTCCGATCTATTTGTTATAAGTGAGTAGTCCTCATGGGTTGCGGGTTGGAGAGAAACCTCGCAGCAATTATGTGCATCTAGATCATGGGAGAATTGTATTTTGTTTGGATTTGTGATTTGTATATTTTGTTTCTTTGTCTCTCGCCTCGATCTGTGGACTTATAGGTACCTAAGATCCCATAGATTGATAAAGGTTTGAGGTGAGATACTTGGCTAGAGGCGATCTCATAGGAAACTCAGTGACAGAAAGGGAAATACGGTCTTTGCTTAACGCCCCATTCAGGATCAACAACAACATCACCACTTAAAGCTTTAATCTGTGTTTACACTTAATAATCGTTTGCAACCCGTGGCTTCGGTGTGTTCTCGGTTGGAATAAAAGTCTATTGCTATGCCCGCTGCATCACGAGGGCTCTAGAATATTAGGATGTGTTGCCCACAAAATATTATCTCAGTACAAACACTATACATGACTATGCTTATTATTATCTTTCATCCCATTTGATGTGCAGCTGCACATGGATCTTCAACCCTGGCCTATCTCCATCCATTGATTCAACCCCATTATATACTATATTGGTCTGGTCAACTAAGTTAAAACGAACAAATAAAGTCTTGTAGACATGTCCTTTCTTTTTACCTTTTGCCAGTGCTTTCCAAGGTTCGATTAAACCTAGGTATTCTAGGGAAAAAGCTATTATACAACATCCGTGAATTCGGATCGAAGGTATCAATGCCGCGGAAATGTATTCGAATTCGGTGGTGGATAAGGCAGTGGAGTTTTGTTTCTTGGATGACTAACTCACCAATGACTGACCAAGAAATTGGCAAGCCCCGGAGGTCGACTTCTGGTCAACCTTATCACCGACCCAACCGGAATCCGAATAGCCAACAAGCTCAAAGGTTGACCCCTTTGGATACCAAAGCCCGAGTGTAGGAGTGAGAACAAGGTACCTAAAAATCCGTTTTACCGCCATCAAGTGGCACTCCTTGGGAGCGGATTGAAAACAAGCACACATGCCAACACTTCACATGATATCCGGCCTAGAAGCACAAAGGTAGAGCAAGGAACCAATCATGGAGCGATATGCCTTTTGGTCCACATCCTTCTCACCTTCTCCAAGACCAAGTTGCTCATTGAGTGGCATGGGAGTCTTCATGGGATTGGCATTGGTCATCTCAAACTTCGCGAGCATGTCCTTCACGTACTTCTCTTGGGAGATGAAGGTGCCTTGAGCAAGTTGCTTCACAATGAATCCTAGGAAATACTTCAACTCCCCCATCATGGACATCCTAAATTTCTTGGTCATCAACTTGGAAAAAGCTTTGTTATGAGATTCGTTAGCTCCACCAAAGATAATATCATCAACATAAATTTGAACAATAAATAAGCCACCCCCTTTAACCCGTTTGGTGAAAAGGGTGGAATCGACTTTATCCACACTAAAATCGTCCATGAGTAAGAAATCACTAAGGTTCTCATACCAAGCACGAGGAGATTGCTTTAGTCCATAGAGCGCCTTATGGAGTTGATACACATGGTTGGTATAGCGTGTGTTTTTGAAACCCGAGGGTTGAGCTACATATGCAACCTCTTTCAAGGGACCATTAAGAAATGCACTTTTCACATCCATTTGATAAAGCTTGAAGTTATGAAAAGATGCATATGCAAGCAAGAGACGAATAGCTTCAAGGCGAGCAACAGGCGCAAATGTGTCCTCATAGTCAATACATTCTATTTGGGCATACCCCTGCACCATTAACCTTGCTTTGTTTCTTGTGACGGTTCCATTCTCATCTTGCTTGTTCTTGAATACCCACTTGGTCCCAATGACATTGATGCAATGATCTTTAGGCCTCTCCACAAGAGATCAAACTTCATTGTGGTTGAAGCACCTGGGTTCTTCTTGCATGGCAATGACCCAATCCGGATCTTCTAGAGCTTCATGGACCTTGAGAGGCTCAAAGTTGGAGACAAATGCATGATGGCCTGGTAGTGAGATGCTTCTTCTTGTTGCGAGTCTCGATCCCCCTTGATATGCTTCCAAGTATATTAACTTGGAGTCCACTTGCAATAGAGGCGAACTTGATCTTCTGGATTGTCCCTTCATGATCAACAAATTCATCTTTTGTTGGTCCTTGATCATTGACAATTTTTTGATCTTGACCTTGGTTTTGAGGGACTTTTTCGTCTTCTTGGTCTTGCTCAATAGGTTGAGGGCTTGGTTCTTGTTCTTCAGTTTGCGAGAGTTGTTCATCATGAGGTGCATTTGATGGTTCAACTTGAGTAGAGCTAGGCTCTTCTTTAGTTGAGCTTGATCCTCCTCCATCAACTTCTTGAGTATGAACATGATATTCGGTGGGTAATATATGTCCAATTCCCATCAACTTGATGACTTGAGAGGAATCTCCATCACCTATAACATGTGGAATAATTTTCCCCTCTTGGGAGCCATTATCCTCCAAAAACTCCACGTCACAAGATACTTCAACACAACCATTGGTTTTGTTGTAGTATCTATAGGCATGAGAGTTTTCTGCACAACCAACAAATATACCCTCTATAGTTCTAGATTCGAATTTACCAAGATTTTATTTCTTTTTCTTGACGAGGCACTTGCACCCAAAGACACGGAAGTAGTTGACGTTGGGCTTGTTCTTACCGAGTCATGTCAAAGGGAGCTCGGACGAAGATCCAGTTTGAGTAGTGAACCGCGGTAGCGATGGCTTCTCCCCAAAAGTTGTGGGGTGACTTGAACTCACTCAACATTGTTCTTGCCATCTCAATGATAGTCTGATTCTTCCTTTAGAGTTGTCTCCAAAAGTGATGCTTGACGTTCAGCTGACATCATGAATGAATTGGTCAAGCCATGATTTTTGAGTCGCCGTATAGTCGCCGTATAGTCGCCGAGTTGTCGCGGCGTGGCTGAATAGCTACAGCGACTTTACTCAGAAAGCGACTCGCGCGACTTGTTGACTCGCTATCGACTCGCCGTGAATAGTTGCCGGAATTGAGCCGTGAGTCGCTCGACTTGGTCAGCTAGGCCCACTGCCAGAATTTTTTTGGGCTGGGGATAAAGCCTCGCTCCTGCCCAGGTAGCGCGCGGGATTTCACAGAGAAAGGGAGGGAAAGTGAGGGAAAGGGCGGGAGCAACCCATGGCGCTCGCGGACGTGACCTAGGAGCCGACGCCACCCCTCGCCGGCGACGAGCGACCTTCAGATCAACCTATGATTTGACCTCCGTGGCGATAGCCCCTCCTCCTCTGCTCGCGTGCTCTAGGCCTCCAGTGAATTCCGCCGGCTCCAGGCTCCCTCGACGTGCCCCCACCCGCAGCAGCTGATTCCGGCATGCGTCGCCTCCAAGATTCCTCACGTGCCTGCGCTACCTCCACCTCCATCCTCTACGGCCTCTCCACCTCCGTCTCCTTCATCCTTGTGCCAGGAAACCTAGCTGAGCAGGTACGGCCACCACTCTCCCTTCTCTGCTGTTGTATGTTACTCGAAATTGGGCTCTGTTGTTGTGCTGTATGTTGCTCTACTGCTCGAAATTGGGCTCTGCTGCTGTATGTTGCTCTGCTGCTCAAAAATTCTTGCCTTTTGCACTGCTTGTGGATGCTCTGCAGCTCTATTTACATGTTTCTGCTGCTCTGTTTTCTGTAGGTGTCAAATAGAAAATGGCTGACCAAATTTATATCGACCTAACCGGCGGCAATGGGCCTGAGCCAGAGCCTTATGATCAATCCAAGGATCCTAAGCGTAGGGCAAAGTCGGGAGACCCCGGATGGAAATATGGGTATTGGGATGACATGGACAGGAGAGATAAGATACGATGCAAGTTTTGCGGGACAGATGTGCATGGTGGAATATCAAGGTTCAAACGTCACCTAGCTGGGGCTAGTACCAAAGGGAAGAAGAATTCTACCAAGGGTGACATAGGCTGTTTCCAAGGAGATGCTTAACTTTATGAGGGCCTATGCAGCGATGCATAATGTTACAGCGGAGTCTGATAAAGAGGATGCAGCAACAGATGATGAAGAAGAAGATGCAGCAATAACTCAAATAGGCAGGACAACAACAAAGAGAAAGGCAGAAACTGTCCTAATTGAATCACCAACACAAAAGGTTACAAGAACAATTGCTGGGATGATAAGGAAGAGTCTAGAAGAAGTCATTGAGCTACGACACTCAAAGGAACCTTCTCAAGCCGCATTGAACGCTAGTTGCTTCAAAAGGACCACCGAGGATAAGGACAAAGTTGATGAGCATTGGGTAGATTTTTTCTTTGCTAATGCCATTCCCTTCAATGTTACATGATCAAGAGCCTTTGAGATTGTGTTGGAGTCCACTAGGCAGTATGGTCCAGGCTACATCCCTCCAACAATACATTCTCTTAGGCTTCCACTTCTTGCGAAAGCAAAGAAAAAGACAACTGCATTGAGAGATAAGCATGAGCTGGCTTGGCAAGAGTATGGTTGCACACTAATGTCAGATGGGTGGACTGATGGGAGGAGTAGGCACTTGGTTAACTTCCTTGTCAATAGTCCAGCTGGGTCTTACTTCATTGATAGTGTCAACATATCAGGCCTAGTAGCCGACAAAGAATTGTTGGCAGATTTGATGGAGAAGAGGATCAATGACATAGGAAGACAATATGTGGTTCAGATTTGCACGGATAATGGTGCTAATTACAAGGCAGCGGGTAGAGTCCTAATGGATAGGATCCCAACATTATGGTGGACCCCTTGTGCAGCCTATTTGAAAGGGAATTCGACGTTGCCTAGAGGGGGTGAATAGGCGTTTTAAAAATATTACGGTTTAGGCTCTAATAAATGCGGAATAAAATTTAACGTTTAATTTATCAAGCCAAAACCTATATCCACTAGTTTCACTAAGTGCACCAACAACCTATGCTAAGCAATACAAGTAACAAGGTGATAGCAAGATATAGTACTTCAAGCACGATGGCTATCACAATGTAAATTGCATGAGTAAAGGGCTCGGTTGAGAGATAACCGATGGACGCGGAGACGATGATTTGTTTCCCGAAGTTCACTTCCAAAGAAGCTACGTCTCCCTTGGAGAGGTGCGGGGGCGCAATGAACTTCGAACGCCACAAGTGTCTCACCTCGAGGTGTGGTGGCTCGATGCTCACCCAACACCACACAAGGCCTCACCCCAAGATGCGAAGGCACGCAACCTACCGACGCCACAAAAGGCTCACCTTATTCTCCTGTGAGCTCGCCACAAAGGCCTACTCACGATCCGCTATGGGACACTTGAGGGCGGTCACCGAACCCGTACAAGGTTGGGGCAATCTCCACAACTCAATTGGAGGCTCCCAACAACAATGCCACAAAGGCTACAAAGCCACAAAAGGCAACAAGGCCACAAAAGTCTACAAGACCACAAAAGGTCAACAAACTAACCACACAACCGTCTAGGGTTCCAAGAACCCAAGAGAAACAAGCCCAAGGGCTTGAACTCGCCGAATCTCCGAGGAGAAGTCAAACCTATGCACCAAATGCAAGAGGCAAGTCCTTCACTCTCAAATTCCACCAAAGCTAAAAAAGCTATTGGGGGAATAAGGGAGGAAGAACAGAAGAGGAGAACACAAAACTCTCCAAGATCTAGATCCCAAGGATTCCTTCACAAAGAAGGGATTTTGCTTGGTGGGGCTTGTAGATCTAAATCTCCTCTCTCAAATCCCTCAAAAAGATGCAAGAATCATAGGAGGGGGAAGGGGAGAGAGCAAGCTCTTCAAGGTCAACAATGGAGGAGAGAGAAAGCCAAAACCGAGAAGAACAAGAGTTAGGGCCGAAGGGGAAAGGCGAGCTCCTTTTAAAGGACTCTCTGATCTGCCCGTTACTCACAGATCCGCGCACGGCCGGTAGTACCGGTGGGTGGCCGGTACTACCGGTGGCACCCAGCCAACGGTTAGAAAACAACGAGAGAAAGAACAAAAACGCGATCCTGGCCGGTACTACCACCGCTTCGCCGGAACTACCGGTGGCAAGAATGTCCTAGCGGTACTACCGCCTGAAAAACCGATCCAAGTTCCGTCAAATATGCACACCAAGACAGAGATGGTACATAACCAAAATCGGGGTTGCCGGAATTAAGACCGGTACTACCAGCGGCATTTCTACCCGAGCGGTACTTCCGGGGCCTGGTCGGTACTTCCAGCCAGAGAAACTTCGGAAACCAAAACTGCAATAACTTTCACGTCCGAACTCCAAATGAGACGAAACCAATTTTGTTGGAAAGATAGCAACGCATAGAATCTCCGATCAAGAAAAAACGTTGGACAGCATTGCACGGAAACTTCAATAACTTTTGACTTCGGACTCCGATTTCGATGATCTTGGGATCGTTTTGAAGAGAACAAAAATCTCTACACGATTATGCAAAGAAACATCATAGTCCAACAAGAGAGGATAAAAATCAAATGGAGAAAGGTATGACCTCTCAGAAGCGACGAACCGGTAAAACCGCTAGAACCCAAAACGCAAGAAGTTGAGTTTGGAAACTCTAATTGGGATGAAACCAATTTTGTTAGAAAGATAATAAAGAGTAGAATCCAACAAAAGGTGAAATATTGGGTATCACCAAGGGAGAAAATACCATGAATATATATGTGAGATACCTCCCAAGGTGTGGATCCGGAAAACCCGCAAGATCAAAAAGGCAATAAGATATGCAAGGGGAATCCGTTTTTGATGAACTAGAGCTTGTTATGAAGAACAAGCTCTAGATCCTCACATGGACGAGAACCAAACAATCAACCAAGAAAGATGATGCTATGTATGCAAAGGTTTGAGCTCTCTTCGAAAGATATGAACGAGTCACCCACTCGAGAGCCCCTCTTGATAGTACGGCTATCTATCATCAACCCAGTCTCCCAACACTACAAGAGACCGGTAAGAAGAAACCCTATCAAGATCATACCTTTGCCTTGAGCATCCCACTTGAGCTTGATGAAGACGATCTTGTCACCTTCAAGATGGAACACCTTTCTTGATTGCTCGTGCTTGCTCTTGCTTGATGAAGACTTGCGAATGGCTCCCCCATACTCCATGGGGAAACCTCTTCTTTGACCTTGTCTTCATCACTCCATGAACGTCGAGGAGGCAAGATACAAGCAAGAGATCTTCTAGAGATGGTGCATCTTGAGCTTGCACATCATTTCTTGATGATGTCTTGAAGATATCCATGAGGAACTCCATCTTCTTCTTCTTCTTCTTCTTCAAGACATACTTGATCTTCTTCTTATACTTGATTCCAATAGGCACAAAGCCCTTGGACAATGCTTCTGCTTTGTCATCCTTGAAACCAACACATGGTCCAAGCGATGCCAATGGACAAACCTACAAGTGAAACTCAATTTTCACATTAGTCCATAGGGATTGTCATTAATTACCAAAACCACACATGGGGGCATACATGCCCTTTCACCATTGTTTGAACCTTATGTTGGGTTCAATTTGCAAGATCAAGCAATTTGCTGAATGCATTACGAATGGAAAGAGGGTTACCACATTCATCTATAGGCATATCAAGATTTTAGATGAAATGAGAGTGAAGACCAATGGGGCTGATCTTGTGAGGGCTGGAGCTACTCGCTTTACCACAATTTTTCTCAACTTGGCAAGCTTGCACAAACACAAGCAAGCTCTCAAGGAGTTGCTTGTGAGTGATGTTTGGCATAACAATAAGAAGTTGTCAACCTCACCGGTGGGACAAAAGATTCAAGAAGATGTGTTGTCCATTAACTTTTGGAACTCGGTGGAGACTTGCATGAAAGTTTCTCTACCTCTTATAAGGGTACTAAGGATTGTTGATGGAGATGAGAGGCCAACGATGCCCGAGGTAATGGCAGCAATGGACTTTGCAAAGGATAAAATCAAGGCCGCAATAGATGACAAACAAACTTTGCTCAAGAAGGTGATAAAAATAGCAGAGGACATGTGGAAATCCCAAATGGGTGTGAAGTTGTATGGGGCTACACTATTCTTAAACCCCAATAGGTTCTTTGATCTCAAAGCTAAGCCCGAGAATGCAAGATATTGTCAAAAGCTTAGGCATATGTTCAATGAGGTGATACTTCACATGGAGACCGATGATGATAAAGCAAGCTTGATTAGCAAATTGGTTGATGACTATGAAAGAGGTGAAGGTGAATGCTTCAGCTCTAAGTTAGCCATCAAAGACCGATCAAAAAAGAGTCCTCGTAAGAATTCAGCACCTATCTTTCTTAAATTACAGCAGCCATCTTTCTTAACTTACAAATTCTAACATTTTCTTCATTTGTATTTTAGTTCTTTGGTGGGGTGCTTATGGTGGACTTGCTTTTGAGCTGCAATATTTGGCAAAGCACATAGTTAGCCTATGTGCTTCCGCTTCTGGATGTGAGCGCAATTGGTCAGCCTTTGCAAATGTAAGTTTTCTGATCATACATCATAGTTTTCTCTTTGATTATGTGGACTTGTGGAGCTAAATGTAACAATTAATAATTATTGTTTTCTTCTTCTTGTTTTCAGATCCATAGCAAAAAGCGACCTAGGTTGGAGTTCCAGCGACTTAATGATCTGTCCTTTGTTTAATACAATCGGAAGAATGCTGATAGGTTCCAAAAGCTTCGTGAGGAAGGCTCCAAAGGGGTTAGGTCTGACCCATTGGTCCTAGAAGATTTAGATTGGGAAAGTGATTGGATTGACCATAATGCCTAACCAGTTTATGATGGGGTTGATATAACTTGGGCTCAAGTTGATGAAGCAGTTGGTGCATCTGAAGGTCCATTACGCAACCTTAGAAGTCGTGGGAGTGGGAGCCAAGATACTGCTAGTGCTACCATGACATATTCTCGACGTCAAGTTGTAGAAGATGAGGAGGAGGATGCAAATCAGGAGGTTCTACTTGAAGATTATTCAACAAGTGAAGATGATCTAGAGGGAAATGGAGGTGGAGGTGAAGGTGAAGATGATGATAGAGGCAATGGAGGATATGATGATCTCCTTTTCGATTGAAGGAAGTTGGGGCTGGTGTGGGCATGTGGCTTCTTTTTGGACATGGATTTGGGGCTTGTGTGCCTTATTTTGGACACATGATTTGGGATACATTTGGGGCATGTGTGCCTTATTTTGGACACATGATCTGGGATAGATTTTGGGCTGGTTGTTAAGATTTAAGAACTTGGTAGTTCGTAGTTATTTGTAATGAACTAATGCATAATTTATGTTGTTATTCTTGTTGCTGTGGTGATATTTATATGTTGAGTTGCTGCTGTTTTTCTTATGTGAATCAGCTCCAAAGAAACATGGATCATCAAGGAAACCAACTTGGACAGATGGAGACACAAGAAGTAAGTTATTCTCTATTTCTCTTTATTTCCAAGTCAAGTGTACAACTGTACAAGTTTATTTTTACAAATACAAATAGCTACTGTAAGGTGCAACAATCAACTAGAGTTGTTGTTGTTCCTAACTTGTGATGTTCATGCTTGCTACTGCATGTATGCTACTTCAAGGTACACCTGCAATCAAGAAAGAAGAGCATGGACGAGGTCAGGGAGTATTTTCTAGAGGTAAAATCACCATCTGCCTTCCTAATTATGCCAACAAACTCTGATTTTAAGCTAGGCGGCTCGGGGCGACTAATCAAGCCTAGTCACTGAGTCAAGTTAACAAGTCATAAGCCGAAGCCTCAGCGACTTGTCTTGACTCGGCGACTCAAAAATCATGGGTCAAACGCACTTCCACCTACGGTCATATGATTGGTGCATCCACTATCAAACACCCACTTTGAAGCACCGGAGGCATACCCCTACAAAATCAATTCTTTGATTTAGGAACCCATTGAGTAATGAGTCCCCTAGCATTAGCAACAAGATATTTTGGTACCCAAATTGAGTACCACCTATAAGCATAACCATTGCGAGGGCCAACATATTTGGCATACACATCTCCTTGGGTGCCCTTACATAGCACATAGGATGGATTAGATTTTCCTGCAAACTTGTGATTGGGGTTACCCCTTGTGGCTCCCCCATTCACAACATTCTTCTTGACTTGGTCAACCACCTTGTGCCCTTCACGCACAAAGTTGATCTTCTTAGGTGGGTTGGCACCATTCTTGTCATTCTTGGGGTCAAATACGATACGTTGTCTTGGAGCTCTAATCGTTTGGCAAGCAAGAATCTCATCAAGAATCTTGCCCTTAGAGGTAGGTTTGAGACACTCCATATCAATTTGTTCCTTCAACTTCTTATTCTCCGCAAGGAGACAAGCTTGATCCAAGGTAGAGTTAGAAGTTCAAGTAATGTTCTCAATGATAATAGGATCCTTCAATGTACCAACAGCCTTTTCATAGGACACTTGAAGTTGATCATGATTCTCCACAAATTTTATGAGCTCACGCTTGATAGGCAGATTAGCTTTATCAAGGTCCTCAAGGGAATTGGTGAGAGAAGCATGAGCACTCTCAAGTTCTTTCTTAGAGGTATCAAGCTCTTGGGACAAGGTGATATCTTTATCTAGGGTGTCCACATCTTTTTCCTTATCTAGTTCATAAGTTTCAATTCGATTTTTAAGAAGTGAAGTAATGATCTTCTCCTTTCTTAGCTCTTGCTCAAGGAGATTGAATCTTCGTTTCTCATCATCAATATGAGATTCCAAGCTATCAGTTGTCTCGTCACGTGAATTGACAAGATCCATTAATTGCACTAATCTAGCATGAGCATTGCTAGGAAGAGACTTCATGATTTTATACATTTCTTGTATATATTTTTCATCAAATTCATCATTGTCACTATAGTTGGTACTAACATGATCATCCAAGATGATAGAGAGAGATGGAGGAGAAGAGATTACCTTGGTGCTCCTTGCCATAAGGAAAGATCCGACGACCTTGGGAGTAGGAGAATCATCGATGTAGTACTTTGTGTGGTCGTAGGTGAGTAGTGACCCTGGTTCGGTGTAAACAAAACTAGGCTCACCACACGCCTCCTCCTCATCATCACTCTCCACATCGCATGTGTCCTTTGAGCTTCGTGCCATAAGGCAAGTACTGGCGACCTTGGGAGTGATGGAGTCATCGACATAGTCCTTGGTGTAGTCATATGTGAAGAGTGACCTGGGTTCGGCAAAATCCAAACCGGCCACTCCCATAACCTTCTCCTCATCTTCACTCTCCACATTGGATAAGTATTCTTGGCCTAGGAAGCCTTTGCCATCATGCTTTTTGTTCCTCTTGTATCTCTCGTTGATGGGGTTTGGCTTCAATCTTGGCTTGGCGCCCTCTTCATACTTGGGCTTGTCAAGTCTCTTCTCATAAGGGCACTTGTTGGCAAAGTGATCTGACTCATCACAATTGTACCAAGTCCTCTTCTTCTCACTTGGTCCGGTTGAGCTTCTTCTTCTTTGGAACTTCAAGTTCTTGGTGAAGAGTGCAAGTTGAGAGAGCATGTCATCAATTCCATCACTATCACTCTCTTCTTCACTTGCAACACTTTCTTGCACATGCTTGGCCTTCAATTATAGTGAGTGAGAAGACCCAATAACACGGTTGATCTCTTTGATCTTTTGTCCTTCATCCGCCAAGTTATCCGTGGCAACAAGATATGACAGATCATCGGGAGAGAATTGGCGAGCTAAATCTAGGAGTTGCAAGTTTCAAGGCACGCTTCTTGTCAGTGGCTATGATCATACAGAAAGTCTTGGATTTGATGAGCTCATCATTCAAGTTGAACCCATCATCATACTTGTCACAACCAAGACCATTAATCTTCACACGAAGGGCAATAAGTCTCTTGTAAGCTTCCGTGATGGACTTATCATCGTGGTTCATGAATATGTTCATCTCTGACTTGGCAGCTACATACTTGGACTTTTGGATAAGGGACGTTCCCTCTTGGAGAATGATAATCCTATCCCAAAGCTCCTTTGCGGTGGGGATGTCACTAACTTGATCATGGAGAGTGCGGTAAATGGCACTCCTTATCTTGTCACAAGCCGTTGCATTTAGTTGACGGTCACAGTACTCTCTTGGAGTGAGGCTGTTGGGATCTTGTGGATAGAAGCCCTTCCCCACAATCTCCCAAAGTTCCACACTGCAGCTGCAAATATGAGATTCCATCGAAGCTTTCCAATGGGAGAAGTGAGTTCCATCATAATGAGGTGCGGGACCCGAACCATTAATATGAGGCATGATGTTCTTTTACTTATGATATATATACGGAAATGAATTAGGAGGCATGGAGGCTTTCGTCGGGTCACTCTCACTAGAGGACTCGTTCACGGCCTCCTTACCAGTGTTCATCGGCCTCCCTTGAGGTATTACCGATGGTCCGACAAGCATGACCCCCTCTCCCATCCCCGTAAAACATCCTTCAAGGAAACTTATTCGAGCAAGGAGATCAGAATCCGCCTTAGCCTTTTCAAGGGACCATTTGGTAAAGAGTTGATACGTCCATTTTGCATCACTATTCTATGTCTTAGTTCACTATTATTCATTGATATATTTCGTATTGAGAGGTGATACTTATGTTATTTCATCTGTTTTTGCATGGTTGATGACTTTTGGAGCATGGACCGCTGCAGTCAGGATTCTGATGGAAAAGCTGCTGTTTGGAGGCAAAATTCGCGAAGATCAGAAAATCCGGGAAAATATACGGAAAATTCTATTTTTCCAGAAGACTCAGGATGCCAGAAGATGAAGTGGAGGTGGGCCACAGGGGGGCCCACACCACCCCATGGCGCGGGCAGGCCTAGGCCGCGCCTGGGAGTGGTGTGGCCGCCCTGGCCCACTCCAGCCTCTCTCCTCTAGCGTATATCAACCTCCCGAAACCCTAAGCCTCGGGGAGTGACCACAGAAAGATTCTGCCGCCTCTACGAGGCGGAAAACACCGAGAGAGAAAGATCTCTCCAGCAGACAGATTTATGCCGGGGGAATTCCTTCCCGGAGAGGGGAGATCATCGCCATCAACACCACCATCAAGCTGGACTTCATCGGGATCATCATCATCATCACCACCATCATCACCAACAGCACCCTCATCACCATCTCCATATTACTGTAACAATTGGTTGAATCTTGCATTAGTTCTTAGGGGAAACTATCCCGGTGTTGATTACTCTTTGTAGTTGATGCTATTGAGTGAACCATTGAATTATTGTTTATGTTCAGATTGTTATACATCATTATTCCATCTCTGATCATGATCCATATGATGTCTTGTGAGTAGTTCGTTTTGTTCTTGAGGACATGGGAGAAGTCTTGTTGTTAGTAGTGGAGTTGTGGTGAGAGAGATTCAATAGATTGCTATTTAAGTTGTGGTGTACTTCTTCTAGTGGTGTCATGTGAACGTCGACTACATGACACTTCACCTATATGGGCCTAGGGGAATGCATTGTGTATTTGGCTACTAATCGTAGGGGTTGCCGCAGTGACAGAAACCTGAACCCCCGTTAGGAAACCATTGCACAAGGGACGTAAGGCTCTTAGAGTTTAAAGATGTGGTTAGGTTTCTACCTTAATTACTTTCTTGTACTTACGAATGTTTGCAAGGGTGTTTAATCACAAGTATGCATTTAGTCTTGGATGGGCCGGTACATTAGCACAGGTTCACCCACACAACACTTAGCAAGCTAGAGAAGATTAATCGACTATATGAAGCGAAAGCACTTGCAAGTCTTCCCATGTGTCCTCGAGAACGTTTGGTCATCTATAGAAATACAACCGGCTTGTCCTTTGCTGCATAAAGGATTGGGCCACTTGCTACATTCATTCTTGCTGTCTTTTATTTACCCGTACTTTGTTTACTTGCCTTATCGAAAACCCCTAAAAATCCGTTTGCTAAGTATTTGTAGAGAATTCCTGATCCATACCACTAGCCAGCACCTTCTGCTCCTCGTTGGGTTCGACACTCTTACTTATCGAAAATACTGCGATACACCCCCTATACTTGTGGGTCATCAAGAGTTCATGGATCTCCTTGACCGAATAAGTCTTTTCCTCATCATCATCGGAGAAAACCATCTTTTCTCTTAGGCGGTAAAGCCCTTAGAAGATCCCTTGGCTGTGATACCAATTGTAAGTGTAAGCTGGTTTACCTAGAGGGGGTGAATAGGTTTCTATAAAATTCTTTATTATCTTTTGCAAGTTTTAGGCTATGCAGAAAACAAGTGTGCCTAAATGCAAACTAGGTGAGGCAACCTAGATGATGGTACAAGATACTTGAAGCGCGAAGACTATCACAAATTAAACAACACAACTAAGAATTGGTTACGGAATAACCTAAGCACGCAGAGACGAAGATGTATTCCCGTTTTCACCACCTTTGGGAAGGAGGCTACGCCACGTTGGAGAGGTGTTAGATTCCACAAAGGATTCCCCAACACCATGAAGGCTCACCTTCTTCTCCGAGCCTATCCCACGAAGGAATAGCTCACTTACTAGTGGTAGACTTTAAGGTAGTCTCCAAACCCTCACAAACTTTCCATGGAGCAAATCACAAGCCGAATGCCTCCGGGTGACCCTAGTCGCCTAGGGTTTCGCACAAACCCAAGAGTAACAAGCTAACTCGATGAACTCAAGGGGAATGAACTTTGGCTTGGTAGAAACGTAGATCGGGACCTCCTCTTGCTTTCTACCAAAGGGATTTGGAAATGGTTGGGTAGAATGGGAGATTCTCAAGGAATTGTGTTTCAACAATGGGGAGAGTTAGAGCTTCAAGAAAGAGTATGTAATGGAATGTCTAACTCTCAGTGGAGAAGAAAGGGGTTTTTGTAGTCCGGGGTGAAAAAGGAGTCGTTTGGAGGGTCCTGTGGCCAAACCGGCAATTAGTCTATGTAGCCGAACCGTGCGCCAGAAATTCTGGCCGCAGTTCCGGCAGACCGGTTTCTGCGCCGAAAGTTCTGGCAGAGAACCGGAACCCTATATAGTCATCCATTCCGGCGTGCGACGGGTGACCGAAAATTCCAGCGGTGCCAGGATTCTTGCCGATTTCGCAAGTCCCTATTTTTAGCTCTTTTTTACAGTGACTTTCTGTCTCTCCCTGAGTGGGTGTGTGGCTAAAGATGATATGATGTGTGTGGTGCGTGCAACATCCCCAAAGAGAGCATCGAGATCACCCCTCTTAATAGTGTGGTGCTTCCTACTAGACTCAAAAAGAAATAAGAGAGAAAAGTAACGAAAACACCGGCTCTTCTCTTCATATACAAATGGGGGATCACCTACCGCCTATCATCATCAAACATGGACTATCACTTGTACGTATACTAGTAGAAACATTAGTCCGCTCTCTAACTTTGATGTCATAATTAACCGAAAACAGGATAAGGGCATTTTCCCCTTTCAATACTACTCACTCATGTAAATTTAAATCACTGGAAATATTTTGTATTGATTACGCATGAAACAAAACAATAAATCTCATGAAATCTACCATAATTATTTTGATATCATGTATCCCATCTTATTAAATAAATAAAATCATATAAGATCCAGCTTCCTCTATGACAATCACAATTTAAGATCATATATTATCTACATAAGCTATTCAGTAGCTCGTAATTTGATTTCGTAAATCTGCATTCAGTGATAGCAAACAAAGATAAGATTCTACTAACTCTTGTGTGAAGCGCTAGTAGGAGACCAGACGAAAATTCAGTGAGCTGCACCCACACCACCAACCCTAAGAGCATCTCTAGCAGATACCGTAAAACTTGAAACCATAAAAGTCATTTGCAGTAAACCGCAAACTTGTTTTGTGATAAAAAAATATCCCAGTACAACATATCCCGTGTATCTATACCACAAAATGGCATATTCCGTGAATATTACATCGTCTTCCTCGCAGGCGTGCAAGTCCTCGCATACGTGCTCTACCCATCGCTCGCGCACATCCTTGCCCGTACGTGCATGCGGATGGCTGACGAGCTGCTGCGGCCAGCTAGCACATAAGTACAGGTACCGATGCGTTGCTTGCTGCTTAGCATGCGTATTAGATGATGCGCTGTATGCCGCATGCGTATGAGTTGTCACATGTGTACGAGCTGATGCGTTGCGCGCTGCGCGCTACTGCTCTGCTCCTTGTGGCTCCTGTTCCGGCCGACCGGCGAGCTGCGACTATGGCAGCAACTATGGCGTCCAGAAACTGATAATAGACGTGGGAATCGAACCTACTAGACAGAATAGAAGATTGGCACCAGAATCTAGACTCTCCGTCATGGAATCGACCTTCAGAAGCGGCGGCGTCGTCGACAGCGGGAGCGGTTGGTGCTAAAATTTGTGCCCCGTCGAGCGTTGACCCGTTTGCGGTTTACCTCAAAAACAGACTCGGAAACTGGATATATTCGGTACGCAGAGCAGTTATACGGAAAACTACAAAAAAAATTGCGGTTTTAACCACTTTTGCGCTATCTAGAAGGCTATTTTTTGATCAAAAATGCAAAAGTTTGCCACTTTTGCAGGGTTGACCACTTTTACGGTATCTGCTAGAGATGCTCTAATGGGAGCAACTTGCGTTGGCCACATCCGATGAAAGCCGTAGATAAGTGCGGTCGTGTGGGATGCTAGCTGCCTTGTCTCTCGTCCCTGTCCACACTTGGCAAACATGGCGCGCGTAGTGATCATGCAGCAGCGGTGTGTGCTGCACATGTGTTCACTGCACGTACATGGCTGGTGCGCTGGTTCCTTCCCCTCCACTAGAGGTGCGTTTGGTAGCCTGCATTCCCTATAAATAGGCCCTGGCGCGACGAAATCGGCCCGTTTGGTTTCCCGCACGACCGATGTGTTCTGGCCAGCATGCTCTATAAAGCACTCCAGAGACAGGCCCAACTATAACGCTCGAATCGAGCGTTTCCATGGAGTCATGCTGTGAAGCTACAAAAAAGGGGCGGCAGCGTGCGCGCGCACCATCCGCAGGGGAGATGGCGGGAAACAGTAGTTTCTCGGCCCTGCTTCGCGCTAAGAGTACTCTCACCTGCTGGGGTGGCTCACCCCAAGTATTAGCCCTCTCAAAAATCTCCCTCCTCTTGATTCCACAGCACGAGCGGCGGCAGCGGCGTAGATCTACCATACACGGCGGTTCCTCCAATTCCGTGTGGTGAGCATCGGTCAGCGGTGTAGCATCCCAATTGTCTAACCATTGTAATGCTACTTGGTCTAGTAATATAATGGCTACTTCCTATATATAATTGTTGCATCATAATTATATCATGCTCATGTCATCATGCCACCTTGCATTTGAGCATCATATAAAACCCTTTTGTTTTGGTTCTTCTCTCATATGCATTATTAATTGTATTTGCCTTTTGATATATTGTATTTGGTTATTGATATATTGTTTAATGCCCAAGTTGAGTTGGGGGCATATCTTTTATTCCACTCCACCACCTTTCCTTGTCACCACCTTATAATTCCACCACCCTAAATACCATGGGCTTTTATTTTCTTTGGCATTTACTCTAGCTCATGTGGATTGGGATGGATTCAAGTCTAATTTCGTTTGCTTAGCCTTTATTCCACCTTTTGGTAATGCATGGGAATCATGCCATGTTATGTATTATTGTTTTCATAAAATAAAACATGGCATTTAATGCCCATGCATGGGCCATGCAAATTATCACCATCCTCTTCTTTTGGGATTTGCTTGTATTTTTGAAAGTGTGGCATGGTCCTTTGAGATTCAATTCAAGGTGGCCATTCTTTGCTCTTCACCAAACCATGTCCCTCTCTCTCTTTATCCAACATCTATCCAATCATGATCATGTGGGCTCTTTCCACATAAACCACCACCTCCTCCATCTCATGTTTTATTCATGTTGGCTCATCACAAAACCCTACACCATGTCCTCTCCTTCCTCTCCTTCTCACCCTCCATCCATGTATGACCTAGTGTGGCTATAACCAAACCCTTTTTTTAACTAAACCCTAACTCCATACATTCCCCATGCCGAGGCTGGCCCCTTTCCCTCTCCCTGCCAGCAGGTCCCACCTAACCCTCTCTAACCATGCGAGCTACCCCATCCCTTCTCCTAAACCCTAACCCGAGCCACTACTCCTTTCTAACCTAGCTCTACCCGAGCCCCCCTCTCTCCACTTTTTCTCTCTCCCTGCCGTGCCTGTCCCACCGGAGCCTGGCCCCCTCTCTGCTGGCCCACCTGCCATGCCCTGCCTGGCCAAGCCGAGCCCCAGCTCGTGCATGCGAGGAGGAGGAGGAAAAGGTGGCCGAAGCCACCTTTATCTCTACCCCGCTCCCACACGTCACCCCATCCCCCTTTCCTATCTACTTCCTCGCCTCACGCGCCCTGGCATCGCCAGATCCACCTCGGAGCCCTCCCTCTCCCCTCTTCTTCTCCGCCGACGCCATCTCCTCTCTCACCGGTCACCGCCAGTACCATCGCCGGTTCCTCGTTCCAGCCGGCGTGGGTGACGTGGAGGTGGTCGAAGAGGCTGAGAAGGGTCCCCTGCTTCGCCCAGTACCTGCCAGTGAGGAGGAGGAGCCCCACACCTGCCGCAGTACGTCGACGCCCGTTGAAACCCTAACTCCGGCCGGCGTCTGCTTCCTCGTCGCTCCGACGAACCCCAGGCCGATCCACCTGCATCAACCTCCCCTCGGTGAGATCCTCGTCCTAACGAACATCTTCGTTGTCGCCGTCGCGGTCTGAGCTCGCCGGAGTTTTCGCCGAACGCCCTCCGCGCACGGCAGCTGCTGCCGTCTATGCGTCGACACGCCTCGCAGAGGCTTAGCTAGGCCCCGCCCGCTTTTCTGTCACCATCCCTCAACCAGCCACACTGGTTGCCGCCTCCGCGCGCGAGCCCCAGGTTGCGGGTTTGAGTCCTCGCCTCGCAGCGCCGCGCGCGTGCGCCCGTCAGATCCGTCTGACGAGAATAAGATCCACAGTACCGCGACCCCCTTCTTGCACATACCCCCTCCATCTTTTGCCGCCTCAACCCGCGGTCTAGCCCGACCCCATCTATCGGTGTCTGTGGACTTTTTACAAAAAGGCACCCGTCTTTAATGCACACTTAACCCGCGGTCCAGTACGTCCCCACCTGTCAGCCTCTGCGTGCTCAGCCGCTGTCACGTGGGCCCGTAGCCGCTGGCCCCGCCTGTCATTCGCAGAGTCTAGGTCCGCCGCGGTGAGAAAAACCTTTTCCGTGCGCGTGTGTCCCAGCCAGCAGCTGGCCCACCCGTCAGCGACTGGGGCTGGGTCTGTCTGAGTATAAAATGTTTTCTGCTTTTCTGTTTTTTTTTTAAATAAACTTTTCCAGAAATTGTTTAAATTCAAATTCAAATCCGTTTTTAAATAACTTTTAAATTATAAATCCAAATAATACAAATGATATATGATTTTGAATCATAAAAATGTGAGGAATTCAAATATGCTATTCAAAATAATGTTTGAGCACTTTAAAATTTCGAGATGATTAAAATTACAATAAAATGCCCTTTTCTTAATAAATTAATAACTTTAATTCTACAACTCCAAATTTGACAAATAATATGTCTAAATCGATCAGCGCGACGAGCCTGTTCTATCTATGCATTCCTTGTTCTGAATTGAAGCATGCATCATGCCATATTTACAAATCAGAACTGTTAATGGCAATAAAATTTGACTAAATAAATAATAAAATGCTTTATTCTTGTACCTCACACTTCACCATGCCATGCTACTTTAATGACATGTAAATTGTGCATCATTCATCATGGCATGCTTGTTTGCTTGTCGCATTTTAATTCATATGCTTGTGCACTTTATTTATGTTGGCCCTTGCTTGTTTGGTTCTTCTTCGAATAGACGCCCAGTAGGAGAATTACCAGGAATCACAGGAGTACTACCCAGATCTACCTCTCGCTTCAACTGAGCTGCCAGGCAAGCACTACCACATGCTTGCATACATATAGTACCTATTGCCTCTATCTTATTCTTGCATCATTGAGTCGCGATTGCATTAAATTGAATCCCAAGTACTGCATAACCTTTACTTTTAAACTCACCGAAGATTGTTCCTCCTTCCCATGAGCCATTACTACATGAGTTGTTTGAGCCATGCGAGTCGTAGAAGAGCATGTGTAGGGTATGTGAGTGTCTGATGGATAACGAGGTACATAAACAACATAACCTGAGTAGTAATGGGATAACTAATGAAAGAGGCACCGATGAGCAATATCTGCTATTTGGTTTTTCATGCTCACTTGTGTCCCGTAGGACCCCGAGTACTTGATTCCTGTTCCCTGACTATTCGCACTATCCACATCCGGGAGGCCTTATGGACCCCCCTGAGCCAGAGCTTGATTCATTTCTATTTCTTGGGGCCACAAGTAGTTTGGGGCTTTATTACTATCGTGTACTTATGCCATGCTTTATTGTTTTATTTAAGATTGTGCGTGGAGCACCTGTACTGTTTTGGATGCGGAGTGATTTCGCGGTATCGACAAGCCTAGTCACATTTTCAGGTTCCCAGTCGTTTACAGCCATTGGCGCAAACCTTGGGTCCGTCTCGGAGCCGGCCAACTTCGTTGCGGGTAGCTTAATGGGGTGGCCCCCTGAAATATTTCTGAATCCTGTGATCGCTTTGTCGTAAATGCCTCGTTGGGTTTTGAGTTGGTTTTTCTGAGGTTGATCGAGTGTGTGTTGCTATTCGTGCACCCCTGCAGGGTAAATCTTTCTGAAAGCCGTGTCCGCGGTTATGGACGACTTGGAGCACAGTTTCTCGATCATAGACAAGTATAACTAAAGTACCGTTTTTAATTTGACTAAGTACTTGACTAGTAAATAGTGCAATACTCATGGAATGGTTAATAAAACTGCCAACGGATGGGGGTTGTTCGTCTGCTTCCTCGTTGGTAAGCGAGGAGGAGGATGGATCTATTAATTATACTGTTATAACTGTTGTACTTAATTCACGGACATCCTTCCATCATTGGTTGGACGGATGGTTAGCGAGTATCTATAGACTTGTTAGTTATTATCTTTCGCTGCAATTGCGTCACCCCAGGTTGTGTCCCCTTTAGTGGCATAAAGACTTGCTGAGTACCCCTAGGGTCTCACACGATAAATTGTTTGATTCAGATGAACAGGTGTATTCGCAAGAAGGATACTGGGTGGAGGAGAAAGATGATGTTGGCAACGATCACTCGGTGTAGAGATTCCGGGAACGGGGATCCGTGAGATCTGTGGGCGGGATCTGTTTATTTATGTGGCATCTTATGCCGATTTGCTTCTTATCCGTACTCGGATCTTGACTTCCGCTTCCGCCTGATACTCTGATGTTTGATGTATGAGGAGCTATCCTAAAATATTATCTCTATCTAGGATATTTGAATCTTGACGTATGGCGTTGCAATAATTTCTATTTCTTTTTAGATGGAATGGCTCCGAGGACTGTTGTATGTGGCTTGCATACATACTCATTTGTGTATGTAGTTGATCCCTTCGCCTACCGATTACGCCGCTCGTTCTTGTCCCGATGATCTGAAAGTGGTTAGGACGGCCGAAAGGTCTACCGTGAGTGGCCCCTGGCCCCACCGTAATATTTTAACCACTTTCGTTCATCCAGGCATGTAACTAAGAGCGTAATTTACCGAGGTAGTTACAAGCGGTATCGAGGCGCATCTCCATCCTTCTCCCCGGCCGCGCATCACCATGGGTGAGGTAAGCACCGTGAATCTCACTACCTTTAGTAGTAGGGCCGAAGCACCGATTTAGGAAGAACTCATCGTAGCTCCGGTTTGTTAGGCCGATAGGATGGCTTTTTTCCATTAGGCAGTAGCGCTTGTAGCAGTGATTCAAGTCTGGATCCTGTTGTTGCACAAGAGAGCTGTTTGACGGGCTGCGTTTCCTAGACTGGTGTACGGTCCTATGTTGGCCCGAGATCAAGAGAGGATGGCCAACCAGAACTACATCTACAACTACAATGATGTAGAGTCTTTGAACATGCTCAGGATGAAAAGAGCCCCCTTCTTTGCACTTGTGACAAGGTTAAAGATGGGTGAACTTTTAGTAGATAGCATCCACACCTCAGTGGAAGAACAAGTCGTGATGTTCCTTCATGTGGTTGGCCATAACCAGAGGTTTAGGGTCATCCACAGCACTTTTAGAAGAAGTATGGAGACAATATCACGCTATTTCAACCGAGTGTTGTATGCAATCGGTGAGCCGAGAGAGGAGATGATCAAGTCGCATACGGGTCAAACACGAGAAAAGATACGAAATAGCGTTAGGTGGATGCCATATTTCAAGGTGACCTTGTGTTCCCTTGTTTTATCATTGCATCCTTCGATTGAGTCCCATGTGTTCCCCTTTTCTCATTTCATATTTGCGTACTTGTAACATGATTGTATCGGTGAAATCGATGGTACTCATGTTACTGCCAGAGTTCCAAGATCAGAAGCTGCAGCTTATAAGGGAAGGAAGCACTACACCTGCCAAAATATACTATTTGATGTTGATTTCGACATGATGTTCATGTATGTGCTAGCTGGTTGGGAAAGATCAGCCCATGATGCAACCATCCTTGCTGACAGCATGTCCAGACCTTATGGGATCAATATCCCTGATGGAAAGTTCTATCTAGGAGATGAGGGATATGGCTGTCGCCCTGGGATTCTTCCACCCTTTAGGTCTACCAGATACCATCTCAACGAGTTCACTAGAAGGAACAGGCCACAGAATGCGAAAGAGCTCTTCAATCTAAGGCACTCTAGCCTTAGGGTTACCATTGAGAGGGCATTCGTTGCTTTGAAGATTCAAGATCCTTGATCAGAAGCCATTCCACACCTTCCCCACCCAGGTAGTGCTTGCATGTTGCATACTCTACAACTGGATCTTGGGTACGGCCTTGATTCGTATGTGCCGGATGAGGAGAGTGCGATTCCTGACGAGAATGACACTGGCCATGGTATGGAAGCATCTGACAATGAAGCTTGGAAGGAGAAGAGGAAGGAGTGGGCAGCGGCAATGTGGAATGATAGAGGCCCCACCACCATCTGACAACAAGAAGAAGGAGGTGAAGAATAAGAATAAGAAGAAGGAGAAGAAGATGATGATGATGAAGAGAAGAAGGTTGCAGTACCCCTCCCTCCCCTAGTTTCTGAACAATAATCATGATTGATTGTGCTTATAGACTGCCTTTCGTATTAGCTAGGCTTGCGTGATGATGAACTACTTATTCGTAGTTTTTTTTTGATGAATTTCTTAATTAGATTATGATTTATACCTTCAGTTTTGTGATAGAAGGGTAAGAGTACCCCTTGGAGAGAAGAGGTGACCGTATTTTAGGCCTGGGGCAACCAAACACACCTATTCGCTTCACGTTTGGGCTTTGTGCTTGCAAGCAGGCTAGCAAACGGGCTACACAAATGCGACACAGATGAACTACAGGGCTACAACCGGTCTATATTTTATGGCCAAGTGACTATATAAGACTAGCACCATAGCACTTTCAGACTAGGCTAAAAAGTTGCTGCAGGTTATCAAACCCGCCCTCGGATGGTAAAGGAAGCAAGAGAGCGCACGTACGGGGTACGGCCGGGTCAACGTACTACGTCAGCACGTTCCGCCGGGTCACGGCCTGTGCCAACGTGCTGGCTCGTACAGTAATTCCTTGAGCTGAACGTGTTGTCGAGTCTTAAACAGTGCACCTGCTGTTTGGCTGCCCATGGTGTAAGTATGGGTTGACGTCGAGCATGAAAGGTTGCAGGGAACCATGGTCGATGTTTCGGGGAAAATGTACTCCAGCTAGATGGACGTCGATGGTGATCGGTGCACGGGAGCTGCAGCTCCTGCTTTTGCGCTCCGGGTGGTGATAAGCGATCAAGACCTCTACAACGACGAAACGGATAAAAGCCGCGAGCGTCTCGCTCGCGTACGTGCATCCATCAACTTGTGCAACTGAAGCTCACGAGCTCGGAGCTTTTAAAGGCAAAAAAAGCTCGCGCGCGTACGTGCAGCGCCACCAAATGCATGCACGAACAGACGGGCCCATCGCTACACGCGTTACGCTGCTAAACTAACGTGACCCTCGACCACAGCTAGCCGCCAGCAGCGGCGACAAATCGTCTTCACTGTCCGTCCGTGAACCACGACAGTGCAAATATAGAGTACCACACCTTTCACGTCTCGACGCTGTGCCCCTTGCTCCTTCTCTCCGGCCATCTTATCCCCTCCCGCTGTTGCAAATCTGCTCGCCATCGCGGTATTAACTGCTCGACCGCGACGGCGCTGCAGAAAGCAGGTCCAATCCGATCCACCTACGCCGTGTCAACGTAAGATTAAACTTGGCTAATCCGGTCGTTCGTTCGTCCTGTGCGCGTGTCCTAGTGTCAGCGGCCAACACCCACCAGCCCCGACCGCGACCGCGCGCCCGATCGAAAACGTCCATCCGCGCGCCGTGGGAGCGGCGTCCGTCGTTGCTTGCTCCCACTCCTGCCGGGATGTTACGTACGTAGGACCTCCGATCGACGCCGACCGGCCGGAGTTAAGAGCCGCCGCCCTGCTGCCTCGGCTGTCAACGTGTCAACGTCGATCGCCGATATACAGGACTGGGCGCCTGCTACGCTTCAACTCAGAAAACGGCTCGTGGCGTGGTTCGGTACACCGGTTCCAATCAAAACATGAAACTCGAGTATAGTACAGGGCTTGCTCTTTAAAAAACGAACAAGAAACTCGGCCTACGGGACGTGGTGCGGGTGACACCATTGCTACCGACATCACTCGAAAAGACGTGGAGTTTTGGGTTCTATCCACACGATCAATCACGGACAGACACGTTTTTAGTTTGCGCAAACTCGACCAGGTGGTTGTAGCTAGTGCCGAGCGGACTAGTTTATTTAACCTCTATAAAGTACCGCCTCCCAAACATACGCAAACACCCGGACATCGCAATAGCGATCTCCGTGAATAAAGGAAGCATGTAGTACTAGCAGCTAGAGTGCACGCCGTTCGCGTCGCAGTTCGCACAGGGGCAGGGATAAAGGCAGTGCGTGCCTTTGATTAAAAATCATGCGCGAATCAAGCTATAGCGTGATGGAGAGTACGAACTCGCTACTGCTCATTTGTTAATTGTCCAAATAAAACGTGAAGATGGATGCCAAGTGGAAACCAGCACCTGTTTCGTGTTTTTTAGCTATCTTTGCTCGTCAGGCCATGTACAATACAAGGTGTTACGCGCAGGGGCAGGCCTAGCTCAATTCATGGGTATTCAGCTGAATATTCAAATATTTTGGCAAAATGATGATATTTGAAATTTCGGTGGACGTATATACTAAAACCTAACTATCATAAAATAAACCAAGGAAGAAGTTGCTCAATTGGTTTGGAACAATGGGCTTCATCCTATTGGTTTGGTGTTCAAACCCCATGGCTGGTTCTTTTTGTTATTTTTATAAACATTTATTTCAAACACTATTTGTTTACTATAAAGTTTGGTTTATTTATTCTAGAAACCTCCATAAGCATCTTGCATTGTGCATGCACTTATGGGATGTTTACGGTGAACATTTTCCACGAAGGGAACTTTTATTAACCCAAACACATCATCAACGTGATATGCGTAAATACTTTACACTTGACAGATGTTGAATTGAGCCCACAAAAAACTTGACTGATTTTAACACCTTGGTTTGTTTTTCAGACAAACCCAATAGAAAAATTGATGTTTGCACAACACATACAAGACCACACACACGCAAAATACTCCTAAAATGCTTCACATGATTCTTTTCTGCTCTAATGAAACACACATGGTGCGAAACATAGTGTTCGGATCCTCGATGCGCGAGGATGCAAGCAACCTTCAGCATAGTTAACCAATTGTTGGTTCCCCCACTATGCTATTATATGCCAATTTTAATTGAAATAATTTTTAATTGTTTTTCTCAAACATGTTTTGTAGATCCATGTGACGGAATGATGCAAGTAGATGAACAATTTAGGCCGCTATTCATCCGAGTATGATTAATATGCCGGTGTGGTGAAAACTAGCCGCGCTCGTCTTGTTGAATTGACACAAGTAGTAGAATTTGAGGAAATTGTAGAAAACTGGCATAATTCCATACACACATCCATAATAACTATGAGTTCGAGCTCTTCTCCAATTAGCTATGATTCAACCTAACAAGTTGATTTTGTTTTCACTAAAGAACCATAACATAAAATAAAACTATCACAATGTCAAGCTTAGGTCGGGTTGTTTGGCAAGACTTGTTTCTGCCTTTTTATACTTTGGCTTATAAGCCACAAAAAGAAGAAGTTAAATATGTGCTTTTGTGGCTTATAAAATCAATATTCAAAAAGCTAAAAAATAATAGGCCTAACTAAACATCGCAGCGAACTATTTGGACAAATGTATACTGTAATTTGTTTTCAAATGTTACCGCTCTCGTGCTGACCGACAGACCAAAAGGAACTAATTTTCTTGCCTCTTTCTAGAATCCCCTGCCAGAAGCAAGACTTAGCACAGGACGAGAGGCCCCAACCGCAGTCCATACAGCGACCCCACAAAATCTCTTTATTTTTCTTAGTAATACAAAATAATCACGCCCCCACACAACACGAGTCGACGACGCAGGATTAAAAAACAGAAGACCTTTCCCGTTTCAAATCACTCTGCCTTGGCGGAAGAAAATCCCGCAGGTGCGCCGCGGCGAGTGCTTCGTCACCAAGGGAAAGAAGACTGGTAGCCTTGCCCGCCGCATAAAAACAGAGCAGCAGAGGCCGCAGAGCCAAGAATCCGATTCGAGAAATACCGAAAAATCTCACCGCAACGAATCCCCACCCGCTCCCCTCCCCCCTCGCGCAGCGCGGGCGCAGGGCACCAACCCCCCCTCACTCGCCTCGTCCCCTCACTCCGATCTCCGCACCGTCGTGCGCTTATTGCGGTGGCCATGACGGCAGAGGCGCTCTCGCCGCCGCCGCCGCCGCCGGAGCCGCGGCAGCTGAGCCTGGCGGACCTCAAGGCCGTCTCCGTGCTCGGCCGCGGCGCCAAGGGCGTCGTCTTCCACGTCGTGCCCGAGGAGGCCGACGGGGGCACGCCCATGGCGCTCAAGGCCGTGTCGCGGGAGGCGGCGCGGCACAAGAAGGCCGGGAGCGGCGGCGGGGACGGCCACCGGCGGATCTGGTTCGAGCGCGACGTGCTCCTGGCCCTGCACCACCCGCTTCTCCCCGCGCTCCGCGGCGTCCTCGCCACCGAAGCCGTCGTGGGCTTCGCCATCGACCGATGCGGTGGCGGCGACCTCAACTCCCTCCGACGCCGCCAGACCGAGAAGATGTTCTCCGATTCCGTCATACGGTACGCGCACACACCGCTCTGATTAACCGTCCTCGAAGGCACCCCCGTAGAGTAGCACAACGCATATTTGATCCGTAGACTCACCTACAACAAATTCGCAGGTTCTACGCGGCGGAGCTGGTGCTGGCTCTCGAGTACCTGCACAGCATCGGCATCGTGTACCGGGACCTCAAGCCGGAGAACGTGATGATACAGGACAGCGGCCACATCATGCTCGTCGACTTCGACCTCTCCACGAGGCTCCCCATCGCGCCGCCGGAGCCAGAAACGGCGGCCGCCCCCAAACCGGCGCCCGTCCCCAGCTCGCCGTCTCTGAACCGCGGCGGCAAGCCAAAGAAACCCGCCATGTGCTTCCGGTTTCGTTCGGCTAGCGGCGCCACAAAGCCAGCCGTGTCGGCGGACTCGCCGTCGCCGCCGTCCACCTCGCGGACGGCCTCGACGTCATCCTCCTCCTCCACGACCACAACCGCCTCGTCAACGGTCTCGGGCGCGCGGACGCCGGCGAAGTCGAACTCGTTCGTGGGCACGGAGGACTACGTGGCGCCGGAGATCATCTCCGGTAGCGGGCACGACTTCATCGTGGACTGGTGGGGCCTGGGCGTGGTCCTGTACGAGATGCTGTACGGGCGCACGCCGTTCCGGGGCCAGAACCGCAAGGAGACCTTCTACCGGGTGCTGACCAAGCAGCCGGAGCTGGTGGGCGAGAAGACGGAGCTGCGCGACCTCATCGCCCGGCTCCTGGAGAAGGACCCCGCGAAGCGCATCGGGGCCCGCGGCATCAAGGCCCACCCCTTCTTCCGCGGCGTCGACTGGGACCGCATCCTCCGCGTGGCGCGCCCGCCCTACATCCCCGACCCGTCGTCGTCGTCCATGGACGGCGACGAAGAGGGCGGCGGGTGCGAGGTGCTCGACGTCGAGAAGGTCGTCCACGAGACGTTCGCGGCCAAGGAGGGCGAGGCCGCGGCGGTGGTGGAGGACGGCAAGAAGGCTGCTTCGCCCGAGGCGGGTGTCACGTGCGGCGTCGGTGAACGGAGGATGGATCCATCAAAAGATGGCGATTTCTCCGTGTTCTTCTGAGACGTTTATTTGGCTCGTCATTTTTTCCACAGTATAGTAATATTTTCTCCGTTAAAAAATGGCTCTGGTATTTTTTTTTCGTTTTGTGAATATTATTTTCTTTTAGAACTCTGCAGTAGATTTAGACGGATGAGTACATAATTAGGTGCTCATGGGATAAGGCGATCGCTGGGATAAGCGGGGTATGTAGTCTGGATATATATTTTTTCTTTTCTTTTGTTGGATAGTACTTGAGCCCGTGATTATTGGCTAGGCGAGTCATAATGAATAATAAGCAGTACTACTACAGTGGGTAGTAGATGAGGGGCGCAAATTTCTTTTCATTTTGTGCTCGGCGCCTCTTGATAAATCGTTGGTGCCAATGCCGTGCTTCGGGACCTAAAAATGTTACTATCACCTGTTGTTGCGGTACACCGTAAATCAGGACTCCTCGGCCGCTTTCGCTCGCCCTGCAAGTTGGTCATCTCGTTTCAGACTCGCTTGAATTGTTGGTGTGAAACTGCTACCATACGAAATAAAATCGTTGATGAAATACTGGTGTTCCATGTGTGACTCTGGAAGAAAGGCGCGGGGGGGTGGTGCCCCCTCCACACGGTCACGGTGAAGCTTGGCCTGTGGCCACCGTTGCTATGTGGGACTGGGAGGCTTCGTAAATCGTAACTGTAGGTGTAATGGTCCTGAAATCGGACGTTCAGAAGAGTTGTTGGAGCAGGAGGTCTGTAAATGCACAATTCAGGCACACCACTTCGGCAGGTACCGCGGGACCCGTGGTAGTAATCTGGCTACCTTTGCTGCCCATTGGCCATTGCCAATCTGGCAGGTGCACTTGCGGCAGTAATGCACAGCTCTCGTGAGGAGGGAATCGGGTGCGCCGGTGCCCTGGTCCCGAGATCACCACCAACTCACGGTGGGGAGGGGAGAAAGAAAGAATATGCCAGGCAGCTTTGTTCACCATTCACCACCGAACGAACCCACCCACGAGGCCATGGCGTGCGTGACCGTGCTCCGTGCAAGGTGCAAGCGCAACGTTACCATGCATGGGGGTGGACCAACCGATGATGATGCGTGCCAGTTGTGGCAGGCGTCGTTCCTCCTCCTGTACCTGGCCTGTGGCCAAGGGTCCTTGCTTCCTTGCTCATCGCGTGGATACATTTGACTTGTACACGTACAGTATATATTCTTAACAAAAACTGACATCTCCACGGCTAAATCGTGACGCCTTGCGCTGAACAAAACAACAGGTACTTCTTCTTCTTCTTCTTCTTCTTCTTCTTCTTCTTCTTCTTCTTCTTCTTCTTCTAGGGATAGAATTTTGACGGCGACGTATCTAGGTACAAGTACTGCTGCTGGCGACGTATCTAGGTACAAGTACTGCTGCTGTACGCATCCACAGAACGGACCGTACGTATATACTAGTACTACTCCTCTAGAAAACGAGAGAAACGGCCAAACGGGACCCGTACGTGACCGCGCATTGCCCTCGGATTCGTCACTTCCCGGTTAGCAGCACTTAACAAAGCTGCTCGTCGTCTACTACTCCTACTCTGGGCGTCTGCAGGCTAAGGTCGAATTTACAAGCAGGGTATATCCACAAACAAACAGGAGACCCCTGACATCACAGTGATTTGGCCGATACTGTGTCCGTCCTGTCACGGTCCAACAAGACCGTGACATGCTGCGCCGTGAGACATACTACTATATATATGTGTAGCAGGGGGCGACAAACCTTGTTGTTTTTATGGTGGACCTAAAGTTGCCACGGTACGGTAGAGTATACCTCGGACGGCCAACGCGCGGCGGCTTTTCAGTGAGCCGTGCCGTTTTGTCCCGCGACCGGTGCCTTTGGGCTCTAGCAATGGCCGTTCAAGCTGTCGTCTTTACGTGTTATTTTTCTCTACACTACTTATAGGTGTAGCTGGGGCACTTACGAAGAACGACATGGGTAGACACTCTTTTGAAGGGTCTCTTCAGGGAAGGTTGTTTTGTTGGGCTTAAATATAGATTTTGAATTTTGGCTTATAAGACACAAAAGCATCTAATATGATGGTATAGCAAAACACCAAAATCACAAGCACCTATTCAGATATTTTTTGGGACTTAAAAGTCAAAAGCAAAAGGCACAAATAAGCCAACCAAATAGCCCCTTAGTTCGAAAGTTTTAAAAATGCATGGATATTAATTACACAATGTTAGAGCGTCACTCTCACTCAAATATTGTAAGATTGTTATCAAGAGGTCTGGGAGTGGAGATTTAGTGGACACGGGGCCAGTGATCCTTTTTTTTAAACGGAAATCATATTTTCGGGTTTGAACAAATGTGAAAACAAATCAGGATGTAGCTAGTGATGTGTCGCACAAACCTGCAAACTATTTATTAAAAATAATGTGTATTTTAATTAACATAAAAGTTGAAAAATCGTCAACCTTGAGTATCTCACATTTCAAATCTCCAAAAAGTATCAGACTTTGTCATTTTTGTTTATCCCTTAATAAAAGAGAATTTCATATTACGATTATGTATCCTTGTACGATATGCCACTTGCAAAGTTCAGAATTATTTTCAGTTTTTTAAATTACAAATATGATTTTTGATATTTTTAATATACAGGGACCACTAGAGCTCATGTGCCGGGAGAACTTTAACTAAAATCCCTATGTTTCGTGATTAGAATAATGAAATATTAATTCATCGGTCTTGTAAATACTATTCCCTCCTTTTCATAATCCTTGTTGTGATTGTAGTCCAAATTTTAACTAAAATCGCAATAAAAATTATGGAGCAAAAGGGAGTATAAATGAGGAGCCTCTTATGACCACTAACCGTACTATTAGTGCATCGGAATATATAGTAAGCTCTAGCGTCACACTGACATGCCTTAACGAGACCAATGTCTGGATGAAGTCTTGTGGCGCTTCTCTTCAGGCGTGGTGACTCATGAATTGTTTACAGGTCGTGTGTCACCGTTAATTAGCATACTAGTCAACATGGTGCCGGAAAGAAAAACAGGATGCCAACAGAGGAACCAACAGATCGAGTGCAAAGCACAGATCTAGCTGCAATTTCCCCACTACTTCCTCGTGTGTTTCGCGTTGGCATGTGAATCACACATGCTTAGACCGTTCAGCGACTGAAAGACTGAGAACGATCAAGTCACTAGCAACTTGGCGGCAAAGTTATCTATCAGCACGAACTTTCCTCTTCTGCAGCGTCCCCGATTTCCTTGCAAAGCAAAGCTTATATGTTGTTGGCGACCAGGAGTCAGGACCAGGGACATGCGGATTCGGAAGTCAAATTTTACACTAATTTTCGTTCCTGACTACTCGGTGGAAATTTATATTATTACAGCCTTGCAGGTCAAACGACTGTCTTCTGGAAGGAATTGGCAGATCACAGATGACGAGGGAGCTGACCAAAATCAATATTCATCTCAGTCTGACTGACGTACGACTTTACGAGCGGGTTTCAGCGTCATTTGCCTCGCTGTGCGCGTACGGCAAACGGGGTGAATACCTGAGCTAATGTCATGGCATGCGTCATCAGAATCCTGCCAGGATGGGTGGCAACAATTCAATTCTTAAGGGCATTTCCACCTCGACGACCCGAACGGGCCTAGCCGTGGCCGTCGAGGAAGGCGTGGGGCCACGGACAAAATAGCGCGCCGCTTCGATCTCCCTCACCACCGGCATCACCGCCCCCGTCGTTGCCTGAGCTCGGACCCATGACACTAGCAGCTTCGAGTTCGCCATGACCGTCCACTTGGGCATGAAGCGGGAGAGGATGGTCCTTCCCCGCAAATTCGTGTCGCTGCTCGACAACGCAGAGCCGCAGCAGGTCGTGTTGTGGGCGGCCTAGTGGAAAGTTGCATTAGTTTGTTTAGTCTGATCATAGTGGACAGTAGCATAGAGTAGTAACATGCACATGTTACTAGCGGGTAGTAACATTTATGTGGTGTTATGAAAAGACATTATAGACTCATTTTATCTTGGTATGTGTGATGTTACAGTAATCAAATATGTAATTCCATCCCCCTCTCTCCTCATTAACTCATTACCACATAAGCAACTTTGCTGAGTTGGACTCTTAGTTACTGCTAAATTTACTTGCACTATGACTAGCCTTACCCCACTCGGTCGTACGGATTGCTAGCTCGTAAAGGCCACCAACCTTTGTATTGGTCGGTGTCAACTTTGTTTTTTCTTTGTTTTCTTCTTGTTTTCCTTTTGGAGTGATTTGTGTTGTTTGCTCCAACATTGCTTGCAGTTGTATTAGGTTGTTCCTATATTAATATAGTTGGGCGTAAAGCTTATTTCGAAAAGGAGTTCAATTGTGGCCATTGTCCAACTACCATTGCTACAAGAGCTATGAGTTTAGAGGCTTTAGCAACTACAACCGTAAAACACACTAAAATATGTCGTCGAGTGAGCTGAGGTCGACCGTTGGAGTAAGGGCATCTCTAGCAGGTGGCCCAAATCGGCGACGCAAATGGTCTGATTATGTTCGGATGGGTAGGTCCACAGAAAAAAAATGGGTCGCGGTCCAGGATGCCTGGACAGTGCACCCAGCACCGCGACACATCCTATCCGTGGTGGGCAAATTTTGGCCATCGTTGTGGCCACCGGTGTGTTTCTAGTGCCTTCCCGCCACCCTGTCATTTCCCTCCATTGTTTCATGGCGCTGATGGCCACTTCCCACCACTTCGTGACGTTTCCCGATGCGTCCAGCTATAGGCAATAAAAGGACAGGCCAGCGGAGGTGGATTTGCAATTGGCCAATGGGGGAGAGTCAGGGTAGTTGCCGACACTAGACCAACTGGCAACCCAATCCGCGCGAGAGCAATCACGAGCGTTGAAGGTACCACGCAACAGGACCACTGGCGAGAGTTTCTCGCACGACGTGCATGACAAAGTAATGCTGCCGGCGTTCTAACGGCGACAAAGCACTCAAACAATTGCTCGCTCAGTTCGTGGAAGCGGCGCGTGCTAATCCCGGCGATGCGGCCCTGCGTGCCCGTCTCACCCAAGTTGTAGAGAACCTAGAGACGCAAAGGGTGGTCTACCGCTCTCTCCAAGAGGAGTGAGGTCTTGTTGCCCCACCGCCACCGCAAGTTTAGATTGTTGTATCATGTTCAACCGCTTGTAATATGCCTACTATTAATGATAAAATTTCATTGCAATGGACGCAGCCACACTTGTTTGATCATTGTAAGCAAGCTGCATACATAGTTCAGAGATATTGAGCAAAAAGTGCAAAAAACACAAGATACACTAGAAGACCATTGTCTTCTTCTCGTCATCGTCTACTCATTAGAGTCGGAATGGTAGTGACGACGACACATAATGTGGTCGAAGACGCTGACGGTGAGCATGGCTTCACCATCGTACTTGAGGACGAGGAAGTGCTCGACTTCGATTTGGTGCACACGGCTGAACTCCTTCCAACCACCGGCGAGATACATCTGGTCATATTGGTCGAGTAACACCTCCACGGACCATGACCGGTCGCACCACCAGTCACCCACATCATGACATGGTGGGGCTCATGCCTGTTGATACGTCTATTTTGCATCACTATTCTATATCATAATTTATTGTTATTCATTGATATATTTCATATTAAGAGATGATACTTATGTAATTTCATCTATTTTTGCATGCTTGATGACTTTTGGAGCATGGACCGCTGTAGTCAGGATTCTGATGGAAAATGTGCTGTTTGGAGGCAAAATCCGCGAAGATCAGAAAATCCGGGAAAATATACGGAAAATCCTATTTTTCTAGAAGACGAAGGCTGCCAGAAGAGGGAGTGGAGATGGGCCACATAGGGCCCACACCACCCCCTGGCGCGGGCCACCCTAGGTCGCGCCACTAGGTGGTGTGGCCGCCCTAGCCCACCTCTGGCTCTCCCCTTTGGCGTATATATTCCTCCCAAAACCCTAAGACTGGGGGAGCGACGATAGAAAGATTCCGCCGCCTCTGCGGGGCGGAAAACACCGAGAGAGAAAGATCTCTCTGGCAGACAGATTTCTGCCGGGGGAATTCCTTCCCAGAGAGGGGAGATCGTTGCTATCAACACCACCATCAAGCTAGACTTCATCGGGATCATCATCACCACCATCACCATCAGCAACATCATCACCATCTCCATATTCCTGTAATAATTGGGTTTAATCTTGCATAGTTCTTAGGGGAAACTTTCCTGGTGTTGATTACTCTTTATAGTTCATGCTATTGAGTGGAACCATTGAATTATTGTTTATATTCAGATTGTTATACATCATTATTCCATCTCTGATCATGATCCATATGATGTCTTGTGAGTAGTTCGTTTTGTTTTTGAGGACATGAGAGAATTCATGTTGTTAGTAGTGGAGTTGTGTTGAGAAAGATTCAATAGTTTGATATTTAAATTGTGGTGTACTTCTTCTAGTGGTGTCATGTGAACATCGTCTACATGACACTTCACCTATATGGGCCTACCGAAATGCATTGTGTATTTGGCTACTAATCGTAGGGGTTGCTGGAGTGACAGAAACCTGAACCCCCGTTAGGAAACCATTGCACAAGGGACGTAAGGGTCTTAGAGTTTAAAGTTGTGGTTAGGTTTCTACCTTAATTACTTTCTTGTACTTACGGATATTTGCAAGGGGTATAATCACAAGTATGTATTAGTTTTAAGAAGGTCGGTACATTAGCACAGGTTCACCACACAACACTTAGCAAGCTAAAGAAGATTAATCAACTATATGAAGCGAAAGCACTTGAAAGTCTTCCCATGTGTCCTCGAGAACGTTTGGTCATCTTAAGTAATACAACCGGCTTGTCCTTTGCTGCATAAAGGATTGGGGCCACTTGTTGCATTTATTTCTACTTTTTTTTATTTACTCGTACTTCGTCTACTTGCATTATCAAAAACCTCTAAAAATTTGTTTGCTAAGTATTTGCAGAGAATTCCTCATCCATACCACTAGCCAGCACCTTCTGCTCCTCGTTGGGTTAGACACTCTTACTTATCAAAAATACTGCGATACACCGCCTATACTTGTGGGTCATCAAGACTATTTTCTGGCGCCGTTGTCGGAGAGTGAAGCGCTATTGGAGAGTGGAACTGGTAAAGAAAACTTCTACTGTGAGTATTGTTTACTTCTGTTAGTTGCTTTATTTTTGTTATGGATAATTCGCTGAGTTTCTTATTTGGTAATGCTACTACCACTTCTAAGGTAGTAGATGAACCACCACCTACTGAGAATGATGCTTTTAAAATACCTAGAAGAATTATTGATCGTGTTATGGATAACTACTATGTTGGGGATGGAACTGTCCATCTCGGTGATCATTTACTCTTTATACACAAATTATACGGGTTGTTCAAGTGTGCAGGTATTACTATAGATCAAGTTAAGAAGAAGTTATTCTCATTATCACTGAAAGGAAGAGCTGAGGAATGATATAAGCTGCTGAAGAATGGTCAAACTCTTCAATGGGAGGAAATAGTGCCTCTCTTTTATTCAATGTTTTATCCTCCTAGTGAGATTCATAAAGATCGGAATCAAATATACAACTTTTGGCCTCTTGATGGAGAGAGTACAGCTCAAGCTTGGGGGAGATTGAAGTTACTAATGCTCAAATGTCCCATTCATGAGCTCCCCAACAATATTATTATCAATAACTTTTATGCAAGGATCCCTCTACATGATAAGGATTTATTGGATGTTTCTTGTGCTGGATCATTCACTCGCATGGAAGAAGAAGCTAAATAGGATCTTATGGACCGTATTCAAGACAATCTTGAAGCTTGGGAGAATGACAAAGGTAGAAAGTTAGGTATAAATTATGATTATGAATGCATTGAATCTTTTATGGGAACTGATGACTTTCAAATTAAAAATGCTTATGGTCTAGACTCTCAAGCTATTGCTTCTTATTTTAAGGCTTTTGCTTCCTATATTGAAGTGCCTAAAAAGAAGTGGAATAAGTATCATGAACCTTATAAAGATGTTGCTAAGAGTGTTCCTGCAAGAAATACTAAAGTTTATACTACTAATCATGTGTTACCCGGACCTTACATTGAGAAAATGCCTTTTCTAGTTAAGATAAAGGAACATTCTATGATAGCTAGTATATTTAATGAAAGTATAATCAAAGTTGTTGAACCTTATAAACAAATGGTTGATGAACCTATAATAGAAAATGTGAAAGACTTTGTTACTAAATATGAAGAAGTGGGACACACTATCCTTTGTAAGGATACCTCTAATATTGTTTCACACAGTAGTGTTATGAGAGCTAGTATTCCTGTGTTTTCTGTTAGAATAAGTGATCATTGCTACAATGGTCACTGTGATAGTTATATCGTTAAGTTTATGCATGATACTAGAAGTTACTATGAGAGAGGGAAAAGTGTTCTTATGGATCTCAATAATATCAAGTTTTCTCGTTTTATGCTGAAAGTTTTTATGTTGCACTTCTTTTGCCTTCCTATGCTAGTAGCCTCTGGTTTCAACAACTTGTTTGTTTACAAAATTCCCTTGCATAGGAAGTGGGTTAGACTTAAATGTGTGAATTTTTGCTCCTTAATGCTCTCTTTCACTTCAATTCATATTCCTATGTGAGCATCATCAAAATTATCATGCCCATCTTAATGGCTATAAAAAAGAGCTTTTTGGGAGACAACCCAGTTTATTTTTACTTTCAGTTTGTTTTTGCTTATTTGAGTCTTGGAAGTTATTACTTCGGTAATAACCTCTCCTTATCCTTCTTTTTGGTTTATGTGTCAAGATCAACCTCTAATGAGAGAAAAGTATGATTTGGGAAAGTTGCTGTCCCGAAACAGGTTTTTGTGCTTCACCGTAAAAATTCGTGAGAGATCTCGGTATGTCGGATTGAGCTGTAATTGTTTGTGCTTCTGCCCCAGGTTGTTATTTAACTTTTGTTAGTTTTGAACTTTTTGATTTGAGCAACAGAAGATTTTCGAAAAAAATGATCTTTACCTGCTGGTCTGTTTTGACAGATTTTGCCACTCTTGCATTTGCTTCTTTAATCGATTTACTTTTTGAATTCTTTTTGGTTTTCAGAAAGAGTTGCTACAGCAGCTTATGGTTTGATGGTTTTCAGTTGAAATTGGACTCAAAAGGTTTTATCACTTCACTTGCACTAATGTTGCTAATGAGAACTGTGTGAAGTTTTGTGTGGAAGAAATTTCCACGTAGTGGAGATATTGGTGTAATAAGGAAGTGAAAGGTTTTATGACTCAAGCAATAAGAATATGAAGATGAAGATATTGATGTTATTCAAGTGGTGACTCCGGAAGAATCTACAAGATACCAAATTCAGAGACATGCAGAGTTCGTTTTCAAATAGGTAACAGTTCTGGTAAGAAAAGTTGCGAAAATACTATCCAACTATATTTTTGCAGTTTTTAGCCAATAAGGAAAGTTATGAAGCGAAAGAGGGACGGAAACGGAGCCAGGGTGGCTCACACCACCCTGTGGCGCGGGCCCACCCATGGCCGCGCCACCAGGTGGTGTGGCCACTCCGGTCTCCGTCTCCGACCCGTTTTCTCTCAGTACCTTCTTTTTATTGTGAAACTTCGTAATATATAATCCCCCGGATCCCCCGAGGTTCATATATCGTGTTTTCGTCATGTTTTCGTTTCGATATGTTTCTGCCAGGAACTATCTTTGAAAGCTTAGAAACATAATGGTGTCCGCCAAGGATAAAGGGAAGGAACCTATGGAGGAGGATCTCCAAGACCCCGGGCAGGAGAAGGAAATCAAGAGTGAAGGTGAAGAGGAGACAAAGCAAGGCCAACATCCTCACACCGACACTACCATTGCAAGCATTGGAGTGTTGGCAAGATCTGGCAGGGTTAGGAGGACTGCACGGATGTCAACTGGAGGGAAAAATCCGCGTCACTCTTTAGCTCCACGGTCACTTCCTCCATGCCCCAAGAATCCTTTCCATACCCTTATCCATAAGCATCAACACCAGAATATGCCCAAGGAGAAATTACCCTCCAATTGGGATTTGCCTCGTTCTAGCCATGCAGGGAAAGAAGACTCCAAGAAGGAAGAGTGGAAAAAGAATCACAAGAGCTGGGATCCACAATCTGACATGATCATGCACCGCATCGAGGACAACTCGGAGTTGATTCGTACTCTCACCTTCGAGATTGAGGACTTGGGGAAACTGATCAAAGATCTCATTGAGAGGATACCACCACCACCGAAGGAGTAATTCGTCATCAGGTTTGGCATCCCCTTGGTTTGTTCCAAGTTTGGGGGAGTGTCGCGGTATCACATCACTATCTTCTATCTTTTTACCTTTTTATCTAGAGTCATATCATGAATAGAGAAGTTATCATGTAGGATGGTTTGCATTATGGAAGTGTCCCCTCTCTCGTTAGATATGCATCCCTTGGTGTGAGTTGCCGTTATTAAATATTAATGAGAAGTTCTATCATTTACTCTTTTGCATATCTTATATTAGTTTTAAATTCATGGTTATATGATTGATCTTGTTGTTAGTATTGGTAGCACTTTGGGATCATTGAGTTAATTTAGTTGGTTTTGGCAAACCTGGCTCGGTCAGTAGCAACACTATTTTTGAGAGTTGAATGAAAAAGATAAAAGAAATCTAAAGAAATATAATTTCATCATCTTTCTTTCTTGATTTCCTCATAAGTTTAGTATTCTTTAGTTAAGATCTTTTGTACTTCCAAGGAAGATTGCATGTTTGTCTTTATCACTTGTATGTTTGTTTGCTTCCTTCAACTCTTGTACTTGCTACCCAGCCTTGCTACCAAAAACCTGTACTGAGAGGGAGTTCTTCTCGTGCATCCAATCCTTTAAACCCAAAATCTATGCCATTTGTGTCCACCATACTACCTATTAGCACTATTGCTATTCCAAGTAAATTCTTGTTTATATCTACCTTCCAAATTAAACTTGTTATGTGAAAATTAGTGATTAAAGCTCTCACGAACTTGATGGCACACTTTACTTTCTTGCACTTAACAAACTTGAACCATTGGGTCCTTCTTTGTTGCGTATATGCTTGCGCTTTATGAGTTGAAGTTAGCAGAACCATGTATCATGGGGAACGCTTTCAACACTGCCATGGTACTTTCTACCTAGTTGATATCATGATTCTTTTGCCTATGGATCCTGGCGGTGTAAAATAAAAGGGGAAGTTGTAAGATCATGGAGTTCATATGTGTGTTAGAGAAACGCCTAGGCCGCTAGCCTAAGCCATGCCTAATCATGGTGGAACCTTCCAGCATAACTATAGTGAGCATTCTATAAAGCATCCTCAATAAAAACCTATGCAAATAGCAAATAAAAAGATCGCTGAGATGCTCATTATCTGCCTGCCTTGTCATTTTGATTATGGGATAGCTCCTGTATCATGTGCAAAGGGTACCCCGTTGGCGGTTCTCAATGATACACATGTATTTACAATGACAAGAGCTTACTCGTGACTGAAGTTGAGTAGCATGAGGTTCGGTACTCGTAAGTAAGGGGCATGAGATTTGAACTTATAACTTGTCAAGCATATCCTCTTAGTTGTGTCACTTTAACCTTAATCACCTAAAGATGCCTATGATAGGAGCAATGAGAGCTGAAAGCTAATAAGTACCATAATTTTTGGGAGCTCTTTATGAAACTTGAAATCCCTGCTTCCCTCTGCGAAGGGCCTTTCTTTTACTTTTTAGTTGGGTCAGTAAACCTATTCCCTTCTATCTCAGTAAGTATTTCGAGTTGTTGTGTTTCATTCATTTATATGATGATTTATTCAATCATGTTTCTTATGTTTCTTGTTTTGCACATTGCTCTTATCTTGGTGATTACTACTTTGAAAGCTATCATTGAAAATAAGTTATTTGTGAACTCTAGCAAATTATCAAGTATTCTTTGACCAAGAGCTAAAGTTTGCAATTGCCAATTACGATTTACTTCATGTATCTCTATTGTGTTTCCTTTACTTATTGCAAATAAGTTATATAATAGTGAGTTGTCTTCTATTATGATCTATGTATTGATGAATGTGATGCTTCTTGTCTGTATTCTTTTTATCGACTCTTCACTCCATAAACCTGAGGCCATGTTTATTGAGCTCAGTTTCGCTTGGGGACAAGCAAAGTCTAAGCTTGGGGGGAGTTGATACGTCCATTTTGCATCACTATTCTATATCATAATTTACTGTTATTCATTGATATATTTCATATTAAGAGATGATACTTATGTAATTTCATCTGTTTTTGCATGCTTGATGACTTTTGGAGCATGGACCGCTGCAGTCAGGATTCTGATGGAAAATGTGCTGTTTGGAGGCAAAATTCGCGAAGATCAGAAAATCTGGAAAAATATATGGAAAATCCTATTTTTCCAGAAGACGAAGGCTGCCAGAAGAGGGAGTGGACATGGGCCACAGGGGTCCCACACCACCCCATGGCGCGGGCCACCCTAAGCCGCGCCACCAGGTGGTGTGGCCGCCCTAGCCCACCTCTGCCTTTCCCCTCTGGTGTATATATTCCTCCCGAAACCCTAAGACTGGGGGAGCGACAACAGAAAGATTTTGCCGCCTCTGTGGGGCGGAAAACACCGAAAGAGAAAGATCTCTCCGACAGATAGATTTCTGCCGGAGGAATTCCTTCCCGGAGAGGGGAGATCGTCGCCATCAACACTACCATCAAGCTGGACTTCATCAGGATCATCATCATCATCACCACCACCATCAGCACTATCATCACCATCTCCATATTGCTGTAACAATTGGGTTGAATCTTGCATAGTTCTTAGAGGAAACTTCTCCGGTGTTGATTACTCTTTGTAGTTGATGCTATTGAGTGGAACCATAGAATTATTGTTTATGCTCAGATTGTTATACATCATTATTCCATCTTTGATCATGATCCATATGATGTATTGTGAGTAGTTCGTTTTGTTCTTGAGGACATGGGAGAAGTCATGTTGTTAGTAGTGGAGTTGTGTTGAGAAAGATTCAATAGTTTGATATTTAAGTTGCGGTGTACTTCTTCTAGTGGTATCATGTGAACGTCGACTACATGACACTTCACCTATATGGGCGTAGGGGAATGCATTGTGTATTTGGCTACTAATCGTAGGGGTTGCTGGAGTGACAGAAACCTGAACCCCCGTTAGGAAACCATTGCACAAGGGACGTAAGGGTCTTAGAGTTTAAAGTTGTGGTTAGGTTTCTACCTTAATTACTTTCTTGTACTTACGGATATTTGCAAGGGGTATAATCACAAGTATGTATTAGTTTTAAGAAGGTCGGTACATTAGCACAGGTTCACCCACACAACACTTAGCAAGCTAAAGAAGATTAATCAACTATATGAAGCGAAAGCACTTGAAAGTCTTCCCATGTGTCCTCGAGAACGTTTGGTCATCTTAAGTAATACAACTGGCTTGTCCTTTGCTGCATAAAGGATTGGGCCACTTGCTGCATTTATTCCTACTGTCTTTTATTTACTCGTACTTCGTTTACTTGCATTATCAAAAACCCCTAAAAATCCGTTTGCTAAGTATTTGCAGAGAATTCCTCATCCATACCACTAGCCAGCACCTTCTGCTCCTCGTTGGGTTCGACACTCTTACTTATCGAAAATACTGCGATACACCCCCTATACTTGTGGGTCATCACCCGTCTACCACTGACGCAAACTTCTGGGGGAGGCGCATCATGTCTCAGTTCATGCCCAAGTGGATGATCACGGCGAACTGAAACGCATCGAGATTGATGGCGATGAGCTCGAGCTCGGGTGATGCCGGTGGTGGAGATGGAGGTGGATGCGGCAAACCGCTCTGGATTTACCCCCACGTCTTCGTCGATGGCCTCGACTACGACCGAGGCCCGGTGGTCGTCCAAGACGTCCTCCCCTCGATCCAATGCCAACGGCCATGGCTAGCTAGCGCGGTGCCTGTGGTGGTGCTGACGAATGGAGGATGAGAGGAAGAAGGAGAGTGTGGAAGAAGATGGCAGTGGGTGGGCTGTTAAAAGGCCATGGCATTGGATATCGGTGCGGAGGCCGAAATAACGATATTGATGTGGCCGAAACAGGAGCGTAGGCGTCGGGCGACCCGACCAGCGCGGGAGAGCAGGAGTCAGCGGTGCCGCCAGCTTTGGAGTAGTCTACCTCCCTCCATTGATGGCCAGTGGAAGAAGACCGTTGGGTCGCTGCCATCCGTCCTTCGGCCCACGCGGGAGGACGCGCCTGATGTTAGCCTGACGCAACCCTTGCACAAATTTAGTGCAAATCATGCCGGTCCAGATGGATCGCAGGTATAAGGTACGTAGCCACCGAACCGATCCACCGAACCGATCCGGTTCGACAATTTCAGATGCGGCAGGACCGTTTGTAGGGTGACCGCTGAGATGCCCTAATGAAATACGAGCACACGCACGTGGAGGATGCCATTGCCCATTGGTGCGGTGAACATGCAATTGCCCATCCGGCAGTGCAGCTGCGGCAGGACGGCAGGACACAGTTGCAACACACGAGGCTAGTCAGCCGGCGAGGAAAACTGTTGTGCGACGGAGGCGAGTGGTAGATGCCTTGGATTCAACTCCCAACGTCACCAACTATTCGCCCCCGAGATGGGAGAAAGAATATGGCAAGCTCCCTGTAGTACCATTCATCACCACCGAAGACCGAACCCACGAGGCCACGGCGTGCGTGACCATGCTCCGTGCAGTCATCCATCGTGCGTGCATTTGTGCGTGCAGCATCACCATGTGGGACAAGGCGATGATGAGACGCCAGTTGCGGCACATGTATACGGCACCACCCTGCTGGGAGGTCCCACTCGAGCCCGCGTACCTCTCCACCGCAGCCGAATATTCGACGTCTCAGTACTGGGGACGCGAGAGAATGAGATGCTTATGCAATGCAAAAAGTCCTGTGGGTTGGTTTCCTTGATTCCTCCTCGCGTGTATATTCAGTACACTTATTAACGTGGTTTGCTTTGCAATTCAGTAGCTCACGAAAAAATATAGTCATTGACATAGAAGGTTTAGGAAAGAAGCAAAATTGATAAAATAAATGCGACTATCATGATACATCGTCATGGCAAACGTGTCGTAAACAAACAGAAAATCAATCAAATCTCTAACAAGCTTCCTCTGTTGAGAGTGACTTGTCGTGCATCTTCGAGATGCGAGGTCGAGGTTAAAGTTCTCCTCCAGTACTACGAAAAAGCAAAACTCCTTCAGCAGCAAGCCAAAACCAATCTGTTTTCTTTCTCTCTACTAGTAAGAGTGTACGTGCAACGCACGTTTTCGAAAAATTACTCGAGTTTATTAAATCACATCCGTTCTGCGACTTGCTTTTTATTATCATTTCCCCATAGAGCCACACCATTCATTTCTAGGTAGACTAAACTAACAACTAATTTTGTCATCAAATATGTTATACGAACCTCACAAATAGTAATCAATGTTAGTTTTCAAATAACATTACAATATCAGCAAGTAGTAATTAGCGAAATATACTTGTTCATAAATTCAAGACAAAAAAAGTTCCCTTCCACTACTCACAGATTTTTTACAAAACACGGAATAAACCTTGCGATTATGGAATTCTGACGACAATTATTTCCAGTATAACCAATTGAGAACTATTATAAAAAATCTTGACAGCCATCTTGAAAATCTTAGTATGGAGAATTATTATCTAGACCAAACTTTAAATATTAATATGATACTGTTAAAACATTTTTTTTTCTGGAAACACTCATGCCACGCACGTCGCGTCGTAACCAAAAATACCCCACTCATAACCGGATGGAAGACTGGATTCAAAATTGCTTCATACACGTAGCATATCTGTCCGATATTCCTCCACAATGATTATTAATTCTTTGCCCCTGCTTTGTATCCCATGCCTAAGTCCTCGTCCCAGCCCAAACCGAAATCTAAGACATGGCTTGCATCGAGCTCCCATCCCAGATTTCATGGCGAGGAAACGAAGAAATGTAAAGGTAAATAGCTGCTACTGCTAGCGCCTCGTCACTCCTTGTGTGCCCCTTGTCCCTCTTCACCAACACAAGAAGCGTCCAGGCTTCTCTCAGAGCTCACCTTTGTAAAATCCTCTTGCACAATTCAACCAGGTGAGCTGTAGTTTCACATCTGCTAGCCTGCGAAAAGTCGGTCCGAACAGGAAAAGAAAGGAAAAAGGTGTTATTTCACGGGAAGGTTGAGTCAGTTCACTGGAATATACTTTAGTTTGTTCCTAGTTCACAACAAAATTTACATTCAGCGTATGCCCAATACAGCTTGTAAGTGTTTAGATACACATAATTGTCGTGTTAAGCAGTGCGGCGGGGGCGTGTCTGATTCCAGCTTGTAAGCGCATACCAGTATGCCCAATATAGCACAGCTTGAATCAGTGTACCTTTTTTTTTGCGGGGGATAATCAGTATACCTTAATTAGGCTTGAATCAGTTCACTGGAATATATCTGCTATGTGTTAAGATATGATTACTGTAGATATTTCATCATTTAGCGTCCTCCCAACTGATTATGTATTTGCTTTTCTCTGTTACATGACATGACGGTAGGACGCCCACTGTGGCCACATCAACAGCACGAAGTACCACCATCCACCATGGCAATGCCCATATCTAGAACCTACGACACGTGAAGGCGATGAATGACCACGCCAAGACGACTCTAGGTGAATTTCTACCCCTTAACGCAAAACTTGTGCTAATTTTGGTGATGTGAATTTCCAGTCTATTTCATTGACATCCTCTGCTCTCCGAAAATCCAGTGGAGAAGAAGCGAAACTCACCATACGATGAGTTGTTTTCTACTTGTCTTGTTATTTTAAGTAGAATTCCTTGCTGCATGTATAAAAATAAAACATCATGAAAAAATACATTTTCTCTTCTCTTTGGCTTCCATTTTCTTGCCCATGAATTTTTATGTTTTGTACATTTTTTAGACAGATATAATCCCGTTTTGGTACTTAAGCATTTCTAGGTAAAGAATATTGACCTTTAGTTGTCTAACGATTAACTTGTGCTCTGCACTTACCGCCTAAATACTCTCTGATATAGAAATTTCAGTTGCTGTTGCAAAAGGAAGCACTACACTTAATGAATACCGAGAACTCTTGGCTAGATCAAAATCGCTGGACAATCTTCTTTCATCCATTGATTTCACATGTTGTGGATGGGTTTCAGAGCAGTTATGGACTGGGACATCATCTGAATAGAACAGTCTATGTTTTCTTTCTTCTGCAACAAAGGAAAGAAACAATAAAACTGCAAACAAAATCTTTTCAACGGAGAAAAACTTCCAGCCTTCTATATGTTTATTATTGCAACTTTAGCAATATCAGTACACAATATCAAGTAGTCAATAAAAGAAGATAACTAAATTAAACTTTTAGACATAAACAATACAATGACTCATCTAAGAAGTTGGAAACTGATAGCATCTAGCTAATGTCTGCTATCAACTACATCTAGCATGATAGTACCTGATACATAGAATTTATTACGTGGTGAACAAATACCATCAGTCAAGCTTAGATTTGAATAGCTAGAGCAGCCAGTGAGCCATTATTTGCTAGACATATGTCCGCAATGGATAGACTGTTGTCTAATGTTTGATTTTTTACTCTATTTTGGAAACATTTTAATAGCAAGGTTCAGAAAAGCATGATCACCTCCGACACCATGCTTCTTCAATGTCCACAGCTTACCATGTGTAAGTTCTGGAATCAAAAGAAAATATTGTTAGCATCAAAGTAATGAAATAATAACACTTGAAATAATATGTTTGTAGCGGGAATAAACTGCCACCATTTGCCAGACATGTTCGTAAAGGTACACTGGTCCCAAATTCACATGTACAGAGTATCAAGATTATAAATTCGTTGATGTCTGAAATCCTAAATTATTCTGCGGCAGTTGTTGCTGCTTTGAATTCCCAATAGTTGAGCCATAGCCTTATTTGCTATGTGGAAAAGGGGCTGCTAGATGCAATCACTAATGAAGTGACCGTTGATCATTTCCATAAGACGAAAAACCGTCATGGGTGAAATGAATTGTAATAGTTTAATATCTTACACTTTTTCTAATGTTTATCATCTCCATTGGTAGTTGCATGGCTCATGCTATTCGCAGGGAACAACATCTTTCAAGACAAATAACAACATATGGACTATTTGGATATTGGTCCTTCTGTTCAAAAAGGTTTGTTCACCTTATTAGTGAATTATGGGGAAAATGTTATATATAGTGTATGTTAATATATCCATAATGCCCGAGTAAAAGATTCAAAATTGAATGGAATCCAACTTGCCTGTAGTTGAGTAATATAAGACACAGTTAAGACTCAACTGGAAAATTACTGATCTGGGTTTATTTTTGTTTCAAAATTGAATGGAAAATCCAACAAGTTTTGCTAACCAACATATGGACTATTTGGATATTGGTCTCTGTTCAAAAAGGTCCGTTCACTTTATTAGTAAACTGTCACATTGCTATACATTTTCTAGGTACATGAGATACACTAAATCTAAATATGCAAGGCAAGGACAATACTAAAATGATTGCATGTGCAAATGAGTTCAATTTTTATATATCCAGCCAGTTGTTTTCTTTAAAAAAAAGTTGAAATGATGGATGCGGCCTTTACCTTATGATGATATTTTCTATGGCATCCATTGGTTCTTTTACCATTGCTTGAACACTTCATCCATATCGATTATCTTCAGGTGTGGGTGTCTTGGAAGTGCAGGCTGATTCAGTTCGAAGATTGTCGTTTATATGTAAAAGTTGAAATGTCAGCAACCGTGTGTTTCTTTGTCCATCAATGAAAATTTTAGTAGATCTTTATAGTAATCACAAAATACTCATAAATGATCTGCAAGCAAAGGATATGTGGGTGGTGAATGGACGCCCTCGAGTTAATGTCTGAACACCTATAATCCACATACGAAAAAAGTAACCTTGTAACAAATTGGATTATATAAATTGGAGACAAATTCTTACTACACTTTTGATGTCATGATTTATAAGAATAATGAACTACAGTGACAATAATTTGCACACGACATCGAGGAAGCAGACCTACAGACAACAACTATTAGTTACATTCTGAATATATGTCGTGCAATGTATCCTATTTTTTTTCGCGGGGCGTGCAATGTATCCTAACTCATGGACCTTTTGCATTACTTTAAAGCATATGTCGTCTAATAACAATAAATAGGTGTTTTCTATACACATTACTTCAAACACACGGCAAGAAGGACCAGGTAGATGAAGGAGAGAAGATTGGAACTGGGCAGAGGAAAGGGGAATTTGGCAAACCTCATAATATTGCACTTGAGTATCATCAGTGCTAGGACAAATTGATGCCAACAAACGTGAAGCAAAAAAAATTCAGCCTCGGCTGATTGGGCACAAACGCCCGAGAATACAACTACTTATCCTCTAGGAATAAGAGCAGTAAGTATGGCATCATACATGATTTATCCAATAAAAGTTGGAGTAGGTGCTTATTCTGAACTCTCTGAAACCTAAAGGCCAATGTTAAACAAATTACCTCCGATCTAAAAACCTAGGCGAGTCTGACAAAAAATAATCAATAGAAAAATAACAAACATCTGTGTAAGTATGGAGGAAATTTTGTTGACAACAACAAGTTGTAAGATAATCACCGTGAATGATTGATAGGCATGATTAGAACTTTGGCACTTCCGATACCAGCGACGCCCTCCCATATCACATCAGGATTCGTGGAGAGGATCATTCGGTTCGGTGGAGGCAGCAACCCCATCGTCGTGATCTCTAACCCTCGCCGTTGTGGTTAGGGGAGGCAGTAGCCTGGCCGTCAAGGATCGTGTGGATCCCCTCTGTGTGGGAAACGCATCCGTGGAACCTTGTGTGCCCGGTGGCGACGGAAGAGCACTTGGGTGGACAGGCGCGCACACCAGTGGAGGGACGCCAAGACTGGAGGCGGCGGGCGAGCGGCAAGAGAAGGGGCGACAGGGGAGGAGGTAGAGGGAATCAGGAACCGATGCGTGCGGGGTGGGGGCTTTTTTTAGGAAGGGACGGGGATAAGTTTTCCGTCCGACGTGAAAAAATGCTAAGTGAAATTTGATTAGGCTGAGCCCTACCGTTAGATTACCTCTAGTGGGTCTGATCGTGGGTTTCACTTCGTCTATGTATGGTTTGCGGTGTGCTTCTAGCGAAATTCTTCTTTGCACCTTTATAAGTAGTAGAGATAAAAAGTACTGTATAGGATAAAACCTGTTTAGCAACAGAGGAAAGCAAATCTCGTACTGCTTTGACGGCGACTCGTACTAGAAATTAAGACGAGTGCTGGTGCTGTTTACCTTCTCCACTTTCTACCAACTGCCGTAGTACGAATCTACCAACTCCAAAGTCCAAACAGACCGTGTGACCGAGCGAGCATCTTGGAACTGTTTGTCTCCTCTCCCGTCCGGCCATCCCCCTCCCGGTTCACATAGACGTCAGAGCAGTTCGTCGTGTACGTGCTCGGGTCTCGCTGAGGACGAAGGACGACACGAGACCAGTGTCCAATCTCCGATGTGTCAGGGATAGCAGCAACAGAGTCCGATTAGACGGCGACGCTGTCACACGAGCGGGTAGACGACAAATTAAGCTTTTTGTTTACCCGCAAATAAAATACGGAGTAGTAGGAGTACTATTGAAGTTGTGCGGCGCCGGTGTGTGCCCCGGTGCGCTGTGCCTTTTGTACCGTGCCGTGCCGTTCCGTTTTGTCCCGGGCCGACCGACCGATCCCTTTGGCGTTAGCTACAGCTAGTCACTCGCTCCATTCGGGGGGAAAAGAAAACTAGTCACTCGCTCATCAGGTCGGTCGACACGCCGTCTTGGTATGTGTGCTCTTTCTCGACCCGCTACTCTGTAGCTAGGACGATTACGAACGCCGTGGGTAGCTAGCTGCTCCTCCATGTTATGTTACCGGCGGAAGGTGATGCTAGAATGTTATTGTAAGTGCTAGCGGGGAGTACGTGTAAATGTGTCTGAGATTTCAATTTGTCGACCGTAAAACGAACATTCATCTGATCCTTTATCATGAAGTAATTAAGCTGGCGCGTTACTACTACCAATGTCGTTGAAGTGACAACTGCCAAGTTCCAATCAGCACTGTAATTTCGTTTTTGCAAGCCCAGGTTTCACAAGACCATTTTCCATTCATTTAGTATTCTCTTTGAGAAAATACCATGCTTCTGTGCTCTATGTGGTATGATGGGGCATGAGCATCTTGATAGGGGCACTACAGGAATGGCGTGATGCGCCGACAACCAAAAATCGGCGCCGTCGGCGTAGGCCACGAGCTGGTCACCCCACGAAACAGGCTGTCGGCGTAGAATTGTCCTTAGCGTAGGATAGCCTACGCTGACGGCTGCCCTTGGCGTACCTATTTTTTATTTTACCTCATTAATCTTTGAAAAATAATAACTAAATCATTCTAATTCAGAAAAATATAAATAGTATATCAAAAATTGCAGAAAAATAAGATCTATCTATCTACACTCAAATATTACACAATTATAAATAAAAATTAAGTGAAACATAAAACAATTACATATAGTTTAAGACGGGCATAAGAAATTCAAAAAGATCCAAACAATGTGAAACCTTCGCGTGGTGTCATATTATGTGACATAGTTAGAAGAAAAAATATAAAACTTGGTATATTGATTATGTCTCAAAAAACCTTCACAAAATGACTTATCTCATTCGAGGTTTCCTGACTTTCGGGTCAATGACCAATGTTATAGCTAGAATCAAGGCATAGTTTGTGATAATATGTCTATATTATGCATGCATGTGCATTATGGGATGACGAACAATGTTACAGGAGGAAATTTTCTTTCTCGTCGCACCAAACACCATTTTCCATTTTCCAAGCGCAAAAAACAGGTTTTTTTTGAAGCAACCACCAAATGGCTAATTCAAAATGATACCACCATATTTTTCAAAATTATTAGACCATCTTACATGGACAATGTCCCAACAGGGGATCTCAAACCTTCCATTCATCCCTAGTGAAAAAGACAAATTTCTGCCGAATCGGTAGGAAGTGGGTCAGATATGAACTACATGTACATGATCTGATGCTCATGATTTTTTACAAAAATCATTTTTAGGTTCACAATATGCTATTTAATCAGAGACCCAATGCAAGTTTAATGAGGCTCAGTTCCAGCTAAGAATCTTCATGCCCGTCGTTCGACAAAGTTTGACGATAGTTTGAAACAGGCATAGAAAATTTAAAAATGATCTAAACAATGCTAAACCTTCGCGTGGTGTCATATTATATGACATAGTTGGAAGGAAAATATAAAACTTGATATATTAATTATGTCTCAAAAAAACTTCACAAAATGACCTATCTCATTCGAGGTTTCTTGGCTTTCTGGTCAAATGACCAATGTTATGGCTAGAATCAAGGCATAGTTTGTGATAATATGCCCATATTGTGCATACATGTGAATCATGGGATGGTGAACAATGTTGCAAGAGGAAATTTTCTTTTTCGTCGCACGAAAAAGCTATTTTCCATTTTCTAAGCGCAAAAAACGAGGGGTTTTGTGAAGCAACCGCCAAATGGCTAATTCAAAATGCTACCACCATATTTGAAAAAAATACTATACCACCTTACATGGACAATGTCCTAACAGGGGATCTCAAACCTTTCCGTCCATCCCTGGTGAAAAGGACAAATTTCTGCCGCATCGGTAGGAAGTGGGTCAGATATGAACTACAAGTACATGACCTGGTGCTCATGATTTTTTCTAAAAATCATTTTTATGTTCATAATATGCTATTTCATCAGAGATCCACTTCAATTTTAGCGAGTCTCAACCCCAAGCTACGAATCTTTATGCCTGCCGTTTTAAATGGCAAATGAAAATATAGCTAGAATCACTTCATAGTTTGTGATAAGTTGATATGGATATTATATTTGGATTCTCTTATTTTTCTGATCAATTTATACATATTATTAGTCGAATTCTGATTTACGGATTGAAAGATATTAATTATTCCATATTAAATAGAAAATACAAAAAATAAAATCATTATATTTTTATTTGAATTCAATATTTATTTATTTATTCATTGTTGTTTACTTAAATAATTGTTTGTAATTTTAAAAAATTAAAACGTGTGACATAATAATATAAGATTTAATAGGATTGATATCATAGCATTGACAACAAAGTACAAATTGCTTCACTAAAACGGATTCTGAATGAACGGAGAAGTTAAGCATTAAAAGGGCATGTATGCCCCCATGTGTGGTTTTGGTAATTAATGACAATCTCTATGGACTAATATGTAAATTGAGTTTTACTTATAGATTTATCCATTGGCATCGCTTGGACCATGTGTTGGTCTCAAGGTTGAAAAAGAAGAAGAAATGTCCAAGGTCTTTGTGCCTATTGGAATCTTGTTGCAGAAGATGAAGAAGATGGAGTTACTTATGGCCATCTTTAAGACATCATCAAGAAATAAAGTGCAAGCTCAAGATACACCATCTCTAGAAGATCTCATGCTTGGAGCTTGCCATCTTCGGCGATCATAGTGTGATGAAGACAAGTTCAAAGAGGAGGTTTCTCCATGGAGTATGGGGAGCATTTCTCAAGTCTTCATCAAGCAAGAGCAAGTAAGAGCAATCAAGAAATGCGATCCATCTTGAGAAGGACAAGACGGTCTACATTAAGCTCAAGTGGAATGCTCATGGCAAAGATACGATCTTGATATGTTTTCTATTTTACTGGTCTCTTGTAGTGTTGGGAGACCGGGTTTAGGATAGATAGCTGTACTATCAAGAGGGGCTCTCGAGTGGGTGACTCGTTCGTATCTTTCGGAGAAAGATCAAACCTTTGCATACATAGCATCATATTTCTTGGTTGTTGTTTGGTTCCTATCCATGTGAGGATCTAGAGCTTGTGGTTATCTTCATAACAAGCTCTAGTTCGTCAAAAACGGATTTTCCTTGCATATCTTATTGTGTTTTTGATCTTGTGCGTTTTCCGGCTCCACACCTTGGGATATATCTCACATATATATTCATGATATTTTCTCCCTTGCTGATACCCAATCTTTTCAAAAAAATTGGTTTCATCTCGTTTGGAGTTTGGATGCAAAAGTTGTGATACTTTTGGTTCTGGAGTTTTTGCCTGATCGGTAGTTCCAGCGAGCCACCGGTAGTACCGCTTGGGCATTTTTTGCCGCCGGTAGGACCGGTGGAAGTACCGGAGCCACTTCCCGTCACCTCGTTTTCAGTTCAGTACCCTCTCTATTTTGGAGTGCGCTATTTGGCGAAACTTCAGTCGGTTTTTCTGGCGGTAGTATCGACTAGGCTCGCTTATTTGCCCCTCGCATTGCTGTTTTCTCAGCGTTGAAAGGGCGCTGGCGGTAGTACCGCCCGCTTAGCGGTACTACCGGCCCTACACGAAAATGTGCATAACGGCCAGATCGGGGACCCCTTTAAAAGGAGGTCTCCTTTCCCTTCGTGGTAGGACTTGCTTTTCTTGGTTTTGGCTTTCTCTCTCTCCTCCATTGTTAACCTTGAAGAGCGTGCCCTCTCCCTTTCCCCCTCCTATTATTCTTGCATCTTTTTGAGGGATTTGAGAGAGGAGATCTAGATCCACAACCCCTCCAAACCAAATCCCTTCTTTATGAAGGAATCCTTGGAATCTAGATCTTGGAGAGTTTTGTGTTCTCCTCTTGTGTTCTTTCTCTCTTATTCTCCCAATAGCTTTTATAGTTTTGGTGGAATTTGAGAGTGAAGTACTTGCCTCTTGCATTTGGTGCATATGTTTGAGTTCTCCTCGGATTTTTGGCGAGTTCAAGCTCTTGGACTTGTTTCTCATGGGTTCTTGGAACCCTAGTCAATTGTGTGGAGTTGTGGTGTGTTCTTGAGGCCTCCAATTGAGTTGTGGAGATTTCTCAAGCTTGTGGTCTGTTGTGGCCTCGTGAAGCCTTTGTGGCGTTTTTTGGGAGCCCTCTAATTGAGTTGTGGAGATTGCCCCAAGCCTTGTACGGGTTCGGTGACCGTCCTCAAGTGTTCCATAGTGGAACGTGAGTAGGCCTTTGTGGTGAGCTCATAGGAGAATAGGGTGAGCCTTTTATGACGTCGGTGAGTTGCGTGCCTTCGCATCTTGGGGTGAGGCCTTGTGTGGCGTTGGGTGAGCATCGAGCCACCACAACTCAAGGTGAGCTATTAGTGGCGTTCGAAGTACATTGCGCCATCGCACCTCTCCAACAGAGACATATCTTCTTTGGAAGTGAAAACAAATCATCATCTCCGCATCCATCGGTTAACTCTCAACCGAGCCCTCTACTTATGCAATTTACATTGTGATAACCATCGTGCTTGAAGTATTATATCTTTTTATCACCTTGTTGCTTATCTTGTTTAGGATAGGTTCTTGGTGCACTTAGTGAACCTAGTGAATATAGGGTTTGGCTTGATAAATTAAACATTAAGTTTTATTCTGAATTTATTAGAGCATAACCGTAATAATTTTAAAACGCCTATTCACCCCCTCTAGACGACGTTTGTTCCCTTTCAAGCGTGCTAGGCTGGAGTAGTGAGGATGGGTGGTCGACTGGAAAGTTTGACCAAGATTGTAATTTGATCAAAGATTAAGTGTAATTAGTGTGAAAAATGTTCCAAGTGAGAGATTAACGAGTCAAACAATTCAAAGATTAAAAAAAATGAAAAAACTGACTTTTTTAAAATTATTTTTACAACCGGCCGTTATGTTGGGTCCGCAGCATAGAAAACAAAAAATTTCCTACGATGAGAACTGTACGCCATGATCTATCTACTAGATACAGAGCAACGGGTGGACATACATCCATGGAGAACTTACCCTCGAAGACAACGAGTTTTGTTAACGAGTAGGAACTCGTGGTTGATGTAGTCGTACGCTTGCCGATCTCAAGATCGTGTGGAAGTCCGACAGGTCCAGCAGCTCCAGCACCATCAGGTCCAGCACCATCAAGTCCAGCACCGCAAAGTAGCGGTGCATTCGTGATCGCACACACGTTCGGTCCACCGAACAACCTCCGCCTCCTCGCTCCAGCGATGCAGCGGAAGCAGCAACTCCTTTCCAGATAAAGCCACCGGGAACATGTATCTCGCTAATCCGAGACCATGGGGAATAACTAGAGGGAGAAGAGAACCTTCACGAGGAGGTGGTGCAAGATGAGAGGAGGGAGTGGGGGGGCCTTTTATAGGGAGAGGGGGGCAGCCCCTCACCATGGCCGGCGGCCAAGGGAGGTGCCCCCACCTCTTCCACATTCATGTGGGTGGACCTCCCACTCACATAATTAGCCACCCACTCAAAATTCCACTCACCTCCATTAAATTTCCACCAAATTTAATGCAAGGTCTCATTAAATAAAACACTTTTATTTATTTTATTCAGAATTTTGTCAATTACATTAATTAACAAACATTCACATAAAACCCTCTGCAACATTTCAATATCACATGTAGGACCAGTTTCTGCAATTTCACCCGAAACGATTCCGGTTTCCATCGAAATGATTCCTGCGCTTTCTTAAATCTTTATCTGAAACATATTTGCTCCTAATGGTGTCGGTATCCCTTAAGTGTGTCACCCTACGGTTCGTGAATAATGTAGACATGATCGAGACCCCTCTCCGATCAATAATCAATAGCGGGACCTAGAGATCCGTACTGACTCCCACATATTCAACGATGACTCTTGTGATCGTGTGAACCTTTAACGTCGTAACTAAATCCCTTTGTCTCGCGATATATTACATGTCCGAGATTCGATCATCGGTATCCAAATACCTAGTTTGATCTCGTTACCGACATGCACTCTTTTCTCGTTCCCGTGATATAACATTCTAGTGATCACATCACTTGCTTGCAAGCTATTTTAATGTGATATCACCGAGAGGACCCAGAGTATATCTATCCGTCATCGGGATGGACAAATCCCACTCTTGATCCATGAGCCTCAACATAACACCTTAGCACTGAACCCACCTTTATAGTCACCCTATTACGGTGTGACGTTTGATGTTATCAAGATACTCTTCCGGTGTTAGCAATTAACATGATCTCATGGTCTAAGGACTAAGATTACTTCGTATGATGTTATAGCAATATAAACATAATGACTCTGATCGTAATGCTATACTTCGGATGAATGTTCATCACATCATTCCACCAATGTTGTGACCTCGTTATTAACGACATCCAATGTCCATGATCAGGAAACCTTGATCATCTTGTTAATCAACGAGCTAGTTTATAAGAGAGGCATAACTAGGAACTTTCCTTTTGTTTATTAAACACACATGTATTAACATTTCCAAATTAATACAATTATAGCATGCAAAATAAACATTTATCATAAACAAGGAATAAGATAATAACCACTTTATTATTGCCTCTCGGGCATATTCCCTTCAGTCTCCCACTTGCACTAGAGTCAATAATCTAGTTTGAAAAACTTTGCGTATTGAACACCTATGGCTTTCTGGTGTTGCATATACGCGATTGCTAGTGGTTAACATAATCTCCGGATCTGACAGTTTCATTTCCGTGTGTATTTGCATGTCTTTGCGTCTCTACGCATCACTCATTCTCAAATGAGATGGCATTGTATAAATTTGGTCCTTTGGTAGACCTTTAGTTCGTTTGGGTTAAAATATGTTGATACTATTGTCACACGATATATATTCATAGTATTAGCTCACTTTGAACCACACCTAGTTTGATAACAAACTACTTAACACAAATGCCCTCCTATGCTGCTACTATAGCAGTCATATACTTAGCCTTTTGTTGTAGTATCCGTCACAATGTCTCAACTTTGGAACTCATCCAAATCCATCATGGAACATCCTTTCCATTACATTGTGCCACCCATAGTCTAAATTGAGATAAATTTAATTTGTATCTTGTGACAAAACTAGTATCAATGTAACACTTTACAATGAACTACCTTTAACTATTTGTCACTTATACATTATATATTCTTAGTTCTTCCAAAAGCTCATAAGAATATCTTTACTATTGTCCAATGATCATCTTATGAATCATTCTGGTATATGCTCATAACAATTAGAGCATAGGACATTATGGATATATACATATCATGGTATAATCGATCAAAATCTTCATGTGATTTTACTCACCAAGTGTTGAAACACTTGAATTTTGATACAATCCTTTCCATGCAGCAAGAACCTTTCTTGTTGTTTCCATATTGAACCCTTTCAATATCTCATATATGTATGCCTGGCACAACCATATTAGCGCCTTAATCATCCATATAGATATTGATGCCTAATATTCTGGGTTTGCCCAAGTCTTTCATCGAAATCTTATTTTAATGAAATCCTTAACTTGTGTCAATTCAAGATACATCATTTCCAATCAACAATATGTCCTCTACATAATGTATTAGAAATATGTCTCAGTGCTCCCACTTAATTTCTTGCAAATGCAAGCATCTTCATCATCTTCGATGAATTTAAACTCTTTTAATAGTTTCATCATGGTGAAGATTCCAACTCCGCTATGCTTACTTCAACTATTGAAGTTTACCTGCCCTTTTAGCACCCTTTGAATTAACAAAACCCTTCGGACCATGTCATGTACATGTCCTAGGTTACCGTTCTATTAGAAGAACCTTGTTTTGTTTATACAACTACCATATACCAAATTATATGTAGTGGTTGCTACATTAATCCGTCAAGACTATATATCGCTATGAAAGATCAAATCTTGTCATAGTCAACTCCTTGAACATTGTCGTAAACTTCTTTCCGACATGTCGACTATTTCATAGATGTTAAACATCCATGTCTTATTTCTTTATAGATCCAAACACGACCGATAGGCTTCACGCCCTTTTGGAGGGTCTTCCAAGTTCAGAAACTTGATTTCTCGTGTATGGATACTATCACGAATTCTATGACTTCTAGTCATTTTATGGAGTCAGGGCCCATCATCACTTCTTTGCATGCAGTCGGTTCATCATTGTCAAAACAATAACGACTTCTGTTTCAAATCTTACTATTTGATTCTTACCGACCCACATGGTTCAATAAGAACTCTAATCTCCAAGATTACACCCTTTGTAATCACGGGAGCCATGAGCATTGTGGCCGCCACCGGGACACTTTCCGGCGCTGCGCTACTCAGCACATATAGCTAAGGTTCAACAACCTTATCAAATTTCTATTGTCCTCCCACATAACTTTTCACAAAAAATTCCTTCTCAAGAAACTTGACGTTCCAAGCGACAAACTCTTTTGTCCTCGGTGTTATGGAGGAATTCCCAACAAATTCTTTGGGATAACCTACAAAGACGTGCTTATCCGAATTTGGTTGTAAACATTCTACTTATGCATAGCATACCAAAATTTAAGAAAAGACAATTCGGGTTTTATCGCAAAACATAACTCATATGGTGTCATTTCAACGGATCACGATGGTGCTCTTTTCAGTGTAAAAGCGGTAATCTCTAAAGATTTAATCTTTAAAACATAATGGCAGTTTTATAAATGACACCTTTGATCTTACCATGTCAAACAAGGTTTGATTTGATCTCTCGAACATACCATACTCCTATGGTTTATGGGGAAATGCAAATTCATGAAACAATTCCTGAAATCTTAGGTGGTTTGCTAAACCTGTAACTCAAATATCTTCCTTTATGATCAAATCATAAACTCTTTTATTTTCTTGTTACAATGATTTTTCACTTCATCTTGAAAGTCTTTGAACAATTTTCAAATGTTTCATACTTCTTCCTTATTAAGTAAATATATAAATATATTCACTCAAATTTCCGGAGAAAGCATATGAAGCAAAAGGATCCATCGCATATGGCTACACATAATGGACTATATACATCAACATGCATAATATCCAATAAGTTAGTCATCCGTTCCTCTTTGGCCTATGGACAGAGTTTCCATTATCTTGAGGGAAGTTTCACAAGCATCAATTGATCAAAATCAAAAGACTCCAAAAATCCATCAAGATGGAGTTTCTTCATGTTTACTTTCCATTATAATTAAAACAGCGATGTCACTTCATAAGTGATCTTCCAATCATTTGTCTTACGACATTTTAGCAATAATATATATGGATGTGATTTCTCCAACTAGACTTGTAAAAGTTCATCCATCCTTTATGGAATACAGTAATTATTTGAACAACCATTGTTCTCATAATACCGGAACAAAATAACAATTATTAAAACAAATCTTGAAGGCTAGGTTTGACGACAACGAAAAAACACAATAACACTTTATTTGTTTTCGATGAACATCATCACTTATTCTTTTGCTAGTTACTTAGGCCGTTGTAGTTCATGAATTATGTTGTTCTGTATGACACTTCACACCAACCAATTCGGTATCCAATACCGGTATCCAATACCTCAGAACCACATTGTTTAACAAGCAAGGAATACAACCATAACATGTACATCTTCTATATACCTAAGTTGGACATTTCCAACCTTTTCTTTTCTGCCAAATATTTTATAGATTCTCTTTCAACAATTCCTTTTCTTTTAAAAGAATCTATCAACATCAATGGTGGTGTCATTCACATGACACATAGTACAAAGCGTATATAGTCAAATACTAATACCTTTGGACTTGCACTTTGAAGTGGATCACCATCATCAAATATTTGGTGTTCTTTCAAAAATCTATTCTTTAGTAATCTATTAGTGTAGTAAACATTTTACTTACATCTTCTATTCATCCTTATCATGACAACTTTCATGATCAAGCTACTATAGCCTATAAGGAAGAATCATGAGTATAATGTTAGTTCCCGACACCTTTTGGGAGATCCAGATGCCTAGCATCTCCATCCTTCACAAATTCTCATACAATACGAGAACATGTATTTTTGCTAAATTCTACTCTATCATAATGCAACCAAAAACATTGTTTCAGATATCACAATATCTTCCACACATGATGGTTCCTGAAACAATTCTTTCAGCTCCTAGATAACCTTGATATTAAAACAATTTTGAATATCAATAATCATGGAGGCAAACATGATACTTTAGATACTAACATTGGAATTCTTACTCTTTATTTAATACTACTTATTAAACTTCATGGAGTAAATAGATTTTGCTGAAAGTTTGCAATAGGACTTATAAACTTTAAATTGACATTCAAAACAATACGATACCAGTTCGTAAAGTAAATATCCAGAATTCTATAGTTCTATTATCTCAAATAAAACTAAGTATAAGGTAGTGAAAAGATGCCAATGACTACAACAAATTATGCAAATTCACTTAGATTTAGTTTATGACAAATAGAGTTCGACTAATCCAAATTAGAAATGAACTCCCACTCAAAAACGACATCCCTCGTGCCTTTTTGGTGATTACATGAACCAAATCCACTACACCAAGTCCGATCATCACGTGAGTCGGTGTAGCTTCAAAGGCGAGCATCAATATGGTCATCACATCAACTATACGACTCATGCTTAACCTTTCGGTCCGTGTTCCGAGGCCATGTTTGTACATGCTAGGCTCGCCAAGTAAGAACCTTAGTATTCGCATGTGTAAAATTGTCTTACACCCGTTGTATGAAAGCGTAGAGTTGAGTACACCCTATCATCACGTGATGTCTCGAAACACGATCCATAGAACGGTGCATACTTAAGGAAGAACACATTTTATCTTGATATTTAAATGAGGGATCATCTTATAATGCTACTAAAAGCGCCAAACTAGCAATATAAGATGCAAACATCTAATGTGTAAAGTGAGGTGATATGGTCCATGCATTTGATCTCTATCATTTGCATCGTAGTATGATCTCTATCATTCCTTTGTGTGTAAGGCCAAGGTCTATGGAACTTACACGTTAAGTGAGTTGTAAGAGTATCTATCATACATCTACTTACAACAATACCATATCAAGACACTAGCCCAGCAACGATCTAAACTAGACGCCTCTAATTTATCAATTGCAAGTTTTACGTGGCTTAGGGCTTTCGGAGATAGAACCGGTCTTACCTACGAACATGAACCACGACGAGGATAACCAAGTTATTATAAACTCGTTGTAAATCAGATATTGACTATAGTAGGAGAGACAGACACCCGCCAGCCACTTATGCAAAACTAGTTACATGTCAGTCGTGGAACCGGTCTCATGTCCGATGACATGTAAGGTTGGTCCGGGCCGCTTCATCCCACTATGCCACCAATATCCAAAGTACATAGAAGATGCAATAACATGATCATCATCGCCCACATATAAACATATGTGTACTACCCGTGCAAAGCACCTACGCATAGATCAGGCTCTGATACCACTGTTGGGTCCGCAGCATAGAAAACAAAAAATTTCCTACGATGAGAACTATACGCCAAGATCTATCTACTAGATACAGAGCAACGGGTGGACATACATCCATGGAGAACTTACCCTCGAAGACAACGAGTTTTGTTAACGAGTAGGAACTCGTGGTTGATGTAGTCGTACGCTTGCCGATCTCAAGATCGTGTGGAAGTCCGACAGGTCTAGCAGCTCCAGCACCATCAGGTTCGGCACCATCAAGTCCAGCACCACAAAGTAGGGGTGCATCTGTGATCGCACACATGTTCGGTCCATCGAAAAACCTCCACCTCCTCGCTCCAGCGATGCAGCGGAAGCAGCAACTCCTTTCCAGATAAAGCCACCGGGAACATGTATCTCGCTAATCCGAGACCATGGGGAATAACTAGAGGGAGAAGAGAACCTTCACGAGGAGGTGGTGCAAGATGAGAGGAGGGAGTGGGGGGGCCTTTTATAGGGAGAGGGGGGCAGCCCCTCACCATGGCCGGCGGCCAAGGGAGGTGCCCCCACCTCTTCCACATTCATGTGGGTGGAGCTCCCACTCACATAATTAGCCACCCACTCAAAATTCCACTCACCTCCATTAAATTTCCACCAAATTTAATGCAAGTTCTCATTAAATAAAACACTTTTATTTATTTTATTCAGAATTTTGTCAATTACATTAATTAACAAACATTCACATAAAACCCCCTGCAACATTTCAATATCACATGTAGAACCAGTTTCTGCAATTTCACCTGAAACGATTCCGGTTTCCATCGAAATGATTCCAGCGCTTTCTTAAATCTTTATCTGAAACATATTTGTTCCTAATGGTGTCGGTATCCCTTAAGTGTGTCACCCTACGGTTCGTGAATAATGTAGACATGATCGAGACCCCTCTCCGATCAATAATCAGCAGCGGGACCTGGAGATCCGTACTGACTCCCACATATTCAACGATGACTCTTGTGATCGTGTGAACCTTTAACATCGTAACTAAATCCCTTTGTCTCGCGATATATTACATGTCCGAGATTCGATCATCGGTATCCAAATACCTAGTTTGATCTCGTTACCGACATGCACTCTTTTCTCGTTCCCGTGATATAACATTCTAGTGATCACATCACTTGCTTGCAAGCTATTTCAATGTGATATCACCAAGTGGGCCCAGAGTATATATATCCGTCATCGAGATGGAAAAATCCCACTCTTGATCCATGAGCCTCAACATTACACCTTCGTAGCACTGAACCCACCTTTATAGTCACCCTATTACGGTGTGACGTTTGATGTTATCAAGATACTCTTCCGGTGTTAGCAATTAACATGATCTCATGGTCTAAGGACTAAGATTACTTCGTATGATGTTATAGCAATATAAACAAAATGACTTTGATCGTAATGCTATACTTCGGATGAATGTTCATCACATCATTCCACCAATGTTGTGACCTCGTTATTAACGACATCCAATGTCCATGATCAGGAAACCTTGACCATCTTGTTAATCTACGAGCTAGTTTATAAGAGAGGCATAACTAGGAACTTTCCTTTTGTTTATTAAACACACATGTATTAACGTTTCCAAATTAATACAATTATAGCATGCAAAATAAACATTTATCATAAACAAGGAATAAGATAATAACCACTTTATTATTGCCTCTCGGGCATATTCCCTTCACGTTAGACTATGCCGATGGGCTATGACGAGGGAAAAGTCGTCAGTGTAGCCTAGGCCGACGGTATAGTCATACGCCGACGACCTTCGTGGCTACGTCGAGAGAGGGCTAGCCCGAGGAGGCTACGCCGAGGGCAGTCGTCGGCGTAGGCTATACCGACGGCTATATGGCCTACGCCGACGGCTTTTGGCCCTCGGTCTAGCGCGCCATTCCTGTAGTGGGCTGCATGCTGAGAAGGATTTGTATTGCGGGGAGTGGATGTTGGCGCCATGACCGGATCATGCTAATGAGACCATGACCCTATTACGGAGAAATAAGTTTCTACTGGAGACTACATACAAGAATTTGCATCTTGGATAGGGTAAACCTGCACAACATAAAAAACTTCTATAGAAAGGGAAAAAGGTAAAGAAGAATGCTCCATTGATTTTTTCATTATGTTTGCCTTCTAGTTTTCATAGTATACATTTGTAGTGGATACTCCAAGGTAGAAAAAGCAAGATTTGTGCATTAGTGACATGAATTGATACCGGAATTGCCACCTGGAGCTGTACCTAGTGGACTTTGCCCCGACATATATAAGTCGTGAGTGAAACATGAAGTGGTTGCAGCTCGTGTCACTCGTAAGGATGCCAATAGGAAGGGTAAGTGCATGATAGAGCAATAACATACTCATACACATGTAGTCAATGGATAGAAAACTTTACTCATACTCGTATCCGCGGTATAAAACTTTACCCTTGTCCATACCTGACGGGTACCCATACCCGTTGGGTACCCGATAGGTAGATCCAATAGCATACAAATTATTCATAATTCTACGGTCATCGATTGCATAGTTGACCAAAAAATAACTATCTCTACTCAACAATAGGTAGACGAGTACATGAAAATTATCAAAATTTAGAAGTCGCAATCCCATACTCATCCTTAGGTTGCTCGGCTGCATAGGTTGAAACTCTACATATAAGTTTTACATGTCAATTTAAATGGGCAGAGTACGAGTATACCCACAAGTACCAACTTATACCCGTGACTTAACTGGTAGGTTACGACTATTACCCATAGGTATAAAAGTAAAAAATGTGCCCATACCGTGGTTATGCAGGTACCCGTGAATATCCGTATCGTGGGTAAAATTGCCATCCTTGTCACTCGGGTAACAGTTGGCATAAAAAATACAGTCAACATTGGTTCCAAAATACTCAGCAACTTCCTTGCTGCTGCTCACGTGCTTCATTTGTTGCCATGCGAATCACACGTTAATTGGACCAACCCACGATTAGAAGTACTCCGTACCATATTTCGCTCTTCTCGCTTAAACCGTTGAGCAACTGAAAGACTAAGAATAATCAAGCACCCACGAACTGGCGGAAAAGTAATCTTGGCACGTACTAGTACGAACGTTCCTGTGTGCCGCCTCACCAGCTAGTACTTCATTTCCTTGAGAAGGAAGCTGTTCCTGCTGTAGTTGCTTGGCGACCAAGGCCATGCGGATTCCGCTCGATCGGAGGTCAAACATACACCTAGATCTCGGCGCACGTGTACGTTCGACCGTTCATTCGACCCTGCCTTATGATGGAATATATTCGACAGGAGTTATATATTGCAAGGTCAAGCTCTGTCTAACTGAATGGCGACGCCAGCTTCTAGACGATCAGAGAGCTGACCAAATATCTGAAAGGCCAGAGGCCGATCTACGCTAATAGAAACCGGGCAATTTGCCCCGGTTCGTAAGGGCCTTTAGCCCCGGATTTCGAACCGGGGCTGCGAAAGCGGGACTAAAGGTCCAAACTTTAGCGGTTCAGTTACGAACCGGGGCTAGAGGTCCAACCACATGGTCTGCAAGGCGCGCTGGGCGGCAGGACATTTATCCCCGGGTCGTGTTATGAACCGGGACTAAAGGTTCCCTGTCGTGGAAGCATTTTGTGCCATTTGGCTGCCGCGACAGGGGATGGGGTTTTAGGGTTTTGTGTTTTTCTTTTTATTTTGTGTTCAATTATTTTTTATTCTGTGTTTTCATTAGAAACAAGTTTTCGTATACATACAGAACACTACTACACAGTACTTGGCCACATTGACGCAATATATAATATAATTACTCTTACAAGCATATATAGAGTCCCAACAAGGTCCAGAGCATATCTATTTGATTACATGGAGATCATTATATGGATGCTTTAGGATCTACTTATACAGTATTCTCCGCGTGGGTCTATCACCTGTCGAGAAAAAAATGCAGCAAATTCCTCTTGGATTGCTATTAGGCGGTCCTCTGGTAGGAGCTTGTCCCGCATCGTGTCTAACTATATAAAAAGGAGATCGTATGGATTAGACTCAACACGATTTTTTGTAATAAAAATAAAGTTTGAATATATTGTTTACTTACTCGAACATTTTTCGAGGGCTTCTCAATACTGATGCGAATGAACTCGCACACATAGAATCCATATAGATTAGTTCCCTGTGGCTGCCTCGCGCACTTTACAAGAATAGAATTCAATCAAATAATAACGCTAGCATGATAAATGCACATAAACTAGAATTAAATAGATGCGCGGACTTAGCTCGTACTACTTACCGAGAGTGATTTAAAAAATAGCTCCTCACGCCATTGACCGCGGACATATTTCTTGAGCTGTGTCAAAACCCTACCCGACAAATAAAATTAATGTATGAGTTAATAACTACTTGGTATCCTAGAAAATGAACGAAAGAAACCGATATAGTGCGATAATGGTTGAAATTACCTCTGGAGCGCATCGATAATGATGCAGTAGTTTTCAATGTCTTTGTTTAGTGAGTCCATGATGTGAACTCTTCCCATGTCAAGTGAAATGCTTAGAAGAATCCAGTGGTACCTACACAAGGTTTACATACGTCAGTAACTCATCATTTACACTGAACATCGAGTAAGCAAAAATTAATATATACAAAAACTCACTTGCCGTCGTGGTAAGAAAATAGTATTTCGTTACAGAAATGTTGTTTCGTGAGAAACCGCAACAAGTTGTCCTCGGTCTCCAGTGGTTTATCCTTTAGTATAGCTCCATGAACTCGATGTGGGTCAATGTACCCAAATCCGTTGATAGCCTTTCTTTTACAATCGAGCATCTTCATTCTGCATCATTATATCTAGCGTACAAAAGAATATAGTGAGTATACTTACCGGCAATGAATTGAAAAAGCTGAGATAGAGACCTAATTACATAAATAAAGTAATCACTTACAAACAATACGAACTGAGGATAGTTTTGTAGAGTTCCTTTAGATTGAATAACTGAAATAATTCTGTAAATTCAATAGGGACCTCGTCTTCAATGAAGTAATGCGATTTTCGAACTTTCAGTATGAGCCAATTTCGTTGTTTTTTTGATGATTTCATGTACCATTCATAGAATCGTCGCATTTGTGTTGGCATATCCCGAAGCCTCTCAGAACTGACCAGAGGCTCCCCGTTAACAAATTTGGATGCTACCTCAGCCTTGGGCATATCGCCGTGAATAATTTCATAAATAGGCATACCACATTGCTCGGCCAATATCCTAGCCGTTTCCGGATCCATAGGTTCTTCCTCATATAGTTGAGGTTTGGGTATGTTCACCTGGAGTGGGGGGAGCGATTGGTTTGCTTGTTTCCCCAGCTGGCGAACATCTCTTTTGGTTCTTCGGCTACCACTCGATTGTTTTGCTTGTTTCCCCAGCTGAGGGACGTCTGTTCTGATGCTTCCGCTACCACTCGATTGTTTTGCTTGTTCCCCTGCTGGGGAACCTCTTTTTTGATGCTTCCTCTACCGCTTGATCTCTTCTGTTTCAATGTCTTCTGAAGACATCGTGTATAGTCATATGGCACATTTAACTGAGCTTGGGATGGCTGCGTTAGTAATTTCCTAAAGTGCTCCTTGGTTTCCGGTTTTATTTGGACCTCTGGCTCATGTTGTTTCTTTTTAAAATGAGCATCCATTTCGGCCCGTACGACCGCATCGGTCTCCTCATCGGTCAGGTCGTAAGCCCTCTTGGGAGGAACCGACGGTACTCTTGGGAGGGGCGACAACTGTCGCTTCGGGCGTTGGTTATCGCTCGACGGAGCGGTGGTTTCGTATGTTAATGGTTCTATCGATCACGAAGTCATCGTTGAGTATGTGGGAGCCGTTACGGATCTCCAGATCCCGCTGATGGTTATTGATAGGAGATGTGTCTCTGTCATGTCTGCATATTCACGAACCGTAGGGTGACACACTTAAGGTTCGAAGTTGTTTTAAGTAGATATGCAATGTGCGTTGGAGACCGAATGTTGTTCGGAGTCTCGGATTGGATCCGGGACATCACGAGGAGATCCGAAATTGTCCGGAGAATAAGATTCATATATTGGGGATCATTTTCTGAGTTAGGAAATGTTCCGGAGTATTTGTATGAGGATTCTAGAAGGTTTCAGAATGTTCCGGAAGGTTCTGGAAGATTTCTTGGAGTTTGCTTGAAAACCAAGAAAGGATCAAGGAGTCCTTGTGGGGCAAGACAAGGAGTCGTGGGGGAGGAGGACTCCTCCCCCCTTCCCAATCCGCCGGCCAAGGGAGAGGGGAGTCCTACAAGGACTCCACCTCCCCATGGCGCCTCCCCCCTTTAAATAGAGGGGTGGGGGCGCCACCCCCTGGCCTTCTCCACCACTCCAAACCCTAGCCACCTCTCTCCTCTTTCTCTCTTCTGCTCAGGCTTAGGCGAAGCCCTGCAGAATTCTATACTCCACCACCACCACCACGCCGTCGTGCTGCTGGGATTCCGTGGAGAAGATCTACTACCTCCGCTGCTCGCTGGAACGGGGAGAGGAAGGTCTGCTTCGACTCCGCACGTGTGACCGACTGCGGAAGCGCTGCCGAAACGCGGCGCCGGAAGGATCGTCCACTTGACCGACTGCAGAAGCGCTGCCGAAACGCGACGCCGGAAGGATCGTCCACACGATCTTGAGATCGGCAAGTGATCGACTACATCAACCACGAGATCTAATCTCGTTAACGCTTTCGGATCTACGAGGGTTAGTTCCTATCTATCTCGTTGCTCATGTCTAATAGATTAGATATTGGCTTTTATCTAGATTAGATCTGGGTTTTGTTCGTTCTTGTGGTAGAAATTTTTTGTTTTCCATGCTACGATCCCATCAGTGGTATCAGAGCCGTATCTATGCGTAGATCTGTTGCACGAGTAGAACACAATGTTTTTGTGGGCGTTGATGATTTTGTTGTCGGTGTCTTAGCGTGTACTTTTCATCTTGCGGCATGGTGGGATGAAGCGGCTCGGGCTAACATTACATGTCATCGCACATGAGACTTGCTCCACGCTTGACGTGCAACTTGCTTTGCACAAGTGGCATTGCGGGTGTCTGTCTCTCCCACCATAGTTAAGATTCAATTTACAATGAGCATCTTGACAACACTTGTATCAACGTTGTGGTCCGTGTTCGTAGGTAAAATCGGTCTTATGCGAAAGCCCCAAACCACGTAAAACTTGCAAAGAAAATTAGAGGCGTCTAACTCGTTTTTGCAGGGGTTTTGTGATGTGATATGGCCATCATGTGATTATGATTGTATTTGATGTATGCAATGATCCTTGTTGTAATATGGCAACCAGCAGGAGCCTAATGGTTGTCTTTAATTCTGTTAAGACCTGCGTGTCTATTCATCTTGTAATAGCTTTATTCCAAGTAGTTGTAATAGTTGCTGGTGATGATGGACAACCATGAAGCGGCGCCACTGACCTTGACGCAATGCTGGTGATGATGGAGATCATGTTCGTGCTTTGGAGATAGAGATCAAAGGCACAAGAAGAAAGGGCCATATCATATCACACTAATTATGAATTGCCTGTGATCTTAATCCTTTATGCATCTTGTATTGCTTAGATCGCGACGGTAGCATTATAAGATTATCCCTCTCACTAAATATCAAGTAATAAAGTGTTCGTCCTTAGTTGGCACCGTTGCTAAGACTCGTCGTTTCGAAGCATCTCGTGATGATCGGGTGTGATAGACTCTACGTGTGCATACAACGGGTGCAAGCCAGATTTGCACATGCGGAAACTAAGGTTAACCTTGACGAGCCTAGCATGTACAAACATGGTCTCGGAACACGGAATACCGAAAGGTAAAGCATGAGTCATATGGATGATATGATGAACATGTTGATTGTTCGCCTTTAAAGCTACATCATCTCACGTGATGATCGGACTTGGTGTCCTGGATTTGGTTCGTGTAATCACTAAAACAACTCGAGGGATGTTGTTTTGAGTGGGAGTTCATTTGTAATTTGGATTAGACGAACTCAATTTATCATAAACACAATCAAAGTGAATTTGCATAGTTTGTTGTAGTCATTGGCATCTGTTCACCACCTTACGCTTAGTTATAGTTGAGATAGTGGAACTATAGAAATTCTAGATATTTACTTTACGAACTGGTATCGCATTGTTTTGAATGTCAATTTAAAGTTTATAGGTCCTATTGCAAAATTTCAGCAAACTCAATTTACTCCATGAAGTTTAATAAGTAGTATTAAATCAAGAGTAAGAATTCCAATGTTAGTATCTGAAGTATCATGTTTGCCTCCATGATTCTTGATACTCAAAAGATTGTTTTTAATATCAAGTTTATCTAAGAGCTGAAAGCAATGTTTCAGAAACCATCATATGTGAAAGGTATTGCGATATCTAAAACAATGTGTTGGTTACAACATGATAGAGTATACGTCCTCATATTTGATGAGAATTTGTGAAGGTTGGAGACGCTAGTCGTCCTAATCCTCCAAAAGGTTTTGAAAAAGAAACATTATACTCGCAATTCACCTTTATAAGCTATAGCAGCTTGATCATGAAAGTTGTCATGATAAGGATGAATAGAAGATGTAAGTAAAATGTTTACTACACTAAAAAGATTACTAAAGAATGGAATTTTGAAAGAATGCCAAACATTTGATGAAGGTGATCCACTTCAAAGTGCAAGTCCAAAGGTATTGGTATTTGACTATACACACTTTGTACTATGTGTCATGTGAATGACACCACTATTGATGTTGATAGATTCTTTTAAAAGAAAAGGAATTGCTGAAAGAGAATCTATAAAATATTTGGTAGAAAATAAAAGGTTGGAGATGTCCAACTTAGGCATATAGAAGATATACATGTTATGGTTGTATTCCTTGCTTGTTAAACAATGTGGTTCTCCGGTATTGGATACCGAATTGGTTGGTATGAAGTGTTATACAGGACAACACAATTCATGAACTACAATGGCCTAAGTAACTAGCAAGAGAAAATGTGATGATGTTCATCGAAAAAAAACAAAGGGTTGTTGTGTTACTCGTTAACATCAAAGCTTGCCTTCAAGATTTGTTTTAATAATTGTTATTTTGTTCCGGTATTACGAGAACAATGGTTGTTCAAATAATTACCGTATTCCATAAAGGATGGATGAACTTTTACAAGTCTGGTGGGAGAAATCACATCCATAAACACTATTGCTAAAATGTCGCAAGACAAATGATTGAAAGATCACTTATGAAGTGACATCGCTGTTTAAATTATATTTGAAAGAAAACATGAAGAAACTCCATGTTGATGGAATTTTGGAGTCTTTTGATTTTGATCAATTGACGCATGTGAGACTTTCCTCGAGATAATTGAAACTCCGTCCATGGGCCAGAGAGGAACGGATGACTAGCTTATTGGAAATTGAGCATGCTGATGTGCATAGTCCATTATGTGTAGCCATATGCGATGGATCTTTTTGCTTCATATGCTTTCTCCGAAAATTTGAGTAAATATATCTGTATATTTACTTAATAAGGAGGAAGTATGAAAACATTTGAAAGTTGTTCAAAGACTTTGAAGATGAAGTTAAAAATCATTGTAACAAGAAAATAAAGAGTTTATGATTCGATCATAAAGAAAGATGTTTGAGTTACAAGTTCAGCAAAACACCTAAGATTTGAGGAATCGTTCCATGGATTTGCATTTCTCAAAACACCATAGGAGTATGGAGTGTTCAAGATATGTAATGAAACTTGTTTGACATGGTAAGATCAAAGGTGTCATTTATAAAACTGCCATTATATTTTAAAGATTAAAGCTTTAGTGACTACCGCTTTTACACTAAAAAGAGCTCCATCGTGATCCGTTGAAATGACATCATATGAGTTATGGTTTGGGATAAAACCCGAATTGTCTTTTCTTAATTTTTGGTATGCTATGCATAAGTAAAATGTTTACAACCAAAGTCGGATAAACACGTCTTTGTAGGTTATTCCAAAGAATTTGTTGGGAATTTCTCCATAACGCCGAGGAAAAAAAGTTTATCGCTTGGAACGTCAAGTTTCTTGAGAAGGAATTTTTCGTGAAAAGTTAAGTGGGAGGACAATAGAACTTTGATAAGGTTGTTGAACCTTAGCTATATGTGCTAAGTAGCGCAGCGCCGGAAAGTGTCCCGGTGGCGGCCACAATGCTCATGGCTCTCGTGATTGCAAAAGGTGTGATCTCGGAGATTAGAGTTCCTATAGAACCGTGTGGGTCGGTAAGAATCAAATAGTAAGATTTGATAAGTAAGTCGTTATTGTTTTGACAATGATGAACCGACTACATGCAAAGAAGCGATGATGGGCCCTGACTCCATAAAATGACTAGAAGTCATGGAATCCGTGATAGTATCCATACACGAGAAATCAAATTTCTAAACTTAGAAGACCCTCCGGAAAGGCGTGAAGCCTATCAGTCGTGTTTGGATCTATAAAGAAATAGACATGAATGTTTCAAATCTATGAAATAGTCGACATGTCGGAAAGAGTTTACGACAATGTTCAAGGAATTGACTATGATAAGATTTGATCTTTCATAGCGATATTTAGTCTGGACGGATTAATGTAGCAACCACTACATATATTTTGGTATATGGTAGTTGAACAAACAAAACAAGTTCTTCTAATAGAATGGTTACCTAGGACGTGTACATGACATGATCCAAAGGGTTTTGTTAATTCAAAGGATGCTAAAAGAGTATGCAAAACTTCAATGGTTGAAGTAAGCATAGCGGAGTTGGAATATTCACCATGATGAAACTGTTGAAAGAGTTTAAATTCATCGGAGATGATGAAGATGCTTGCATTTGCAAGAAATTAAGTGGGAGCGCTGAGACATATTTCTAATACATTATGTAGAGGACATATTGTTGATTAGAAATAATGTATCTTTTACTGACACAGGTTAAGAATTTCATTTTGATGAAAGACTTAGGCATAACCGAAGAATTAGGCATCAATGTCTATATGGATAGATTGAGGCGCTAATATGGTTTTGCCAAATGTACATAGATAAGATGTTGAATGAGTTCAATATGGAAACAACAAGAAAGGTTCTTGACGCACGGAAAGGACTGAATCAAGATTCGAGTGTGTTGACACGAGATTCAAGTGTTTTGACACTTGGTGAAATCACAAGAATATTTTGATCAATCATTCTTTGAGATGTACACATCCAGATATGTCCTATGCTCTAAATGTTATGAGCATATACCAGAAGGATTCATAAGATGATCATTGGACAATAGTAAAGATATTCTTATGAGCTTTGGAAGAACTCAGAATATACCATGTATAAGTGACAGATAGTTAAAGGTAGTTCATTGTAAAGCGTTACATTGATACTAATTTTGTCACAAGATACAAATTAAATTTATCTCAATTTAAACTATGGGTGGCACAATGTAATGGAAAGGAAGTTCCATAACGGATTTGGTTGAGTACCAAAGTTAAAACATTGTAACAGATACTACAAAAAAGGCTAAGTATATGACTACTATTGTAGCAGTAAATGAGGGCATTTGCGTCAAGTAGTTTGTTATCAAACTAGGTGTGGTTCCTAGCGGGCTAATACTATGAAGATATATTGTGTGACAATAATATCAACATATTTTGAGCCGAAGGAACTAAAGGTCTTACCAAAGGACCAAATTTATACAATGCCATCTCATTGGAGAATGAGTAAATGCATAGAGATGCAAGGACATGCAAATACACACGGACCTGGAAGTGTCAGATCCGAAGATTATGTTTACCACTAGCAATAGTGTCTATACAACACCGGAAAGCCATAGGTGTTGAATGCACAAGTTTTTTTAACTAGATTATTGACTCTAGTGCAAGTGGGAGAATGTTGGAGATATGCCCAAGAGGCAATAATAAAGTGGTTATTATTATATCTTTATGTTTATGATAAATGTTTACATCCCATGCTATAATTGTATTAACCGGAAACATTAATACTTGTGTGTTTTGTAAACATAAAAGAGTCCCTAGTAAGCCTCTTGTTAAACTAGCTTGTTGATTAATGGATGATCATGGTTTCCTGATCATGGACATTGGATGTCGTTAATAACAAGATCATATCATTAGGAGAATGATGTGATGGACACACACCCATAGTAAGCATAGCATTAGATCAAGTCATTAAGTTCGTTTGCTGTAAGCTTTAAAATACATAGTAACCTAATCCTTCGACCATGAGGTTATGTTAATCACCATCACCGGATGGGTACTTTGATGACATCAAACACCGCTTCGTAACTGGGTGGTCATAAAGGTGTCATTGGGTATTCTGAAAGTATGTGTTGAAGCGCATGGACCAAGATTGGGATTTGTCCATCCATATGACGGATAGATATGCTTTGGGCCCTCTCGGTGGAATGTCATCTAATTAGCTTGCAAGCATGTGACTGGGTCACAAGGGATGACATATCACGGAACGAGTAAAGAGTACTTGTCAGTAACGAGGTAGAACCAGGTATGGAGATACCGACGATCAAACCTCGGATAAGTACAGTATCGCGTGACAAAGGGAATTGGTTTCGTATGTTAATGGTTCTATCGATCACGAAGTCATCGTTGAGTATGTGGGAGCCGTTATGGATCTCCAGATCCCGCTGATGGTTATTGATAGGAGATGTGTCTCTGTCATGTCTGCATATTCACGAACCGTAGGGTGACACACTTAAGGTTCGAAGTTGTTTTAAGTAGATATGGAATGTGCGTTGGAGACCGAATGTTGTTCGGAGTCTCGGATTGGATCCGGGACATCACGAGGAGATCCGAAATTGTCCGGAGAATAAGATTCATATATTGGGGATCATTTTCTGAGTTAGGAAATGTTCCGGAGTATTTGTATGAGGATTCTAGAAGGTTTCGGAATGTTCCGGAAGGTTCTAGAAGATTTCTTGGAGTTTGCTTGAAAACCAAGAAAGGATCAAGGAGTCCTTGTGGGGCAAGACAAGGAGTCGTGGGGGAGGAGGACTCCTCCCTCCTTCCCAATCCGCCGGCCAAGGGAGAGGGGAGTCCTACAAGGACTCCACCTCCCCATGGCGCCTCCCCCCTTTAAATAGAGGGGTGGGGACGCCACCCCCTGGCCTCCTCCACCACTCCAAACCCTAGCCGCCTCTCTCCTCTTTCTCTCTTCTGCTCAGGCTTAGGCGAAGCCCTGCAGAATTCTATACTCCACCACCACCACCACGCCGTCGTGCTGCTGGGATTCCGTGGAGAAGATCTACTACCTCCGCTGCTCGCTGGAACGGGGAGAGGAAGGTCTGCTTCGACTCCGCACGTGTGACCGACTGCGGAAGCACTGCCGAAACGCGGCGCCGGAAGGATCGTCCACTTGACCGACTGCAGAAGCGCTGCCGAAACGCGACGCCGGAAGGATCGTCCACACGATCTTGAGATCGGCAAGTGATCGACTACATCAACCACGAGATCTAATCTCGTTAACGCTTTCGGATCTACGAGGGTTAGTTCCTATCTATCTCGTTGCTCATGTCTAATAGATTAGATCTTGGCTTTTATCTAGATTAGATATGGGTTTTGTTCATTCTTGCGGTCGAATTTTTTTGTTTTCCATGCTACGAGCCCATCACCGACCGTACTGTCCGCTGTAGGATCTTGCTGTCGGAGTCCTTTAAGTTCATTAAGCTCTTGGCGATACTCCTGTAGCATGGCTTCAAACCTCGCGAACCGCTCCGTATCCTCCTTTTTTTGCCGGTTTGTTCTTCTCGATCGGCTTCTGTACGTGTCACGGTGCTCGGGAAACCCGATAACCCATGGATAAGAAGGTCCGAACCCTCTTGTTCGTCCAGCCTTTTCAGGATTCCTGAGAGCCTTTGTCAACTCATCGTTCTCTCTGTCGGGAACAAACGTTCCCTCTTCAATCTCTTTCATCATTTTAACAAGTTCTTTCTTGGGTGTAGAAATTTCTTCGGCTGCAACAATCTCGCCTGTTTCTGGGTCTAATGATGCCCCATGCCTGAATACCCAATTTCTTGACCTCAAGGGCCAACTAGAGGTAGCTGGAGTGACCCCTTTAGCCTCTAGGTCAGCCTCAGATTTATCCCACTAGGCATGGCACTCCTGTAGCCACATGTGCCCATATGATGGTGATATTTCTTTTTGGCTGCATTTTCCTTATTTTTTGTTGATATTGCCTTAGCTGGTGCTGAGGTCTTGTATTCCACAAATGCGGCCCAGTTATCCTGCTGCAACTCTAGTGGGCCAACGAATGGAGGAGTTGTTTCCTTCAAGACATACTTGTGGTACAATCTTTTTTTCCATTCCTTGAATAGTTCGGCCATCTTCTTAAGAGCAAAGTGCTTAACTTTCCTCGTCATTTGCTGTGTGAGCTCATCAGTCTCCAAGACTGGTAGGGTGAAATGTGTCATGAGAGAATTCCACATTGTATCTTTCGCTCTGTCATCTACAAAACTAGCCCCAGCTGGATCTTTTTTCTATCCTGGCTTGTTCTAGTTTCGCGTGGTGATCGGGACTTTGTCTCTAACAATCACTCTGCATTGACTTGTAAATGCATTCGCAGCTTCTTTGGGCTCCAGCGGTTGACCCTGCGGAGAGACTAAGTCAATGCTGAAACGGACATCAGCGGGCAACTTGTGTGTCGGGCCTCTTGTATTTGTAGAAGATTGGCCGGAAGCGGAGGTCTAAGAGAAGAAACATTCGTCAGTACATATATACGAATCAATTAGTGCATCTATACTAGTGAACGATCGATAGAGGCTTTATATACCTTGACGGAGTTTGTCATTATTATGGTGTCTTCACCATGGTCTCCACCATGGTCAGCACGATCGTCTCCACTATTTTCTCCACCATCGTCTCCTCCAGACAAATTAAGATATTGGGAGCCATCATAATAAGACCCCCAGTACCCTCATCTATCATGTTGAGAAGCTCCTCTTCATTCTGTCTACCGTCCATAGCTTAACTAATACAGAAAAAGAATATTGCATTAAGTAAAAGAATATTACAACTGCGACAACTCAGATACAATACTTAGTGATTAAGATAAAGTACAATAATATAAGATAAAGTACATTATTAATACATCACCGGAGAATAGCACGGGTGCATTATAGGATAAAGTATAAGATAAAGTACATTATTAATACATCACCGGAGAATAGCTCGGGTGCATTATAGGATAAAGTATAAGATAAAGTACATTATTAATACATCACCGGAGAATAGCTTGGGTGCATTATAGGATAAAGTATAAGATAAAGTACATTATTAAGATAAACTAGCGAATACGGCTGCCACGTTCTGTGCTACGGGAGCTCTGCAGCCATAGAAGAGGAACCATCACCGGAGAATAGCTCGGGTGAGATCCGTGAACCTGCCAGATATTGGAGAACCTAGTCTCCAAAAGATACATGTATCGCCATACATGTTTGTCCTCCTCTCTGATACGACGACGTACCACCTCCTCGGGGGCTGGCTCCCTCTACACCGCTCATGGACCTCGTGGACGCCACCAAAAAAGCTCCGGGTCGACGATGATACCCGGATTCCTCACCAAGGTACGAGTCCCGACAGGTAGCACCTCCCAGTGCCAACCCGGCGGAGCCCAGACTCGGACATCCCCGACGGAGTCCAGTAGGCTCGGACGAGGTGGACGCGGCATAACTAAATAATAGCAATAAACAATCATAAAACATAAATAGTAACTAAATCACTAAGTATATATTGCCCTAATAACAATAACCCTAAACCTATCACTAACTAAACTAAACTAATTAACTAAGTATTCTAACTAACCCTAGATAAATACTAACCTATACAATTAACCTAATACTAATACTAACTAATTCTAAATACTAACCTAATACTGATACTAACTAAATACTAACCTAATACTAACTAATATTAATAGAAAATACTAATACTAATCTAATACTAACCTAAATACTAATATTAACCTAATCCTAATATACTAACTACCCCTAAATACTAATTAACCCTAAATACTAACTACCCTATATACTAATTAACCCTTAATACTAATATAATAATAGTAAATACTAACCTAATACTAATATACTAACTAACCCTAAATACTAATTAATACTAAATACTAATTAACCAAAATTAATAAAATATAACACCAAAATTAACAACATATACTAACCTGCGGAGGCGGCGCGACGGGGCGCGGAGACGACGGTGCGGGCGGCACGGCGGACGGCGCGCAGCGGCACGGCGGACGGCGCGGCGGAGACAGACGGTGGTGGCGGCACGTAACGGGCGCGGGCGGCGGTGGCTCACACGGCGGCACGGACGGGCGACGGCGGCTCGCACGGCGGCACGGACGGGCGCGGGCGGCGGCGGCACGAACGTCTCTACTCGAAAGAAGAAATATGATCTGGCTCTCCGGGTCGTGGCTCGACCCGGGGCGGGGGTGGTACCACCCCCTTTAGCCCCCCTTTAGCCCCGGTTCGTATTACCACCCGGGGCTAAAGGTGTTTTCGGGCCGCCGCACTTCCCGCGCGCCGAAATCGGGGCTAAAGGTTATTTTTGGCGCCAAATCCAAAAATGGTTTATAGTTTTCAGAAAATTATGTATTATATATCAAAATTTTCAGAAAAAGAAGATCTATAATTTAAATCTATTATCATACTTTATTATACAACTTAAATAAAATTATCTATTATCTAACAAGTATTATATTTAGTAGAAATGTTCACAAAAAATAATAAAAATATAGTTTATTATTTAAAAATGGAAAAATACATATAATATAGCAAAATATTCACAAAAATATAGTAGAAATATTCTCCCGCCATTTCCCCCGTTTCCCGCCATGTTCTCCCGCCATTTCTCCTGCTTCCCGCCATGTTCTCCCGCCATGTTTCTCCCGCCATTCCCCCGCTTCCCGCCATGTCCCTCAATATCTAGGCCGACCGCCATTTCCATCGACACATCCACACCTTCTCTCTCACAACAATGGACACCGCTTACTGGGCTTTTCTAACGCTCGAGGAGACCGAGGCGCTGTGCACCTCCAGCTACCCATGCCCGCCGGGGTACTGGCTGCCCGCTGGCTGGATGCTGAGCGCTAGAGGGGTTCCTGTTCCTCCTATGTCTCAAGGTTCGGCCCGCCAGGCGGCAATCACGAACCACTTTTACCTCGAGCTCACGCCGGAGCAGCGGATGGATCCCCATTGGGATCCCGACAACCTCGACACCTGAAATGCCTTCTTCGCAAACCGGCGGGAAAGGGAGCTCGCCAGGTACGAGGGTGACGGCCCGCCCCCAGTGAACCACAACGAGGCTGGTCGCCGCCTATGGTGGGCGAACTGGACTATCGCCGGTGTGATGCGCTACATCGCCATGGGAGACCATCCTCGCCTGAGGTACCTGCACTTTCACCAGCAGCATAGCCACAAGAATGGTGGTGGTGGTGAAGGCCTAGGGCGTACTGGGGTCGTCATCCGGGAGCCCCCTCCCCCGCGCGTCGTGAATCCGAGGCCGGAGGATCCATCCGCGTGCTACGAGGAAGGGCTGAGGATCTATCCGCGTGCTACGAGCGACGACAATGACGATGACGATTCCGAAGACGACCCAGAAGCTATGTACTACAGGGCTAGATATGATTATGACTAATTTTTACATTTTAATATTAATAAATGTCTGGCCACAACAAGTTGCAATACTACCTATTGAGATCGAGAAAGTTCATATCCATATACATATAAGAAGATCATGAAAAATAAAGGTTTAATAATATTGTACATCACCAACATCCACACATGTTAGGTTTTTCTTCTAATCCGTAACCATGGAGCATCTTCCTTAGTTAACGGGATGCTTGGGTCATCCTTCACAGCGAAGGGCGGAATTTCATGAAACTTATCATAATCGTCTGACATGTCTGTCTTATCCTCCACCCCCACGATGTTTCTTTTTTCTGAAAGAACTATGTGGCGCTTTGGCTCATCGGATGTTGTATTCTTTTGCTTATCTTTCCTTTTTCTCGGTTTGGTAGACATGTCCTTCACATAAAAAACCTGAGCCACATCATTGGCTAGGACAAATGGTTCATCTCTATACGCAAGGTTGTTGAGATCCACTGTTATCATTCCGTATTTCTTGTCTACCTCAATCCCGCCTTCTGTCAGCTTGACCCATATGCACCGAAACAAAGGAACCTTAAAAAAAGGTCCATAGTCAAGTTCCCATATCTCCTCTATGTAACCATAATATGTATCCTTTTGCCCATTCTCGTCTGTTGCATCAAATCGGACATCACTGTTTTGATTGGTGCTCTTTTTATCTTGGGTGATCGTGTAAAATGTATTCCCATTTATCTCGTACCCTTGGAAAGGCAATATAGTCGAAGATGGTGACCTGGCCAACAAGTACAACTGCTCTCCAACATTTATGTCATTCATTAGATGTGTCTGCAACCAACCGCCGAAAGTCCTCATATGTTTATCTCTAGTCTAGGAGCCAGGCTTCCCCGGGTCGTTGGAGTGTACATTATTCTTGTGTTCCTCGATATACGGAGCCACCAAGGTGGAACTTTGCAGAACTATGTAGTGTGCTTTAGTGAGAGAATGTCCGTCCATACATATCCTTGCTTTCTTTCCTAACGTGCCTTTTCCACTAATTCTACCCTCATGCCGTGATTCAGGAACACCGATGGGCTTAAGGTCAGGAATAAATTCAACACAAAACTCAATGACCTCCTCTGTTCCATATCCCTTTGAGATGCTTCCTTCTGGCCTAGCACGGTTATGAACATATTTCTTTAACACTCCCATAAACCTCTCAAAGGGGAACATATTGTGTATAAATACAGGACCAAGAATGTTAATCTCATCGACTAGGTGAACTAGGAGGTGAGTCATAATATTGAAGAAGGATGGTGGGAACACCAACTCAAAGCTGACAAGACATTGGACCACATCTTTCTGTAACCTTAGTAGACTATCTAGACTGATTACCTTCTGAGAAATTGCATTGAGAAACACACATAGCTTCACAATGGGTACTCGAACATTTTCTGGCAGGAGTCCCCTCAATGCAATCGGAAGCAGCTAGGTCATAAGCACGTGGCAATCATGAGACTTTAGGTTTTGAAATTTTTTCTCTGACATATTTATTATTCCCTTTATGTTCGACGAGAAACCAGACGAGACCTTGATACTATAAAGGACTTCAAAAAAGATTTTCTTCTCTTTTTTGGTAAGAGCGTAGCTAGCAGTACCTTCAAACAGCTCTGGATGCATGCCGTCTCGGTCTTTTATACGTTGTTGGTCCTGCCGTGCTTCAGGTGTATCTTTGCTCTTCCCATACACGCCCAAGAAGCCTAGCAGCGTCACGCAAATATTCTTTGTCAGGTGCATCACGTCAATTGCAGAACGGACCTCTAGGACTTTCCAATAGGATAGCTCGCAAAATATAGATTTCTTTTTCCACATGGGTGCATGTCCGACATCGTCCTTCGGAACAGATTGTCTACCAGGACCCTTTCTAAAGATTACTTTTAAATCCTTCACCATGTCAAATACATCATCATTAGTACGGCAGATAGACTTACACCGGCTGTCTGCCTCACCATTGAAATGCTTACCTTTCTTTCTTAGGATGTGCGAGGGCGGAAGAAAACGACGATTCCCCGGGTACACATTCTTCTTACATTTATCCAAATATATACTTTCAATATCGTTTAAACAGTGTGTGCATGCATTGTATCCCTTGTTTGTCTGTCCTGAAATGTTACTAAGAGCAGGCCAATCATTGATTGTTATGAACAACAACGCTCATAGGTCAAATTCCTCCTGCTTGTTCTCATCCCACACACGTACACCTTGTTCGTGCCACAACTATAAGAGTTCTTCAACTAATGGCCTTAGGTACACATCAATATTGTTGCTGGGTTGCTTAGGGCCTTGGATGAGCACTAGCATCATAATAAACTTCCGCTTCATGCACAACCAAGGAGGAAGGTTATAAATACACAGAGTCACAGGCCAGGTGCTATGACTGCAGCTCTGCTCCCCAAAAGGATTCATGTCATCTGTACTTAGACCAAACCATAAGTTCCTCGCATCACCTGCAAAGTCCGGAAACTCTCTCTCGATTTTTCTCCACTGCGACCCATCAGCGGGGTGTCTCAACATCTCGTCTTTCTTACGGTCTTCCATGTGCCATCGCAACAACTTGGCATGCTCTTTGTTTCTGAATAAACGTTTCAACCGTGGTATTATAGGAGCATACCACATCACCTTGGCAGGAACCCTCTTCATGCGGCGCTCGCCCTCAACATCACCAGGGTCATCTCGTCTTATCTTATATAGCAATGCAGTGCATACTGGGCATGCATCCAAATTCTCGTACTCGTCGCGGTAGAGGATGCAGTCATTAATGCATGCATGTATCTTCTGCACCTCTAATCCTAGAGGACAGACAACCTTCTTTGCTTCGTAGGTACTGGCGGGCAGTTCGTTATCCTTTGGAAGAAACTTCTTCATTATTCTCAGCAACTTTTCAAATCCTTTGTCAGTCACACCGTTCTCCGCCTTCCATTGCAGCAATTCTCGTGTGATACCCAGTTTTTTGTGCCCATCTTCACAATTTGGGTACAACAATTTTTTGTGATCCTCTAACATCTTCTTGAACTTCAACCTCTCCCTTTCAGTTACGCATTCTTTCTGGGCATCAGCAATGGCCCGACTAAGATCATCATAGGGCAGATCTGATGCCCGTTCTTCATCTTTTTCTTCATCAATGTCTTCCATTGTAGTACCATCGTATTCAGGGTAGTCGTTGTCATTCTCTTCTTCTTCGTTGTCTTCCATCATAACCCCTCTTTCTCCATGCTTGGTCCAACAATTATAGCCGGTCATGAAACCGGACCGAAACAGGTGGCTATGAAGGACTCTTGAGGAAGAGTATTCTTTATGATTCCGACAGACACCACATGGACAAGACATAAAACCACTCCGCTTGTTTGCCTCGGCCACAAGAAGAAAAGAATGCACGCCTTTAATGAACTCGTTAGAGAGTCGATCAGCGTACATCCATTGCCGGCTCATATGCAATATATAATTAATTAAGTACATCAAACATAATCATAATTAATTAGTACTAATCTAAAACCAGCAACCGGGACTAAAGATATGATGAACCTTTAGTCCGGTTGGAGGCACCAACCGGGACTAAATGTGGATGTGGAGACAACATGTCAACACTATGTCCTCAGTGGGCAGCACTAAGCCAGTAAATTAAATGCCGACACTATTTTGGGTGGGTGGTAGCACTATGCCAGCGTGAGTGTGTCGACATTATGTCATCAGTGCCCGACACTATGTTGTGCTGCTTAATCTATAAATAGGTATGCATTCTTGTGAAGAACTACAAGATGGTGTGTGAGACCAGGGACACCACTACGACGGAGCTTCTCGAAGATGTCTTAGGACCTCGTCCTCAGACATCTTCGAGGAGCTCGCCGTAGAGGCACTCTCTAATATGTGAAATTAGTTAGCTCCACTAGCATACTGGTTTATCTAGAGAAGATATAAACCGAAAGATGGTGTGGGAGAGCAGGGACACCACTACGGCAGAGCTTCTCGAAGATGTCTTAGGATCCCGTCCTCAGACATCTTCGAGGAGCTCACCATAGAGGCACTCCCTAATATGTGAATTGTGATGTCTTCTTATCAAGCTTTTATGAATTAACCCTATCTTTGTTACAATTTTTTCAGTTTGTTGAACGTAGGTAGACGAAGAAGGATATTTTGCCCAGCTAGTTAGTTAGAATGATGAACTCACGCATGTGTGTGCTTCTAAAATCAATTTTCGAGACTTTATGTGCCAAAGCAAGATATATATTGATAGAATCCACATATTGTGATATTTACCTTAGAGTTCCTTACATTAATACAAGATAGATAGAATCTAAACATCGATATCATGCTATCACTGCAAAAATTACTACCAAACTAAATCCACAAATCCATCTATAAGATAGAGTATGAAATGAGCTAATATAGCAATGAGAGTTCAAAGGATGAAGTTGCTCACCTTTTAAAACCTTTGGATAGATGGGGCATCACAAAATCTAGACAAATCTTGAGGAAAAAAAGGGCATAAACTTGAGCTTGAAGCAAGAAAGAGAGAGAGAGAGGACAGCCACCAGCTTGAATGGTGGCTCGGGCAGGGGAAGAAGATATAGCCAGACCTTTAGCCCCGGTTCGTGTCTAGATTTTGTGGTGCCCCGGGACTAAAGGGTCTGACACCCGACCCGGCCTGTCTGAAACCTTTAGCCCCGGTTTATTACACGACCCGGGGCTAAAGGTCCCGTTCGAACCGGGGCTAATGTCTGCCACCCCCTGCGGCCAGTTCTAGCCGTTGGACCGGGGCATTAGTCCCGGTTTGTAGCAAAACCGGAGCTAATACCCCTGGAACAAAGGTCTGTTTTCTACTAGTGCTAAGAGCTAGCCAAATATCAATCAATTATTACTAGTACTACTATTATAAACTACTCCCTCCGTCTCAAAATATAAGATGTTTTATTTTGTAAAAGAAGTGTATCTAAACCTCTTTTAACGTGTAGGTTCATGTATATTTTAGATGAACCTACGCACTAAGAGGATCCAATATAATTTTTTCACAAAGCTAAAACGTCTAAATATTTTAAAACGGAGGAAGTAATTTTATCTAGAGGTGACACTGGTCTCTGTCTTACCGACGTACGATAACTCCACCGTCACATGCCTGTCTGTCGACCTGGACTCGTATGACAAACGAGAATACCTGAGATGACGTCACGGCATGTATCATCTCCCTCCCTCCAGACTCCAGAGAGAATTTCCTGGAAGGAACACATACTGTATGGTGCATGGAAAATTTCCTTGGATTCTTGCTGTTTTCTCCCACTTGCGTTTGTTGGATCGATCATGGCTCATGGGTGGATGTTCCCTGTATGTTTAACTGTTTCCCCACCCGATCGGTCGTAAACACCATTAACACAGCCTGCTTTACGCTTTTCTCTCGGTGGAATCGGTGTGGGATTGCATGTCGAGCGACGCTGTGTGTTGGACAGTCTGACGCCGACCCAGTTTGTTTGGCTTGGAGACATACGGCCGACGGGAGGTCAATCAAACCAACGTCACGGCGATAAAAGTAAAACACACCGATCAACCAAAATCTTCTCCTAGAAAAGAACGTGCGTGTGTCTCCCAGAAAATCTTCTCCCTGTCGCATTTCGCCTCGACAGAATCATTTCGGACGTGTTCTTTCTTTCGCACTTTTAGCACTTTTTTGCCCGGACGATCGACGGGAGCTGGATCCATGGTTGGTGGAGTCGTGGTGGGCTTGAGCGCTCCAGCAAAGATTAAGGTTGTGGCGGGCTGGCGGGCCCGGTCACCCTGTTTCTCGTGTTTTGTTCTATCAGTGATTCAGTGTGTGACATTTGCCTAAAAAAAAAGTGTCTGGCATGACGAATTGACGATAGGTCAGCGCGACAGCCAAGGTTTTCATGAGAGAACCAAAGATTATCCATTAGTCTGGCATCTCTATCAGCACAACAGATCTCTACCGTGCATATATCTTTGGCGGGCTCTGTTTTGCGTAGTTGGCTAGTTGCTACCAAAGCAATTGACAACTCAGATAAACTGATAAACGTTCTTGAAAATACACAGGAGGTTCTACTGTGCTATTGTACACAACATTTCAGTACTAACAAATATTTCCGGCAAATAGGCACCTTGGAACAAGAAAACCCAACTCAAGCAACAATCTGCCGCATGTTGGTCAAAACAGCACGCCATCCGGTTGGCACTTTGGTCCATGAAAATTGCCTGAACTGAACATAAAGCTACAGCAGACCTGCAGAATGGGATAATAATCATAATAGCAGAGCAAGCTCTACTCTAGATTGGATAGCCAGAAGTACGCCTTAATGCCACCTTGATCTATCATCCAGTTGGCACTTTCTGTCAAAGAAACTTGTCTGAATATCAACAGAAAACTGCAGCCTGCCTGCTGAATGAGCTAATTATAATAGCAAAGCAAACTCTACTCTAGATTGGATAGCTAAAAGTGCTAAAGTCTGCCTGCAGAAAGGGCTGCAATGATGTCAAAGCAAGCTCTACTTAAGATTAGATAGCCAGAAGTAGTGCACACTGACAGTAGATATTCACTTGTGTAAGCTGAAGGCTACAAACCAAACCTGCAGTACCATCACTGCCACATTCTATACCAGCAACATGACAATCTTCACACAGAAATACAAGACTCAGGAACAAAGGTATAGATCCCTGAAACACATCACTTGTTGTCGTGTTCTCTCACTATGCTTGCCCACTTACCGTGACGAAGAGCATACGAAGTACCAGCAGGAGGTAATATAGCTCAGCTAGCAAGCTTGAAGGCATCGATGAAGAGGCCATATGTGAAACCCATCTTGAAATTGTTGAGGAGCGCGACAGGGAAGGTAACCTTGGGCCGGCTGTAGTAGAACTTGGTCACGTACTCGGTCAGGAGGACACACACGACTGCTGCTATAACATCATTCACGGCCAAAGCACCGAATGACAGTGAAATCGTCTGCGCAACGTAGAAGCCACCCAAGATTGAGATGCCGCCAAAGAGAGCCCTCCTAGACCCGGTTTTGAAATAGTTTCTTGACAGCTCAGGGATGATTCGGATTATGTCGATCAGCCTTCTACGGCCATCATTTCCTTGCAGCGCACGGACCTTGAGAAACTTGTAAGAGGATTTCCTTGTGAAGTTCCTGTAGCTTGGTGAGAGTACCCTTGTTCCCGCATATAACCCATAGTTGGGAGGACCGATGGCAATTGAACTTGACGCACATGCCATAAGAAACACTGTTACCACCTGAAGAAGTTTTTCCATTACAAACAAACATGCAATTAGAGATGGTGTTATTGCATCGACGACAAAATTTTGTAGAAAACAAATGAATGAACAAGTCAAGAAAAGAAGAGAGACCAAACATGGTAGGAAGAGACCACCGGCGGAGCTACGTAGGGGCCAACCTGGGCCGTGGCCCGCCCAGGATTTCGGCCGAAAAAACATTGTTGACTAGGCCCATTAGCAGTTTGTCACTTCTTGTGCTTTGCGGCTGGCTAATCGACCAGGCTACCGGCGACTAGATGACGATTACCAGCGTGAGAGGTAATCCTTCCGTAATTCCATCGACAAGGTAGTATTGAAAAACTATATATGCATGCATGTTACGAGTCTGCTTGTGCTGCTCTAGCAGTCTGGTCGAACAACTGGTTGACGTGGTGCTTAGGATGTAGATGCATGGCCACAAAGAGGTTAAAAAAGCAGCCGAATATTGGACCATTTAGAGTGAGAGGAACAAAAAATCATGGCTTCAAGCAAAAATTGGACCATATGGAATAAATTTTAGTGCCCAAGAAAAGCAACACCTACAAGCGGAACAAAAATTGGAATATAATTTCAAAACAGGGAACAAATCATGAGTAACAACGGAACAAAAAAATTAGATAATGTGAAACCAAACTTTAAACCATAATTTCAAAGTATTTGGGGTTCATGACTACAAGTGAAAACAAAAGAACATCAAACTAGATCTTGTATCTTTGCTAGTCTAGTACGTGTTATTATCCTTCTTACCCCAATTTTATGTTAGCAGTTTAATAGGTTTTTCGTTTTTTATTTAGCCTGTTTTTCAGTGTCTTATTCGGGATGTTGAGACGAAGGCTACGTTCTAAAGTCAGAATAAAGTCCTCCCCGCTCTATCCTCGCTCCGGTGGTGCAACTAGCGCCGACGGAGGGCTCGTGGAGTCGTTTGTCCAGCGGATCTTCTGGGATCCGGTCCGTTGGTTTGAACTGAGGTCAGTCTATTCCGATCTACAGGTTTCATCATTAACGATGGTTGCTGCTCTGGTGCGTTGGTCCTTTGTGGCCTTAGCATGACGACTTTCCGTCTGTCTACTATAACAAGCTCTACTACGAAGTTTTTCTCGGCTCCGGTGATGGAGGGGCGAGGACGGCGGCGCGTCTTCGGCTCGCACTAGTGTTTGTAGTCCTCACTAGGTTGTCCACTGATCTATTTGTATTTTTTATACTTTTAGGTCTCTTTGTACTACTATTGATGATTATTAAAGATCGGTAGAATTTTGCAAAAAAAAAACTTAGCTGGTGAAAAAAAATTGTGCTCATTTTCAGTTTGGCCCGCCCAACTATTTCATTGAAGCTCCGCCACTGGAAGAGACCAAGAGAAAATGAAGACAAGTACTCCAACACAAACAACAAGTAATTAGTGTCACCTACAGGCCATGAAACTGGAGACACTGATAAAATAAAAATAAAAATAAAAAAGAGTGAAGATTTGGTGCACATGGGCACCAGTGCTCCTGGTTTAAAAAAAAATAGACAATCATATTTTTGAGCTTCAAAAAATTCTGAAAAAAACCCCAGGGACATAGCCAATGATTTATCCCACAAACGTGCAAAATATCAATTTAAAATACTTTGTATTATGAGGTACACAAAAATGACAAGAGTGTCGATCTGAATATACTTAGTTTACATCTCTAAATTTTATCAGATTTTGTCATTTTTGTGTAGCCCACAATAAAGAATTTCAGGGTGCGATTTTTCATGATTGTAGGATACAAAGTTGACTATACCCAGAATTTATTTTCGATTTTTTTGAAAGTTATAAATATGATTTTTGATTTTTTTTAAACGAAGGGAGCACTGGAGTCAAAGATACTTTCCGGATCTTAGGCTGTCTCTTGCAAGTCTGATAATTCAGATGTACGTTATGTCCTTGAAAAGAGATCATACTTGGTAAAATACCAGCCAATTTCTAACAGCTGAGATGCTATCGCTAGGAGTCAAAATAACAGGGGAACACTTGCAGCGCTTCACGCTTTCTTTGTTGAGGAATTACAGCAGGAGAGGCTTCACACTTCACTGCTGTCAAGCATGCTAACATGGATACAGCGTGTCCTCGGAGAACATATGCTACGTTTGGAGTCCTTCCACACTGGCACATTCACTTCACAGTTCACACCAATTAATCTCTAGATGTTCAGCAATGTTGCCTCAAGAAAAACTAAACCTAAAGCACATTATGCAGTTAGAAAGCAATCTCAAAGTGAACGCGGCTCAAGAGATGACGTCTCAGCCAGCTCCAGCAGCCTACACCATCCCCAGTTAACAGATCTGGCAAGAGGAACTATCACGCACCAGTGATTTCCAAAGGACAGTGCAATGAGCTTGCAAACAGGAAGCCCTTCCCAACACAGTAAGGATTACTGAATAGCAAGGAAATACGGAGTACATGATTTGCCTCTTGGATGAAGTTCAAACTCACCTGAGCGACTCCAAATAATAGTGACGATTCTCAAGGGGAATTGCGAGACCCAATCTCCGAAGAAACCAGGCGCAGGCGCTCCCTAGATTGCAATTGCAGGGGCGGATGCGCTGGATTAGCAAGACAAGAAAGAGAGCAGGAGTAATTACGAAAAAGAGAAGGATAATCAGAGGCGGGATTTCGAAGAAGAAATGGGGAGGGAGGCAGGGATGAGGGAGGGGTGGTGGACTCGCATAGACTGCGACTTTGTCCCTGTGACTGGGACCCCACCGTCGGAGCTAAGCTTACTGTGTTACGAAAATACCCTCCTTCACTAGGGTTTATCGCCTTACGAAAATCCCCACCATCGCCGCCTCCGCCCCCGCCGCCGCCGCCGCTGCCTCAGCCTCCATTTTGACACCCCAACCACCGTCCCCACTCGCCCCCATCCTTGCTCCCGCCGACCCATGATCACCCGCCGTGCGGCGGCGGTAGCCCTACGCGCCTCCCTGCGCCGCGCCTGCTCCTCCCACGCCGCCGACTCCGACGAACTCCTGCTTGGCCTCTTCGACGCCCCCGCGCCGCACCCCGAGCCCCGCCTCTCCCCCAAGGATTTTGCTTTTATTAAGGACCCCGCCCCTGCGCTCCCCGCCGCCGCCCTCCCACCCCCGGAGGCCATCTTGATCTCCAAGGCGGTCCGAGCCTACGGGGCTGACTTCGAGGGAAAAGCGGAGCGGTTCCTGCGGCGGTACCGCGAGTTCCTGACTGATTCCGTCGTGGTCGCGGTGCTCAGGGCGGTGCGCTCCCCGGAGCTCTGCGTCAGGTTCTTCCTCTGGGCGGAACGGCAGGTGGGTTACAGACACACTGGCGCCTGCTACGACGCCCTCGCCGAGGTTCTGGGTTTCGAAGACCATGCCAAGACCGCTGAGAGGCTGCTTAGGGAGATTGGGGAGGACGATCGTCTGGTGCTCGGCAGATTGCTCAATGTGTTGGTGCGGCGATGCTGTCGCCACGGCCTGTGGGAAGAGGCGCTGGAGGAGCTTGGGAGGCTCAAGGACTTCGGCTTCAGGCCATCAGTGGTCACCTATAACGCACTGCTGCAGGTGCTGGCGAGCGCGAGGCAGGTGGAAATGGGGTTCCGGGTGCAGAAGGAGATGTCAGCGTCGGGGTTCTGCATGGACAGGTTCACAATCGGATGCTTTGCTCAGGCACTGTGCAAGGATGGACGTTGGACAGATGCACTTGACATGATAGAGAGGGAGGATTTCAAGCTCGACACTGTGTTGGGCACCCACATGATTAGTGGACTGATGGAGGCCTCCCTCTTCAATGAGGCAATGTCATTTCTTCATAGGATGAGGTGCAACTCGTGCATACCGAATGTGCTAACGTATAGGACACTGCTCTCAGGATTTCTTAAAAAGAAGGAGCTTGGCTGGTGCAAGAGGATCATCAACATGATGATGACAGAGGGTTGCTGTCCAAGTCCTTCATTGTTCAATTCACTTGTGCATAGTTACTGCTGTGCCGAGGATTATGCATATGCATATAAACTGTTTAATAGGATGAAGACTTGTGGTTGTCCTCCTGGTTACGTTGTATACAACATATTTATTGGAAGTATTTGTGGCCGAGAAGAATTGCCAAACCCTGAGTTGTTGGCTTTGGCGGAGAAAGTTTACGAGGAGATGCTGGTTGCTAGTTGCATTCTTAATAAGGTTAACACTGCAAATTTTGTTCGGTGCCTTTGTGGTGTTGGAAAATTTGAGAAGGCATTTCAGATCATGAAGGAGATGATGAGGAAAGGTTTTGTTCCTGATGCAAGCACGTACTCTAAGGTGATCACTTTTCTGTGCCAGGCTAAGAAGGTAGACAAGGCTTTCCTTTTGTTTCAAGAGATGAAGAGGGCAGGTGTTAATCTAGATGTGTACACCTACACAATTTTGATTGATGGCTTCTGTAAGGCTGGTCTCATTGAACAAGCACAGAGCTGGTTTGATGAAATGAGAAGTGCAGGCTGCTCACCAAATGTAGTAACATATACTGCATTGCTTCATGCTTACCTGAAATCTAAACAGCTCTGTCAGGCTAATGACATTTTCCATAGAATGGTTGATGATGCCTGTTATCCAAATGTCGTTACATACAGTGCGCTAATTGATGGGCTCTGTAAGGCTGGTGAAATCCAAAAGGCTTGTGAAGTATACGCCAAGTTAATAGGAGCTTCTGACAATGTAGAGACTGATTTCTACTTTGAAAGCAACGATGCAGACACCCGTTCTCCAAATGTTGTCACCTACGGTGCACTCGTAGATGGTTTGTGCAAAGCTCAAAAGGTGGCTGATGCTCACGAGTTGCTAGATTCTATGCTATCAGCTGGCTGTGAGCCCAACCAAATTGTTTATGATGCTCTGATTGATGGTTTTTGCAAATTTGGAAAAATCGATAATGCTCAGGAGGTATTTCTGAGAATGACTAAGTGTGGTTACTTGCCTAGTGTGCGTACATACACGTCCTTGATTGACCGGATGTTCAAGGATGGAAGAATTGATCTTGCGATGAAAGTTCTGTCTCAAATGCTAAAGGATTCCTGTAGTCCTAACGTTGTTACTTACACAGCTATGGTTGATGGGCTCTGTAAAATAGGTGAAACAGAAAAGGCCCTAAACCTTCTGTCATTGATGGAAGGGAAGGGGTGCAGTCCAAATGTTGTAACTTACACTGCTCTAATAGACGGACTCGGGAAAGCTGGTAAAGTTGATGCAAGTCTCAAGCTTTTTACGCAAATGAAGACAAAAGGATGTGCTCCCAATTATGTTACATACAGATTACTGATAAACCATTGTTGTGCTGTTGGTCTTTTGGACGATGCCCATTTACTACTCGATGAGATGAAACAGACCCACTGGCCAAAGTATTTGCAAGGATACAGCTGCGCAGTTGTGGGTTTCAGCAAGAAGTTTCTCTCTTCTCTGGGTTTGCTGGAGGAGATGGAATCACATGACACAGCACCGATAGCTCCTGTTTATGGCATGCTCATTGATAGTTTTTCCAAGGCTGGTAGACTAGAAACAGCTTTGGAGTTGCACAAAGAGATGATGGAAGTCTCATCATCTCTAAATATGACCAGCAAGGGCATGTACACCTCATTAATTCAGGCACTTTGTTTATCCTCTCGAGTTGAAGAAGCGATTGGTTTACATAGTGAAATGACGAGGAGAGGCATTGTGCCAGATTTAAGTGTCTTTGTTTGCCTCATAAAGGGACTAATTGAACTGAATAGGTGGAATGAAGCCCTTCAGTTGTGTTATGGCATATGCCAAGAGGTCAGTCTACTTTTTTGCATATACTGTTCAAACACATCTCTTTACCATCTGCCCTTATTTTGCTATACATGTTCTGTTACCACCCCCATAATATCCACCACCAAATTGTACTCCCTCTGTTCCATTTTACACTGTGCCTTAGCCAAAGCGTTGATACCAAGGAGAGCCCCATTCCTTTCTCACCCTGGCTGCACCATTTTACCCCTATGTTAAATGGCAATGCACGCACATGCACAGCTAGGCACAGCTAGTACCGCTGCATGCTCAACTAGTACTCAGTGAGAAAGTGCATGGGCCTTTTCGGAAACCAACGGTGGCAGAGAGTAAGACGCAGAGTAATTTGGAAAAACGCTAAAAAATGTTAGGCGCAGTGTAAAATGAAACAGAGGGAGTATATTGAAACAGATGAGGACATGTAATATGCCGTAAACAGCCTCTACAATTTGGTTTCATATTGCATGTCCCACTTGGAAGAGCACACGAGATGCCTTCCATCTTCCTGGTGTTGGATACTGAAGTTATTTTCAGAATAAGTTACATCCAATGCCAAGTTTCTTTCATAGTTTGATCTTTAGTCTTTAGCTTATTTTTAGTTATGATTACTAATATTGTGTATTGGAACAGGGTGTGAACTGGCAGGGCAACAAATCCTTTGATGGAGGGTAGACCTGTGTTGTCTTACTGCGTTAATGATTATAACTCCCAGTTCTCCCCTAAGGAGTCATATCTCTACGTCTCGTGCTTTGCCAAGGTGTGGTGTGACCAAGTCACCCTGAGACAAAAATGTGCAACTCATGGATGATTGGAGAAAATGAACACTGAGGACATGGAAGAGCATTGCACAGAGATCAGCTTGATTTATAAGGTATACATTGGCATATATGGCATATACTGATGCTGAAGGATATGATGATGATGATGATGATGATGATCGAAAACCTTCAGTACTCTGCTTATAGTCAAATTGCACTCATGTAATGAGAACCCTCTTTCGATAGGGCCAACAGAACTTAATTTGTCAATGGTGGCAGCTAATTAGGTTGTTAGTTGGTTAGCTTCATATACTGATAAATTCCGACCTTCTATCTCCCTCTTTTTTTTTTAAATTTAGGGATGCCTGGTTCATCTTCGGATGGACAAAGGAATATCACTTGTTATCAAGATTAGGCTGTGTATATAAGATGGTGACGTTTACAGAAAAGTTTTCCTAGCGTTACTTGAAAGTTTTATAACCCTTTATTCATCATTTCGGTGATATATCATACGGGGTCATACAAATTGCTTTAATATGAACTTTGAGTACCCTTCTAGCTCCTTCATAGTCTGCTTTAGCAGTAGACCAACAGAGAAGTTCTGTGATCATAACAACATTCTGTAATATCTTTGAACCTTTTGTTTCTGAGCATTTTTTATTGTTTCATTGCTTTGATATGGTCTAAATGAAAATATACATTGACTTCTATCGTAATGGAATATTCCTTCTATTTTTCCTTCGACATCAAAACTCTCCTTTGATATGGTCTGTTTTTTCTCTAGCATTTTGTAACATTCCAGTCGGTATTGATCTTAGCATGTTTTATTCCTTCCCGTTTTATTTTTTTCCAATGGAATAAGTATATTTGCAACGAGTTGTGTTGGGACCTCTGAATCAACAATCTCTTCTCTTATTATTTTACTATGGGAACTTGGCATATATTTAACTTGGTTGCTATATCCAGTGCGATGAAGATCTTGCAGCTAGATCTGCAGATGTATTCTGTGTCAGGAAGCATCATCAAGTTGATGGCTCAAACCATGCCAATCTACATAGTTTCTGCTGATTTTACAAGTTAAATGTACTTATGTGTAAATTATTTACTCAACTATTATCTCTGTATGTTTATACATGCATATGAATGCATATGTTTTCTAGATGCAGCTGCAACATCTGAGTTAGTATATTTCATTATTTCTAAATGTTAAGTACTGTACTTATGTGCAAATTATATACTCAAGTTATAATACTCCCTCTGTTTCACAATATAAGCCTTTTTAGCAAGCTGGAATTTTTTGGAAAAAGAATACCTCAGCTTGCTAAAAAGGCTTATATTGTGGAACAGAGGGAGTATAAGTTAGCTTCTGTGGAACTTCTAACATTTATGCTTTTAAGTTTACAGGGGAGACTGGGAACATACCAAAAAGATCTATGTCTCTTCGTTGTATTTAGTAGCCAGGGTACCACTTTGAGATCGTATCGGGAATCGGTAAATTGCATGAATATTTTTCTGCATTTCCTATTGTTTCTCTTGGTAGTTGCATCATTTAAGTGTTAAGGTTGCATGTAATTTCCAATAAGCGTCATATCATTTTCCATACCAAAAGAGAATTTTGCTCATGTCATGCCACTGAATGAAAATGAAAATTTGAAAAGAAAGCAATTATTTGCCATGGAATATGCCGTGCAATGCCTGCACAGGAGTACTCTTAACAAATTATTTCATGGTGGGAAATTTTGCGGAAAGTAAAGAGAAGAATTGTAGTAAGTGGGTATTGCATCACATATTCACAGATCTAGATGTTTTTTATCAACTTATGAAGGTTCTGAAGCAGACCGCTGCTCACTAAGGGTTATACACGAAATATTTTGGAGTGGGCCGTCATGATGACATGCTCAGTTGTTGATTATGATGCAATCCATAAGCTAAGGTCCCATATTATCACACAGTTCATTCAAAATGGTCAATGCATAACTCCAGATGAGGTTATACACTGGGACACGTCATGCATGTTTGTTGTTCATGGAATATTGTTGACTGTTCGTTCTCCCTGAAGTTGGCCTCAGCTTTCTGAATGACGCTGGAATCTCGAAGTGATATGGCCACTACTATCAGGCTGTTGGTGAAGAATCATGAACACATTGCTGGGAACTTTGGCAACTGAGTTTATGCCTTTAATCTCGAGCAATAGGCTGGACCGGTCAAAAGTCTAGCGAACAATTTGGCGAATTTTTAGCCCCCATTACACAAGAATGTCGGCATTCTCTGAGAATTGATATGTGACTGTGATCTTTGATAAAATGCTGCAATATAATTGCGCCGCTTTTTGTCAGACAAAGGAAGATTTACTGAAGAAATATGCGTCAAAGGTGATACTACTTCAGAACTGTATCATATCATCCGTGTGTTAGGAAAAAACAAGATTTAATGCATATATTTGCACAGTATGTTATTGCAGCTTGCAGAGTCTAATAATTTAATAACTTTGATAAAATGCTGCAATATAATTGTGCCTTTTCACTGTCTTTAGTCGGACTGAAGAGAATTTACTGAAGAAAGGTGCGTCAAAGGTGTTACTTTTTCAAAGCTGTATCATATCATCCGTGTGTTTTTTGAAAAAAATATTTTATGCGTATATTGCACAGTATGTTATTGCAGCTTGTGGTATCTAATTTAATAACTTATGTGTGAGTTTCACCGATAAATTCGGTCATACACGTCAGAGCTTAATGTAGGATCTGATTCCACTGCAATATTTTTTGTCCAATGTGATTGTTTTGCTGATGCAGTCAGAGATTCATATCCACCACTTGCTAGATGTACCGTCCGACAAATGATCTCTTGGGACTAAAATTATAAAAACAGTCAACTATGGTCGGATGGATGCATCCGACAACATGTAAAATTCTGAAAGCTACATTCCATAGATTTTAAAGCTGCACTTGTTAGAAATGTTCGAACATCTCCAGGATGTGAACCTGTGAAACTAGTGCAGATAACAAATCCATGCATAGATCGTCTAGGCCACTGACTCATTTATCATCTATGGAAGGAAGGTGATGAGATTGGCAGTGCTGCGAGATAAGCTGATAACATCCACTATAGTGCTTTGCACCCTAGTCTTGTTGATATTCCAAAGATCTACTCCCTCTGTCTCAAAATAATTGACTTGCATTTGTCTAGACAAAGTCAAGCCACTTATTTCAGGACGGAGCAAGTAGATGATTAACAATCTTGTATCCATCAAAGTTCATGCAATTTTGTCAAAATAAAAATCCATGCAATCCTTTCAAAATTAAGAGCCATACGATGTACTCCCTCTATTACAAAATATAAGGTGTTTTAACTTTTGTGAAACGAATGTATTTAGATATCTTTTAGTGTGTAGATTCGGAATGAACTACACACTAAAAGATGTCTAGATACATTCGTTTTTAAAAAACTAAAACATCTTATATTTTAAAATGGAGAGAGTAACCAACAATTACCACTACTCTGCCAGTTTGGTAACCCACTGAAATAACCGTCGGCTCCTTCCCCGCCCTTGTGGTGGCTTCTTTCGTGTCGACGTGGAGCCAGTGAGGGTGTGTTCTCGTAGGTTTCGTTCACAAGATCTTGCTGGTTTATGTGCGATCCTAGGCATGTGTTTGAATGGTGAAGCCTTTGTTCCGTCGTTGCAATCGAATTTCTAGTGCCTCATTTAAAACCTCTTGGCGTGAACTCATGTTTGTGCAAAATTTCTGGCCATATATGAAGACAGCTAGAAGCTCGTTTTTTCTCTGTTTGTATCTGATCGTTCTGTATTGTTCTTCTTAATTGTTACTTTCCAAACTAAATTACTTTCCTAAAACGTTTTATATTGGAGAACGAAAGGAATTCTATCATATATGCTTTTGCTTTTGCATACTAGTAAAAAGAAGAAAACGGGTTAGAGGCATGAGGGGAGATCAGCTCCCCGAGAACAGAAAGAAAGAAGGATTTAGCACACGACAACACCCGAGAATCTTTGCCTGCCACCGCTGGCCGGATTTGGTTCTAAGAGCAAGTCCAGCAGGCTCCCGATAGCCACCCCGAAAGTATAGAAGAGACGGTGAAAAACAAGCCTCCAGCAACCCTCCTATACATGTTCCCGACGAATCTGCGTCCCCAACCCACCCCTCCTTCTCCCATATGTATCGGGGAGTGGAGGTCTCCCCTAGACGTGGGCTCTACGTGGATGAGTGAATTGTTGGGTGAAAAGAAACCGATAAAATGAGCTCTATCCTATTAAAAAATATGTGGTTATGATATATGAGATAATTTAGAGTAGTTGCTGGAGATAAGAAAAATTTAAGGAAAGAATCTTTTTAGGAGAGACCCCTACGTACACATATAGGGGAGAAAATGTAGGGGTACTGCTGGACTTGCTCTAAAGCGGTGAAGGTGAAACACTGAGATAAGCAGGAGGGGAAAGTTTGGTCACTTTTTAGCCGCATTCATGTAGTAATGGCGCATATCGACAGAGCACTACTCTAGATAGTATCAAAATCTATGCCGGCTATCCCTCACAAGATTTGAGTGCATGTTGCCTTTTCTAAGAAAAGATGGGTATTGTTCAAAGGACATCTATCTAAAGGCCAGATCTCACGGTACCCCGCTTGTACTGCTCATCCACGAGATATCACCTTATTTAGAGCATCTCTAATAGATGCCCTAAAACACCCCTTACCCAATAAACTGTTCTATAGGGTAGGAGAGGCCAAAAAACACCCTCCAACAGTTGTCCTATATCCCCCGTGCCCTAAAATATTGTGTGCATGCCCCAAAAATCCCTCTCGTATTGTATATTTGGGCAGCCATGCCTTCCTTTCCCTACCACGATGCTGCTAAATTGCACCGCACTTCACCGTTGTCGCCATGTTCCTCCCATCCTCCTTCGCCCCTTGTTGTCGCTCCTCATGTCCTCCTTCGCCCCTTCTTCCCAAACATCAACAACCTCTTCGGCAACCTCAACATGGGTGACAACATCAATGTGAATGGTGTTATTGTTGCTGTTGTTGTAGCCTAGGCTACACTGTATGTGACCTTGATCTTTCTATTTTAGTTTTTTCTAGAATTTCTTGTTCTAGTGTTTGTAGTAGACATGACCGGTTTATCATGTTTAGATCTAATATGTTCATCTACTTTGTTAATTTGCATGATTAGTTTAATTAATGTTTGTATGATGATATTTTATCAGTTATTTATTTGGATTAAATCATATAGTAGTTTTCTTATATTTCCAATAGTTATCCTAGCCAAACCGGGTCCTCTCCCCCTGTCCTCGGACAGCCTCGCTAGCAGGAGTGTGTGTGTGTGTAGGAGGGGAGGTCGGATCCCTCATGTAGATAGGTGTAGTTCTAGGCCTACTTGTAGGTTGTTTTCCCTTGTGGTATCTAGCTTTATGCCATGGAGGTCCCTCTCGTCGGGACCATCGCGCGTTGCTGGGAGTCATCGGGGCAGTTCCCTAGTGGGTTGCCATGGTGGTGGCTTTGCATGTGGAAGGGATCTTGTTGTGGGTTCCTTGGGGTTTGACCCTTGGGGTGGCCCGATCTTCATGGATTTGGGGTGGAGGTGAGGGGAAACATGATGAATGCGATGAACTGAACACGAATGGAAGGTAAAGATACAAACACTAGAAAACACACACAATCCGATTTGCTCCCACTGGTTCGAACAACCAATCCAATAGAATCCAGAGGTGAGAGACCTTGCGATAGAATCACCCGAGGAGAGATTGGCATGCAAAGGGTAGAATCAAAATCAAGCAGAGAGTAACACCAAGTAGAATCCCAAAGGGAGAGACTAAGCAACTACTAGAATCCTTAACTTACAAAGATTCAATCTAGAGAGGAGTTCCCATCTAGGGTTCTTTGGCACATGCCAAGAGTTCAACTTAATTCATCTCTACCTAGATCTGAGCCACAAGGGGATATTTATAGTACTAGGGGCGAAGGGGTAGGTAGGGAAATATTCCAGGGCATCAAACACGAAACTATGCATAGATAGGCGATTCCAGCGATAAGTTCGGTGGCGCCGAGATTGGGGCTGGAAGGTTTCGGCGGTCATCGAGCTTGTTCGGCGGGCGCTGGATTGGGTGAGGATTTCAGCGGGGCGCTAGATTATTTTGACAGCGGCTTGATTGGTTCCGACAGCGAGTCTGGCTCTCCAGAACTAGCACCAGATTGATCCTACGGTGAATCCGATAGGACCTGGGCTGGCGCCGGAGCTCTTCTTCCGTCTTCTCTTTCATGCTTCTTGCTTGGCCATCTTAGATCCTGGGACATCCTTGTCTCCTCCTCTTGGAATCATGGTCATGGGCCTACCCCATTCAAGTGATGACCAAAGGAAGACAAGAGATGGAAGGAAGTCACCTTAGTAGGAGAGGTTGGCGTGACATGATGTGGTCCAATGGTGATTGCCATATTTTGGGCTGCATCATTGATGTATGGGTTCCTGCGATCAACAACAGGGTTATTGCAGTACTTGTAGCAACAACTATTTATTAGAAAGATCGATCCCATGGGAGCTTTGCAGGATGGAAAACACAGAACCCCGTAGCCACATTATCAGTGCGGCCACATTCACACCCAAAATGGTGTTTGTAAATAGTCTACTCTATAGGTTACTAGAATGACGACGATTTGAGAGAGGTTTGAAGTAACTAAGAACAAGGAGATAAACCAGAACAAAGTAAATTAAAACTGAAAGTAAAAGGGGTTGTACTTGTAGAATTGAATAGAATGAGGGAGGGTTTCTAGGCTTTGGTCTCACTAGTACTAGATGGGAAAATATATCTATGATCCATTGTCTACAAAAGATTCCTTAGACAAATAAACATTCCCTACTTGATTACCGGGCTATCACACTGTGTGTATTATGCATGATTCTCACGTGTCACTCGCAAGGCAAATGTACACTTATAGACTAAGAGATCCCATGAAATCATCTTCGACTCATGTAATTGAATACTTGGATCGCAAACACATTCTAACTTAGCGCACTAGATCAAACCTCAACCTAGAACCTAATCAATCACTCACACATGGATAAATAAAAACACAAACAGTAATTCATGGAGATCATCATGTCTAGTCTTACAAATACAAAATCTAAAACAAGGGAGAGAGAGGTGGATACGCCATTGGGGATGATGATGATGAACTGTGCGCGTAGTGAAGATGGGGGCATCACCTTCTCTTGCTTGGATATTGTGGAGGTGTTGGAGGAAATCTTGATCTTGGAGGTGTCCAGTGACTATGGAGAGGCGACGGAGTGGCAGGGCTCCGCCCCTGAGGCGTGGATGGATGCTGGAAGCGGTTATGATTCCTCTCCTTAAATAGGCATTCCGGAGGTCGGTTTTGTGAACCGATGGAGCTTGGGACTGAATGCCCATTGGTCCTTCACAAATGTTGTTCTATTTGACAAAACGAAGCCGTCGGATGGCGGTACGATCGTACGGTACAGGCAAGCTCCGCCCGTACCAATGGTCGTTAAATCCTCAGATGTTTGTAGTGTTTTGGCTGCCATTTTTTCATACGGACTCTGATTGAGGTGTTCTTTGGCTCATTGGATTCGTATGGACGAGGTAGACAACACCATGGTCTTGGATCATCAATATGAGATGATGGAAAAATATTAATTCTCCACATCTCATATGGCGAAGTATGGCGCTTGTAACTTCTCTATATTGAATCTTCTTGACTCCTTTTATCCATGATTGTCCATAGAACCTACACACAAGTTGAAAGTGCATGTGTGCCCCATTTGTGGTTTTGGTAATTAATGGCAATCTTTATGGACTTGTGTTTGCATTGAGTTTTACTTGTAGGATTTGTCCATAGGCAATGCTTGAACCATATGTTGGCTTCAAGGTTGGGAGAAGAAGAAAGTAGAGAAGATCAAGTGTTGACCAAGGTTTCAATGAGTGATTCGGAGATTGGTCAAGTAAGAGTTGGGCCTATAGCAAGTGTGTCTTGAAGAATAAAGTTGGAGTGATATCTCTTACGTACCTTCAAGACACCAACAAAATGAAGAAAGAAGAAATGATGTGCAAGTTCAAGATGAGTCATCTCGAAGAGATCATTTGCTTGAAGCTTGCCATCCTATGGTGATCATGGATTTGGGAAGATGATATGCCCGAAAGAGAAGCTCTACCATAGTGGAGTATGGGGAGCAATTTGCAAGTCTTCCCCAAGCTAGTGCAACCAATCAAGAAAGGTGTTCCATCTTGAGGTGGAGAAGATCGTCATCATCAAGCTCAAGTGGAATATGCGAAAGGCAAAGGTATGGTCTGAAAGGGTAATTGCCCCTATGTGTGGTTTTGGTTATTAATGACAATCCCTATGGACTAATGTTTTCATTGAGTTGTATATGAAGGAATATTCCATAGGTCATGCTTGTAGTTCATGTGTTGGATTCAAGTATGGATGCCATGAAGATAAAGATATACCTTGAGTTTTGGCATCAAGAGCATTAGATTGAAGAGAAGAATATGATATGTTCAAGATCTTGAGAGTGTGATCTCAATAGAAGAATTCAAGATATGGCTCTAAGCCGGTGTCATGATAGCCTCATTAGTTGAGCTATGGTTGACTAAGATTTAGAGCATGTAATCAAATGAAGAATTCTTTATGTACCTCAAGATATTGAGATGGAGCATGAGAACATACTTGGTTGACCAATACAAAGAGTGAAGAGTGATTTCAAGTTGGTCAACACATGAAGCATAAAGAATGTACCACATGGATCTTGTGGTATGGTAAGCCTTGTCATTTATGCATCATGAACTAACCCATTATATATGTGCCTTTGCGTTTTCTAGATGGGATAGGTATCTTTCCATGGGAATGCTTCAAAAGTGAAGATATAATATAACCCATGAGAGGATGACATCAAGTGGTGATCGTCATCAAAGTTTGAGAAGGGCAAGTTCAAGATAAGCAACTCGAGAAGATCATTTGCTTGAAGCTTGCCATCCATATTGGTGATAATGGGCATGTGAAGATGTGTCTTAATGAAGCTATCCCGTAGTGGTGTATGGGGGAGCATATTACGAGTCTTCACGAAGCAACAATGATCAAGTGATGCATTCTGGCTTGGATGGAGCTTGAAGCGTTGTCATCAAGATCAAGCGGGATGTGCAAGGCAAAGGCATGGCCTTGCTAGGTTTTCCTTTTACCGGTCTCAAGGTGGTTGTTGGGAGACCGGGTTATAGGATAGATAGCCGCACTATCAAGAGGGGCTTTCGGTTGGGTAACTTGATCACATTGTCTTAGGGAGCTCAATCCTTTGCATACTTTGCATCTTCCTATTTTGTTTCTTCTTGTTATTTTCTCTATGTGAGGTTCTTGAGCTTGTTGCTAGCTCTTCAACAAGCCCAAGTTCATCAAAAACGGAATTCGTATGCATCTTATATGGCGTTTTCGAGTTTGAAGGTTTTACCGGTTCTTCTTATAGGGAGGCTCCATACCTTTCCTCATTTGGTTCTATCTTCCTTTGTTGGACTACGATGTTTTCATGCACCATATTGTAGAGCTTGTTGTCCTCGTCAAAACAAGCCCAATATTATCGAAATCGGAGTCCGGATGCAAAAGTTATTGCATTTTTCGTGAAGCCTGTTTCATCCCGGTTGTGGATCCGGTTCAACCGAGCCCCACACCGGACGGTCCGGTTCCAGCTCCGGTAGACCGGATTTTCTGGTTTTCACGACCGAGTTTATTCCGGGTTGGCAAACAGAGGTATTTTGGTTTGTAGGTCGGTTCTCCGGCCTAGGGACCGAGTTTCCCGGTTCTGGGGCCGGTCCAACCGACTTTGGAACCGAGTTTTCACTGTTTTCTCTCCAACGGCCATATTTGTTTTTCCCTATAAAAGGGGGTTCTTCCCCCAACGTTTTTGGGTGTTCCTGACCACGAAATTGACCTCCATTGTTGAACCTCTTGAGCTTGCTTGCTCTCCCTTCCCTCCTATGATTCTTGCATCTTTTTGAGGGCTTTGGAAGAGGAGATCTAGATCTACAATCCCCACCAATCAATTCCTCCTATAATTGAGGGGAACCCATTGGATCTAGATCTTGGAGTCATTTGTTGACTTCCACCATTGTTCTTCCTCTCTAATTCCTCCCTAGCACTTGTTGCTTTGGTGGGATTTGAGAGTGAGGGATTTGAATGCCCTTGGTGTTCTTGCTTTGCATTCTTGCATAAGTGTTGAGTTCTCCACTACGATTTGGTCGAGTGAGAGACCGTGAGCTTGTTGCTCTTGGAGGGTGACCTCCTAGTTGGCTTGGCGGTTGGTGCCGCGGTGTCCTCTTCGTGGAAGATTGTGAAGAGACCCGGGCTTCTCCTTCGTGGAGCTTGTGAAGTGGTTGTGGAGCTTGCCATCTCCGGAGTGGAGGAAAAGCTAGCCATAAGGAAAGGGCCTATTCCTTCGTGGGATAGACTTGGAGAAGAAGGTGAGCCTTCGTGGCATTGGGAAATCCTTCGTGGAATCCCACACCTCTCCAACGTGACGTACCTTACTTGTAAGGGAACACGGGAATACATCTTCGTCTCCGCGTGCCTCGGTTGTCTCTATACCCGAGCTTACTTTCCTTGTGATAGCCATCGAGCTTGAAGTACTTATATCTTGCTTATCACTTGTGGTATTTATCTTGTGCTATCTTGCTTAGCTTATCTTGTTGTTGGTGCACTTAGTTGAGACTAGTGTATTTAGGTTTTGTGCTTGTAAAATAAACGTTAGTTTAATTCCGCATTCTATCAAGCCAAAACCGTAATAGTTTTGAAATTGCCTATTCACCCCCCTCTAGGCGACATCTCTATCCTTTCAATTGGTATTAGAGCAAGGTCTCTCCTTGTTTAGGCTTCACCGCCTAGAGTGTAAAGATGTCGGCTAGTAGTATAGTGCACATTGACACAATTATCTTTGATGGCACAAATTATATTTTGTGGAGAAATTGCTTGCTTTGTAATCTTCGGTCCTTGTGTCCAAATATTGAGCAATTTCTAGATGTAGGTTTTTCTCCTCCGATGGATCCTCAAAATCTATCTTTAGAGGATGAGAAAAATTTACATCTCGAAGCTCAAGTATCTAATGAGATTATTTTCTCTTTGAGCCCCATAGTTAATTTGTTCTTGACAAATGTAAAGCGCAAGTCATCTCATGATATGTGTACCAATCTTAAAGAAATATTTGGTGGGTCCATTTCTCATAGGGTCGGTGGTATCTCCGAGGAGCTCTATTCTCCTTCACATCATGAAGAGCTCCAAGTGGCTTCCACCTCCGGCCGCGATGAGATTTCAATTCCCTCCACTTCACCTACATGTGACAAGTCACAAGGTAATGGCATGGTGAGTGGAGAAATCATATGTAATGATGGTAGTGGTTCTCTTTACACCAATGATTCATGTTCTATAAATGCTAATGGTGTAGAGAGTTTGGACTTAAGCACTTCTTGCAACGATAATTATATATCCCCTTATGTTTCTAGTCCTTGCATATTGTCTAGAAATTATTTGAGTACTAGTGTAGATGATATGCTTGATTTGTCTTATTCCAATAAACAAAATGCTTCTATTTCCTCTGTTGTGTATCTAACAATGTAGAGGAAATCGAACACCCTATGGAGCAAGACACAATCATGAATGAAGATTCAAGAATATCCTCATCTTCATCCTCCCGTGCTCACATGTGCCTTATGGCAAGGGATCAAAGGTATCTCCTACTTTGGATCCCAAGATATCTTCTCTAGATAATAGCAATGATAATGCTGATAGTGATGATGACCTTGATGAGGATACTAGAGCTCTTGTGATTGAGCTGACATTTTTGTGTACCTCTCTTCGTGGTAATAATAAGGCCGTTGCTTGTATCAAACACGTTATGGACACCATAACTAAACAAACGGAAACCATAGAGGAGTTGGATTTCCAACTTGATGATGGGAGTCGGAGATTCAATCTCCTTAAGCAAGAGATTGCCGAGGAGAAGCACACTAATTGTCTCCTCATACAAAAAAATGAATCTTATGAGCTTGAAAAGGAAAAATCTATTAATGATGCTAGTGCTACTAACTCTACTTCTTGTGAAGCATCTACCCTAAAGGAGAATGTTGAGATAAGGGCTCAACTTGAGTTGCTAACTAGCAATTATGGGAAATTGGAGGAAAGTCATGAAAAGCTCTTGGCCTCTCATAATGATCTTCTAATCTCCTATGATGGGCTAAAATTAGCTCGTGAGGCAAGTATCACTAAGGTAACATCTTGTGAGCCTATTTTGGACATTAGCACAACTTCTACTCAAAATGCCATTTTGCCATGTGCTAGTCCTAGTGATCCTTCTAGTCATACTAGTGATAAACCTTGTGTTGGATTACTTGATTTGCCTTGTTGCTCTAACAATGAAGCTTCTACTTCCTCTAGTACCTCTATTTCTACTAACCATGTAGAGGAAATCAAAGAGCTCAAGGCCCAAGTCACTTCTTTGAAGAAAGACTTAGAAAAGAGTCATGAAGGCAAATCCACACTCAATAATATTTTGAGTGTGCAAAAATCCCCCAATGATAAAAGTGGAATTGGATTCAACTCCAATAACAAGAACAAGTCCAAGAGCAACAATAAGAAGGGCCAAGACCAAGTAAATAATTTGGCCAAAATTATTTGCTTCAAGTGCAAGGTTGTAGTACATCATGTAAGATCTTGTCCATTGAATAAAAAGCACTTGAATGAGAAGCAACAAGGGAAGCGGCCACATCAAGGTCAAGGTTAAGCCCAATCTCAACCTCAAGTTGAAGCTAGGCCACTTCCTCAGAAGAATCAAGATAAGGCTCCCCAAGACAAGAGATCAATAAAGAAGAGAAAGGGGAGCACTTGTTGCTACATATGTCGTGAGAAGGGGCACTTGGCCTCTTCATGTTCAAATTGTACCTTATCAAACCCTATCATTGTTGATGATTATTATTCTCTTAGGAAGGATAAGGATGGCAATGTGTTTTCCAAGTTTGTTGGAACTCAAAGTGGTGTCAAGAAACGAACCATTGGGGTTGCCAAGCCTATTGGGAGTAACCTCTTAGGACCCAACTTGGTTGGGGACCAACAAGCTCAAACTTGATCAATAGGTGTTATTGGAGGGCATTGGAGACTTGGCTAACTCATGAAGAATTAATGGATCTTCATATACTATATTTGATCAAGCCAAGTTATAAGGATTATTATCTCCCTACCATATACCCAATGTGCCTCTTTGCGGTAACTCGAACTCAACTCTTCTATATTGTAAGTTACTTGACCCTTTACATGTTTTGGTTTTGTACCAAGTATGTGTTTTTATTTGTTGTGCCTCATGCTTGCTTATTTTGTGTATTCAAGTATGTCTATGTGTTTAGCACATCATTTACTTGTGTGTTTTGCTTTGAGCCTCTAATGCATCTTGATGATATCTTTTTTGGCTCTTTTAGAGTGATTAATGGAACATCCCATTTTGGGAGAGTGATATGCCTCGCGCATCTCTCATACCTTAAAATGTGTGTACATGAGTACTACCACTTAGTATTGATATGGCAAGCTTATGTAGTCACTATGTGGTGTGTCATGCTCATGAGAAATTCAAATTCTAAATGTCCATTAATTATCTCTAGTTGAGGTTGCTTTTCCTCTTATTAAGAAAAAAATGAATACCACATTATGGGGGAGTAATATGCTACTTTTGCATATCACAATCCTAGGAAATGTGAACATATGAGGTGGTGCCACTTAGAGTTGGTATTGTTGATTATCTTGTATCTAGGTGGCATGTTAGCTCAAACAAGGTCCTAATTTTTGTAAGAAGCTTTTATTTCTCATCTTCTCGGTCTTTGCTTGAGTAAGAAATTATTGGTGTGGCCCTTCCTCAAATGCATATCTCTATATATTATTTGGGAGACCATTTGCTTCAAGTTATTATAATCATTGCTTTGCATGATTGTGTGACTAGTTGAAGCTATCAAGAATCTCTATCTTTGCATAGTGCTTATTATTTTTATTCCTATCCTATGCTTTTTATTGTGAAGATTTATCTTTAATATCCGTGCAATATACCACCGGAAATAAATTCCAATACACTCATTGTCTTCGACAATTGATATACTTGGGTGTGGTAGCATTTGTGGATCAACTTCATCTTGGATTTCACCTGCTATTGCTTTTTTTCTTTCCAAAAATTGTTGTGGCTCCCATTATCTTCCTTGGCTTTTGAACATCTCTTTGATGGTGTTTTTGATTATTATCAAATGTGCTTTTAGTGGAAGACAAACCTTTTCTTCTCGGAACCTTGTGCCATTGTGAAAAGTGTTAAGGGTTTGGTTTATTTGTTGAAACCTTGCTCTTTTGGGATTTTGTTATCTCATTTTTTCTTCTCTATGTTATTTGCTTGAATGAGATAAATATTTGAGCATTTGTGTTTTTATCTCATCTTTTATGCTCAATAGTTTTTGCTTGGTTCATTTGTTGAACTTTGTTGAACAAATCTTGTGTTGATTTGATTCTTTGATATAGTTTGGACAACAAATGTGTTTTGTCACACCTTGTATGCCTTCTTGAATATTTTGGTGTTTGTCCAAATTATATCTTCGTTGGTTCTTGAAAGTCTAGTGCATGCATGTTTACTAAATGTATATCTTATATCATGTTTTGCTTTCTTTGATCCAATATATAGGGTATACTCCATCAAATCCTTAAATGGATATGATGTGCATGAAATTCAAATTTCATCTCTAAATATGCACATATTTTTATGGAGTATGTCCTATGTGATGTGGTTAGTCTAACCACTTTGGACCCAATAAGTTTGGGGACCAAGATGTACTTGAATGTTGTTTTAGGTACATTGGAGATGCAATGGATGCGTGTCTTATCTATAAGGAAGGACTTGTCACCACATGATAATTGGGGCCAAGCTAGGATGATTGAAGAATTCTTATCTACTACATCATAATATTGCTATCTCGATAACAAGTATCTTATTCATGCATACTATTCTTCCATCCAATCTCTTGTAGGTTACATCTTGGCATGGATTTATTTGTTTGTAAATGTTGTGGTTCTTGTAAGGATCTTTGAAAGACTTCTCTATCCTTATTGCTTATGTGAGTAATTTGAGATGATGCATATTTTGGGGAGTATATAAAATCATGTTCATGATTCACCAATTCCAAATATGCCTTCTGGCAATTTATTGCATATCAATTCCTCAGGGTACTCTCATGTGCAATATTGTTAAAATTGCATTGAATCCTTCCTTTTGATACTTGTTTCCTTTCTCAAAATATCCCAACTAGCATTAGTTCCCTTAGTGTTAGTTGTGATGTTTTTGAGGTTTTCTTTTTTTCTTTGTTGAAGTTCATTGATATACCATAAGAGAAAATAGAGCCATGGGCTATATATATGCACTTAAGCAAAATATCATTTTTTGGTATATCTTATGACTTCCTCTTGGATATCATGTTTTCTTATCTTTATTAACCTCTTATGTGTGGATGTTTCCTTATGGATTATTCTCATGTTTTCCCAATTAGAGACTTATATACACAAGAGTGTTAATCTCTCGCCTTGATATCCTTGCCTTTTGCCAACCATCTCACTTATCCGCTTAGTTTTTAATGGTTTTGGTAAGGTCTTGATTTATGAGTGCTCGGTTTACTTTTATTGCATCTTCGCGCACTCATATATCACATTTGGTTTATTTTGGACTTAAGCTTGTCTTAACAAGTGTATTGATTTATATCTCTACTCCTTGTATCTTGTTTGTGTTCTAAATGATATAGAGGAAGTGAGGATTCCATGCTTGTGCATATCGTATTCAAATGAAACAACTCATTTATGCACAAACCTTGGGGAGCTTCCTTATTTCATTTAGATCACTATTTGTCCATTTGATTATTTGGATCTTTTGATTGCTTGCTTCATCCGTTGAAGTTTCTTCACCTTGTTATCCTTTTAGCAATATTTGATCCTCAATGTAGTTGATTTCCTCCAAGTATTCGTCATTGGATATGTGCATATGATTTCACTCATATTATGAGAAATTCACACCTTGGGAGTAACTTGAACTATATTGGCCTTCTAACTTTGTCATCCATTTTGGCACTTGTTGTCAATGGGGGAGAAGTTTAGAGGGTTTTAAGGGAAATGGTTTTCTACTTAAGATTGGTTTTTTCTTAAGTGTCTGCCTTTCATGCATTTCATCTTTATTATGTATTGCATGGTTGAATATATAGTGGAAACTCTCCCAAAGGTTATGTTTGACAATGTATGCAATGAAATTCAAGTTCATCACACGTGCATATATTGTGGGGGAGTTTGCTCTATGTATGTTGGTTCTACTCACATCTCTTGCATTAGTTGTCGTTTGTGTGAGTAGAATCGGTTTTGATATGGGCTAGTATCTTTGTGTTGCTTAACTATATCAAATACAACCTCTATTATACAACTTATTCTCGGATAAGTTGCGTACTTGTTTCTAGTATTCATTATATAAACCCTCTTGTTGTGATTGTCATCAATTACCAAAATGGGGGAGATTGAAAGGGTAATTGCCCCTATGTGTGATTTTGGTTATTAATGACAATCCCTATGGCCTAATGTTTTCATTGAGTTTTATATGAAGGAATATTCCATAGGTCATGCTTGTAGTTCATGTGTTGGATTCAAGTATGGATGCCATGAAGATAAAGATATACCTTGAGTTTTGGCATCAAGATCATTAAATTGAAGAGAAGAATATGATATGTTCAAGATCTTGAGAGTGTGATCTCAATAGAAGAATTCAAGATATGGCTCTAAGCCACTGTCATGATAGCCTCATTAGTTGAGCTATGGTTGACTAAGATTTAGAGCATGTAATCAAATGAAGAATTCTTTATGTACCTCAAGATATTGAGATGGAGCATGAGAACATACTTGGTTGACCAATACAAAGAGTGAAGAGTGATTTCAAGTTGGTCAACACATGAAGCATAAAGAATGTACCACATGTATCTTGTGGTATGGTAAGCCTTGTCATTTATGCATCATGAACTAACCCATTATATATGTGCCTTTGCGTTTTCTATATGGGATAGGTATCTTTCCATGGGAATGCTTAAAAAGTGAAGATATAATATAACCCATGAGAGGATGACATCAAGTGGTGATCGTCATCAAAGTTTGAGAAGGGCAAGTTCAAGATAAGCAACTCGAGAAGATCATTTGCTTGAAGCTTGCCATCCATATTGGTGATAATGGGCATGTGAAGATGTGTCTTAATGAAGCTATCCCATAGTGGTGTATGGGGGAGCATATTACGAGTCTTCACGAAGCAACAATGATCAAGTGATGCATTCTGGCTTGGATGGAGCTTGAAGCGTTGTCATCAAGATCAAGCGGGATGCGCAAGGCAAAGGTATGGCCTTGCTAGGTTTTCCTTTTACTGGTCTCAAGGTGGTTGTTGGGAGACCGGGTTATAGGATAGATAGCCGCACTATCAAGAGGGGCTTTCAGTTGGGTAACTTGATCACATTGTCTTAGGGAGCTCAATCCTTTGCGTACTTTGCATCTTCCTATTTTGTTGCTTCTTGGTATTTTCTCTATGTGAGGTTCTTGAGCTTGTTGTTAGCTCTTCATGTTGGGGGGATGCCCCCGGGTAGGGTCACGCCGTGGTATGAAAGGCCGAGTTAGCCGAGGTCCGGCAAGATCAAAGCAAGTACTGGCCGGGTCACCTCAAGGCAGGCCGAGTCACGGGGTAATCTGGACCTGGGGGCGTTCGCCTAACCAGCCCTAATCCGACTTAAGTGGTGAGTCGGAAGCGTATGTCTAACCTTTATGCAGGAAAAGGGTGTGGCCGGATGAACCATCATCCGGGTCGCAGTAACCTTCTAGGAGAAGGAAGGAATCTTGCTGGTCAAAAGGAGCCCCGGTACGCACTGCCTGAGCGAAGCGAGCAAGGACTGGACCACCGGGGCGTGGCCGACAAGCGTGACGACGCCCGTGTCAGCTGACGAGCTAAAGCGTAGCTGACGAAGGGCGGGGCGTGGCTCACGTAGCTAAAGCATAGCTGACGAAGGGGAAAAAGCACCCCGGTCGGTTTACCACTTTGGGAGGGGGCATATTCTTAGGAATATGCCTCCACGTATGCCCTAGATTGAAACCGAGCCTTCCCTATAAAAGGAGGGCTAGGGCTTCAGTAGAGGGGGTTGGATTTTATTCGCTGGACAATTCTGTTAAGGTCTAGGGTTTGAGGTGAGTTCTGTGGGTGAGGGTAAGAGAGCTTCTTCTTCCTCCTCTCGCCAATACAGCTCGAGGAGCACTTGTAACCATGGAAGAAAATCAATACGAGTTTTGGTGTGGAGAATCACTTTGCTATCCCTCCCTGGATTCCCCTAGCGCATATTAGTCCCTACCTTCTGCCTATACATGGCATCTGCCGTGACACCACCACGACAGTTGGCGCCCACCGTGGGGCTAGCGTCGCTAGCAGGGGTCAAGATCCGGACAGGAAACTTCATCGCCACTGGCGAACGCATCGTCTCCGGGCTCGTCCAGCGCTTCGAAGCGTGGGACTTCGTCAGCGACAACGCAGGCTGCTTCGGCACGCGCCCTCTCCCGCGCAACGGCGTCTTCCTCAAGCTCGGCGCACACAAGGTCTACCTCGCAGTGGACGTGTCAGGCGTTCATCCGCGCCACGTTGTCGAAGCAGGAGAACCGCCCCTCAGTGCGGCTCGCGGGGGACGTATCGCTCGTTCCCCGGACCATGCAGAGGTAATGATGACAGCGCCGGGAGCGGTTACGAGCAAGGATCCGGCGCCAGATCCGGAGGTGACACCCAAGGCACCAAGGAAAGGTAGGGGTCCTCCGCTAGAGAGGCCGGAGAATGTGCTGAGAGAGGCAATAGATATCTTGGCAAACCCTATAGTAGCAGCGGTAGATCCGGCTCGCGCACAGGCCGAGCTGGAAGAAACTCGGCAGAAAATACTTGAGGGCGCAAAGAAAATAGCCGCGGCCCAGCAGTCGTTGAACATGACGCTGCGTGAGTACGCTAAGGCGAACAAAGTTGATACTGTAAAAGTTAAAGGGGGAAATCTCATGAGTGAGATGAACAGAGAAGGTGACGTCGAAATCGAGGAATCAGAGAACTGTCTTTCTGTGCGGATGCCGAGGTATAGTACCCGGCCTAGAACCTCAGAGCGGCGGATGCAGCTGAATCCGAGTTAGAGGGACTGACGGGTGAAGCCCGGCAAAGGCAGCAAAACCGAGTTAACGAGCTGGTTCGGATTGCGAACAGGCAAAACGAGGAACTGCTCAGGGCGAACCCGGAGAGAGCTGGGGCCTCCAAGGTAGTCCATTCGGCGATGGGTAACCCGGAGAAATCCGCTGGAGCTGCGTCGTCCCCTCATGGCGATCCAAGGAGACAGGAGGTGGTAACCTCGGCCAGACGGAACAAACAGATTGTCCCGTATGACCCGACCCAGGCGGGGAAAGAAAAAGAAGCGCAGAAAAATGATGATCGACAGAGTGTGAGCCGAGGCAAAGCTGGTTGAGGTAACTGTGACCAAGGCAATGCCGGTCGGAGGAACGTTGTCAACGGCATTGCCGGGTAACAGCAGAACATGCCAAGGCAAGAGCATAGTGCCGGCCGAGGTATCCAACAGAAAGGCGCACCGCACGAGCAAAACCGGTATAATGACGGTGATTCGGAGATGGCGAACGCGGGATATCCAAGACCGGACTATCATGTGATAGGTTCGAGACTGGGAAGCAGGGATTTGATGCCGGACGATGCAAGGTTGAAACTGGATCGACTGTATAGGTCGGAACAGATCGAATGTCTGGGTCTGCCGGGTCCAGCATGTTTTGGACCCCGGATCATGAAAGAGCCACCAGTCCCGAACTTTCAATTGCCCAGGGGGACCAAGACCTATGACGGAAGTACCAAGCCAGAGGATTGGCTGATAAACTATGATACTGCTGTAAAAATTGCCACAGGCAATCTGAGATGGGCCGTACGATATGTACCCCAGATGTTGGAAGCCCCGGCAAGGGTGTGGTTGAACAACTTGCCGCCAGGAAGCATCAACTGCTGGATTGATTTCGAGGAGATGTTCATTAGCAATTTTTCGAGTACGTATCAAAGGCCAAATAGGCCACAGACCCTAGCTATGTGCAAACAGCGACCCAATGAGACGGACCGGGAGTTCTTGACCCGGTGGTGTACCGTGAGAAACTCGTGTGAGGGCGTGATAGAATCACAGGCCATAGCATGGTTTGCACAGGGGTGCAGGTATGGAAGCGAGTTATGGATGAAGTTGCAACGGAAAATGCCGGCAACATTGGCAGAAATGATCTGGATCGCAGATTCGTATGCATTGGGCGACCCGACCCAACCAAGGCTCGCATCGAACAAGTCGAGCGACGAGTACTATCAGAGGGATGGATCCGGGTCATCCCGGAGAAATGATTACAGAGGAAAAAGGAGAGATGATCGACCGGACCATCGGTACAGTTCGCACCAAGTTGCGGCCGTGAGTCAAGATCAACCCGGAGCAGGGGGTAGTCAGCGCCAGAAAACTGGAGGTCAATGGACCTCAAGGAACGATGGGAAGAAAACTTGGACACCGGAGCAAAAGAAGCAATGGCAAGAAAGGAAAGACCGTCCGAGGTATACTTACGAGTCGATGTTGGACCAGCCGTGTAAGTTTCACACGCCAAATCCGAACAACCCAGTGGGTCATACGACGAGGCAATGCGAGTGGATGCGCAAGATCGAGCAAGGAGGTTCGGGGAATGCTCAGGCACCCCGAAATGATCAGCCTCGGCAGGAGTTACCCCAGCAGCAATTGCTCTCCGGAGCGAACACGCAACAACTGATGCTGCCTCCCCCTCCGCCGAGGTATGATAACAATGAAAGAAGGGATGGAGTGCACCAAGTAGAAAATCAGCAGCAGCCGGATCAGAGGCACCCCAGAAATGAGGGGAGAAACAAGTACAGGGAGCATCACCAGAGCTACTGTGTATTTACCACAGAAGAAACTGATAGAAAAAGCTTGCAGCGTAGGCATATGGAGGTGAATGCGGTAATGCCGACAGTGACGAGGTACATGCCTTGGTCCGATCAGGAAATTACTTGGAACATTAGGGATCACCCCAAGCTCATGCCGAGCCCTGGCTCGTATGCGTTGGTGCTAGATCCTACATTCATTGGGCCTAACATTAACGTAAGATTCTCAAAGGTCCTGATCGACAACGGTAGTAGGATAAACATCATGTATGCGGACACAATGCGCAAGTTGGGTATCTCAGAGAACATGCTCCAAGCCACGAGGACAACTTTCCATGGCATTGTGCCCGGCATTTCTTGCGAGCCCATAGGCAAGGTCCGGGTCGACGTCTTGTTCGGCACGAGGGACAATTGCTGAACTGAAAATCTGGAGTTCGAAGTGGTGAACTTAGAAAGCGCGTATCATGCATTGCTCGGAAGGCCAGCGCTGAACAAGTTCCTAGCAAGTTGTCATATAAGCTATTTGAAAATGAAATTGCCCGGACCAAACGGAGTAATTACGATTGCTGGGGACTTCCGGCGTTCGATGGAGTGTGCGTCGGCCGGATCAAACTTAGCCGAGTCACTTGTGATCGCACGGGAAAAAAGGAAAATTCAAGAGGTGGCTGCGTTGGCTCAGTCCGCACAATGGTGTATGCCGGCGCTGAGTAACCCCCATGGAACTGTCTCCTTCCAGGCCACGAAAGATACCAAGAAGGTTCCTGTTGATGACATGTTCCCAGAGCGCACCGTAACAATTGGTGTCGGGCTAAGTGATAAATAGGAAAGCGAGCTCGTCAACTTCCTCCGTGAGAATCGGGACATTTTTACTTGGTCCACACAGGACTTGCAAGGTGTTCCGAGAGAGTTGGCCGTGCACTCTTTAAATGTGAGACCCGGAGCTAAGCCGGTGAAGCAACCTCTCCGCCGCTTCGCCGAAGATAGGAGAAAAGTCATTGGGGATGAGATAGCTCGGTTGCTAGCTGCAGGATTTATCATGGAAGTTCTTTACCCGGATTGGCTGTCTAATCCGGTGCTGGTGGAAAAGAAGAAGGATGATCCGAACGTGGCAGTGGTTTGGCGCATGTGTATCTACTACACGAACCTGAACAAGGCATGTCCGAAAGATCCATTCCCGCTGCCAAGAATAGATCAGGTCATAGACTCAACTGCTGGATGTGAACTGTTGTCATTCATCGATGCTTACTCCGGTTTCCACCAGATACCTCTGAATCCGGATGATCAAATAAAGACTGCGTTTATTACCCCGTATGGGGCTTATTGCTATCGCACCATGCCGTTTGGTTTACGTAATGCAGGGGCAACGTACCAGAGATGTATGCAAAAATGTTTGCATGACCAAATAGGTCAAAATGTACAGGTATATGTGGATGATGTGGTTATCAAGACCAAGGAAAGAAAAACGCTCCTTGACGATATCAGGCAAACGTTCGCAAACCTAAGGAGGTTCCGGATGAAGCTTAACCCGGAAAAATGCACCTTCGGTGTCCCGGCTGGAAAATTGCTTGGCTTTCTAGTTTCCAGCTGAGGTATTGAAGTCAATCCAACCAAGATCCGAGCCATCGAACGAATGGAACTGCCGAAGTGTCTTAACGATGTCCAGAAGTTTACAGGTTGCCTGGCCTCATTAAGTCGATTTGTATGTCGGTTGGGAGAAAAGGCATTGCCTCTCTATCAACTCATGAAAAAGTCGGATAAGTTCATTTGGATGCCGCAGGCGGATGAGGTCTTTACCCACCTAAAGAAAATGTTAGCCACGGCGCCAGTGCTAGCCTCACCACTATCAAAAGAGCCAATGTTGCTCTATATAGCCGCAAACAACCGAGTTGTAAGTGCAGTGATAGTGGTGGAGCGTGATGAGGAAGGTAAGTCAGTGCAAAGGCCGGTGTATTATTTGAGTGAAGTGTTGTCAACCTCAAAGCAGAACTACCCACACTATCAAAAAGTGGCGTATGGCGTGTACATGGCCGCCAAGAAATTGAAACATTACTTTGAAGAGCATCCCATCCGGGTCATATGTGAGGCCCCTATATCCGAGATAATGAGTAACAAGGATGCAAGCGGTAGAATTGCAAAATGGGCAATTGAGCTAGCTCCTTACGCTCCGCAGTATGACCAGAGAGAAGCCATAAAATCTCAAGCTGTGGCGGATTTTTTTGTGGACTGGGCCGAGGTACAGTACGAACCACCACTTCCGGATCCGAACTATTGGCGGATGCACTTTGACGGATCAAAAACCAAAACCGGGCTAGGTGCCGGAGTTGTACTCACGTTGCCAAAGAAGGACCGGTTGAAATACGTGATGTAGATCCACTTCACCGCATCGAACAATGTCGCGGAGTATGAAGCACTTGTGCATGGGCTCAAGGTAGCAAAGGAAATTGGCATATGTCGGATTATATGCTTTGGCGACTCGGATTTAGTGGTGCAGCAAGCGTCCGGAGTATGGGACGCTCTTGATCCAAACATGGCTCTATACAGATTTCACGTGCAGAAGATTTCTGGTTACTTTGAGGGATGCGAATTCCATCACGTGCCCCGGGTGGAAAATGAGGCTGCCGACATGCTGTCGAAGCTCGGATCAACCAGGCAAGCAATTCCACCGGGTGTAGCATTAGAGCACCTCAAGAAACCATCCATCAGACCATCTCCGGAATCCAAGTCCATCTACGTCCCGGAGGACACAGAATCCGGAGCAGCGCCCATGGACGTTGACCCGAGGACTGCTTCAGCAAACCCGGGGACTGCTTCGTGAGACCCAGGGACTGCTCAGCGTAGTCTGGTTGAAGTGCCGGTGGATCATATGGAAATAGACGAGAACGTGTTCCCCGTGCGGCCAATACCGGCTTGGGCACTGCCTATATTTCAATTCCTGAAAGATGGAACGTTACCCACTGAGGAGGTGTTGTCCAGGCAAACACAGAGGAGGGCAAAGGCCTATACGATCATTAATTCTGAGTTGTACAAAAGAAGTGTGACCAATGTCCTCAAGCGATGTGTTGACCCGGACGAAGGGCTTGAAATCATCCGAGATATACATCAGGGGGAGTGCGGGCGTCACGCCTCATCCCGAGCCTTGGTGGCGAAGGCTTTCCGACACGGATTCTACTGGCCAAACGCCTTAGAACAAGCAGAAGATCTGGTGAGAAAATGTAATGGTTGTCAGAGGTACGCCACAAAGACGCATATGCCAATGTCGGAACTCAAAACCATCCCAATCACTTGGCCATTTGCCGTATGGTGCCTGGATATGGTGGGCCCGTTCAAACCAGCAAGAGGAAACATGACTCACATTTTGGTAATGGTGGACAAGTTTACGAAGTGGATCAAGGTAAAGCCTATAAGAAAATGTGATGGAGCTACGGCCGTAAATTTTCTCAAAGATATCATCTTGAGGTACGGTTATCCACACAGTATCATAACTGATAATGGCACAAATTTTGCGGAAGGAGCATTTGCTCGTTTCCGCCGGGATAAGAGGATCCGACTTGACGTAGCTTCGGTAGCCCACCCCGCATCGAACGGGCAAGTGGAAAGATCCAACAGATTAGTATTATCCGGGATAAAACCCCGGCTCATTGAGCCGCTGCAAAGATCAGCGGGGTGCTGGATAGAAGAACTACCAGCGGTACTGTGGAGTTTAAGAACAACTCCGAATCGATCAACAGGCTATACGCCGTTTTTCTGGTATATGGGGCAGAAGCTGTATTACCAGCCGACATAGAGCATGATTCGCCTAGGGTCACCCAATACACAGAAGCCGAAGTGCAAGAAGCCCGGCAAAATGATGTTGATCTGCTGGAAGAAGCGAGAGAACTGGCACTGTCCAGATCCGCCATATATCAGCAAAACCTCCGACGCTATCATAGCCGGAAAGTGTGCCCCCGGGTCTTCCGGGAAGGCGATCTGGTGCTCCGGTTGGTACAACGTACTACCGGAATGCATAAATTATCCCCCCCATGGGAAGGGCCGTTCATCGTGAGCAAAGCATTGCACAATGATTCTTACTATCTTATAGATGCAAAGCCACAGGAAAAGAACAAGGCGGATAGGTCCGGAGAGGAATGCAAGCGACCATGGAACATAGCTCTACTTCGTCCTTTCTACACTTAGCTAAGAAGTGTATGTATCCGAGTCATCTCATATGTCGGTATGTATGTCGGCAATGAGCTTATCAATGAAATATTGGCATCTCGAGCAGTAACTCGCAAACTGCCTTAATAATGTTTGTTATTTTTATTTTCTGCGCGTCAGCTGGAGTAAATTATTCTACTTAGCTCGGATTAGTAGTGTGTGAGCACCAAAAACCCAACTCTCGACTTGCTGCTGTCCAACAAGAATTGGCTTCATGGCAAGCAAGAGAACAAGTTTGGAATTGCGTAGCACGTGAAAAACGACTAAGGAAAAGAATTTATTCGAGCCGACGTTTATTTTCCGGACTAATCCCGTATTTATTTTCGAGCTAAGTCTAAAAGTTTCCCAGTATTGTTAAAACAATCTTTAGGCTCGGATTCGTAAGTTGTAAAACCGAATCAAGGTAGACATGACCCGAGCCAAAAGATTGAACGAAAAAGAAAAAGAAACTTGGGGACTACGCCCACGTTAATCCGGCATAAGTACTCAGTAGCAAAATATCACATGAATTGGGAATACAGTTCCACCCGGCATACTGGGGATCTCATGAATTTTCAAGTGTTTTTACTTAGGAGCAACAGGACGGAGTTCGGCATCATCATCGCCCTCTTCGATATCCGAGGCAGTGTCCTCCTACGATTCACCCGAGTCATCTTCAATGTTCTCAGCTTCCTCTTCACCTGCGGCTTCCAGGAAGCTCGGACCCTCAGTCCATTCATGAATGGGGGCATATTCAATCAGGCTGTGGGCGCAAGCCTGGCACCGAGCTACCCACTCCGGGTCATCTGTCCATTTGGATCCGGTGCACAGCCGTGTGAGGAGGCTGAGATCTATCTTTTCGTACCACGTCAAAACGTGGTGAAGGACGGTATTGGCAGCAACACGGCCAGCGGATTCTCGCCAGAGGTCAAGCTGGGTCTCAACTTCTGAAAGCTTTTCAGCGAGCAGCGTGATTCTCTCCGGAGCGTCATCGGCGGGCCAGAAGGCGTGGAAGATCCGGACTGAAACATCGACGAGGTCCCGACCGTAGTTCTTGATAATTTCCACGCGAGACGACAGCCTGACCAACAGGTCCTCCATGTCAAAGGGAATGGGGTCACCCTCAGTAGCGACCGGAGTACCTCTCTCTCGGCGGAAATTGGCAACAGCAGCACGTGCAATGGCCGTACCCTCTGGAAAGTGGCTTGGGAAACAAGGAAAAGGACAAAGTTGATAAAATAAGACATGAGATGTAACCCGGAGAAGTAAGGCGGATAAAGGAAAAGAAGTTACAAGAGATGTGACTGTGAATCCGGGTCAGCTCCTTGATGCAAGCGTCACGCCTTTTCCGAAGCTGCTCGAGCTCAGCATTTGCCGACCTAAGTTTGACCTCGGTTTCCTGGAGGAGTTCGTGATCCTTAGCACTTTGGAGTTGGAGGTGCTCGCGTTCCTCGGTGAAGTCCTGGCCAACCCTTTTCAGCTCGGTTTGGTGCTACGCCTTCATCTTAGCCATTTCAGCTTTGAGCTTGGCTATGTCGTCATCTTTGGTCTGGAGGAGGGCAAGCTCATCATCCTTTTTCTTCAGCTCGGCTTGATGTTGTCTTGCTTGTTCGAGAAAATGCAGCATCATGTCAGGCACATGCACACTTTCTTCAAGCAATGCTGAAACCGTGTGTTGGCCCGGCAGAGCCAAGGTATGAATGTTTGCCGAGCCAAGGAGGTAAAATGATGAGAAGCACAGTAAGAACAGATAAGAAGGACGTACCCTTGATCTGCTCCAAGTTCTTTCGCATTATTTTGTTTTCAGCTTCCACCCCAGCTGCGGAAACCGAACAATCAGATTAGTTCGGCAAGTGAAGTGGAAACAAAATGAGGAAAGGAATGAGAAAGAAATTTACCCCTCTTCTCGTACTCAGCGATGAGTGCAGCCTGTTTCGTGCGAAGATTTTTATGCGTATCCAACAAGCGCTAGAATTCGACACTTCGGCGGTTGGTGGTCACCTAAAAAAGATACAGAAACTTAAGTCAGCCTAGTGCATATTTGAAGTGTACTAAAATCCGGGCCAAGTGGAACTTAACCCGGCTCTAGGTGTGTGCATATTCGAAGTGTACTAAAATCCGGGCCAAGTGGAACTTAACCCGGCTCTAGGTGTGTGCATATTTGAAGTGTACTAAGATCCGGGCCAAGTGGAACTTAACCCGGCTCTAGGTGTGTGCATATTCGAAGTGTACTAAAATCCGGGCCAAGTGGAACTTAACCCGGCTCTAGGTGTGTGCATATTCGAAGTGTACTAAAATCCGGGCCAAGTGGAACTCAACCCGGCTCTAGGTGTGTGCATATTCGAAGTGTACTAAAATCCGGGCCAAGTGGAACTTAACCCGGCTCTAGGTGTGTGCATATTCGAAGTATACTAAAATCCGGGCCAAGTGGAACTTAACCCGGCTCTAGGTATGTGCATGTTCGAAGTTATTATGGAGCTACATAGGTTCTATAAAAGAGCATCCGGCTGAGTAACAGGTTACTCCCCCGGAGGCTCGGGGACTAATGGTTATTATCTACAATTTACGAAGGAGAAACATCGTACCTCCATCATCCGTCCAGCGAGGTTAATGGCCTTGGCGGCGGTATTCACTTGATCCGATTCGTTGATTACCTCGGCCTTGTTCCAGTTCATGACGAACTCCATCAGGCTTGGGGGGTACCGTTCGCCTGAGGGCATATGTGGCGTCACCAAACCCTTAGCATGTGCTTCCTTCCTCTCCACCACGGCAAGGGCTGGGCTCGTATGCAGAACCAACTGCTGAGACTCAGTTGGCTCGGCAGGCGCGTCCTTTGCCACTGGTGTCTTCTTGGGGAGCATGGACTCAAGGGTACGTTGCCCAGGCTCGGCAGTGCTGGGCTTGGTAATGTCTTGAGTCTTCTTACCCTTGGCTTGCTGGGAATAAGAAGCCGTAGTAGCGGTTTCCCCTGCCGAGGTTGGGAAGACTCGGAAGATGCGGAGGAACTGGGCGCAGCTACTTTCGTTGCTGGACTTGGTGCCAGCGCTGACGTTTTCGCTGCCGGGGTTGGTGCTGCTGACGAGGCTGGAGTTGGTGCTGTTTTGGCTGCTGGTACTGGAACAGGTGCTGGAGTCGAAGTAGCTTTAGAGGCTGCTGGTTGTGGCGTCGCCGAGGTAGTGGCTGCCGTTGTTCTGGTTGGGCCAGTTTCCCCCGCCCCAGGATGATCCGGAGCGACCGCAGAGCTTTCCGGAATGGGGCTCAGCGGGCGTGACTCGTCGTCGCGACGAGGCGAGGGGCTGGCCCGGAGAGGCGATGAGATACTGGACCCACTCTGAGGGACCTCCACCGGAGCCCTGTGAGATCAGGTAACGTTAGAAGGAAAGTTACGACGAAGTAAGGAAGAGCGAGTTACAGAAGAAAGAAGGACTTACGCATCCGAGGTTTCGACTGCTCTAGGTTTCTGAGCCCTTCGTGCTGGGGCCTTCTTTCGCCTTTTAGCAGGCTCGGAAGGTCCGGAGGAAGAGCTTGCAGAGGCCGCGCGCTTTTTCTTCGGCGCCACCGGAACTAGCTCGCCTGTGGCGAGGGGAGGATCCTCGTGGATATGGCCACCGACGTGAGCTGATGGAGGAAAAGCAAAAGAAAGGGGGACAGCCTCAAACGGTTCGATTATCTCGATATCCGAGTAATCTTCATCATCAGGCCAATCTCTGGCAGAAGAGAAGTTACCCGTGGGTCGTTTCGTGGCGTCAGTCATGGGGAGAAACATATCTTGGTCCGGCTCCTCCACGTCCGAAGTCTCCCGGTCCGGTGCCCACTTAAGGGTCAGATCAGTGCCGTCCTCGAGCGTTTGCTGAAGGAATAGCTGAGGAAAGGAATAAACAGACGAATCAAAAATGCAACAATAATAGACAAGTAACTGGTCCGGGGTAAGTTTGCTACATGAAACTCACCATGGGAGGAAGCCGGTCGCGGCAGAAGTGCTCAATCCCCCAAGTCCAATCAGAGGAGAAATCCTTCTGAGTGGTGAAAAGAGCCTTAACCCGGCGGAAGATCTCCGTATTGTTCAGGTCGAAAGATGAAGTCCGGTTGGGATCGCGGCCGTAGCTCATATGGCACACCTTGTGGGTGCGCTTCTAGAGAGGGGAGATTCGGTTGCGCACGAAAGTGATCATCGCATCCTCGTTGCGCAACCCGAGCTCCTTCAGCTCCACGAACCTCTTGCTCACTTGGTTGGCCAGGGCCGTAGGTTTCTTCGGAACGGCGTCCCACAGATCCGGGTTCGGCGGACCCGGGGTATAGGGAAGCAACCGGATCAAATCTTCGGTGCCTGTGTTCCGGACATAAAAGAACGTCCGGGCCCAACCTTTGCAGGATTCTAGCCCTGTGACCCGAGGGAAAACAGAGAACCTCCGGGGTGAGATGGAGGCTGCTCCGAACTGCGTGAGCTGCTTGTCCTCCGGGTCAGCGTGAATGTCGGGGATAACGTTGCGGCGAAGGGCGAAAAACCGGATCCACAGCTCCTTTGTGGGCCATAATCCGGCGTAGCCCTCAATCGTAGAGGCGAAAGCAGAGAGGGAAGTAATGGCATTGACCGGAAGATGGTGCGACTGGAGATGGTAGGTGCTGAGCCAATCGTGGAAGAAATCACTCACCGGGAGTCCGAAGCCCCGCTGAAAATGAGACAGGAACACAACGAACTCCCCGGGATTGGGCGAAGGAGCTAGCTCGGCGGAGGCGAGGCGAGCGGCGACGCCGGCAGGGAGGCGTCTGGTCCGGTAGAGCCAATCCAGATCGTCCTGGCAGACCCAGGAGCCGGCCCATGCGCCACGGTCCCCAGCGGCGGCGTCCTCCTCCATCTCTTGCTCAGCAATGGCGAGCTCTTCTTCAGTCATCTCCTCCTCGAAGCCCTCGCTGGCGCTAGAGGTGGCGGGGGACAGCGGCTTGGATTGGCGAGGACCCGTAGTGGGAGATTGACGTCGCAGTGATGGAGACGTAGAGGTGAAACGGAAAAGTGCGGCGGCGACGCTGTTTTTTGGCAGTACTGGCGGCGGCGCAGTCGCGATGAAGACGAAGGAGAGTAGCAGCAGGCAGAGGCATGCAGAGGGGAAAAATCCTAAGGAGCACACCCCTCCGCTATTTAACCACCACGCAAGCGGTGAGTGGGATCGTGCCCTGTGGACCGGCCACACGCTGTGGCCGTGTATTACCCGTCCGGACCAATCAGTAAGGAGCCACACGGAAGGCCTCAGGGCGGAAAGAATCTTGGGACGTGACGCACTGATGCGATAAACGAGGGGGCAGGCGTGACGTGACTCGCGCACAGTGATGACTGACGGTTACTACGGCGATTACTGTGCCGTCCCTTAAAATAAGACAACACAATGATTACCATTCACATGGGCTAGCGTACGAAAGAAGGAAGTAAGACCCGGATAGAGCTGTGGTAACCCGGCCGGCAAGTGAAAACATGCAACGTGCGAAGGGAACATAAATCCAAGCCGTCCGAGGTACAGAGGTAACTCAGCAAATAACGACAAGAGCACGAGATGGAACCTGGTGTGGCCTTAGCGGCCAAGGCAGCTGAGACCGCACCAGCTTCGGGGACTAATGTTGGGGGGATGCCCCCAGGTAGGGTCACGCCGTGGTATGAAAGGCCGAGTTAGCCGAGGTCCGGCAAGATCAAAGCAAGTACTGGCTGGGTCACCTCAAGGCAGGCCGAGTCACGGGGTAATCCGGACCTGGGGGCGTTCGCCTAACCAGCCCTAATCCGACTTAAGCGGTGAGTCGGAAGCGTATGTCTGACCTTTATGCAGGAAAAGGGTGTGGCCGGATGAACCATCATCCGGGTCGCAGTAACCTTCTAGGAGAAGGAAGGAATCTTGCTGGTCAAAAGGAGCCCCGGTACACACTGCCTGAGCGAAGCGAGCAAGGACTGGACCACCGGGGCGTGGCCGACAAGCGTGACGACGCCCGTGTCAGCTGACGAAGGGCGGGGCGTGGCTCACGTAGCTAAAGCATAGCTGACGAAGGGGAAAAAGCACCCCAGTCGGTTTACCACTTTGGGAGGGGGCATATTCTTAGGAATATGCCTCCACGTATGCCCTAGATTGAAACCGAGCCTTCCCTATAAAAGGAGGGCTAGGGCTTCAGTAGAGGGGGTTGGATTTTATTCGGTGGACAATTCTGTTAAGGTCTAGGGTTTGAGGTGAGTTCTGTGGGTGAGGGTAAGAGAGCTTCTTCTTCCTCCTCTCGCCAATACAGCTCGAGGAGCACTTGTAACCGTGGAAGAAAATCAATACGAGTTTTGGTGTGGAGAATCACTTCGCTATCCCTCCCTGGATTCCCCTAGCGCATATTAGTCCCTACCTTCTGCCTATACATGGCATCTGCCGTGACACCACCACGACACTTCAACAAGCCCAAGTTCATCGAAAACGGAATTCGTATGCATCTTATATGGCATTTTCGAGTTTGAATGTTTTACCGGTTCTTCTTATAGGGAGGCTCCATACCTTTCCTCATTTGGTTCTATCTTCCTTTGTTGGACTATGATGTTTTCATGCACCATATTGTAGAGCTTGTTGTCCTCGTCAAAACAAGCCCAAGATTATCGAAATTGGAGTCCGGATGCAAAAGTTATTGCGTTTTTCGTGAAGTCAGTTTCATCCCGGTTGTGGATCCGGGTCAACCGAGCCCCACACCAGACGGTCGGGTTCTAGCTCCGGTAGACCGGATCTCAGACCAGATTTTCCGGTTTTTGCGACCAAGTCTATTCCGGGTTTGCAAACAGAGGTATTCCGGTTTGTAGGTCGGTCCTCTAGCCTGGGGACCGAGTTTCCCGGTTCTGGGGCCGGTCCAACCGACTTTGGAACCGAGTTTTTGCTGTTTTCTCTCCAACGGCCATATTTGCTTTTCCCTATAAAAGGGGGTTCTTCCCCCAACGTTTTTGGGTGTTCTTGACCACGAAATTGACCTCCATTGTTGAACCTCTTGAGCTTGCTTCCTCTCCCTTCCCTCCTATGATTCTTACATCTTTTTGAGGGCTTTAGAAGAGGAGATCTAGATCTACAATCCCCACCAATCAATTCCTCCTCTAATTGAGGGTAACCCATTAGATCTAGATCTTGGAGTCATTTGTTGACTTCCACCATTGTTCTTCCTCTCTAATTCCTCTCTAGCACTTGTTGCTTTGGTGGGATTTGAGAGTGAGGGATTTGAATTCCCTTGGTGTTCTTGCTTTGCATTCTTGCATAAGTGTTGAGCTCTCCACTATGATTTGTTCGAGTGAGAGACCGTGATCTTGTTGCTCTTGGAGGGTGACCTCCTAGTTGGCTTGGCGGTTGGTGCCATGGTGTCCTCTTTGTGGAAGATTGTGAAGAGACCCGGGCTTCTCCTTCGTGGAGCTTGCCATCTCCGGAGTGGAGGAAAGCTAGCCATAAGGAAAGGACCTATTCCTTCGTGGGATAGACTCGGAGAAGAAGGTGAGCCTTCGTGGCGTTGGGAAATCCTTCGTGGAATCCCACACCTCTCCAACGTGACGTACCTTACTTGTAAGGGAACACGGGAATACATCTTCGTCTCCGCGTGCCTCGGTTATCTCTATACCCGAGCTTACTTTCCTTGTGATAGTCATCGAGCTTGAAGTACTTATATCTTGCTTATCACTTGTGGTATTTATCTTGTGCTATCTTGCTTAGCTTATCTTGTTGTTGGTGCACTTAGTTGAGCCTAGTGTATTTAGGTTTTGTGCTTGTAAAATAAACGTTAGTTTAATTCCGCATTCTATCAAGCCAAAACCATAATATTTTTGAAATTTCCTATTCACCCCCCTCTAGGCGACATATCTATCCTTTCATGGTCTTGATAGGGTTTCCTTCTTACCGGTCTCGTCGTGCTAGTTGGTGAGACCGGTTTGTAGGATAGATAACCGTTCTATCAAGAGGGGCTCTCGAGTGAGTAACTTGATCATATCCTTCGGAGAGAGAGATCAAACCTGTGCATTCCTGGCATCATCTTTCTTGGTTGTTATTTGGATCTTATCTATGTGAGGTCTTAGATCTTGTGGTAATATTCATAACCAACTCTAGTTCATCAAAAACGGATTTCCCCTTATACCTTATTGCGTTTTTGATCTTGAAGGTTTTTTCGGTTTCTCACCAAGAGAGGTATCTCACATCATAATACATGAAATGTTCGCTCTTGTCACCCCCTTTCCAACAAAAATGGTTTCGGGTCAATCGGAGTCCGGATGCAAATGTTATGATCGTTACAGTTTTATTGTCTCCATCAGTTTTGTCTCTGGCAGGTTTTTCAGACCGGAGTCTCCGGTGTGGTCCAGAGTATTCCCACAAGTCTCCGGAGTGGATCAAAGTTGAAGACCTGGGTCAGCCAGATTGGTGGTCTGAAGCAAGGTCCGGACACTGACCAAAGTCTCCGGTCCAAGCCCTGACCGGAGGCTCCGGTGTGGTTAGACGGGAGTCTCCGGGCCACTTGGCCCACATAAGGGCTGGGTCATTCTGTTTGGTGGTCCGTAGGCTGGTCCAGAGATGGGCCAGAATCTCCGGTTTAGACCGGAGTCTCCGGTGTGCAGGCCGGAGTCTCCGGTCTGACTCTTCTCCAACGGTCAGAAAACGGTCAGAAATCAGTGGGCCTATAAATAGATGACCCCTTCTTCCAGCTCGAGTTGCTCGTTCCAGAAACTAAAGAACACCATTTTAGAGCCACCAAAACTCCAAGATCTCTTCATCCAACCACCCAAACTCGCTGATCTTTGGGGAATCGGAGGAGGAGGCCTTGATCTACAGCTTCACCAAGAGAGATCTTCATTTCCCCCTCATTCACTTGAGGGCCCCTTGCTCTAGGGTTTCATTGGAAACCCTAAGCCTTGTTTTGGTTTGAATTTATTCTTACAAGCTTGTCTTTGATTGTTTAATAGCTTGCTTGTATTCGGGAGCCTCCAATTAAGTTGTGGATTTGTGCCTCAAACTTGTTGTAAAGGTGTCGGCTACCACCTCGAAGGTTGCCGATAGTGGAAGGGTGGGTAGATCCCATTGGGGTGAGATTCATCGGAGAATAAGGGAGGCCTTTTGTGGCATTGGTGGTTTGATACCACCCCCTCTCCAACGAGACGTACTCCATTGTTGGGAGGAACTCGGTAATAATCGTCATCTCCGCGTGCCTCGCTTATCTCTATACCCGAGCTCTTACTTATGGACCTTTCTTTGTGATAGCCTTTATGCTTGAAGTCTATACCTTTCTATCACATAGTTGGTTGTCTTGCTTAGCATAAGTCGTTGGTGCACATAGGTGAACCCTAGTTGTTCTAGGTTTTGTGCTTGACAAAGTAAACGCTAGTTTAATTCCGCCTTTGTGAAGCCCACCTCGGAAAAGTTTTTAAACCGCCTATTCACCCCCCCTCTAGGCGACATCTGTATCCTTTCACAAGTCAAAGACAAGGAAAAAGTAATAAAATCCTACTAAAACTACTAGTTGTGCAAAGTCCATATGAAAATGAATGAGAACTAGTAAACATGCATAATATGCATAGTTGTATCTAGATATAGAATGTGATGAGTGACAATATGAATAATTTGTATGCTTAAATATGCATCATATTTGCACTCATCAATCAGCTCCCCTCTCTTGAAAACAAGTTGACCTCGACGATGTTCCTTCATCACTATGCATGGAAGGAGATGTGCCCGTGGTCTTGAGCTTGTATATCATTGGATCTCAAGTGTCTAAGTCTTGTGCATAGTTGTCGAAGGATTTGTAGTTGTGCTTGACTTCAAGTTACAGTTGGAGATCTTGTGGAATGTGTCTTGGAGGTAGTGGCCTATCTTGGGTACCATAAAAAACCAACAACAAAGAGAAATAGTGGTATGATGATTTGTTAGTGTTGGTCACTCGAAGCACTCTTGAAAGGGCATGTATGCCCCATGTGTGGTTTTGGTAATTAATGACAATCCCTATGGACTAATGTGCAAATTGAGTTTCACTTGTCGGTTTGTCCATTGGCATCGCTTGGACCATGTGTTGGTTTCAAGGATGAAAAAGAAGAAGCATCGTCCAAGGGCTTTGTGCCTATTGGAATCGAGTAGAAGAAGAAGAAGACCAAGTTTGTCTTGAAGAAGAAGAAGAAGATGGAGTTCCTCATGGCTATCTTCAAGACATCGTCAATAATTGTTGTGCAAGCTCAAGAGAATGATGAAGACAAGTTCGAAGAAGATGCTTCCCCATGGTGTATGGGGGAGCATGTCTCAAGACTTCATCAAGCAAGTGCAAACAAGTGCAATCAAGAAAGGTGTTCCATCTTGAAGGTGTTAAGATCGTCTACATCAAGCTCAAGTGGGATGCTCAAGGCAAAGGTATGGTCTTGATAGGGTTTCCTTTTTACCGGTCTCTTGTAGTGTTGGGAGACCGGGTTTAGGATAGATAACCGTACTATCAAGAGGGGCTCTCGAGTGGGTGACTCGTTCGTATCTTTCGGTGAGAGCTCAGACCTTTGCATACATAGCATCATCTTTCTTGGTTGTTGTTTGGTTCTTGTCCATGTGAGGATCTAGAGCTTGTGGCTATCTTCATGACATGCTCTAGTTCATCAAAAACGGATTTCCCATGCATATCTCATTGCGTTTTTGATCTTGCGGGTTTTCCGGCTCCACACCTTGGGAGGTATCTCACATATATATTCATGGTATTTTCTCCCTTGGTGATACCCAATATATCTCACAAAAACGGATTCTACACGTCGGTATCTTTCCAAAAAAATTTGTTTCATCTCGTTTGGAGTTCGGATGCAAAAGTTGTGGCAGTTCTGGTTCTGAAGTTTTTGCCTGACCGGTAGTTCCGGTGGGCCACCGGTAGTACCGGCCAGACGCCGGAAGTACCGCTCGGGCAGAAATGCCGCCGGTAGTACTGGTGTTAATTCCGACCCAACTTCCGGCAACCCAAATTTTGGTTTAGTACCCTCTCTGCCTGGTTAGCGCTATTTGACGGAACTTGGATCGGATTTTCAGGCGGTAGTACCGCTAGGATATTCTTGCCACCGGTAGTTCTGGCGAAGCAGCGGGTAGTTCCGGCCAATCTCGCGTTTTTTATCTTTGCCTCGCTGTTTTCTGACCGTTGGCTGGGTGCCACCGGTAGTACCGGCCACCCACCGGTACTACCGGCCATGCGCGAATCTGTGAGTAACGGGCCGATCGGGGAGCCCTTTAAAAGGAGCTCCCCTTTCCTCTTCGGCCCCAACTCTTGTTCTTCTTGGTTTTTGGCTTTCTCTTCCTCCATTGTTGACCTTGAAGATCTTGCCCTCTCCCCTTCTCCCTCCTGTGGTTCTTGCATCTTTTTGAGGGATTTGAGAGAGGAGATCTAGATCTACAAGCCCCACCAAGCAAAATCCCTTCTTTGTGAAGGAATCCTTGGGATCTAGATCTTGGAGAGTTTTGTGTTCTCCTCTTGTGTTCTTCCTCCCTTATTCCCCCAATAGCTTTTGTAGCTTTGGTGGAATTTCAGAGTGAAGGACTTGCCTCTTGCATTTGGTGCATAGGTTTGAGTTCTCCTCGAAGATTCGGTGAGTTCAATCCCTTGGGATTGTTTCTCTTGGGTTCTTGGAACCCTAGACGGTTGTGTGGTTGGATAGTTGACCTTTTGTGGTCGTGTAGCCTTTTGTGGCTTTGTAGCCTTTGTGGCATTGTTCTTGGGGCTCCAATTGAGTTGTGGAGGTTCCCCAAGCTTGTTGGCCTTTTGTGGCATTGTGGAGCCTTTGTGGCGTTTCTTGGGAGCCGTCCAATTGAGTTGTGGAGATTGCCCCAAGCCTTGTACGGGTTCGGTGACCGCCCTCAAGTGTCCCATAGTGGAACGTGAGTAGGCCTTTGTGGCGAGCTCACGGGAGAATGGGGTGAGCCTTTTGTGGCGTCGGTGAGTTGCGTGGCTTCGCATCCTTGGTGAGGCCTTGTGTGGCATTGGGTGAGCATCGAGCCACCACACCTCGAGGTGAGCCATTTGTGGCGTTCGAAGTTCATTGCGCCCCCGCACCTCTCCAACGGAGACGTAGCTTCTTTGGAAGTGAACTTCGAGAAACAAATCATCGTCTCCGCATCCATCGGTTATCTCTCAACCGAGCCCTTTACCTATGCAATTTACATTGTGATAGCCTTCGTGCTTGAAGTACTATACCTTGCTATCACCTTGTTGCTAGTCTTGCTTAGCATAGGTTGTTGGTGCACTTAGTGAAACTAGTGGATATAGGTTTTGGCTTGATAAATTAAACGTTAAGTTTTATTCTGCATTTATTAGAGCCTAAACCGTAATATTTTTTAAAACGCCTATTCACCCCCCCTCTAGGCGACGTCCTTTTCCCTTTCAACTCTTCTCACTTTTGTTGGCTTGCGATGTGGCACTCATGATTTTTTCACTCATGTTAGGCACACATTTGGTTCACTCTCTCCTACTAATCTTACAAGGGTCCTTTTCTTGCCTTATCTTTGGTAAGTTTGTTGCATTGGAAACAATGGTTTGGCTAGGCATCATAGGTTGGAGCACAAAAGTTTGTTCTACTTGAAGAAATATTTGTTAGAGGTACCATCATGGAGAGACCCTCTATCATATTTCCATTATATCCCAAGAAGCATGTGACATACTGTCATATGCATGACTTCGAACTCTACGGTGTCTTCATAGGTGCCAATCTTGAAGGAGATGTTGACTTTGCGGTTTATCTTGAGGGTTCCATTGTCATCAAGACGTTTGACATGATATGGATGAGGGTGCTCTATGTATGGCAACTTGAGTTTCACATAAAGTTCGGTGCTCACAAGGTTGTGACAACTTCCTCCATCGATGATTACCTTTATGGACTTGCCATCAATTTCGGCTCGACTTTGGAAAATATTGAGGTGTTGGTATTCTCGGGACTGGAGTGTGTTGTCAACACTTGAGAGATGACTAGTGAAGGACTTGGATCATGCTCGCATACAATTGTGTGCTCATCTTTCATGGTGGCGTCCTTCACGAGAGAAACTTGTGCCAATGCTTCATATTCTCCTTCACTCATGAAGTATGAGTCACCATTTTCATCCGCAAGCATAACTCTTGTGTTGATGCACTCATATGATTTGTGACCCTTTCCTCCACAATTGTAGCAAATGACTCTGATATTTTGATGTTGTCTTGGAGGAGGGATGCCATTGGGGTTTTTGCTTGCTTGGATGAGCTCGGTGCTTGATTTGTTGACTTGTTGGGGGCATTTGCATTGGTTGAAGCAAAATTTGATTTTTGCTTCTCATAAGCATTTTCCTTTTGCAAGTGGCGCTTGCCTTTGGTGGCTTGGTTAGGACCTCAATTAGGTTCTTGTAAGGTTGGAAATTTACTATTCTCCATATTGGGTGGCTCAAACCATTGAGAAACCTTGCTATAGTTTGCTCTTTGAGCTCTTTCACATCAGCTCGCATCATAGTCATCTCTATTTCCTTGTATCTTCAATTGACTTTGCGCCTTGCTTCAAGTTTTATAGCTTGTTGAAGAGGTCTTGCCTATAGTGCTCAGGGACAAACCATGCATACATTACTTCGTTCATTTCCCTCCAAGTACTAACTGGTGGCTCTTATTGCTTCTCACGGTGTCTTTGATAGTGTTCCCACCAAACATTGGCATAGTCCTCAAACTCAAGAGATACAACTGCCACTTTCTTATCTTCAAAATAGTTGTGAACTCGAAAGATCTTATCAACTTTGAGTTCCCATTCAATATATGCATTGGCATTTTCTTATCCTTTGAACCTGGGCATCGCAAACTTTAACTTACCAAACTTACCATCATCATGTTCACAATAGTTGTTTCCGCGTTATTGTTGCATAGTTGCTTCACTTGGTATGTGTGGTGGTAGTGGAGGAGGAGGAGGAGCTTGATTTCCTCGAGGTGGCAGTGGATGATGAGTTTTATTATGCTCGAAGTCCCTTCTATGCCTTTTCTCAGGATCATTTGCATTCATTGCTTGTAGGTTACGATGGTGGCGTTATGGATGACATTTGTTGTGTCTATCATGTCACTCATCCTCATCATCATCGTGTATCCCATGTTGGTTCGTTATTGGGTTGTTGCGGAGCGCAGTGGTCATGAGGTGGATGGTGTCGCATATCATTTTAGTGGTTTTTACCATTGTTTTCTTGCTCTTATTGTTGTTTCACTTGTATGATTGCTTGGTGCTATGGATGACCATGATCTTCTTGTTGTTGTGGTTGGTCATCATGGACCACTTGTTGTGGTTGGGGATCTTGTGGGTTAAACACTTGTTCATGACAATGGCAAGCTCGTATTTCCCCATTGTGGTGGTGGGGTTCTCCACGACGAGAGTGTGATCTTGAAGACTCGCCATGTTTACTTGAGGAACGAGTACGACACAAGCTTTCCGATCTTGAGGGATGTCCATGATGATTACCTATGTTGGCAATGGCTTGGCGAAGAGCTTGAAATTGAGCGTGATGCACTGCTTGACGTTGCTAATCACAGTATTTGAACTCTCAGAAGGTGTCATCGAGACATGCCTCAATTCTCTCAGAAGGTGTCCATAAGTTGTGGCGTGTGGAAGTTGATGTTACCACCTCCACTATCTCCGCTTCTCCTAGACATTTTGCACAACCACAAGTGAAAAGAAAGGGTGATAGTGGCGGAATGGTATGTGCTACCTTGTCTCACCTTGCTCAAAAATTGGAAAGATTATTCTTACCGAGAGCAGAGCGGATAACGGATACACAAGACACACAAAGGCTTTTGGTAGTAGGTTAGGAAGGCAGATAGCAAATGGAACGACCAAATGAAAATTTTATTGTCAAAAGTGGAAAAAATCGAAAAGATCAAAATGCGAAAGGAAAACAATCAAAATGTTAAGGAAACCTATAACTATACACACACATTGGAGATAAAAGGGGTTAGCACGGATATTGAAAATGAGCAATGAACTAGATGGTCCTAACAAAGACTAATGCTCGATGTTGTGCCAACACTAGGAGAGACCATAGCTCGTTAGCCAAAAGTTTGAGAAGCAATGGATTTGTACGCTTGCCTTTCTCTAACTCGCGCTCTTGCTTACAAGCTTTGAGACTCTCTTTATATTGGGATATTTTTCTTTCCTTTTTTCTCTTCTTTTTTGATATGTTTCTTTCTTTCTATGCTATGGAGTCAACTTTTACTATTGCATATGCACTATCACTATGAAAGAGAAAGTGTACAATGCTTCGGCAAATATAAAATGATCTACTCTCGATGGGTTAGGTAACACACAAAGAAAGAAATGGGGTTAACAAGAGTGGTGCAAGTTATACCTTATGCTGATGTCGAACTTGCAACCGTTGGTGGTGTGGTGGTGCTTGAGTTGTGTGGTGTCGGAGGGCCCAGATGGAGTTGTTGCGGAATCTTGTTGTTAGACTTGCGACACACACACGAAGCATGAACAAAACTAGAGAAAAGCTGTCAAAAATTGGGTGAGAAAAATTTCGGTGGGCAATCCGGCGGTGCCGTGTCTAGCGCTGAACTTTTCTAGCAGCGATTCCGGTAGGCTGGAATTTTCGTCGGATCAGTTTGGCGGCAGGGCTTGTTCGTTGGTTTATTTGTCGTCATGAGTTCTTGATGACTTCAAGAACTCTGATCTATCGATTCGATGGGAAATTGGCCAAGTTGCGGATAGGGAGCGCATGGAAAAAATATCATCGCCTAAAGCATCAGATCTATGGACAAAATCCACTAAAAACTCACCAATTCAAGAGATCAAACCAAAAGCAATTTGGGGCCAATTTTTGGTATTTTCAATTTTATGGTGGAAATCAATGAACGGAGTCAAATCAGTGGCAACCAAAAGCTTCCGATACCAATATGTTGTGGGTTCCTTGGGGTTTGACCCTTGGGGTGGCCCAATCTTCACGGATTTGGGGAGGTGAGGGGAAACATGATGAACTCAACACGAATTCAAGTTAAAGATACAAACACACACAATCTGATTTGCTCTTTTTTGTTTGAACAACCAATCCGATAGAATCCCGAGGCGAGAGACCTTGTGGTAGAATCACCTGAGTAGAGATTGGAAAGGAAAGGGTAGAATCTAAATCAATGAGAGAGTAGCACCAAGTAGAATCCCAAAGGGAAAGACCAATCAGCTACTAGAATCCTTAACTTAGAGAGACCATGTACTTGAGGAGGTCCTTGTACAACTCATAGATTCAATCTAGAGAGGGGTTCCCATCTAGGGTTCTTTGGCACATGCCAAGAGTGCAACTCAATTCATATCTACCTATATCTAAGACACAAGGGGATATTTATAGTACTAGGGGCAAAGGGGTAGGTAGGGAAATATTCCAGCGTGACAAACCTGAAACTATGCGCAGACAAGTGATCCTAGCGATAAGTTCGGCTGCGCCAGGTTTGGGGCCAGAAGGTTTCGGCAATCACTGGATGGTTCGGCAGGCGCTAGATTGGTGTACTGGCGAGGGTTTCAGCGAGGCACCAGATTATTGTTGTGGCATCCTGATTGGTTCCAGCAGCGAGTACGGCTCGCCAGAACTTGCACCGGATTGATCCGGTGGCAGATCCGATGGGAGCGGGGCTAGCGCCGGATCTCTTCTTCTATCTTCTCTTCCATGCTTCTTGCTTGGGTTTCTTGGATCCTGGGGCATTCTTGTCTCCTCCTCTTGGCATCGTGGTCATGGGCCTAGTCATACAATATGCACTTGGCTCAACTAGGATCTCATTCAAGTGACGACCAAAGCAAGACAAGAGATGGAAGGAATTCACCTTAGTAGGAGAGGTTGGCTTGACATTATGTGGTCCAATGGTGATTGCCATATGTTTGGTTGCATTAGAGATGGCGAGGACTTCATCAATATGCATGTGAGACAAGGTGGTGGGTGAGATGGTCAGGCTCCGAGATCTAGAGCAACTGAGGATGGCAGTGAAGCTAAGAATGGTGGAGTTCATCAGCAGTGGCATGTTCGAGCTATAGCTATCCTCGGTTGAAAAGAAGGACACTCTGCATTTTGGTGCTTTGAGCACCCGGACATCTTCATGCTCCTTGCTTGCATGAGGATTTTACTTAACCTAGGTGCGTCATCGCATACCCACCCTTCACAAAGTGGCACAATCCTTGGTGACATAGCAGGTGGCTGTTTCCCTAGGTCACATATCAACAACGGTGGAGAAGAAGAACGGGATCACACTTTTCACTTTCTTTTCGATGTGCTTTTTATAATACTATGTGAGGTTTTTTTGTAATCTTTTTATTTTTTGGGTCCTCTTTGAATTTGTACACCCACTATTTTAATGGATGCATTTTGGGGTCCTTAACAACCCTTCCCCATTCAAATAAATGTACGTATTGGGGGATTTTTGACTAGTTTGTTACATGCATGTTCGGTTGGGTCTACAGTGCCCGATGCTCAAAGTAGCCTAGATCCTACCACGGTGGACGTACGAATCGTTCGTTTCAAGGGATCTGGGCCCATTGGAGTGCAAGGAGGCACACAAATGCACACACATGTGAAAGGACAAAGATGTCGCCTAGAGGGGTGAACAGGTGGTTTAAAACTTTTAGGAGAAGGGTTGAACAAATGCGGAATAAAACTAGAATTTACTTTGTCAAGCACAAGACCTATATATACTATGGTTCACCTATGTGCACCAACAACTTATGCTAAGCAAGACAAGTAACAAGATGATAACAAGATAATACTTCAAGCGAGCCTATCCAATCACCTACAATGGAATTGATATGCAGCATATTCTGCAGGATTTCAGTGGTATTCAAGGGATTTTGCCTTCTAGATATCTTGGTCTGCCTCTTGGGATCCGAAAACCACAAAGAGTGCAAGTGCAGCCTCTGCTTGACCGTGCTGCCGCCAAGCCCAAAGGGTGGAAAGGGAAGTTAATGAACAGAAAAGGAAGGCTAGACTGATAAACTCGGTCATCACGGCAACAACGACCTATCACCTTATAGCCTTCCCAGCAGATACTTGGTTCATCAAAAATCTAGACAGATTGTGCAGACAATTTATTTGGGCACCTGATGAAGAGGCTCATGGTGGAAAATGCTTAGTTATTTGGAAGAAAATATGTTCTCCAACGAAGGTAGGAGGCCTAGGTATCAAATGTGTCCAAACTTTTAGTAGAGCTTTGAGGCTTCGGTGGGAATGTCTGAAATGGTCCGAGGAAGATAAGCCATGGTTCGGAACTCCAACTCCTTCTGATGAGTCTGAAAAACAACTCTTTGCTGCTTGCACGGTGATCTCAGTTGGAAATGGAAAAAAGCACAATTTTGGCATGATCGGTGGCTAAATGGTCAAGCTCCTAAGGTCTTGGCACCAAATATTTTTCCCTTAGCAAGACAAAAAAATGCCATGGTTCACTATGGAGCGGCAGATGGAAATTGGATGGTAGGGCTAAATAGAATATCCAATGAGCAACAATTGGACCAGTTTATTAATCTCTGGACTTTACTTCAAGGTGTTGTGCTCATGGATGAAAATGACAAGATACATTGGAAACTCTCTACTGACGGGAAGTATTTGGCTAAATATGCTTATGAGTTTCTGTTCTCCGGAAGATTACCCTAGGCTGCTCTTCACAAAGTTTGGTCTCTTCGCATCAAAGGCAAGGCTAAATTTTATTTATGGATCTTGTTGCAAAACAGATATTGGACCACTGGTCGACTGCTAGCTAGAGGATGGCCTCATTATGATCTTTGCTATTTGTGTGACCAAATGCTTGAAACTGCGAAGCATCTTGCGCTGCACTACCCGTTTGCAAAAGAGGTTTGGTCCCAATTTCAAACCTCCCACCGAAAAATGGTACATATAGCAAATACCGCTTACTCAATCAAATCTTGGTGGCGAAAGCTGTGTAGACGACCTAAAGATGATCAGACAAGACAGGAAGCCACAACTGCATCTTATGTTGTGTGGCATATTTGGAAAGAGTGAGGCCGACGTATTTTCCAAATCTAGAGCATGACATCAGTAGGTCTTGTTGGGCTAATAAGGGATGAGGTGCAGATGTTAGCATTAGCTTTTAGTGCCATCACACAGTAATTGTGCTCTTTTTAGTTTTGCTATGTTGTTGGCTTCCTGTGATGTTGCCAAGAATACCAGCGTGAGTGTGTTCGGGTGGGTGGATATGGCTCAGCCTGCAATCCTTTTTAACTCTTGTTTTCCCTCTCCTTTAATGAAAAGCAGAGCTCCTGCTGTTCTGTGTCAAAAATAATACTTCAAGCTCGAAGGCTATCACAATGTATAGGGCATAAGTAAAAAAACTCGGTTATAGAGATAACCGAGGCACACAGAGATGATGATGTATCCCGAAGTTCTTTCGTATTGAGGGGAAGTATGTCTCCATTGGACAGGTGAGCATTACTAAGACCACCAATTCCACAAAAGGCCTCACCCTATTCTCCTGAGAACCCACCGCACGACAACCACCCGATCCACTATGGAACACTTGAGGGCGGTCACCAAACCCATACAAGATTGGGGAAATCTCCACAACTTAATTGGAGGCTCCCGAGAATCACCACCAAGGGCACTAACTTGGTGATAGCTCCACAACTTAATTCGAGGCCCCAAGAACCCAAGAGTAACAAGCTTCTTGATTTCACCAACCAAATCTTCCGAAGAAAACTCAAACTAATGCACCTAAAGAAATGACAAATACTTCACTCCCAAATTCCACCAAAGCTACAAAATCTATCGAGGATTAAGAGAGGAAGAACACAAGAGTAAAATCACAAAAGTCTCCAAGATCAATATCCAAAGATGTTCCCATCACTTAGAGGAGAGATGGATTGGTGGAGTTGTAGATCTAGATCTCCTCTCTCGTTTCTCTCAAATAGATGCAAGAAGCATGGGAGGAAGAGGGAGTAAACAAGCTCAAGAGGGTCAAGAGATGGAGGGAAAATGAGCTCAAGAACTTAGGAAGCCATGGAGAAATAGTCCCCATTTTATAAGGTCAAGGAATCTGCCTATTATGCTATCGTGATGACTAGTACTACCAGACCTGGCAGCGGTAGTACCGGACATGCCGGTACTACCGGCTTGGCACCGGAAAGAGCAATCGGGAGGGACTGTGGGGAAGACATGTAGTGGCGGACCCATGATTTAAGCATAACCGGGGCTAAAACTCTAGTGGCTAAAGACCATGGAAAATTGTTATCTTCTCTCCCCTCTCCATATCATAGCACGTCAGCCAAAATACACCAGAAACGCAATGATGATGTTTTGAAATGAAACATGAGACAAATACTTACACAAACAGACACAACGATAAAAAGATAAAAATACATAATAAAGTGTGGTGGCATAATTTTTTAATCAAGAAATATTTTGAGTACCTAAATAATGACGATGTGCTCTCATCATTTCCTCATTAGTTTAGATAAGAAGAACAAAAACCTACATAGGCAAAAAAAGAAAAAGAAAAAATAGGAAGTAGCTTCACATATACATAACTATTTCAGATTCCCGAACAGAGAGGTATGCTGCAGATGAAAAATAAGATGACACCAGATTTGATGAGAAAACATATGACTTCTTTGTCCCCCTTTTATCCTGTGTCCATATGATTAGATTGAATAAAAGTAAATTAGTTTTCAGTCAGTAAATCTTAGTTTGAACCAATGGTGAGGAAATCGATAATCGTTAACTGCTTGGTCGGCTTGATAGTAGCGAGTAATCAGAATTCGGATAATTAACTGATTTAATCAGTCGGCTATTAATTGGTGCAACCTACACAAATTAGCACCTAAAACACGTGTATATAAGAAAGAAATAGTATATGTGCCGGTATATGCCCAACCCTACTTATTTAGAGCCCAAATGCCCAATAAAATACATACGCTTCTCCTCTGACCTCTGAACTTGCTCTTCTCCACCTACCTACCCAGGGTACTGGTTGGTGATGGTGGGAAACGAGCTCTTGGAGGCGGGAATTGAGCGGGAGCTTCATAAAACCTACTTCATTGGGGCGGGCTAGCATTTGGACGGGCTATATGCGTTGAAAATTTGCAACTTTTTTGACCAAGTGTAGTAGTTAATCGGGAATATACCTAGTAATCGATATATTAGAGCTATTAGTCGGATAAAGGATTAACTCAATGGATTAATGGTAATCGACACGGTTAGGTCCCTAATAGCGATTAATCGACCTATTAATCGCTGATTGAACAGTGGATTGAATAACTGACAATAAATCCTCAAGGGTTTGTATGTTAAAACTTTGACTACCATGATTCATGAGTATAAAAAACAATTGAGTACGAAAGGGCGTAGGAAAGGGGCAGTTGGAGGCGAGTAGGCGACTGGACGATGATGCAAGCACAAAACTCCAGTTTGTGGGCGTGACAGCGTCAGATGTGGTTTCTCCGCGGTTGAGATCTCGAGTCTCAAAGAGGAACTTGGTGGCGGCGCGATCTAAGTCCAGGGTAAGGGCTTACACCATTAAAAATTTAAAACACGAAATGCGATCTCATTTAGCCAGTTGTATAGGTGATTTTTCTTAGAACGCCATTCGTATATCTATGTACAGATGCGAGTACATAGGTAGTTGATTGATTTTGAGGATCATGGCTTAGCCTTGCTCATCCCGTTCGAACAACATGGACTGCACTGTTGGAGCCTGAAGTTTTTCAAGAAATTACAAAAGGGAAGTAGGTATGGTGCATGGGCTAGCAACCCAGGTAACTTGGAGCCTAGGTCCTCCCCTGAGGACAGGGCAACTGAGCTAGCCTAGTCGACCACCAGTAGTGTCAGGACCAGGAGCGGTACTACCCCTTAACCGGTAGTGCTGAGCCCTGGAGCGGTACTACCGCCGAACTCTGATAGTACTGGGAGGTGGTACCAGATGCTCCCGCGGAGGAGCCCCAACTCCCTGCTAGGTGCAGTTGAGACCGGTACCATAGGCCGGTACTACCGCCTGGCATGAGCGGTACTATCGGACAAAATTTCTAGTACTACCGGTCATGTATGGCTATTCAGGCAGCAGCAAACGCAATAACTAGAGCAACCGAACTCCGAACGGAATGAAACTAATATTGTTTGAAAGATACCACCAAGGAAGATAAAATCAAGTATACAGGTGTGAGATCCCATGGTGTGGAGTCGGGAAACCTCCAAGATCAAAAACGCAAAAGGATATACACAGGAATTCCGGTTTTGAAGAACTAGAGCTTGTTATGAAGACTAGCAGAATGCCCGTGCGTTGGTACGGAACAAAAAAAACTATATGATATGTTACGATACAGGAGACATCTTACGACAACATTGCACATTTTAAGACCAGTTGTCGCGGGCTATGCCGCCCCACAATCGACGCCCCATACCTCAATTAGAAATTTTATTTGATAACCGATTCCTAATAGCATTGTAAAATTATTTAATTTTACCAACTCCAAAATTTTGTTGTCGCATTGATGGCCAAACTTTAAAGATGGCCTTTGTGGATGGGCATCTAGCCCAGTGGTAGGAGCGTAGTGATGCTTTCCTGCCGGTGTGAGTTCGATCCCTGGATTTGAGTTATTAAATTCCCCTGGTTGAGCCTTTCATGCCTCACACCTTCTACTTACTCCCTCCGATTCAAATTAATTGACTTCGGTTTGTCTAGATTTGGATGTATCTAGACATGTTTTAGTACTGATTGGAGAGAGTAATACAAAGCCGCAAAGTTCTTCCCATGCTGGTCTCATTTTTTTAAAAGATGGCTTGAAAAGGACCAAGTGCAACGAAGTCAGATTCTAACAGATCATAAGAGTCCATCAGAAGCTAATTTTTTTAAATAATACATTTTTAAAAGTAATTTCAAGAATATTACGCCAAAATAGAAATTTACAGATATAATACACCGTCGTTTTTCGAGACAACGACTTTTCGGAGTCGTTTTTCCAGGAAATGACGCGCGCGGGCCGTCTTTTGAGGCGCCGTGGACCCCACCCTGCCGGGCTGCAGGCGGACAACGACGCGTCGTTTTACGCGCGGATGACGAGAAAGGCGCGTCGTTGTGCGCTCGGACGACGAGCCGTGTCGTTCTACGGCCGGACGACGAGACCCCTTCTTATCCCCTCGCCGTGCCCAGCCCAGCCCCGCGCCGGCGCCCTCTTCTTCCTCCTTCTTCCTCTCTCTAGTGTTCATCTGGCCAGTTCATCTGTCCACGCGTAGAGCACTGCTTTGGAGCAATCTTTTGCCCTGTTTTCCACCAATATCTGCTGCTGAAACACATTAGACAGTTAGTATAGTCTTGATCTACTAATTGAATAATCTGATGAGATGATTTGAGGCTTTTTTGAGGGGATTTCGTGGTGTTTTTGTGGGGCAATGGCTATGGTGGAGGTTGGTGTTGCAGCTTGAGTGGAGCTGTTCTTGAGTGGTGGTTGTTGATCTGTTGATTGGAGGCAGCTGCACGGCAGAATTTCTCACGCTTCAAGGGTAAACTCTAATATCTTGCTCACTGTAGTCATCTGTGTAGTTTTATTTCATCTGTGGGTTAGCTGCTAGATTATTCGGGTAGGTTAGCTGCTAGATTATTCGGCTATAGGATTATAATTATATTTGCGGGCTATGCAAGATTATTCGGCTATAGGAATATTAGTTTATTTTTTAGCTAAAATCTGCCACTGTACGGTCATTTGACAAATTGTGGTATTTTTTTAGGCCTGAAGTTATATCCAGTAATGTAGTGTTTAGGTTCTACTATGGTGACGGTGTCGTGAAAATAAACCAGAATGGAGTTGATTTGAGCGATTTCAATTGTATTGATGAAGTGCTCCAGGATCCTGAAACCATCCCCATTATTGAGCTGAAAGATTGATTATGTGCTCGTTTAAGGCTCCCTCCCACCGATACTGTAGGTGTGCATGTATTATGGACAAAGTCAATGATTAAACCTGATTTTTATTTGAGACCGATAGAAGAGCAAGCTAAATGGGTCAAATGGGTGAAAGTCTGTCTGCATAGGGTAGTTAACCCCAGTGTCTTAATGCTTCCTGTGGTGAAAGAGACTGTTTATGATCAGGGCCAGAGTAGTCAGACACACCATGCTGGTGGTGGTTATGATCATGAGCAGAGCAGTCAAGCCGAAGACGGAGGTGGTGGTGGCTACTATAATGACCAGAGCAGTCAAGGCCAAGATGGCGGTGGTTATTATGAACCTGGGAAGAGTAGTTATGCACACACCGATGGAGGTAGTTATGAACCTGGTCAGGGTAATTTTGCACACACTGGACATGAATCAGCTGAAGGTAGTCAAGGGACAGGAGAAGATATTTTCAGTGGTGAGGTCGATGAGGACGAGATACACGACGGTTGGTTGCAAGATCAGATGGAAGCCGAAGATTCAGAAGGGTACAGTGATAGCTCTTATGATTCCGCTGAGTCTGATCAGGAGGACCAACCTATTCCGGCATCATGGAATCAAGACCACACAGTAGCAATGAATGTCAATGATGGGCACGATTCCTCGTGGCACTATCACGCCAACAACATCTCCATTGGTGCATTATATCCTAGCAAGAGGCATCCACATGAAGCAATCATTGAGTGGGCATTGTCCATGCAGTGGGTTTTCAAAACAAAGGTGTCATCCCAGCAATATTTGACTTTGGTTTGCGAGGTAGCTGGGTGTCCTGCCAGGGTCCATGCCCATGTTCCTCGATATGATACCAACTAGAAGGTTAGCGATGTTGTGCAGCACACATGTCAACTTGACAATGTCCTGCAAGACCATCGTAATCTCACGTCAACCCTCCTGGCTAGACTGTTATACACTGAGATAGTGGAGACCAAAGCCATGGTGGTGAAAGCTATCATCAACAAAGTTGCTGTCAGATTTCGCTACAATATATCTTATGGAAAGGCTTGGAGGACTAAGCAGAGGGCACTGGAGACAAGATTTGGTTCGTTTCGAGATGGATACGACTGTGTTGTTCGGATGCTGCAGACACTGAAGGCTAGGAATCCAGGCACATACCTCGACATCCAACACTTAACATTGCCTCAAGAACCCAATTTGAGGGTGCTGCATCGATTGTTCTTCTCATTTGCTATATGCATAGAAGCTTTCACTCACTGTTGACCAGTCATTTGTGTAGATGGAATATTTCTCACTGGCAAGTACAGGGGCCAGATATTGACTGCTATAGGTCAAGACGGGAACAATCAAGTTGTTCCACTTGCATTTGCTTTCGTGGAGAGCGAGAACACCGAGAGTTGGGTATGGTTTTTCAGGCAGCTGAAGATAGCAATTGTGAGGGATGTACCGAATGTATGCGTCCTACATGACAGGCATCCGGGTATACTCAGCGCGATAAGGAAGCTGACTCAGCCTGCTCCAGATGAACCAACTCCATGGCTAGACATGCAGAGTCGTTGGTGCATGCGGCATCTAGGGGCTAAAATTTTCTCACAGTTCAGGAACAAGGCCCTTATGAACCTATTCAAGAAGCTTTGCAAGAAGAACCAGGAGTGGAAGTATATCAAGTGTCGGGCCTATCTAGATGAATTCACAAAAAAACATGTTAGGCAGAGGAGAGCAGCTAGAGCAGCAGCTGTGGCGGCTCATGCGGCCGCGGTAGCTGCACAGACAGTAGCTGGAGCAGCACCACCCGAGGAAGAACCAATTGCTCTTTGCGATTTGCCGGGATTTGACCAACCCGGTACTAGGAGGAGGCCTGGCAGACGGATTAAGAATTTTCAGGAATGGATAGAGCACGAGCCTACGGAGAGGTGGTCTCTGTTGCACGACACTCATGGTGCTAGGTTTGGCGTCATGACTACAAATCTTGCCGAAACTTACAACTTCGTCTTGAGAGGAAGCAGGCTTCTGCCATTAACAACTATTGTGGAGTGTATTTTCACCGGAACATTGAAGTACTTCAGAGACAGACTCCAGCTTGCTCAGATGCATATCATGAACAACCCAAACACGAGGTACTGTTCAAAGATAATGGATTACATGAATGCCAAAATGGAAAAGGCTCGGTCTATGCAAGTCGTCGCCATCGGTAATCAAGAACGAAGATTTGACGTTCGCCTCCCTTCCAACAGGATCGGATCTGGAGAAGAGGTAAAGACACAAGAGGTGAGGATAGGCAATGAGGCTTGGCTGACATGTGAGTGTACCTGCAACAAACCCAAGCTGCTACATCTGCCTTGCTCTCATGTACTTGCTGCGTGTGGGCGGTTAGGTATGGATGCGAGATCATTTGTGTCTCCTTATTTTCTTAAGGAGTCGGTGATCAATACATAGACTGGCGAGATGATGGGATATAGAGCATGGGGAAATTTTAACAAAGTAAACCCTGGTGAAAGGATTTACATCCCAGATCCTGAACTAATGCGGATAGGCAGAGGAAGGCGACAATGTGTTCGGATCCGTAATGATATGGATGAATCTGAAGCCGGGGGCCCTACTAGACAATGTTTTCTATGTAATTGTTTTGGTCATAGAGACACCAATTGCCATATCTTCGGGACTGGACGAGCGGCTCCTCGTGGACGTGGCAGACGTGGCAGACGAGGAACAAGAGGCAGAGGCAGAAACTAGTTTTGAATTTGTAATTCGTATGGAACCATGTTTTAAATTTGTAATTCGTATGGAACTATGTTGTAAGTTTGTAATTCGTATGGAACGATGTTTTAAATTTGTAATTCGTATGGAACTATGTTGTAAGTTTGTAATTCGTATGGAACCATGTTTTAAATTTTTAATTCTTATGGAACCATGTTTTAAATTTGTAATTCGTATTGAACCATATTCTAAATTTGTAATTCGTATGGAACCATGTTCTAAATTATGCAGATGGCGGGATCTTTGCTTAATGCTGATATTGATAGAAAGCACCGGTCAACTTTATTGGATGCGGAACCATGGAGCTTAAAGCACCTTATCACTCGCACTCCCATGTGTAACTGGATGATACACCCTTATTGGCTGCAGAGGTATGAGACATTTATTCCTAATTCGTATGAAACTATGTTATAAATAGTAAACAAATTGTAATTCTATCTTGGTAGGCAGGTTGAAGTGGGCCAGGCTACTACCATTTGTGCGTCTGGTTGAGGCCACTCATACGCAGGAGATAGAAAGACGACACCATGGATTCCTGACCACGCGCATGGCCTACGACGGGTCGTTGCTCACCTGCTTAGTGGATCGATGGAGGCCCGAGACTCACACTTTCCACTTTCGGTGGGGGGAGATGGCTCCTACACTACAGGATGTCTCGTACTTGCTGGGCCTGCCATTGGCTAGAGTGCCAATAGGCCCGGTGGATGCACCGGAGAATTGGGCCCAAGAAATGGCCCAACGATTCTATGGCATTCGTGAAGGAGTTCTGGAGTTCACGTATGAAAATCATGGGCCCAAATTTGATTGGTTGCAGAACTATCAGGTTCGTTTGTTCCTAAGTATCTTCGTATTTGATCCAACTATTTTCATATCACACGATGCTAAAACTTTTTCTATTAACCAATGCAGATACAGAGGTTCGGGTACCCAGATGTTCTGATGACTGAGCCACAAATTACGCGCAGCCTTGAGGCGTACTTATTGTGGCTACTTGGGAAGGTGATGTTCACCGAGAACCACATCTCAACTATCAGTGCACGCTACATCCGCTATGCTAGAGAGATCGCGGAGGCGACGTGCCAGAACGACATCACCCAATGGAGTTGGGGGTCTGCTGTCTTAGCAGCAACGTACCGAGATATGTGCACGGGCTGTACGCTAACCAAGGAAAAATCTGCCTTGCTAGGATGCCCATTGTTGCTGCAGTTGTGGTCATGGGAGAGGTTCCCTATTGGCCGCCCGGAGGTAGCAAAAAATCAGGCGGTTATCGTCCAGGGAGAGCGCCCCGTTGTCTATGAGTCTGATATGCTGTTTGACCACGAGAGAATTGATATGCCTACATTCGGTACACATTGGACACGCCGCAAGGTAATTTAAAAGGTTCTGTTAATTGCATGGTCCATATTGCACTACGAAGGAAACTAACAACTATTTAATCCAACAGTGTCGTTTCACGGGAGAACAAGTAACCCGCTGCTACCCGGCATTCAGCGAGCAGTTCGACACGTTGAAGGAGGAATCGGTGATTTGGGAGCCGTACACCACAGCTGAAGCAAGAGCAAGATATCCCGGCGGGTTATCTATTATGTATCGTAGAGATGAGGACTACTGGCTCACTAAATCAAAGATCATCCTCGATTGTCAGGTGGAGGAGATGTCTCAACAGAGGGTCATGAGGCAATTCGGTCTTCGCCAGATGGTAGATCCTCCATCTCCGGAGGCGCCCCTTTCATCGGACGTGCATATGTAAGTTAATATATTATGTATCTATAATTTTACACCGATTGTGTACTTACAAAATCTAACTGCAGGTACTCTCGGAAGGGTACTAAAAGAAGTGCAAATCAGTGGCTTCAACGGGTTAATACTTATATCAATGGTTGGCAGAATGCAACAGATGACGTGTGGACCGCTCCTGCGTTTGATATGGACCTATTCCGTGCATACTTACAGAGGTACATGAGCATGACACGGTTGCGTCCTGTCCACCACGCACATGATGATGAAAGATACCCTAGCCAGTCGACTATGGAGCCCAGACAATCAGCGGTAAATACATTTTTCTTCGTCACTGCACCTGGTAGCCTATATAATGTGTACTTATCCACTATACAAATGCAGGCCGATATGACATGGGAGCTACAGAATGAAGTGAATCAGTGGGGACGTTCGCTCTCGTCCGCTCCTCTTCTACTACCACGCCAAGGAGTTCATTCCTTTGTAAAGCGTGTCCAGGAAAGACTACAGAGTATCTATGTGACCATCACGTGCACGAACGTTTCAGACGTCGTTTAGCACCGAGCAGCACAGCGTCCACCTCGTCACTCCGTGGGAGAGGGCCAGCCGCGTCGCTCCACGCAGGCTCGCCCTCCACGTCACTCGACGCAGGAGCGCACCCCGCGTGCGGACCAGACACTTCTCCGAGGCTCACAGCAGGAGACACCCACTGCACCTACCCGCCACGGGCCTCATCCACGGATCTCACAGTAGGAGACACCGAGAGCACCACTCCCAGACCAGGCTGGAGGCTCAGCGTGGCAGCAGCAGCAGGAGACACCGAGAGCACCACCCCTAGACCAGGCTGGAGGATCGGCGTGGCAGCATCAGCCGTAGTTTGATTTCGACCAGTGGCAGCAGCAGCCGCATCTTACTTTCAACCAGTGGCACCAGCAGCAGCCGCAAGTCCCATTCATGGGCTATCGTCCTGAGGGTACGCATCTTCCTATATTGGTTACATGTAGTGTATAATCGTTGAGTACTTAATATTTTTACATGGCAGGAGGATATGGAGACCCAAGCATGTCCTCAATGGGTTCGTGGGCGACTAATGAGGAGGATCAGCTGACTCATCTGGATCAGGTTGACTGGTTTGGACTACATCAGACGCAGCAGACTCAGGAGACGCATCAGACTCCACCACCTATCCCCACACAGGATACACATACGCAGGACGACGGGTCAACTCTACCTCCCCGCAATGTGGTGCCTCCTAGAAGGTACGGATGGACTACACCGACGCCAGGGCAACCTCGTGACCGGTGACAGTGATATCTATCTATGTATCTGTCTGCGTATCTGTCTATGTATGAGACTTGAATCTTGTATCGGTCTAGTTATCTGTCTATGTATGAGATACATTTTTTATTCGACAAACACTACATCATAGCTTGCAACACAATTCAACATAACTTGCGGTAAATAAATAAGAGTGCTCTCTATCCCTACGACTATGCCCTTACACTTCAACGATGCCTTCTTCATGGCCTGCTCTTCTTGCCCTTACCCTTCGACGATACCTCGTCTTTACCCTTCTTCTTGGCCTGCCTTTCGTCCCACTCAGCTCTCCACTTAGTCCCAACGGCAGGCGTCATGAATATATCATCTTCATCTTCACTCTCTTCTAGCTTGTCATTTCTCTTCTTGCCCTTACCCTTCGACGATGCCTCGTCTTTACCCTTCTTCTTGGCCTGCCTTTCGTCCCACTCAGCTCTCCACTTAGTCCCAACGGCAGGCGTCATGAATATATCATCTTCATCTTTACTCTCTTCTAGCTTGTCATTGCTCTTCTTGCCCTTACCCTTCGATGATGCCTCGACCGATGATGGCTTGCCCTTACCCTTCGACGATGCCTCATCTTTACCCTTCTTCTTGGCCTGCCTTTCGTCCCACTCAGCTCTCCACTTAGTACCAACGGCAGGCGTCATGAATATATCATCTTCATCTTCACTCTCTTCTATCCAAATCCAAGGGAACGTGAGGTTCTGCTGCCTTGCCCCTTCATTAGAGAATCTTTTCTTGCTCCACCTAGCATTGATCCGAAGTAGCTCTTGCCGTATCTCCTCTGGAGTCCTCTTCAGCCACCCTTTCCTACGCAATCCCTCACACAGCTCAGTGAGGAGACAATCACTACCAATTAGTTTCTCCAATGGGGCTGGATTGTTGTCTATCGTAAATTTCCTAGCCAAATGAAATAGGTCGACGGATATGTCTGGCACGAAACTACGATCGTAGGGAAACATACTGGCTAAAAATGGGGTGGATGCTGCTTAAACAACTGCGCGAGGAGGGGTTTTTATAGGGTAACATTCTGGCGGGAAAAAATCTACCGGGAAACATTATGGCGGGAAGCAGTTTGGCGGGAAAGATTTTGGCGGGAGATATTTTGGCGGGAAAAATTGTGGCGGGAAACATTCTGGCGGAAAAAAAATCTGGCATGTTGAAATTATAGATACATCACAACACTCTAATTGAAATGAAGATACATCAAGACACTACAACTGACAGGAAGTTACATCAAGACACTACAACTAAAATTAAGATACATCAGGACACTACAACAGGAATTAAGATACATCGGTACTGAGACATACGTCTACCTTCCCTGAGTCCAGCGCGGGTACTTCCCGGTCTTGTCCCCATGTTCCTCTGCCGCCCGCGCCTCGGCAGCTCTTTCTCTTAATCTCTTCCTTTCCGCCTCACGGGCCTCCTTGCTCACCTCTTCCTGGCGCTCGCGGATTGCATTCTCTTCCTCCCTTCTCTTCCTGTTCAGCTCGCGGTTTCGAGCTTGCTCTGCTCGGAATTCTTTCATTTCTCTCTCTCTCGTTCCTTCTTCCCGTTCGCGGCCTTCCTTTCAGCATTTTCCTCATCAAGAAAGATCTCCCTTGCACATCGGCTCCTGTCCGCAATCTCCTGCACGACCCAGGCTGGCTGCTCGGTGTCAATCCAATGGTACCACTTGCAAAGTGGAGGAGGAGACTGCAAGCAAATCAATGGAATGAATAAAAAAACACATGATAACATGAATGGTTAATATTAACCATGCTCTGGGAACATACCGGAGGCCTCTTGTACGACGAACTTCCTTGCCGGGGCGGGCTTGCGTCGAAGTTGGGACACATGAAAAACTTCATGCCCATGCAGGTGGAGAAATCGATCGACTCCTTGACCTTCGCGAGATGGCCGCACCAACAACGCTCGTGTGTCACCCCTTGCGGTAACCTGGCATCTTTCGTCTTCGTAGGCCTATACTCGGGGTCCGAACATGGCACACTCATGATGGAAAGGGGAAGGAAATGGGAGAAATAGAGGAATAACAGAATGGAGAGATACCATCTCGGTGCCAGTATTTATAGAGGCAACTAGTAGAAATTGGCGGGAGATAACAGCGGGAACAAGGGGCGGGAGAAAACGGCGGGAAGAAGTGGCGGGAGAGAAACGGCGGGAAGAATTGGCGGGAGAAAACACGGGAAGAAGTGGCGGGACAAATACTGGCGGGAAGAGGTGGCGGGAGATAAACGGCGCAAAAAAGTGGCAGGAGAAATACTAGCGGGGAAAATAACGACGCAAAATAGTGGAGGGATTAGTCTAACGTAGTGTGCATGATCTATGCAACCGTCATCTTTTCAAAAAACGATTTGGGACTGTCGTTTTTTCAAAAAACGACCAGCTGCCAGCCGTTCTTGTCAGCCTGTGGTCGTTTTTTCAACAAACGACACCAGCTGTCGTTTTCTCAAGAAACGACTTAGAGCTGGTCGTTTGTTCAAAGAACGACGGTGTATTATATCCGTAAATTCTTTTTTTGGCGTAATATTCTACCACGTCGTGTGTCATTTTTAATGTTGTTTTTAGGAGGCTGTGTGTAATCGTTTCTTACATGCTATATCACAGTCGGTGGTAATATATTTGTGTGCTTGAATGACAAGAACTGGTCAATCGAAAGCAAAAAAATACTACAACCGTCAAGCGTCAAGTTTTGACTATATGAGACGATTATTTGTGTTCATGTAAACTGCACAGAAAATTAATACTTCAACCTAGGAAACATCTTTCTGAATGGCACACGACGTCTATACATACTTCCGTTCAATTACAAGAGATGGGTATATCAATCACTAATCACTATCGCAGCTCCTAGTTGAGTTCTAGTCTCTCCGTCAAAAAAACCTATGTATATTGTTGTACAACTTTCCTGACAGGAGTAGGCTTACGGCCTGACGAGTAGGAGGGCAGGTGCAGCTGCAGTTTGACACTGGGGTAGGCCACCACGGCTGGCTTGGCGACGGCACGCGCGCCGTCGGCGCCAACCAGAAGTTGACGCCGCTCCCTGCCCAAACACCTGATGCTCAAATGAGCAGCCTACCGCGGCTAGCAGAGGATCGAATCGAAGCCGCTGCCGCCGTAAATTTTGGCCATGCCGGCACGCGTGCCTGCGCTTCCGGGAAAACAACCGCTTGCGGGTTCTCGACGGAGAGCACATATCCACTGTCGCATGTTGGCCATGGCCCAACTCGAAAAGATGTCTGCTATTTTGCCTGCGCTGGTCGGATCTGAAGGAAAGGTTGGCCTGGTCTTGGACGGAGGAGTCAGAGCGAATCCTTGGGCTTCTAATGCCAATGGAAGACCGTTGATGCAGAGGACCGGTAGTTGGCCACGATCATGCCCGGGAAGCTCACAAATCCCCGATCTGAGGTCCAACCGGGACAGCTCAGATTGGAAGAACATAGGCCTGGATGGTGCCGAAGCGCTAGATGCTGGCACACGCGCTTGACCTCCTCCGAGCCCACGACCAAGAGTGTTGCAATAGGATTGTAATTTGGTGGCTGGATACGATCTAGCTCTGGTGGACATGGCAAAAATCCGACTAAGCTCAGGACGCCTAATTTGAACGTACCACAACGGAAATTAGTAGATAGATAGATTACCACAAGCTCTAGAACCTCACTTGGATAAGATCTAAATAACAACCAAGAAATATGATGCTAAGTATACAATTTTTTTAGCTCTATGTAGAATATATGATCGAGTTACTAACTCGAGAGCCCCTCTTGATAGTACGGTTATCTATTCTAAACCCGGTCTCCCAACTAATAACATGAGACTTACAAAATGAAAACCTATAAAGATTATACATTTGCCTTGATCATTCCACTTGAGCTTAATGTAGATGATCTTGTCCTCCTCAAGATGGAATACATTTATTGATTGCTCTTGCTCGCTCTTGTTTGATGAAGACTTGTGAATTTCTCCCCCATTCATCATGGGGAAACCTCTTATTTGAACTTGTCTTCATCGATCCATGATCATCTAGGATGGAAAGGTGCAACCATGGGATATCCTAGAGATGGTGCATATTAAACTTGCACAACATCATTTCTTCCTGAGTGTTGATCCATTTTTCATCTTGATCAACCTTGAATCATCTTCTTTCTTGAACATGATTCCAATAGGCCCAAATCTCTTGTACATTGCTTATTGTTCTTCATTTCTTCAACCTTGAAACTAACACATGGTCCAAGCGATGCCAATAGACAATTCCTACATGTGTAACTCAATGCAAACATTAGTCCATAGAGGTTATCATTAATTACCAAAACGACACATGGGGCACACATGCCCTTTCAGCAGGGAAGCGAGGGAGACGACACATCGTTTCGGGAATACACACCATTATTTCCTCTCACCTTCATCGGTGGTTCCACTCTTGGCGACACATCAAGAACTCTGCCACGATTATCGGAGGTGCAAAGATAAGAACAGTGAGATCTGCTCCATCTGTCGAAACACGCTTCATCACCATTGAGACTGATGACATGCTTCATCACCACTAGAAGCTCCATTCCCTACCTCCATCAATGGTAGTAAGAACCACATCATACCTTACAAAGCATATAAGATCGTAGATCTACATGTGTTGCATCCCAAAAAATCTACAATTTAAAATTGCTTATTATTTTATTTTCGCATCATCTTGATATCATCATGCATATTTTGTTGCTAAAATTATTTTTACTAAACCCTATTTTGTTTTAATATCATGTCTCTATTTCTTTCTCTAAATCAAATCCTAAGTTTTCCATTTATTTCTCTTTATCCAAAAAATATTTGCAAAATAGTTTTTGTTTTGAAATAAATTAAGATTAGATGTTCTGTAAACCAGTGGGGGAGACAGCCAAACCGGTTAGGACCAAGTCTTAGCTAACTAGGCAACCTACCACCCCAAATCCTAATCCTAGCCTAACTCAAACCATCCAGTAACACTACAGGAGAAGACTGATACGCCGACGGCCGGGTTCCGTCGGCGTAGCCCCAAAATCCTGTCGGCGTAGGTTGAGCCGACGGCTGCCATCGGCGTATGGCAGTCGGCGTACATGCTCGTAGGCGTATCCCTTTTACCCGTCGGCGTAGAAAAGCCGTCGGTGTATATAGCTACACCGACGGCCACCTAGATGACTAACGGCTGTTTGGCTAAGCCGACGGTTTAGATGTTTTCAACTTTTTTATAAAAAAAAATTCAAAATATTTTTTAATTTTTTTAAACATTTTTGAATTGTTTAACTCATTAATCTCACATACACATTTTTAATTCTTATTACACTTAATCTCAAGTCAAATTGCACTACTAGTCAAACTTCCCGATCGGTCCCCCATCCTAACACTACTCCAGCCCCAGCACGCTTAACTTCTCCATTCCTTCCACATGATCTTCCGAAAAAAATTAGAACTTGTTGTAAATACTATCATATCAATTCTATTAACCATTAGACTATAATGTTATACGCCTTTATTTTTTACACTCCATATAATTATTTAAGTAAACAATAATAAATAAGTAATAATAATCTTAAATTCAAATAAAAATAAAATAAATTTTATTTATTTTGCCTTTTTTCCATTTAAAATTGAATAATTCATATATACAAATCCATAAATCGTAATTTGACAAATAATATATCCAAATCGATCAGAAAAATGAGAGAAATCCAAATATGACATCCCTATCATCTATTTAATTATGTATCGTAACTTCTTAATACTAGACTAACCGAAACTATGCCCTGATTCGTGAAACACCCTTTTTTGGCACTCGAAAAATAGAAAATGGCTTTTTGGTTCAACGCAAAGAAAACCTTGCATTGGATCTCTAATGAAATAGCATATTATAAACCTAAAAATGATTTTGCAAAAAATAATGACCATCAGATCATGTACCTGTAGTTCAAATCTGACTCACTTCCTGCCGATTCGGCATGAATTTGTCTTTTTCACGAGGGGTGGACAAAAAGTTTTGAGGTACCCCAGTTGGGAAATTGTCCATTCAAGGTGGTCTAGTATTTTTGCAAAATGGGGTGGTATCATTTTGAAACTTTCATTTGGTGGTTGCTTAACAAAACACCCTGTTTTTTGCACTCGAAAAATAAAAAATGGCTTTTTGGTGCAACGAAATGGAAAACTTCCTCCTGCAACATTGTTCATCATCCCATGATACACATGCGTGCATAATATGGGCACATTATCGCAAACTATACCGCGATTCAAGCCATAACATTGGTTATTTGACCTGAAAGCCAGAAAACCTTGATTGAGATAGGTCATTTTGTGAAGGTTTTTTCGAGACACAATCAATATACTAAGTTTGATATTTTTCTTTGCAACTATGTCACATAATATGACACCACGCTAAGGCTTTGCATTGTTTCGACCATTTTTGAATTTTTTATGCCCGTTTCAAACTATCGTCAAACTTTCTAAATCGGCGGACATTAAGATTCTTAGCTCGGGGCTCAGCCTCGCTAAACTTGCATTGGATCTCTGATGAAATAGCATATTGTGAACCTAAAAATGATTTTGCAAAAAATCATGACCATCAGATCATGTACCTGTAGTTCAAATCTAACTCACTTCCTACCGATTCGGCATAAATTTGTCTTTTTCACGAGGGGTGGACGGAAAGTTTTGAGATACCCCAGTTGGGACATTGTCCATTTAAGGTTATCTAGTATTTTTGAAAAATAGGGTAGTATCATTTTGAAACTTTGATTTGATGGTTGCTTCACAAAACACCCCTTTTTTGCACTCGGAAAATGAAAAATATGTTATACGAAAGTATTTGTATTATATATATATATATTTTTCGAACAAAAATACGTAATATTTGAGTTTATATAGATAGATCTTATTTTCTGCAAATTTTGATATATTATATGTATTTTTTTGAATTTAAATGATTTAGTTATGATTTTTTTAAGATTAATGTGGCAAAAAAGAAAAATAGCTACGCTACGGTGTGAAATCTACGCCGTTAGCCTAATCGCTTATGCCAACGGCCCTGTTTACACCGACGGCTGCCGTTGGCCTATTCATCCTACGCCGACGACAAAACTGGGCCGACGGCCGCACTACCTGGCTGTCCAACCCGTCAAGCTGCGCCGACGGCCCCGACATTTTGCCGTCGGCGTAGAATACGGCCGTCGGTGTATAAAGTTATTCCCGTAGTGCAACACACACCACCGCACGCATCCGACATGCACACACACAAAGCCCACACATTCTAGCCTCCAGACTAACCCTAACTCCACACCCACCTGAGCCACACACCACACCACACACACATGGACACACTCAACGCGACACACCCCAGCTACTAACCCACACAACATGGACCTGCAAAGGCCGCAAGACGCACACACACCACATGGCAATCGATCATATCTCCATCCATCGCCACTACCCCTACCCATAATCTCTGTCTCGAGATCTCACTCGAACCAAGGCCCTGCGTGGCTCCCATCCCTGCCTCCAACGACCGTCGCCTCCCTTCGATTCCCCTCCTCTCTCCGGACAATACGCCACCTCCCTCTTCCTCTTCTACAACAGCCGTGATCCATCCTCGACCTCACCGGCCTTGTCTCAAGCTCCTCCCTCACGTGTGTATTCACCCAAGCTCATCGACCCTACAGTACCCCGCCACTCACGGGACGTCGCCGTATCTGCTGCCCACCCGCCAGTACACATTCGTCCCACACCACCCTGCTTAGACATCCCTAGCTCCCACAGTGGACCAGCTCCACAATGCGTCCTCCAATAGTGCTAGTGCTCTTCTCTACATCCATGTTGCGCGAGCTCCTGCAGAAGCTTCTCGTCAACCATCGCCGCCTCTTAAGCTCGTCGGTGCTTCCTCGTATCCAACCTAGAGAACGACCGCCACCAACACCCGGTGGATCTTCTTGCCCCTCTACATCACCTTTGATCTGACGATGTCTCCATCTCCCGTGTGTTCTTTTTCTTGTTACTTGAGCATGTTGTTCTCCCCAGCTACTAGAAGTATGTGACTAATCTTTGATCTGTGTGATGTTCAGATGGTATTGTGCTAGTACGTGTGTTTTAAGTGAAGTGATAACGTGTTTGACAACCAGAGGAGGTTGGAGTGATGCCAACTGAAATCCGAAGGCCACGACCTCCGACCAAGACCACCGGTCCATTTGAGCTCTTTGCAATGGAACCGTGTCGTTGCCAAGTCTAAGATCTCCGTGTATGTAACAATATTCCGCAAGCCATGCAGTTCCGAGGCCCCATGACTAACACCACAAGAAGTACCCGCACCGATGCCAAGATTAGACAATGACGATACCGACGAGAACCACCATTATGCCACTCGAAGTCCACTAATGCTTGAAGATGTACCCGAGGGATTCCGAGAAGACACACAAGATCAACTTCATGGATCCGAAGACTGAACCCGAAGATCCTTGAACGCCGAACGTCGAAGAAATCTTCCCCGACCCCGTTGAATTTGAATACCATTACTTCAACTCCAAGATCTCCGATCCCAACCGTGTGACCCTTTTATGATACCCTATTTTGGTAAATGCTATATAAATCTGGTTGCATTTAATCATACATGCTTGTATAACATATCATATTGTGGTGTCGGGTTAAAAAACAATCCAACTATTAATTAAATATGGAGTGTATGCAGAATGTTCTTGTCTTATTCTGACTCCATTTAAATTATGTAGCCCATCTATGTCATATGTTGCCATGCTATCCAGCATTTAAATTGTTGGGTAGTTGAATAACTTGAACGACCTAATTAATTATGGAGGTCTCGATTTCTCTTAATATTGCTAAGTTGAATCACACCATATTGCCATGTCATGCATCATATTAGGATCATGCGAGATCTTTTGGCGTAGTATGAAATATTACATCTGGTGTTTATTTCTAGTGCCTTTCTTTTTCCCAGAGGGACGTTGAGTTGATGTGAGCTACGACAAGTTCTTCGGATGTATCTTCGGTAATGTTTCACACGCAATACTTATCTTATGCTACATATTTTACTTTATGGCTTTGTGTCTCTCGCTATTGATATCCTTATTACGATGTTTTAATTTTTGTACCATTATTACACCTTGCAGCCTATATTTTCTTAGCTACTTCCTATTTCCCATTGTTTGGTAGATAGTTGACCTTACGAGTGGTAGTTTCTTACTCGAATGTTTACTCGAGTTGTCGAGTCCCGGAGTCGCTGTAAAGTTACCGCATGCTTTATGTTGGAGTTAATAATGGTCCTACTTACAACTTATTAATTAAAACTAGACTTCTCTCTACGCCCACCGGGGCACGGGCGATAGGAAGAATGCTTGACTATGATCACGCTACATCTACGTGCAAGAGAAAAACGTGAAAAGAACCAAGTTCTAAGAAAAATAGAGATGGCAAGCATGTAGATAAGAATAGAGGGCGTTGTCGATAGGTAGAAGATGGAACCAAACCCAAATGTAAAAAGCACAAAGTCCTTTGTACCCCTTGGCGCGGCCAGTAGGCAAAATGCTTGATAACATAATCACACTACATCTACGTATAACAACAGAAGGCGGTAGGCTGAACGCTCAGCATAACAAATCCGAGTTAAGGACGATTGATACTTGATGAGGCTATGAACATACCAGATGCAAAGTGAACACAATATTTGGTAAGCCTGAGCGTCTAGGAATTAGACCGTATACTTTACATGAAAAATGACTTATCCGTACATAAGTTACACGAATAACGAATCAATATTAAGTCATCAGTACACAAGTTACACGAATAATGAATTAATAGTAAGTCTTGGTTCATATTAAAATAAACTACGGAGATTCTCAAACCATCTTCCGTTGTCTAAAACGTGTGTAGCACGCTCGAAGGCACGTCGCAATGGTCTTGTCGTTGTGTACAATTGGTTGTTGTTCTCGTTTTGCTACGTCATCACATATCTGTATAGTACACGATATGAATGTAGGTCAACCATAGATGAAGCGATCTGAAAACCCAAAAATATGCGTACATACACTTACAGTCCAAGCTACAACGTAAGCGTCCATAATTTAACTGGTCGAGAAGACGTCCATAGCATGGACCCTTAAAAAATTTGTCTCGGCGTACATTGATTTCCTTTGAATTTCGACGTCCCACGTATATTTCTTATAGATTATATCTAGCATATCACCGTGTATTTTCGAACCACACTTAGGTTTAAGAAGATACTCGATTGGCTTTCCAACAACCTTCTCGGCAACATGCCCCACGAGAAATAATATACCTTCAGCGGAACAGTCTGTGCAAACAACGTGAAGGGAGTTGATGTATCTACGACTCTCGCTAAAACACTTCTTGCATTTTCTGTATCACTTAGGCCCAAATAACCAAGAGCACTTCGTGCTCCCAGCAACCCACCACGTGGTCTTATGAAGCAGACTCGTTACAGTAACAGTGAACTTGTGCAACTCCTTCTAGCAGGGTAAACGCATCAATCGATAGTTTTAGGAACAAATAGCACATGTAAAAGTAGGACATGAAGCACTTACCCAGGCGATGCATGTATCAATAGCCTGGAGCTACACCAATGTCTTCTGCTCTATCAAATCCGATGGCATCTGTCGTGCAAGCTTTTGGCGCCTCACAGTCTTTGAAGACGTTTCCAAGGAACGTTCTACATACCTGCGTCCCGAAAAAATAGGCAGAAGACGTCATACCTTGTCGCCATGGAGACGGTGCGATGATCGTCCAAGTCGATGTACCACCTGCATGCATCGTTCCCTCTCAAAGTGCCTCCGCATGCGGAGTCATAATCATGCCGACAAAAATGGTGCTTACTAGCCTAGCATGACAAATGGATAGCACTTTCTTTGCAGAGAACTCGGTTGCACGGTCACCCCAAAGAGACACGATCATTGAAAAAGTCGTTTAAATAAGAAAACTTCTTTCACAAGTACCTTTCGTCTTTAAGGAAGACACTACGCTTGTTGGTAACAAAATGCTTCCTAGTTTCGGCATCATGTTGGCCGACGCAAATAGGCTGAAGACTGGAAATACCGATGACATTTGCAAGATATTCATGTCATCATATGAAATTAAAGAACTCTGTGCATATTTGACGACAAAAAGAAGAACGTTAGCATAGCAACAAAGCGCGCAACATCTGCAATGAACGCATCAAGGTCGTTAAAGGTCACATGATCGCATGTAAGCTTTGAAAACTCTGCATGATATTGTACAATCTCGTCAATGACTATCTGGCGTCTCATACAAATCATTAGGTCATTGTGGACAACACATAGGCAATTAGGGATTCAAGACCGTAAAACGCTGCAGCGTGTACACATGGCCTTCCTCTAGCCTCGGCCTAAGTTCGCCGATGTCTGCCTTTTCGATTTTGCCAAAGATCACATTGCCCTGTAAATAAAGGAAATAAACACATAGTTAGTCGCAAGCAAAACAAAAGGAAAAAAGGTAATGATGCCAGATAAAGTCATTGCATCGCGTTACTTTTAAGTCAACAAATACAATCTCTACGTGAATGATGGTTCCATTCTTTACTTCATTTCAGCAATCACGCGTGAGACACCCTTGCGAGCACACCCGACTCCGTCTCTCCCACCTACACCTCCGATAGGAAGACCAACATAGACATCTGCAAGAAGAACATACTATACGTTATAACAGTCGTGGAAAATAAAAAAAGTAGCAAAACCCATATTAGCATTAGCAAGTAAGAAGTCAAATGCAAGATATGTAGGAGAAAACGCATAGGAAGAAAAACGCTTATGGGAAAACGACCGACGCGCAACGTACCACAGAGAACATGTAAAATAACTTACCTATGAATACTTTGAAGCAAGCATCACTATTTATTAGCCTACCCAAGCAAAGTTCTACTAACAACGCGGACATAGTTTCAAAAGAAAACATAAATACGAAATTAGAAAGATAGACATGAGTATCTGGTCCTCTAAAGCACATATGTCAATAAAACTTCAAGAGGATTAGAAGAGGATAGACGAAAGTTTCGTGAAAAAGGAAAGAAGAAAATGGACTACTTATTTGAGTGAGGAGCGAGGGAATTGATCGCCGATAGGCACAGTAGTATACGATGACTCGACGTTTTCACATCAGCGCGCAACGAACCTGTAGCAAGAAAGAAGCCGAAGATAAGAGAAAAACTTCAAGATGATATGAAGAGCATAGACAACATCTTCGTGAAAAAGTAAAAAAAATAACATGGGCTACTTACCTGGATGAGGAAGCGAGCCAAGCGATCGCTGATAAGCACACGCTACGATGACTAAACGCTTCCAGACCAGCATGCATGAACCCGCAACAAGAAAGAAGTGAAGAATAAAATAAACATAACAATTAAAAGACGTAAGCAAGAGAACGATACGTACCAGCGCACCGTGTAGAAGGAAGCAGGAGAGAAGCAAGGAATGCGCCAGTGGGTGCTATGGGAGATAAAACGATGTCCACGGTGCCACTGCAGTATGGACTTATCGGTATGTCGCGCGCAAACGATGATGGGGACGAAGCAAAACACGGAGGTGTGAAGAGGGAGGGAGGAAAAAATCTATCTAGCTTATTGCGTCGAAGTGAAAACGTGGAAGGCGTTTTATAGAAGGACCATCGTTGTGAAAAACCTATGCTCTTCCAGCTCGGCTAGCAGAGGACCCCATCGCACGCGATAAACCGCGGACGACAATGGATGATGGTGCTACCTATTCTCGCGCCCACGAGAATGCTCGGACGGCGAGGGATAACGCTGTCAACTCTGCCCTAGACAGGACCTACCGCACGGCCTCGCCCGTGAGAACCCGTGGCCAGCCAGAGCGCACCCCGCCAGGTCGTACGTGGGTTGCAAGAACCAGTGTACGTCTAGGCCCTACGAGACTATGTCGGTTTACGGTGTCCCCAGCCACCGCTAGAATGCTGCAAGGTCGGTCATGAGCCACGAGAAACGGCGAACGCCTAAGGTCTATGATACTATGTCATAGTAGGGAGGCCCCACTTGTTGCGGAAAGAAGCGTTGTGATAGGGTCAATTGCGACATGTCTGCTCTATAAGGACCCCACGCCCATGAGAAACCGAGACCATCATGGGCCTACAGTTACACGTCGACTGTGGAGGGGCCCCACGACCTCGATATACCATGGTCGGCAGTGGCGAAGCCAGCTCCCGGCTACCCCGGGCAGCTGCGCGGGGTCACCGGAGGAAGCAACACTGAAATTTCAGGCAAGCGTGGATATCATGTCGCTGTAATTAATGGGCAAGCACTAAGCTAGCTAGATGCCTTCACTACATGCCCGGGATCTCTGTTAAGTCTAGCTCCGCCACCGATGGCCGGTATGGGCCTGCTGCGTCACGTCGGCTTTTGGTTGGTCCGACATCCGCGATAACCCATGCCTGCCATGGTATTACAATGCCACATCGTCTTTGGGAAGACCCTGCCAACCAGCGGGTGCAGAGGCGTGTCACATCAGGAATGCCTCTCACAGAGCGAGGTCATGCCCATGCACGCTGACGGTAGGCCCAAGTCACGCACATAGCCCATCGTCTTGTGACGCTAGGTACGACGGCGCATGATACAACCATCCGCGGTCTAGAATCTTTCGCTCTGGCCTGCAGTGGGACCTGCCTCGCGGGATAGCATGGCTCACATCCATTCCACGACTAAAAAGAATCGGGACGAACAATCTAGCGCTATTATTTATTCTGATGTTGTAGCTTTAGGAGTATATAAATTAATTAAAGAGGCATCAGTGAGCATTAGTTGAGATTGCGTTTTAATACCATCCACTTGTGTCCCGTAGGATCCGAGTACTTGATACATGTTCCTTGGTTATCATGCTAACCACTCGTGGAAGACTTTTTGGGTTCCCTCTAAGCTCGACCTTGTTCTGAAGTCAATTTTGGAGGCCACAAACTAGTTTGGGATTTTCTTTATATTATTTACTTATGCCATGTTTATTATATTTTGCTTGATGAGCGTTTATTATCTGCACTGTTTAGGCAACAGGTTGTTATGTCGAGGGTTATACGTATGGCCTCTGATCACTTGGCCGATCGCGCAACTTTTGGGTCCATCTTCTGAGCTCGGTCAGTTTCGTCACGTGTAGCTTAGTGAAGTGGCCCCCTAAAACTTTCTATGGTTCTTGGATTAGTTTTGTCGTGATACCTCATTGATTTTGCTTTCATTTGGTTTTTCCAAGGTTGAAACGAGTGTGTATGGGTAATTTCATGCACCCCTACAAGGTAAATCTTTTCTAAAAACCGTGTTCACTATTATAGATGACTTGGAGCATAATTTCACGATCATAGACAACTTACAGTAAAGTAGTAATACAAATTTGACTTTGACATGACTAGTAATTTGCGCAACTACGACAATGAATTAATAAAACTATCAACTGTGTGAGAGCCTCCAGTATTTCTCCCTAGTGCACGGGTAATGCTTTCGCTGGGTTATGTTTGGTATTATTATCTAGTTGATTCCTAATAAGTCTCTCTTGTTCCTCTGTAATAGATGACTATTGTTTTGTGTCTCTATTTGTTATTTTAAGGCATGCTTTGTTGCCTCTTAAGTCCACCATACCCATGTAGGAGAGAGCAGCCGAATTATAAGTGTCGCTAAGTACTCGCCTTAGTACTTACCCTCATTTTATTTTCTCCCTTTTGTTGGCAGTCGTTGGCCTAACTTTGACAATTATGAATTTGACGACGTTAGCAAGGTTATCCTTCCGGCTTGGCCTAAGCAGGATTATAGACGCAATTGGTTATTTTCAGGAATCTTTGTCCCATTTGTATTCTTATCCATACTTGGATGTTGTATTTCGCCTTCAATGTAATTTGGATCTTTGTAATATATACATGTGTATTCTTGACTCGATGAAGTTGTCGTTGTATACATATGTTTCTTATGGATCCTGCCGTGAACTATTGTGTAATGGTACTATTTTGTTTTCCACCCACACGCAAGTGCTTGGTGGGTGTATTTCAATATTTCTTTGTGGGTTTTGCGGGAATCGCTAAATCTTCATAGTCTCGATTAGAGGGTGTTACAATATATATGAGGCCAGTTATGTGGTTCTTGATGGCATACACAGTTGGTATGTACATAGGAGGGTAGATCTTGTGTCTATTAGTTTGATTGTGCTTGTTTGTTTGTTCTTTCTGAAGCCATTATTATGTGCAAGTCTATCTTTTGTAAAATCGGTTTGGTGGTTTGTTACTGAAAGAACATTTTCCCTATTTGTGGTTTTAGGAGTTTGTTAACAATGTTGGAGATATGCCCAAGAGGCAATAATAAAGTGGTTATTATTATATCTTATGTTTATGATAAATGTTTACATCCCATGCTATAATTTTATTAACCGGAAACATTAATACTTGTGTGTTTTGTAAACATAAAAGAGTCCCTAGTAAGCCTCTTGTTAAACTAGCTTGTTGATTAATGGATGATCATGGTTTCCTGATCATGGACATTGGATATCGTTAATAACAATATCATATCATTAGGAGAATGATGTGATGGAGACACACCCGTCGTAAGCATAGTAAAAGATCAAGTCATTAAGTTCGTTTGCTATAAGCTTTAAAATACATAGTAACCTAATCCTTCGACCATGAGGTTATGTTAATCACCATCACCGGATGGGTACTTTGATGACATCCAACACCGCTTCATAACTGGGTGGTCATAAAGGTGTCATTGGGTATTCTGAAAGTATGTGTTGAAGCGCATGGACCAAGATTGGGTTTTGTCCATCCATATGACTGATAGATATGCTCTGGGCCCTCTCGGTAGAATGTCATCTAATTAGCTTGGAAGCATGTGACTGGGTCACAAGGGATGACATAACATGGAACGAGTAAAGAGTACTTAACAGTAACGAGGTAGAACTAGGTATGGAGATACCGACGATCAAACCTCGGATAAGTAGAGTATCGCGTGACAAAGGGAATTGGTTTCGTATGTTAATGGTTCTATCGATCACAAAGTCATCGTTGAGTATGCGGGAGCCGTTATGGATCTCCAGATCCCGCTGATGGTTATTGATCGGAGAGGTGTCTCCATCATGTCTGCATATTCACGAACCGTAGGGTGACACACTTAAGGTTCGAAGTTGTTTTAAGTAGATATGGAATGTGCGTTGGAGACCGAATGTTGTTCGGAGTCTCGGATTGGATCCAGCACAGCACAAGGAGATCCGGAATTGTCCGGAGAATAAGATTCATATATTGGGGATCATTTTCTGAGTTGGGAAATGTTCCGGAGTATTTGTATGAGGATTCTAGAAGGTTTCGGAATGTTCCGGAAGGTTCTGGAAGATTTCTTGGAGTTTGCTTGAAAGCCAAGAAAGGATCAAGGAGTCCTTGTGGGGCAAGACAAGGAGTCGTGGGGGAGGAGGACTCCTCCCCCCTCCCAATCCGCCGGCCAAGGAAGGGAGGGGAGTCCTACTAGGACTCCCCCTCCCATGGCGCCTCCCTCCTTTATATAGAGGGGTGGAGGCGCCACCCCCTGGCCCTCCTCCACTACTCCAATCCTAGCCGCCTCTCTCCTCCTCCTTTCTTCTGCTCAGGCTTAGGCGAAGCCCTGTAGAATTCTCTACTCCACCACCACCACCACGCCGTCGTGCTGCTGGGATTCCGTGGAGAAGATCTACTACCTCCGCTGCTCGCTGGAACGGGGAGAGGAAGGTCTACTTCGACTCCGCACGTGTGACCAACTGCGGAAGCGCTGCCGGAACGCGGCGCCGAAAGGATCGTCCACTCGATCTTGAGATCGGCAAGTCATCGACTACATCAACCACGAGATCCAATCTCATAACGCTTTCGGATCTACAAGGGTTACTACAGATCTATCTTGTTGCACATGTCTAATAGATTAGATCTTGGCTTTTATCTAGATTAGATCTGGGTTTTGTTCGTTCTTGCGGTAGAATTTTTTTGTTTTCCCTGCTATGAACCCATCAGTGGTATCAGAGCCGTATCTATGCGTAGATCTGTTGCACGAGTAGAACACAATGGTTTTGTGGGTGTTGGTGCTCGTGCCGTCTTTTGCTTTGTGTACTTTGCATCTTGCGGTATGGTGGGATGAAGCGGCTCGGGCTAACCTTACATGTCATCGCACATGAGACTTGCTCCACGCTTGACGTGTAACTTGCTTTGCACAAGTGTCTTTGCGGGTGTCTGTCTCTCTCACCATAGTATAGATCCAATCTACACTTTGCAACTTGATAGCACTTGTATCAACATTGTGGTTCAGTTCGTAGGTAAGATCCGTTCTTATTCGAAAGCCTCAAGCCACGTAAAACATGCAAAGAAAATTAGAGGCGTCTAACTTGTTTTTGCAGGGGTTTTGTGATGTGATATGTCCGTCATGTGATTGTGATTATATTTGATGTATGCAATGATCCTTGTTGTAATATGGCAACCGGCAGGAGCCTAATGGTTGTCTTCAATTCTGTTAAGACCTGCGTGTCTATTCATCTTGTAATAGCTTTGTTCCAAGTAGTTGTAATAGTTGTTGTTGGTGATGGACAACCATGAAGCGGCGCCACGGACCTTGACGCCATGCTGGTGATGATGGAGATCATGTCCGTGCTTTGGAGATGGAGATCAAAGGCACAAGAAGAAAGGCCATATATCACATATTATGAATTGCCTGTGATGTTAATCCTTTATGCATCTTGTATTGCTTAGATCGCGACGGTAGCATTATAAGATGATCCCTCTTACTAAATATCAAGTAATAAAGTGTTCGTCCTTAGTTGGCACCGTTGCTAAGACTCGTCGTTTCGAAGCATCTCGTAATGATCGGGTGTGATAGACTCTACGTGTGCATACAACGGGTGCAAGCCGGATTTGCACATGCGGAAACTAAGGTTAACCTTGATGAGCCTAGCATATACAAACATGGTCTCGGAACACGGAATACCGAAAGGTAAAGCATGAGTCATATGGATGATATGATGAACATGTTGATTGTTCACCTTTAAAGCTACATCATCTCACGTGATGATCAGACTTGGTGTAGTGGATTTGGTTCGTGTAATCACTAAAACAACTCGAGGGATGTTGTTTTGAGTGGGAGTTCATTTGTAATTTGGATTAGTCGAACTTAATTTATCATAAACACAATCAAAGTGAATTTGCATAGTTTGTTGTAGTCATTGGCATCCGTTCACCACCTTCCGCTTAGTTATAGTTGAGATAGTGGAACTATAGAAATTCTGGATATTTACTTTAAGAACTGGTATCGTATTGTTTTGAATGTCAATTTAAAGTTTATAAGTCCTATTGCAAACTTTCAGCAAACTCTATGTACTCCATGAAGTTTAATAAGTAGTATTAAATCAAGAGTAACAATTCCAGTGTTAGTATCTAATGTATCATGTTTGCCTCCATGATTCTTGATACTCAAAAGATTGTTTTTAATATCAAGTTTATCTAAGAGCTGAAAGCAATGTTTCAGAAACCATCATATGTGAAGGTATTGCGATATCTAAAACAATGTGTTGGTTACAACATGATAGAGTATACGTCCTCATATTTGATGAGAATTTGTGAAGGTTGGAGACGCTAGTCGTCCTAATCCTCCAAAAGGTTTTGAAAAAGAAACATTATACTCGCAATTCACCTTTATAAGCTATAGCAGCTTGATCATGAAAGTTGTCATGATAAGGATGAATAGAAGATGTAAGTAAAATTTTTACTACACTAAAAGATTACTAAAGAATGGATTTTTTGAAAGAATGCCAAACATTTGATGAAGGTGATCCACTTCAAAGTGCAAGTCCAAAGGTATTGGTATTTGACTATACATACTTTGTACTATGCGTCATGTGAATGACACCACTATTGATGTTGATAGATTCTTTTAAAAGAAAAGGAATTGCTGAAAGAGAATCTATAAAATATTTAGCAAAAAATAAAAGGTTGGAGATGTCCAACTTAGGCATATAGAAGATATACATGTATGGTTGTATTCCTTGCTTGTTAAACAATGTGGTTCTCTGGTATTGGATACCGAATTGGTTGGTATGAAGTGTCATACAGGACAACACAATTCATAAACTGCAATGGCCTAAGTAACTAGCAAGAGAAAATGTGATGATGTTCATCGAAAACAAACAAAGGGTTGTTGTGTTGCTCGTTAACATCAAAGCTTGCCTTCAAGATTTGTTTCAATAATTGTTATTTTGATCAGGTATTATGACGACAAAAGGTTGTTCAAATAATTACCGTATTCCATAATAGATGGATAATATACAAGTCTGGTAGGAGAAATAACGACCATAAGACTAATGCTAAAATGTCGCAAGACAAATGATTGAAAGATCACTTGCGAAGTGACATCGCCGTTTAAATTATATTGAAAGGGATACATGAAGAAACTCCATGTTGATGGATTTTTGGAGTCTTTGATTTTGATCAAATTACGCTTGTGATACTTTCCTAGAGATAATTAAAACTCCGTTCGTAGGACAAAAGAGGAACGGACGACTAACTGATTGGAATTTGTACATATTGATGTATATAGTCCATTATGTGTAGTCGTGGGCGATGGATTTCAACTTCAGATGCTTTCTCCGAAGATTTGAGTGAGTATATGTATATACTTACTCAATAAGGAAGAAGTATGAAACATTTGAAAATGTTCAAAAACTTTCAAGATGAAGTGGAAAATCATTGTAACAAGAAAATAAAAGAGTTTATGATTGGATCATAAAGAAAGATGTTTGAGTTACAAGTTTAGCAAAACACCTAAGATTTAAGGAATCGTTCCATGGATTTGCATTTCCCAAAACACCATAGGAGTATGGAGTGTTCAAAATATGTAATGAAACCTTGTTTGACATTGTAAGATCAAAGGTGTCATTTATAAAACTGCCATCAAATATTAAAGATTAAAGCTTTAGTGACTAACGCTTTTACACTGAAAAGAGCTCCATCGTGATCCGTTGAAATGACACCATATGAGTTATGGTTTGGGATAAAACCCGAATTGTCTTTTCTTAAATTTTGGTATGCTATGCATGAGTAAAATGTTTACAACCAAAGTCGGATAAGCACATCTTTGTAGGTTATTTCAAATAATTTGTTGGGAATTTCTCCATAACGCCAAAGACAAAAGAGTTTGTCGCTTGGAACGTCAAGTTTCTTGAGAAGGAATTTTTCGTGAAAAGTTAAGTGGGAGGACAATAGAACTTTGATAAGGTTGTTGAACCTTAGCTATATGTGCTAAGTAGCGCAGCGCCGGAAAGTGTCCCGGTGGTGGCCACAATGCTCATGGCTCTCGTGATTACAAAAGGTGTGATCTCGGAGATTAGAGTTCCTATAGAACCGTGTGGGTCGGTAAGAATCAAATAGTAAGATTCGATAAGCAAGTCGTTATTGTTTTGACAATGATGAACCGACTACATGCAAAGAAGCGATGATGGGCCCTGACTCCATAAAATGATTAGAAGTCATGGAATCCGTGATAGTATCCATACACGAGAAATCAAGTTTTTGAACTCAGAAGACCCTCCGGAAAGGCGTGAAGCCTATCGGTCGTGTTTGGATCTATAAAGAAATAGACATGGATGTTTCAAATCTATGAAATAGTCGACATGTCGGAAAGAGTTTACGACAATGTTCAAGGAATTGACTATGATAAAAGTTGATCTTTGATAGCGATATTTAGTCTGGACGGATTAATGCAGCAACCACTACATATATTTTGGTATATGGTAGTTGAACAAACAAAACAAGTTCTTCTAAAAGAATGGTTACCTAGGACGTGTACATGACACGATCCAAAGGGTTTTGTTAATTCAAAGGGTGCTAAAAGAGTATGCAAAACTTCAATGGTTGAAGTGAGCATCGCGGAGTTGGAATCTTCAGAGACGATGAAGATGTTTGCATTATGCAAGAAATTAAGTGGGAGCGCTAAGACATATTTCTAATACATTATGTGAAAGACATATTGTTGATTAGAAATAATGTATCTTTTATTGACATAGGTTAAGAATTTCATTTCGATGAAAGACTTAGGCATAACTCAAGAATTAGGCATCAATGTCTATATGAATAGATTGATGCGCTAATATGGTTTTGCCAAATGTACATAGATAAGATGTTGAATGAGTTCAATATGGAAACAACAAGAAAGGTTCTTGACGCACGGAAAGGACTAAATCAAGATTCAAGTGTGTTGACACGAGATTCAAGTGTTTTGACACTTGGTGAAATCACAAGAATATTTTGATCAATCATTATTTGAGATGTACACATCCAGATATGCCCTATGCTCTAAATGTTATGAGCATATACCAGAATGATTCATAAGATGATCATTGGACAATAGTAAAGATATTCTTATGAGCTTTGGAAGAACTAAGAATATATCATGTATAAATGACAAATAGTTAAAGGTAGTTCATTGTAAAGTGTTGCATTGATACTAGTTTTGTCACAAGATACAAATTAAATTTATCTCAATTTAGACTATGGGTGGCACAATATAATGGAAAGGATGTTCCATGATGGATTTGGATGAGTTCCAAAGTTGAGATATTGTGACGGATACTACAACAAAAGGCTAAGTATATAACTGCTATAGTAGCAGCAAAGGAGGGCATTTGTGTTAAGTAGTTTGTTATCAAACTAGGTGTGGTTCATAGCATGAAGATACATTGTATGAAAATTGTATCAACATAATTTAATCCCAAGGAACTAAAGGTCTCACCAAAGGACCAAATTTATACAATGCCATCTCATTGGAGAATGAGTAATGCGTAGAGACGCAAGGACATGCAAATACACACGAAACTGAAAGTGTCAGATCCAAAGATTATGTTTACCACTAGCAATAGTGTCTATACAACACCAGAAAGCCATAGGTGTTGAATGCACAAGTTTTTAACTAGATTATTGACTCTAGTGCAAGTGGGAGACTGTTGGAGATATGCCCAAGAGGCAATAATAAAGTGGTTATTATTATATCTTATGTTTATGATAAATGTTTACATCCCATGCTATAATTGTATTAACCGGAAACATTAATACTTGTGTGTTTTGTAAACATAAAAGAGTCCCTAGTAAGCCTCTTGTTAAACTAGCTTGTTGATTAATGGATGATCATGGTTTCCTGATCATGGACATTGGATGTCATTAATAACAAGATCATATCATTAGGAGAATGATGTGATGGACACACACCCGTAGTGAGCATAGCAAAAGATCAAGTCATTAAGTTCGTTTGCTATAAGCTTTAAAATACACAGTAACCTAATCCTTCGACCATGAGGTTATGTTAATCACCATCACCGGATGGGTACTTTGATGACATCAAACACCGCTTCGTAACTGGGTGGTCATAAAGGTGTCATTGGGTATTCTGAAAGTATGTGTTGAAGCGCATGGACCAAGATTGGGTTTTGTCCATCCGTATGACGGATAGATATGCTCTGGGCCCTCTCGGTGGAATGTCATCTAATTAGCTTGCAAGCATGTGACTGGGTCACAAGGGATGACATAACATGGAATGAGTAAAGAGTACTTAACAGTAACGAGGTAGAACTAGGTATGGAGATACCGACGATCAAACCTCGGATAAGTAGAGTATCGCGTGACAAAGGGAATTGGTTTCGTATGTTAATGGTTCTATCGATCACAAAGTCATCGTTGAGTATGCGGGAGCCGTTATGGATCTCCAGATCCCGCTGATGGTTATTGATCGGAGAGGTGTCTCCATCATGTCTGCATATTCACGAACCGTAGGGTGATACACTTAAGGTTCGAAGTTGTTTTAAGTAGATATGGAATGTGCGTTGGGGACCGAATGTTGTTCGGAGTCTCGGATTGGATCCGGGACATCACAAGGAGATCCGGAATTGTCCGGAGAATAAGATTCATATATTGGGGATCATTTTCTTAGTTAGGAAATGTTCTGGAGTATTTGTATGAGGATTCTAGAAGGTTTCGGAATGTTCTGGAAGGTTCTGGAAGATTTCTTGGAGTTTACTTGAAAACCAAGAAAGGATCAAGGAGTCCTTGTGGGGCAAGACAAGGAGTCGTGGGGGAGGAGGACTCCTCCCCCCCTCCCAATCCGCCGGCCAAGGAAGGGAGGGGAGTCCTACTAGGACTCCCCCTCCCATGGCGCCTCCCTCCTTTATATAGAGGGGTGGAGGAGCCACCCCCTGGCCCCCTCCACTCCAAACCTCAGCCGCCTCTCTCCTCCTCCTTTCTTCTGCTCAGGCTTAGGCGAAGCCCTGTAGAATTCTCTACTCCACCACCACCACCACGCCGTCGTGCTGCTGGGATTCCGTGGAGAAGATCTACTACCTCCGCTGCTCGCTGGAACGGGGAGAGGAAGGTCTACTTCGACTCCGCACGTGTGACCGACTGCGGAAGCGCTGCCGGAATGCGGCGCCGGAAGGATCGTCCAGTCGATCTTGAGATCGGCAAGTGATCGACTACATCAACCACGAGATCCAATCTCGTAACGCTTTCGGATCTACAAGGGTTAGTACAGATCTATCTCGTTGCACATGTCTAATAGATTAGATCTTGGCTTTTATCTAGATTAGATCTGGGTTTTGTTCGTTCTTGCGGTAGAAATTTTTTGTTTTCCCTGCTACGAACCCATCAAACAACATAAATGATATCTAACCATGTGCTCAAGTGTTTTAGGTGAAATCCTATGTAACACAAGATGGTAATCGACTCCCCGAAAGTGAAAAGTATTTGGTGGAAGAGTACCCAATCTTTGAGGGTTTGAAACTGAAAGGATCAACTAAGGTTGACTAGAGGGGCGTGAATAGGAGACTACCAATTTTTTACTTTTTCTACAATTTTAGGCTTTGCACAAAATTAAGTTCTCTAGAGATGCAGCTAGGTGAACAATCCTATATATAGACAACAACAAGTAGCGAATCAGTAAGGACAAGTAGTAAAGGAGAGAAGCGAGTAAACCAACAAGGAGACACGGAGATGTAATTCCCGTAGTTCACTTCCAAGGAAGCTACATCTGTGTTGTAGAGGTGTTGGGGCAACACAAGGTCACCCAAGTGCCACAAAGGCCTCACATTCTTCTCCGGTGAACTCACCACAAAGGCGAGCTCACGTTCCACTAACCGGTAACCTTGAAGGTGCCAACCGAAATCTTTACAACAAGGTTGAGAGAAATCTCCACAACTCAATTAGAGTGCCCTCAACGACTCCATGAAGCTTCACAATACATTCCCGAGCTTCGAGGACGTCCTACAACGTCTAGGGTTCCAAGAACCCAAGGGTAACAAGTTCCACAATGTATTGGTGGGGGATCAAATTTTCTTTGGTGGAAGTGTAGATATAGGTCACCTATCCCACTCCTCAAAAGATAAATAGGTTTGGATGGCTAGGGAGAGAGATCTAGGAAGACTGAGCTCTTGAACAAATGGAGGAGAGAGAAAGTCAAAGATTTTGGTGGGGAGGAGGAAGAATGGATCCTTAAATAGGCCCCTCCATTTGAACCATTTCCCACTTCTGTGACACCACTGGTACTACCGATGGGGAGCCAGAACTTCCGGTCAGGCCAGTTCCAACGGCTCGAAAGTCGTGGAAATTGCCTTGGAGTACATGCGGAAGTTCCATTAGAGTGCGACCGGAACTTCCAGCCGGTACTACCGGCCCATTTCTGGTCAAGTTCTAGAGGTAACCAATATCAAAACAGAGAGGTTACTAGCTAGGGTGAAACCACCCCTCACCGGAACTAGATCAGAACTAGGGCCAAAAGTTCTGGGTTGAGAAAGTCCTGACCAAAACTATTGGTGGCGCGATGGAAGTACCGAATGCCCTGGTACCACAGGCAAAGAGCCGTGGAAGAGACCTAGCAGTGCCAGCCAGAAGTTCCGTTCAAGATTGGTTGGAACTTCAGAGTGGTACTCCCGGTCAACTTCCAGTGCAAGTTCTGGTTAAAAATAGTTTGCAACCAGAGAGATGACTAGGAGCAAACCAGTCCTCACCGGTACTAGGCCGATACTTGGGCCAGTGCTTCTGGCGATGCCAGCCCCGTAGAAAACTACCAGTGCTTCACCAGTACTTCTGGACAGAACAATAAATATCTCAAAAGCCCCAGAAACACACTCTCTCTCTCGCTGAAAACTAGGAAGGTCGTGGGGTGCAAAAAAAGGTTTTGTGCAAGAAACATGATTCCCCCTCATCCTTCCGAGGTGGACCCCCTCTTGATAGTATGGGATCCTAAAACAACAAAATAGAGAGAAATCCGAAAAGAAACATCATCTTCAAGAGTCCTTACGAAATGGGTCCATCAACCACAATGTGCTCATATATAATCCTACAACTTAAGCACACGATTAAACCACAAGTGGAGTTTTCATCAACACCAAAACACATAGAGAGATTAATGTCCTTTTAGAAACCACTTTCTAGGGTGAAAATTTGCATAGGGCCGGATATTCTGCTACCTCTAGGGAAGGAATTTCCACCCCTGCACAAATTTTCAGGGGCTGAAAATTATGAGAATTTCTGCCCTCTCAAAAATTTCCTAAGTACCAAGTGGTGCGACACTCAGTAAGAGGGTGAAAATTTAGGCCAAAAATTCTACGCGCCTAGAAATTTCCACAAGGGGTGGGAGGTGGGGGCTTAGACCGGAATTTCTAGGGTAAGTGGCCCCTGACAGTCAGATTTTGGGGAGTCTATAAATAGAGCCTTCCCTTCCTAAAGGGTTGGCTGCTTTGATCCCTCACTCTCTCTCCTTCAATAGTGCAAGCTTTGAAGCCCTAGTTCTCCTCCCCTAGCTAACCAAACTTTATGCCCTTCTAGGGATTGAGGGAGAAGGCCTATATCTATGTTCTCACCAAAGGAACTTATTCCCCCTCCTTCATTCCTTTGTGAAACTTGTTGCTCTTGGGTTCTTGGAACCCTAGAAGAAATTGGGTGACTTCGAAGCTCGATCTTGGTGTTGTAAAGCTCTATGGTCATGTTGGGAGCCTCCAATTGAGTTATGGAGATAGCCCCAACCTTGTGTAAAGGTTTCGATCGCCGCCTTCAAGGTCACCACTTAGTGGATCATGCACCTGCATTTGTGGTGCACCCACAAGAGAATAGGGTGGAGCCTTTGTGGCATTGATAGCCTTTTTGGAACCACACCCCTCCAACGTAGACGTATTTCCCCTCAAATTAAGGAAAAATGGGAATACATCTCTGAGTCTACATTGCGGTTATCTCGTTCCCTACCTTTACTTGTTGTATTTACTTGTTTTCTTGTATCTTGCCATATAGGATTGTCCACCTAGTTGTATATCTAGACGATCAATATTTTTGTCAATCCTAAATTGCAAAAAGAATTAAAAATGGTTAGTAGCCTATTCACTCCCTTCTAGTCGACCATACCAATCATTTCGGTTACTCTTTAGGGTTTCGTCTTAGCCAAATTTTGGAGACATTTAATGTTTAAGGTTTCCTCTACTCTTGATTTAGGGGAAGTTCACTGCTTCGGGTTTCATCATTGATTTTATCGATGATTAGTTTGCATGATGTGTGCGTCAAAGAGCCCTTGTGGGTTGCATCAACTATATGACAGTTATGATAACTCTTTGCACACCTTGCACATATGAGGCACTATCACACTCTAACTTTACACTATTTATTTGGCACTGGCGATGATTAATCACAAATAGCTTTGTTGAACTTAGTGTTATGCACAAACACATTTCTTATGCATGCTCCTTAGTAGAGTATAATCATCTTTTGAACGGTGTGTGCTTTGTTTGTATGAGGCTCCATGTTTTGCTCTTTAGGGCTTCTTGGATTTGTAGGATTATCAAAATGCAGGAATAGGGAAACACATGATTGAAGTAGCATGTCCTTTTGAAAACAGGTGATTATTTATCAAATCGTGTTTCCATGTGAATGTAAAATGAGGTTGTAGTGTAGTTGAAACTTTTCCTCCAAAATATATTGCAAAGAATTTTTTTGACACCTTTACCATAGGTGTAGTTTTATATTGCAAAGGAATTATTTGAAGGAATTCCAGAGGATTATAATTCTTTGAATCAAACGACCTTTATACGAATAATTTCTAAGGATCCAATTCCTCCAAAAAAATCCTACACAATTCCTTTGAATCAAAGGAGTCCCTTCTATGTTGCATCTGCCGAGGATTAAAATGTGTTTCACTATGTTCAAAAGACAACTTATAATCCACGGTATTGTATAAGTAGTATGCATGTGCATTATCCATGTTATTGTAGGCTCATATGTTGGAAATTTTTGATGATCTTTATTATGAGACAATTTAAGGGTTACTAGTTCATTGTTAGCAGGTCATTGTTTAACAATTCATTGTTTAATAGTTTTCCACTTTTAAACTACCAGTGTTTATATAGTGTCATGTTGTGTTCAACAGTTGATCTAAATTATCTAGTGGCGGATATGTACAAGCACATTGCTTGTGTGCTTCTTGTGGTCCTTTATTTCCAACTCTTAGAAGTTTGTTATGTGTTCATATGAGGTATTCTTGTTCTTGTTGTTGTACCGCCTATGGCTTGGTGTGATAAGTATGAGGCAACCTTTGTTCTTATTGATGTAGTACTTCCTACATTCCGTGTTAATGTGCTAAGTATGAGGCACCTTTTTTGTAGTGCTTTGCCAGCAAGCCAAACCTTTCAAATACAAGCTCCTCTGTGGTTACTGGTGAAGGAAATTCCTCCAAGGTTGATGCATCCAAAGGCTGAGGGCGCGGGATGGGGGCTCTAAAGATTGTCCACTTCCATGAGGATCATCACCTTGAAGACGAACAGCACATACAACTGGATGGTGACACTCAAGGATGTGAATGAGAGGATCACCATGGATCAATAATGATTTTTATGTTGGTCACTAGCTCAAGATCGGGTAGTTCATGACCTTCAGGTCCTGAAGCATGACACATAGATAGTAAGTTCTTGTTCAACTCATTTTTTGTGTACACACATGTTGGTAACCTGAACACTCTAAGAAGAGGTTAGCATACCACCTATATTTCACACAACCAAACACGAGTAATTGCATCAGTCTAACCTAGTGTAGTGAACCAAACAATGGGTTTTGGTTTGTCGGTTCATACGAGCAAATATTCTACAGGCAACCAAACAAAATAAAGAACATAGGTTTTCACATGAAATAGCTTTTCCAAGCTCAACCGGGGTATGTTTATGAGGATCCCAACAAGGGTGTGTTTGGTATCACTTATGGATTTTGTGGATCACTAGGGAAGGCCCCGTGGGGCATGCCCCCATGAAAATGGCCTCAGGGTCTTCTTCTTGATTTTGTTTGGTTACTCAGTTTTCACTTGGCTGCATGGGGTGGGCAACTATCCCCTATTTGTTTGGAAGGCTACATGACACGCTTTTTGGCTGCACCGATGCAATGCATTGGTATTTGGTTGCCCACACGAGGCTGCATATGGTTACCATGATCTACAAATGGTGATCTTACCATGTCCATAAAGTTCATAGCACATGCATGTTCATTAGAAAAAGGAGATCATGGTGTCAACCTAGCACCACATCAAAAGTGGGTGTCAACCTAGCACCGCCAGTTCACCATTCTACACCACCAAGGTACAAGCAAATCGACATAAATTACACACCACTCATCACATATTTCCGTGATCCTCTTTAACCTGTACTTCTTAGCCTAACATGTACTCAAGCTTCTTGTTCTTTTCTTCCTTCATACCCTCCTTTTTCTTATCCTACTTATGTTGTCTGGCCTTCAATATCTCTTCTTGAGATTTTTACACCCGCTTCATCATATCCACTTTATTCTTGAACAATTCAATCATCTCCTTGTATTTACCTATCGATTCCTCCTCAGCTTTCAGAGTGTCGACCTTCATCGTGGACAAGTTCTCATCTAGCACCTTTTTTCCCAGTGTCATCCATGAATTTCTTCACATTATCTAACATACTTGAGTACTTTTTCTCAATCTTGTCCTTCTCATCTTCTAGATACTTCATCAACTTTGTACTATGAATCTCTCGTTGATTCTTGCACTGTTACTTTCATGATACATTCTTTAGACTTTTCTTAACGCATATTTCGTTGTTTCTAGCCATTCCTTGTCCCAAACCACAGACCCACGACTTGTGATTTCCTACAAATCATAAGATCATGCTCACAGCTTGTGGATGAGCTAGTACGTGATGAATCAGAACGTAGGAACTTAAATTTTACACTCTGGCAGAGATTAAATCTACAACCAGTGTTACTTCCTTCAAATGCAACACACTTGACAGGCTCAAACCTGTGGACGTGGCACACCTCGGGACAATCCACATCTATGCTGCAAAATGTGGGGTATTCGATGAAGTCTGAAGCATAGCCCATGTCTATGAGGTCCTAATAGCCATGGAATTGCAAAGAAAGCGAGTTCAACCAATGCCAAATCGGAAAAATCCCAAATCGGAAGCAAACCCTGACACTTGAGAGAGATTGGGGAAATTCGAGGTCGTGGAGGTGTGATTACTTATAGTCATCGCTAGAGGTGGAGGAGAACTCGGCGGAGAGGAGGCAACATTCTTGCCGTCACCGACCAGAGATGAGTGCGGTGATGACCTGCTCTCCGACCCAGTAATGGATCTCAAGGAGGAGGAAATGGAGAGTAGACATTGAGGAAGGGTTCCAGGGGAATGTGACGGAATCCTTCATGCACCCCTTTTCCTTTTTCGCTACGACGCATAGGTGCTCCTTCCATCTCCACGCGTGGTCGCCCTCATGCAAAGAATATCCCCTTTTGCATCTAGGGAGCACACGACAAGGGTGGCTCGCTGAAAACAGCCGAATCGTAAGTTCCTAGCAAACCTAACTCGGGAGTGCTTTAAAGTTCGTGCGAGCCACAACATGACGGACGGGAAGGCAACCAATCGGCTCAACTTCTTCTCCATGAGGCATGGCTGTCCCTCGGGCAGCCTACCAAACACGCCCCAAAATGCTCCTGGTAAGCAAGCACGTGCATGCCCCCAAAAGTTACTTTGCTTTGCGACTACCGATGCCGAGTTACACACATGATTATGGTGTTCTAGCGTACTTGTGGGCAGCTCGAGATCGAATAAAAAAGAAATAAGCCGAGTATGAGTGTCTTATGAAACTCAACCGAAAGACGACATCTTGAGGAAACATTAGCTCACTCGATTTAGCTCGATGTTTCGATTTGTTTTAATTATGTGTAATATTTATGTTGTATATTAAAATAATTTAATAATTTATTTACCTTATATGGTGTGGATGAGATTTATATTCCTTCTAATGTGGATGGGATTTAATTAAAATGTTAATTTATTCCTTCCATATGCCGTGGATGAGATTTTCCGTCCTTCTATATGCAAGTAATATTTAAAATTTTGTTACTTTTTTTAACTTGAAACTAGCTCTAGAATATGCTTGATGAAGAAGTAATTAATATTCCCACCGTCATAAATATAAGACGCATTTTGAGTGTCTTAAATTCAAGTTTTTTTATGGTTACTAAAATCTATGTTTTGTTCGTACTAAGATCATTCGTCTACAAGTACTTTCAAAATATTATGATTTTTAACCATCAACTAAATATTGGAGTATGAGAAATTTACGGTCATAACATAGATTTGAGCATTCAAAATACATCCTATATTTTAGAACAGAGACAAAATATCAAATATGCTTGATGAAGAAAATAGAATAAGCATTTGACTTTGATGAGTTTGATCCGAAAAGGAATCGAGCTCGGGTGATGATACTGCAGGCCACACCTCAGCTTGAGGACGGTTGCTGTCCACGTAAGTACGTTTTCTTTGCCATCAATCCATCTCCATGTATCCCAGCAGAGAGAATGATCTCCAGTACAAACTAGCGTCGTTTTCTGATCCAACGGCCAATGGCATGGAGACGAAGAACAATCCAGACAATGATTTTTGGTACGAACAAGTGTCGTTTTCTGATCCGAACGAGCCAATGGCAGGAGAACAATCTTTTCTGCCGTTTTCGGCAGCTTTGCCCTTCTCACGATCATGTCCGGCGATTCTTAGTAGTCCATTACTGGAATCCTGGCTGCCTGGCTGGCCGGCGTCGGCGGCGACCCAGGACGACGGGCCATTATTTCGGCGAGTCCCATCCGCTGGCAAGCGAACGCGGAATGGGATGCTGCGCCACGTGAAAGGGGGATAGCGCATTGTTCTCTTCCATCTCCAGTCAAGATTATCATGCCAGCTACAGTTAGGTCCATGGATTCTTCTTTCCTCAAGTCTGACGTTCGCTTCTTCCACGTAACTGAATTCTTTGCCTTTCCTGCTCTGTGCCTTTTCCTAAAGAGTTCATGCATATCTTTAGTGGTTAGACAACAGAACTCAGGGATTCCATGTACTCCCTCCGTTTTAAAATATAAGATATTTTAACTCAGGGATTCCATGTACTCCAAACCGTGAACCTACACACTAAAAGAGATCTAGATATACTCCTTTCACAAAGCTAAAACATCTTATATTTTGAAACGGAGGGAGTAGCACCTAAGTTTTCGACAGATTAGATATTGCAGGGTCTGAAAGACAAAAACAAATCCCTTTCGAGAGAACACCCGCTTGTTTTCTATCAATGCGTCAAGACACACGCCCTTTGTGTTTTGTCAAGAGAAAATGAACAACCATTTAGTTATAACAGTAATAGTCATTGCAATTACCTTTCAGTTGGTCGTGTTCTTTGCTCCAAATGATACCGAGGCAATATTATCACTCCAATTTCTGGAACCCCTGCCTCTGATTGTGAGAACCAAGAAATCACGGAGGATTCTTCAGTACAACTGAAGGTATACGCGCTGCAAGTGGGAACACGATATCAGAAGACATAAAAGCCATGGTGCAAAATAAAGGAATAAGATGGGATTCCGTGGGCCCCTATTAATCAAGAACAAATACATATTTTAACTTATCTATGCTTTCCGCCTTCTCTTTACCTAAAGTGTATCAAACTACAGACATATTCCTGTTCTGATATGTAGACTTTCAAAAAAAAAAATCCTGTTATGATAGAAAGATTAGGACACTATTTCACAGATCACAATATCAAAAAAGGTGGAAGGACAGTCTGGACGTACATCTCAAAGAGAGAGAAATGCATCTTTGTGTGTACTCGTTCGTAGGAAGCTACATTAAGACCATGCCCTTCACTCCTTAGAGATGATATTCTACTAGGCAATCTGGGGGAGACTTACGGAGTACGACCAACTTCGTACAAAATTCACTAGCAGCACATGTGTCATGTGTGTTATACATCACAATCAATGGCCCTTTCTGAATTTTTTAGTTTGGTGCGCAATCTTGTATCTAGTTACCCAAGTGACTCAAGGAGCTTTCCATTCAATGGTATATAAATATTAGTTGGGGTGCAGCTAACCTCAAATTTATCGGAACAAATAGCATGATACGACGGGTGACATTAGAAAATTATAGGAGCATAGAGTGGTAAAACTTTCAGGATCAGAAAACAAAATAATTTATAGGTTTATAGGTCTATAGTCCCTAGTACATCAATTAAACAGATAATCCAAAAAATGATTTTCAGTTTTTTATGGTACTGTAACTTTGAACAGGAAAATCACTGTGGAAAACTGTCACTCCAAACTCAACTGCGGGACCTTAGTCACATTATGCTTCTTTGAGCATTTAGTACCCTGAGCTAGACCTCACTTGAAAGAGTAATGAACAATCATAATCTCACTTGAAAGAGTATTATAGTAATGAACAATCATAACCGAGAATATGTATACAAAAAAGTCAATCTGCCACCTCATCATTATCTAAACTACCACTCTAATTTTTTGAACTATAGCCTGATTCTGTATTCTAGATGTTGGGATGCATCGAAATAAGCCATACAGCTGTACCACTAATTTGCTTCAAAAGCCTACTTAATGGCAGCACTACCAAAGAAAATTATATTGGGAGACCGACAATGAACAGGTGTCAGTAGAAATCCAGTAACCACTTTATATCGTTGTGGTATAACAATATTCCTAACCAATCATGCTCTAAAAATGTCTTTTGCCATTCATTACTTAGTTGATCATGGCTGCAATACCATTAAAGTAAATTCATATCTAGTATTCGCTCTAACTTGTATACCGCAGCTAAATATAACATAGGCAAGTACTAGGCCTGTTTATGCTTACTTATCCCATTTGCCTACAACTATTATTGAGGAAGAGGGAGGGAAAGTTCCTGTTCAGAATGAAGAACATAAGTTGTCAATCTGAAAGACAAGTCAAAAGGCAATCAACTTTTCACAAGGAATGTATCATGCCTACGGTTCCAGATATAGGGAATAAGTGAGCGTGGCCATGAGATTTTATTCCATCGATGTGGAATTGCATTGGGCACTCCTTCCATTTGTGTAGGCTTAGAGAGTAGACAGACCTAAATATTTCCAGTGATAGTGACCAATATCATACTCTACCTTAAAGTTAGATTCCAAGGCGTCTGGAGCTCATAACTCCTGATATCATGAACGCCTTCAGCACTTGGATTGTTAGTATATATAGGGCATGCAGCTGCACTCATTAGTTCACCCAAGTTCACATTTCAGACTAAGTTAGCTTGTCCAGACCACAACCTAATCTTACTGAATTCCTGAAGATAGTTAATCTCCACTAAACCATGTCAGAGGCACTTGCCATAGGACATGTTGTTGGGGATATTTTGGACCCATTTGTCAAAGCAGCATCACTTAAGGTTATATACAACAGCAAGGTGCTAACCAATGGGTCTGAGCTCAAGCCGTCACAAGTAGCAAATGAACCAAGGATTGAAATTGCTGGGCGTGACACGCGGAACCTTTACACTCTGGTAAGTCCATAACTATGGCATACTACATTGAGCAATATTATGTTTGTGGAGGCATATTTGTGGTCTAGCCAAATAAGACTGCTTAAATTACAGAAGCTCCAACATCACAAGTCAAACTCGACATTACTATTTGTCTTGTTAAAAGTAGTATTCCATCTCTCGCCATAGCATGAGGTTTTGGAGTATATGCACTTCAGTTGTTATCAGCACATATCTAACACTGAAAGCAAAGAATCTCAACGTTCCGTAATTTATACAGCCTCATCTGTATGGATTGAAAAAGACCTTTGCACTCTGCTTCTTTATTTTATGTGAATCTTCTAGAGATACTATTCTACTTATTATTTTAGTGTCTGCACATATACCTGCATCTTTTCATTCGGTGCTGACTGGAAATCAAAATAATGCACGGCACCCATGAAGTACAAGAATATTAGTCATCATGACTAGATGTGCAATAAATGATTACAATATGAATCTACACAATTGACTTGCATCATGAAGGTGCTCGGTAGCAATGGTACCACTGAAACTGGCAAAGTAACAGCATGAAAGTTATTTAACTTTGTTTTATTTTTAGAATGTTATTTAACTTTGCCTGAAAAGCATCAAGTTAATAGTAAACTTATATTTTCTTAATGCTGTTCTAAAAGTCGACCGTCTACCCACCCACTAGGCCTCCTCCACCCAGCCTGCCTAGCCAAAATGTACTGCTAGACTCACCCAATTCGTGATTATGCGCTAGGCACTGGTTTGCCTCCCGGCTAGTACCCAGCACCTTCATGGGTAGTACTTCTTAATACAAGGCCAAAGTACATTTCAGGAAGTGTATATCTGGTTATTTACAGAAATATCATCGTTTGCTTCTTTGGCAACTACATTCTTTGGATAAGGACATTTTTCCCCTATAATAACAACTTAACTTACTATTAGGTGATGGTGGATCCAGACTCACCAAGTCCAAGCAACCCAACAAAAAGAGAATACCTTCATTGGTAAGACCTGGAACATTTCGTAACCAGTAGAAGTTACTCAACTTTGTTTACTCTCTATTTGTACAATGTAACAGCTCCAGAGTTAAAAGTGTTCTTATGGTTGTATACATGTCCCAGGTTGGTGACAGACATCCCAGAATCAACAAATGCCAGCTACGGTGCGTTCTTCAAGTTCTCTTTCCTTGTTATTAGAATTTTCTGATGAGTTGAGAAGTTACCTAAGATTCTAAGATAAATGTAAATTAAGCTGGTTCAGAAGTCCGGATGAAATTGAGAAATCACATGTAACTTGCTTTGATTAATAATAAAAGCATATCATCGAGGATTACATAGGGAAGAAAAAAACTGAAGATTACAACTCAGTAAGTGCTTAAAGTGCAAAATAAAAATAAAAGGCACGCAAATAGCATACCTGGATAGTAAGCAGCACATTTGCTCTGTCCTTCACACCAATTCATGGCAGAAATTTCTTCGAATTTACATACTAGAATGAACTCATGTTAACATGTTAGTGCACATTTTGTTACAGGAAATGAAGTTGTCAGTTATGAAAGCCCAAAACCAACTGCAGGAATACATCGCTTTGCTTTTGTACTCTTCCGCCAATCTGTCCAGCAAACTGTATATGCACCAGGGTGGAGACAGAACTTCAATACAAGAGACTTCTCAGCACTTTATTCTCTTGGACCTCCTGTGGCGGCAGTGTTCTTCAATTGCCAAAGGGAGAATGGATGTGGAGGCAGGCGGTACATTAGATAAATATGAAAGCATTACTGTCCATCCTCTACAGGCAGGAAATTTAACTAAAATGTGAGAAGATAAACAAGGTCAACATCGCTATCAGTTTAAAAAAAGGGTCCCACATGGCAAAGCATAGTAAATGCTGGACTTTTTCAATGTATCTTAATTAAATATTTACTCTGGCATGTATGCACTAAATAGGGTTCTTTCAGAATGAATTTAACTTACGGTCATCGAAGTACTAAACAGTGTGCTTTTGGAGTGAATTTAACCTACGCTCTCACCTTGAACAACACTTTCTCTTCTTTAGTGAGGAATATGTGATTATGACATATCCAACAACTGTCCCTGTCATGTTCAAAAGCAGATACCCTTCATTAGTTAACAAGTTGAGTGCAGGACAGAAGAACCCAACAACAAATGATATCTCATATTCCTTCAGAACGCTTCAGGCCTCCTAGGCCTCAGGAGAATGTCACAGACTAATCCCCAGCAATCTGTTTAGAATGCTGGTATGTTTAGCTGTGCATAGCTCTTGGTGTAGTTATGTGCATAGTAGAAATTCTACCAGTCTTGACTCAATCTGATCTAAAAGGTTTGGCAACTTTTCGCCTCGCCTGGTATAAAATGATTGCTTTACAACTAAGTCTTGGTTTCTTCCACTGCGTTGTAAGGGTCAGAGTCTATTCCTCCATCCACCAGTTATGATGTTGAGATTCACTGTAAGTCATGTTCAAGCACTCAAGAGAGGCTGGATACTACAAAAGACATCCAGTAATGGCCAATGCTGACCATTAATCATGTCTGGACAACTTTGTACTCCACCTAGCGATTCAGATTGAATACCAGAAAACCGATGCATATGCACAGAAGCAATAATCAATGAAACATAAACATGCAGCCATGCCAAAAGGTTAGACTTGATCACCATTGTTCATGTCCGGTCCCTAGGACCAACTGACCAAGTAAACTGAAAATCTACCTGAAGAACTACAACCCCTCCAAATGTATTTGCTTCATTAGTATGGAAATCATTGTACATATCTCATCCATATCTTGATGGCTCTTCTGTCCAACTATGAATTCACTGGTCTTACCATTCACCTCAATCACACTGGATCCTGGCTCCTTCCGCAAGCCTTTTTCGCTTAACAGCCCTCTAACCCTCTTTACGTCGGTCCATCTATCACTCACAGCAAATACATTTGAGAGGAGTACATAAACCCCACTACCAGAGGACTCCAACTCATGGACATGCCTAAGGATCTGCTGTGAAAAATCAACTCGACCATGAGCTTGGCATGCACTCAGCAGGGCTCCCCATGTGAACACAGCAGGCGTCATAGGCATGACCTTAATTAAACCATATGCTTCCTGGATGAGCCCAGCTCTGCCCAGAAGATCAACCATGCAACCATAATGCTCTTCCCATGGCGAGAGATTGTACACATTTTTCATCGACTCAAACAACAGCAGGCCTTCTTGCACTAAACCAGTGTGGCAGCATGCACCAAGGACGATTATAAAGGTGACTTCATTGGGGTGCAAGCCTGAAGCCACCATCCTGTCAAAGTACTCAAGAGCTTCCCTACCATGACCATGCAATGCAAACCCATTGATCAATGCATTCCAAGAGGATACATTCTTGATGGGCATCTTATAGAAGACTGAAAGAGAACTTTCCAAGCACCCGCACTTTGCATACATATTAACCAATGACGTCCCCACATGCACATCCCACTCGATGCCTTTACGTTCTATATATTCATGCACCCACCTCCCAGACTCCAGAGCGCCTAAGCTCGCACAAGCTGAGAGGACAGTAGAAAGAACAACCTTGTCCGGCTTCACCCCTGACGTTTGCATCTCATTGAACAGCTCCAATGCCTCACTTGGAAGTCTGCAGTTCACCAAACCACTTAACATGACCGTCCAAGAAACAATGTCCCTCGCCAAAAGGCTGTCAAACACCCGCCTTGCAAGATCCAACTTCTCACACTTGGCATACATACCTAACACTGCATTCCCAACAATGAGTTTCATCTCCCTCTCCCGCTTGAGATGCCACCCGTGCACGGCCTTACCGGTGCGCACAACCCCTAGCCTCCTGCATGCGACCAGCACACTCGCCAATGTCCCCTCATTTGGTGCAACGTCCATCTCGAAAAATACTCTGAGAGCCTCTGTGAACCTCCCTCCCCTGATGAACGCAGACATCAGCGCAGTCCAAGACACGACGTCTGGTCTAGCGATTTCGTCGAACACCTTCCTCGCGTCGCCACACTCGCCGCACGCACCGTAGAGCGTGACCAGCGCGTTCCGTACTGGAAGGCGCCCCAGGAACCCGCCCTTTGCCGCGACGGCGTGCGCCTGGAGGCCCTCCCGGAGGCCGCCACCGAGCCGCGCGCACGCCTTGAGCGCGGCGGGGAGCGTGTGCCCGTCGGGCCGGCCAGCGTCTCCGCCGGCGGCGAGGACCGCGAAAGTGTGGAATGCGGATGAAGGATCGCCGGAGAGGGTGAGGTGGGAGATGAGAGCGTTGAACGGGTGCGCGCAGCGTGGGCGTGGGCGGAGGCGGAGCAGCGCGTGGACAGCGTCGGCGGGCGCGCGTGCGGAGGAGGCGAGGTGCCTGGCGAAATGCGCGAGGACGGCTGCGTCGTCGGCGAGGCCGGAGGTGAGGAGGAGGGCTTGGGCTGCAAGGATCACGCGCTCCGGGAGAGGGGTCGGGGACGCGAGGATGGTGCGGAGGGCGGCCGGCATTGGAGTACGGTGTAGGAAGGAGGTTTCACTACACGACGGTATTTTTTTCTTTTTCTGATTGACTTGACACGACGGTACTTTAAAGTGCTCAATATGTACTCGCTCATGTCTCAGAACTTGTTGGATCGAATGTATCTAGACGTCTTCTAGTGTATAGGTTTGTAGAGGTTCGGAATGAACCTATACACTAAAAGATGTCTAGATATATTCGTTTTATAAAGCTAGAATGTCTTATATTTTTGAACGGAGGGAGTACATCCGTGTACCTACACAATTATAGGAAACTTTTTCTTAAGTACAATCTACGTGTTTTATATTAAGCTCGAAAGAAAGGACCATATCCAGTACAAGAGAGGGTCTAGTGTACCACTGTCGGCGATCCCAAAAGGAGCCAGCGAGTGTTACATGTTTTTACAATTACATCTTCCAAAGACCCACCTCTAAGTATAACGACATCCCACACATGCTAGTCATTGACGGTGGCATTGATAATCAGTGGCGGTGTGGATGCGGATCGGTCAAAGACATGGATGTTCGGCTCGATCCAAAGGTTGAGTAGGACCAGCATCACACGTGAGCTTCACCTCGCGCTGGCAACAAGCTCACCACCGCAGGCCACCAGTCAGTGATTGATAACTCTGGTGCTGGCAATCGAGATGACCTCGTCCCACACTTGCTGCGCAAAAGGGCATAGGATGGACAAATGATCAAGGATCTCTTTGGTGTTGCTCAGAGGGGGCACAGGACATGGGAGGGCAGTATGCGTAGTCGCATATATACGATCAGTGTGGTCCAACATCGTCGTTCAAGTGTCAGCCACGCGTGCATATTATACTTTATGTTGGCAGCACCTGGGGAGCGTCGTGGTCCCTTCAAACAGCGCCAGATAGCTATTCAAGAAGAGAAGGTGTCGGTCGGGGTCCACTTCCATGCTAACATGTCCACCGTAGCGATTAGAACAGCTCGCACAGCCGACCAGCGCTGCAAGTTCTTGCAACGTTGCATCAACAGGTGGGCCACGATGTCTGTAGCCCACGCGTCCCGGCGAGGCTGTCCCTAACTGTTCTGGTAGATCGGAACCGAGGGAGCACCAGGTCCGTCCAGAACAACCGGCGTGATCGTTGCAATAGGCAGACCATCAATCCATGGGTCCTCCTAGAAAAGGATCTGAGAGCCTTCGCTAACCTCCACTCTCACCGAGGCGCTGAACAAAGCCGCAACATGAGGCATGTTCTTGAAATTAATCCTAGCCCATGGGCACGGCGTGCGTAGGGCGATGTCTAGGAGCTGTAGATTGTGGAATCCCAGGCTGCCTAGACTCTTGGGTTGGCATACGAGGTTCCATGCTACTAGGCATTTGTCGTCGTTGGCAGTGCCCTTGCCAACCCAAAGGAAACCGTGTCGTAGTTTGTCGATTGCCTCAAAGAACACCAGGGCTCAAGATCGAGAGCTAGGAGCTCGTAAACAACGGAGGTCATCATCACAACTTCTCATTTATTCACACCAAGATTCAAAAGCGTACAAAAGCTTCGAGATCCTTCTCGGTCCAATCAGGATTCACAACGCCATGGAATTTCAATATAACCGAATAAGTTTTCTGATCAATGGTAGTACTAAGCTTAGAACCATTGGAGCTGGCAACTTATTGGATAAGCTACAGTATTGTTAGCTCAACTATGTCAACGCCCGGATTTTTAATCCCAGATGCCCGTTATGCCATATCTCGCAATCCCAGGATTTTTATTACCATTTTTGCGAGACATAACGGATTGAATATCACAGTACATCATCCATTACAAACCATACATAAGGTTTTACACAAATAAGGATCTCACGATCCAGTCTTAATAAACAAGCAGCGGAAATAAAAGATGAGCGTAGCGGTGGGGTCCATCTTCAGGGGCACATGCAATGCTGATGAAGACAGATAGTCCTAGTTATCATAGCTGTCCTGCTGGCCATCATCTTGGTAGTCTCCTTCATAGTATGGCCATGAGAATAGCCAGGGACAAAAGCCATGAGTACTCTTTAAATACTCGCAAACTACCACTAATAAGTAGTATAGTTCTAAGTTAAAGTGCTATCTCTAAGTTTAACTATAAAGTTAAGTTTGAAACCTAAGCTGAGTTCTGAAGCAAAGAAAGATAAAATAAAGTTCTAGAATCACTTAAGTTGGGAAGCTATTGTCATAAACACAACCCTGTTGTGGTCAAGTCAAGATTCATCATTCCTTTCATAAGTTATTTTGAAAACATCTGACAACGAAACAGTATGGCCATTCCAACTGTCCATAACCGCGGACGCGGCTATTCGAATGGTTTGACACTCTGCATAGGTGGTACACTTTCACCACAAGATTCGATACATCTGTCAGGGATAACCCTGAATCATCATACTTAGTATGCAGATAATCAAACATAACCTTTCCTTTACACACCCTAGTATAAGCACCTCTCCTATGAGCATGGCCTCCCAACCATGACCATCTGTCATCTTGGGCACTGCATAGGTGGACAACATTGAGAGGTAGCCTCAGCTCAAACCTCTCCCACGAGGGAACTAATACTAATGCATATAAGCTTCTGGCTAAGCCTTACCCAATTCATGTATTGTGGTTGTACGGTAAATTTGGAATGGTATCGCATCCGAATCCAACCATCAGTTTTATAAAAGGGCTAAGGCTCATGCCTCAACATTTTCATCATCATAAACCCTTTGTGTTTCTCAACACATGTCAAAACATCTCAATAGAATGACTCATCATTCCAAGGTTTTCATAATTCATTTTCACCAAGTGTTCCCATCTAAAGTGACTCAAGTTTTTATCTACTCTAAACTACTAAGTTAAGAGTGTTCACTAAGGTGGAAAGATGGGATCAATCTCATGCCATAGAATGACATCTAAAGTTATCTAAAATAGGTCAAGTTTTATACTCTTTATGCTACCTTCAAAACAAGTAAGGGACTTTGTGTAAAGTAAAGGAAGTAAAGCTTGAAATTAGTACTTGGGGTAAAGAACAGTCAAAGTAGTTTAACCAAAGCATGCCTAGAGCATCTTTGCTAAACCATCCAGTTTAATCCTAGCTTGCTAATAGTAGCTTGCCTTGGTTGGTGCAGTGGTTGAAGTTGTCTTCCTCCTCTTGGTAGAAATCCTCCTCCTCGAAAGCTTGGTCGGTACTATATTCTATAAATACATACGGTATACACAATCACCAAACAATACTTAACTAGTATAAATAGCACTCTAAGGCATACATTTGATGATCTATTATCATCACAAGCATCACAAGTTTTATTAACTAGTTTCATTCTTTTTATTTTAAGAAAAGTAATTTCTACTCATTGAAAATTAACTAATATTTAATATTCACCACTTAAAATATGGGATCATGTGCACACATGTCATCACCACATATCTTAACATGTGGAAATGTAATTTAAGGGTTGGTTCATAATTACTTTGGTTTAAGTTCATTGTTTAATGATTTAAAGTGACTAGAAATACCTATAGCATTATTTTGGTACTAGTCCAAAGTCACTGCATGTAATCCTTAATATTATTACATATTCAGATAGGTATGGTTAAATGTGATTTTTGAGAGTTGGAATCAACTCAAAAGCTATCATGGTTGATTTTATAAAAATGTTGCAAGGTGCAAATGCTTCTGTCTTGTTATTTTTACTAGGAGAGATCTCTAACTCAAATTGAATTAAATCCAAGGGTCTTGGGTAGATCTTTTCAGTAGCTTTCTAACACAATTGGAATCACTCCATTTGGATATGTAAATCTCTCTAAATTGAATTTTAAACTAAGGGACAAAACTAGGTTTAACTAAAATAGAAAAATCCTAATTCAAAGTAACTGGGTTGCGCGGGAACGCTAACGGGGAGGTCCAATGACACTACGCGGCGCTGGGCTCAACTGACAGGGGGGTCCACCGGTCAGCGGCTCATAACACGCGAAGCGGTACGAGGCGATGTGGGTCGTTGGATTAGAACGGGGATCAACGGCTGGGGATCGTCGTCGACGACGGACCTATCGCCGGCGAACTCTAACCCTAACGGCTCAGTGGGGGTGCTCAGGGGGCGTACCAGGGCTCCAGCGACGACGACGAGGCGGGCAAACGGACTGGTGGTTGACGACGAGCTCAGGGATGGTCGAGGCAGCTCCGGGGGTGGTCGCAATCAGCGGCGCCCTTCTCCTCCAGAGGCGGCCTGCTCCGGTGCAATTCCGGCGAACGGCTGCTCGCGCTGCTCCGGCTAGAGGTAGGGAACGGTCAGTGAGGTGAGGGGAGGTGAGTGGTGTGTCAAATAGGGCTAGGGCTGGCCTCTATTTATAGGACGACGACGCGACTGAGAGGAATGGGCGAGCGGCTCTAGCGAGGGCTGCACAGAGTGCTACCGGCGTGGCTCGAGGTAGGAGCGATCGCTGGTCTCCTGACGGTGCTCTACGTGATCAATGTGGGACTAGGGGCGGTGGTATGCGGTCGGGCGGTGCTGGCGCTCTGAGCGGCAGAGACGGCGGTGTCCACAGCGAGCGGTGGCTGTGGTGTGTTGGGCGGCAAACGGGCATGTCCGGCGTGCTCCCTGGGTCGTGGCGAAGCGGTGGACGTGGGCTGCGGTCGAGGGGCGGCTTGTGCACGCGTGTCGGGCGCAGCGCTCTGGCGCGTGCTTGGCATGGCGCAGTCGCACTGGGCACGGCGGTTTGGCGATGGTCCATGCTCTGGCCTGGCTTGGGGAGGGGACAGAGAGTGGAGGTGAGGTGAGGACTAGCTCATAGACATGGTGAGAGGGAGCGAGATGGTCTGCTGCGGTGGTGGCATGGTCGGCCGGCCAGCATGTGCTCGGCATGGCATGGCATGGCCACTAGGGGATAGGGAGGGGGTGATAATGGCATGGTTAGATCATTTGGAGACAGAGGGAGTGTTTTGAGGAGAATTGGGTGCAAAACCCTGTTCAGAATAGTAAGCTAGATATTAGGTGTAATTCATGCATGCCATGTGTTTGATGAAATGGCCGCAAGAAACTTAGTTTGGAAATTTGAAAAGATTTTTGGTGGGTGTGCTAGGCATAAGCTTGAGATTCTGTGGGTGCTTGGGTTTTGAAATTTGAGCTCATTTGAGTGGTTTTTGAAATAGTGGGATCTTCCCATATGAAATATATTCAATTTTCAAATGCCATTTAAATATAGTGTTTGAATATTTTTGGCAGATCACAAAGTGGGCATTGGTACAACATTATGTGTACTATCAAGGGGAGCAAAGATCCATAATTATTTCTGTTAGGTTTTGAGTACTAGGAATAGCCAAAGTAGGCATGCTGATTAAAATAGCACAAATGACCATTTGCTTCTTTTATTCATTTTGATTTGTTTTTCTTTGGGATTTGTTTGGGGATGATCTAGATGATGTTTATTTCACCTAATATTCATTTTACAAGCAATGGATCACTTAAACATGGCAATTCAAACAACTCCTATTTTTAAATGCACACACATATGAATGCTTGATAATTTCAATTGAAAAAGTTTTTGTTAACCCTAATTTTGATGAATTGGATCTTAATAACCTTGGATTAAAGTTTTGGGATGTTACAAACTACCTATGTGTGCCTTAGTGAATTGTATATCTACATCTCTATTTTCTTCTGCTATTCTGATACCATGTCGTTGAATTCTCCCTCTGTGTCGATCTTCTGGTCTTCACAACCTAAAAGCAAGGGTTTAAGAAGGATAGATTGAGTACGAGCGTACTCAGCAATTCTATGGTGGTTTTATGATGCTCTAGCTAAAGCCATAGATCTACAAGCAGCGGCTCGTCCAGGTTTTCAAAAAATGGTTTTAGAAAAGGTAAGTTTTAGATTTTAGAAATTCTAATTATGCCAGTCTTCCCAGGATGTCTAAACTCCTGGAGTTCCTTTCCACGTTGCGATCGTAATCCTTTCCCATGGTAGGGAGTAACATGTTAATAGCAACAACTCAGTGTGTACCAACTCGTTGGGACCTCAAGTACAAATTGTTGTAGCAAGCATATTTTCCTCACAACGGTGACTCGAGGGCTTATAACAAACTCTCGTGGAATTGGCTCAAAGACTTCTCCTGTTTTATTTTTCAAGCAACCTACAAAACAAAGTATTTTTCTTGTGTCCCAACTCCACCGTGTGGTTGCAAAGCACAATGTTTCGTATTAGTAAAACTGAAATGAACTATAATAAATAAAAGTAAAAACAATGTATAACTAGATAAGAAAGTAAAAAAATAAGGTAAAGGTCTTTTGAGGTTTTGGTTGTGTTTGCTAATAGTAAAAGTGTTTTTGTATTTTAAGATTTAATAGATGCAGAAAATATAAAAGCAATGAAAGTAACGGGAAGTTGTTTCTTATAATAAAAAGTTGGACCGGGATTCATGGGCTCAGTTGTCTATTCTCTCATAAGGTGAATGGACATAAAACAGTTCATAAGCAATAAAGTATTGATGAAACTTCATTATGTGTATGATAATCATTCATATGGGCATATTATCCTATTTTAAATATGATGCAACACATCTCACTTATACTCCTCTAGAAAGGGAAAACTCCATTCAATCTAGAATTAAGAATAAATAGAGTATAGCCTTAGGTACTTTGACATGATGTTTGAATAATCAAATATGCTACCTTGAATAAACAAGATCATCTTGGCTATCAGTAGATGATATTATAACACATCATTCACTTAATCCCTAGTGAGGTAACAAAAAAAGAGACATAGTGGATCTTGAATTTTGCTATCACTATCCAATCACCACCACCATGCTACTGTTGGGCCACACCGAGATAAACAAAACTTTTTCTCCTACACGGTACCCCAAAGATCTAACTTAGGTGATAGGCCATGAGTTTTACCACTAGATGTGTAGGTGTGGATTGTTAATGAAGCGTGTTAGTTGATGTCGTGCTGAACGATCCCTCATGTAGCACGTCCAGATCCTCATAAACTCCTTCATCTCCAACACTGCATGTGCAACGTCTCTACCGGTATCCACACGTACAGGAAGGAGCTTTGGACAGAGGATTGTTAGATCCTGTCTAGCCTGAAATGAGAGTGGAGAAAATGACGGCTAGGTTAGAGACTATCCCTTATCACTCCACTTATATATATTCCTAGCTGGGCTCAACGTTGAGGCCCATATAGGTCGTATTCAACGTTGAGGACCACGAGTATTAAGTTTCTCAAGATTCAGTGGAGCAACCATACCGAGGAGGAAGCTACTTGGGAGCGAGAAGATTACATTCGGACAGAGTTTCCAGATCTCTTTAGTTCCTAGTTTTCTTTGTAAATCTCGGGACGAGATTTTGTTTAAGGGGGGAAGGTTTGTAACATCCCAAAACTTCAATCCAAGCTTATCAAGATCAAATCAATCAAATTTGGGGTTAACAAAAACTTTTCCAAATTTAAAATGGAAACATTCATATATGTGTGCATTTAAAATAGGAGTTGTTTTGAATTGCCATGATTAAGTGATCCAATGCTTGTAAAATGTTTCTTAGGTGATTTAAACATCATCTACATCATTCCCAAACTTTTCCTAAAGAAAATCAAATCAAAAAGAATTAAAAGGAGGAATGGTCATTTTGGCAAATTTAACTGTCATGCCTACTTTGGCTGTTCCTAGTACTCAAAACTTAACAGAAACAATTCTTGATCTTTGTACCCCTTGCTAGTACACATAATGAGGTACCAAGGCCCACCTTTTGATCTGCTACAAACCTTCTGTTAACTATTTTAAATAACAGTTTAAAATTGAATCTAATGCATATGCATAGATTACCCCTATTTCAAAACCCATCTTTTTGAGCTCCACTTTCAAAACCCTTGCAACCAGAGACTACCTATCACTAGTGGAGATCACTCAAAAAATTTGAAACCAAAATTCAAAACTTTTTCTCTTTCGGCCATTTCATCAAACAGGTAGCAGACACAAATCTTGCCAAATTCAAAACACTATAGTGTGCAGTGATTTTTGTCACCATTTGGGCCTAACAAGGTCCCCTTGTCCCCCCAGCTAAACCCCGGCCCTAGCTCTCTCTCCCTCTCCCCTAGCTGCTCCAGTGCCAAGCCGCCCGACGCCATGCGCCAGGTCGACCATGGACAGCTCGCACCAAGTCGTCCCGCGCTCTCCTTCGCCCGCTGGCAGACATGCGCCATCACACCGCACCGCCTCGACCAGCCCCTAACCAAAATCAAGCGGAGGACTAGCCCCAGTTTCTCGCGCCCATGCCTCTGTCCGCCATGCCGATCACCCTGGAGCGCCGCGCCCGCCAGAGCAGCACCGGCCTCGCCAAGCCCTAGCCTTGCGTGGCAGCAACCGCAGCAGGCCCAGCAACCGCCCAGACATCCTTGTTCGTAGCCTCGCGACCAGCAGCCCGGAGGAACCGCGCCGAACACCGCCGCCTGCGCTCAGTGCACCGCCCGCTCCTGACCCGTAGAGCCCTCGCCTTGCCGCGCCTTTAAGCCCCAGAGGACCGCCGGGGGACAGAGAACCCATCGCCACCCGCAGCCATGCCTCTACCCCGCCGTAGCCATGTCGCCACCGTCGACCGCCCATCCCGCTCGGTCTCACCGTCGGGCCTATAAAAGGAGCCCTCCCTAGCCTCTCCTCTCCACACCATTCCACTCCCCTCACCTCTCTGAACCTCACCCACCTCTAGCCGGAGCAAGGCGAGCTCTGCCTCGCCGGAATTGGAGCCGGAGCCGCCGCCTCTGGAGGAGAAGGGCGTTGTTGATTGCGACCGCCCTAAGCTCCGCCGCGACCACTGTCGTCTTCCACGTCGTTTGCCCGCCTCGCCGACCCCGCTGGAGCCCCGGTATGCCCCCAGCAGACCCCCACCGAGCCGCTAGGGTTCAAGCTCGCCGGCGACCTGTTCGTCGTCGACGACGACCCTCAGGCGTTGATCTAGCTTCTAATCCTACGGCCCATAGCGCGCGTACCATTTCGCGTGTTAAGTGCTGCTGACAAGCGGGACCCCCCTGTCAGCCAAGCCCCGCGCCGCGGAGCGCCACTAGGCCGGCCCATTTCTTTTCCCGCGCTAGCCCACACATTTAAATCGGGATTTTTCTTTTTATTTGAATCTAGTTTCTGTCCCGTATTTCAAAATTCAATTCTGTGAGTTTGACAAATCCAAATTGTATGAAACTAAATTTTTCTGAAAGGTATTAAGATGATCTATCCAAGCCCGTTGGATTTAATTCAATTAGAGTTATAGATCTCTCCTAATAAAAATAAGACGACATAAGCATTTGCAACTTGCAACATTTTTATAAAATCAACCAAGTTAGCTTTTGAGTTGTTTCCAACTCTCAAAAATCACATTTCATCATATCTATCTAACCATGTAATAATATTAAGGTTTACATGCAGTGACTTTGGACTAGTACCAAAATAATGCTATATAGGCATTTCTAGTCACTTTAAATCATTAAATGATGAACTTAAAATAAATTAATATTGATCCAACCTTTAAATCTCATTCCCACATGTTAGAATATGTGGTGAGGACATGTGTCCACATGAGCCCATATTTTGGTGGTGAATATTAAATTTTAGTTAATATTTCAATGAGTAGAAATTACTTTTCTAAAATAAAAAGAATGAAACTATTGAATTAAACTTGTGATGTTTGTGATGATAATAGATCATCAAAGGTGTGTTTTAGAATGCCACTTAGCCTAGTTAAGTATTGTTTGGTGATTGTTCTCTCCCTATGTATTTATAGACGATAGTATCGACCAAGCTTTCGAGAAGGAGGAGTTCTACCAAGAAGAAGAAGAAAACTTCAACCACTGCACCAACCAAGGCAAGGTACTATTAGCAAGCTAGCACTACTTAAGTGCAATCCACCATTAGTAATGCAAGTTAACACTGGAAAGTTTAGTGTTTAACAAGCTAGGATCAACTAGATGGTTTAGCTAAGATGCCTTAGGCATGCCTTGATCACACCCCCTTGACTATTGGTACTCCAAATCTTAGTTACAAGTTTTACCCTCTTAGGTTATACCAAGTTCTTTACTTGTTTTGAAGGTAGCATAAAAAGTATAAAACTTGACCTATTTAGACCCCTTTAAATGTCATTCTATGGCATGAGATTGAACCCATCTTTACCACCTTAGTGAACACTCTTAACTTTGTAGTTTAGAATAGATCCAAAAACTTGAGTCACGTTAGATGGGAATAATTGGTGAAAATGAATTATGAAAACCTTGGAATGATGAGTCACTCCATTGAGATGTTTTTACATGTGTTGAGAAACACAAATGGTTGATGATGATGAAAATGTTGAGGCATGAGCCTTAACCCTTTTATAAAACTGATGGTTGGATTCGGATGCGATACCATTCCAAATTTACCGTACAACCACATTACCTGAATTGGGTAAGGCTTAGCTGGAAATTTATATGCATTAGTATTAGTTCTCTCACGGGAGAGGTCTGAGCTGAGGCTACCTCTCATGATGTCCACCTATGCAGTGCCTAAGATGACTAATGGTCATGGTTGGGAGGCCATGCTCATAGGAGAGGTGCTTATACTAGGGTGTGTTAAGGGAAGGTTATGTTTGATTATCTACATACTAAGTATGATGATTCAGGGTTATCCCTGACAGATGTATCGAATCTTGTGGTGAAAGTGTACCACCTCTGCAGAGTGTCAAACTATTCGAATAGCCGCGTCCGCGGTTATGGACAGTTGGAATGGCCATACTGTTTTGTTGTCAGATGTTTTCTAAATACTTTGAAAAGAATGATGAATCTTGACTTGACCACAACAGGGTTGTGTTTATGACAATAGTTTCCCCAACTTAAGTGATTCTAGAGTTTTATCTTATCTTTCTTTGCTTCAGAACTCAGCTTAGGTTTCAAACTTAACTTCATAGTTAAATATAGAGTTAGCACTTTAACTTAATTTATAAACTTGTTAGTAGTAGTTTGCGAGTACTTAAAGAGTACTCATGGCCTTTGTCCCTGACTATTATCATGGCCAGACTATGAAGGAGACTATCAAGATGATGGCCAACAGGACGGCTATGATAACTAGGACTATTTGCCTTCGTCAGCATTACCTGTGCCCCTGAAGACTGGATCATGAGATCCTTATTTGTGTAAGACCTTATGTATGGTTTGTAATGGATGATGTACTGTGATATCCAATCCGTTATGTCTCGCAAAAATGGTAATCCTAGGATTGCGAGGTATGGCATAACGGGCATCTGGGATTAAAAATCCGGGTGTTGACACATGATGACGGGAAAATGGGGCAACAAAAATGCTCGCGTCCACGTCATAGAGACAGATATAATTATAATTTAAAGTGCGCAAATGTAAATGACAAATATCAAGTATTGCGGTTCATACTTCCGGAACTCATACATTTATATAAAAATTCCGTTGATTACATCTCCGAAGAGAAAACCCCTGATTAAGAATTCCAACATTTCTAATACATAGGATTACATAAACATGACTAATATAAAAGCATGAAATAAAACTACAAAGTCCTCCTCGCTGTCGTCGACGCTGTCATACTCGGGGGAGTATTTAAGCTTTTTAAGATTATCTCTGAAGTTGGTATAGTTTATTTGATGTGTATGACATCTCAATAGTCACATTTTATTTGACATTACCCGTACTAAATTTGATAGTACGAGTATTAATACATGCATGGGTATCTTATATGTCCGGTCAATTAACCAATATATTTTGTCATATGTTGTATACAGTTAGTCATATTTATTGAGAGTTATTTAACCGGCCAAGGAGACCCTTTTCATTATCGCATGTAGTATGGATTACAGACTATGCATGTGATTTTCCTATATAGGCACCAGGTTTGATCGATGCACAATTTGTACTAATCGACAGTAGCATGTGCATTATGAGTTTAGACCAAGCGACATGCAAATGAGCATTTCGTATCATATTTTTAACTTGGACTAGCATTATTAGTACAAGCAGGATGTATGCATATGTATGATTTTAAAGCCTATGTGGTGTATGGAGGCTTTAGTGTGGTTTAGGACATAGTTTATATTTTCAACACTTTATGTCTCATGTCATGGAATGCGGATGAGAACCCATGCGTTGAGCGGAACATAATTTTATTATTTTGCGACTCATATCATGGAATTCGGACAAGAACCCATGCGGTCGAGCGTGGAACATAATTTTATCATTTTACGACTCATATCATGGAATTTGGACAAGAACCCATGCATCGAGTGATGGGTTCGTAGCATTCCATATCTACTTAAAACAACTTCGAACCTTAAGTGTGTCACCCTACGGTTCGTGAATATGCAGACATGATGGAGACACCTCTCCGATCAATAACCATAAGCGGGATCTGGAGATCTATAACGGCTCCCGCATACTCAACGATGACTTTGTGATCGATAGAACCATTAACATACGAAACCAATTCCCTTTGTCATGCGATACTCTACTTATCCAAGGTTTGATCGTCGGTATCTCCATACCTAGTTCTACCTCGTTACTGATAAGTACTCTTTACTCGTTCCATGTTATGTCATCCCTTGTGACCTAGTCACATGCTTGCAAGCTAACTAGATGACATTCCACCGAGAGGGCCCAGAGCATATCTATCCGTCATATGGATGGACAAGTCCCAATCTTAGTCCATGCGCTTCAACACATACTTGTAGAATACCCAATGTCATCTTTATAACCACCCAGTTACGAAGTGGCGTTTGATGTCATCAAAGTACCCATCCGGTGATGGTGATTAACATAACCTCATGGTCGAAGGATTAGGTTACTTTGTATTTTAAAGCTTATAGCAAACGAACTTAATGACTTGATCTTATGCTATGCTTACTACGGGTGTGTGTCCATCACATCATTCTCCTAATGATATGATCTTGTTATTAACGACATCCAATGTCCATGATCAGGAAACCATGATCATCCATTAATCAACAAGCTAGTTTAACAAGAGGCTTACTAGGAACTCTTTTATGTTTACAAAACACACAAGTATTAATGTTTCCGGTTAATACAATTATAGCATGGGATGTAAACATTTAACATAAACATAAAGATATAATAATAACCACTTTATTATTGCCTCTTGGGCATATCTGCAACATCGAGCGCAGAGCATAATTTTATCATTTTGCGGCTCATATCATGGAATTCGGACAAGAACTCATGCATCGAGCGTGGAGCATAATTTTATTATTTTGCGACTCATATCATGGAATTCAAAAACGAACCCATGTGTAGAGGCTGATTTATGATTTTGCATTTTTGTGACTCGTATCATGGAATTCTAGAGGGAGCCCATGTGTAGAGCATTGGTTTATAATTTTGAGATTTCTTATGACTCTTATCATAGAATTCACAAGGGAACCCATGCGTAGAGAATTTTATCATAGCTTGTGTCACGGAATTCACATGGAACCCATGCCTAAAGCATAAATCATGCTTTTGATATATTTATGTATTTTAGCCGATATGTAATATTAGAGATTTTTATTTGACCATATTGACTCTTATCGATTTTTTAGAAATGATCTAAGAGGATTTTTGTGGAATCTTTATACCGATGTAATTCTCTAGATTTGTTTCCACGTATAGGGGCCGAACCAAGGAACGTGGCTCATGCCCATGTTTCATCCTGATTTGTGTTGCTAAAGGGACTAAATCAAGATATGAACATCAAGGGCAAATATATGCAAACTCCATGGTTTGTACAACAATGGCCGAACCAAGGACATGAGTTTTTTTAGTAGATATAAGAGAGCTTCTTCGGTTTGTACCCATGGCCAAACCAAGAACATGAGTTTTAGTAGATATATAAGAGAGCTCTTTGGTTTGTACCAATGGCCAAACCAAGAGCTAAGAAAGAGGATGAAGATGGAGGTCATTTGGTTTGTACCCATGGCCAAACCAAAGACTATGGGAGAGCCATGAATCCCACCTTGTCTTGAACGTCAAGTGCTTCTTCTGACTCCCTTCTTCTAGGTCTTCTTGCTTGCCGTGTGTATTGTTGTGGTGTGAATTTATGGAGGGAATGGCAGATGTGAGCAAGTGACTCTGATGTGAGCGATTGAAAAATGATGAGCTATGGATGGATTGGCGGGTGTGTGCGATGGCTTCTGATGTGAGTGATGATGGAATGAGCATGTGAGAGAATCGGGCTCACTGCATTCTGGTGGCCTGGTATTTACAGGCAAGGATGGAACGCGCGTTGCCGCTCCCATTTAGATATTTTCAATTCATCATGGGCACGTCGTGGAGAACATGGGTGCGTGAGTGAGCAAGTTGCGGCCATCACTCCTAATTAACGAATGCCGAGTATGGACTTGGTCCCGCCCTGAGTTTCTAAAAGCAGCAGCATGCATATGGGCCATGGGCCAGCTAATTAATCTATTATATTACCCTAAACATGCAAAGGTGTCGCTTAAGTGGTAGGGAGCCACATGCATATGGGCCATGAGCTTAATAATTAGTATATTATATTGTTATAATCTTGCCATGGTGCCGCTTAATCCATGCATGCATGTACCTAGAGTTGCACGTACTTCTTTTGGTGTTAAATATGATTCGGTGGCAAGTGAGTTAGCTAGGTTGCAAACTATTAGCTTGTATGGCTAGCAAAGATTAATTCCTACGTGCGTTGTAGATTCTATTTTGATAAAATCTTTGTACACAATATTACTATTTAATTTAAAACAACACGACCCTATTTCATAGGGTAGTCGCGATGATGCGATTATTTTATTCTGCGGTCGAATATTTAGTGACTCACGACTTTGCACAATGTGGTAAATATTAGAACACCGTCGTCAGCTCTTGGGAATAACTTTTAATATCATTGTTTCAAATTTATGACGTTCTCTAAATTATAACGGAATTTTGCTGTTTGAATAATTTAGTAATGTTTTCAATGAATGTTCCATATTTTCTTTGGTCAAAATCGATGTCAACAGATGTCCCCTTTGAGGTCATGTCCCCTTTGAGTTTAGAGCTCGAAGCAATAACTTTGTATTTTTTTTATGGTTTGTTTTGAGAAATTTGGGTATGGACGACATAGGCTGTTGTCCACATTGCGTTGTTCGTTTATGTAGCAAGCCATTTTTTGAAAAAAAATATTTGGATATAATTTGCGTGCATGATGGTTCATTATTTTGTCTGATTTTTTCTTATAATATCATGGTATATTAGCCACGGCCATTTTTTTGTAGCGACGAATACTCCAGCAACATAGCCTCAAAATTTGGCCAACGCTCGGAGTTTGTTGCCGAACAACCTTTATTCACGGGCATCAAACCTTATCTTCTCTTCCACTTCTACTCCTTTTTTCTAGCGAGGATTTCCTTTTCTCTATCCATTTGGTTGCTCTCTTGACTTACTTGCTGTCAGATCTAGTCCACTTTTTCATGACCAAACCTGCTTAAGTCTGGAGTTTTTCCTATATTTCAACTTGCTATCGACTATAGGCAAAGCTATTGATTGATAATTGATTTCATATTTTTCCAAACTTGGTTGTCACTTGATCAACTTCGTGAGAAGTTCATCTGCATCAGCTCGCAGTAAATCAAGTAGTGCAGGTTCTTTCATCATTTTAATCTCTCCCTCTCTTTTTTTATACAACACTGTGCCTACATTTTCATGCATTCCGGTACAACACATGCTAAATTTGCTTTATTTCAAATTATGTACTCCTTGTTTACTCCTTGGTGCAAGAGTAGAAGACATCGAGTAACGAATTGATGACCAAGGTTACTCCTTGGTGCTTTTGAATAATATGTCCCTACACGTTACTGAACTTGGCGTTTCTTATCTTGACTTATGAAGAGTCAGATAAATATAACCTTTAATGTTATATTTTTTTGAGAGAAACCTTTAATGTTATGTTTTGTAAGAGAGAAAGGCAAGGTTTTTTTTAGCTCGTGAAGCTTTGGAGCAATTTAACCTTTCATTTACAGAGGAAACTTTGGCTTACAGTTTTAGCTCGTGAAATGTCGGAGCATTTTTTTATATAATTTGTGAAACTTATAATTTAAGCTCGTACAACATTGGAGCAACATTTACCTATATAAAATTTTACAAGGCGATTCTAGTTTAGGCTCGTATAGCATTGGAGCATATTTTGAGTAATTTAAGTTTCATTATGATGCTTATAGTTTAGGCTCATATAGCATTGGAGAAAATTTGAAGTTTTTTCTTTCATTTAATTTTCATATTTATTCTTTATTATGATGTAGTTTAGGCTCGATTTTATTTTTGAAAGTGCTTCTAGTTTAGGCTCGTATAGCATTGGAGCATATTTTGAGTAATTTAAGTTTCCTTATGATGATTATAGTTTAGGCTCATATAGCATTGGAGTAGAATTTAGTTATTTAAATTTTTTTTGAAACGCTTATAGTTTAGGCTCGTATAGCATTGGAGCAAATTTGAACTTTGTTTTTTCTTTGTTTATATGACTTTGATGGTTTCTGCTCATATGTCAACGGAGCACTTTGTACTTTCCTACACAATTTATACCCAATTATGATATGTGAATCCTTTGATCTCATTTTTTTAATGATGTGGCTAACAATTTATAATCATATAACCTTGATTTGTGGTTTTTGGATGAGGCTGCAATTCACATAGTGGTTTGCTACAGTTATGTAGCTAGCTAGCAGATCATGTTTGGGTAGCTTGGATTAATTTGGCCGCATGGTATTATAGTTCACATGCACACAAATGGCACCTGATATTTTTTAATGATTCATGTCATAAGAGGCTACTAGGTCTTGATCTTGCAACCTTTATGTAAAAATTTGGATCATCATTTTTTATATGACACCAACAACTTATACTTGGGAAGTCTAGGATTTTGTTTTGGCAACATAAAGTACACAAGCTTATGTTACTACCTTTTTACGAGGCTAGTAGTTTATACTTATATAGTTCCGTATCGAAAGTTAACCTTTCCTTTTTTATCTTGGTCATAAACTATTGGTGAAAATTCATTTACCTTTTCCCCCAATTTATACTTTGGGGTTATCGTTATTTTAATACATCATAGTTCACACCCATAAGTTATTGGAATATTACTATTTTATTTTGTTCCCCGGTTTATACTCATCAAGGTGAGGAGTATTATTATTTACCAACACTTCATTTTATACTCGTAAAGCGAAGGACTATGTTTATTTACGCCCCACTTTATACTCTTAAAACGATGGAGCATATTTTATTTTTATATGCCGCCGTTTAGACTCATGAAGGCCTAGATTATATTTTCTAGTTTATATTTATGAGATTTGTTTTTTTGGTGCCCCAGTTTATGTAGTGGAATAATTTTATATATGCCTCAGCTTATACTCATGAAGGCGTAGAGTAATTTATTTATTTTCATACGCTGCAGTTTAGACTCATGAAGGCATGTAGTATATTTTCTATTTTATATTTATGAGATTTGTTTTTTTGGTGCCCCGGTTTATACTCATAAATTGATGGAGTAATTTATTTATTTATGCTCCAGTTTATACTCATGATGCCATCGGATATTTTTTTGGGTGATGCCCCAATTTATACTCTTGGGGGTATGAAGTATATTATTTATTTTTGTTTGCTCTTTAGTTTATACTCATGAGACGATGGAGTATTTTTATTTTGTATATGTGCTCCAGTTTATACTCATGAAGCAATGGAGTATTTTTCTTGCATATGTGCTCTAGTTTATACTCATATGCGATGGGGTAACTTTTATTTTGTGCGCCTCAGTTTATACTCGTAGGCGATGGAGTAAGTTTTATTTTGTGTGCCCTAGTTTATACTCTTGAGGGTATGGAGCAAAATTTTATTTGTTTGCCCCATTTTATACTCATGAAGGCAAGGAGTCAAATTTTATTTATTTGCCTTAGTTCATACTCATGAGGGTATGCAGTAAACTTTTCTTGCTATTTGTTTTATAAGGTACAATCAGTTTATACTTGTGAGCGTGAGGAGTAATCTTGTAGTTTGACACAATTTATACTCGAAAGATTTTAGAGTACCTTTATATCATCACAGTTTATACTCATAAGATTTTGGAGTATATTTTAATATGGAACACTTTATACTCATAAGCATTTGGAGTATTGTTTTCTTAATATGACATAGTTTATACTCGTAAGGACTCGGAGTAATGTTTTAATATGGCAGAGTTATACTTGTAAGAATTTGGAGTATTGTTTTCTTAATATGACATAGTTTATACTCGTAAGGATTCGGAGTAATGTTTTATTTTCATTCATTTTTTACGAGGCTAGCAGTTTATACTCTTACAGCCTTGGAGTGTGCATGATGTCAATAGTTTATACTCGTAAGACTTTTTAGTAATGTTTTAATATGGCATAGTTTATACTCGTAAGCATTTGGAGTAGTGTTTTAACATGGCACAGTTTATACTTGTAAGTTTTTTGGAGTAATGTTTTAATATGGCACCGTTTATACTCGTAAGCATTTGGAGTAATGTTTTAATATGGCACAGTTTATACTCGTAAGCATTTGGAGTAATCTTTTTGTGATCTTGAAACCTCTTTATATTCTCAAGGTTCATATATGGTGGCACTTTTAGAACTGTAAACTATTCCGCGGTCAACATAAACACTATGTCAACAGAAACCCAAAATTTTCATTGGGTTCATTCTTTTCAAAATCATAGGAGCTTATAAACTATGATCAGCCTAGTTAAATGATCTCACTCATGCTATGGTTTCACGATAATATGATCGTAAAATAATCGACAATTTTCACATAATGATAGACTATGGAGCTAGCATAATACATTCATAATTGCATCATACATTTTTGGTATGTCTACAAACCCATTCTTACAATATGGAACTCGGGTCCAAATACTTCAATGGGACCTAAGATAACTAGCAATGTTAAAATGCCGCCTAAAGACTTCAAAGCTCGCGTATGCATCCAAGCATGCGTATTTGATATGCTCATGGCTCAGGATGGGCATCTCCCACATACTAACACTAACATTCTTGTCTTTGTTGAGTTTTATATTGGCCACCTTCTTTGCTAGCTTCTCCAGTGACACCAATTGGCCTTCTTTTTGGTTACGAACCCTTATACCAAGTTGCTGCAAGTCAATAGCAGTCGTGATACCCAAGTTGTAAAATTTGAGCTTTTGGATGTCATTGCCAATGGTGGCACCCACAAATTGGATTTTTTCATTTGCGAGGAAGCAACGGAGGAGTGGAGGGATAGGACCCCTGGCATGAGCTTGGTATAGCTGGTAAACTAGGTAATGTTTACCCACACAAAGCTGCAAAACAGCAGCGCATTGTGGCTCCTGGTTTGAGAGAGCAACCTTGCTTCTCAAGCGGAAGCTTTTGCCGCTCTTTTCTGTGGAAATATTTAGTATACTCACAGTCGAGGCCAGCAAATGGATGCTTGGAATGGTTAAGGTATTTTTTCCAAATGAACCGGATAAAGGCGACAACCGTTGAAGGGTTGCTAGTCACCGTTGTTTGGATCCTCATGCCACCCTTGCTGACATGAAAACGACGATCGGGAATATTGTTGTCCATGTTCTGGGAGAAGTGGACACGAACCTTGCTGACTGTAACACGTTGGAGGTTGATACTGTAACATCCCAGCATTAGAGCTTAGAAATAAGCTGAACACAGGTGTGTGCATTGCATTCATGCATAGAAAATCCGGATAATTTTCGCGCTTTTAAATAAAACTTGTCAAAGTGATTGAAGCTTCTCTTAACTTGGTGGAACTGAAGTAGATCATCAAGTTGACAGCGATAAGTTTTGATATGATCTTTGCTAAAACCTTATCTTTGGGTAATATACTTTGATCTAAGGGTAGATCAAATATAATAAAACTAAGTTATAACACATTACTTAATAAGGAGTACTTGATCTTCTAGATATCATTATATTGTATTCCATACAACAACTCAAGGATGAATACTTAATATTCTAAAGATGATATTAAGATATTACCTACCATAAACTTTGTATAGCAAGTTAAGTATATAACTTAAGTAAAAGAAACTCTATAACTAAATCTTGAAACACTTGTTTGCCATAGTTATTCCTACCATGGGTATCATGGTAGTTCTTGAACATTTACTCTAATTACAAATAGAGTAGAAATGGAGATCAAACCATTTTATGTTGGAGGAGTTAACTCACCCATGAGTTAACTAGAAGCAATACCTAAACTCAAGGGTTGAGCTAGTAATTGAGGAGCTATGAGAAAGCTAGTAGTATTAGTACATTAGATAACAATCTTGTTAGGACAAGTGAATATAGACTTAGAGTAAGCTTGCTTAACAAGATAAGTCTATAGAGAGACTAATACAAGTTTACTACTTAGTTGATTATAGATATTGATCAAACAATGAGAAGCCTAAGCTTTGTATGATCAAAGGATGATGGTCATTATTCTCAAGTCACTTGAGAATAGATGATTAGGTGTTGAAGAAGAGTTATGAATATACCAAGTTAGGCAAGTCCTAGTAAGCTGAATCATCTAGCTTGATCATTAGAAGTCAAGCTAGAGTATGATGAAGTGTTTGATGAGTTGTATGGAGTAGTTGGAGGTATAGTAGCTTAACCAAGTTAATATAAGGACAACTGGTATTATGGGAGTAGTACTATACCTATTTCTAAGGATTGATATCCTTTGTATGTATAGTAAGGATTGTAGTCTTGCAAACCTTGGAAGTAGTTGCAAGATGAAGTTAATGAAGTTAATAGATGGAGTTAGTAGTAGCTACATTGATAGGTGCAATGGTAGTTAATTAAGAGGAGTTATATACAAGGAGTGAGAATGGAGTATTGTTGAGTGACATGACCATGTCATCATATGATGATGGATATGGTGGTGTCAGATGATTGTCTTATTCCGTAAGATGTGATCTTTGTGAATAAGATAAGAGAGATTTATAGAGTATATTTAGGAAAGGAATTCATTATCTCAAGATAAGCTTAGTGAAGTATTGAGGTAAGAATTCTTTAGAAACCTTTAGGTAACCATTGGATAATATCTCTTGAACAAATGAAACTTACAAAAGATAATTAGAGAATGAGATGAATGTCTATGGATGAAAGTTTTGTTTGCTTTGTTGTTTTAAACCCTAACAGGAACCTAGAGTGATAGAATTATCATGATCGCATTAATAAGTAGTTCTAATATCTCACTTTATGTGGAGATATCAAACCCACTCATGGATTTAGAAGTAGTATCCCTAAACCTTGATCCTTGTCCCTATCTATAATTCAATATGGGTTATTAAATCCTCTCGATACTTATGTACCTATATTTGAATAAACCTTAGTATTTATCTACCAATGATTATTATTGGTTCATTATTACCTAACCAAAAGTGTTCTGTGGTAATTCTAAATTTTACAAACCAAGTAGAATTGGATTTGGCAGATTACCAGATATGGAGAACCAGGAAATTTAAATTACCCTATTATGAACCACAAGACTTAAGGCACTATAATATATATATATATATATCAATTCTTAAGTGAGGCTAAGTAAGGATAGAATTACATATGCATTTCTCACCATTTTAAATCCTTACCTCTATAATTATCAAGTGATGACAAAATCATTTTTATGCAAATCTTATTATAAGAAACAAATCCCTAAAACCCTAATCCTTATTAATATTTCTTAATGAAAAAGACTTCTAATATAATGAATATATTTTAATACACAATAAGAAATCAGGAGAAGAGAGTGATACTTGCTTTATACAGTATTGTTCTTGACTTATAAATTGTCTGGATATTTAAATCCCTGAAGAAATTCAAATTTAAAAGGATTTTGTAAAAGAAAAGAAAGCAGAAAATGTAATTAAAAGGAAAAAGAGTAGAATCAACACAGTTACTCGGCCCAAGGCCCATCTTCCTATTCCATGCCTGGGAGCAGCAGGCAACGTAAACCGCACACTCATCCGCGGCCGAGGAGAAGCCCAACAACAGTTGTCTCACTTTCTCTCTCTCACTGACAGGTGGGACAGAAGTTGGACTGCAGGTTAATTCCTAGAAACTGTAGGGGGTTTTCTGAAAATTGTCTTCGTCATCATCCACACGCACACAGGCAGCTGTGTGTGCTAGCCGATGACCGTCCGCCGCCGTCAGCAAACTTTGACCGTCACGATGCTGGCCGCCGCTTTTGGAGGAGGGGATAAGGACGCCCGCACTCTCCTCTATCCACTCGTACCCATCTCACTCTCTCTCGCGCTCTCTCCTGTTTTTCCCAAAAATCGAAACCCTAGCTGTCGTTGGTAATCGAAGCTCACTGTTGTTCCTGACCTCCCCGAGCTTGGAGAAAAGCTCTATCCTCTCTTCCACTGTCTCCTCGGTCTTCCTCTGCAAATGAATTGAGCTAGTGTGCCTAGAAGCGCCCGGATGGACTTCATCTTCCCGAGCATAGGTCGCCATGTTCCTCTTTGATTCCGGCTTCACCGCGTCTCACCTCGCCCTTCCAAGCCTTCGATCGCAATCAGGGTAAGATCCTGAATCTTCCAGCACCCTTTAATCTTTTCCTCTCGCTTCGTACCAACGTCCCACCGTGCACCGTTGTCGGCCACCACAACAAATGGTCACCGATGACCAAAAAGGGGCGGCGACACCACTCCCTGGTTCGCCCAAGTCTCCTCTGTCTCGTAGTGCCATCCATTTGGCCCCGGGAGCTCCAAATCAATGGATCCATCCTCGACTCGGAAGGAATTCCCATTGATGATGTCACCATGATGTCATAGTGATGCTATATATGATTTATCTTTTTATTTTTATTTTTGTAATAATTTCTGTATTAAATAAAAGGCCACTTTGCTGACGTGGCATTGGTCCCACCAATCGGTGACTTAGGGTAGGAACCGCCTCGGTATAAAAAGTTTTACAAGTTTGGTAAATAGTAAAAAGGGGATAATTCCAAATATAAATAATTCCCAGAAATTTAATAAAATAATTAAATCCTATTAATTGTATATCTTTTGTTTTATAATTAAGAAAATGTATATAATACATCAAAATGCATATAATACATTAAAATGCTCAGAAAAATAAAATATATAAGTTAACTATATTAATAAACATTATTGTGTTAACTATTTAAATAATTATTATTTAATAAAGATTTTATAAGTAATAATATTTTGAAAATTCATATTTTAAATTTGGTAAATGAGAAAAATATAAATAATATACCAAAATTCTTGTAAAAACAAAACCTATATTTACAAACTTGTTTCAATTATTTTTGTATCCCTTAACTCATATTTATTATTTTTTAGTATTTATAAAGTGAATAAATTTATGAAAATCATATCTTATTATTTAAAATTTACAAAAATACTTATAATATATCAAAATGATCACAAAAATGAAATACGCACACTAAAAATATCAACTCATACTTTCGAAGTAAAATAAAAGGTAAAGGTCTAATAAATCTTATTTAAACCCTTTTCTTTTTATTTTAATTCATTAAAAATATATAAATATTTAATATTGCCTTTAGTATTGTTTGTTTAAAATCTAAAAATGTAATAGCAAGTCAATTAATGTTTAAGTGAAGTATAAATAGTTTAAACCATTTTAAAATATATCTGCTAAAACTATCATCTCAAATTAAGACTATTTTAATTTTTCTAAAAAGATTTTACCAATTATAAAATCAACTAAAATAGTATATTATTTATCACAAGAATCCTATTCACTTCTACTATGATTATTTAATGTAGTAATGTTTTCCTATTTAATAATCTTAGCTAATAAGAAAACTTAAAGTGTTAGCCTTAAGTTTAAGTACTATTTACTTTGTAAAGTAATATTTTCCTCCAAGGGTATTCTTTTGAGGAACATTAAAAGTGATACTTGAATACTTCTTTAAAAGCTCTAATTGATTCTTAATCTTGTTTAAGAAATATTTCAGATACCATAACCATTTTAGTGTTTTAATATTGCATATTACTTGTTGTATTTACTTATTGTTTCACACACACTCTCACAAGCCTTAATAAGAAGCACAAGTGTGAAACTGAGATAAAAGAACACATTCCTAAGAACTCATCACAAACTCCAAACCCTAGATCAGATATGACTATTCTGGGGATTCGTGTTTCTCAAATTGCATTACATTACTTATGCATCGCTGCATCTTGCTTCTTTAAACATTAGTCCTTACTGGACCAATGATGCTATTTACAGAATTTGGATCTTCTATTATCTTGAAGACCGTGAGTGCATAATCTTGCAATCACAAAAGGCAAGTTCACAACTTGCTCATGTGCTTTGATTATTTTCTATGCTTGTAACTCAACTGTGTCATCATCTGCATTTCAAAAAGGTTGAAAACATTATTTTCACAATTAACTGGAAATATTGGTTACTGATCCAGGGTGATCAACTAATCTATAATAACTGGCAATGGAAACGCTATTGTACAGTAATGTATCATCTTGGACTTAACAACCAATGTCGCCAGTGATTCTAGCGCTGTATGTTAGCGTCAACCATGAGATTTGGAATGGGACGGAGAAGTCAGCTGTATCTTCTTCCTTTCATATGGAGGCACGATGACCTTATCGTGACGCTAGGATTCCTTGTGTGGATCCAGCATATGGGTGGGCACCCTTAGGCCCCACGATTTTTGTCAACACCCGGATTTTTAATCCCAGATGCCCGTTATGTCATACCTCGCAATCCCAGGATTACAATTTTTGCGAGACCTAACGGATTGGATATCACATTACATCATCCATTACAAACCATACATAAGGTTTTACACAAATAAGGATCTCATGATCCAGTCTTAATACAACAAGCAGCGGAAATAAAAGATAAGCATAGCGATGGGGTCCATCTTCAGGGGCATAGGCAATGCTGACGAAGGCAAATAGTCCTAGTTATCATAGCCGTCCTGCTGGCCATCATCTTGGTAATCTCCTTCATAGTCTGGCCATGAGAATAGCCAGGGACAAAAACCATGAGTACTCTTTAAGTACTCGCAAACTACTACTAACAAGTAGTATAGTACTAAGTTAAAGTGCTAACTCTATGTTTAATTATAAAGTTAAGGGTGAAACCTAAGCTGAGTTTTGAAGCAAAGAAAGATAAAATAAAGTTCTAGAATCGCTTAAGTTGGGAAGCTATTGTCATAAACACAACCCTGTTGTGGTTAAGTCAAGATTTATCATTTCTTTCATAAGTTGTTTTGAAAACATCTGACAATGAAACAGTATGGCCATTCCAACTGTCCATAACCGCGGACGCAGCTATTCGAATAGTTTGACACTCTACAGAGGTGGTACACTTTCACCACAAGATTCGATACATCTGTCAAGGATAACCCTGAATCATCATACTTAGTATGCAGATAATCAAACATAACCTTTCCTTTACACACCCTAGTATAAGCACCTCTCCTATGAGCATGGCCTCCCAACCATGACCATCTGTCATCTTGGCACTGCATTGGTGGACAACATTGAGACGTAGCCTCAGCTCAGACCTCTCCCGCGGGGGAACTAATACTAATGCATATAAATATCCAGCTAAGCCTTAGCCAATTCAGGTATTGTGGTTGTACGGTAAATTTGGAATGGCATCGCATCCGAATCCAACCATCAGTTTTGTAAAAGGGTTAAGGCTCATGCCTCAACATTTTCACCATCATAAACCATTTGTGTTTCACCACACATGTCAAAACATCTCAATAGAATGACTCATCATTCCAAGGTTTTCATAATTCATTTTCACCAAGTGTTCCCATCTAAAGTGTTCCCATCTAAAGTGTTCACTAAGGTGGAAAGATGGGATCAATCTCATGCCATAGAATGACATCTAAAGTTATCTAAATATATCAAGTTTTATACTCTTTATGCTACCTTCAAAACAAGTAAAGGACTTTGGGTAAAATAAAGGAAGTAAAGCTTGAAATCAGTACTTGGGGTAAAGAATAGTCAAAGTAGTTTAACCAAAGCATGCCTAAGGCATCTTTGCTAAAACATCCAGTTTAATCCTAGCTTGCTAATGGTAGCTTGCCTTGGTTGGTGTAGTGGTTGAAGTTGTCTTCCTCCTCTTGGTAGAACTCCTACTCCTCCTCGTAAGCTTGGTCGGTACTATCTTCTATAAATACGTACGGTATACACAATCACAAAACAATACTTAACTAGTCTAATTAGCACTCTAAGGCATACATTTGATGATCTATTATCATCACAAGCATCACAAGTTTTATTAATTAGTTTCATTCTTTTTATTTAAGAAAAGTAATTTCTACTCACTGAAAATTAACTAAGATTTAATATTCACCACTTAAAATATGGGATCATGTGGACACATGTCATCACCACATATCTTAACATGTGGTAATGTAATTTAATGGTTGGTTCATAATTACTTTGGTTTAAGTTCATTATTTAATGATTTAAAGTGACTAGAAATGCCTATATAGCATTATTTTGGTACTAGTCCAAAGTCACTGCATGTAAACCTTAATATTATTACATATTCAGATAGGTATGGTTAAATGTGATTTTTGAGAGTTGGAATCAACTCAAAAGCTATCATGGTTGATTTTATAAAAATGTTGCAAGGTGCAAATGCTTCTGTCTTGTTATTTTTACTAGGAGAGATCTCTAACTCTAATTGAATGAAATCCAATGGACTTGGGTACATCTTTTCAGTAGCTTTCTAACAAAATTGGAATCACTCCATTTGGATTTGTAAATCTCTCTGAATTGCATTTTAAACTAAGGGACAGAACTAGGTTTAACTAAAATAGAAAAATCCTAATTCAAACTAACTGGGTTGCGCGGGAACGCTAACGGGCCGGCCAGTGACACTCTGCGGCGCGGGGCTCAGCTGACAGGGGGGTCCACCGGGCAGCGGCTCATAACATGTGAAGCGGTACGGGGTGATGTGGGTCATTGGATTAGAACGGGGATCAACGGCTGGGGATCGTCATCGACGACGGACCTATCGCCGGCGAACTCAACGACTCAGTGGGGGTGCTCAGGGGGCATACCAGGGATCTAGCTACAATGGCGAGGCGGGCAAACGGACTGGTGGTCGACGGCAAGCTCAGGGACGGTCGAGGCAGCTCCGGGGGTGGTCGCAATCAGCAGCGCCCTTCTCCTCCAGAGGCGGCCTACTCCGGTGCAATTCCGACGAACGGCTGCTCGCGCTGCTCCGGCTAGAGGTGGGGAACGGTTAGTGAGGTGAGGGGAGGTGAGTGGTGTGCCGAATGGGGCAGGGGGTGGCCTCTATTTATAGGATGACGACGCGACTGAGAGGGATGGGCGAGCGGCTCCGGCGAGGGCTGCATAGTGTGCTAGCTGCGTGGCACCAGGTAGGGGCGGTCGCTGGTCTCCTGGCGGTGCTCTACATGATCAATGCGGGACTATGGGCGGTGGTATGCGGTCGGGCGGTGCTGGCGCTCTGAGCGGCAGAGACGGCGGTGTCCACGGCGAGCGGTGGATGTGGTGCGTTGGGAGGCGAACGGGCATGTCCGGCATGCTCCCTGGGTCGTGGCGAAGCGGTGGATGCGGGCTGCGGTCGAGCGGCGGCTTGTGCACGCGTGTCGAGCGTGGCACTTTGGAGCGTGCTTGGCATGGCGCAGCCGCACTGGGCGCGGCGGTTTGGCGGTGGTCCATGCTCTGGCCTAGCTTGGGGAGGGGACAGAGAGTGGCGGTGAGGTGAGGGCTAGCTCGTAGACATGGTGAGAGGGGGCGAGATGGTCTGCTGCGGTGGTGGCATGGTCGGCCGGCCAGCATGTGCTCGGCATGGCATGGCATGGCCACTAGGGGATAGGGGAGGGGGTGATAATGGCATGGTTAGATCATTTGGAGACAGAGGGAGTGTTTTGAGGAGAAATGGGTGCAAAACCCTGTTCAGAATAGTAAGCTAGATATTAGGTGTAATTCATGCATGCCATGTGTTTGATGAAATGGCCGCAAGAAACTTTGTTTGGAATTTTGAAAAGATTTTTGGTGGGTGTGCTAGTACTAAGCTTGAGACTCTCTGGGTACTTGGGTTTTGAAATTTGAGCTTGTTTGAGTGGTTTTTGAAATAGTGGGATCTTCCCATATGAAATAGATTCAATTTTCAACTGCCATATAATTTTAGTGTTTGAATGTTTTTGGCAGATCACAAAGTGGGCCTTGGTACAACATTATGTGTACTATCAAGGGGTGCAAAGATCCATAATTTTTTCTGTTAGGTTTTGAGTACTAGGGATAGCCAAAGTAGGTATGCTGATTAAAATGGCACAAATGACCATTTGCTTCTTTTATTCATTTTGATTTGTTTTTCTTTGGGATTTGTTTGGGTATGATCTAGGTGATGTTTATTTCACCTAAGAATCATTTTACAAGCAATGGATCACTTAAACATGGCAATTGAAAAAACTCCTATTTTTAAATGCACACACATATGAATGCTTTGATAATTTCAATTGAAAAAGTTTTTGTTAACCCTAATTTTGATGATTTGGATCTTAATAACCTTGGATTAAAGTTTTGGGATGTTACAAACCTTCCCCCCTTAAACAAAATCTCGTCCCGAGATTTATAAAGAAAAGCTAGGAACTAAAGAGATCTGGAAACTCTGTCCTAATGTAATCCTCTCGCTCCCAAATGGCTTCCTCCTCGGTATGGTTGTTCCACTAAATCTTGAGAAACTTGATACTCCTGGTCCTGGTGGTTCTGTAAGCTTCTTCTAAGATACGGATGGGCACTTCACGATAGGTCAGGTCATTGTTGATCTCCATAGCTCTGTGATCGATGTTCTTCAAAACTTCAGTCTTCTCTGGTACTTCCAGGCATTTGCGAAGTAACGAGATATGGAACACATTGTGGATGGCTGACATCTCTTCAGGTAGTTCCAGTTGATATGATACTTCTCCTCGACAGTTCAGAATCTTGAAGGGCCCGATATATCTTGGGGCTAACGTTCCTTTCAGACTAAAGCGTTGGGTTCCTTTCAACGGTGAAACCTTGAGATATACAAAATCTCCAACATTGAAAGTTAGGTCTCTCCTTCTCTTGTCAGCATAACTCTTCTGTCTGGATTGGGCGGCCTTTTTAGGTGCTCACGGACTTTGTGAACTTTCTCTTCGGCTTCTCGGAGAATGTCGGGTCCAAAGATCTGACTCTCTCCTACTTGTGACCAATTCAAAGGGGTACGACACTTTCTTCCTTATAGGAACTCAAATGGTGCCATTTGCAAACTAGCTTGATAACTGTTGTTATATGAGAACTCTGCGAAAGGAAGGCAGTCTTCCCATTTTGATCCATATTGCAACACACAAGCTCTTAACATATCTTCTAGGATTTGGTTGACTCTCTCAGTCTATCCATCTATTTGCGGGTGATATGCGGTGTTGAAGTTCAACTTGGTGCCTAATCCTTCCTACACTTTCTGCCAAAATCTCGAGGTGAACTGGGTTCCTCGATCTGATACTATGGTCTTGGGGGTTCCATGCAGACTAACAATCCTAGAAATGTACAGTTCTGCTAGCTTCGCACTCTGGTAGGTAGTCTTGACAGGTATGAAGTGGGCTACCTTGGACAGTCTATCAACTATGACCCAGATTGAGTCATTTCCCCTACTGGAAGTAGGCAAACCGGTGATAAAGTCCATTCCGACAGAATCCCATTTCCATTTCGGAATCTGCAATGGTTGCAACAGTCCCGCGGGTGTCTGGTGCTCTGCTTTGACTCTTTGACAGATGTCACACTTGGCGATGTAGCTTCCAATTTTCCTCTTCATCTTGTGCCACAAAAATTGCTCTTTCAAATCTTGATACATCTTCGTTCCTTCGGAGTGGATAGAATAAAGGGTATCATGAGCTTCCTTCATAATAACTTGCTTCAGATCTAAATCTGCTGGCACATAGATACGTCCTTTGTACCAAAGAACTCCTTCTTCGTCTTTAGTGAATCCAGGTACCTTTCCTGTACCAATACGACGTTTGATACCGTCGATACTTTCATTTCCCTTCTAGGCTTCCTTGATTTGGCTAATCAAAGTGGGTTGAAGTTCAATGCTAGCTAAGAATCCTTTGCTAACTAATTCAGTTCTGAACTGCTCCAACTCCTCATACAAACTTGGCTGCTTCTCCTTGATCATGGTGTTAAGCCTGCACGACAATCTACTAAGAGCATCCGCTACCACATTGGCTTTGCCGGGGTGATAGTGAATGTCAAGGTCATAATCCTTGATTAACTCTATCCATCTCCTTTGCCTCATATTCAGCTCCTTCTAAGTGAAAATATACTTCAAGCTCTTATGATCCGAGTAAATCTCACAACGATTACCCATCAGATAATGACGCCATGTCTTCAATGCCAAAACTACGGCTGCTAACTCCAGATCATGGGTCGGATAGTTCTGCTCATGCTGCTTCAGTTGTCGAGACAGATACGCGATGACTTTGCCTTCTTGCATCAATACACATCCGAGACCAATCTTGGATGCATCACAATATACATCAAACGGCTTCTTGATGTCTGGCATGATCAATATTGGGCTGATATCAATCTCTTCTTCAGCTCCTGAAAACTGGCTACACACTTGTCTGTCCATTCAAACTTCTTTTCCTTCTTCAACAATTGGGTCATGGGTCTGGCGATGCTTGAGAATCCTTCGACGAACTTGCGGTAGTATCCCGGTAATCCGAGAAATGCACGGACTTGGGTTTGAGTGGTTGGGGCTTCCCATGCTTCGACATCTCTGATCTTGGTGGGATCAACAGAGACTCCTCCGGCAGACACAATATGTCCTAGGAATCCTACTTCTTTCAGCCAAAACTCACACTTGCTGAACTTGGCATATAACTAATGTTCTCTTAGGGTTTCTAGGATGATTCTCAGATGTTGCCCATGCTCTTCTTCTGACTTCGAGTAGATAAGGATGTCGTCGATAAACATAACTACAAACTTATCTAGGAAATTCATAAAGATCTTATTCATGAGATTCACGAAATAAGCAGGGGCATTGGTTAATCCAAAAGACATAACCGTATACTCGTATAAACCATACCGAGTAGTAAAGGCGGTCTCCGGAATATCCGTTGCACGAATCTTAAGTTGGTGATAACTAGTCCTAAGATCAATCTTTGAGAATACCTGGGCTCCAGTCAACTGATCAAATAGATCCTCTATCTTTGGCAAGGGGTACTTGTTCTTGATGGTGACGTCATTCAACTTTCTGTAATCTGTACACAGACGGTTGCCTCCATCTTTCTTGTCGACGAATAACACTGGTGATCTCCATGGCGAAGCGCTTGGCTGAATCAAGCTTGTTGCTAACATGGCATCTAACTGCTTCTTCAGTTCCACTAACTCTGAGGGGTTCATGCTATAGGGTCTCTGGGCTATGGGTCCGGTTTTGGGGATTAGCTCGATATCCCTACCCGGGGGCATACCTGGCAATTCATCTGGGAATACGTCGGGGTATTCATAGACTACTCTTACTTGGTCTATGGTGGGTAGGGCTAGACTCTTGTTGCACTTGAATTGGCAAGGTAAGGTTTCAGATATATGCTCTACTGTTACTCCAGAACTACTGGTCATGGTGATGGCTTTCTTAGCACAGTCTATCAGTCCTTTATGCCTTGACATCCAGTCCATACCTAGTACTACTTCCAATCCTTTGGTTCCAAGTACTATAAGGTTGGCATAAAAATCTATCCCATGTATTCTAATAGGTACATCTTTGCAAATTTTTCTAGCTTTTGTAGTTGATCGGGGGATTTGAACTATCATGACATGCTTCGGGTTGGTTGGGTGAATCTTACTAGTGCATGCAAATTCTTCGGTGGCAAATGAATGCGATGCTCCCGAATCAAACAATACTCTTGCTAAAACTGAGTTGACAGAAAACATACCCAACACTACATCTGGCACTTCTTGGGCTTCTTCGGCGTTCATGTGGAAGAGACAACCGTTGCGGTTGTGAGGGTTCCCTGGGGCAAATCTTCTCCCTGGTTGAACACGATCCTGCTGTTGAGCTGGGGCATTCACATTGGCAGTGGCTGCAGTCTTCTTGGGACACTCATTGGAGTAGTGACCCTTCACTCCACACTCGAAACAAGTGATCTGAGACTTGTCCTTTGCTGCGACAGGCACATCATTGCTGCCAGTTCTAGGTGCAGTATTGTTGTTGTTGCTCTTGGGAGGGGCACGGTTGAAATTGTTGGCATTGCCGGAGTTGTGATTGTTTCCTCCGGACTTCGCATTTCCTCCGGTATGGTTGGGGTAGCTTGGGCGAGACATTGGGGGTCGGTTGTTCCTTGGTGCATATCCTGGTGAGGGGTTGGGACGGTACTTCTGATGACTGTTGGATCCTGAGTGCTGCATCATATGATGTTTGCGGTTGTCGTTTGCCTGGTTAATCTTCCCTTCCATCTGAATGGCAGAGTCGACTAGCTCTTTGAGATCCTCGAAACAGATGTTGACGAGGACAGTCTGCATCTCATCATGCAGTCCGTTCAGGAATCTCTCCTTCTTCTTAACCTCTGTGTTGATCTCATGAGGGGCATATCTTGCAAGCGACAGGAATCTATCATGGTATTCCACCACAGTCATTCTGCCTTGCTTCAAGTCACGAAACTCATCTCTTAGTCTGGTGACTAGACCTTGCGGCACGTGGGTGCGGCTGAACTTTGTTTTGAAAGCTTCCCATGTCATCACTTGACCATGGTTCATATTGCGGAGACTAGTCCACCAAGCTCTTGCATCTCCCGCCAGATAGTGGGTTTCGAAGAGAACTTTCTCGTTGTCATCCACTCCTTCAACTTCTAAGTTGTTTTCCATTCTCTGTAGCCAGTCATCTGCATCTAGTGGGTTTTCAGCTTGGTTGAAGATTGGGGGATTGGTATTCTAGAAATTTTTGAGTTTGGACCCATGGTGATCCTGGTTTCCATGGTTCTGGTTGTTGAGAGCCATCTGGGCGATCTTCTGCAATGTTGATAAGTTGGCTTAACGTTCTACCCTGCTTGCTTCTCTATCTGCGATGAGATTCTGCAAGATCTACAGCATTGGGTCTTGCGATGAGTTGCTCCCTCCTTGGTTGCCACGAGTCATCTAAAGATTGAGGTAGATAAAGGGGTAAGAGGGAAAGTTCTAAGGTTCATGGTTTTGGTTTCAAGCTAAAACTTTGAGTTTAACTCAGTATTTGCAACTAACTTCATTTCATTCATGCAAACCAGCACACGATACAAACACACACCACAACAATCAAAGGAAAATAGATGGATTGAAGAACCATTCTGCAAGCTACGATACAGTGGGACCGATACATCTCATGCTACGATAGTGTTCTAGTGCATCTACTCATCGTCGATGAAGTCGGAGTCTTCATCGTTAGTGTAGAAGTCCACAGCATCCTCCTCCAGAAAGTCATCATCATTGCTGAGGTAATAATCCATGTCTCCATGGATGTCTTCACCCTCATCTTCTTCCTCCTTTGCTGCAAGCTGAGCTTCTTGTTCCTTGACGGTCTTCTCGAGGTCGGCCACCTTCTTGCAAAGACGGACGATGGTGCGATCCTTCTTTGCACGCTGGTGGCGAAGAGACTGGCGATCTTGGACGAGCAGTGCGAAAGTCCGGGCCTTCTGGTCGGCAATGGCACGGTTCTGGTTGGCTAACTCCCTGGCATTGTCTAGTTCCTGCTGTTTGTCGTGTAGTAAGAAGTCAAGATTCTCCACTTGACGCCTCAACTCTGGGTGACTTGGCATCTCCATCGGCATTCCCATGAAGTCACGTCTTGCATAGTGAGCAAAACAGGTTCCCTGGAGTTGGTTGACACTGAGGGCACATAGACGTGCGAGAGCTTCATGCATTGCCCTGGCTAATCCATCTAGCCAGTTGTTCTCTCTCACGGAGAACTGGATTCTCCTGGATGTTGGTGCTTCGATGCTTCCTCTAAGATCAGCGATGACTAGTCACTGTAAATCTCCTCCTGGGGGTCCTGGAAGTTGAGCTCCAAGAAACTCCAGATGTGGGCGTCGTAGTAACTCCGACAGTGAATCCAAATCCCTCTCGAAGATCAGCTGACCTCTGTTTCCCAACTAGTAGAACTTGCTGAACTGAGTCAAGAATTAAGGATGAGGAAGTTAGTGAAGTGATCAAGTGTGTCAATTTTTAAGTAGTAATGTAAGAATTTTGAGGAACATGAATTTTTGAGAAAGAATGAATTCCCAAGGATAAGAGAGGAAATAGTTTTTCATAAATACTCACTTCGGTTTGGAAATTAAGTTTTTGTTTGGATGTCCATTCTAACTAGGGTATCCTATGGTCAGGATGGCGCTAATACCAACTTGTCAACACCCGGATTTTTAATCCCAGATGCCCGTTATGCCATACCTCGCAATCCCAAGATTACCATTTTTGCGAGACATAACGGATTGGATATCCCAGTACATCATCCATTACAAACCATACATAAGGTCTTACACAAATAAGGATCTCATGATCCAGTCTTAATACAACAAGCAGCGGAAATAAAAGATAAGCGTAGCGGTGGGGTCCATCTTTAGGGGCACAGGCAATGCTGACGAAGGCAGATAGTCCTAGTTATCATAGCCGTCCTGCTGGACATCATCTTGGTTGTCTCCTTCATAGTCTGGCCATGAGAATAGCCAGGGACAAAAACCATGAGTACTCTTTAAGTACTTGCAAACTACCACTAACAAGTAGTATAGTACTAAGTTAAAGTGCTAACTCTATGTTTAATTATAAAGTTAAGTGTGAAATGTAAGCCGACTTCTGAAACAAAGAAAGATAAAATAAAGTTCTAGAATCACTTAAGTTGGGAAGCTATTGTCATAAAGACAACCCTGTTGTGGTGAAGTCAAGATTCATCATTTCTTTCATAAGTTGTTTTGAAAACATCTGACAACGAAACAGTATGACCATTCCAACTGTCCATAACCGCGGACGCGGCTATTCGAATAGTTTGACACTCTGTAGAGGTGGTACACTTTCACCACAAGATTCGATACATCTGTCAGGGATAACCCTGAATCATCATACTTAGTATGCAGATAATCAAACATAACCTTTCCTTTACACACCCTAGTATAAGCACCTCTCCTATGAGCATGGCCTCCCAACCATGACCATCTGTCATCTTGGGCACTGCATAGGTGGACAACATTGAGAGGTAGCCTCAGCTCAGACCTCACCCGCGAGGGAACTAATACTAATGCATATAAATTTCCGACTAAGCCTTACCCCATTCAGGTATTGTGGTTGTACGGTAAATTTGGAATGGTATCGCATCCAAATCCAACCATCAGTTTTGTATAAGGGTTAAGGCTCATGCCTCAATATTTTCACCATCATAAACCATTTGTGTTTCTCCACACATGTCAAAACATCTCAATAGAATGACTCATCATTCCAAGGTTTTCATAATTCATTTTCACCAAGTGTTCCCATCTAAAGTGACTCAAGTTTTTATCTACTCTAAACTACTAAGTTAAGAGTGTTCACTAAGGTGGAAATATGGGATCAATCTCATGCCATAGAATGACATCTAAAGTTATCTAAATAGGTCAAGTTTTATCCTCTTTATGCTACCTTCAAAACAAGTAAAGTACTTTGGGTAAAGTAACGGAAGTAAAGCTTGAAATCAGTACTTGGGGTAAAGAATAGTCAAAGTAGTTTAACCAAAGCATGCCTAAGGCATCTTTGCTAAACCATCCAGTTTAATCCTAGCTTGCTAATAGTAGCGTGCCTTGGTTGGTGCAGTGGTTGAAGTTGTCTTCCTCCTCTTGGTAGAACTCCTCCTCGTAAGCTTGGTCGGTACTATCTTCTATAAATACATACGGTATACACAATCACCAAACAATACTTAACTAGTCTAATTAGCACTCTAAGGCATACATTTGATGATCTATTATCATCACAAGTATCACAAGTTTTATTAACTAGTTTCATTCTTTTTATTTAAGAAAACTAATTTCTACTCATTGAAAATTAACTAAGATTTAATATTCACCACTTAAAATATGGGATCATGTGGACACATGTCATCACCACATATCTTAACATATGGTAATGTAATTTAAGGGTTGGTTCATAATTACTTTGGTTTAAGTTCATTATTTAATGATTTAAAGTGACTAGAAATGCCTATATAGCATTATTTTGGCACTAGTCCAAATTCACTGCATGTAAACCTTAATATTATTACATATTCAGATAGGTATGGTTAAATGTGATTTTTGAGAGTTGGAATCAACTCAAAAGCTATCATGGTTGAATTTATAAAAATGTTGCAAGGTGCAAATGCTTCTGTCTTGTTATTTTTACTAGGAGAGATCTCTAACTCAAATTGAATTAAATCCAACGGGCTTGGGTAGATCTTTTTAGTAGCTTTCTAGCAAAATTTGAATCACTCCATTTGGATTTGTAAATCTCTCTGAATTGAATTTTAAACTAAGGGACAGAACTAGGTTTAACTAAAATAGAAAAATCCTAATTCAAAGTAACTGGGTTGCGCGGGAACGCTAACGGGGCGGTCCAATGACACTCCACGGCGCGGGGCTCAGCTGACAGGGGGGTCCACCGGCCAGGGGCTCATAACGCGCGAAGCGGTACGGGGTGATGTGGGTCGTTGGATTAGAACGGGCATCAACGACTGGGGATTGTCTTCGATGACGGACCTATCACCGGTGAACTCTAACCCTAATGGCTCAGTGGGGGTGCTCACGGGCTGTACCAGGGCTCCAGCAACGACGGCGAGGCGGGCAAACGGACTGGTGGTCGACGGCAAGCTCAGGGATGGTCGAGGCAGCTCTGGGGTTGGTCGCAATCAGCAGCGCCCTTCTCCTCCAGAGGCAACCTGCTCCGGTGCGATTTCGGCGAACGGCTGCTCGTGCTGCTCCGGCTAGAGGTGGGGAACGGTCAGTGAGGTGAGGGGAGGTGAGTGTTGTGCCGAATGGGGCTAGGGGTGGCCTCTATTTATAGGACGACAACACGATTGAGAGGGATGGGCGAGTGGCTCCAACGAGGGCTGCACAACGTGCTAGCGGCGTGGCTCGAGGTAGGGGGCGGTCGCTGGTCTCCTGGCGGTGCTCTGCGTGATCAATGCGGGACTAGGGGCGGTGGTATGCGTCAGGCGGTGCTGGCGCTCTGAGCGGCAGAGACGGCGGTATCCACGGCGAGCGGTGGGTGTGGTGCGTTGGGCGGCGAACGGGCATGTCCGGCATGCTCCCTAGGTCATGGCGAAGCGGTGGACGCGGGCTGCGGTCGAGCGGCGGCTTGTGCACGCGTGTCGGGTGTGGCGCTCTGGCGCGTGCTTGGCATGGCGCAGTCGCACTGGGCGCAGCGGTTTTGCGGTGGTCCATGCTCTGGCCTAGCTTGGGGAGGGGACAGAGAGTGGCAGTGAGGTGAGGGCTAGCTCGTAGACATGGTGAGAGGGGGCGAGATGGTCTGCTGTGGTGGTGGCATGGTCGGCCGGCCAGCATGTGCTCGACATGGCATGGCATGGCCACTAGGGGATAGGGAGGGGTGATAATGGCATGGTTAGATCATTTGGAGACAGAGGGAGTGTTTTGAGGAGAAATGGGTGCAAAACCCTGTTCAGAATAGTAAGCTAGATATTAGGTGTAATTCATGCATGCCATGTGTTTGATGAAATGGCCGCAAGAAACTTAGTTTGGAATTTTGAAAAGATTTTTTGTGGGTGTGCTAGTACTAAGCTTGAGACTCTGTGGGAGCTTGGGTTTTGAAATTTGAGCTTGTTTGATTGGTTTTTGAAATAGTGGGATCTTCTCATATGAAATAGACAATTTCAACTGCCATTTAAATTTAGTGTTTGAATGTTTTTGGCAGATCACAAAGTGGGCCTTGGTACAACATTATGTGTACTATCAAGGGGTGCAAAGATCCATAATTGTTTCTGTTAGGTTTTGAGTACTAGGAATAACCAAAGTAGGTATGCTGATTAAAATGGCACAAATGACCATTTGCTTCTTTTATTCATTTTGATTTGTTTTTCTTTGGGATTTGTTTGGGGATGATCTAGATGATGTTTATTTCACCTAAGAATCATTTTACAAGCAATGGATCACTTAAACATGGCAATTCAAACAACTCCTATTTTTAAATGCACACACATATGAATGCTTTGATAATTTCAATTGAAAGAGTTTTTGTTAACCCTAATTTTGATGATTTGGATCTAATAACCTTGGATTGAAGTTTTGGGATGTTACAATTTTGGTGTCTAGATTATTTATGAGTGGCTGTCGGTGGTATAACCGGACCTCCAGGGGGCATCACCAGCTCATAGAGTCTTCGGGAACTCACCATAGTTGTAGCCCACCCTAGATGGGGGCTTAACAGAGATGGAGTCAGCCCCGAAGGATCGTGCAGACATATGGGGTCGCGGAGAGGGCAGTACTGGCTTGGATCTTAGACTAGGCCCCACACCAAGGAAGTGTGGACGAGAATGCAACTCGGTTGTGCAACAAAGCTAAGGTCACTTGTGGGAAAAGTGACGCACCTCTATAGAGTGTAAGAATTGTGACATGTTACTCTCTGTTCCGGGAAGGAGCTACGAACGCGGCAGGAAAGGAACTCCATGAAGTTCTGGTCAACCTGTGAAGGCTGTCGGACATAGTTTTCACAATAAAATCAATCTTTAAAGAAATGTTTACGAAAACCTGCATTGCCTACGACCTATGGTCTGTGGCTGTAGAGATAGTGCATCATACACTCCTTTTTAGTGAACTTGATGAGTACGCTCGTACTCAACTGTACCTTCTTAACCCTTGCTAGGTTCTAAGCCATTTAAGACGACGTCAACAACAATTTCTGCTTAAGAAACCATCATCGACAACTCAAGTTCTTCAACAGAGTCAATCAAGTCCACATATACATCAACCAAAGCGAAGACTAAGTTCTTAAGTAGATAGGAGTAGATTCTCTAGTCATAAAAACCTACTTCTGTAGAGCATTGCACTCGCAGCAATTGCAAGCCAGATGGTTTAGATATTAGTCTTTTTAGCTAGATAGTTCTGAGTTATAATTTCTGGTTCTTCTTTGTAAGAAGTTCGTCCTCTCTCTTTAACCTATAGTGTTCTCTAGATCTTTTGTAAAGAGTCGAGTTGTAATCTATAGTCATGTCTTGGACCTGTTGTGTTTCTGTTGTACCACTCTGAGGGATGTAATACTAGTGAATGGTGTTTCATTGGTGTTATGTCAATGACTATAGTGTACTACATCATGTAGTGGTATAATGGGTCACCGCAGATACATCGATCATTCTGTCGATGATGTCGATGCCACTCTAGATCATATGAATCCTCAATGGGTTCTCGTATAACATGTGCTGATGATGAAAGTGAATTTAAAAACGCCACTGCTGGGTGCACATGACCACCAGTATCATGGCCATGGGAGCCAAAGCATACTTTTTTGCATTCAAGTGGGCGCTTGTACATTGCCTCAGAACATTCTCCACCTGATTTATGGGCCACTCGATGAACAATCTCAGTAGAATCAGATCGAAGTTTATTTTGAGAATTGGTGGCTCTTTGCGATGCACAAGGCAATATGGCCATGGCTTCACTTCTTTTCCAAGGTTGTTTGCAGTGGTGTTTATGCACCCGATTTCCTTTTACTTGAGAAAACTTAGATTTGTTGAACGCCTCCACTTTTCGTTGTACTTTAATAGCTGGTAGGATGATTTCTCTACTCCTACATCTTTCCTTTTGATATATGACGCTAGAGTTGGAATCAATGTGCCAATCTGCCTTTTCAATAAATCATATCTGCTTTTTGGCTGAATTTTTTGCCAGTGTAGTATATCGTTTTGACGCCCACGTGTTGGAGTCGCGAGGAGGGACTGAATTTGGCATGTCACCGCCTTGCATGACAAGATCAGAATATGGGGCTCTTATTTCTTGTGCATTCACTGCATCCAGTATGTTTATTTCTGGTACTTTCGGTTCAGGAGGGATGAACTTTGTTTCATATCTTGTTGCACTCACCTCACTAGCTTTCATCTCATTTGATGAGTCTATCTTCGTGTGCCAGAGATTAGTGCCACTATCATTAGCACTAAGTGGCACTTCAACCCAAAATGACCGGAAGCAAATATGGGTCAATTGCTTCTTGCTTTCTTTTGCCATTCCTTCATATAAAGAAAACCATATATCAGTTTTCTTGTAGATATGGATTTTTTTGATATGCTATATTTCTTTTAGAAAAGTCATATGATGCAATCCTATGTTGGAATTCGAAGATGAGGGGAGAAATATGTCCCACTGGGCGTGCCAGAATCTGATGACAGGAAAATGGGGCGACGAAAATGCTCGCGTCCATGTCATAGAGACAGCTATAACTATAATTTAAAGTGCGCAAATGTAAATGACAAATATCAAGTATTGCGGTTCATACTTCCGGAACTCATACATTTATATAAAAATTCCGTTAATTACATCTCCGAAGAGAAAACCCCTGATTAAGAATTCCAACATTTCTAATACATAGGTTATATAAACATGACTTTTATAAAAGCATGAAATAAAACTAAGAAGTCCTCCTCGCTGCCGTCGACGCCGGCATACTCGAGGGAGTATTTAAGCTTCTTTAGATTATCTCCGAGGTTGGTAGAGTTTATTTGATGTGTATGACATCTCAATAGTCACATTTTATTTGATATTACCTGTACTAAATTTGCTAGTACGAGTATTAATACATGCATGGGTATCTTAATATGTCCGGTCAATTAACCAATATATTTTTTCATATGTTGTATACAGTTAGTCATATTTATTGAGAGTTATTTAACCGGCCAAGGAGTCCCTTTTCATTATCGCATGTAGTATGGATTACAGACTATGCATGTGATTTTCCTATATAGACACCAGGTTTGATCGATGCACAATTTGTACCAATCGACAGTAGCATGTGCATTATGTGTTTAGACCAAGCGACATGCAAATGAGAATTTCGTATCATATTTTTTACTTGGACTAGCATTATTAGTACAAGCAGGATGTATGCATATGTATGATTTTAAAGCCTATGTGGTGTATGGAGGCTTTAGTGCGGTTTAGGGCATAGTTTATATTTTCAACACTTTATGTCTCATGTCATGGAATTTGGATGAGAACCCATGCGTTGAGCGGAACATAATTTTATCATTTTGCGACTCATATCATGGAATTCGGACAAGAACCCATGCAGTCGAGCATGGAACATAAATTTATCATTTTATGACTCACATCATGGAATTCGGACAAGAACCCATGCATCGAGCGCAGAGCATAATTTTATCATTTTGCGACTCATATCATGGAATTCGGACAAGAACCCATGCATTGAGCGCAGAGCATAATTTTATTGTTTTGCGACTCATATCATGGAATTCAAAAAGGAACCCATGTGTAGAGCCCGATTTATGGTTTTGCATTTTTGTGACTCGTACCATGGAATTCTAGAGGGAACCCATGTGTAGAGCATTGGTTTATAATTTTGAGATTTCTGATGACTCTTATCATAGAATTCACAAGGGAACCCATGCGTAGAGAATTTTATCATAGCTTGTGTCACGGAATTCACAGGGAACCCATGCCTAAAGCATAAATCATGCTTTTGATATATTTATGTATTTTAGCCGATATGTAATTGTAGAGATATTTATTTGACCACCTTGACTCTTATCTATTTTTTTTAGGGTTGCCACATGCATATGGACCATGAGCTTAATAATTAGTATATTATATTGTTATAATCTTGCCATGGTGTCGCTTAATCCATGCATGTACGTAGAGTTGTACGTACACTAGTGCACACCCCCCCCTCTAACACCGGTTTGGAGGGCCCTCTAACAACGGTTGTAGAACCGCTGTTGAGGGTTCGGTGTTAGAGGCCCCCCCTTTAACACCGGTTCTTATACGAACCGGTGTTAAAGGGTGGCGCACGTGGGGCTGCCGCAGGGCTCAACTCCCCCTTTAACACCAGTTCGTAGCACGAACCGGTGTTAAAGGTTCTGTGCCGCGGCAGGAAAAAGAGATAAATCTCTGCGGCAGCCCTCTGCCGCGGCAGGAAAACGGCCTAAATCTCTGCCGCGGCAGAGTTCTGCCCCTGCCCTGTTCTGGGCGTATTTCTGCAGCGCGGCGGGGACAGGGAGGGGGGGAGGGGGAATCGATCGGGAGCGGTATACACATACATCGTCATCGGTACATACGAGTACATGAATAATTAAGCAACTATTATTATACACAACATCGTCATTGTGTGGTATTCTCCGTAAATGTTGAAGCATCAAGTACAAGACAAACACGTTCAAGCATATATACAACGTTCATTTTGGTGGATATCTAAAGAGTTCTCCGCCAGGCGTGACGACCTCATCAAGTATGAATCCCGCCAATTCCGCTCGTATGCGGTCAAATGGTAGGAGTTGGTCCCGCATCCGTTCGATCTGAATATATATGAAGAATGGGGTCAATATATATATAAGAATAAAACTCAACACAATTGATGGTAATAAAATAATGTTGTGTACTTTGTTTACGTACTCTAAGTTGTTCTAGTGCGGCTTGGCCCGTCGCACATATCGTGTTGCGAATGAACTCGCAAACATAGTACCCACATAAGTTATTGTCGTGTCCCTGATGCGCGCACTTTACGAGAATAGAGAGTTCAATCAAAATAATAATCAATAAAGCATGATATAATGGAATTGGAAGCAGAATCAAAGAGATACGCAGACCTAGCTAGCTAGTATTACTTACATTTTGGTCTACAAATTTTAGTTCTTCTGACCATTCACCCACGGCCCTGCCCGTGAACCTTTTCCAAACCCTGTCCGGCAAAGAAAATGGATAAAGGAGTAATTAATTACTTATTGTCACGAAAGTTGCCGATCTAGTGCGATAATATGATTGAAATTACCTTTGGAGCATCTCTCTAAAGTCTGCCCATAGCTCTTTTTATTTTCGTAACGAGTCCATGACAAGGACTTTTCCTAAGTCAGGTTGAATGACTAGCAGAATAAAGTGGAACCTACGCACGCATAACTCATCATCAGTTACACTTAACATCGAGTAAGCCGAAACAGAATGTGTACAAGAGAGGGTAACAGTACTCACGAGAAGTTGTAAGGCAATAGTATTTCCCTTTTGGTTTGTTGTCTCAGTAAAGACCTTAGCAATAAATCTTCTATTTGCCCGGGTTTGGTTCTGACCACTTCTTCATGAACTCTATTTGGGTCAACGAACCCAATGTCAAAAGGTCCTTCTTTCATGCATTCCATAACCTTTTTCCTGCATAATAATATATACATATATGGTGAGCATATATATATACATGCAATTAATGAAGTGAATGAGATGAGATAGAAAATACAGAAATAGTACTTACACACAATAAAGGCTGATGGCAGCTTTGTCGAGTTCCTTCTGATTGAATAGAAAATGCAAGTCTTGAATGTTGAAGTCGATCTCGTCGTCTCTGCACAAGAAAATCTCATCTCTTATATGCGCCGTGATCCATTCTTCCTTTCTCGTCTTGCAGAAATCAAGGTACCACTTGTGCAATCTTTGCATCTTTGTTGGTAGATTCTTGAGCTCTTGTTTCTTGACGAGATTCTTCCCATACTTCCATGGCTGTATGGGGTTGGCATCGCATTTGGGCAAGTTGTCTCCCATGATGTTCAAGTATGCAATGTAAGTCATCCCCATCTCATTGGCCTTTCTTTGTAGCTCTGCCTCGTAATCATTTACGGGAGGAGCGTCCCGTGTGTCGAACACTTGGAGCGGGGCGCATGATTGGTTTTCCTGCTCTCCGAGCATGGGAACTGTTTTCTGGGGTGCCGCACGACTGCTACTTTCAGTCTCCCTACGGCGCCTTGCATCCGCCTTCAAAATCTGGCGCTCGTAGTCCGGCACAAGTGGGGTTTCAGGTTTCAAAAGATTTTTGTAAAACTTCTCCACCACCGCCGGATCTATTTTCTCCTTTGGCTCGGCCCGTCTAGGTGCAAAGAATTTTTTGACCTCTTCTTCCGAGATCCTATTGGTCTCCTCGTCGCTGCGATTCCACGGTAAAACCGGCAATGGCTTGGCGGAAGGCTGCGGGACGTAGTTTTTTGAACTCTTTGTCGTACGGTTTCCTGCGGATTTCTTTGTGGCAGTGCTAGTGATGCTCTTCGTGGCAGTGCTCTTCCGCTTACGCTGAGGAGATGGCTGAAGCGCCGGAGATGGCTGACGGGCAGGAGATGGCTGGCGCGCCGGAGATGGCTGGCGCGCCGGAGATGGCTGCCGCGCAGGAGATGGCTGAAGCGGCTCAGACTGCTGATGCTGCGGAGACGGCGGGGGGTGCCAGTGGCCTCGAATTTGGAAGCACGATGTGTTCCTTCTTCCAAAGAATGGTTGTTTTCACTGCAAATTTGAGTTGAGTTTCCCCTTCACCTGTAGCATGGTCAAGCTATGCTTCCTCATATTCCTTCACAACCTCATCCACCCCGACAATAGCATAGCCATCTGGAATCGGTCGGCAGTGGTAAGTTCCACCAGCTACAGGAGGTAAGGCATAGCCGACAGCCACCTTAATGGATAAGCCCATTAATCTCACATGCAGCTCAGCGTGTTCGCTCTCCATGATCTCATCCATGGGGTATCGAGGACCCGCCATTTCAAGCGTGGGCTGCACGTTCTCCATGGAAGCCACGCTGCTTTTCCGCGCAGAGTCTGGGCCGCCGGCAGATTCCAATGCAGGCTCTTCGTGCCGCTGAGATGGGCCGGTAGCTTGATGGCTCTGTTGTGCATTCACTTGCGCATGCAGCGCCACAAGTGCATGTTCTATCTGTGTCATCCGCTCTGTACGCTCTTTTTCTTTTCTGCCGCGCCATCTGTAAGAGTCGCTCCACTCGGCAAACCCATCCTTCCACGTCATACCCCATGTGCCTCGTGCATGTCCAGGGTGTTCTTTTTTACCGATGGCGCGTGTGAGCTGGTCATTCTCTCTGTCGGGATGGAAGGTCCTGGCGGCTGTTTCCTCGTATGCCGTGATGAGTTCAGTGACGGGTTTGGCAAGGAGGGTTGGGAAGATACACAATCCTGTTTCTGGGTCCAACCTTGCCCCGATTCTGTAGAACCAAGTCTTTGCACGTAGGTCCCACCCATGTGTCTAGGGTGTGATCCCTCTGTCGCACAGGGCCTTCTCAGCTTCCTCCCACTTAGGCCTCTGAGATATGTAGCCACCTGACCCTGTCCTCTGGTGATATTCCTTCTTCTGGGCATTTAGCATATTGGTTTCTGACCTCTTTGTAGCTATAGCACCTTTCTTGTATGCCACAAATTCGTGCCAGTGAGGTCTTATCTTCGCATAATATGCGTCTTCGAAATTTGGAGTCTCGCGAGCTTTGACAAATTTGTTCAATTTTGTCTTCCAGTTGCGGAAAGCGTCAGCCATCTTCTTTAGAGTCCACTCTTTGACCTTTTCCTTTATAACCGGTTTGTTTTCATCCTCCTCTGGTGGAAGGGTGAAATTTACCAACAGCGAATTCCAAAGCGTTTCTTTGGATCTTTTATCGACAAAGGTACCGTCGCCCTTCTTTGGCTTATTCCAATATTCAATTATGATTGAGATTTGGTCCCTAACAAGAACTCCAGCCTGACGTACAAATTTGTCTGCGGCCTTCTTGGGCTCCATTGGCCTGCCATCAACACGGACTGCTTCGATCATGAACTTTGCACGATCTTTCAACCGATGGCTCGCGCCTCGCTTGCTCTTTTTCGTAGAAGAAGATGGTTGTTGGCTGGTCGATCCAGAGGGCTAAAAGAAGAAAGAAGCGTTAATTAATACATGTAGAAGAAGATTGTTGGTGGAAGTCAACATAGGATTAATCAATGCATATACCTCGCCGGACTTTGTAATCACTAAATTGCGTTCACCGGAGTCTTCATCTTCTCCATGACTACTTGAGCTATCATCATGTCCCTCCAAGTTCAGATATTGTGAGGTGTCCTCATCGATAATGTTCTCCATTATTTCTTCTTCTTCAAGGTTTCTACTAAGTGGATCCATAGTTTCTAAAACAATAATATTATCTAGAGTAAGAGAGTAAACATTCAAGTGGACTTGGATTCATACACAAATATACATATTATTCATACAAAAATACACAAATAAATTCGGGGGGCCACGAGCACCACCACCCTAACCCTATCTCTAGGGGGGCCGCGAGCACCACCACCCTAACCCTAAATGCGGGGGCCCACGAGGACCACCACCCTAACCCTAAGTCCGGGGCCCTGCGAGCACCACCACCCTAACCATAAGTCCGGTTCCCCGCGAGCACCACCACCCTAACCCTATCTCTAGGGGGGCCGCGAGCACCACCACCCTAACCCTAAATGCGGGGGCCCACGAGGACCACCACCCTAACCCTAAGTCCGGGGGCCTGCGAGCACCACCACCCTAACCATAAGTCCGGTCCCCCGCGAGCACCACCACCCTAACCCTAAGTTTGGTTGCCCGCAAACACCATCACCCTAACCCTAAGTCTGGCTGCCCGCGAGCACCACCACCCTAACCCTAAGTCCGGTCGCCCGCCAGCACCACCACCCTAACCCTAAGTCCGATCGCCCGCGAGCACCAACTCCCTAACCCTATCTCCGGGGGGCCCGCAAACACCACCACCCTAACCCTAAGTCCGGTCGCCCGCGATCACCACCACCCTAACCCAAAGTCCGGTCGCCCTCTAGCACCACCACCCTAACCCTAAGTCCGGTCGCCCGCCAGCACCACCACCCTAACCCTAAGTCCGATCGCCCGCAAGCACCAACTCCCTAACCCTATCTCTGGGGGGCCCGCGAACACCACCACCCTAACCCTAAGTCCGGTCGCCCGTCACCACCACCCTAACCCAAAGTCCGGTCGCCCGCCAGCACCACCACCCTAACCCTAAGTCCGATCGCCCGCGAGCACCAACTCCCTAACCCTATCTCCGGGGGGCCCGCGAACACCACCACCCTAACCCTAAGTCCGGTCGCCCGCGATCACCACCACCCTAACCCAAAGTCCGGTCTCCCGCGAGCACCTATATAAGACAAATATTTCCTATATAATACAAATATTTCCTACATATACACAAAAATATATTTCCTATATATATACAAATATATATTCCCTATACAATACAAATATTTCCTATATAATACAAATATTTCCTACATATACACAAAAATATATTTCCTATATATATACAAATATATATTCCCTATACAATACAAATATTTCCTATATAATACAAATATTTCCTACATATACACAAAAATATATTTCCTATATATATACAAATATATATTCCCTATATAATACAAATGTATACAAATATATATTCCCTATACATATACAAATATATATTCCCTATATACAAATATACAAATATATATTCCCTATACATATATTCCCTATATACAAATATAGGGAATATACAAATATATATTCCCTATATACAAATATATATTCCCTATACATATATAAATATATACACAAATACATAAAAAAATATTTACTATACATATTTACGAGCCGGTGATGGCAGGCAGGGGCGGTGGGCGGTGGCGGAGCGATGGTGCTGGCGCTGCCGGGGGCGGTGGCGGTGGCGGAGCGGTGGTGCTGGCGCTGCCGGGGCGGTGGCGGCGGAGCTCATGGCGGTGGCCAGGGCGGTGGCAGAGCCCGTGGCGGGGGTGGTGGCGCGGCCGGGCCGGGGTGGTGCTGGCGCGGCGGGGGGGCGTCGACGAGGACGGCGACGGCGAAGGCTTTTCTCTATGCGCGCGATCTGGCTGGGGGAAGAAGGAAGGGGAACGCGCGCGCGTTATAACCCCCCCTTTAACACCGGTTCGTGGCTGGAACCGGTGTTAAAGGGGGGAATTCGTTTCGCACCCGCACCCCCCCTTTAACACCGGTTCCAGCCACGAACCGGTGTTAAAGGGGGGGTGTGCGCGCGCGAAACGAAATAAATGCGCCAACCCTTTAACACCAGTTCGTGGCTGGAACCGGTGTTAAAGGGAGGGCATTTATTTCATGCATTAAAGGGGTGGGGGCATTTATAATTCAAAAAATAGGATATGAATTTAGAAAATTCATATCTTATTCATTTCAACTCAGAAAAATATGAATAATATATCATAATTTTCAGAAAAATAATATCTATCCATTCATGTAAAAACATTTTATATTTACTTTAGATGAAAATTTTCAAAATGATTAAAACACTTACATATAAATTTTGATTATTCAATTCAAACAAAAATAAATTGTCAAATCCTAAAACTTTGAACATAAGAAATATTAAGCATCTAAAAAGGAATCTAACCCTATTTTATTAGAGCAAATCATATTTTATTTTGTATTAACATTTTTGAATTGATTGGATATTTAAATGCCGCATCTTTTGTATACACTTGAATCTGACAAAGCCTCGCTCAACTTGCATTGGATTTTTGATAAAATAGCATAGTGTGAACCTAAAAATGATTTTTGTAAAAAATCATGAGCATCGTATCATGTACCTGTAGTTCATATCTGACCCACTTCCTGCCGATTCGGCAGGAATTTGTCTTTTTCACCAGAGGTGGACGGAAAGGTTTGAGATCCCCCTGTTGGTATATTGTCCATATAAGGTGGTCTAGTATTTTTGTAAAATGTGGTGGTGGTTTTTTGAAAGCCATTTGGTGGTTGCTTCACAAAACCGTCCGTTTTTTATGCTCGGAAAATGGAAAATGCCTTTTTGGTGCAATAAAAAGGAAAACTTCCTCCTGCAACATTGTTTGCCATGCCATGATGCACATGTATGCACAATATGGCCATATTATCACAAACTATGCCTTGATTCTAGCCATAACATTGGTCATTTTACCCGAAAGCCAAGAAACCTCGAATGAGATAGGTCATTTTGTGAAGGAGATAGAACTAGAATTAAAATACAGAATGCAACTAATAGTAAGTTACATAAAGCACGACTGAAAATTAAGATACATAAAAGAACTGAAAATTAAGATACATGGCTAGATTAAGTAACAATCGGCCGAACTTGTTTCGGAATGTTGGAGTGATTCAGTCATGCTCCTGCCTACACCTGTAATACTCGCCACTATAGTCGTCGTACTCGCCGCCGCCGTCATCGTTGTCGTCGTCGGAGTCGCCGTAATTGAACCTTGAAGGCTGAGTACGCGTGGGCTGGACTTGAGGGTAGCGCAGACGGGGGTTAGAGTCGGCGGCAGTGTCATAGGCCATGACGCTCTGGAGAGTCCGACCGCGCCACCATAGCCGACGGCCGGCCTCGTTGAAGTTCGGAGGAGGTGGGCCGTCCTCCTCGTGCCTGGCGAGCGCCCTCTCACGCCGATCCACGAAGAAGGCTTCCCAAGTAGGGAAATAGTCGGGATGCCATCTGGGATTCCTCCGCTGCTCCGGCGTGAGCTCGAAGTAGTAGTGGTTCGTGATGGCCATCCGACGCGCCACACCTAGAGGGACAGGAGGAACCGGCACGCCTCCGGCGCTCAGCATCCAGCCGACGGGGACACAGTAGCCCGGCGGGCAGGGGTAGTTCGAGGCGCAAAGCGCCTCCGCCTCCCTAGGGGTTAGTGCTACGGTGGAAGCCATGGGAAAGGGTGATGAGGTTGCAGATATGAGTCTAGAGATGTGCAATGACAATGGAGGCCAACCCTACATATATATATAGTGAAGAACTGGCGGGAAGAACTGGAGGGAAAAAATGGCGGGAAGAAAAATGGCGGGAAAAAATGGCGGGAAGAAAAATGGCGGGAAAGAATGGCGGGAAGAAAAATGGAGGGAAGAAATAGAAGGAAGAAAAATGGCTCATTTAATACATATACTGTTAACAGAAGAAATATGACATTGATTTCCATGTTGAGATACATATGTGTGCCAAAAATGGCTCAATTAATACATATAGTCAATCTTATGATCGCGTCGGCCGTAACCATGGAGTATCAACACTATTTAACAGGATGGTTGGGTCAGTCTTCACTCTGAAGGGCGGAATTTCATCAAACTTATTATAATCTTCTGACATGTCTATCTTGTCCTCCACTCCCACGATGTTTCTTTTCCCTGAAAGAACTATGTGACGCTTTGGCTCATCGTGTGATGTATCTGTTTGCTTATTTTTTCTTTTTTCGGTTTGGTAGACATGTCCTTCACATAGAAAACCTGAGCGACATCATTGGCTAAGACGAATGGTTCGTCTAAGTTCTTGTCTACCTTCATAAGATTGTTGAGATCCACCGTTGTCATTCCGTACTTCTTGTCTACCTCAACCCCCCCTCCTGTTAGCTTGACCCATTTGCATCGAAATAAGGGGACCTTAAAATTAGGTCAATAGTCAAGTTCCCATATCTCCTCTATGAACCCATAATACGTGGTCTTTTGCCCATTGTCTTCTGCTGCATCGAAGCGGACACCACTATTTTGGTTGGTGCTATTTTTATCTTGGCATATCGGAAAATGTATTCCCATTTATCTCATACCCTTGGAAAGTACATACAGTCGAAGATGGTGTCCTGGCCAACAAGTACAGCTGATCCCCAACAGTGGTGTTATTCGTGAGAAGTCTTTGCAGCCAGCCGCCAAAACTCGCCATGTGTTCACTTATAATCCATTCATCAGACTGTCCCGGGTGTTTGAGGCGTATTAAATTCTTGTGTTCATTGATATACGGGGCAACCAAGATAGATCTTTGTAAAACCGTGTAGTGTGCTTGATTGAGAGAATGCCCGTCCCTACATATCATTGCTTTACATCCTAGGGTGCCTTTTCCACGCAGTCTCCCCTCATGTCGTGATTCTGGAACACCAATCGCCTTAAGGACAGGAATAAAATCAACACAGAACTCAAAGACCTCCTCTGTTACATAGTCCTTGGAGATGCTTCCTTCTGGCCTAGCACGGTTATGAACATATTTCTTTAAGACTGCCATGTACCTCTCAAAGGGGAACATATTGTGTAGAAATATAGGACCGAGAATGGCAATCTCTTCTACTAGGTGAACCAGGAGATGCGTCATAATATTGAAGAAGGATGGTGGGAACACCAACTCAAAGCTGACAAGACATTGGGCCACATCTGTCTGTAACCCTGGTAGGCTTTCTGGATCGATTACCTTCTGAGATATTGCATTGAGGAATGCACATAGCTTCACAATGGGTACTCGAACATTTTCAGGTAGAAGCCCCCTCAATGCAATCGGAAGCAATTGTGTCATAATCACGTGGCAGTCATGAGACTTTAGGTTTTGGAATTTTTTCTCTGCCATATTTATTATTCCCTTTATATTCGACGAGAAGCTAGACGGGACCTTGATACTGCTCAGGCATTCAAAAAAGATTTCCTTCTCTACTTTGGTAAGAGCGTAGCTGGCAGGAGTTAAGTGGCATCGTTTACCCTTCTCGTTCTCAGGATGCATAGGCTCTTCAGGGTCTTTCAGACGTTGTTGGTCCTGCCGTGCTTCCGGTGTATCTTTTGTCTTCCCATACACTCCTAGGAAGCCTAGCAGGTTCACGCAAACATTCTTCGTCACGTGCATCACGTCGATTGAAGATCGGACCTCTAAGACTTTCCAATAGGGTAGGTCCCAAAATATAGATTGCTTCTTCCACATGGGCGTGTGTCCGGCATCGTCATTCGGAACAGATAGACTGCCAGGACCTTTTCCAAAGATTACTTCTAGGTCCTTGACCATACCAAATACCTCCTCACTGGTACGGAGGACAGGCTTCCTCCGGGGTTCTGCCAGACGTTTGAAATGCTTGCCTTTCTTTCTTACTGGATGCAGGTTCGGAAGAAATCGACGATACCCTAGGTACACAACCTTCTTACATTTATCCAAATATACACTTTCAGTCTCATCTAAACAGTGTGTGCATGCATTGTATCCCTTGTTTGTCTGCCCTGAAATGTTACTAAGAGCAGGCCAATCATTGATGGTTACGAAAAGCAATGCTCGTAGGTCAAATGGCCCCCCTTTGTGCTCATCCCACATACGTACACCTAGTTTGGCCCATAGCTGTAAAAGTTCTTCAACTAATGGCCTTAGGTACACATCAATGTCGTTGCCGGGTTGCCTCGGGCCTTGGATGAGCACTGGCATCATAATGAACTTCCTCTTCATACACAACCAAGGAGGAAGGTTATAGATACATAGAGTCACAGGCCAGGTGCTGTGACTGCAGCTCTGCTCACCAAAAGGATTCGTGCCATCTGTACTTAGACCAAACCTTAAGTTCCTTGTGTCACGTGCGAAGTCCGGGTACTCTCGCTCGACTTTTCTCCACTGTGACCCATCAGCAGGGTGTCTCAACATCGCGTCTTTCTTACGGTCTTCCATGTGCCATCGCAACAACTTGGCATGCTCTTTATTTCTGAAGAGACGTTTTAACCGTGGTATTATAGGAGCATACCACATAACCTTGGCAGGAACCTTCTTCCTAGGGGCCTCGCCCTCAACATCGCCAGGATCGTCTCGTCTGATCTTATACCGCAGTGCAGTGCATACCGGGCATGCATCCAAATTCTCGTACTTCTCACCGCGGTAGAGGATGCAGTCATTAATGCAGGCATGTATCTTCTGCACGTCTAATCCTAGAGGGCAGACAACCTTCTTTGCTTGGTATGTACTGTCGGGCAACTCATTATTTCTTGGAAGAAGATTCTTCATTTTTACCAACAACTTTGAAAATGCGCTGTCAGTCACACCGTTCTCTGCCTTCCATTGCAGCAAATCCAGTGTGGTACCTAGCTTTTTGTGGCCATCTTTGCAAGTTGGGTACAACAATGTTTTGTGATCCTTTAACATCTGCTCCAGCTTCTCCTTCACCTTTTTAGTTTCACATTCTTCCTTTGCATCAGTAATGGCCTGACCAAGATCGTCATCAGCGGGCCCATCTGCTGCCTCTTGATCTTCATTATCTACCCCCGTTGCAGTATCATCATATTCAGGATACATATTATGATAGTTGTCATCATCCTCTTCTTCTTTGTTGTCTTCCATCACAACCCCTTTTTCTCCGTGCTTGGTCTAACAATTATAGCAGGGCATGAAACCGGATCGAAGCAGGTGGGCGTGAATGGTTCTGGTATTTGAGTAGTCTTTCTTGTTCTGACAGTGAACACACGGACAGCACATAAAACCATTGTGACCACGGTTTGCATTAGCCACAACGATGAAATTTTGGAGGCCCGTAATGTACTCGGAAGTGCGGCGGTCACCGTACATCCATTGCCGGTTCATCTGCATTAATATATAGTATATATCAAAAAAAATAGGGAGATGACCATTTATATATATACTACATCAATGACACATGAAAGGATAGTTGCCGACCTCGACCGAGAAGGAAAGAGCAACGAGAAAACTTATTTTGAGCTCTCGGGCATTTCACCGAACACCTCTTGTGCATACGAAAAACACAAACTAGCACACTTCACACCCTCTTGCTAGGCTCCAAAATGAGATAGTGAAAAAATGGAAGAGTGGGGTGTGGGCTGCGGTGTCTTATATAGCCCCCCCTTTAACACCGGTTCGAACCGGTGTTAAAGGGGGGGGGCTGCGCGGGCCACTGGTGCAGGGGCCTTTAACACCGGTTCGTGCCACGAACCGGTGTTAAAGGGGGGCTCCTTTTTGCTGCATGGACCACGCTGGTACAGGCCCCCCCTTTAACACCGGTTCGTAGAAGAACCGGTGTTAAAGCCCATTTCCAGGCTCAACCAAAGGCCTCATTTCCACTAGTGGTACTTGTTTTGGTGTTGAATATGATTCAGTGGCAAGTGAGTTAGCTAGGTTGCAAACTATTAGCTTGTATGGCTAGCAAAGATTAATTCCTACATGCGTTGTAGATTCTATTTTTATAAAATCTTTGTACACAATATTCCTATTTAATTTAAAACAACACGACCCTATTTCATAGGGTAGTCGCGATGATGCCAGTATTTTATTCTGCGGTCGAATATTTAGTGACTCACGACTTTGCACAATATGGTCAATATTAGAACACTGCCGTCAGCTCTTGGGAATAACTTTTAATATCATTGTTTCAAATTTACGTCGTTCTCTAAATTATAACGGAATTTTTCTGTTCAAATAATTTAGTAATGTTTTCAATGAATGTTCCATATTTTCTTTGGTCAAAATCAATGTCAATAGATGCCCCCTTCGAGGTCTGTACTCGGCAAGACGATTTGCCCCGAGTTTAGAGCTCGAAGCAATAACTTTGCATTTTTTTTATATGGTTTGTTTTGAGAAATTTGGGTATGGACGACATAGGCTATTGTCCACATTGCGTTGTTCGTTTATGTAGCAAGCCATTTTTTGAAAAAAAAATATTTGGATATAATTTGCGTGCATCACGGTTCATTATTTTGTCTGATTTTTTCTTATAATATCATCGTATATTAGCCACGCCCATTTTTTTGTAGCGACGAATATTCCAGCAACATAGCCTCAAAATTTGGTCAACGCTCGGAGTTTGTTGCCGAACAACCTTTATTCACGGGCAGCAAACTTGATCTTCTCTTCCACTTCTACTCCTTTTCTCTAGCGAGGATTTCCTTTTCTCTATCCATTTGCTATCTCTCCTGACTTACTTGCTATCAGATCTAGTCAATTTTTTCATGACCAAACCTGCTTAAGTCTGGAGTTTTTCCTATATTTCAACTTGCTATCGACTATAGGCGAAGCTATTGATTCATAATTGATTTCATATTTTTTCCAAACTTGGCTGTCACTTGATCAACTTCGTGAGAAGTTCATCTGCACCAGCTCGCAGTAAATCAACTGGTGCAGGTTTGTTCATCATTTTAATCTCTCCCTCTCTTCTTTCATACAACACTGTGCCTACATTTTCATGCATTCCGGTACAGCACATGCTAAATTTGCTTTATTTCAAATTATATACTCCTTGTTTACTCCTTGGTGCAGGAGTAGAAGACATCGAGTAACGAATTGATGACCAAGGTCACTCCTTGGTGCTTTTGAATAATATGTCCCTACACGTTACTAAACTTGGCGTTTCTTATCTTGACTTATGAAGAGTCAGATTAATATAACCTTTAATGTTATGTTTTTTTGAGAGAAACCTTTAATGTTATGTTTTGCAAGAGAGAAAGGCAGGGTTTTTTTAGCTCGTGAAGCTTTGGAGCAATTTAATCTTTCATTTACAGAGGACACTTTGGCTTACAGTTTTAGCTCGTGAAATAACGGAGCATGTGTTTATGTAATTTGTGAAACTTATAATTTAAGCTCGTACAACATTGGAGCAACATTTAGCTATATAATATTTTACAAGACGATTCTAGTTTAGGCTCGTATAGCATTGGAGCATATTTTGAGTAAATTAAGTTTCATTATGATGCTTATAGTTTAGGCTCATATAGCATTGGAGAAAATTTGAAGTTTTTTTCTTTCATTTAATTTTCATATTTATTCTTTATTATGATGTAGTTTAGGCTCGATTTTATTTTTGAAAGTGCTTCTAGTTTAGGCTCGTATAGCATTGGAGCATATTTTGAGTAATTTAAGTTTCCTTATGATGATTATAGTTTAGGCTCATATAGCATTGGAGTAGAATTTAGTTATTTAAATTTTTTTGAAACGCTTATAGTTTAGGCTCGTATAGCATTGGAGCAAATTTGAACTTTGTTTTTTCTTTGTTTATATGACTTTGATGGTTTCTGCTCATATGTCAACGGAGCACTTTGTACTTTCCTACACAATTTATACCCAATTATGATATGTGAATCCTTTGATCTTATTTTTTTAATGATGTGGCTAACAGTTTATAATCATATAACCTTGATTTGTGGTTTTTGGATCAGGCTGCAATTCACATAGTGGTTTGCTACAGTTATGTAGCTAGCTAGCAGATCATGTTTGGGTAGCTTGGATTAATTTGGCCGCATGGTATTATAGTTCACATGCACACAAATGGCACCTGATATTTTTTTAATGATTCATGTCATAAGAGGCTTAATCTTGCAACGTTTATGCATAATTTGGATCATCATTTTTTATATGACACCAACAACTTATACTTGGGAAGTCTAGGATTTTGTTTTGCCAACATAAAGTACGCAAGCTTATGTTACTACCTTTTTACGAGGCTAGTAGTTTATACTTATATATCTCCGTATCGGAAGTTAACCTTTCCTTTTTGTCTAAACTATTGAAGAAAATTCATTTACCTTTTCCCCCAATTTATACTTTGGGGTTATGGTTATTTTAATACATCATAGTTCGCACCCATAAGTCATTGGAATATTACTATTTTATTTTGTTCCCTAGTTTATACTCATCAAGGTGAGGAGTATTGTTATTTACCAACACTTCAGTTTATACTCGTAAAGCGAAGGACTATGTTTATTTACGCCCCACTTTATATTCTTAAAACAACGGAGTATCTTTTATTTCTATATGCCGCCGTTTAGACTCATGAAGGCCTGGATTATATTTTCTAGTTTATATTTATGAGATTTGTTTTTTTGGTGCTCTAGTTTATGTAGTGGAGTAATTTTATATATGCCTCAGCTTATACTCATGAAGGCGTAGAGTAATTTATTTATTTTCATACACTGCAGTTTAGACTCATGAAGGAATGGAGTATATTTTCTATTTTATATTTTTGAGATTTGTTTTTGTGGTGCCCCGGTTTATACTCATAAATTGATGGAGTAATTTTATTTATTTACGCTCAGTTTATACTCATGATGCCATCGGGTATTTTTTGGGTGATGCCCCAATTTATACTCTTGGGGGTATGAAGTATATTATTTATTTTCGTTTGCGCTTTAGTTTATACTCATGAGACGATGGAGTATTTTTATTTTGTATATGTGCTCCAGTTTATACTCATGAAGCAATGGAGTATTTTTCTTGCATATGTGCTCCAGTTTATACTCATAGGCGATGGAGTAACTTTTATTTTGTGCGCCTCAGTTTATACTCGTAGGCGATGGAGTAAGTTTTATTTTGTGTGCCCCAGTTTATACTCTTGAGGGTATGGAGCAAAATTTTATTTATTTGCCCCATTTTATACTCATGAAAGCAAGGAGTCAAATTTTATGTATTTGCTTAGTTCATACTCATGAGGGTATGCAGTAAACTTTTCTTGCTATTTGTTTTATAAGGTGCAATCAGTTTATACTCGTGAGCGCAAGGAGTAATCACACGAGAGGGCCTAGAGAATATATCTCCATTACGGAGGGGAAAATCGCATCTTGGTAATCCATATCACGCAGCTTGATTGACAACCAGCCTGAACTCTACCTTAATAACTGCCCATTTACGGAACAACGTTTGATAGAACCTAAGTTGGCGATTGATGTCTACGCACGCTTCTATTCTTGTAGACAGTGTTGGGCCTCTAAGTGCAGAGGTTTGTAGAACAGCAGAAAGTTTCCCTTAAGTGGATCACTTAAGGTTTATCGAACTCAGGGAGGAAGTGGTCAAAAGTATCCCTCTCAAGCAACCCTGCAATCAAGATACAAGAAGTCTCTTATGCCCCAACACACTCAAAAGACTTGTCAGATGTATGGGTGCACTAGTTCGGCGAACAAATAGTGAAATACAAGTAATATGGATGATTATAAGTGGTAATTGCAATCTGAAATAAGAGTGACAGGAAGCAAATATGTAACAGAACTGATTGTAAACGATGTTTCAATGCTTAGAAACAAGGCCTAGGGATCATACTTTCACTAGTGGACACTCTCATATAAATATCTTCTCTTCATTATTCTACCCTAAACTACTCTCTGATTGGACGATTTAGGGCTATAACAACACACCTTAAAGTTCGCATTCCCCATCTAGATAACCCCTCACTGTCACCTTGAGCGCTAGATGGTTCCAACAAACACCACAATCTCATAGAGACATCCAACTCAAATTATACTCATAATAAGTATTTATGTAACCTTAGCCAAAGTGCCACACGGTGTGCACACTGTCAACTTCACACACGTGGGGATAAGCAGAGATTAATTTAAGCACTTGAGTAGCAGAATAGATCTATAGATTACAAAGCTCATGATCTCATAAGATCACACATAGAGAGAGATGAACACATAGATACCGATAGAGCCCTTAGCCTCGAGAGAGTACTACTCCTTCCTCATCATGGGAGTGTCAACACCCGGATTTTTAATCCCAGATGCCCGTTATGCCACACCTCGCAATCCCAGGATTACCATTTTTGTGAGACATGACGGATTGGATATCACAGTACATCATCCATTAGAAACCATACATAAGTTCTTACACAAATAAGGATCTCATGATCCAGTCTTAATACAACAAGCAGTGGAAATAAAATATAGCATAGCGGTGGGGTCCATCTTCAGGGGCACAGGCAATGCTGACGAAGGCAGATAGTCCTAGTTATCATAGCCGTCCTGTTGGCCATCATCTTGATAGTCTCCTTCATAGTCTGGCCACGATAATAGCCAGGGACAAAAGCCATGAGTACTCGCAAACTACCACTAACAAGCAGTATAATTCTAAGTAAAGTACTAGATCTAAGTTTAACTATAAAGTTAAGTTTGAAACCTAAGCGGAGTTCAGAAGCCAAGAAAGATAAAGTAAAGTTCTAGAATCACTTAAGTTGGGGAAACTATTGTCATAACACAACCCTATTGTGGTCAAGTCAAGATTCATCAAGTTATTTAGAAAACATCTGACAATGAAACAGTATGGCCATTCCAACTGTCCATAACCGGGGACACGGCTATGCGAATAGTTTGACACTCTGCAGAGGTGGTACACTTTCACCACAAGATTCGATACATCTGTCAGGGATAACCCTGAATCATCATACTTAGTATGCAGATAATCAAACATAACCTTCCCTTTACACACCCTAGTATAAGCACCTCTCCTATGAGCATGGCCTCCCAACCATGACCATCAGTCATCTTGGACACTGCATAGGTGGACAACATTGAGAGGTAGCCTCAGCTCAGATCTCTCCCGTGAGGGAACTAATACTAATGCATATAAATTTCCAGCTAAGCCTTACCCAATTCAGGTAATGTGGTTGTACGGTAAATTTGGAATGGTATCGCATCCGAATCCAACCATCAGTTTTATAAAAGGGTTAAGGCTCATGCCTCAACATTTTCACCATCATAAACCATTTGTGTTTCTCAACACATGTCAAAACATCTCAATAGAATGACTCATCATTCCAAGGTTTTCATAGTTCATTTTCACCAAGTGTTCCCATCTAAAGTGACTCAAGTTTTTGATCTACTCTAAACTACTAAGTTAAGAGTGTTCACTAAGATGGAAAAGAGGGGTCAAATCTCATGCCATGGAATGACATCTAAAGGGTTCTAAATAGGTCAAGTTTTATGCTTTTTATGCTACCTTCAAAACAAGTAAAGAACTTTGTATAACCTAAGAGGGGTAAAACTTGTATCCAAGACTTGGGGTACTAGTAGTCCAAAAGGGGTGTGATCAAAGCATGCTTAGGGCATCTTTGCAATACCATCTAGTTTGATCATTTCTTGCTAAGCACTAAACTTGCAAGTGCTAGCTTGCATTTGATGGGTTCGTAGCATGGAAAACAAAAAAATTCTACCGCAAGAACGAACAAAACCCAGATCTAATCTAGATAAAAGCCAAGATCTAATCTATTAGACATGTGCAACGAGATAGATCTGTACTAACCCTTGTAGATTCGAAAGCGTTACGAGATTGGATCTCGTGGTTGATGTAGTCGATCACTTGCCGATCTCAAGATCGAGTGGACGATCCTTCCGGCGCCGCGTTCCGGCAGCGCTTTCGCAGTTGGTCACACGTGCGGAGTCGAAGGAGACCTTCCTCTCCTCGTTCCAGCGAGCAGCGGAGGTAGTAGATCTTCTCCACGGAATCCCAGCAGCACGACGGCGTGGTGGTGGTGGTGGAGTAGAGAATTCTGCAGGGCTTCACCTAAGCCTGAGCAGAAGAGAGAAAGAGGAGAGAGGCGGCTAGGGTTTGGAGTGGTGGAGGGGGCCAGGGGGTGGCGCCTCCACCCCTCTATTTAAAGGAGGGAGGGCGCCTTGGGAGGGGGGTCCTAGTAGGACTCCCCTCCCTCCTTGGCCGGCGGATTGGGGAGGGGGGAGGAGTCCTCCTCCCCCACGACTCCTTGTCTTGCCCCACAAGGACTCCTTGATCCCTTCCTTGGTTTTCAAGCAAACTCCAAGAATTCTTCCAGAACCTTCCGGAACATTCCGAAACCTTCTAGAATCCTCATACAAATACTCCGGAACATTTCCTAACTCAGAAAATGATCCCCAATATATGAATCTTATTCTCCGGACAATTCCGGATCTCCTCGTGATGTCCCGGATCCAATCCGAGACTCCGAACAACATTCAGTCTCCAACGCACATTCCATATCTACTTAAAACAACTTCGAACCTTAAGTGTGTCACCCTACGGTTCGTGAATATATAGACATGACAGAGACACATCTCCTATCAATAACCATCAGCGGGACCTACAGATCCATAATGGCTCCCACATACTCAACGATGACTTCGTCATCGATAGAACTATTTACATACGAAACCAATTCCCTTTGTCTCGCAATACTATACTTATCCGAAGTTTGATCGTCGGTATCTCCATACCTAGTTCTACCTCGTTACTGATAAGTACTCTTTACTCGTTCCATGTTATGTCATCCCTTGTGACCCAGTCACATGCTTGCAAGCTAACTAGATGACATTCCACCGAGAGGGCCCAGAGCATATCTATCCGTCATATGGATGGACAAATCCCAATCTTGGTCCATGCGCTTCAACACATACTTTCAGAATACCCAATGACACCTTTATAACCACCTAGTTACGAAGCGGCGTTTGATGTCATCAAAGTACGCATCCGGTGATGGTGATTAACACAACCTCATGGTCGAAGGATTAGGTTACTATGCATTTAAAAGCTTATAGCAATACAAACTTAATGACTTGATCTTATGCTACGCTTACTATGGGTGTGTGTCCATCACATCATTCTCCTAATGATATAACCTTTGTTATTAATCACATCCTAATGTCCATGATCAGGAAACCATGATCATCAATTAATCAACAAGCTAGTTCAACAAGAGGCTTACTAGGGACTCTTTTATGTTTACAAAACACACATGTATTAGTGTTTCCTAATAATACAATTATAGCATGGGATGTAAACATTCATCATAAACACAAAGATATAATAATAACCACTTTTATTATTGCCTCTTGGGCATATCTCCAACAGCATTGTTAATGGCGGCTTGCAAGTACTACTTGTGAGGGTTAATCTTGGATAGTGCTAGCTTGCCTTGGTTGGTGCAGTGGTTGAAGTTTCTTCTTCTTCTTCTTGGTAGAACTCCTCCTCCTCGAAAGCTTGGTCGGTACTATCGTCTATAAATACATAGGGAGGGCACAATCACCAAACAATACTTAACTAGGCTAAGTACCATTCTACGACACACTTTTGATGATCTATTATCATCACAACATCACAAGTTTAATTTCAATAGTTTCATCCTTTTTATTTTAGAAAAGTAATTTCTACTCATTGAAAAATTAACTAAAATTTAATATTCACCACCAAAATATTGGATCATGTGGACACATGTCCTCACCACATATTCTAACATGTGGGAATGAGATTTAAAGGTTGGATCAATATTACTTTGGTTTAAGTTCATTATTTAATGATTTAAAGTGACTAGAAATGCCTATATAGCATTATTTTGGTACTAGTACAAAGTCACTGCATGTAAACCTTAATATTATTACATATTTGGATAGATATGATGAAATGTGATTTTTGAGAGTTGGAATCTACTCAAAAGCTAACTTGGTTGATTTTATAAAAATGTTGCAAGTTGCAAATGCTTCTGTTTTCTTATTTTTGTTAGGAGAGATCTATAACTCTAATTGAATTAAATCCAACGGGCTTGGACAGATCATCTTAATACCTTTCAGGCAAAATGGTTTCATGCAATTTGGATTTGTAAAACTCACAGAATTGAATTTTAAACTAGTGGACAGAAACTAGATTTAACTAAAAAGAAAAATCCAGATTTGAACGGGTGGGCTAGCGCGGGAAAAGACTTGGGCCGGCCTAGTGGCGCTCCGTGGCACGGGGCTTAGCTGACAGGGGGTCCCGCTTTTCAGTGGCACTTAACACGTGAAACGGTGCGCGCACTGTGGGCCGTAGGATTAGAAGGGGAATCTACGGCTGCGGGTCGTCGTCGACGACGAACAGGTCGTCGGCGAGCTCGAATCCTAGTGGCTCGGTGGGGGTCTGCTGGGGACATACCAGGGCTCCAGTGGGGTCGGCGAGGTGGGCAAACAAAGTGGAAGACGACGGCAAGGCGAGGCGCGGTTGCGACAGAGCTTGGGGTGGTCGCAATCAGCGGCGCCCTTCTCCTCCTGCTGCGGCTGCTCCGGCTCCAATTCCGGCGAGGCAGAGCTCGCCTTGCTCCGGCTAGAGGTGGGTGAGGTTTAGAGAGGTGAGGAGAGTGGAATGGTGTGGAGAGAAGAGGCTGGGGAGGCCTCCTTTTATAGGCCCGACGGTGAGACCGAGCGAGATGGGCAGTCGTCGGTGGCGACATGGCTACGGCGGGGTAGAGGCATGGCTGAGGGTGGCGATCGACGGGCGGTTCCCTGGCGGTGCTCTAGGAATTGAATGCGGGCGTAGGGGCGGTGGCATGCGGTCTAGACGAGGTGGCGCTCTGAGCAGCAGAGGCGGCGGTGTCCACGGCGAGCGGTGGCTGTGAGGCGTTGGGCGGCTAGCGGGGGTGTCTAGGTGTTCTCCAGGTCGTGGCGGAGCGGCGGGCGCGGGCTGCGGCCAAGGGGTGGTCTGGGTGAGCGGGGACAGAGCACTCTCTGGGGGCGGCACCGGCATGGTGTGGTGGCACTGGGCGCGTGGTATCCTCGGTGGTCCACTGCAGGGCTGGGCTCGGGTAGGGGACAGAGGGTGGTGGTGAGGTGTGAGCTACCTCCTAGACATGGAGAGAGAGAGAGAGGCGGTCTACTGCGGCGGTTGCAAGTTGGACCGGCGACTAGGTGCTCGGGTTGGCATGGCATTGTTGCTAGGGTGTAGGGGATGGGTGTTTAGGCTTTGGTTAGATCATTTGGAGACAGAGGGAGTAAATGGGGATCAAATGAGGGCAAAACTCTGTAGTAAACAGTGAGCTAGGATTAGAGTTAGATTCTTGCCTGCCAAGTGTTTGTGGAAATGGCCGCAAGAAAAAAAGTTTTGAATTTTGGTTTCAAATTTTTTGAGTGATCTCCACTAGTGCTAGGTAGTCTCTGGTTGCAAGGGTTTTGAAAGTGGAGCTCAAATAGAGGGGTTTTGAAATAGGGGTGATCTATGCATATGCATTAGATTCAATTTTCAAATGCCAATTAAAATAAGTAACATAATGTTTTTAGCAGATCAAAAGGTGGGCCTTGGTACCTCATTATGTGTACTAGCAAGGGGTACAAAGATCAAGAATTGTTTCTGTTAAGAAATGAGTGCTAGGAACACTCAAAGTAGTGTAGTGGATTAAAATGGCCAAAATGACCTTTCCTCCTTTTTAATTCTTTTTGATTTGATTTTCTTTAGGAAAAGTTTGGGAATGATGTAGATCATGTTTAAATCACCTAAGAAACATTTTACAAGCATTGGATCACTCAATCATGGCAATTCAAACAACTCCTATTTTAGATGCACACATATATGAATGATTTCATTTTAAATTTGGAAAAGTTTTTGTTAACCCTATTTTTGGATGATTTGATCTTTGGTAAGCTTGGATTAAAGTTTTGGGATGTTACAGGGAGTCAACAACGGTAATGGAGATGGCTCTGGGGGCACTTCCCCGTCCCGGCAGGGTGCCGGAACAAAGACTTCTGTCCCCTAAATCTCCTCTTCGGTGGCGGCGGCGCTGCGGAACTTTTTGTGGAAATATGATCTGGTGCCTAGGGTTTTCGTCCCAGGAGTCTTTTATAGGCGAAGAGGCAAGGTCGGTGGGCACCCTAGGCGGCCACACCACCCCCTGGTGCGGCCTGGCCTGGCCCGCACCACCAGGTGGTGTGGGCCCCTCGTGGCCCCTCTCCGTCTCGTTTTCTGGCTCCGTGAGTCTTCTGGTAAAATAGGAACTTTGGATTTTGTCCTGTCCAATTCCGAGAATATTTCTTTACGAGCTTTTCTGAAACCAAAAACAGCAGAAAACAGGCAACTGGCACTGCGGCATCTTGTTAATAGGTTAGTAACAGAAAATGCATAAAAGTATCTCAAAATGTAGACAAAACATAAGATAGTTGATATAAGACAAGCATGGAACATCAAAAATTATAGATACGTTTACGACGTATCAACATCCCTAAGCTTAACTCATGCTCGTCCTCGATTAGGTAAGTGATAAAAAAGAATAATTTTTGAGGTGACATGCACCATCACAATCTTGATCAAGGTATTTGTAAAACATTGATAGCTGGGATCATAGTACTCTAACATAGACATGAAAGATATAGTTCTAACAATAAGATATAGCAACTATGTTGTAACATGAAAAGGTATAAATAAAAGATTCATGAATAACAATGCTTTGGAAGACGTTTGTTTGTTTCACATATAGAAAACATAATGAGAATGGTATTCAGCTTGTCCCTCATGGTGTAGCAAAACATAAATGCATAGGACACCTTCAAATTTCATGAGGGTGACTAGATACAAATAGTTTAAGAACAAGCAATATCAAAGTTATGAATCAATCAACAAGTTTTGGGACAATGCACATTAAACTAAGAATGACCACTATGCTCTCTCAATAGGTGCATAAAGATAGAAGATGGAGACTCAACATAAAAGTAAAGGAAAGGCCCTTCACAAAAGGAAGTAGGGATTCAAGTTTCATAAAGATCTTCCAAAAATTATGGTACTTATTAGCTTTCAGCTCTCATTGCCCCTATCATAAGAATATTTAGGTGATTAAGGTTAAAGTGAACAAATATGAGGATATGCCTGACAAGTTATAAGTTGAAAATATCATGCCCCTTGCTTACGAGTACCGAACCTCATGCTACTCAACTTTAGTCACAAGTAAGTTCTTGTCATTGTAAGTACATGTGTATCATAGAGAATCGCCAACGGGGTACTGATACATCCATTTTGCATCACTATTCTATGTCATAATTCACTATTATTCATTGATATATTTCGTATTGAGAGGTGATACTTATGTTATTTCATCTGTTTTTGCATGGTTGATGACTTTTGGAGCATGGACCGCTGCAGTCAGGATTCTGATGGAAAAGGTGCTGTTTGGAGGCAAAATTCGCGAAGATCAGAAAATTCGGGAAAATATATGGAAAATCCTATTTTTCCAGAAGACGAAGGATGCCAGAAGGAGGAGTGGAGACGGGCCACAGGGGGCCCACACCACCCCCTGGCGCGGGCCACCCTAGGCCGCGCCACCAGGTGGTGTGGCCGCCCTGGCCAGCCTCTGGCTCTCCCCTCTTGTGTATATATTCCTCCCGAAACCCTAAGACTCGAGGAGCAACCATAGAAAGATTCCTCCGCCTCTGCGGGGCGGAAAACACCGAGAGAGAAAGATCTCTCCAGCAGACAGATTTCTGCCGGGGGAATTCCTTCCCGGAGAGGGGAGATCACCGCCATCAACACCACCATCAAGCTGGACTTCATCGGGATCATCATCATCATCACCACCACCATCAGCACCCTCATCACCATCTCCATATTGCTATAACAATTGTGTTGAATCTTTCATAGTTCATAGGGGAAACTTTCCCGGTGTTGATTACTCTTTGTAGTTGATGCTATTGAGTGAACCATTGAATTATTGTTTATGTTCAGATTGTTATACATCATTATTCCATATCTGATCATGATCAATATGATGTCTTGGCCAAGATAGATACTAACAACGGAAAGCATGCAAGATCACAAATAAAAAGACATGATAGAATCAATAATCAATCTGAAATAGCATCTCAATATCCATCGGATCCCCACAATATGAATTACAAAAAGATGATCTTGATCATGAACGGAGCTCATAATATCTAAACATGAAAGCACAAAGGAGAAGAACCAGCCATCTAGCTACTACATGGATCCGTAGTCCAAGGATGAACTACTCACGCATCACACCGGAGGCTTACATGGTGGTGAAGAAGGCCTCCAGGGTGAATTCCCCTCTCCGGCAGGGTGTCGGGAAGAGCTTCAGATCCCTCCCGATCTAGGGATGGAGATGACAGCGGCTACAGACTCTTTCGTGGATTTTTGATCGGGCCCTTAGGGTTTTCGTCTCGAGGGCAATATATAGGCGGAAGGAGAGGCCGAGGGGGTGCCAAGAGCGGCCACACCACCCCCTGGCACGGGCCAGGCCTGGCCACACGGCCAGGTGGTGTGGTGGCTCCCTGGCCCTTCTCCGTCTCGTATTCTAGCACTTGATCACTTTCGGAAAAATAGGCACTTTGGCTTTTGTCCTGTCCAATTCCGAGAATATTCATTTTCTAACTTTCCTGGAACCAAAAACAGCAGAAAACAGGCAGCTGGCACTGTGGCTCTTGTTAATAGGTTAGTCCAAGAAATCATATGAAAAGTACTCCAAAGTTGGAACAAAACACAAGAAAGTGGATAAAACCAAGCATGGAACATCAAAAATTATAGATACATTTGCAATGTATCAACATCCCCAAGCTTAACTCCTGCTTTTCCTCGAGTAGGTAAGTGATAAAAGAAAGAATAATTTTTGAGGTGACATGCACCATCAAAGACTTGATCAAAGTATTTGCAAAACATTCAAAGCTGGGATCATAGTACTTCAATCATAATATGAAAGACAAAGTTCTAGAAATAAGCAAAGAAACTATGATGCAACATGAAAAGGCACAAACAATAAGATTCATGAATAACAATGCTTTGCAAGACGTTTGTTTGTTTCACATAAAAAAACATAGCATAAAAGTATTCAGCTTGTCCCTCAATAGAGTAGAAAATATAAATGCATAGGACACCTTCAAAGTTCATAAGAGTGACTAGATACAATAGTTTAAAATAAGCAATATCAAAGTATGCATCAATCAACTAGTCTTGGGACAATGCACATAGAACTAAGAATGTCCACTATGCTCTCAAAGTAGGTGCATAAAGATAGAAGGTGGAGACTCAATATAATGGTGAAAGAAAGCCCTTTGTAAAAGGAAGTAGGGATTCAAGTCTCATAAAGACCTTCCAAAAATTATGGTACTTATAGCTTTCAGCTAATATTGCCCCTATCATAAGCATCTTGAAGTGATTAAGGTTAAAGTGAACAAACTATGGTGTACATGCTTGACGAAGTATAAGTCAGAAATCTCATGTCCCTTGTATAAGAGGGCCGCTCCTCATGCTACTCAGGTTTAGTCACCAGTAAGTTCTTGTCATTGTAAGTACATGTGTATCACTAAGAACCTCCAACGAGGTCCCCCTTGCCCGATGATACGGAGAATCCCCATATCAAAATGACAAGGCAAGCAGACAACAAGCATCTCAGCATTCTTCTTATTTACCATGGGAATATGGTGCTTTTTTCTCTCTTTCCTCTTTTCATAGCATCTCTTTTTTTCCTCTTTTCTCTTTTTTTCAATATAGGACTCTTTTTTTATAAGAAGAATGCTTCATGGACAGCTCATTATGGTTACGCTGCAGGTTTCCACCATGTCAGCATGGATTAGACCAGCGGCCCAGGCGTTTCTCTAACACATATACATAACTCCATGGACTTACAAGCTCCCCTTTCATTTCACACCGACGACATCCATATACAAAAGAGCATGATATCAACTAGGTACAAGTACCAAGTGCAATGTTGAAAGCGTTCCCCATGAAAGCATGGTTCTGCTAATTCCCAACAAATAAGTGCAAGCATATACAACATAGAAGACACAATGGTTCAAGTTTATTAAGGGCAAGTAAAGTAAAGTGTGCCATCAAGTTCGTGAGAGCTTTAATCACTAGTTTTCTCATAACAAGTGGAAGGTAAACAAAAGCATGAATATACTTAGAATATCATAAGCTAGTACGTAGGTATGGTGGACTCTTTGGAAAAACTTGATTTAGGGAGTTGGATGCATGAGTGGAACTCATACTTTGTTGTGGAGGCTAGCAAAAGACTGGGAGCGACAAACTAAGAGAGCAATCATGGTCATAATCATGCAGAGCGACAAAACATCATTGATCAAAGCATAAAGTGATACTACAAGTTGAAAACTAAAGGATCATAAAGGCTATGGTGACTTGAGATAGTCATAACATGGTGTGAGCATGCGCCAATTCAACCCAAATAAAGCATCAAAGGAGAATACCACTATACTATGCTTTAATATGCTAAAACAACGCATGATTCATCCAAGGCACATTAAGCAATCTCAATTGTTTATAACAAGTCATGCTACAGCAAAGAATACTAAGAATAAATCCAAAACAATATCAATCATGGAATGACAAAGCATAGGCCAGAGTCAAAAACAAACTCTTTTTACCACATAAGTATGAACTTTCCTACTCTTTTCCAAACCAAACCAAACTATTTGCAAACCAATGTATGAAAGAGGGGGTCCAACCAATTTATTCAGAAAAATAAGCAAACCAAAGCAAACGAAAACCAAAACAAAAATGAAAAATAAGACGCTCCAAGAAAAACACAACTGTGCAAGAAACAATAAAAATGAAGCGTTTGGAAGAAACCTGGGATTTTTATTGATGAAGAAGCGGATGCCTTGGGCATCCCCAAGCTTTGACGCTTGTACTTCTTGGATATTTCTTGGGGTGACACGCGTGGCATCCCCATGCTTGACCTTTAGTCCATCCTTCATCTCATTACTCATTCCTTCCAAACACCTGCAATTTTTCCTTCATACAAAACTTCACACAATCTCATTAGCAACATTAGTGCACTCAAGATAAATAAGTCTTAAGGTTAAGTTCTAACACCAAATAAACTTCCATTAGAACACTAGATACTGCAGCACTTCCCTCAAAAATCTCAATTTCCCAAAAGAACTCAAAAAGGAACCCACAAGAAGCAAATGCAGAAAATGGCAGAAATCTGTCAAAACAGACCAGCAGGTAAAGATGAATTTTTTCGAAGACCTTCTGTTACTCAAATCAAAAAGTGTTGAACTAAATAAAGTTAGATAACAACCTGTGTCAGAATCAAGAAAAAATACAGCTCAATCAAACATACAGATCTCTCTCACGAATGTTTACGGTGAAGCACAAAAATCTGTTTCAGAACAGCAACTATCCCAATCATTACTTCTCTCTCATTAGAGGTTACTCTTGGCACAAAAAGCAAATAAAAAGGATAAGGAGAGGTTATTACAGAGGTAATAACTTCCAAGACTCATCTAAAACTTTTGGGTTATCTCCCAATAAGTACTTTTCTTTAACGCCTTTAAGTTAGGCATAAGAAGCAAAGAAAGAATCAAGTATTCTCAAATGAAGAAGCATTAAGACCAAATTTTGTTTTCATAGGAGAAGAAAAAGAAATCGTTTCTCTCTTTTTAGGGAAGTGTTCTATACCTTTCTTGAGTGGGAGGTGATATTTAATGGTGCCTTCTTTCATATCAATGATGGCACCAACAATTCTAAGAAAAGGTCTTCCCAAAGTAATAGGACAAGAAGCATTGTATTCAACATCCAAAACATAGAAATCAACGGGGACATAGGCATTGTTAAACATAATAAGAACATCATTAAGACACCCCATGAGTTTATTTTTAGCATTATCACCAAGTGGGACATTCAAATAACAATCTTCAAGAGGAGGCAAATCAAGCATATCATAAATCCTTCTAGGCATAATAGAAACACTACTATCAAGATCACACAAAGCTTTGAAATCAAAGTCATTCACTTTCATATTAATCATGGGTTCCCAACCATCTTTTTGTTTTATAGGAATAGAAGCTTTGTGTTTCATCTTTTCTTCTTTAATCTTTATCAGAGCATCAGTAATGTGTTTTGTAAAGGCCATGTTCATAGCACTAGCATTAGGACTTTTAGCAAGCTTTTGTAGGAACTTAATAACTTCAGAGATATTGCAACCATCAAGATCAAAATCAAATTTATCATCTAAAGTATTAGAACTATTACTAGCCTCAACACTAGTGGTGGTAATAGTAGAAACACTAATGTTTCTAGCAATTTCATCTTCTCTTTCCCACTTAGCATGTAATTCAGCTAATAGTCTAACATTTTCATCAATTCTTACTTGTATGGCATTAGTAGATGCAAAGAGATTGTCATTAGGTTCAGGTTTAGCAGCCATTTTATTCAAAGAATATTGAGCTTCAGCCAAAGATGCTATATTTCTTTCAGCATTAGAGAGTTTTTCCTCAATAGTTCTATTGAAAGCAGTTTGCTTACTAATAAACTCTTTAAGCATAACTTCAAGTTCAAAGGGAGCACTCTTATTATTGTTGTAAGAATTTCCATAAGCATTACCATTGTTGGAAAGATATGACTTATAATTGTTGTTACCAAAATTGTTCCTATAAGCATTATTACCATAAGCATTGTTGCCAAAATTGTTATTTCTTATGAAGTTCACATCAACTTGCTCTTCTTGAGCAACCAAAGAGGCTAAAGGAACATTATTTGGATCAATATGGGCTTTCCCATTAACAAGCATAGACATAATAATATCAATCTTATCACTCAAGGAGGAGGTTTCCTCAACAGAATTTACCTTCTTACCTTGTGGAGCTCTCTCAGTATGCCATTCAGAATAATTAACCATCATATTGTCCAGAAGTTTTGTTGCAGCACCCAAAGTGATGGTCATAAAGGTACCTCCAGCAGCAGAATCCAATAGGTTCCTTGAAGAATAGTTCAATCCTGCATAAAAAGTTTGGATGATCATCCAAGCAGTCAGTCCATGAGTGGGAAAATTCTTTACCAAAGATTTCATTCTTTCCCAAGCTTGAGAAACATGCTCATTATGAAGTTGTTTAAACTTCATTATTTCACTTCTCATGGATATAATCTTAGAAGGAGGATAGTATATTCCAATAAAAGCATCTTTGCACTTAGTCCAAGAATCAATACTATTCCTAGTTAAGGAATTCAACCGTTCTTTAGCTTTTCCTCTCAAAGAGAAAGGAAACAATTTCAGCTTAATAATATCACCATCTATATCCCTATGCTTTTGCATCACACAAAGTTCAACAAAGTTATTTAGATGGGAAGCAGCATCTTCATTACCAACACCAGAAAATTGTTCTCTCATAACAAGATTGAGCAAAGCAGGCTTTATCTCAAAGAAAGTATTTTCAGCCATAGGTGGAGCAATGGGTGTGCTCATAAAATCATTGTTGTTGGTGCTAGTGAAGTCACACAACTTAGTGTTTTCAAGAGTAGTCATTTTTTTGGGTTTTCAATTAAGAAAGCAAACTAGTAAAACTAATTTTTTGTGTTTTTTGAAGAACAAAACAAGCAAATAAAGCAAAACAAAAACAACAAAGTAAAGAGATTGGTTATGAGGGACTCCCCTTGTGAAGATGTCCTTGACTCCCCGGCAACGGTGCCAGAAAAGATCTTGATGTGCTCGTCGTTCGACGTAGAGCTCGTTGGGAACCACAAGAGGAAGGTATGATGAGCACAACAACAAGTTTTCCCTCAGTTATGAAACCAAGGTTTAATCGAACTAGTAGGAGCAAGGAAACACCCCAAAGGTGTTACTAGCTGAGCTTTGGCAGGGCGCACTACCGGTGCTAGTAGCAACGTGGAGACCTGCACAACACAACCATAGAACTTTGTCCCCAACTTGCGATGAGGTTGTCAATCTCACCGTGTTTTGCGGAAAACAAAGGATTGAACCTATCGAATGGAAAGAAGTAAGAGTTTGTAGCAAGTAAACACAAAGAAGTAAACAGTTTATAGATTGTATGTAAAGAAAAAGGACCGGGATCCATAGTTCACTAGAGGTGCCTCTCCTTAGATAGATAACATGCTGGGTGAACAAATTACAGCGGGGCAATTGACAAACACCGAGAAATCAATACATGCATATACTAATCATCTTGACTCCCTTGAGACTTGATTGGGCATTACAACATAATACATAGACCGCCATCCAACTGCATCTATGACTAATAATCCACCTTCAGGTTATCATCCGAACCCCCTCCAGTATTAAGTTGCAAGCAACAGATTATTGCTTTACGAACTGCGTGTAAAGTAAACAATACGATTGTTCTATGAACAAAGGATTGCTGTTTTCTCCCTAGTAGCAACGGCACATCTAGTACCTTAGAGATTTCTATCACTTCCCCAGATTACCAGAGGCATGAACCCACTATCGAGCATAAATACTAACTCTTGGAGTTGCTAGCATCTACTTGGCCAAGATAGCTGCTAACAACAGAAAGCATGCAAGATCACAAATAACAAAGACATGATAGAATCAATAATCAATCTGAAATAGCATCTCAATATCCATCGGATCCCCACAAACACAACATGTATGAATTAGAAATAGATGATCTTCATCATGAACGGAGCTCACAAGATCTAAACATGAAAGCACAAAGGAGGAGAACCAGCCATCTAGCTACTACATGGATCCATAGTCCAAGGATGAACTACTCACGCATCACACCGGAGGCTTGCATGGTGGTGAAGAAGGCCTCCAGGGTGAATTCCTCTCTCTGGTAGGGTGCCGGGAAGAGCTTCAGATCCCTCCCGATATAGGGATGGAGATGACGGCGGCTACAGACTCTTTCGTGGATTTTTGATCGGGCCCTTAGGGTTTTCGTCCCGAGGGTAATATATAGGCGAAAGGAGAGGCCGAGGGGGTGCCGGGAGCGGCCACACCACCCCCTGGCGTGGGCCAGGCCTGGCCTCGCGGCTAGGTGGTGTGGTGGCTCCCTGGCCCTTCTCCGTCTCGTATTCTAGCACTTGATCACTTCCAGTAAAATAGGCACTTTGGCTTTTGTCCCGTCCAATTCCGAGAATATTCATTTTCTGACTTTCCTGGAACCAAAAAATAGCAGAAAACAGGCAGCTGGCACTGTGGCTCTTGTTAATAGGTTAGTCCAAGAAATCATATGAAGAGTACTCCAAAGTTGGAACAAAACACAAGAGAGTGGATAAAACCAAGCATGGAACATCAAAAATTATAGATACATTTGCAATGTATCACTAGACTTCATCGGGATCATCATCATCATCACCACCATCATCACCATCAGCAACCTTATCACCATCTCCATATTGATGTAACAATTGGGTTGAATCTTGCATAGTTCATAGGGGAAACTTTCCCATTGTTGATTACTCTTTGTAGTTGATGCTATTGAGTGAACTGTTGAATTATTGTTTATGTTCAGATTGTTATACATCATTATTCCATCTCTGATCATGATCCATATGATGTCTTGTGAGTAGTTCGTTTTGTTCTGGAGGACATGGGAGAAGTCATGTTGTTAGTAGTGGAGTTGTGTTGAGAAAGATTCAATAGTTTGATATTTAAGTTGTGGTGTACTTCTTCTAGTGGTGTCATCTGAACGTCGACTACATTACACTTCACCTATATGGGCCTAGGGGAATGCATTGTGTATTTGGCAACTAATCGTAGGGGTTGCCGGAGTGACAGAAACCTGAACCCCCGTTAGAAAACCATTACACAAGGGACGTAAGGGTCTTAGAGTTTAAAGTTGTGGTTAGGTTTCTACCTTAATTACTTTCTTGTACTTACGGATGTTTGCAAGGGGTATAATCACAAGTTTGTATTAGTCCTAGGAAGGTCGGTACATTAGCACAGGTTCACCCACACAACACTTAGCAAGCTAAAGAAGATTAATCAACTATATGAAGCGAAAGCACTTGATAGTCTTCCCATGTGTCCTCGAGAACGTTTGGTCATCTTAAGTAATACAACCGCCTTGTCCTTTGCTGCATAAAGGATTGGGCCACTTGCTGCATTTATTTCTACTGTCTTTTATTTACTCGTACTTCGTTTACTTGCTTTATCAAAACCCCCTAAAAATCTGTTTGCTAAGTATTTGCAGAAAATTCCTGATCCATACCACTAGCCAGCACCTTCTGCTCCTCGTTGGGTTCGACGCTCTTACTTATCGAAAATACTGCGATACACCCCCTATACTTGTGGGTCATCAGGTACCCCTTGCCCCATGATACAGGAGTTTTCCCATATCACAATGACAATGCAACAGAAAATGAGCATCTCAGCGATCCTTTTATTTCCTATTTGCATAGGTTTTTATTTCCTATCTGAATAGGTCTTTTTTTATTGAGGATGCTTCACAGATTGCTCACTATGGTTATGCTGCAAGTTTCCACCATGATTAGGCATGGCTTAGGCTAGCTGCCCAGGCGTTTCTCTAACACATATACAAACTCCACGAGCCTTACAAGCTCCCCTTTCATTTCACACCGTCAGGATTGATGTCTACGCACTTCTATTCTTGTAGATAGTTGTTGGGCCTCCAAGTGCAGAGGTTTGTAGAACAGCAGCAAGTTTCCCTTAAGTGGATTACCAAAGGTTTATCAAACTCAGGGAGGAAGTGGTCAAAGGTATCCCTCTCAAGCAACCCTGCAATCAAGATACAAGAAGTCTCTTGTATCCCCAACACACCCAATACACTTGTCAGGTGTATAGGTGCACTAGTTCGGCGAAGAGATGGTGAAATACAAGTGGTATGGATATAAGACAATGGTGCCAGAAAATAGCTTGATGGGAGAAAAAGACTAAAGGCAAAAAGATGGAAGCAAGCAAACATGTAACAGATCTAGTTGCAAACGGTGTTTCAATGCTTATAAACAAGGCCTAGGGATCATAATTTCACTAGTGAACACTCTCATATAAATATCTTCTCTTCATGATACTACCCTGAACTACTCTCCGGTTGGACACTCTAATCCATGGTAGGTTATAATAGCACACCTCAAAGTTTGCTTCCCCATCTAGAAAACCCCACACTATCACCTTGAGAACTAGATGGTTCCAACAAACACCACAATTTTACAGAGACATCCAACTCCAAATATAACTCATAACAAGTATTTGTAATCTCTAGCCTAAGTGCCACCATGGTGTACACGCTGTCACTTTCACACACATGGGGAGAGCACAGATCTATTAAAGCACTTGAGTAGCAGAATAGATCTATAGATTACAAAGCTCATGATCTCAATAAGATCATGCATAGAGAGAGATGAACACATAGCTACCGGTAGAACCCTTAGCCTCGAGAGAGAAATACTCCCCCCTCATCATGGGAATCAACAACGGCGATGGAGATGGTGGTGGAGTCGATGGAGATGGCGGTGAAGATGGTGAAGAGGCGGCGGCACGGAGGACTCCTTCCCCGCCACTGGTATCATAGGGGAGCACCGCCCCTTAGCACCCTTCCTTCATGGATTCTTGGGAGCCCTTCCCCATGGAGATGGGATCTATGGGGGAGGCAAAAATGTGGATTTGGTGGCTGCAAATTTGTTGGTGGATGCTTGATGATTTAGGGTTTTTGCATCGGGGGGATCTTATAGGCGAAGGGGTAAGGTCGGTGACCGGCCAGGGGGGCCCACGCCATGCCCTGGCGCGGCCAGGGGGACCCGCGCCTAGGGGTGGTTTGGCCACCCTGTGGCCCCTCTCCATCTCATCTTCTAGCTCTGTGAGTCTTCCGGTAAAATATCTTTGGCTTTTGTCCGGTCCAATTCAGAGAATATTCATTTTCTGACTTTCCTGGAACCAAAAACAACAGAAAACAGGCAACTGACACTGTGGCATCTTGTTAATAGGTTAGTCCAAGAAAGTGTATAAAAATACTCCAAAGTGTGGGCAAAACATAAGAAAGTAGATATAAACCAAGCATGGAACATCAAAAATTATAGATACATTTGCAACGTATCAATGATGACCCACAAGTATAGGGGGTGTATCGCAGTATTTTCGATAAGAGTGTTGAACCCAACGAGGAGCAGAAGGTGCTGGCTAGTGGTATGGATCAGGAATTCTCTGCAAATACTTAGCAAACGGATTTTTAGGGGTTTTCGATAAAGCAAGTAAACGAAGTACGAGTAAACAAAAGACAATAGGAATAAATGCAGCAAGTGGCCCAATCCTTTATGCAGCAAAGCACAAGCCGGTTGTATTTCTTAAGATGACCAAACGTTCTCGAGGACACATGGGAAGACTATCAAGTGCTTTCGCTCCATATAGTCGATTAATCTTCTTTAGCTTGCTAAGTGTTGTGTGGGTGAACCTGTGCTAATGTACCGCCCCATCCAAGACTAATACATACTTGTGATTATACCCCTTGCAAACATCTGTAAGTATAAGAAAGTAATTAAGGTAGAAACCTAACCACAGCTTTAAACTCTAAGACCCTTACGTCCCTTGTGCAATGGTTTCCTAACGGGGGTTTAGGTTTCTGTCACTCCGGCAACCCCTACGATTAGTAGCCAAATACAAAATGCGTTCCCCTAGGCCCATATAGGTGAAGTGTCATGTAGTCGACGTTCACATGACACCACTAGAAGAAGTACACCACAACTTAAATAACAATCTATTGAATCTTTCTCAACGCAACTCCACTACTAACAAAAAGACTTCTCCCATGTCCTCAAGAACAAAACGAACTACTCACAAGACATCATATGGATCATGATCAGAGATGGAATAATGATGTATAACAATCTGAACATAAACTATAATTCAATGGTTCACTCAATAGCGTCAACTATAAAGAATAATCAACACCGGGAAAGTTTCCCCTATGAACTATGCAAGATTTAACACAATTGTTACAACAATATGGAGATGGTGATGAGGGTAATTATGGTGATGATGGTGGTGGTGATGATGATGATGATCCCGATGAAGTCCAGCTTGATGGTGGTGTTGATGGTGACGATCTCCCCTCTCCGGGAAGGAATTTCCCCGGCAGAAATCTGTCTGCCGGAGAGATCTTTCTCTCTCGGTGTTTTCCGCCCCGCAGAGGCGGCGGAATCTTTCTGTGGTTGCTCCCTAAGTCTTAGGGTTTCGGGAGGATGATATACGCCAGAGGGGAGAGGCTGAAGTGGGCCAGGGCGGCCACACCACTCCCAGGCGCGGCCTAGGCCTGCCCGCGCCATGGGGTGGTGTGGGCCCCCTGTGGCCCACCTCCACTCCATCTTCTGGCATCCCGACTCTTTTGGAAAAATAGAATTTTCCGTATATTTTCCCAGATTTTTTGATCTTCGCAAATTTTGCCTCCAAACAGCACATTTTCCATCAGAATCCTGACTGCAGTGGTCCATGCTCCAAAAGTCATCAACCATGCAAAAATAGATGAAATAACATAAGTATCACCTCTCAATATGAAATATATCAATGAATAATAGTGAATTAAGACATAGAATAGTGATGCAAAATGGACGTATCAATCAACATCCCCAAGCTTAACTCTTGCTCGTCCTCGAGTAGGTAAGTGATAAAAAGAAAGAATAATCTTTGAGGTGACATGCACCATCATAAACTTGATCAAAGTATTTGTAAAACATTGATAGCTGGGATCATAGTACTTCAATCATAACATGAAAGACAAAGTTCTAACAATAAGGCAAAGCAACTATGTTGTAACCTAAAGAGGCACAAACAAAAGATTCATGAAGAAAACATAGATGCAACAATGCTTTGTAAGACGTTTGTTTGTTTCACATAAAGAAAACATAGCATAGTGGCATTCAGCTTGTCCCTCATAGAGTAGCAAACATAGATGCATAGGACACCTTCAAAGTTCATAAGAGTGACTAGATACAAATAATTTAAGAACAAGCAATATCAATGTTACACATCAATCAACAAGTCTTGGGACAATGCACATAGAACTAAGATTAGCCACTATGCTCTCGAAATAGGTGCATAAATATAGAAGGTTGAGACTCAATATAAAAGTAAAAGAAAGGCCTTCATAGAAGGAAGCAGGGATTCAAGTCTCATAAAGAGCTTCCAAAAATTATGGTACTTATTAGCTTTCAGCTCTCATTGCCCTATCATAAGCATCTTTAGGTGATTAAGGTTAAAGTGACACAACTAAGAGGATATGCTTGACAATTCAGGTTAAAGTGATATTACAAGTCGAAAACTAAATGATCATGGAGGCTATGGTGACTTGGTATAGTCTTAACATGGTGTGAGCATGCGCCAAGTCAACCCAAATAAAGCATCAAAGGAGAATACCACAATATTATGCTTTTATATGCTAAAACAACGCATGATTCTTTCAAGGCATATTAAGTAATCTAAATTGTTTGTAACAAGTCATGCTACAACAATAATCACTAAGCATAAAGTCAAAGCAATATCAATCATGACATGATAAAGTCTAGGCCCACAGTCAAAACAAGCTCCTTTTTGTACCACTATAGGCACGAAACTTCCTACTCTTTTCCAACACCAATTGAAAACTAAAGCTAAATAAAGTGCTAGCAAAGGAGAACACTCGCAGAACAATAAGAGTGAAGACTAGAGTGTTCTAGGCAATGAATAACGGGGTGTGTGTCTCTCAAAAAGAAGTGTGTTGGGATCCAACCAACTTATTTAAGAAAACGAAACAAAAGAAAACTAAAAACAAAGACTCTCAAAGAACAACACATAGTGCATAAGGTAATAAAAATAAAGTGTCTTAAAAGAAGACCTGAGATTATTGATGAAGAAGGGGATGCCTTGGGCATCCCCAAGCTTTGACGCTTTTACTTCTTGAATATTTCTTGGGGTGACACGGGTGGTATCCTTAACCTTGAGCTTTTTTTCATACTTAATCTCATCACATTATTCTTCCCTACACTCGAAAATTTCCTTCATACAAAACTTCACACAATCTTCATTAGCAACATTAGTGCATTCAAGATAATAAGTCTTTGGGTTTAGTTTCAACACAAGTAAAACTTCCATTAAAACACAAGCTACTGTAGCAATTCCTTATAAAAGCTCAAGTGATCAAAGAGAGCTCAAAGAGAAAGAGATTAATAGGCAAATGCAAATAATGGCAGAAATCTGTCAAAACAGACCAGCAGGTAAAAACTGATTTTTCAAAGATCTTCTATTGCTCAAATCGAAAAGTGATAAACTAACGAAAGTTAGATAATAACCTGGGGCAGACACACACAAAATTACAGCTCAATCTGATGTACAGAGATATTTCACAAATTTTACAGTGAAGCACAAAAATCTGTTTTGGGACAGCAACTTTCCCAAGTCTTACTTCTCTCTCATTAGAGGTTATTCTTAGGACAAAAACCACACAAAAAGGATAAGGAGAGGTTATTACTGAAGCAATAACTTCCAAGACTCAACAAAACAAAAATAAACTGAAAGTAAAAATATAATGGGTTGTCTCCCAAAGGCTCTTTCTTTATAGCCATTAAGATAGGCATGATAATTTCGACGATGCTCACATAAGAAATATGAGTTGAAGTAAAATATAGCATCAAGAAGAAAATATGGAACAAATTTAAGTCTAACCCACTTCCTATGAAAAATAATCTTGTAAAGAAACAAGTCATGAAATCACAAAGCAACAAGCATAGCAAAGCAAAACAAGTGCAACTTCAAAAAAATTAACATAAAGAGGGGAAACTTAATATTGTTGAGACACATAAAACCATGTTTCCAATCTCATAATAACTTTTGGTAGCATCATGAATAAAATTAACAGTATAAATATCACATAAAACATTCTTATCATGAGCCACATGCATAAAAGAATTAATACTCTCCATATAAACATAGTCATTCTTATTAATTGTAGTGGGAGCAGATTCAACAAAATAGCTATCATTATTATTATCATCACCATAATCATCAAATATAGGAGGCATATTGTAATCACAATTAATTTTCTCCTCAATAGTAGGTGGGTTGAAATATGATACTCATCATTGTAATCATCATATATCGGAGGTATAGTATCATCAAAGTAAATTTTCTCCTCCGTGCTTGGGGGACTAAAAATATCATGCTCATGAAAACCAGCTTCCCCAAGCTTATACTTTTCCATAGCATTAGTAACAAAGGTGTTCAAAAAAAATCATACTAATAACATTGCTATCAGCATGCAAAGAAGGTTCCCTAGGTTTTTTAATTTTATTTTCAAACCATTCATGTTCTACCTCAGGAAAAATACTAAAAATCTCTCTAATTTTGTTGTTGTTTTCCATTATGCCTAACTAGTGAAAATAAAAACAAGAAACAAAAAGATATATTTGCAAAATCTAAAGGAAATAACTTCGAGCACTCACACACCAACAACAGTACTAGAAGATAGCTTAGTAGCCAGAGGATGTGAGTACCTTTTACCTTACCTCCCCGGCAACAGCGCCAGAAAATAGCTTGATGTCTGCGCACACTTATATTCTTGTAGACAGTGTTGGGCCTCCAAGTGTAGAGGTTTGTAGAATAGCAACGAGTTTCCCTTAAGTGGATTCCCCAAGGTTTATCGAACTCAGGGAGGAAGTGGTCAAAGGTATCCCTCTCAAGCTACCCTGCAATCAACATACAAGAAGTCTCTTGTGTCCCCAACACACCCAATACACTTGTCAGGTGTATAGGTGCACTAGTTCGGCAAAGAGATAGTGAAATTCAAGTAATATGGATGATTATAAGTGGTAATTGCAATCTGAAATGAGAGTGGCATCAAGCAAACATGTAACAGATCTAGTTGCAAACGGTGTTTCAATGCTTATAAACAAGGCCTAGGGATCATAATTTCACTAGTGGACACTCTCATATAAATATCTTCTCTTTATTATTCTACCCTGAACTACTCTCCGGTTGGACGATGTAGGGCTATAACAACTCGACTTAAAGTTCACATTCCCCATCTAGATAACCCCTCACTGTCACCTTGAGCGCTAGATGGTTCCAACAAACACCACAATCTCATAGAGACATCCAACTCAAATTATACTCATGATAAGTATTTATGTAACCTTAGCCAAAGTGCCACACGGTGTGCACATTGTCAACTTCACACACGTGGGGATAAGTAGAGATTAATTTAAGCACTTGAGTAGCAGAATAGATCTATATATTACAAAGCTCATGATCTCATAAGATCATGCATAGAGAGAGATGAACACATAGCTACCGGTAGAGCCCTTAGCCTCGAGAGAGTACTACTCCCTCCTCATCATGGGAGTCAGCAACGACAATGGAGATGGCTCCAGGGGCACTTCCCCGTCCGGGTAGGGTGCCGGAACAGAGACTTCTATCCCCTGAATCTCCTCTTCGGTGGCAGCGGCACTGTGGAACTTTTTGTGGAAATATGATCTAGTGCCTAGGGTTTTCATCTCGGGAGGCTTTTATAGGCGAAGAGGCAAGGTCGGTGGGCGCCCGAGGCGGCCACACCACCCCCTGGGGCGACCTGTCCTGGCCCGCGCCACCAGGTGGTGTGGGCCCCTCGTGTCCCCTCTCCGTCACGTCTTCTGGCTCCATGAGTCTTCTGGTAAAATAGGAACTTTGGATTTTATCCCATCCAATTCCGAGAATATTTATTTACGAGCTTTTCTGAAACCAAAAACAGCAGAAAACAGGCAACTAGCACTACAAGATCTTGTTAATAGGTTAGTTCCAGAAAATGCATAAAAGTATCTCAAAATGTAGACAAAATATAAGATAGTTGATATAAAACAAGCATGGAACATCAAAATTTATAGATACGTTTACGACGTATCAGCGATCCACAACTCGGATCATGCAATCACCTCAGGTTAAAATATTCCATTGCTTGAGATACAAATGACAACATGCTCGTTGCATCCCAACTGTTGGTTAGTCCGATTCACTAAACTCTTTAGCTAAATTAGTGTAATCGGAATAGCATCACCATGCTCATGACAAGTGGAACCGTGTCATCAGCCGACTTGCACATTGGTCTAAGTTGTGTGTCCAACACAACCTCAATGACCAAGGACATCTAGTATGAACAACATGAATATAAAGTTCCACAACTGAATCACATATTCAAGGATATATATCTGATGTTCATACTAAGACAACTTAATAACATTATGAATACATTGGGGAATATCATCATACATGATTGCCTCTAGGGCATATTCCCAATAGCTACTTCAACTAATACACATGTTCCCCCAGACACGCCCTCTCATATATGTTGGATCAAAACAAGTACTTAAGAACGGGGTACATAATATAAATCTACCAATACATCTCACACATAAAAATTATAATCTCAATTATCAAATCATAGAATAAAGATCCACCACATAGGAATTACATAGATGTCCATCTTGTTGGGCAGCTCATATGGTACTATAACAATGATGGATCAAGAGAGAAATATATCAAGCTACTTCCACAAACTCTAGAGGTGGACTACTTCCTCTTCATCATGGTGATGATGCTGGAGATGTTGGAGAAGGTATAGATCCCACCGGTGGCTGTTCCGGTAGCATTTCGTCCTCGAATCTTCTCTAGTTTTGTCTTTGTTTCGATATTTCTACGCCACCTTCTTCTAGATCACCTAGGGGATATTTTTATAGGCATTTTTAGGTCAAGACTTTGCGTCTAAGATAAAGATTAATGGTTGCGGAGGCTTGAGGAGGGAACGAGCTTGGGTGGAGCGACCTAGTGTGGGGCCCGCGCCACCTGGGCTCATTTGGGCTCCCCTCCCAAGGTTCTAATGCTCTAGGTTATTATCCTCTCATAAAAATAATCCTCTAAAAATCCTAGGTTCATTTGACTTTGTTTAGGTCTCTGAAAGATAAAAATACACAAACCAAGGTTTTCCTGTCTTGCAGAGTTATAACCAAAATAATGGGGATCATTGGTAAATCCCCATAAATCAATGTAAAACATGGATATAACATTATATAAATTTCAAATATTTGGGAATATGTATCAATAAACTACAAAGTTCATGTATGCATTTTACATGCATCAACATCCCCAATCTTAACCTATGCTTGTCCTCAAGCATGATGGTGATAAAACTAAACATGGACTTTGGAGTTTGTTTCTATATTGGATAGCATAAGTCATGATCATTGCTACACAAGGTTAAATGGTTCATTATTCAAAGAATAGCAACAAACAAATGAGCTATGAAGTGATATCTCTTATGTATTTACATCTATGTTTAACAATATGTTAACTTGCATAATAACAAATGAAAGTACTATGGACCATTAGGCATGTAAAGTGCAAAAGTAAAGTAAACATCCTACTTGATATTTTAGTCTCATTTTGTTTTCACATCTTTGTTTCTTCATTCCTAGAAACTTGAGTAACAGATAGTAAGCACGGAATACATGTGCTAGATCTTTGATAAAATAAAAAGATCATAAGAGAAACTAAAATAAAATTTTGGGATATAGCTCATTTTAACAGTAATCATAAGAGTTGGGGTTCTAGGCATCTTTTATGGTTATGGTTAAAGTAAAAAATTTATGGTTTATATGCTTGACCCCTTCCAAGTTGAATGTCTCATGCCCATTAACCACAAGTACCTAGACCACATTCTACTCAACTTAGGACTTTGGTTATAATATGCATACAGTTCCAAACGAGGTGGCACTAAGGTACCTCTTGCCCCATTATACGAGGAGTCTTTGAGGGACTATCCATACTCAGATGATAAGACAAACATACAAATGAGAATTCTCAACAATTTTTTTATTTACCATTGCATAGCTTTTTATTTGAAGTTCTTCTTTCAATACCCATGCTATAAATTTCCACCTTGATGCATAACATGTCTTAGGTTAGCAGCTCAATGCTCCCTATGATGCATATGCATACTCGAAAAGATAACTTGCTCCAACTTATTTCACATGGTAGGTATCCACAGCCAAAAGAAAACATGATATCAATAAGTAGGGCAATGATCTAAGTGTACCCCATGACAACATGGTTCTGCTAACACTCAACTCATTAGTTTCAAGTACATAACTTACATAATTCCAATCAAAATGGGTCGGGTTTAATTATTCTGCCTTATTTCAAGCAGTTGTGCATTAGTAGTTTCACCCCACATGTTACTTTCACATGAGATTTAAACTACACAAAAGAGATCATTTTGAAATATTCAAAGACATTGCACATATAATATACTTAGAATATCAAGTGATATATAGGTAGGTATGGTGTACACTTTTGGAATAACTTTGTTTAAGGGATTTGGATGCACAAGTCTTAGCTTGTTTGAATATTAGGTTGGCAAGTGGAGAAAGTCAACCATCTATAAGCATGCAAAAGTGTCCATAGTTCTACACATTCTATATTAGATAGAGTAACTGAAAGCTAATCATCCATGCATGTAAATAAAAGGTAGTACTACATAAGGCACTTGCATATTATCATTCATTAAAGCATATGAAACAAACAACAACATACATAACTTGTATCTCAACTTTTACTTCCCCTTTTCCTTATTATTTTAGCATCCAACTCAATCTTTATTTTTATTCCAGTAGCTCTTTCATACTTATTAATCATAACTTCAAGTGTTGGTCTCATTATTTAAAATATAAAAATACAAAAGGAAACATAAAACTAGATAAAGACGCTCCAAGTTTATGCATAAATCTTATGTTGCTTGAAAAACAAAGTTTAGAGGTCTGCAAACTGTGAGTGTAGTAGGTCTAGTGCGGTGACTTGGGAATCCCCAAGCTTATGTACTTCACCATTCTTGGATTTATCATTGGATGGTTATCCTCCATTCCTTGTGAAAAAACTTCAACTCAAAACTTTTCTTCTCATCTCTTTTCTGAGAGGTAACATTAGTAGGCACAAAGATATATTGCAAGCTGCCATAGAACTCCCAAATAAATTTTGGTTTGAGATTTTCAAAGAGTATATTAAGTTTACAGCATTAATATAAGATCAGAAGATCCATAAGGAATCAACTTGAAACTCAAAACAATGACTTAAACATCAAAAGACATAATATGGCCAGAAAAATAGCAGTTGCAGAACGTAATGCTTTCACCTACTTAAACATGTCAGGAAATTTTGCCATTTTCTCATATAGAGGATTAAAATATGCAACTACAAAATAAATATGAGCTCAGTTGGAGTTAGAGAACTCCATCGGGAATTGTTCTCGTAAACGGCATCATGCAGGAAACTTCAAGTCCCTAATAGTTTTATCAACTTAATACCATCCAAATGGGTAAAACTTGCTAATTCATTAAAAAATAAAGAAGGTAAAGTAAAATAAAACTCTCTTGCTACATCAAGAGTGCACAAAATAAAATATAAAACAAAAACAAACAGGTTGCCTCTCAAAAAGCGCTTTCTTTATAGCCATATAGCTAGGCTTTACTTACTTGGTTTAATATGGATGGAGATCATGTGGTAGCTTATACCTTGATGTATCCTTCTTCCTCAGAAAGTGTTCCATGCACTTCTTATGTGGGAACTGAAAATTTAGATTCCCTTCCTTTGAATCAATGACAACCCCTATGGTTCTCAAAAAAGGTCCTCCCAAGATTATAGGACTAGAGGTTTTACTCCCCGTGTCCATAACAATAAAATCAATAGGAACAAAATTCATATGCATTTCAACCATAACATCATTAACTCTACCTAAAGCAGGGTTGGTAGATCATCAACATGTAAAAGTTCTATAGAGCATTTTCCCTTACTTTTTAGTTCAAGCAAATCATACAATTCTTTTGATAAGACTGAAACACTAGATCCTAGATCTAATATAGCATAGCAAGTTTCTTTGACAATAGTGATTAATATTTTGGGGAGCCAAGCATCCCCAAGATTTGGTCGTATCATAGCTTCGTTATTGTATCTTACTATATTTTATTTTATGACATAGTTTGCTATGTATGATCCAAATCCTGCTTGATGAACATTAATAGAAGGATCATTAGATTTTTTTATAATATATTGATGAGTTCATGCAAGCTACATCTATCAAGATCTAGTAGAGGTTCATTTACTTCATTTACTTCCTCTACTTGTTTATCTTTGTTTTCTTTTACTACTCATATAGCCTTTTCTTCCCTTTCTTTCTCTTTGGGAATCTTAAGAACATGACATTTAGGATCTGCTTTAGGCATATCTTTGAAAGAAGCGGCTCCTTTAAGTAAATCACGAAGAAAAAATATCCTTTTTCTAGCCCCTATAAGTTTCTTGTCATCCTTTTTAAATTCTTTCTCACAAATATTTAGTTTCTACACAATAAAGGTCATATTATCTACTAGTTCTGGTATAATTACCTTCGGGAAGAATTCTAAATGATCAATATTCCTCTTATCGGGTAGTGTTTTAACTCACTCTTAAATTCTATTTCTTGTAGATGTAAGTAAGGTAGTAATATCTTCAACCTCCTTCATTTTCCCAGTATAAGTTCCAAAGATGTTTTAAATTGCTAACTGGTGACTTGTTGGTGATGATAAAGCAAAACTACCTCATTGAAGGGTTCGCAGCATAGAAAACAAAAAAAATCCTACGATGAGAACTATACGCCAAGATCTATCTACTAGATACAAGCAACGGGTGGATATACATCCATGGAGAACTTACCCTTGAAGACAACAAAGTTTTTTTAATGAGTAGGAACTCGTGGATGATGTATCCGTACGCTTGCCGATCTCAAGATCGTGTGGAAGTCCTAGCGCCGCAAACCAGCAGCGCATCCGCACTCGCACACACGTTCAGGCCACCGAACAACCTCCGCCTCCTCGATCCAGCGATGCAGCGGAAGCAGCAACTCCTTCCAGACGAAATGCCACCGGGAACATGTATCTCGCTAATCCGAGACCATGGGGAAATAATTCTAGAGGGGGAGAGAGATCCTTCACGACGAGGTGTGAGGAAGAAGGGTGAGAGGGGTGGCATTTTATAGGAGGAGGGGGTACCCCTTCCATGGCCGGCGCCCCATGGAGGTGACCCCTCACCTCCCCCATTCATGTGGTGGTAACTCCCTCCACATTAAAATGCGCCTTCACATTCTCTTTTAAAGTCTCCACTTTAAATGAATTAAATTTCTCCAAATTTAATGCTCTCTCATTTAATAAAACTCTTTTATTAAATTTATTCAGAATTTTGTTAATTACTTTAATTAAAAAACATTCACATAAAACCCCCTACAACATTTGGATATTACATGCAGAACCAATTTCTGCAATTTCACCCGAAATAGTTTCGGTGTCTATTGAAATAATCCAGCGCTTTGCAATTCATTCGTCTGAAACACATTTGCTCCAAATGGTGTTGGTGTCCCTTAGGTGTGTCACCCTACGGTTCGTGAATAATGCAGACATGATCGAGACCCCTCTCAGATCAATAATCAGAAGCGAGACCTAGAGATCCATACCGACTCCTACACATTCTACGATGATATCTGTGATCGTGAGAACCTTTAACATTAGTAACTAAATCCCTTTGTCTCGCGATATATTACATGTCCGAGATTCGATCATCGGTATCTCCATACCTAGTTTGATCTCATTACCAACATGTACTCTTTTCTCGTTCCTCTGATATAACATTCTAGTGATCTTATCACTTGCTTGCAAGCTAACCAATGTGATATCACCGAGAGGGCCTGATACATTGCTAACGTATCCATAATTTTTGATGTTCCATGCTTGGTTTTATCTACTTTCTTGTGTTTTGTTCCAACTTTGGAGTACTTTCTATACACTTTCTTGGACTAACCTATTAACAAGTGCCACAGTGCTAGTTGCCTGTTTTCTGCTGTTTTTGGTTCCAGGAAAGTCAGAAAATCAATATTCTCGGAATTGGACCAAACAAAAGCCAAAGTCAATATTTTACAGGAAGACTCATGGAGCCAGAAGACGAGACGGAGAGGGGCCACGGGGTGGCCACACCATGTGGTGGCACGGGCTAGCCCTGGCCGCGCCACCAGGTGGTGTGGACCCCCTGGCCGCCCGCCGACCTTGCCTCTTCACCTATAAGAAGCCTCCCGATGCATAAACCCTAAATCATCAAGCCTCCAGCCACGAAAAGTTCTGTAGCGCCGCTGCCACCGAAGGGGAGATTCGGGGGACAGAAAGTCTATGTTCTGGCACCCTGCCGAGACGGGGAAGTGCCCCTAGAGCCATCTCCATCGATCTCCATCACCATTGTTGATTCCCATGATGAGGAGGGAGTAGTTCTCTCTCAAGGCTAAGGGTTCTACCGGTAGCTATGAGTTCATCTCTCTCTCTCTCTATGCATGATCTTATTGAGATCATGAGCTTGTAATCTATAGATCTACCTTGCTACTCAAGTGCTTCAATAGATCTCTACTCTCCCCATGTGTGCGAAGTTGATAGTGTGCACACCATGGTGGCACTTAGGCTAGAGATTACAAATACTTGTTATGAGTTATATTTGGAGTTGGATGTCTTTATGAAATTGTGGTGTTTGTTTGAACCATCTAGTGCTCAAGGTGACAGTGTGGGGTTATCTAGATGGGAAAGGCATACTTTCAGGAGTGCTGTTATAGCCATACCATGGATTAGAGTGTCCAACCGAAGAGTAGTTCAGAGTAGTATCATGATGAGAAGATATTTATATGAGAGTGTTCACTAGTGAAAGTATGATCCCTGGGCCTTGTTTCTAAGCATTAAAACACCGTTTGCTACTAGATCTGTTACATGTTTGCTTGCTTCCATATTTATTTCAGTTTTACTTTAGTCTTTTCCACGCCATCAAGCTATTTTCTATCATTGTTACCACCTATAATTATCTATACCACTTGTATTTCACTATCTCTTTGCCGAACTAGTGCACCTATACACCTGACAAGTGTATTGGGTGTGTTGGTGATGTCTACGCACTTCTATTCTTGTAGACAGTTGTTGGGCCTCCAAGTGTAGAGGTTTGTAGAACAGCAGCAAGTTTTGCCTTAAGTGGATCACCCAAGTTTATCGAACTCATGGAGGAAGTGGTCAAAGGTATCCCCTCTCAAGCAACCCTGCAATCAAGATACAAGAAGTCTCTTGTGTCCCCAACACACCCAATACACTTGTCAGATGTATAGGTGCACCTAGTTCGGCGAAGAGATAGTGAAATACAAGTGGTATAGATAATTATAAGTGATAACGGTGATAGAAAATAGCTTGATGGTGTGGAAAAGACTAAAGGCAAACTGAAATAAAGAAGGAGGCAAGCAAACATGTACAGATCTAGTAGTAAACGGTGTTTCAGTGCTTAGAAACAAGGCCTAGGGATCATACTTTCACTAGTGAACACTCTCTCATATAAATATATTCTTCTTTATGATACTCCGCTGAACTACTCTCCGGTTGGACACTCTAATCGATGGTAGGGCTATAACAGCACACCTCAAAGTAAGTCTTTCCCATCTAGAAAACCCCACACTGTCACCTTGAGCACTAGATGAGTCCAACAAACACCACAATTTCATAAAGACATCCAACTCCAAATATAACTCATAACAAGTATTTGTAATCTCTAGCCTAAGTGCCACCATGGTGTGCACGCTGTCACTTTCACACACATGGGGAGAGCAGAGATCTATTAAGGCACTTGAGTAGCAAGGTAGATCTATAGATTACAAGCTAATGATCTCAATAAGATCATGCATAGAGAGAGAGATGAACACATAGCTACCGGTAGAACCCTTAGCCTCGAGAGAGAACTACTCCCTCCTCATCATGGGAATCAGCAATGGTGATGGAGATGGTGGTGGAGATCGATGGAGATGGCTCCGGGGGCACTTCCCTGTCTCGGCAGGGTGCCGGAATAGAGACTTTCTATCCCTCGAATCTCCCCTTCGGTGGCGGCGGCGCTGCGGAACTTTTCGTGGCTGGAGGCTTGACGATTTAGGGATTATGCCTCGGGAGGCTTCTTATCGGCCAGAGGGCAAGGTCGGTGGGCAGCCAGGGGGCCCACACCATGCCCTGGCGCGGCCTAGGTGGACCCACGCCTAGGGGTGGTGTGGCCACCCTATGGCCCCTCTCCGACTCTCCTTCTGGCTCCGTGAGTCTTCCAGGAAAATAGTAACTTTCGCTTTTGTCCCGTCCTATTCCGATAATATTCATTTTCTAACTTCCTGGAACCAAAAATAGCAGAAATCAGGCAACTGGCACTATGGCATCTTGTTAATATATTAGTCCAATAGATCATATGAAAAGTACTCCAAAGTTGGAACATAACACAAGAAAGTGGATAAAACCAAGCATGGAACATCAAAAATTATAGATACATTTGCAATGTATCAGTTGGGGACACAAGAGACTTCTTGTATCTTGATTACAGGGTTGCTTGAGAGGAGATACCTTTGACCACTTCCTCCCTGAGTTCGATAAACCTTGGGTGAACCACTTAAGGGAAAACTTGCTGTTGTTCTACAAACCTCTGCGCTTGGAGGCCCAACAACTGTCTATAAGAATAGAAGTGCGTAGACATCAAGCTATTTTCTGGCGCCATTGCCGGGGAGGTAAGGTAAAAGGTACTCACATCCTCTGGTGTGAGTGCTCGAAGTTATTTCGTTTAGATTCTGCAATTTTGTATTTTTGTTTCTTGTTTTTATTTTCACTAGTTTGGCTTAATAGAAAACAACAACAAAATTAGAGAGCTTTATAGTATATATCTTGAGTTGGGACATGAAGTGTTTGAAGAGAAAATTAAAAAACCTATGGAACTTTATTTGCATGCTAATAGCAATGTTGTTAGTATGAATTCTTTGGACATCATTATTGCTAATGCTATGGAAATGTCTAAGTTTGGGGAAGCTAGTTTCTATGAAAATGATATTTTTAGTTCCCCAGCTTTGGAAGATAGCTATTCTATTGCTTATGATGATACCAAACCTCCAATATATGATGATTACAATGATGAATATGATATTTTCAGTCCACCTACTATTGAGGAGAAAAATAGTGATTACAATATGCCTCCTATATTTGATGATTATGGTGATGAGAATAATAATGATAGCTATTTTGTTGAATTTACTCCCACTACAATTAATAAGAATGACTATGTTTATGTGGAGAGTATTAATTCTTTTATGCATGTGGCTCATGATAAGAATGTTTTATGTGATAGTTATATTGTTAATTTTATTCATGATGCTACTGAAAGTTATTTTGAGAGAGGGAAACATGGTTTTATGCATCTCAATAATATTAAGTTTCCCCTCTTTATGTTGAAAGTCTTGAAGTTGCACTTGTTTTGCTTTTCTATGCTTGTTGCTTTGTGCTTTCATGACTTGTTTCTTTACAATATTCCTATGCATAGGAAGTGGGTTAGACTTAAATGTGTTTTGAATTTGCTTCTTGATGCTCTCTTTTACTTCAATTCATATTTCTTATGTGAGCATCTTCTCAAACTATCAAGTCTAACTTAAAGGCGTTAAAAAAAGTACTTATTAGGAGATAACCCAAAAGTTTTAGATGAGTCTTGGAAGTTATAACCTCTGTAATAACCGCTCATTATCCTTTTTATTTGCTTTTTGTGCCAAGTGTAACCTCTAATGAGAGAGAAGTAATGCTTGGGAAAGTTGGTGTCGCGAAACAGATTTTTATGCTTCGCTGTAAAAATTCTTGTAAAATCTCTGTATGTCAGTTTGAGCTGTACTTTTTTGTGCTTCTGCCCCAGGTTGTTATATAACTTTCATTAGTTCAGCACTTTTCGATTTCAGCAACAGAAGATCTTAGAAAAAATTGGTTTTTATCTGCAGGTCTGATTTGACAGATTTCTGCCATTATTTGCATTTGCTTCTTGTTGATTCCTTTTTGGGTTCTCTTTTGGGGAATTGAGATTTTTGAGGGAAGTGCTTCAGGAGCTTGTGTTTTAATGGAAGTTTTATTGGTGTTTAAACTGAACCCAAAGACTTATTATCTTGAGTACACTAATGTTGCTAATAAAGATTGTGTGAAGTTTTGTATGAAGGAAAAATTTTAGTTGTTAAGGAAAGAATGATGTAATGAGATGAAGAATGGACTAAAGCTCAATCTTGGGGATGCCACCCGTGTCACCCCAAGAAATATCCAAGAAGTACAAGCGTCAAAGCTTGGGGATGCCCAAGGCATCCCCTTCTTCATCAATAAAAATCTCAGGTCTTTCTAGACACTTCGTTTTTATTGTTTCAAGCACAGTTGTGTTGTTCTTGGAGCGTCTTTGTTTTTGTTTTTAGTTTTATTTTGCTTAGTTTGCTTGAATAAATTGGTTGGACCCCCTCTTTCATACATTAGTTTTCAAATAGTTTGGTTTGGATTGGAAAAGAGTAGGAAAGTTCATGCTTAAGTGGTAAAGAGAGCTTATTTTTGACTGTGGCCCATGCTTTGTCATGTCATGCTTGGTATTGTTTTAGCTTTATGCTTAGTGATCTTTGATGTAGCATGACTTGTTATAAACAATTGAGATTGCTTAATTTGCCTTTGAAGAATCATGCGTTGTTTTAGCATATTAAAGCATAGTATTGTGGTATTCTCCTTTGATGCTTTATTTGGGTTGACTTGGCACATGCTCACACCATGTTATGACTATCCCAAGTCACCATAGCCTTTATGATCCTTTAGTTTTCAACTTGTAGTATCACTTTATGCTTTCATTAATGATGTTTTGTCGCTCTGCATGATTATGACCATTATTGCTCTCTTAGTTCCTTGCTCCCAGTCTTTTGCTAGCCTCCATAACCAAGTGTGAGTTCCACTCATGCATCCAACTCCTAAAACCAAGTTATTCAAAATATTCCACCATACCTACCTATTAGCATATGCTATTCCAAGTATATTCATGTTTTTATCTACCTTCCGAATTAAACTTGTTATGAGAAAACTAGTGATTAAAGCTCTCACGAACTTGATGGCACACTTTACTTTTCTTGCCCTTAATAAACTTGAACCATTGTGTCGTCTATGTTGTATATGCTTGCACTTATATGTTGGGGATTAGCAGAACCATGCTGTCATGGGGAACGCTTTCAACATTACACTTGTACTTTGTACCTAGTTGATATCATGCTCTTTTGTCTATGGATGTTGTCGGTGTGAAATGAAAGGGGAGCTTGTAAGTCCATGGAGTTATGTATGTGTGTTAGAGAAACGCCTGGGCCGCTGGTCTAATCCATGCTGTCATGGTGGAGACCTGCAGCGTAACCATAATGAGTTGTCTATGAAGCATTCTTCTTATAAAAAAGGTCAGATATTGAGAAAAAGGAGAAAAAAAGAGATATGAGAAAAGAGGAAAGAGAGAAAAAACACCATTTTCCCATGGTAAATAAGAAGATTGATGAGATGCTCGTTTTCTGCTTGCCTTGTCATTTTGATATGGGGATTCTTCTGTATCATCGGGCAAGGGGTACCCCATTGGCGGTTCTCTATGATACACATGTACTTACTATGACAAGAACTTACCGGTAACTAAACTTGATAGGGGCAATGCGAGTTGAAAGCTAACAAGAAGTTCGTCAAGCATATGACAAGAACTTCGTCAAGCATATACACCATAATTTGTTCACTTTAACCTTAATCACTTCAAGAACTTCGACAAGAACTTCGTCAAGCATATGACAAGTACTTACTATGACAAGAACTTCGTCAAGCATATACACCATAATTTGTTCACTTTAACCTTAATCACTTCAAGATGCTTATGATAGGGGCAATGCGAGTTGAAAGCTAACAAGTATCATATTTTTTGGAAGCTCTTTATGAGACTTGAATCCCTACTTCCTTCTATGAAGGCCTTTCTTTTACTTTTATGTTAAGTCTCCACCTTCTATCTTTATGCATCTACTTTGAGAGCATAGTGGTCATTCTTAGTTCTATGTGCGTTGTCCCAAGACTTGTTGATTGATGCATAGCTTTGATATTTCTTGTTTTAAAACTATTTGTATCTAGTCACTCTTATGAACTTTGAAGGTGTCCTATGCATTTATGTTTGCTACTCTATGAGGGACAAGCTGAATGCCACCATGCTATGTTTTCTTTATGTGAAACAAACAAACATCTTGCAAAGCATTGTTATTCATGAATCTTTTGTTTGTGCCTTTTAATGTTGCAACATAGTTGCTTTGTCTTATTGCTAGAACTTTATCTTGCATGTTATGATTGAAGTACTATGATCCCAGCTATCATTGTTGTACAAATACTTTGATCAAGTTTATGATGGTGCATGTCACCTCAAAAATTATTCTTTATTTTTATCACTTACCTACTCGAGGACGAGTAGGAGTTAAGTTGGGGATGTTGATACGTTGCTAACCTATCCATAATTTTTGATGTTCCATGCTTGGTTTTATCTACTTTCTTGTGTTTTGTCCACACTTTGGAGTACTTTCTATACACTTTCTTGGACTAACCTATTAACAAAAGCCATAGTGCCAGCTGCCTGTTTTCTGCTGTTTTTGGTTCCAGGAAAGTCAGAAAATGAATATTCTTGGAATTGGACGGGACAAAAGCCAAAGTCAGTTTTTCACTGAGGGACACCCGGAGCCAGAATACGAGATGGAGAGGCGCTAGGGGCCGCCACACCACCTGGCTAGGCAGCCCAGCCTAACCCGCGCCAGGGGGTGGTCTGGCCGCCCTAGGCACCCCCTCGGCCTCCCCTTTCGCCTATAAGATGCCTGCAATACAGAAACCCTAAGTACCTGATCAAAATTCCACGAAAGAGTCTATAGCCACTGTCATCTCCATCCCTAGATTGGGAGGGATCTGAAGCTCTTCTCGGCACCCTGCCAGAGAGGGGAATTCATCCTAGAGTCCTTCTTCATCATCATGTAAGCCTCCGGTGTGATGCGTGAGTAGTTCATCTTTGGACTACGGGTCCATGTAGTAGCTAGATGGCTGGTTCTCCTCCTTTGTGCTATCATGTTTAGATCTTGTGAGCTTCGTTCATGATCAAGATCATCTATTTGTAATTCATACATGTTGTGTTTGCGGGGATCCGATGGATATTGAGATGCTATTTCAGATTGATTATTGATTCTATCATGTATTTATTATTTGTGATCTTGCATGCTTTCCGTTGTTAGTAGCTATCTTGGCCAAGTAGATGCTAGCAACTGCAAGAGTTAGTATTTATGCTTGATAGTGGGTTCATGCCTCTAGTAATCTGGGGAAGTGACAGAAATCTCTAAGGTACTAGATGTGATGTTGCTACTAGGGAGAAAACAACAATCCTTTGTTCATAAAACAATCGTATTGTTTACTTTACACGCAATGCGTAATGCAATTATCCGTTTCTTGTAACTTAATATTGGAGGGGGTTCGGATGATAACCTGAAGGTGGATTATTAGTCATAGATGCAGTTGGATTACGGTCTATGTATAATGTTGTAATGCCTAATCAAGTCTCAAAGGAGTCAAGATGAGTAGTATATGCGTGTATGCTTTCTCGATGTTTGTCAATTGCCCCACTGTAACTTGTTCACCATCATGTCATATATCTTAAGGAGAGCCACCACTAGTGAACTATGGACCCCGGTCCTTTTTTTACTATCAATCTACAATCAACTGTTTACTGCTTTCTGTTTACTTTCTGCAAACTATTACTTTCTTCCACTCGATACGGTTAATCTTTTGTTTTTAGCAAAATCGGTGAGATTGACAACCTCATCGCAAGTTGGGGGCAAAGTTATGTGGTTGTGTTGTGCAGGTTTCCACGTTGCTGCTGGCACCGATAGTGCGCCCTGCCAAAGTCCAGCTAGCAACACCTTTCAGGTGTTTCCTTGCTCCTACTGGATTGATAACCTTGGTTTCATAACTGAGAGAAAACTTGCTGATGTGCTCATCATACCTTCCTCTTGGGGTTCCCCAATGGGCTCGATATATTTTGGGCTAAGCAGGTACTTCTGACTCGCTCGCCCCATAACAAGATCTATGGTTAGTGCTATTTTGTATGGCACAAGAATGATCGACTAATTATGTTGTTAATCCTAACTTTTTGGGTAATCTCCACCACATGATTTTACAACCATGATTCCACCGCCCACCACTTTCAATTTATTTCATTTGGAAAACCTTGATTCTTTGGAATGCAGATGATAATATTTTGAAAACATTTTGGAAAATATTTCAAAGAATATGCAAGATTGGACTCAGAAATGGTATGCAAGTCTAGTTTCATAAGGCTTGTTCAAGAACAAACTTTCCTGGTAACTTCAAGATAATGCACCTCAAAAAATTTACTTGACCCTGGACCTCGGGTTCTGGAAATCGTAATCATTGTCTAATAAAGACAATGTACTGATAAAAACCAAATAATATTCTAATGGAACTATATGCAAGGCAATCCTTGTTGTATTTTATTTCCTTTGAATTTTCTTGTTTTTATTGATTTTTCCCTTTTTAGGGTTTTTTAAGGGTTTTACCTTGGCATCATTATTCTATTTCAGAATTCACAATATAATTATGAATTTCACTTTAAATTTTTCATATTTCTATTAAAATTTGGGTGTATATATTAATTTATAATTTTCTTTGCATTTCCTTTAATTATTAAGGACCTTTAAAAATTATATTCTCAATTTTTCTATTTTTCACACCGAACGGATTTGTTGTAAAAAATACCACAAAATACTTTTTGGATTCCTTGAATTTTCGTACAAACAAAATTATTTTTATTTTTTATGATATATTATGTGAGAGTTACTATTTTATTAGGGTTTTTGCCTAATTATGAAATTACTAAACTACTCTTATGGGTTTGGGCCCACTAGTCGGACCCTAAGGGTCGAAACCAGCCCTTGGGTTGGGTCTGGTCCAACTAGACCACGTCACTCCCTCTCTCTCTCACCCACGTCGTTCTCTCTCCATCTTGCTCACGCGATCCCCTAGCGACTACATCGTTGTCAGTGTCTCCGCGGCTATTCTAGCCGTCTCCATCGTCGCACCTCCACTCAATCGACTCCCAACTCTCCACTCTCTCTATCTCTCTCTCTCCAGCAACCTGATTTGTCTGTCTTTTGTTCTACTGCACTGGTGCAACCCTAACCTTAACTAGGGTTTTGGCTCTCATGGCGTCATCACTCACTGGTGTAACTCTGCTCTCTCTCTCTCCGTCGAGATGGCATTGGAGTTGGCCCCTAATGCTTACCATTCACTAGCGTGGCCAGTGCAGGTTAAGATGCCCTCCCTAGGGTACTCCCTATGTTGCTAGTCGCCATGACTATTTCTTCTTCCCTCTACTCGGTCAGTGGTGAGCTGGGCTCCCACTTTCTGATGGTAAATTCCCTCTCTCTACATTTCTTCTTCCTCTAAGCTTGCTACTTCTAGTACTTGTGGAAATTCCTAGGGTTTCTTCCTCTGTATTGGCTCGGTACTGTTGTTCTAGGGCTTCTAGTAGCTTTTAGGTTGTTCTAGTAGGTTCTAGATTATTCGAAGTGTCTCTGGTGCTAGTGGAAATTAGTTGTACTAGGTTTAGGTTTCTGTTTATTAGTGAACATGTGTAACTGGCACTTTCTTTAGTAATAAGTGTTAGTACTCAGTTAGCAGATGTCATGGATACTATCAGTGGTCATCAGTATAGGTGTGTGCTTAAGATATTTATCTAATTGTGCATGCACTAGTGTTAGACTTTAATTGTTACTGTCTTAGTCAAAATCCACAACTCGATGTTGGCTTGCAAGTTTAATTGCTTTTTAAGTGTTTCTAGACTAGATTAAATTTTTGTTTTTGAACTTTTAGTTCAAGTTTAATTCTGTAAGTATGTTGTTTAAGATTTATTTACATTCTTCTTATGTAGGTTCACTTATTGTTTACATAATCCATGTTCTGTATCCACCTTTTGTTCCTTACTTGATCTTAGGATCTGATCTAGGGAAGAAAAGTTAGATATAGGATTTATATTCTTAATCTTTGGTTCAAGTGTCAAATTCCTTCTAATGGTTTTGCTAGTGTTGAAGGTTGGCTTATATCTGTGGTGTTCTTCATTTAGTTAAGATGCACAGATTATAGCCCCTTAAATGAACTAGGTGCTACTAATCTCTCTCTCTCTCCTTAATCCTTGTATCACATTAGATCCCTAGTTGCTATGATTCTACCTTAGAGTTTAACTATAAACCTCTAAAGTTTTCTAAGCTTTTTTGATGAAGATCTGCTGCTATTGTAACCTTCTCCTTCATCTTCTTCATGTTGTTCCACTTCTCCTAGCTTCCTCTTTCTCTCATATCTCTCTATAAATTGTCTGTGTGTGTGTTTGGTCTGAGCTAGACCAGTGAGTTGTGAGCTCTGGGGTATCAGGTGCCCAACTATTTATAGTGTCCTAGGAACGCTATATTGCTGAAAGCACTGCCATGCATTTAGGTGAGTAACATGCTTGGTTATGTGTGTAACCGGCTTTGTAGCATGTCTTACATGCAGGTGGCACCTATGTTTTCAGTGGTCAAGCCCATAATGTTTTTGGCTTAGTGAATTTTCTAATTTTGGAATATGAGATCCTTGTTCTTATGCATAGATATAGTGCATCTGCATATGCCTATTTGGGTATGTTGGCTGAGTTTTGTCCTAGCCTTGGATAGCGACAAGTGTAGTTTCTGTTATTAATATTATTTGTTGGGTTCATTCTACTTGTGATTTAATCAAGTTCCCTTTGATTAGTTATGTTTAGTAGATGGTGCTCTATAATTTGATTGGATGAACTGTATGGTGTTCATCCATTTGGATTTTTAGAGTTTTGGGTCTTCAAAGAATTCATTAGCTTGAGGTAATTTCCTTTGGTCAGAGAGTTTTTATCTAGGTATAGTGATGATTCACTGTTTGGTTTTGGCACTTGTCCAATTTGAAATTTCTGGATGATCTAGTAAATCTTGGTGACTTGACCTAGTTATATGTTTTTTGGTTTGTTGTCAAGTACTTATGCACGTTGACCATGTTCTCACCTTGTTGTGTACAAGTTTCATTTGTAAGATTGACTCTTTCATTTGCTACTATGATCTTTGCTTGCCTTAAACCTTAGGCTTAGGGTTCAGGACTAGTTCCCGGACTCTGATTTTGAATTCTACATTAAAATGGATTCACTTCTATGGATCCAACATTCTAACCCATAACAAATTCCTTTGTTGTGATGTGTTTCTTGCAGGTTTTGAATCAAGATAAGAATGATCAAGAGAAGATGAGAAGAATAGATAGGCTAGCTAGGTTTCCATTTCTGATGTAGTTTGTATTTAGGTTTTGATTTACCTTGTGTAATATTTGAGTTGGAAGAGTTTTTCTACTCATATTCAAATGAATAAAGATCTATTTCTTTCAATTTGTATCGTGTTCCTTTACATTTTGAATTACTGGTTATATATATGTGTCATGTTTGAACTTTTAATCCAAGTTTGACTTAGGTCAAACCTCAAAATTTAACTCATTCAAATGTTGTGAAATCCTTAACTGAACTTGGTTCAATTCCTAGTGACCACTTGGCTATAACAACCTCATAAGAGCCAAACTCAAGTCAAGATTTCGAAATAGATGCACAATTAACACTCCTACCATTTTCCTATTATTATTCTCTAGGTTGTTAAAGGGAGGCCCTCCCAAGTAGGAGCGGTGTCGAGGATATCAGCACCCTTCGCCGTGGCTAGGGTTTCTAGGATATTGTGGTCCTCGTGGATGCCCGATGGTGGCTACATCTGGTCGTTATCCACATCACATAAGGAAAATATGCCCCAACCATGAGTGCTCACCTGCTCTCCGTGGGTTACCGTTGCTCGGCCTAACTGCAAGGGAGCCCCTATCGTGGCCCGCCTCTTGGTCTCTCTGCTCACTCTGCCACCCATCCCTACTCTCTTTCATGGAAGGAGATGTAGATCGAGACGACGTCGTCCCGATGCACCACTGACGAGGCACTCCATCCATCTTGCGATCCTCCACCCCATGTAGTGTGCTGGTGTTCCGAGCTCCTTCGGTCTGGCTCCTTGATGAGTGCATATTTGCATCATGTTTTACATTATTTTTTTGCATTGTAGATGTAGGATCTTGGTATTTTACGGTGCTCGCGCGCACATTTTATGTCTATTTTCACCAGGATCAGGACAGAGGATGGATCCAATGGACACAATTCTTGGAGCAGTTTTACTAAGGAGAAAAGGAGTAAAAACAACATAGATCGCTTATTTGGGAAATATTAATAATACCAGAAGAAAACCTGAAGTGGTCAGAGGAGATAGACGGTTTAATGACCAACTATACGGTGGGAATAAATTTTCCGGCCGTATAGTTCATGTCGTATAGTTGGCGTCGCCACCGTCTCCTCAAATAGTTTCACCCCGTGCAACTGGATCGGAGAGATGACATACAGAACACCTAGAAATCACCGAAACCACACCTCCGGAAGGAATCTGGAGGGGGGACTCGTCCACCTGGGATCCATCTTCGCCCTGCGCAGATCCGGGAGGCTAAGGCATCGATCTTCATCATCCATCGCTTCATCACCACCATCTCCATCCATCCCATCTACATCTTGTCTAGATCTTGTTGTAATTTCCGTACTCGTTGTGGATTTATACAAGTACTATTCATCTATGATAGATTCCATTGTTATTGCCATGATGTTGATTGCCTCCATGTCTGAGTAGATCATTAGTTCTTGGGGAGATGGAGAAACCCTAGTATGAGATTGAAATAAGATAAAGTTTATTACTATGACCATGTGTTAGATTGTCTTCATCTTGATGTTGAGAGAAGTCGATCTCTCAATATTTGCCTCACGTGGGGACTTGATGGAGGGAACTACTTGTTGGTAGACGGAGGTGTGTTAGCACTTACAGTGACTATAAAGCTGTTGGCACTCCTTACGTATCAACTTGGGAAACCGAGGAAACTCACGGAACACTATCCATGTCATGGGATACGTCCTACGGGATTACGTCCCTTAATAGCACAGTAATTTGGTTGATGTCGATTGCTGATTGTTGTGGTTATGAGGATGATGTGACGAGCGGATGTTGCCTATTTTTCCAAATACGGAGTTCCTCCCACACATACATAGTTCAGAATGTTCATGATAATAATATTTATCTTAGCTCTTTATAATGCTAGTGGTGTATGCGCTACTCCCTGAGAACACTTTTTCCCTATTGCAGTTCTAATCTCTCTTACATACACGATACTTACTTTCTGTATTCGGTTGTTTTACTTTACTTATCGTTGCTCTTATACCAAAAACCCAAAAACATCCTTTTACACAATACTCACATTTTATTTTGTCACTTAGAACTTTATTTAGCATTTCTATTGTAATAATTATTTCAAGAGTTATTAGGCTTCAGACTCCTGCTCCCTATGGGATCGATATCTTTATCTCAAAACTAGCTACAAACGATCTGTGCACTTCCAGTCATCAAGCTATTTTCTGGCGCTGTTGTCGGGGAGCTAAGCGTTGTAGGTCTTTTAGTTTTTTCTTATTTATTTTTGTCTTGCTATGTCTTGTTTTGAGTTACAGGTTTCCACCAACATGATGGAGTTTGAGCATATGACTAGTGCTAACCCACTCAACCACTTTGGGAAGCCCTATGATATTTATAAAAGAGATAACTCCAATGAGAAGACAAGGGGGTTTGAAATAAATCCTCTACTACTTGGTATTCTACACAAGAAGCAATTTACTGGAGATGAAGAAGATCCTGATCCATATGAGCATATTGCATGTTTCAAAGATATATGTGGCACTTCTCAATTGACGGGATATACTGTTAATGAGGTAAGTGTTAAACTTTTTAGTCAGACCTTGACTAGTACAACTCTCTCATGATGTAGATCTCTACCCCTAAAGCCACTACTAGGATAATCTAGCCTGTGAATTTCTAGCAAAATATTATCCATTATCAAAAGCTTTTGGAATCAGGCGTCTTATAATGACTTGTAGGAACCGTTCTAATGAAGGAATAGTAAGAGCTTATATCAGATTTAAAGATTTACTACGTCTATGTCCTCATCATGATTTGCATGAATGGTATTTATTGCATATCTTTTATGGCGGTTTAATTGAACCTAATAAAATTGAACTGGACTCTTTCGTGGAAGGAGCCTTTATGAATCTTCCTATACCTAAATCTTGGGATTTACTTAATAGAATCTGTGATCATAGAGTTTCATGGAATTTTGGTCTAGGAAGTGAAGGAGGCATAGAAATAGAACATGAGTGTATTCATGACTATAATAAAAAGGGCCATGTTAAAGAATTATCTAAAGAACTATATTTAGATTCAGATCTTGTGTTGCAAGTTGTTAAAGCTTTTACAGAATATATCAAAGCTCTGAAAGAGGGTGTGGTCAAATATGATCCACCACCCGAACCTGAGAAGAAAAGAGAAGTTAAAGCAACACTGGCCTCCCGAGAACCAGTACATGAGATGTCTTTCCCTAACACTGCACAAAAGCATATTCTTGAATATGAATAGGTCAAAGCGGTACATGAGAAGAAGGAAGAAGAAAGTATGCCAGAAGTCGTGGAACATCTGGAAGAAACTAAAGATGAAGAGGTAACCAAGGAAACAATTATGGCTATGTACGCACTTGATGAAGAGACTTCTGTATTGGTTGAAGGTAACACAAAGGTAAAAGATGTGGGTAAGCCTATTCTTCCCTGCATATTTAAAGAAACTTCGCATTATGGTTTATGCGATCTTGGCACCGAAGTTAATGTTATCTCTTATGATCTCTACTTAGAAATAAAAGAAGAAATCGAACTAGCTACAATTGAAAATACTGACAATTATGTTAGCCAATAAAAATCTTAGAATTCCAATGGGATTAGTTGAATATGCAACTGTCACAATTGGCAACAAAAAATTTCCTATTGATTTTATAGTTTTTGATATGCCAGCTGACACTCTTTGCCCAATTATAATTGGAAGAATCTTTTTGAGTGATATAGGTGCCTATGTTGATTCCAAAAAGGAGATTGTGTCTCTTAAGCTTGGCGGAGCAGAAAAAGAATTCCACTTTTCCAAATTTAAAGACAGGCCTCCACAAATACAAGAAGAAGAGGAAGAGAAGACTATTGAGGAAATGGCAGCTCTTTTATTTAGTAATCAAGAAGAAGAAATAAATGAAGACTCAAATTATGAAGAAATAGTTATGAAGGACAAGTCCCTAAAAGAACTAGAAGATGAATTTGATTCACTTCCCATTATGGGGCCTCTAACCGATGAGGATTTTGAAGAGCCAGAAAAGAGAGGGGACGAGGAATTACCACCCCCAGAGTTGACGACTCTACCAGATAATCTTAGATACAAGTTTTTAGATGATACAAATAAATTTCATGTTATTATTAGTGCTAAACTTTCATGAGAAAAAGAAGAAAAACTCATGAAAATACTTATGAAGCATCGCAAGGCCTTTGGGTACTCAATGGATGATATGAAGGGTATTAGTCCCATGATAACCGTATATCGGATATTCATGGAAGAAGGTGATAAACCAGTTGCTGAATTTAATAAAAGATTGAAGCCTGAAATGAAGGGAGTGGTAAGAAAAGAAATTGTACGCCTACTAGACGCAGGTATAATCTATCATGTTAAAGAAAGTGAATGGGTAAGTCCTGTTCATTGTGTCCCTAAGAAGGGGCAGTTTTACTGTTGTTCCTAATAAAAACAATGAATTGATACCCACTAGAACTATTGTTGGGCATAGGATGTGCATAGACTTCAGGAAATTAAATAAAGAAACTAGGAAATATCACTATCCTTTACCTTTCATAGATCAAACGTTAGAAAGACTAGCAAACCACACTTATTTTTGCTACTTGGACGGATACTCTAGTTTTTCTCAAATAGCTGTTCATCCTGATGACCAACTTAAAACAACTTTCATTAGCCCTTATGGTTTACATGCTTACCGACGTATGCCTTTTGGTTTATGTGATGCTCCAACTACTTTTCAAAGATGCATGACTGCTATTTTTGTGGATTTTATAGAACTGATAATGGAATTATTTATGGATGACTTTTCTATCTATGGAACTTTGTTTACTAGTTGCTTGGATAATCTCAAAAGAGTTTTGTAGCGTTGCAAAGAAACTAATATTATTCTAAACTAGGAGAAGTGCCATTTTATGGTCAAAGAAGGTATAGTCCTTGGACATAAGGTATCAGGTAAGGGAATTCAAGCGGATAGAGCTAAGGTTGAGGCCATAGAGAGAATGCCACAACCTAGGGATAAGGTATAAGAAGTTTCCTTGGTCATGTGGGTTTTTATAGAAGGTTCATTAGAAATTTCTCTGGAATATCTAAATCTTTGACTAACCTCCTGCAAAAGGGAGTAAGATTTAATTTTGATGATAAATGTCTTGAAGCCTTTGATAAACTCAAAAATGCTTTATCCCGTGCTCCTATCATTAAACCACCTATCTGGGATACAACCTTTGACTTAATATGTGAAGCTAGTGACGATGTTGTAGGAGTAACTCTAGGACAACACATTGGTCATAGATTTAATATTATACATCGTGCTAGTAGAACTCTTAATGGTGCTCAAAAGAATTACCCTAAGAAAGAAAGGGAACCTTTTGCTGTATTTTTCTCTTGTGATAAATTTCGTTCTTATATAGTTGATGCAAAAGTAAGAGTTCATACAGATCGTGATAGTTTAAAAGAACTCCTTGAGAGGAAAGACCATAAGCCAAGACTGATCTATTGGATTCTTTCACTTGAAGAATTTGAGTTACAGATTATGCAGAGGCAAGAAATAAAGATGTTGGATGCAGTGTCCATGTTTGCCCAGCAAGGCACCAATCTTGTTGACAGGAACTTTAGTCCTGATGATTTTCATTTACAAGAATTATTTAATGAACTAAGGTCAATTCCTCCGAAAGAGAAGGAATCTTTGTTGTTAGAGGAGCTTTTCATCCCCGAATAAACAAATGGTAAGTTCAAGGTAAGTGTTCTTACCCAAATAAGTGATTTGTTTTCACAAATTTTACTTCTGAGAATTTTGCCTTTTAATTCCTTGTGTTTTCTGATGTTTTTGAGGGTTTTACCAACTATACGGGTGGAACTATACGCCCGGAGAGGAAGCTCCCGCCGTATAGTTGGTCATTAAACTCTCTGTATCACCATCATGAAATTGTTTTTGATATCTGGGCCTATACGGGCGCAACTATATGACCAGAGCTAAAATTTCAGCCGTATAGTTGGTCGTTGAACTCTCAGATACTTTCGATTTTTGATGTCTGTATCTATACGGTCGCAACTATACGACCGAAGCTAAAATTTCAGCCGTAAAGTTGCTCATTGAACTTTCAGATACTTTCGATTTTTGATGTATGTATCTATATGGTCGCAACTATACGACCGGAGCCAATTCTCCGGCCGTATAGTTGGTCGTTAAACTACCAGACACTTTCCGTTTGCCTTTTCGTTTTTTATTATCTAAAAAACATTATTGTTGGTTCCGAGCCGTGACTTAATCGACCTGGACTCAAGATATTTGGAAATATCTGCCCGAAACCAACTATAAGGCCGGAGCTATACGGGTTGCGCCCGTATAGTTGGTCGTTACGCGGCAGTACTCTTTCAAATCCGTGATTTCTTTCCCTGTTTCATTAAGATTCTTTTCTTGGGCGACAATTTGGTGTTTCTCGCGAGCTTTACCAACCTATGACCCCCCTTATATACTGTCATTGCTCTCTCTCTAATCATAATCTCCAGAAACTAATCCACCTTATTTTACACATGAGGACACGCACCAAGGGATAGAAGCGAAGAAGAAAGGCTCCTATGGAGATCGGGAGCAATAGCGAGCAAGGCAAGGAGATCAAGACCATCCCTATGGAGTTCCTCGACACCGACAATGCATGCCGGAAGAGGGATTTGAAGGCCCTCAAGCTGAAGATTGAAGAGATGGACAGGGAGACGCTAGGGACACCCAAACATCTTCGGTTGTTGTGACTTTATCTTGACAAACTTGATGAAGATATCAAGCAGACAACCGAAGCAGATTTTCTATGAGTCTTAAGGCGCTACAAACACTTCAGGATAACAATGAGTTCATTAAAGAACAAGTGAAAGTGCTGGAGAGAAATAATCTTTTCTACAAGCTGCGTGTTAAAGAATTAGAAGTTATCAATCAATCCCCCGTAACAGGCTAGCCCGTGAGGAGAAGATACCACGTGACATGGTGCCACATTGATCTACAATAATCATGGTATCAAATAATCGACAAGGGATTATTTGATCCCGCCTGGCTTGATTCCAAGCTTGGGGAGATCTTATCTTGTAATCTATCTTATAAGTTTTTATTACTATTTTCGCATTAGTTCAAACTAGAAATAAAGTTTGCATAATTAGAATTCCCTTTAGGAATAGTCGATCCCTTTTATGAAATTCTGAGTTTATTATATATGGAGCAATATTGAGTTTGTGCTTGTCTTATTTGATATATGAATAGCTTGAGTACAATTTTACTTGCACTTGATGATAGCAATAGGAATCTTCCACACCATTGGTATTAATGGAACATATAAAGATAATTTGGTCAATATGTTGTAAGTCTATGGTTTGATTTACAAAGAAAAACTATCTATGCAGTTAAGTTGAAAAAGAAACCTTGAATAAAGGAAAATTAAAGTGCTATCAAAATAGAGTGAGAACAAGTCCCCCCCCCCCTCCCAAAAAATCATAGCACAGTAGGCTGTATTCTCAATGTGTGTAGATAGTTATTATTAATAGAATTAATGTATGGCTTGTTTCTCTAACAAGACTATTGGTTAATAATAACAACTTGATGTTTGTTAAATCACATTTCATTCAGCATATACATGTGCGGCTCACGTCTTTTACTAGTAGACTTAATGTATGGCTTATTTCTCTAACAAGACTATTGGTTAATAATAACAACTTGATGTTTGTTAAATCACATTTCATACAGTATATACGTGTGTAGCTCATGCCTTTTACTATTAGACTTAATGTATGCCTTTTTCTATAACAAGACTATTAGTTAATAATAACAACTTAATATTTGCTAAATCACATTTTATACAATATATACGTGTGTGGCACGAGGTCGCGCTCCTGCCAAACCGACGATGACACACCATGAGAACTTGAGTTACTCGCAATAGAAAGAAGGCAAACCTATAAAGGAAATCCCTCAAATGTGTAAATATGCGGCGGACGCCATCTCAGGCGTAAGCTTAAAATCGTGGCCCTTAAATCGCCCGAAAATCACTTTCTAATTTCGGATGGACGAATTATCTAACAAGACAAAAACAACACCATAAAAAAGATATTTTATTTTTTTAACAAATTGGAAAAATGGATCAAAGGTCAATAACAAATAGATAAACACATTTTATATAACTTAATCATCAACTCTTTTATTCATATCACCAGATAACCAAGAAGCAAAGGTTACATATTATTCCAGAACTAAACCTTGCATTGCACGCAAGAACTAAATTAGACGGGAGGGCGACCGAGAACACGGGTAGTAGAAAACCCTGGACAGCGTATGGTGCACGCGGAATATGTACGGAAGCATTTGCGGTTTATCAAACAGCAGTAGCAGACCGCATGATAATCTTCGCAAGATCTAATTTGGCACACATTGGATAGTAAGCTGAGCTTAATGCCGTCTTCCTTGTGTTGGTCCAAGTTTCTGCGTGTGGAAAAGAAAACAAACAATTAATATTCATGGTACTATCAGCTAGCAAGTAAAGAAACAAATCACTTGGTGAATTGACTATAATCATAAGTATCCGTATGTATCAATACTCCAAGAAACAAAATTCCGGTGAAGTATCTTGCTAACAATACTTACATTGTCCATGATTAGCCAAGAAGACGAGGAGAAGCACTACGAGTACCATAGTTGTATGCAAGGACTTTATAGATCTGGCCATGGATGGAGCTAGGAGGCGGTGCTAGGTGTGTTGTGTCTGATACCCGTGGGTATACCAGAGTTTATATCAACTCAATTAGGGAGAACTTTTCTATACTCAGGAATCAAACGGCGTCCATGGCAAGAACTAAATTGCGGCATTAATTAAAAATTAAAGCATTTGCTAAAATGTCCACTATTAGAATTGATGCATAATTTACCCTTTAATGTGAAGATATGTTGAAATCTTAGCATTGATGCACAATATCCCTTTTAATGTAAAGATATGCTGAACAAGGCATCGATGTTCATCATCCATCGATGCATCACCACCATCTCCATCTATCCCATCTATATCTTGTCTAGATCTTCTTGTAATTTCCGTACTCGTTGTGGATTTATACAAGTACTATTCATCTATGATAGATTCTATTATTATTGCCATGATATTGATTGCCTCCATGTCTGAGTAGATCATTAGTTCTTGGGGAAATGGAGAAACCCTAGTATGAGATTGAAATAAGATAAAGTTATATTCATCGATCTGACCATTTGTTAGATTGTCTTCATCTTGATGTTGAGAGAAGTCGACCTCTCAATATTTGCCTCACCTGGGGACTTGATGGAGGGAACTGCTTGTTGGTAGACGGAGGTGTGTTAGCACTTACAGTAACTATAAAGCTGTTGGCACTCCTTACGTATCAACTTGGGAAACCGAGGAAACTCACGGAACACTATCCATGGCATGGGATACGTCCCTTGATAGCGTAGTAATTCGATTGATGTCGATTGCTGACTGATGTGGTTATGAGGATGATGTGAGCAGCGGTTGCTGTCTATTTGTCCAAATACGGAGTTCCTCCCACACATACATAGTTGAGAATGTTCATGATAATAATCTTTATCTTAGTTCTTTAAAATACTAGTGATGTATCCGCTATTCCCTAAGAATGTTTTTTCCCTATTGCAGTTTCAATCTCTCTTACATACGCGATACTTACTTTCTGTATTCAGTTGTTTTACTTTACTTATCGTTGCTCTTACACCAAAAACCCAAAAACATCATTTTACACAATACTTGCATTTTATCTTATCACTTAGAACTTTATTTAGCATTTCTATTGTAATATTTATTTCAAGAGTTATTAGACTTCAGACTCCTGCTCCCTGTGGGATCGATATCTTTATTTCGAAACTAGCTACAAACGATCTATGCACTTGCAGTCATCACTCCTCCTCAAGGAGAACATAGGTGACGACCTTGGTAGCGGCTAGGGTTTCGAGGGGAGAGCGAGAGCAGGGCTAGACTGGACGAAGGTAGGAGGAGAAATGGAGAGGCTAGGCTATGTTTTCTAACGCTCTTGCCCCTCTCCCCCCATGGAAAAGGGGACCATCATGGCTGGCGATGAAGGCCAGGTCGCCACGCGCAAAATCTAAAACAGAAACTCTCATCGTAGAAAATCAAAGACAAAAGAACATGGAAATATCAACTCTCAATAGTATAAAAGATCCAGTCAGTCAAATCATACATCTGACACTCCACTCTAAACACATTCGATTCGTTTCAGTTCTATTTGAAACATTCGATTCTGTACGGCAGCGTTGACGTGGGACAAAATGGAAGTTGGCATTCAGATTTTACCCTAGTACATTAGCAGAACCACAAGTATGCCACTACATCTCTCTCCTCTTTCTTCCACCCTACACCACGGAGAAAACGTGGAACAGTCTCTCACTAGCTGGCCCTGCAAGAAGCAGGCCCACCTTTCATAGGGTTGGCTAGATTTGGTGTCGGTGAAAGAAGAAAAGAGGAGTGAAATAGACAGACAGTATTGAGTAGCACATCAAGATTTGACGATGCGGACTACCAGTGCTGGCAGAGGCCCTGAGAAGCTCCCCTTTCTGGTAGCTATATATCTTTCAGATGCAACCCGACTCCGATGGGAGGCGTATGGGAAAAATCTTTAAATCATTGACACATTCGTCTTCATGGGCATCTTCAAGCTTATGTACTCCACATTAGTTCAAACCTGCAAATTAGTGTCCACACGAACACCACGCAAACTCAGCCGCGACCAAGTTCAATAGCCTGAGCATATCGAGGCTTTATCCTCTCCTTCAAACTGTAAGTGAAGTATTGCAGTTGCAGAAATCTCAGAACGTAGAAGTCGTAATCCGCTATTAAATTGTTCTCTTGAGCTCAATGGTGAATGTTCCTATACTTATTTATCATCGTGGTAATCTCTTCGATGCTAAACCCTTTATCAAGTGAAAGCTAGGCCCTTGCCTTTTTCGTCACTGCTCAGTCCAAAAACATATTGTGAGTACTGCATAACAGAAGCAAGGTCTACAGTGATGGATCTTATAAGATGTTATTAACAAATATATGAGTACATTTAACAACATTATATATTATGGAACAAACGGAGTAATCAACACTCGGACTAAGATCACACTGCATTGGAAGATGCCATGAGCTTGAGACATGATCTTGCCAATGTTTATCCCTATAAGAGCATCTCCACTCGTTGGGCATTCCCAGGCCGAAATCCGACGCTATTTAGCGCCGGACGGAGCTAGTTTTCGGCCTAGGAACGCCCAGTTTTTCACTCGTGTTCCCAGGCCGAGTTCCTAGGAAAAGCAAAAAAACGGCGACATATTTGAAGTTTATCGTTCTCGCCGGCGAAATCCCGACCAAAGGTGTTCGACAGAAGTATGCCCAAAAGTTTGGATGTCAAATTATTACAGAACAAGACAAAAATAGGTCGGCGATCATTCGTCGATGGGGATGGCCTCCTCCGGCGTGTCCGATGTAACGGGATGGGTGTGTCGGTGTCGTGGCCGCCCGTCCGGTTGGAGCAGGTAGAAGCAGAGCTCGGCAAAGCCGGTGCGACGGAGGTGGTCGGCGCAGAGCTTGGCATGCTGGCGGCGGTGTCCTCCTAGAGGATGGCATTACGGCGTGCCATGTACCAGGCCTTGACTGGCGTGCTCATCGCCGACATGTCTTCGCCGCCCCTGAGGAACTGGAGATCCGTGTTCCTCTTCTTGGTAGTGTAGCTCGCTTTGAGGAGGTCAAGCTTGTGGTCCTGGTTCTGAAGCAGATGCGCCCATCTCTCGTCGGCTTTGTCCTCTCTCTACTTGGTATGGGCCTTGGTATCGGTGATGCACTTCTCAATAGAATCCTGAAGACGCTCGGCGGGAGGTCCTCCGGCTTTGAGCATCTTCGCCTTCTTCTGGCCGAGCTCCGGCCTTCCTTCGCCGGCAGCAGGAGGAGGAGCCACCGGGTTGTACACGTCGTCCTTCGTCTTGGCGAGGGTCAGCCGAGTGTCCGTCCATTTTTGGCATTTCTCTATCATAGAAAACACGTGGTGGAACTTGAACTCCGTCTTGGTGTCATCCTGGTACATGCCGAGTGCACGGAGGAGCTGCAAAGGCAAGGCAAAGTGCGTCATGATAGGCATGAACAAGTATCTTTGGCTAGTGTTCGACGAAATACCTTGCCATCCATGCTTTCACCGCTGACGGGTGTGCGGTCGACCTCCTCGAGAAGGCTGTGCCACTTGTTGCACGCCTGCTGGATGAGCCCCAATGGTTGATCATGGCTTTCTCGCCGCCGTCCATGTGGACTTTGTTGTACGTCAGATCACAAAGGTTGCGTTCGTCGAACGCTAGCTTCACGCGCTTCCAGTAATTGTCTGAGTTTTGGTTGCGCTAGTGATGGGATCCATGCTCACCGATTTCCAAGCGTCGACGAGGCAATGGTCCTCAAGCGACGTCCACTTGACCTGGGCCTCCGGCGCCGAGGTGCCCGCCTTCCTCTTGCCTTTGCCTTTGGCCTTCGTCGGAGCCTCGGCTTCCTCCTCGGCGAAATCCTGAGAGTCGATGTCGTGCTCGGCGTCGGCTCGGGACTGTTCTTGAGTGAAGAAAGAGGCATTGCCGGTGGCCGCCGAACCCTCAGAGATCATGCCTTGCATGTAGGCTTCGTGCGACATTCCGCCGAACATGTTCTGGGCGTCGGCCTCGCCGTGGGTTGCGTGCGACGAGCTTCCGGCGAACGGCAGAGGGCCGCGACGCATGGCCGTCGAGGAAGCAGAGTAATGTCGACGTTGAAGGCTGAAGGGGGCGCGGTGCGGGGCAGGAGAAGACGGTGTTCGGGTTGAACCCGTCGTCGAACTCGAGGGAGGAGTACCTCTGCCGTGGGTTCGCCTGGTTCTCCTGGAACATCGCCGGCGAGATCGGCGAGAAACCGCCGGCGAGGCGACACTTGGCTGGCTCCCCCAAACATCGTCGTACTGCACACACGACGCCGCCACTTCCCTCACTGCCTAGGCCTCCGCCGTGACGTGAACCTCGACGAACGCCTTCCCCTCCTTGGCCCTTGTCTCCCTGTCTCTACGGCTGTCCGATTTGACCTTTCTCTTCGTGGATAGGGCCAGCCACGCGGCATCGATGATGTTTTTAGGTCTCGGCGCGGTCGCTCTCGGCTTCCTCACCTTCTTCTCCGTCGATGTGCTGACGGCGGTTCAGGGTTTGGCGAAACCTTTTGGTGGCATGGCGGGTGAGAACTCGGTAAACTAGCGGGAGATGCGGGGGAATGGCGGGAGCTCGACGAACTGGCGGGAGATGTGGGCGATAGGAGGGCACTCGGCCTTCTGTCGCTGACAAGAGTAGACCACACGTTCTTTCGCTTCATCCGGCGTTCCCAGGGCGTTCTCGGCGCCGCATGGGAACGCCAGATGAAAGTTTGCCAAATCCAAACAGCGTCCTAAGAACGTGACTGGGTGAAAATCATCATCCGAATGAAAAGACCCTGAAAACGGCTTCCTGGGAACGCGAACGCGAGTGGAGATTCTCTAACTCCTATCTCACCAAGAAAGCTAACATAAGAATCTACTCTGAACTAATCAAAATACAAACTCACAGTGCACCTCACAGCAGCATCAAGAACTGTATAAACCCGTGCTACAGTAGGAGAACACGGGACAGTGCCGGCTCGCCATAGACATCAACCAAGAGTTCAGCTAGTATACCGAGGCACATGAATCTAACTAAACATGATGGAAACTGCGTTCTGGCAAGAAAATGCAATCTAAAACACCGCGTAGTTAAGATCAAATCCAGAAACCAGCAAGAAACTGCGTTCTACACCCTGTAGTTAACTGATCCTAAAGCTTTAAACCTTGACCCGCACTTGGCCGACACGCGGTCCATATATACACAGCTGGCCTATCACCAGCACACATCCTCCGCCTGATGATGCTACAGGATATAGCATAGCTAAAACCGAAGAGCTTGAGATCTTTTTCTTTTCCCTAAAACTACTCTAAACGAATGGACATCTTTAGTTAAAACCAGCCACTGCTTCGCACTACTCTGGACTCTGGAACACCGCTTCCAGTTGCGGAGTCGTCGCGATCACGACGTCCTCGTAGGGATTCTCTTGAGTGACATCTATCAACCCACGGCTCTTGAGGATCTGCACAAGGAAGGCAGCTTAGTCGATTACTTAATTTGCATCACTGAATACATTGGGAAGAACATAGTATTAAGGATATTAAAATTCACAATACAGTAATCAAAACTGTAAATATGCAAGATACAGCTCACTGTTAGTATAAGAATAAGAACAGAACAAATGTGTCGTTTGAGTACATTCACTAAAAGAGCACCACATTGATTACATTGCAGAAAAAGGGTATTTCTTTATCAAGAGTTAAATGTCATGCATAATATGTGAAGACAATGAGAATGAGTGGTCATCTTTTTTAGTTGTCATTTAGCACAAACATCTACTATACAGATGATCGAGATTGGTAGTAGTTCCTAGTGAAATATGTAAAGACACTGGGTGATCCTTAGTAGTAACACATGCCTTTTATTCAGTACAATATTTCAAGAGAAGGACAAAAACTCAATGAAAAGTTACCGACTAGTATGAAACAAGTTACATCAGCATACCAAAGTTTCATAGAAGAATCTTGCTGTGGTTTTCCTCTTGCTTCCTTCGAGGGCTTGACTGAGCGTGACTGGGATAGTCTCTTGCTGCTGACACTTCTGGTCCAAGAATAGCTGATGAAGGCACCTTGCTACCGCCCTGCATTAGTAAAATTAGAAAGTGTTACAGACAGAGAACAGCAGGAATAGAAGAAAGGGAAGCGACAGTAACGTTTTTTCACCTAGTTCTTGTTGAAAGAGGGAAATCTGCAAAAGTAACAGTGGTATAAGAGGATGCCAAAGCACAAACATCTATACAGCAGAAGCAAAAAAAATGGTACTAGCCGTAAAGCATTACCTTCATCTCTGGTATGCCCTTCATCCATTGGAACATCCTGCAAGCAGAAACCGTTCTCAAATGAATCAATTGCATTATAAAGTCATAAATACAATTTGTTCTAGTGAGTTCATATGTTTCCTTACCTCATCTGTGTTGTCTATATCAGCCATCAATGGTTGATTGCGCAATGGACTGTGATCTTTTGATTGATACAATCTCTTTTGATTGAACAGCCCTGATTCGACTCCATCAACTTGTGTTTGATTTTCGCAGGGTGTATCACCATTACAATCAAAGGCATCTTGATTTTGCTCTCTTTGACTGTAGCACCCAACAGGAGTCCGGATACTATTTGTCACCTCATCCATTTCTGCATCTGGAGCTTCCTTGCGGGAATTGTGGGATTCAGCAGGTTCATATGAAAGGCGCTTCTTTGCTCCAACAGATTCGGCGCATGGTACTTCAGGTGCATCTGCTGTAGTAGAGTAACTAAGGTGCACTAAATTTGAATCTGTAAACATAAGATGGTCAGTTGAGCTGACAATTAAGGTTTTCATCAATAATTAAGCTGAGTACTAAATGAATGATTGACTTACACTGAATCAATGGATCCATGAAAGTATCTTGCAGAGAACCAAGTTTTGCCACCTTCCAAGCATCAAGATACGTGTAAGGTGCCTTCCTTCTTTTGCACACAAGATCCTTTGCACCGTCTAATGTTTGTTTCATCTCTCTGTAGCAAGTGGGGAATGTTCCCAAAACAGTAGCAATATTACAATTTGAATGGACCATGTCATACAATACAAACTTCTTAAGCTGATACAGAAGTTCAAACTGGCTGCTAAGGTGTATACAAGCGCACGGGAATAAACAAAAACAAAGAGCTTGCACAAGCTAGACATTGTACTTACTCATTAGATAGGATAATATGCTCATCACACAATACCAGTGCAACTTTTCTCTTAGCCTGCCACCTTTCTTCCCTATCTGTTGGGATACAAATAGAATCCGTACAGTATAATCCCCGTCTTCTTTTTCTCGCAGCTTGGCGCTTCTCATTTTTAGCTGGTGTTGGAACCATAAATTTTTCAACCAACCCTGGATAAAAGTGAATGGAGCGAATGTCACAAAGATTAGAAGGATAATTGCCATAAGTAGACTACGAACTTTTGAAAATATTAACCTGAGGCACCCTCCCGCAAGGGCTCTGGTGTGGCAGGTTCCAGTGACTCTTGTTCCTCAATGTCAGGAATTTGTACAGATGCTTCTGTGTTCACTTTTCCTAGCAGTAACCCATTTTCTGATTCTTCAGGTACGAGACGATTCTCATCAAGATCTGCCCGAGTCTCATTCTCCACAGCATTTACAGATCTTTGGATTTCTTGACTTCTGCATCAATGCATGCTTAATAATGTCATAAAGTCTATGGATAGATATCAGAAAAAATCATAAGGAAAGTTTGCTGTAACAAAAAGGAGTAGCTATACTCACTCTGCCAAAGGGATAGAGCAAGCAGAATCATCATTCTCTTCGCCATTAACTTCTCTTCTAGGTTTCTTCACCTTTCTGCTCTCTGGAAGGCCACTTACTTCAGCCATCATGTTCATCACCTCAGGTGGAAGAACACTGTTTCATAGTTTCATGTCAGCAAACAAAAATGGGAAAAGGTCCGCTCTTACATGCTGTCATGCCTCGGGAGAGGAAGTGTCAACTTACTCCTTCACTGGTGTAAAGCAAGCAGGATCAGTATTCTGATTGTCATTTTCAGGTTCATCCCCTTTGTTACTTGGGTATAGAAGATCATTGACTTCATCAATGACACTGATCACTTCAGTTGGGAGAGTGCTGCATCAAGAGTTCAGGTCAGAAATCCACTAGAAGTATTCTTTTAACACCACTAGGTAACATAGCCTATACACTTACATGCATGCTGGCATAAAGCAAGCAGAGTCCAGATCTGCATGTGGCATCCTCTGATAAGACTGTTCCATGTGATAGATTCAAGCTTTAGTTTCTCATCAAACAAGTAAGGCATGAAAACAAGAAACAACAGTATTGGAAAGGCAAAGGAATAGATTTATCTAAGGTGCAGTCGTGTGAAATTATTTACCAACCACAGAGAAAATGGAGACTACACTTTAATAAGAAAATTCAAGAAACAACTGCCACAAGACCATGGCAACCTGGTAACATGTGGTCCCACCTGTGGTAGAACAAGATTAATCAGCGGAAGGGTGCATGGACAATACGGCGCTTATCTGTAAACTGAGTCCCCCTGGAGCCATCATCTTATGTATCAACATTACATGAGCCTGACTGACGACTTTCATGCTGGTTTTAGGGAGTGCAGTAGGTGCCAAGTGTGACTTACCTAGACTACAGAGCATGGTAAGCTCCCCAATCTCTTCGTTTCAGATGTCATGAGAAGCATTTTCACTGTATGTGCATACATGTGTTGATCGAATGGGTGGATGGTAGGGACTAGGGACGCGAGCTGTGTACCTCATACATATTGGACGTACGATGATGTCCATCTTCCAGCAAAGTATCTGCACAAAACAATGAAGGTCGTAAATAAAATGATCTCTTAGCAATGACAGTGACATCAATTCCAGCATTTGCTACCTTTGCGTGGCAACTGGTGATGATCGTCATCTTCATCCTCTCTACAAAGGAATTAAGAAGGACCACGTGAGAAACCACATTTTAAGCAATCCATAAACAAAACTAGTTTAGACTGTGTGTGTTCGTTACCTATTTTCAGGTATCTCCAAATCAAAAGAGTCGAGCTCAAATCTTTTGGGTATTGTGAATATTGGTGGAAGATCAAGTGGTTCAATCACTTCTGGGACTTCAACTAATTGTGACATAACTCCATTTTCTGCCCTTGAAACTCTTCCACGGGCAGGTTTTTTTGCCCTCGCAGGGTCTTCTGGATCTATCACTAATCTTCTTGCACAAACACCTTTCTTCATTCGCTTGGGAACTCTTCTATTTACTCTTGCACTTGATTCAAGAAGTTGATCACACTCATCGTGGAGGTATTCCACCTTCTTGGAGTAAATCCTAACAACACCGAGCAAAAGGAGCCCTAGAATTCTGTATGCAGTTTCAACATCAGGCAAAATCTTATCTGCAAATGACAGGAAACACGGTTACAATAATACTATTAGAAAAAAATACTTCAAGAAGGGAAACGTCTAGAGAACATCAATTTTCTATCAACTTCAATTGCAGTTTGAACGATATTCAAACAGTTTCACATGGTATATCCAGATGGTAACCGAAGCTGAAATTTGTCTACTAATAATAGTGAAATTTGTCGAAAGAAAGTAAGTTCACATGGTTTAAGCTTGGTAACGTTACTAAAACCATATGTACAAGCCCTTGTTCCTACCAAGAACCCTAAATCCCAGGCCATCCACAAGACCATATGTACAGCCTTTGCTCCTACCAAGAACCCTAAACCCCAGACCATCCACAAGACCATCCACTGGCCAAAACCCCAAACCCATAAAAAGTCCTCCATTTAACCAAAATCCCCTAAGTCAGGTCCAAATTTCTTAGCGTAACATTCTAAAATCTTGCGAAATTTTATAAACCTGCAATTTTTCCTTTCTAAAATCCTGCGAATTTTATAAACCTGCAATTTTATAAATACCCTGTTCCTGCCGGCAACCTAGTGTCCCATTCCTTCCACTCACCCCACGAACTAGAGATACCCCATTCTCCAAATACCCCGGACCATCCACAAGTAAAAACTGTCGGTTGGCCAAAACCCACACAGTCAAGTCCAAGTTTTTCTTTATCCACAGCCTATCATTCTAAAATCTTGTAATTTGCAGAAATTTTCTCCTTTCCCCTGAAGGAAATTTGCAACAAAGATTGTGAACAGTGATGATTCTAATAATCGTCACAAACATGACAAGAAAAACAATGGGCGCACCAATATATACTTCCTGAAATCGAGATGGAAAATAAAATCCCCACTCCAATAACCACATCATATAAGAAGAGGGAACCGAAGCCACGAGAGAAAATAATTGTGGTACTAGCTTTTTCGGGTGAAGAAAACTAGAAAATTCCCCTCCCATGTTTCACTGTAACATATAAACCCCCCACATAAACCCTTTTCTTCCCCCAATCTACTGTTCCATTGCACTCACCCCAAGAATCAGAGAGGCCCCTATGCTTCTCCCTCGAGCCCTTGACCAAACCAAGATCGTGTCAAAAAGAAGAAAAACAAAGAACCCCACAAAAAGAAGACCTTTTTCCACACAAATTGGAGAGACACCCTCCTGCGTAACCAGAACCAAGAACCCTTCGAAACCCCAGGAAAAAAACATAGAGGTTTTTTCTCGCATTGCAGGAGACGAATTGACAGAGAGACGGGCGTCGCGTGGCTTACCGACGGAGGCGGCGACGTTGGTGCGCAGGACCTGGTCCTTGGTGAGCTTCGCCACGCCGCAGACGCCCGCCACCCACACGTTCCTGAGCGGGCCCTTCCGGGACAGCATCGACTTGGAGTAGAACATCCCGCCGAAACCGCCACCCACACCGCCCAATGCTAGCGCCCGTCCCCCCCTCGCGGCCGCGGGCGGTGAAGAAGAAGAGCGATCCCGTGCGCGAGAGGCGGCTCCTCGGTTCCTGTTTAAGGGCGGAGAGTTGGGGTCGGAGACGGGAGGGAGAGCGGGGAAGGAAGGAGGGGCGGGGGGCTTCGAGGGGAAGGAGAAGGACTGGAGTCGGGAGGGGGGTCCGAGAAGAGAAGAAGAAGGCCCCTCGCGCGAGGAAAAGACGGGAGAGCCCCTCAGCCACTCTGCGTTTGGGCTTGGAGACGTTGGGGCCTGGGATGGGAGGTTTTCCTTCTCGTTTTGAGAGGTTGCCGTTTATGCGTGCGGTTTTTATGCTTGGTTTGAATTTGCGTTTATCGCTTGCTGTTTTATCGGGATATGGAACGGGGTGGTTTTAATGGGAACGCATGCATTTTTTTGAATTAGTATCGGCTTGGAAACGGTAAAATTGCAGGTGATTCGCCGTAGAGAAAGTATTCTAACCGTTGGCGATGATACTTTCCTTATGCGTGGATTTCGCAAAACAAAACAAAAAAACAATGGACAATGGGGACACGTTTCGTTTTACACCCTTACCGTAGTAGTAGGGATGCAGAGGTGGGACAATCGGGATAAGTGGGATATCATTTTTAGAGTACCAGACTAACTCTAATTTAGGTGGGATAAATATGATAAGCGGGATATGTCAAATCTAGCTTATCCCACTTGTCCCACTTAGTTTTGAGTTAGTCTAGTCTAAAAGTGGTATTCCAATTAACCCCCTTCTGCATCCCTACGTAGTAGACAAGCCTCGTTACGATCCTTCCGTTCACAATGTAAGATATCAAGCCTCGTTATGATCCCTCCATTCACAATGTAAGATATCAAGCCTCGTTACGATCCCTCCATTCACAATGTAAGATATTTTAGGTATTTCAAAATAGACTGGATTCGAACTAAAATAGATAAACCTAAACAATAAAACATGTTTAGGTACATGCATCTTCAAAAAAGATAGAATGTCTTACGTTTATGAACGGATGGAGTAGATGACATGACATATCTAATCCGTGTAGCGTGTCTTTTTGTTATGTTGAAAAATGTTAGACTGCCACACGACTAGGGTTGCAAGCGGCAATCAGCAAAATTCCGAGAAACTAAAATTTAGTTCAAACTAAATTATTTTAAAAAAATATATAAATTAGACTAACAAATTTTGTCTACGAAGCGGGCGGATCGGATGCGGCTTTTGCAACCCTACACCCAACAGAAAGGTATATGAGTTGAATAAAATCTTTTGGGGGCGTCTCTGCTCTCAAACATATGCCAAAATACGAGTCTGTTTTTGGAATTTTGGCATATATATAAATCAAGTATCTTTTTTTTCTTTTTGCGAAATCCCAGCGATATATTAATAATCATCAACAGCCGTATCAAAAGTAATAAAAAATATAATTACCCATGATAATAGTATGGTATAAGTGTTGTTGGCGCAAAAGATGCGGTGCGAATCCTTTCTTACAAAGAAAACAAAAAATATTATGCTTTTGAGTCCCTCCGTTCACTAACAAAGATATTTTAGATATTTAAAAATAACTAGATTCAGACTAATATAGGTGAACCTAAATAATAAAATATGTCTAGATACATGCATTTTCAAAAAAGCTAGAAGGTCTTACATTTGTGAACGGATGGAGTAGATGACATGACATATCTAATCCATGTAGCGTGTTTTTTTGTTATGTTGAAAAATGTTAGACTGCCACACGACTAGGGTTGCAAGCGGCAATCGGCATAAATCCGGGAAACTAAAATTTAGTTCAAACTAAATTATTCTTTTAAAAAATTATAAATTAGACTAACAAATTTTGTCTACAAAGCGGGCGGATCGGATGCGGCTTTTGCAACCCTACACCCAACAAAGGTATATGAGTTGAATAAAATCTTTTGGGGGGTCTCTGCTCTCAAACATATGCCAGAATACGAGTCTTTTTTTAGAATTTTGGCATATATATAAATCAAGTATCTTTTTTTTCTTTTTGCGAAATCCCAGCGATATATTAATAATCATCAACAGCCGTATCAAAAGTAATAAAAAATATAATTACCCATGATAATAGTATGGTATAAGTGTTGTTGGCGCAAAAGATGCGGTGCGAATCCTTTCTTACAAAGAAAACAAAAAATATTATGCTTTTGAGTCCCTCCGTTCACTAACAAAGATATTTTAGATATTTAAAAATAACTAGATTCAGACTAATATAGGTGAACCTAAATAATAAAATATGTCTAGATACATGCATTTTCAAAAAAGCTAGAAGGTCTTACATTTGTGAACGGATGGAGTAGATGACATGACATATCTAATCCATGTAGCGTGTTTTTTTGTTATGTTGAAAAATGTTAGACTGCCACACGACTAGGGTTGCAAGCGGCAATCGGCATAAATCCGGGAAACTAAAATTTAGTTCAAACTAAATTATTCTTTTAAAAAATTATAAATTAGACTAACAAATTTTGTCTACAAAGCGGGCGGATCGGATGCGGCTTTTGCAACCCTACACCCAACAAAGGTATATGAGTTGAATAAAATCTTTTGGGGGGTCTCTGCTCTCAAACATATGCCAGAATACGAGTCTTTTTTTAGAATTTTGGCATATATATAAATCAAGTATCTTTTTTTTCTTTTTGCGAAATCCCAGCGATATATTAATAATCATCAACAGCCGTATCAAAAGTAATAAAAAATATAATTACCCATGATAATAGTATGGTATAAGTGTTGTTGGCGCAAAAGATGCGGTGCGAATCCTTTCTTACAAAAAAAACAAAAAATATTATGCTTTTGAGTCCCTCCGTTCACTAACAAAGATATTTTAGATATTTAAAAATAACTGGATTCAGACTAATATAGGTGAACCTAAATAATAAAATATGTCTAGATACATGCATTTTCAAAAAAGCTAGAAGGTCTTACATTTGTGAACGGATGGAGTAGATGACATGACATATCTAATCCATGTAGCGTGTTTTTTTGTTATGTTGAAAAATGTTAGACTGCCACACGACTAGGGTTGCAAGCGGCAATCGGCATAAATCCGGGAAACTAAAATTTAGTTCAAACTAAATTATTCTTTTAAAAAATTATAAATTAGACTAACAAATTTTGTCTACAAAGCGGGCGGATCGGATGCGGCTTTTGCAACCCTACACCCAACAAAGGTATATGAGTTGAATAAAATCTTTTGGGGGGTCTCTGCTCTCAAACATATGCCAGAATACGAGTCTTTTTTTAGAATTTTGGCATATATATAAATCAAGTATCTTTTTTTTCTTTTTGCGAAATCCCAGCGATATATTAATAATCATCAACAGCCGTATCAAAAGTAATAAAAAATATAATTACCCATGATAATAGTATGGTATAAGTGTTGTTGGCGCAAAAGATGCGGTGCGAATCCTTTCTTACAAAAAAAACAAAAAATATTATGCTTTTGAGTCCCTCCGTTCACTAACAAAGATATTTTAGATATTTAAAAATAACTGGATTCAGACTAATATAGGTGAACATAAATAATAAAATATGTCTAGATACATGCATTTTCAAAAAAGCTAGAAGGTCTTACATTTGTGAACGGATGGAGTAGATGACATGACATATCTAATCCGTGTACCCGTATCTTTTTGTTATGCTGAAAATGTTAGATTGCCACACGACTAGGTTTGCAGGCAGCAACCAGCATAAGTCCGCGAAAGCAAAATTTAGTTCAAACTAAAATATTTTTTTAATTTTTTTATAAATTAGACTAACAAATTTTAGCTACGAAGTGGACGGATTAGATGCGGCTTTTGCAACCCTACACACAACAGGAAGGTATATGGGTTGAATAAAATCTTTTGGGGGCGTCTCTGCTCTCAAACATATGCAAAATACGAGCCTTTTTCGGAATTTTGGCATATATATAAATCAAGTGTCTCTTTTTCTTTTTGTGAAATTCCACCGATATACTGTACGTATTAATAATTATCAACAGTCGTACAAAGAGACTCAAAAGTAATAAAAATTATAATTACCCATGATAATATTATGGTATAAGTGCTGTCGACCGCAAAAGATGCGGTGCGCATCCTTTCTTGTAAAGAAAACAAAAACTATTATGCCATATTGCAATCTAATGAATCCTTTGTTTTTTCAATTACTGCTTCTAATGAATCTGTGATACAAAGAGGGACTTGGCAAGTTGGTACATCATCGTGTTTTTCGATGGCACCATATCGAAGCCGTCCTATGTTCTCACAATGGCTGGGCACAAGGTACGTGAAGGTTTGAATGTACAGATGCGTTTGAACCAGACCGTCAAGCCCTCGGCAGTCATTTTACCCTGGCGGATGAGTATGAAGCTCGGATGAGCGATGGGAAACCCGAGGCAGACTCAGACAGGAGATACGAGAGAGAACCAGACGGGCCGACGAGAAAGAGCCGAGAGGTAAAAAAAAAAAAAACTCAGGCTGTGATCGGTGCGCTATGGTCTCCGGGGCCACTTGCCAGCCACACTGAATAGACAGGGTTCGTTTACTGCCGCTCTCTCTCTCTCTTCCAGCGAGGCCCATTGGGTGGTTACCACGTGCACGTCACACCTGACCACCACATCTACTCTATCGGTCGCTGCGAGTCCTGTCGGCGAAACACATTGGTTCTCCGGGGAATGTGCACCAAGGTACTGTGGCGAAGGCTCGTGAGCAATCAGAGCATTGCCACCCGCTGGGCCGCCTCACTCAACCCGGTCTCCCAACCAGGCCTCTCACCAGTGTTTTCCGTTTTGTTCCTTTAGACTTTTCGGGTCTGTTTGATTCTAAGCCACGCTTTGCCGAGCCAAAATTTGATAACCACACTTTAGTTGGCATGCGTTTGGTTTTTATCACATTTTGGCTTGTCACACTTTATTATCTTTATGACCCACTTGTCATAGAGTCATTCTTTTTGCCCATTTTTACTAAATTTTCAGCCACACTTTTTGTGGCTGCCACACTTTTATGGCTAGCCACACTTTGGCTTGGCAAAATATGGTTGGGAACCAAACAGGCCCTTCGTGTCTTCTTCTGCATGCTAAGACGATGGATGTTGAGGTGATGGAGGGGCTAAGAGGGTGGCGCTTCTTCGGCTCGTGTTAGTGTCAGTAGCTATCGCTAGGTGGTCCATATGTCTATTTGTAATTTTTATTACTTCTATCCTTTGTTTATCGTTGTTGATGATTTTTAATAGATCTATGGAATTTCGCAAAAAAAAAGCACCGGGTCAACTCCAACAGTCCCGCAAAACAGACAGACCTTTTGACCGGTCCATTTGCAGGACGAGGCGGCGCCAGGACGATGTCTAGCCTGCCATGACCGGTGCACCCAACGATGTCCCATCTGTCTGGCCTTTTCTTTCCAGATACCAGCCAAATTTAAAAGGAGGACCGACAAAGTACCAAATTGAACCAAATTTTAAAGGACCATCGGAGTATGACACATGGTTTATATAGGCACGCAAACATAAATAGAGCAATCTATGCATCTCGCTCGTAGACCATCTTCCTCTTCTTCTCGAACCAACCCCGTTGGATTGGGTCCATGTCGGTGAGATCCGCAGTCATGATCCGATTTTTTTCGACGAGTTGCTTTAGCTCTACCTTCTCCTTACTAGCACGGGCGTTGATCTCTTCTATCTCAAGACGCTTTGACTGGATTTCATAATAGTTCTTCACCGCATCTTATCTCTCCTTGTGTTTCCTCTCTTCCCTCTTGTCGATGGACACCTCCTTCTCGGCGATCATCCCTTTCAACGTCTCCTGGATGGCAACTGACGAAGCTTCACGCTTGAGCTCTATCTTGGAGTTGTTCCTCCCTCTCGGACTTTTGTCCTCCGGCCCTTTCTCGTCGATGATGATTTTGGCGCGTGTACCCTTTGTACTCCCCGTATAGAGCTCTTTCCACTTCTCACAATCTTTGAGCTTTGTCCAACAATGGCCCATTGTGAAAGATTTCTGCTCGTGGCAAGTCTTGAAATGCTCCAATGCTTCCCACACCTAACCCAACAAATTCAAGTTCATGTTTGAATGTTATATAAAAATTCAAAGCTCGTACGAACGAGAACATATGGATATGTAGGAATATACCATGTCTCCAACTCCAATGCCGCTCATGGGACTCTTCTTAACATGGTCATAAGCGGCACACAACTTTGTGCATTGCTCGGAGATGAATGCCCACCTCTTTGTAAGAGAGTTCTCGTTGCGATCACTTGCAAACGGATGATCACCGAAATGTTTGTGCTCATGAAAGTACTTCTATACTCGGTTCCAAAATGCCCCATCCTTTTGTTCCGCACCGGTTGTTGGATCTTTCCCAATTTCCATCCATGCCTCGTAAAGCATCTCGTCCTCGAGGAATGTGTACGACCCGCTCCTTCGGCTACCGCCTTGTGTTTGCCGGACTAGTTCGTCCACAAACAGAGGTTCGTGGTCAATGGAGATACCATCTTCCTGGTACCATGGCCCGGGAAAGGATCCTGCAAGGGGGTCTCTCGTTGGATCATATACACCGATGAGAAAAGAACAAGAAGCAGACAAGATACCTGCGTCGAAGTGGGCGTCGGAGTTGGGGTCGAAGTTGGGGTTGACGTTTCATCAAACAGCTTACGGGGAGCGGGCATGCTGCCATCGAGGATGCTCCTCCCGGTCTTACTACTGCATGATAAGCCGCCGCCGCCGATAGGTGCCGCGTTTAGGTTGAGGGCAAGTAATGCCGGCGAAGATTCATTGATGATTGCAAGTGCACAGATCAATTGTAGCTAGTTTTGAAGTAAAGATATCGAACCCACAGAGAGCTATTGGTAAAGGTCTTTATGCCCCTCGTTACTCTCTACCAAAGGATACTTATAAGCTGCCTTTGATCTCAAGTAAAGGGTGTTTGAAAGGTTTATGGTTGTTTGCCGAAAAGTAATTAAAACAAGTAAAAGAAAACAAGTAACAAGTTTGTATGAAAGCGTGGTTAAACTCAATAGGGCTAAAATGTTCTCGAGGATATAGGATACACCACTAGCGTAGTTGACGAGGGTTTAACTCATCAATGCCCATTGTTATGGACTTCGGTTTTGGACAAGGAGGGAGCGTTGGAAGCATCAATCGGCTAGCAAACAAGCACACAGGGATGCAAGGTTTACCCAGGTTCAGGCCTCGTAGAGGTCCCTACTCCTGCTTGTCTGCTCATGGAATTAACAGAGGAATCGAAGATTACAATGGTGCGCAGATGCAATCTGGCAAGGGTTGTGGAAACTAGGGTTGCGTATATCCTCCTCGCTGCCCCCTCCTAGCCTTTATATAGATAGGCTAGGTCTCAGGTAGCAGGTCGAGTCGGTTACAGGTTAGGGTTTTCCCTTTAAACTTTCTATCTTTAGCTTCTTCTTGTTCCGCAAGCAATCGAGAGTCCATAGGTTACTCGAGTTCTCCATTTGGGCCTTGGCAACGCCATGGGCTTCCGTTGTATTCAGGCGGTATATACCAAGATCGAGTACCTGTAGGGTATACCCATGTCAGTAGCCCCCGAGTGTCCAGTGGAATTGCAGATTCGACTGGGGACTTCATGAAGCCTTTCGAGTGCATGATTGAGTATTTTCGGCTGCTCTGTTTGTGTCATAGGGATTGTTGATGTACGTGCCTGATGTAACCGATGTGTTGGTATCATTTAACTACCTTAGGGTAAAACAACGCAATCTACCCGAACTCGAGTCCCCGGACTCGAATTCGGAAAAGTGCTGGTGTAATTTGACTCAAGCCACGGAGGTCTTATAGGAGTCGAATTCCAGTATATGGGTGTGAGCACTCGACGCGTCCGTCAAGGCATGTTCATCGTACCTGTAGGCACGGATATATTTTTGGTAGTGCGCAGCGAATGCGTTTCCTGGCCTTATTCAGGTCTTACCTTCATGCTGCAAGCGCGACATCCGAATTTTGTCATCGCGAAGATGATTTGGGTGACCCAGGAGACGCACTCTCTTTGTAGGGAAAAATCATGAGGCGATGTCGCCATAAACTTCGAGTGTGGATGTTATCAACATAGAGTACGATGTACAAATAATCATACGGTGGGCGACCAGCACTCCCTATGGGAGTAGCCCCCGTGTGCCTGGTTGAGTCAAAGACTCAGGCAGGGACTAAAAAACTTTTGCGATTGCTGTCGTCTTTTGTTTGCTTGTTTCAGTCGAATTTATTTCTGGCGCTCCCTATGGGAGTAACCCATGTCCATAGTCGAATCGTGGATTCGAGTGATTGGGTATGCTCTAAATGTCCATGTTCCTGCAAAAGAGAAAGAAAAAATTGTAGGGTGCGCGACCAGCGCTCCCTATGGGAGTAGCCCCCGAGTGCTTGGTAGAGTCGAAGATTCGAGCAAGGACTAAAGTAGTCGAAGTCTTTTGGTTCTCAATTTTGGATGACATCAGTGCTGACGATGTGATGACCTCAATTGCCCGCGTGAGCGGGTTTGACAGGACGTGACGAGCGGTGGGTCCCATTTTCTGACCCTAACTTGACCGGCCGTGCGTAATCTTTGTTTTAACTGTGCCTCCTCGATTTCCACGCGTAATGGGGGTAGTGGGGGATGGTTCGCCCTTTGGGTCGTCCACGTGTCGATCACGATGGGCGCCACGTGTCTGATAGGGTTTTTTGCTGCCTGTTGGATTGCGTCTTCTAGGGGGTTAAGTAGTAGTGCTGCGACGGTAAATTTCCCATCTACTCTTTTCTCTGCCTTTGCCTTCGTCTCCATTGTTGCTGCTCCTCTGATTTCTAGAGTTCATCTTCCTCGCGGCACTGGACCAGCTCCGTGTATTCCCTAGTTACTTCCTCCGGTCGCATCGCCACCGCAAGATGGGGAAGAAGAAAGGAGGTGTCGCGGCTGAATCCGCCGCTGCCATTGATGTTGCCAAGAAGAAGGGCAGTTCCGTTGCTGCGGGCACCAGCGCCGCTGCCGCCGGCAAGAAGAAGGGCGTGGGCACTCGTGTCACCAATGGCGCATGGCGCGCGTCCATTATCAAGTCTTCTGAGCTCCGTCTCCTGCACCAAGACGGAGTTCTGTCTTCCGCGGTTACTGACTCGTGAGTCCCAAGTGGTGAGGTAACCCCTTGTCCTCCTGCCGATTTCCGGTTGATGTTCCTAGCATTCATCATCCGCGGTCTCTCGTTGCCCTGCATCCTTTCTTTAGGGGCCTTCTTTGTTTCTACGGGCTCCAGCTACACCAGCTGTCCCCCAACTCCATCCTCCATGTAGCTTGCTACATTACACTTTGCGAGTGCTGGCTCGGAATCGAGCCACACTTTGGTCTCTTCAAGCGTCTCTTCAAGCTGAAGCGCTAGTCGGCGTCTGGTTCCGTAGTCTATGATGTAGGAGGCTGCGGTATCCACGCCGACTCCTCTGTCACGTATTTTTACATCAAACTCATGGCGTCTGTCCAAGGGTGGATGGACAAGTGGTTCTACATCCGTGACCAGAAGGCCGACGGAGACCACTTCGGACTCGCGCCTTTCGATCCCGCGATGCCGTGCAAGAGGAGGCACTCCTGGAAGAACATAGTGATGCCCGGCGAGTTCGTGGAGACAGATGTGTTGTACGAGCGCATCTGCGACCTCGAGAGTCGCATGGGTAAAGAAGAGGGAGGTTGCGCCCTCATTCGCACGTGGCTACACCGCCGCGTCCAGCCCCTGCAAGCCAGAGTCCACCCTATGTTCCAGTGGGCTAGCGTAGATGATGTCACTCGCGTATCTGCCGATGGCATTTCCGCGAGTGAGGTAGATAAAAGGGTGCGACTGGTCATCAAGTACACCGCCAAGGATGTGCTCCCTAGTGAACCAGTCATACCTCCATTCGATGCTGCTAATCCTCCTCCTGAGGTATGTTTGTGCTACGAAGTAGCTTTGTTTGTCGAATGCTTCTTTTTCCTTGACTTTTGCTAACTTGTTGTCTGTATGCAGGATTGGAAGGTGTCTCCCTGTATGCCCCCTCTTCCTGAGGGGGTTATTCCTCGTGAAGCTTTAGAAGAGGACGAGTCGGAGTCGACTGTCCCATCTGATGTGGAGGAGCAAGCCCCCGAGTCTAGCAGTCCGGACATTCGCAAGTGTCGCGCAGTGAGGATTCGGATGCATAATCTCCTTCGGCTCCGGAAGGCGCAGCTACTGGGGCAGAGTCGCCAATACCCGCTGTTCCTGTGAGTGCTGTGGCGCCGTCTTCCCGCAAGAAGATGCGACTGCCGAAGGAGTCGTCGTCAGAGTCGGAGGGTCAAACCTTCGACTTTGACAAGTTTGATTGGTAAGTATACGAGTCTTCTCTTTGTTTTTTTTTTGGAGTTGCATTTTCTTGATGTTGATTTTGTTCTGCAGTCAGCCAGCGTCGTCATCTTCTGGTGACATCCAATTTTTGAAAGAATTTGGGGTCGCGACCTCCAAGGCCAAGAAGGTGGCTGAGCGGACTCCTTCTCCTCCATTGGCGGCCCACTCCGGGCATAACTCATCAAGTTCTCCACACGATGTGGAGCATCAGATGGTTATCCGGACGACTGCACGTCAATCGACTTCGGAGTCACTGGAAGATCATGTATGTGTAGTCTTGCCTCTTCTTATTTTTGTAGTCGAATTTATCATTCATACCATCCGCTGATCCTTTACTGTTTCTCCCGTCGCAGCTCATTGTGAAGGAAGTTGCTCGTCTGGCAGAGCAAGTGCTTGCGATGGGTCGTCAGCATGCAATGCTGGACAATCGCCATCGCGTGGTTGAAAGTGAGTGTTTTTGCTTCTTCTTCTTCTTCTTCTTCATCCTTGCGATATACTCGACTGACGGTCTATCTTTGTTTGTTTCACAGCTGAGCATAATGCACTTCTTCGCGATGCCGCTTCCCTCGAAAAGGCGCTCGCCGTGGCGGTGAAGAGTCGCGATGAGGCAGTCACATCACATGACGAATCGCGGAAACGCGAAGAGGATTTGCGCGCCTCCATCGTAGCTAGGGAGAAGTTGTCCGAAGAACAGCTTTTCTCGATTTCCAAGGCTCTGTTAGGTATTCCCTCGTCTGGATCTTCATTGTGTCCTTTTCTTTTGAATTTGTTATTGTGATGACTTTGTTGGAGATATGCCCAAGAGGCAATAATAAAAGTGATTATTATTATATTTCTTTGTGTTTATGATGAATGTTTACATCCCATGCTATAATTGTATTATTAGGAAACACTAATACATGTGTGTTTTGTAAACATGTAAGAGTCCCTAGTAAGCCTCTTGTTGAACTAGCTTGTTGATTGATTGATGATCATGGTTTCCTGATCATGGACATAAGGATGTGATTAATAACAAGGTTATATCATTAGGAGAATGATGTGATGGACATACACCCATAGTAAGCGTAGCATAAGATCAAGTCATTAAGTTCATATTGTTGTAAGCTTTTAAATGCATAGTAACCTAATCCTTCGACCATGAGGTTGTGTTAATCACCATCACCGGATGGGTACTTTGATGACATCAAACACCGCTTCGTAACTGGGTGGTCATAAAGGTATCATTGGGTATTCTGAAAGTATGTGTTGAAGTGCATGGACCAAGATTGGGATTTGTCCATCCATATGACGGATAGATATGCTCTGGGCCCTCTCGGTGGAATGTCATCTAGTTAGCTTGCAAGCATGTGACTAGGTCACAAGGGATGACATGACACGGAACGAGTAAAGAGTACTTATCAGTAACGAGGTAGAACTAGGTATGGAGATACCGACGATCAAACCTCGGATAAGTATAGTATCGCGTGACAAAGGGAATTGGTTTTCGTATGTAATTGGTTCAATCGATCACGAAGTCATCGTTGAGTATGTGGGAGCCATTATGGATCTCCAGGTCCCACTGATGGTTATTGATAGGAGATGTGTCTCTGTCATGTCTACATATTCACGAACCGTAGGGTGACACACTTAAGGTTCAAAGTTGTTTTAAGTAGATATGGAATGTGCGTTGGAGACCGAATGTTGTTCAGAGTCTCGGATTGGATCCGGAACATCACGAGGAGATCCGGAATTGTCCAGAGAATAAGATTCATATATTGGGGATCATTTTCTGAGTTAGGAAATGTTCCGGAGTGTTTGTATGAGGATTCTAGAAGGTTTCGGAATGTTCCGGAAGGTTCTAGAAGATTTCTTGGAGTTTGCTTGAAAATCAAGATAGGGATCAAGGAGTCCTGGTGGGTCAAGACAAGGAGACGTGGGGGAGGAGGACTCCTCCCCCCTCCCCAATCCACCGGCCCAAGGAGGTGGGGAGTCCTACTAGGACTCCCCCTCCCTAGGCGCCCTCCCTCCTTTAAATAGAAGGGGGAGGCGCCACCCCTTGCTCCTCCTACACAACTCCCAATCTCCGCCGCCTCTCTCCTCCTCCTTTCTTCTGCACAGGCATAGGCGAAGCCCTGCAGAATTCTCTACTCCACCACCACCACCACGCCGTCGTGCTGCTGGGATTCCGTGGAGAAGATCTACTACCTCCGCTGCTCGCTAGAACGAGGAGAGGAAGGTCTGCTTCGACTCCGCACGTGTGACCGACTGCGGAAGCGCTGCCGAAACGCGAGCGCCAGAAGGATCGTCCACTTGACCGACTGCGGAAGCGTTGTCGGAATGCGACGCCGGAAGGATCCTCCACACGATCTTGAGATTGGCAAGTGATCGACTACATCAACCACGAGATCTAATCTCGTTAATGCTTTCGGATCTACGAGGGTTAGTTCCTATCTATCTCGTTGCACATGTCTAATAGATTAGATCTTGGCTTTTATCTAGATTAGATCTGGGTTTTGTTCGTTCTTGCGGTAGAAATTTTTTGTTTTCCATGCTACGAACCCATCAGACTTTTGCACCAACACTTGGTTCTTGTGTAGATGCCAGCGGTCTAAGCTTCGACACCCAGGCTCTCCATCGTGATGATGCCTTGGCAGGCGCCATCTCGGCAGTTGAAGATCACAGTGCTTCCGTTCAAGGGACGCTCATCAAGGCCAAGGGCGTGCTCAGTCGCCTCCGTGAGGAGCTGGCACCCAAAGCTGAGTTAATCAAAAATGTAGATGATCTGGTGGAATCCCTTGCTGGAGGCATTCCTGCAGGCTTCAAGAACTCACTCCGTGCGGCTGGCGCTTCGATGTCACTCGCAATGGTTCAAGCCCATGGAGTCGAGGTTGATCCTGCTGTGGTCTCCAAGGCAATGCCTGCCAACGCGGATGGCCAATAGGTAGTCTTTGCTCCTTTCGCAACTGCCTGTGGCAAGTACGGGCCACAGCTAATCAACATAGTTGCGAAGTACTCTGAGGAGCTGCAGCGAGCCAAGAAAGCGTCGAAGGCTGCGGCGTCAAGGGCCGGCGGGAAGTCTGTGGCATCTGATGTTGCCATAGACTCGATGAGGCCCCCAAAACCGAAGTCTAAGTCGAAGAAAACAGTTGCTCCTCTGTAGTCATATCTGTAATAGTTAATAGCCTGTCTCTTTTGTCTGGAACATGCCTTTGGCGAGTGTATCTGTTGATACGTTATTATGCCTGAATGCACTCGAGTCTTTTGTCCATGCATTGCCTTAGTCTTCTTATTATCTCTTGCTTGGCTTGTGATAGGGCACATCGAGTGGTCCTTCGAGTGAACCTTGGAATATGCCATCCACTAATGATACTTTGGCGCAGTCGCGCTCAAGGGCGGATGAGCTGTCTCTATTCTCGCGACTCTGTGACCGCGTGAAGCAGTTGGAGCGCGAGATGCCCGTGCTCCATGGTAACAGAGTTGTATGGAAGTCGAGGGCGGAGAAGGCCGTCGCCCGAGAGCAATATCTGCTAGGGGAGGTGACGCAGCTGGGCGACCAATTCAACTGTTAGCTTTCTGCTTCCTTATCTTTTCTTGTAGCCACTCGCACGTAGTTCGTTGTCTTCATACTTTTGCTTTTTGCTTGGTGTAGTTGTCAGTGCACACCATCTGCAAGATGAGAAGGACAGGATTGACATTCACATGAATGATCTGACCCAAGAGCAACTTCAGGCGAGTGGGTACTTCTGGGTGGATCATGATCGCGCAATTGCACTGGCGACCCTGCAGGATCGTGCTTCGCGAGTGCTTCATTTCCTGAAGAAATCATAGTCTTGCTTAAGGAATATTTATCAGATGATGTTCCGGCTGGACGTTGCTCCATCGAGCCTGTTGGCCCTTCTTGCAAAATTTCAAGGCTTGAGTGTAGTTCGTGAGTGTATTCGGCAATAATTGGTGGCTGGTGCCAAGGCTGCTCTGTCACTGGTGTGACTGCATATGCCTGATGTGGATGTTGCAGCGGTTGCTACTGGACCGCCAGCAGGTTCGACTTGGAACATGGTTCCTCACTACCAAGTAGTGGATCGCCCAGCGGAGGAAATCGTCGACTTCTTCGAGGAGCAGACAAATGTTCCTTTGTTGCAACAGTAGTTTTAGTTTGTTTCCTGCACAAAGTTGCACCAGTGTTGTAAAGTTCATATGTATATGTTGTGTATAATTGATTGACATTGATGTATATAAAGAGCTTGTTAGCTTGTATGTTTTGCGAGTGCATTGCACTATGCGATTCCTTTTCGTTAGCCTGACTTGTGTTTATCTCAGCACCTTGCCAACCTGTCAAGTGCGTTGCAACTGGGTTGGTGTTTGCTAAGGGTTCGATTAGTGCGTCAACTACTCAGGATATCGCTTTGGTTCGTAGAACAGATGTGTATAGGGTGGCACAACCCCCGAGTGGATAATTTGCAAAAAATAAAACAACATAGAGTTTGGGGCACTTAGCTTTATTTATTCGCAGGATAGTACGAGGTACAATGTGTGGCTGAGTAGCCTTGGCTGAATAGCCTTATTTGCAATGTAAGAAATAAAAGACGACTAAGGGTAGAAGCGTCGCAGCTGTGCGACGTTCCAGGGGTTAGAGTACGCGACTCCTGTCTCAAAATCTTTAAGGCGATAGGCACCACCTAGGATTACTTCTGTAATCACGTATGGTCCCTCCCAGGGGGACTCGAGCTTGAGATTGTAGGGGTTCCACGCATAAAAACAATAAATTTTACTCTACGCCCCTGAACCCCTGAAGCTGCCAGGACCTATCTATTAGTAATACAGACCGAAAAGCGTTGTCAACGCTCAGGAGAGTGTGGTTGATGTAGACGAGCCGAAGCCGACCTCAAGGTCGTGATGAAGTCCTTGCGCTCCTTCTGGTTCCAACGACTTGAGTGCCTCAAGTGCGACACCTCGCGGTGAGTTACACACGTCCGGTGCCTGACGATGACTTCCGCTTCCCCGATCCAGCAGCAGTTGCTAAAGTAGAGCTCCCAGATCTGAATCCCGCAGCGCGACGGCACTCCGCGGTGAAGATGTCTCTCGCTCGCACAGTCCAGACTTGGGACCACGGTCACGAGAGAGAGAGGGGGAGAGAGAAAATATCAATTAGAGGTCCTCCCAAAAGTGGGGAGACCTTTATTGATTATTGGTGTATTTTTCTAGGCCAAATACCCCACTATATATAGGGGAAGGGGAGGTACTACCTCCCCTAAAGTCCTGGGGTGGGACTAAAGGAGAGGAGGGGGTGGGGTGGCCGCCGGCTAGCCCCTAGTGGCCCCCTTGAGGGGGCAAGGCCCAGCCGGCCTCCCCCTTGGTCCCTCTCCCCTTTCTCCTTTCCCCTAATGGGCCCTATCCCTCCGGATTTGGCCCATTAAGCCCTTTTTGACCTTTAATTGATTTTCTCTTTATTAAATAATTATGAATAAATGATTAAATCAATATTTAACATTCATTCACACATTATCTAATCTCCGTGGCCATGGAACAGCTTCCACCTCCACTCTGGACATCCTCTGGATTTACCGAAACCCTTCCGGTTTTTCTCGTTACTGAACAATGCTACTTAACTCGTTCCGACAAGTGATATCCCCGTGATCCAATCACACGCCGCGCAGCTATTGGGTATAACTTCTCCGAGTGGGCCCTTGAGTATCTTTCCGTCACATGGACGGACAAATCCTGCTCTTGACATATATTGCCTCTACGGTTTCCTCTGAATACTTGAACACACCTTTATAACCAACGTTTTACCAGATGGCATTTGATGCTATCTAAGCACTCTCGGGAGAAAGTGATTGATATAGCCTCACAGTCTAAGGAATAGTCTACGAGGATCCATTTCTATTCATCGTAACTTGAACTTCGTGACATGATCGGGTCACGGTGTTTAGGTTGGGTATTGGTTCATCATCTCATTCTCCGAATGAGATGACCTCATTTCCAACTGGCATAAATGCCACATGATCAGGAAACTTGATCATCTGTTGACCAATGAACCAGTGACTAGAGTTTCACTGGGAACCCCTGGTTGTTTGTATATCACACGTGTACTGATGTTTCCACTCAATACAGTTATAGCATGATATAAAACTTAATCGTAAACTATACGAAATATGATAATAGTCCTTACTACTATTTGTCTCTAGGGCATATTTCCAACAGAGATGCCCTTGCTGTTTTAGTCGCAGGACCAGGTCTCCTTTGACAAAGGATCTGGGGCGTAGCCTTCTGCTGTGGTAGTTGCGCAGGTTCTGCCGGTAGATCATTGATCTTTCCGCGGCGATTTCCCGTGCCTCGTCGAGGAGGTCAACGGAGTCTTCGAGTGCAAGAGTTGATTCCTGCTCGCTGTAAGCGACCACTCGCGGTGCCTTGTATCGTACCTCTGCGGGTAGCACTACTTCAGCGTCGTGCACCATGAAGAGCGGGGTGTACCCCGTGGCACTGTTTGGGGTTGTGCGTAGGCTCCAGAGTACCGATTGTAGCTCGTTTGGCCAGCAGCCTGCGGCTTGCTCGAGTGGCCTGAGGAGTCGCTTCTTGATTCCACCGCAGACGAGCCCGTTGGCTTTTTCGACCTAACCGTTGGTCTGTGGATGTGCTACGGGGTCATAGCTTACGTTGATTCCCAGATTCTCGCAGAATTCTTGGAACTCCTTGGATGTGAAGTTCATCCCGTTGTTCGTGATGATGCTGTGTGGTACTCCGAAGCGATAGATGATGGACTCAAAGAACTAGACTACGTTGTATCCTGACTGGTTAGTCACTGGCATGGCCTCTATCCACTTTGTGAATTTGTCGACTGTGACCAAGAGGTAGACGTAGCCTCTTCGCGAGGACTTTGGGAGCTTGCCGACCATGTCGAGTCCCCATTGCGTGAAGGGCCAGGACAATGGAATTGGCCGGAGCTCTGCGCCAGGTGCGTGTGGTTTGTCCGCGAATCGCTGGCAAGCGTTGCATTTTTGGACGATGTCCTTGGCGTCACGGATGGCTGTAGGCCAGTACAATCCAGCTCGTAGAGCTTTGGCGACGAGGGCGTGACTGCCGGCGTGGTGCCCGCAAGTCCCCTCATGGATGTCGAGGAGAACAGCTCTTCCATCGGCGTTGGCATCGTTGGAGTACTCCTGTGATGCTACGCTTATATAGTTTGCCGTTGATAACGGCAAATGCCTTGGATCGTTGCACAATGTGTCGCGCATCAGTCGGATCATCCGGTAGCCTCTTGCTGAGAAGGTATGTGATGTACGGTTGAGTCCAAGATGGCTCGATCATCATGACACTCATCGGTTCTTCGAGTCCTGTGTCGAGCTCCAGGTCATCGAGTGCCATTGGCTCATTGGGCGGCGCAGCCCCTGAGTCCGTTATTGTGCTTGTTTTCTTCTCTACGGCCTTTGGCTTGATGGAGCGTTCGTAGATGCGCTCGAGAAATACCCCAGGTGGTATGGGGCGCAGGTAGAGCCAATGTTGGCGAGTGCGTCTGCCTCTTCATTGCTTTCGCGGCCTATGTGTCGCAGCTCGCAACCGTCGAAGTCCCCTTTGAGTGTGTCGTAGAGGTCGCGGTAGGCGATCATATTGTCATTTAGTGCATCGCACTCGTGCATTGTCTGGTTGACGACCAACTTGGAGTCGCCGTATATTATGAGCCTCTTGGCACCGCAGGCCTTTGCCATCCTCATCCCGTGTAGCGGGGCCTCGTATTCAGCTTCATTGTTCGACGCGGTGATTGCATTCGCAGAATATACTTCAGCTTGTCTCCCTGGGGCGATGTCAGTATGACACCTGCGCTAGCTCCATCCTTTTGCTTGGATCCGTCGAAGTGCATTGTCCAGAGGTAGGTCATATCTGGTTTTTCAGGGAGCTAGTTCTCCATCCAGTGCACGAGGAAGTCAGGGAGAACTTGTGACTTGATTGCATGGCGTTTTTCATACGTAATGTCTCTTAGAGACAGTTTGATCCCCCAAAGCGCGACTCTTCCGGTGGCGTCAGGATTGTTGAGGATGTGTCCAAGCAGGGTGTCGTTGACCACCACGATTGGGTGTTCCTGGAAGTAGTGGCGTAGTCGCCGGGTTGTCATGAAGATGCTATACGCCAGCTTCTGGTAGTACGGGTACTGCTGCTTTGTTGGCGTGAGTACCTCGCTGAGGTAGTAGACTGGGCGTTGTACTCTGTGGACCTTGTTTTCCTCGGCTCGTTCTACCACGAGCACCGTGCTGACCACCTGGTTGGTAGCAGAGATGTATAGCAATAGTGGTTCCCTTTCGCGTGGGGTCACCAGTACTGGCGAGGTGGATAGTAGGCGCTTGAGGTCTTCTAATGCTTCATGTGCCTCGTTGGTCCACTTGAATTTGTCGGCTTTACGGAGAAGTTGGTAGAAGGGCAGTGCTTTTTCGCCCATTCGACTGATGAATCGACTGAGCGCCGCGATTCGCCCATCCAGCTGCTGGACACCTCTTATGTTCTTTGGCTTCTCCATGGCCAGTATGGCTTTTATTTTCTTTGGGTTCGCCTCGATCCCTCTCGCGGAGATGAGGTATCCGAGTAGTTGCCCAGATGGTACGCCGAAGGCGCATTTGTCCGTCTTGAGCTTGATCTGGTAGCGGTCGGGGTTGGCGAAGGCTTCGCGTAAATCGTCGATTAATGAAGCTTCCTATTTGGTCTTGATTACGATGTTGTCAACCTAGACTTGAATGTTGCGACCAAGCTGGTTCTTGAGGCAAGCCTGGATGCACCGCTGATAGGTTGCTCCTGTGTTTTTTAGCCTGAAGGGCATTGTGTTATAGCAGAACACACCAAAAGACGTTGTAAACGCCGTTTTCTCTTGATCCTCTTCCTTCATTCGAATCTTATTGTAGCCTAAGTAGGCGTCGAGGAAGAAGAGGCGCTCACATCCCGCGGTGGAGTCGATGATCTTGTCGATTCGTGGCAGCGGGAAGTGATCCTTTGGGTAGTGCTTCTTCAGAGAGGTAAAATCCATGCACATCCATAGGATATCCATGTCCTTTTTTGGTACGAGCACCGTGTTGGCGAGCCAAGTGATTTCCTTGATCTCGCGTATGAATTTGGCGTCGAGGAGTCTGTTGATCTCCATTCCGACTGCTTTTGCTCTTGGCTCAGATAGTCGCCGAATTGTTTGTTTGACTGGCCTTGTGTCTGGGTTGACATTGAGTGCGTTCTCGGCGAATTCTCTGGGAACTCCTGGCATGTCCGCTGGACACCAGGTGAAGATTTCCCAGTGCTCACGGAGGAATTCGACGAGCGCGAGTTCCTATGCGGGACTCAAGTTGTTGGCGATGAGGGACATCTTGGCGGGATCTGATGGGTGGACCTGAACTTTCTTCGTGTGCACCGATGAGTCGAAGGACAGGTCGGGTGAGCTTGGCCAGCTCAGGGGAGGCAGACTATTGTTTGTTGACTCCTTCAATCTTGCGAGTCCTCCTGCATGCCGAAGGACTGAGAGATTCTGTTGAACTCCCTATCGCAACTGTCGGATGTCTGAAAGCTCCCGTTGATTGTGATGACACCGTTGGGGCCTAGCATTTTCATCTGCAGATAGGGGTAGTGCGGCACTACCATGAACCTAGTGAACGCGACGTGTCCGAGGATGAAGTGGTACTGTGAGGGCCAGTCGACGACTTCAAAGTCGATGCGTTCGCATTGAAAGTTTTTCGGTGTGTCGAAGATGACGTTGAGGTTGATTTTGCCAAGGGGGTATACGCCCTTGCCTGGGACAATGTCGTGGAATGTTGTGTCCGAGGCCTCTAGGCAGGTCAGAGGGATCCTCATTGCTCGCAAGGTACTTGCGAACATGAGGTTAATGCCGCTTCTGCCATCCATGAAGATGCGACTCATGTTGAAGCCTCCAATTCGTGCCTCGAGTACGAGTGGACAATGGCCTGGACGAGGTACTTGGCATGGGTGGTCGCGCTTGTCAAAGGTGATGCAGGAGTCGCTTCCACTGAGGTACTCAGTGGTGGATGGTGGTGAGTTTGTTGCCAAATTGACTTGGCGAGTGATGGCCTTTTGCACCCGGTTGGAGGGGCGACCCTTTTGGATCATCATGGTTCCCATGGCCCGTGGGTACGGCTCGCCTCCGTGATGCTAGTCAAGCGCAGCTGCGTTTGGCGGTTGTCCGGGTGGTGGTGGAGGAGCTCCATGTGCCACAGCGCTTGGGGCAGCTCCATAGCCCCTGTTGACCGCGTCGCGATTCATCCGAGCCAGACCCTCATGAAGTTTGAGGAACTCGCGGCAGTCCTTGAGGAGGTGGCTGGATTTCTTTTTGCCGTCATGCTTGTTGATGTAGAAGTGCATAGTGCATGGCCCGGACAGCTTGTCTTTGATGGATGCTGTGGGTGTCTCATTGCGAGTGCGACGCTGCCATACTTGCGTGGTTTTCCCGGAGTCGCGGTGTCCACCTCTGCGGTAGCCACTGTTGTGGTTGTCATCGCGTCTATCGGTGTAGCTGGCTGCGACCATGTTGACTTCGTCGCGGTCATCGTAGATGCGCATTCGACGTTTGCTTCGACGGTCACGTCTGTGTTCGAGTTCTGCTTCATCATTGGAGTGAACGCGATTTTTCACTGAATCTTCTCCATTTGCCCACCGATTCGCAATTTCCATCAGGTGGTCAATGGTTTTGGGCTTTGAGCGGCCCAGCTCCTCCCTGAGCTCTATGCGATGAACGCTGCCGTTGAATGCGTCGATTGCGCGATCCTCCGAGATATTTTCTGCGGAGTTCTTGATGATGGACCACCTCTGGATGTACGAGCGTAGAGATTCTCCCGACCTTTGCTGGCAACACCTCAGTTCTTCGATTGACGCGGGCCTTTTGTAGGTGCCCTTGAAGTTGCACAAAGATGTAGAACAGCTCTTCCCAACTGCGAATGGATCCACGTGGGAGATTGTTGAGCCATGCTCGGGTGGCACCCTGTAGCTGTAGCTGCAGGCATTGCATGGCCGTGCTTCAACTCCCGCCATGGAGTCTGACGGAGGAGATATGGTCCTCCAACCAGATTTTCGGGTCCTGCGGGCCGTCAAACTTTGGGTTCTCCGATGGGAGCTTGAACCCCTTGGGCATTCGCTTTTAGCTGATGGTCCTGCTGAAGCATCTGGCACCACAGAGCTCCACGTCTTCGTCTTCTGAGTCAGTCGATCGGGCGCGTCACGCCCTTGAATCGTCGATCTTGCACTGCGTGATGTCATCACACGCGTTGTAGTCGTGGTCGTGTCGCCGTGAGCGGCGACGTCGAGACAGATCATGACTATCGTCGCTGGATGAAGGTGAAGAATAGCGTTTTGCTAGAGCCTTGTTTTTCTTCGGCTTCGGTGTTGGGTCTTTGTCGAGAGCGGCCTCGATTAACCCCAAGCCTGCGATCGTAGATCGGTGCATGGCAGCTTGAGGATCTCCAGCTGGCGGCTGGTTGTTGAGGAGGTACATGGTGGCCGCCGTTACCGCAGCTTGCGGCATTTATGGAAGCATGTTGCCATGCGTATCCACCATCATGGAGCCGAAGTCGAGGAATTTTGCGGCTTCTACACGCTCTTGGTCAGTGAGGTGGGTCAGTCGAGATCGCCTCGTGTTAGCGATGTACTCGTTGCACTTGGAGGAGGATCCCCTGTGGGAGGAGAGCCCAGCTCGTCGGAGGCTCGACTCGTCTGCCGCCTTTTTACGCGCCTCGAGTTGCGCGATTGTTTGTAGTTGGCGTTTGTATTCCTCCTTCAGGAGCCAATGGTAGCCCATCAACAGTTCTTGCAGGGAGCCGAAGGGCAGAGGGTGGCCTCGTAGAGCTTCTCGGCAGCGGGCCCACTCGAGATCGTTGAGCCTGATCACGACGCGTTCACCAGTTTGCTCATTTATCATGGTGGGGAGTTCGGCTGCCCCTCCGTTGTTGACAGGGGCGCCGTTAGTGGGGCCGCCGTTGGGTGGTCCGCCATTGGGTGGTCTGCCATTAGGTATGCCACCGTTTGGCGGGTCGGTTCCATTGCCACCATTGCCCGTATTGTCGCGATTGGCGGAGGAGTCGCCCACGTTGATGACGGCGCACATGAAGTGGTTGGGGAAGCTGCTGCTCCCACAACTTTTAAATCCAGAACCGTAGGCTCCATCTTCAGTTGCTAGATCGCCCAGATCGGATTTGTGACTGTTGTCGCTGTCCGTGTTCTCGACTGTCGTCGAGGCATTGAGCTCACTGAGGGTGCCGATCGGTGGAGGGAACCACGATGCTGGAGCAATTGATGGTGTTGTTGGCTGGTAAGGCATGCGAAGCGTGCCCATCTGACTAACTTGGAAGCGGAAGCTCCCGATCGCCAGGCTAATTCCATCGCCCACGGACTCGAAAGCCGGGCGAGTGGCTGGCGTGTGGACGGTGAAGTCGAACGCGCTGAAGAGCTAGCGAATCTCCGTTGTTGCGGAGTTGTAGATCGCAGTTGATGGGGCCAAAGAAGCCGCAACATCAGCACTCCCAGTTCCCACAGACGGCGCCAATTGACGAGGGTTTAACTCATCAATGCCCATTGTTATGGACTTAGGTTTTGGAGAAGGAGGGAGCGCTGGAAGCATCAATCGGCTAGCAAACAAGAACACAGGGACACAAGGTTTACCCAGGTTCAGGCCTCGTAGAGGTCCCTACTCCTGCTTGTCTGCTCGTGGAATTAATAGAGGAATCGAAGATTACAATGGTGCGCAGATGCAATCTGGCGAGGGTTGTGGAAACTAGGGTTGCGTATATCCTCCTTGCCGGCCCCTCCTAGCCTTTATATAGATAGGCTAGGTCTTAGGTAGCAGGTCGAGTCAGTTACAGGTTAGGTTTTCCCTTTAAACTTTCTATCTTTAGATTCTTCTTGTTCCGCAAGCAATCGAGAGTCCGTAGGTTACTCGAGTTCTCCATTCGGGCCTTGGCAATGCCGTGGGCTTCCGCTATATTTAGGCTGTATATACCAAGCTCGAGTACCTATTGGTTATACCCATGTGAGTAGTATTGTTGTTATATGTAATCAAGATAACATACTCCTTGTGTCATGAGATATGTGGAGAGAGATCCATAATAAGATGTTCACTACAAGGCTCGTAGGAGGCAACTTTGTTAAGCCAAGAGTGAGGTCACCTCTAAATAACCACTGCGATGTTTGAGAGCAGTCACCCATACAAACCACCGCAATTAAGGGTTTCCCCGTGGATATTGTAATTAGCTTAGGGAGTCCCTCTTTAATCCTCCTTTGACCGTGTAGGTTATGAGCCGACACCAATCTATCACGGGACCATTTCAGGTACGCTTCCAAGAGACGTCCAAAGGAGTTCTCCCTTCCTTTAGTCCCGAGGGCAAATGATATTTGGCCGACTACACATATCATCTAAAGAGAGACATCAAACACAAATCATAATTATATCATAGATGGGCAAGTCATATGGCCACAAGAATAGATCATCTTTATTACGAATTCATAATAGTGCAATGGTTTCTCCATCTCCCCAAGCACAAAGGAACTACTCACTCATGGAAGCAATCAACAACATCATCATAATCAAATGAATAGATAAAAGTACGGAGGTAGATCTAATGCAAACCAAAATTGAATCTAGAATTACAACAAGATCTAATAGATGAAAGATGGGGCTAATGGTGGTAATGAAGATGCAGTGGTTGATGATGAAGGGGATGATGCGTTGTCCTCCAATGATCTGTGAAGCAGTTGGGATTTTTCCCCAGCCATGTTCCTCCTTCAGATCCCTTTCATATGTGGTTTTTTCATGGTTCCTGGTGGCTGTGAATGTCGGATCTCTCTCTCATCTTCGCCGGGTGTTGTGGGAATGACCACGGTAGTCGCTACCAGGGGTAGCGATTGGAAGGTTTTGGGGCAAGAGCGATTCACCATCTGTGGTGAGAGATTGAGGGGAAAGACACAGGGATTTACCCAGGTTCAGACCCCATAGGGTAAAGACCTACTCCTGCTAGATTGTATTATCGGCGAGTGAGTTACAAGGGTGGCGAGCTCGGCGGCTGATGTCTGCAATAGCATAGAACGTTTGTAGATAGTTTCGAAGTTCATATATCGATCCCACAGGGATCCCAAAGGTAAGTGTTTATTGGTGAAGTCTCTATCACACCCAAAGTTATCATAGGTCTGCGAGTGAATTGACTGCAAGTGTTGAAATAAGAATGAGGTTTTGATTAAATGCGATAGATTTAAATAAAACTAAAATATAAACTTCAGAAATATAAAGCATAAAAATAAAGAACAACTTTGCTTGTTTGTTGTTTCTTGCAGATGACGAAAGAAGGCGCGGGGAGATTCAGTTCATGGTGATAGTGACTATGCCAGGTGGACGAGTGGTAAATGTAACAATTATAATCTTATAGATATATGTGTAGGCGAGCAACCCATAATTAGTCGAAACTCCTCTTGGTAGATTTCATCCCAACTTCAATAATCCTACTAGCCTGCTACCAAAACCACGGTCAGACACTAGACGATTAAGACCCTTCAGGTCGCTTAGCGATTAAGCTCCTTGGATCGGACTAATGCAATAAGCACGGTAGTTACTCGTTATCCTCGAGTCAATTAGCTTTCTATTCATATCACCGTGTCACCCGAGGGTCGCTGGTCCACTAGCGTACAAGATCTTATCTGTGTAGAACAAGGTATCATGTTGTCTGGGCCCTTAATTGGACAACAAGCATTAAGCATCCCACAGATAGTCAAACACACATATTATAGTAATTAGAATCAATCACAAACTAGCGGAAAATATATGAAGGCACATCACATCTCCCACGCCCAAGGGAATTACTCACACATGAGAGAAGAACAGATCATCAATATAATTGAATAAAGGGAATTCATCTTTGAATTACCATGGAAATCCACAATAAGAATAGAAAAATATCCAACACAATTCAAGATTGGAAGAAACAATCTCAAGCCCTAGTCTTGCAAGGTGGAGATCCCTCTCTCTCTCAAGTACAAGTAGGGGCTAAGGGGTGAATTGGCTAGGAGGTCGAAGATCGTGGAGTGAGATGAAGAACGTCTTCTCCTTCTTCTCCGGATCTCTTCTTTCTTCCTTCTAGATGGTGTGGGGGCTACTGCGTTGTGTTTTTGTCCCTAGTCCCTTCACGAAAGTTGTCCCTTTTGACAAGACAGAGGTGACGGCAACTATACGGTGGGAACTATATGGCCGGAGAAAATATTCCCGCCGTATAGTTGCTCGTTAAAACTTCTGTTGACTCCTCTTGTGTGCTTCCAAAATGAGACTTGCTTGTTTTCCCCAGAATATTGTGTTTCTCTAGTTAAATCCTCCTGTTGACGTTCAGAACCTGAAACACACATTAAAAACCAAGTTTTCTTCGCTACCGAAGTATTAGCGTTAGGTAAAACCAGAACGATCAAATCCGGGAGAAAACCATCAATAAAAGCCATCAAAAATATGTCGAATCTCATAGCTATCTACTCCCCCAAGATTAGATGTTGCTCGCCCTCGAGTGACAAGGAAATAAAGAAGAATAGCGGAGATTCGAAACTGAAAATAGAGGAACTCACAAGTTTGAATTGGTGTCAAATTCTTTTCTTCATAATCCCTGCAATCTTAAATATAATCATACAAGTATTCACAATATTGCATTGAGTCCACCTCCTAACCACGTATATCTTGTTAGCAAATAAATCATATGCCCAAGCAAATGTCGACGGTTTAGCTAGGAAAGTGATACAAATTCTTTTGGTCACTCTCTTTATAGAGAGATGAAAACCTTTTGTTTTTATTTGTTCACCAAATTAAGAGTACTCAGGTAGGCATCAAAGTATATAATTTTAGAACAACTCATCTATCCCATGTCAAAATCTCAAGACTATCAAAGCACCTCTTTTCTTTTCTTTTGCTTTTCAAAAACTTTAGCTCTTTCATAGAGAAATCATGCCACTATTTTTATCATGTTTAATTGGGGTTGTGTTGTGCACTTGTGACCATGCCAATAAATAATTTTTGAGCAATAATGGGATAGAGGAGTACTACAACTTCACTTGGAACGTGAAACCATGAGGAGACTAAAAAATTTACCCGTCATAGCATCGCTGCTACAGACATTTACATAACTCAATAGCCGAAATCAAGTGGTTTCCCACATTTAGATCGTTCACTGGCCAGCGGAGTTAATAGTTCCCCATGGAGCACGACATAGTTGTAATGACACGTGTAAAGCAATACCTTATGGTAATTATCAGAAAAAGTAGTGGCATAATTTCTACTACTTCAAAGCATCCGTTTCATTAAACAATTTCAATCAAGGGTATTATCAAGTCTATTTATATTAAGCTCAAATGGGATGGAGTGGTTCAAAAATTAAATTCTTTGGGCTAAACATGGACTGAAGTCATCTTTCAGATGCCTTTTCTTGTTGTAAAAATGTAGGGAGTATTTTAAACCATGTTCTTTGCTCGTTGTTTCAAGGCTAAAAAGGAGATACTAGCAAGGGAATAGAATTTTTGGGATAACAAGCTAAGTGGCGAGTGTCCTTAGTGCAAGCGAGTAAATATTTATAGGATCAATTTAAGGTTGCAGAGACGATGATGAAAGGAACGTTATACCTCTTATATCTTGTTTCATTCTTGTATTTGAGTCGAAACCCCTCTATGCTTTCCTATTGCCAAGTCACCTGAAATTAAATAATCTCCGAGAGAAAAAAATAAACAAACTTGCAAAATAAAATTACAACTATTTTTTCTGTATTTTTGGTTTACACATGCAAAGCTGAAAGTAAACATGCAAATTTGAAGCAATAAAAGAAATAAAAATAAGAAAATAAAATAAACATATGTATGCAAAGTTTGGAGGTTTTCAAACCTCCCCAAGCTTAGGCAATTGTCAGGCTCAATTGTTGCCGTCATTTGGCGGTTGGTGCGGATACTGCTGGTACAAGTCAGGGAAGTGAGTCATGAATTGACTGAAGTTGTGAGTCAAAGTGTTCACATCTTCATTCACATCCTGAAGAGTGTGGTTAATCTCCCCAACGCGCTGGTTGAGTTGCTGGAACTCCTGGTAGGGGATGTAGCCGTACCCCTGTTGTGGTTGGTTGGGCCACGGGTCCCATGCTCCTCCTTGCTGCTACTGCTGTCCCTCCGAAGAAGGGTTGTGTCCCTGCTCTTCCTCCTATTCTTGCTCCTGATCCTCATCATCCTTCTGCCCTCCATCTTCCTCCTCCTCGGGCAGGTGCTCGGCCAAGATCGCCGTCACTTGGTCCTTGGTGAGGATCCAAGCGTTCTTGTCCACAATTGAGAAGGCCTAAAGGTAGGGTAACTGAACCTTCTCACCATGTACATCATCAAGATAACCGAATTGATATGCTCGGAGCCTCGGGTTAGCATGGTAAACACCAAGGAAGCCACAAGCAGTCAAATACTTGACGTCCATAAGTTTGGAGCCGTCAACAGGTTCCATGACAGGTAGTAAAATGTTCAATGCAAAGGCAAGGTGTCTACCAATCCACCAATGTGAATATCACCTTTGGTCTTGTTGCTTTGGTGGCGGAAATGCTGGATGAGTAGAGCTGCAGGACTGGGGCTCTTTGGTGAAGTAGGGAAAAGAGCCTTGGTGATCATTTCCATGTCCGCATTGTCCATGGACCCTGTGTCACCTCTCCCTAGTAGTGTGTTGGCGAGGAACAGAGCATAGTAGCGAATGGTTGGGTTCTGAATGGTGGACATCTTCTTCTGATAGAAGTGCCTGCCACCATTAACATAAATAACCTCCCAAGTCGTCCCACTTGTGACGATATAGAGGTTACTAATATTGAGCTCCCTAGTATGGGGGAGGCTAAAAGTAGTGCAGAATTGTTCGAAATTTATTTCCTATGGCTGTCGGTTCATGGTGAAGCTGATAATGCACATGTTACCTTTCTCCTTTTGGTCATCGTAGAAGGAGGCAAGGAACTCGTGGGTGAGCTCAGCGTAGGTGTCGTCGCTTGCGAAGTTGATCACTATTAGCCCCGCCCTGCTGCACATGAGGTCAAAGTCCTCCTTCAACCCTACCGTGGTGAGAAAGTTATGGTCGACCCAACGTGTGGGCAACACCCTCCTTGTTGAGACAACGTACAACTTGGAGTTGCGCGAAGCTTGGGACCCCGAGCTTGAACCCTCACCCCGTTGGCGCTTGCTCGAGCGAAAAAGGTTACCGATTTTGTTCATCACGATGCACTGAAAAATTTCACCATGAAACCTTAGGCATATAGTTTCTATATGATATATGAACGATTCTACATGGAAAAATTCAATCCTAATGTGAAAAAGTAATAGGAAAAACAATATAAGCTTGAGTTCATCCACTAGAAAAATGCGAGAGTTTCAACCATGGAAATCTGAAAATAAAGCATGGATAGGGAGAGAAACATACTGATCTGTTGATTCCCCCACTCAAATGAACGAAATCCGCGAAGAATCGAAAGTTGTAGGTGGATTTTGAGAGGTTTGGAGAGAGAATATGAGAGAAATAATGAGGAGAGGAGGATGACCTAGCCGCCCCGTGACGATTAAGTGGTCACGCCGACCTATATGGCCGGAACTATATGGGTGGGTGAAGTTGTTCCGCCCGTATAGTTGCGGCGGCGCAGAAAACTAGGGTTTCTTTATTCGGAAATCGGCTATATGGGCGCAACTATATGGCCGGATCAAAATGATCCCGCCATATAGTTGGTCGTTAAACCGTCTGCCTTTCGAGATAAATTTATAAAACTAGCATCGATATCTATACGATGGAACTATACGGCTGAAATTTTTATTCCCGCCGAGTTGGTCGTTAAACTCTCAGTACCTTTGGGATGAAATTCTATGAAGGCATCGATATCTATATGACCGCAGCTATACGGCCGGAATTTTTATTCCCGCCGTAGAGTTGGTCGTTAAACTCTTAGTACCTTTCAGAATTTTTTGTACGGAGACATCGATATCTATAAGACCGCAGCTATACGGCCAGAATTTTTATTCCCACCATATAGTTGGTCGTTAAACTCTCCGTTCCTTCGAAGAAAATTTGGTGATGCAAAGATAACTATAAGACCGAAGCTATATGACCGGAATTTTTTATGCCCGCCGTATAGTTGGTCGTTAAACCATCAGTAAACATCAAAAAAATTCTATTTCTTCAAGGATACCTTCTTATCCCATAACTTAGCGAAATACCTAGTTTTTAACAGAAAGTGACAGTAAAAACTATTGACCAACATTAGCATATTAAAAGCAAAATTTTAGCTTCTGTAAATAGAAAACTCAAAGTTGTATTCTTATTATTATTCTCTAGTTATTCAATTGATGTTTCTACTACTTTTTGACAGCTGCATCTTCACGGGCGCGCTTCCACAAGAATGTCGGTGAAAAAGTGGTAGGAATGCGATGAACTTTTTATTCTTTATTCTACTAAATTGATGAAAATGGGTTGACTCCCATCAAGCATTTATTAAGAATGGTTGAATAACTCAACCTCTTCTCTCTTCTCGAATTCTTACCTTTGGTTGCCCCTTATGAATGGCACTTACCACGTGAACTCATTGCAAATGTATCTATAATTTTTGATGTTCCATGCTTGGTTTTATCTACTTTCTTGTGTTTTGTTCCAAGTTTGGAGTACTTTTCATATGATTTCTTGGACTAACCTATTAACAAGAGCCACAGTGCCAGTTGCCTGTTTTCTACTGTTTTTGGTTCCAGGAAAGTCAGAAAATGAATATTCTTGGAATTGGACGGGAAAAAAAATCCAAAGTTCCTATTTTATCAGAAGACTCACGGAGCCAGAATACGAGACGGAGGAGGGCCAGTGCCTGGCCACACCCCCCTAGGCGTGGGTCACCCCAGGCTGCGCCTGGGCATGGTGTGGGCCCCCCTGGCACCCCCTCGGTCTCCCCTCTCGCCTATAAGAGCCTCCCGATACCAAAACCCTAGATCGTCAAGCCTCCAGCCACGAAAAGTTCCACAGCGCCGCCACCACCGAAGGGGAGATTCGGGGGACAGAAAGTCTCTATTCCGGCACCCTGCCGGGATGGGGAAGTGCCCCCGGAGCCATCTCCATCGATCTCCACTGCCATTTCCATCACCATTGCTGATTCCCATGATGAGGAGGGAGTAGTTCTCTCTCGAGGCTAAGGGTTCTACCGGTAGCTATGTGTTCATCTCTCTCTCTATGCATGATCTTATTGAGATCATGAGCTTGTAATCTATAGATCTACCTTGCTACTCAAGTGCTTTAATAGATCTCTGCTCTCCCCATGTGTGTGAAAGTGACAGCGTGCACACCATGGTGGCACTTAGGCTAGAGATTACAAATACTTGTTATGAGTTATATTTGGAGTTGGATGTCTTTATGAAATTGTGGTGTTTGTTGGACTCATCTAGTGCTCAAGGTGACAGTGTGGGGTTATCTAGATGGGAAAGATGAACTTTGAGGTGTGCTGTTATAGCCCTACCAACGATTAGAGTGTCTGATCGGAGAGTAGTTCAGCGTAGTATCATAAAGAAGAATATATTTATATGAGAGTGTTCACTAGTGAAAGTATGATCCCTAGGCCTTGTTTCTAAGCATTGAAACACCGTTTGCAACTAGATATGTTACATGTTTGCTTGCTTCTATCTTTATTTCAGTTTTACTTTAGTCTTTTCCACGCCATCAAGCTATTTTCTGTCACCGTTACCACTTATAATTATCCATACCACTTGTATTTCACTATCTCTTCGCACCTATACACCTGACAAGTGTATTGGGTGTGTTGGGGACACAAGAGACTTCTTGTATCTTGATTGCAGGGTTGCTTGAGAGGGAATACCTTTGACCACTTCCTCCCTGAGTTCGATAAACCTTGGGTGATCCACTTAAGGGAAAACTTGTTGTTGTTCTACAAACCTCTGCACTTGGAGGCCCAACAACTGTCTATAAGAATAGAAGTGTGTAGACATCATCAGCCATCTATAAACTGATAGTAGTAGGAGAATACTCCCCTAATCCTAACCTTTTATAGAGGGAGTATGGCATTACACTAACTCCTGCTCCTAGATCACACAAGGCATTGTGAATATCAGTTTTACCTATTGAGCATGAAATAGTTGGTATTCAAGGATCTCCAGACTTAGGCAACAGCTTCCCGTTAGCAGGATAGCTAGTTACCATGGCAATAGTTTCAGTTATTTCTTTCTTTCTACTAAGAATATCACTAAGGAATTTACCATAATTTGGAACTTTTATTGCATCCGCAAATGGAAATTCCAGATGAAGTTCACTAAGTGCCTTTGTAAAAGAATTATAAATTACCTCATCCGGTGCTTTCTTTTTTCGATCAGGATAAGGGAGCTTTTTCTCACCTGACTTACTCTTGTCTTTTACCTTTTGGGGGGTCAGGCTCTTTAGTTGCTTTCTTTTGTTGTTGCTTATTGTTTTTCTTCTTTTCTACTAGAACAACTTCATCTTCCTTACTTGTTTCTTTATCTTCTCTTGGATCAACTGTCTGTGCATCATAGTCATAGTAATCATCTTGTGCATCATTTTGGTCCCCCTTGGTCTGCTCTTGTGTCTCAGTTTCATCTTGAGGATCCACCAATGTATCATCTTCTTGGCTTGCTTCAAGTAAGGATTTTTCCTTGCGCTCTTTTTCAGCTTCATATTCCGGTGGTCCTAAGGGTCCTGTAACAACTACACCCCTCCTTGTGACAACATTAGCAGAAACAGAAAAATCTTCGTCTTCATGAAGAAAAAATTGATAACCAGATGCTATTTTCTCATAGTGGGTTTCAATCATACTAAGATACTTATGAAATAATTTTATTTGTTGGCCTATCTCATCATAATTTTCCGTGAGTTCTGCCAAAATCTTTTTTATGTTTTTGGAAATGCCTATGCAAGTTATTATGAGATTTTATTTGTCGATGTTTTAATTCTTGAAAAACTTTTCTAGTTTCATCTTCTTCAGTAAAAACTTGGAACAAATCTTCTTTGTTTTCCTTAGCAAGTTCAGCAGGTATACCTTTTTCTTTCATAGTTTTGCGTACCTCAGGCATAAGATCAGGAGTTATCCGAAGTATCCCTTTTTCCGGCTTAGTACCAAAATCAGGATTATATAAAGAATCATTCTTAGCCCAAGTAGACATTAATTCCAAACACTCTTTAATAGTTAAAGTATTTATCGATCCTCCTGATGAGAAGTCACGCAACTGTCTACATTGAGTATTGAGACCATAGTAAAATAAATGGCAAATTGTTAGTTTAGAATAGCCATGATTAGGAATACTATTAATCATTCCAAAGAATCTTTCCCAGGCTCGTGGGTAGTTTTCACCGACGTTCTGACTAAAATTGCCTATGTTCTTTCTTAGTTCAGTTACCTTTTTAAAAGGAATAAACCTGTTTATGAATTTAGTAATGCAGTTTTCCCAACATTTAATGTAATAGCGAGGGCGAGAATGTAACCAGTCTAGAGATTTACCTTTAAGAGACCATCGGAATAATTTAAGATGAGAGAAGTCACTGGGCAAACCTTTTGGTCCAAGCGATGTTATCACATCATCCAACACTCTAATATGTCTTCCTGGGTCCTCATCTTCCCTTCTGAAATCTTTTTCCTACAAATTTTTAATGATTCCACCATCAAATCGATATTCTCTAACTCTAGGATTAGGGAACTCTATTGGTTGTTTAAGAAATTCAGAACTTGGAGCATTGTATTCCCTTAGAGTTTTTTTTAGGTTTCATAGGAGTTGTCCTATAAATAGACATAATATCCATAAAAGTTTATTTGATCTTAAAAGTTTTTAAATAATTTATTCACGCCTCTAAGCAGGCACGTGCTCAATGTAATCTGGAAGATAAGTCCTACCAAAGTGTGTAGACCCTTTGTCTCCTAAGGAGAACATTTTGTAGTAGCAACACCTGAAATGTCAAAAGAAAAACACTTAGCGCTTAGCTCCCCGACAACGGTGCCCGAAAATAGCTTTATGTCTACAAGAGCATAGATCGTTTGTAGCTAGTTTCGAAGTTCAGATATCGATCCCATAGGGAGCCCAAAGGTGAGTGTTTATTGGTGAAGTCTCTGTCACCCGAAGTTGTCATAGGTCTTCGAGTGCATTGACTGCAAGTGTTGAAATAAGAATGGGGTTTTGATTAAATGCGATAGATTTAAATAAAACTAAAATATAAACTTCGGAAATATAAAACATAAAAATAAAGAATGACTTTGCTTGTTTGTTGTTTCCTGCAGATGACGAAAGGAGGCGCAGGGAGATTTAGTTCATGGTGATAGTGATTGTGCCAGGTGGACGAGTGGTAAATGTAACAATTATAATCTTATAGATACATATGTAGGCGAGCAACCCATAATTAGTCGGAACTCCTCTTGGTAGATTTCATCCCAATTTCAATAATCCTACTAGCATGCTACCAAAACCATGGTCAGACACTAGACGATTAAGACCCTTCAGGTTGCTTAGCGATTAAGCTCCTTGGATCGGACTAATGCAATAAGCACAGTGGTTACTCGTTATCCCCGAGTCAACTAGCTTTCCATTGATATCCCCGTGTCACCCGAGGGTCGCCGGTCCACTAGCGTACATGATCTTATCTGTGTAAAACAAGGTATCATGTTGTCTCGTCCCTTAATTGGACAACAGGCATTAAGCATCCCACAGATAGTCAAGCACACATATTATAGTAATTAGAATCAATCACAAACTAACGGAAAATATATGAAGGCACATCACATCTCACCAATCCCCTACATCTCCCATGCCCAAGGGAATTACTCACACATGAGAGAAGAACATATCATCAATATAATTGAATAAAGGGAATTCATCTTTGTATTACCGTGGAGATCCACAATAAGAATAGAAAAATATCCAACACAATTCAAGATGGGAAGAAACAATCTCAAACCCTAGTCTTGCAAGGTGGAGATCCCTCTCTCTCAAGTACAAGTAGTGGCTATGGGGTGTATTAGATAGGAGGTCGAAGATCGTGGAGCGAGATGAAGAACATCTTCTCCTTCTTCTCCGGATCTCTTCTTTCTTCCTTCTGGATGGTGTGGCGGCTACTGCGTTGTGTTTTCGTCCCTGGTCCCTTCATGGAAGTTGTCCCTTTTGACAAGACAGAGGCAGCGACAACTATACGGCAGGAACTATACGTCCGGAGAAAATATTCCCGCCGTATAGTTGCTCGTTAAAGCTTCTGTTGACTCCTCTTGCGTGCTTCCAAAATGAGACTTGCTTGTTTTCCCCAGAATATTGCATTTCTCTAGTTAAATCCTCCTATTGACGTTTAGAACCTAAAACACACATTAAAAACCAAGTTTTCTTTGCTACTGAAGTATTAGCGTTAGGTAAAACCAGAAAATGATCAAATCCAGGAGAAAACTAAAAACCATAAAAAATGCATCGAATCTCACAGCTATCAGCGGCTAGGCAGCGAGTCGCTTGGATGGGGTGTATGATGGAGCATGAGTATATAGTGTACCCTAGGGAGGTTTATATAGGGGGTACCTCGCTAGGTTTACAAGATTACAACCAAGTCTGTTAAGTATTCAAAGGATTTGACCTAATCCGACTGGGCCTATCTATGCTTCTAGGCCTCCAGCTTCTAGTCACCGTGCTTCTCTTTCACTCGATTTCTAGTCGCCGTCCTGCAGGCTGACTCGCAACAGGCTTGGGCCAGTCGAAACTTCCTTCTGGGCATACCCTGATTGGCATATCCCCATCACCAGGGGAAAGTATTTGACGAGGCGGTCATGATGGCACCTGGTACGGGCGGACGGTACGGGCTGGCTCCACCCGTACTACCGGTCGTTATCGGTACTGGTTGCTCCTCCTTGCTTGGTATTCTCCTAGGTGCAAAGGTAAATCCATAAAATGACTTTTCTTACTTAGAAATATCATATAATTGCACAATATGATAAATCCAATTGATATGTTCATATAGGACTCAATGATTTGGGATCCTGTTAAGACAAGAACAAAATGGCGCATGCAAACACGGTGAAATACAAAGATCCCTACTCTATTTATGTAAAAACAAAAGATAAAAATGCTTCAATTTTGGACTCATCAACTCCACCAAGCTAGGCTCTTGCTCGTCCCTGAGCAAGATGGTGGCTTATTGACAAGATCATCATGTTCATGAGACACGAGTCGTTACAATAAATGAGGCAGAAATTGAGAGAGGGATACAACATTGGATGTAGAGATACCTTGGGGGTATTACCATACCCTTACACATTTCATAACTTAGAGGCCTTGCACATTTCATAACTTAGAGGCTTCCACACCTTTTCTAGTATTAATGAAATCATAAGAAGCTACTAGTGATTCAACATATCATATAATCACAGAGTTTAAAGATACAGAGCACTAGGTTTAGTAATGAAGATTCATGATCATTATTTTCCTTCTATGTATGATTCTTTTGATAGTTGCTCTCTTCTTTTTTCTTTCAATAAATATAAGTCTATATTTTTACTTTCTCCCCTTCCTCTTTTTCTTTCAGTATAGCTATTTGATCATGCTCACTACTTCAATGGCTTTCAAAAACTCTTAATTTTAATATGCTACCAGAATTCTTCTTCTCATAATTTAATCAATACTTTCATTAGTGTGGAAGTCCCTAAAATCATGATAGTTGTACAAGTATCATAACACTCAACCTAGTTCAATCATCTAATATAATATTCATGAATCAAACACAATTATCATAAAGTCTCACAACTCAAAGGATATAAATATTGTCTTGAACAAAGGGAGCTCGAAGTTGATGCGACTAATTGATATGTTGTAAACGTATCTATAATTTTTGATGTTCCATGTTTGTTTTATATCTACTTTCTTATGTTTTGTCCACACTTTGGAGTATTTTTACACATTTTCTGGAACTAACCTATTAACAAGATACCACAGTGCCAGTTGCCTATTTTCTTCTGTTTTTGGTTCTAGAAAAGCCAGAAAATGAATATTCTCGGAATTGGACCGGACAAAAGCCAAAGTCGATATTTTCTCAGAAGACTCACGAAGCCAGAAGACGAGACAGAGAGGAGCCAGGGGCTGGCCACACCATGTGGTGGCGCGGGTCCCCCTGGCCACGCCACCAGGTGGTGTGGGCCCCTGGTCCACCTCTGGCATCGCCCCTTCGCCTATAAAATCCCCCCGGGATGAAAACCCTAAAGAATCCAGCCTCCAGCCACGAAAAGTTCCGCAGAGCCGCCGCCACCGAAGGGGAGATTCAGGGGGACAGAAAGTCTCTGTTCCGGCACCCTGCTGAGATGGGGAATTGCCCCCGGAGACATCTCCATCGATCTCCACCACCATCTCCATCGCCGTTGTTGATTCCCATGATGATGAGGGAGTAGTTCTTCCTCGAGGCTAAGGGCTCTACCAGTAGCTATGTGTTCATCTCTCTCTCTCTCTATGCGTGATCTTATTGAGATTATGAGCTTTATAATATATAGATCTATTCTGCTACTCAAGTGCTTTAATAGATCTCTGCTCTCCCCAAGTGTGTGAAAGTGACAGCGTGCACACTATGGTGGCACTTAGGCTAGAGATTACAAATACTTGTTATGAGTTATATTTGGATTTGGATGTTTCTATGAAATTGTGGTGTTTGTTGGAACCATCTAGTGCTCAAGGTGATAGTGTGGGGTTATCTAGATGGGGAAAGCGGATTTTGAGGTGTGCTGTTATAGCCCTACCATGGATTAAAGTGTCCAACCGGAGAGTAGTTCAGAGTAGTATCATAAAGAGAAGATATTTATATGAGAGTGTTCACTAGCGAAAGTATGATCCCTAGGCCTTGTTTTTAAGCATTGAAACACTGTTTGCAATCAGATCTGTTACATGTTTGTTTGCTTCCATCTTTTTTCCTTTAGTCTTTTCCTCCCGTCAAGCTATTTTCTGGCACCGCTGTCTTATATCCATACCACTTGTATTTTACTATCTCTTCGCCAAACTAGTGCACCTATACACCTGAGAAGTGTATTGGGTGTGTTGGGGATACAAGAGACTTCTTGTATCTTGATTGCAGAGTTGCTTGAGAGGGATACCTTTGACCACTTCCTCCCTAAGTTCGATAAACCTTGGGTAATCCACTTAAGGGAAACTTGTTGCTGTTCTGCAAAACCTCTGCACTTGGAGGCCCAACAACTGTCTACAAGAATAGAATTGGGTATACATCACTAATGCAAATTTGGGAATTAAAGTCTAACATGTGTGCAGAAAAGTAAACATACTAAAACTGTAAGATACATTACAAGGTTCTGACAGATCCCCCAAGCTTGGAATCAAGCCGGGTGGATCAAATAATCCCTTGCGATTACTTACTCCTTTTTTGGAGTAAAGAAGTCATCATCTTCCTCTTCTTCATCCGCCTTGAGACTGCAAGCTTGAGAATACACGCGAATCGAGTGGACATCTCTATGATGCCAACATGCAATTCTTTAATTACCTTCCTTAAGGTCTTCCTGTCATCAGCCATCTCCATGATAATCTTGGTCAGGAGTTGCACTCTACCGTCGATGTCATCGACCTTCTTTTCGAGGTCTTTGCCCATCATCTAATAAGAGTCAACTCCTTCTCCAATAGTGTCAACACAATCTTTTGAAATCTTTTCAAGGTTCTTAATCTTTTCTCGAATCTCATCTCAGTTTTCCCTTTCTCTGGAAGAGGTTCCTGGAGGGGATTTTAGAGAAGATCCTTGAAGGTTCTATATGTAGGGGTTGAGTGCAGATTCTCCTTTGTTCCTTCCTTGTTCCACGTGCCGGGGCATCTCCAAATTTTGCAGGAACATGTCTTCCTTGTTGGGGAGTGGAACCACTTGTGCAGACTCGTGGTTCGAGGAAGATGAAGTATCCCCTTCGGATCCCTTTTTCTTGGCTTGTTCATCAGAGACGAGCTCCTTCTTGGTCCAGATCTGCTTAATATGAAAAGGCTGCATGGACCTTGAGTGATTAAGTGAGATCTGAGGTTTCATTGTAAAGAGTGAAAAGAAAACTTGAGATCTGAAGTAAGACATAATAGAACAAGAAAGAAGAAAGGTGCAAATTAAAGGATGAAATCTATAGATAAAAGGGGTTAAAGTCGGTCATGAGTAATGGTACAGGCGGGATCCGCCCATACCACATCCCCATACGGACTTCTTACCGCCTCTCTATCTCTCCCTTTTTTTGAATACAAAACACGTCGAATAAGCGTAGAAAGGCAGAGCCAGTAATGATCATCGGTATGGGCGCATGCGCCCATACTGCCCCATCATACCATATCAACAAAAAATAGCATTGGTACTCCGATCGTTTAACGACCATTGGTACGGGAGCTCCCGACCATATGGTCCGCCCATACCATGTCAAAAAACAGCTCAGAATATTAGGAAAAACTGACGAAGAGCAAAGAAAAAGACAAGATTGACTGAAAAGTTTCCAAAATAGCAAATCTAATCAACTAAAACTCTGTTACCTCACTTTTACTTATTGTATTATTCGGCGCTCCCAAAGGATATGCCTCTTCAACTTCATAAGGTCCTTCCCACCTGGATTTCAGTTTTCCTACAAAAATATTAAGCCTAGAGTTGTAGAGCAAAACTTTATCTCCATTTTTAAATCTCTTGCCCTCTAATTTTTATCGTGCTATTTCTTCACCTTTTCTTTAAATTTTCTAGCATTTTCATCAGCTTCATTTCTAAGTTCATCTAAGCATGAATATCTAAAAGTCGTTTCTCCCCTGCAGTTTTAAAGTCAAAGTTCATGGTTTTAGGCCCACCAAGCCGTATGCTCAAGTTCTAATGGAAGGTGACAATTTTTACCGTAAACCATTTTGTATGGTGTCATTCCCATAGGATTCTTGAAAGCTGTACGATATGCGCACAATGTATCATTAAGCTCCAAAGTTTAATCCTTTCTTGACATGTTCATCGTCTTCTGAAGTATGACCTTGATTTCCCTGTTAGATAATTCCACTTGTCCACTAGTTTGCGGGTGGTAAGGTGAGGCTACCTGATGTTCTACTTCATACTTTTTAAGTATCTTGTCAAAAGTTCCCTTCATAAAATGAGTCCCACCATTAGTAATCAAAAACCAGGGTACTCCAAACCTGGGGAAGACGATGTCCTTGATCATTTTGATGGAAGTGGTTACATCTGCATGGGACGTGGGTATAGCTTCCACCCATTTAGTAACATAGTCGACAACAACAAGAATATGAGTATAACCGTTAGAGGGAACAAATGGTCCCATAAAGTCCATTCCCCATACATCAAATGGCTTTATTACTAAGTTATATTTCATAGTTATTTCCTATCTTTTACCAATATTACTCATATATTGACAAGCATCACCATTTCTAACATATTCATGAGAATCTTTAACTAGTGTAGGCCAATAAAAACCTGACTGCAAGACCTTAGTTGTAGTGCGATTACCGGCGTGATGTCCTCCATAAGTACTATCATGATAGGATTTAAGGTTAGCCTTCGCCTCGTGCTCGGGTACACATTTCCTGGATTATTCTGTCTATACCATGCCTACATAAGTAAGGGTCGTCCCAAAAGTAATATTTTAAGTAATTAAAGAATTTCTTTCTTTGACTGAAATCCATTCCTTTTGGTAAAAAAATCCCTACAAGGAAATTAGCATAATATGCAAACCAAGGATCGCGAGACTCTATAACTGCAAGGTATTCTCCTAGGAAAGATTCGTTAATAGGAATGGGGTCCTCAATGATTCCTTCCATCCATGAAAGATGGTCGGCAATAAGATTATCCTTTCCTCTTCTATCTACTATCTGTAAGTCATATTCCTGTAGTAGCAAAACCCATTTAATTATACGGGGCTTATCATATTTCTTAGCTAGGAGGTGCCTCGGAGCTTGATGATTAGTATGAACTATTACTCTTGAGTTGATAATATAATGTCTAAATTTATCACAAGCAAAAAACCACAGCTAGAAATTCTTTCTCTATTGTTGCATAGTTCCTTTGACCCTCATTAAAAACTTGACTAGCATATTGAATACGTTAAGATTAGGTCTGTCTCTTTGTTCTAAATCAGCCCCAATAGCATAATCACTAGCATCACACATAATTTCAAATGGTTCGCCCCAATTATGTGGTTGAATGACCGGTGCAGAAATTAGTGCCGTTTTTAATTATTCGAAGGAATCATTGCAATCTCTATCAAAGGTAAAAATGGTATCTTTATATAGGAGACAAGTTAAAGGGGCAGCTATTTTAGAGAAATCTTTAATAACGCATCTATAAAAACCAGCATGTCCAAGAAAGTTCTTTACTCCTTTTATATGTTGCGAGACAGGAAGTGTTTCTAAAGTAACCGAGTTTGAATTATCAATTTCAATGTTCTTCTCAGAAACCTTATGTCCGAAAACTATACCTTCTCTTACCATGAAGCGGCAACGCTCCCAATTGAGAACCATCTTGGTTTGTCTACATCTCTGCAACACTCTATTAAGATTATACAGACATTATTTAAAAGTAGTTCCATAAACAACAAATTGTCCATAAGAACTTCCATGGAACTTTCCACAAAACTATCGAATATTTTTAGAATACACTCTTGAAAAGTAGCAGCTGCATTACATAAACCAAAAGGCATTAATCAACAAGCATAGGTTACATAGGGACAAGTAAAAGTAGTTTTTTCTTGATCTTCGAGTAGATATCAATTTGAGAGTATCCAAAGTATCCATCAAGGAAACAAAAGTAAGAATTAGCAAACATCCTTTCCATGATATCATTAATGAGGGGTAGTTCCTTATGAATTTTTATGGTTTCTTTGTTCAACTTCCTGAAGTTAATACACATCCTATATCCTGCTATCGTTCTAGCAGGGATTAATTCATCCTTATCATTATTAATTATTTTTATACATCTTCCCTAGGTATGCAATGAGTTTGTCTCACCCACTTACTATCTGAGATTGGGTAGATAATACCATTGTCTAACATACGTATAACTTCGTTTCTTACTACCTCTTTCATTTTAGGATTCAACCTTTTTTGATTATCAACAAATGGTTTATCATATCCAATCATAGATATCTTGTGAGTTAGTATGGAAGGATCTATACCTTTTATGTCATTAAGAGTGTATCCAAAAGTTTCACGTTGTTTGACAAGTACCTCTAACAATTTCATGTTTTCCTCCAGAGAGAGCTTATCATCTAAAATTACTGGGCGTTTACCTTCCTTATCTAAGAATTCATACCTGAGACCTGGAGGTGGAGGTTTTAAAACAAGGGGCGGCAGATCCTGATCCCCATTTCTCTCAAGTTCTTCAAATTCAACCCTGAGGCATGTCTCGACCTCTCGTGCGGTATTGAGAATCTCATCGAAATCTTACTTTGCAGAGTCATTGGTAAGTGAATCATCGCTTGTCAAACTCCTCTCCAACTCATATTGTGGAGTGCAAAAATAGATTGCTGCCAATTCTTCAATAGTCTTCTCCTTAATCTCAACTTTCTTTTCATACGGTAATCTTGTGAATTGGTTGTAGTTTATTTCTATAGTTTCTTCACCAAACTGTGAAGATAAAGCCTGCCTTTTGTTGTCAATATCAATGTTCATAGAGTTATAAAAATGGTTACCAAAAATTACCAGGCAAGAGGAGTTCAAAGGTATTTCAATAATATGAAAATCAACTAGGTACACAAAAGCCCCAACAGAAACATAGACATTTGTGAAGTATCCCATGAGTAGGATTCAAAGTTCGATTAGAAATCATAAAAGTAGCTTCCGATGGCTCAAGGTAAGATTCATCAAGATGATCACACATTTCTTCATAGAATGTATAAGGCATGATATTTCTTCCTCGACTAACATTTTCTTCTACATTTGCGAATATTTATCACTATGGCAAGTTTTAGGGGGTTTCTCTTCCACAGGTGGTGTATAGTGTTCCCAACCTTTTGGAATCTGCAGGTAGTCATCATAAGATCTAATAATTTGAATAATCATGTGATGGTCAAGATTAAAATTTCCAACTAGTTTTTCTATTTTCCCTGAAGCTAGAAATATTTTAAAGCAATTGTACTCTATTGGATTTTCTCTATTAAACTCAGCCTCACAATAAGCTTTCTCTATCCTATTCACCGTATCTAGCAAGTTCCATGCTCTTTCAACACTGAATTCGGTGAATGACCCATTTGTAAGGAAGCTGAGTTCATTTCTATTATTATCGTTCAAACCCGCGTACAAGATGTGTATCACCAGCCAAGGTGGGAAATTATGATGGGGACATCGATCAAGCAATCCCCGAAACCTTGTGTATCCTTCATGCAAGCTTTCTTCGGGTTTTCCTTTAAAATTTGTGATCATGCATCTCGCACCAAGAGTTTTCATCCTGGGAAAGAAATGAACTAAAAATAAAGAGGCTAAGCTCTCCTAGGAATCAGTAATCTTTGAAGATCTTTGAATGTACTAAGAAGGAGCCTCATCAATGAGAGTTTGAGCAAAGAGAGCAAATTTAACCTCATCCTTAGTTTGTAGATTAAGGTGGAAAGTCCCACAAATATCTTCAAAGAACACTATATGCTCATACGGATCCTCCGTACCATCTCCTGCAAATTTCATTGCATGCAAAAGATCCAAGAGCATGGGGTTAATATCATACCCTCTTGGGTTATTGGATTTTAAATAGGCGTCCATGGGCGGACCGGAATTCCTCACAGCCGCCAGTTGGATTATATGTTGATATTCACCTATAATGTATCACCTAAACTAATAAACAACTTTAGTAAAACAATTATTAAAATAAGTAATGAAGACCAAAGACCAAAAGCTCTTAGCTCCGCGGCAACGGCGCCAGAAAAAATAGCTTGATGACTGCAAGTGCACATATAAATTGTAGCTAGTTTTGAAGTAAAGATATTGAACCCACAAAGAGTTATTGGTAAAGATCTTTATGCCCCTCGTTACTCTCTACCAAAGGATACTTATAAGCTGCCTTTGATCTCAAGTAAAGGGTGTTTCAAAGGTTTATGGTTGTTAGCAGAAAAGTAATTAAAACAAGTAAAATAAAATAAGTAACAAGTTTGTATGAAAGCGTGGTTTGAACTCAATAGGGATAAAACATTCTCGGGGATGTAGGATACACCACTAGCATAGTATTATTGTTATATGTAATCAAGATAACATACTCCTTGTGTCATGAGATGTCTGGAGAGAGATCCATAATAAGATGTTCACTACAAGGCTCGTAGGAGGTAACTTTGTTAAGCCAAGAGTGAGGTCACCTCTAAATAACCACTACGATGTCTGAGAGTAGTCACCCATACAAACCACCACAATTAAGGGTTTCCCCGTGGATATCATAATTAGCTTAGGGAGTCCCTCTTTAATCCTCCTTTGACCGTGTAGGTTACGAGCCAACGCTAATCTTTCATGGGGCCATTCCGGGTAAGCTTCCAAGACATGTCCAAAGGATTTATATCTCCCTTTAGTCCTGAGGAAAAATGATATGTGGCCGACTACACATACCATCTAAAGAGAGAGATCAAACACAAATCATAATTATACCATAGACGGGCAAGTCATATGGACACAAGAATAGATCATCTTTATTATGAATTCAGAATAGTGTTAGGGTTTCTCCATCTCCCCAAGAATAAGGTAACTACTCACTCATGGGAGCAATCAACAACATCATCATAATCAAGTAATGGATAAAAGTACGGAGGTAGATTTAGTGCAAACCACAATTGAATCTGGAATTACAACAAGATCTAATAGATGAAAGATGGGGGTAATGGTGGTAATGGAGATGCGGCGGTTGATGATGAAGGGGATGATGCATTGTCCTCCAATGATCCGTGAAGCAGCTAGGATTTTGCCCGGGCCAAGTTCCTCCTTCAGATCCCTTATAGATGTGGTTTTTTTGTGCTTTCTAGTGGATGTGAATGTCGGATCTCTCTCGTCTTTGCTAGGGGAAAGTATTTGACGAGGCTGTCACGATGGCACCTGGTATGGGTGGGCTCCACCTGTACCACCGGTCGTTATCGGTACTGGTTGCTCCTCCTCGCTTGGTATTCTCCCAGGTGCGAAGGTAAATCCATAAAATGACTTTTATCACTTAGAAATATCATATAATTGCACAATATGACAATTCCAATTCATATGTTCATATAGAGCTCAATGATTTGGGATCCTGTTAAAACAAGAACAAAATGGCGCATGCAAACGCGGTGAAATACAAAGATCCCTACTCTATTTATGTAAAAACAAATGGTAAAAATGCTTCAATTTTGGACTCATCGGTCGCTGACGATCTCCGACCCACCGGTGACGGCCGCTTCGACATGAAGTGGTTTGTTCACAGACACAACCGAGCTCACTTTGCCACGGTGAAGGTAGCTAGCTTCTACTCCTTTATCATGAGCAAATTGGTAGCATTCGTAGTGAGGGCCTCAGTGGTGAACTTGGCCTAGATGGCAGCAAAATGCTCAAGGGCCTTGGCGGCTTGGGTAACGGCAATGCGCTGCCGGGCCTTCTCTCGCCGGTCAGCCCTCTTCCTCGACTCCTTCTGCTGGTCGTCCGCCAATTCTTGCTTCACGCGGACGATGCCAACGGCAGCAATAGCTTTGAAGGATGAGCAATAGCCAGAGTAGGCTGAACAACGGCCGGTGGCGATGGATCAGAGGCCAGAGAAGAGGCGACCGGAGCTAGACCAGAGGCGGACAGAGCTAGAGCAGCTCCTGGGGGCACGAACAGGGAGGGCAGGTGTTGTGGTGGGCGGCAGCGGTGCGTCCATGGCAATGTGGTATAGGGATTGGTGGTGAGAGTGATGGAGAGTGGAGACTAGTGTCGATGGGTCTCTGGCTAGCGGGATCATGCAGGACACCACCCGGACACACGAGCAGTCTGAGCCTCCACAAACCGAGCTCAACTTTCGGCCTGGTTTGCACTGAAACGGACTGGTCCGGGGCTGGCTCTTGCTTTGCAGGTGCGCGTTGGGCCATGGCCTCGGTCCGGGAGGATAGGATCAGACCCACGACATCCGTTTGTGGGGGTCTGTGGAGTTGGCCTCAACGATCTTTGTGGGTGCAGGACAAGAAATCTCATATGAGCATCTCCACTCGCTGGAGCCTCCCATGCTGAAATCCAGCGAAAATTTTCGCTGTATTGGACGAACATTTGGCCTTGGGGTCAAAATAATTCAGTCGTGTGCATCCCAGGTGGTTGGTGGAGGATAATTAGAGGAGAGATGGCCGGTGGATGGGGAGAAAAGGAGAAAAGTGGCTAGTGGGGGTGGAAAAGGAGTAGAGAGGGGCTAAAGGTTGCCAAAAGTGGACTGAAAAGTCTCATCCGGCGCCCTAGCTTCCCCCCTATTCGCCGAGGTTGGTCTAAGATCGTCGGCATATTTTAGGCCAAAATCCGGATGAAAACGAGAATCTGGGTGTTACTGGGGCGTTTTTCGCTGACCCGGACAAAAAACATAGACTAGCTAAGAGTTCTATAAGTCTAGAGTACGGTCGACATGTCTGATTTGGACTTTCACCTGATCCCATTCTTGTCCCAAACATTATTGATTAATAAAAAAGATCGGATTGCTCAAAAAAACCTAAGAGCATCTCCAGCCGCGCTCCCTAAGCGGTGCCCTAAAGGTCCTTGGTGAGCGCCGAACACAAAGTCGCGCCCAGGCGCGAGCCCCATGGGCGAGTTTTGTCTGGCACAACCCAATATCCTCTTTAGTGCTCCTACCCCATCCTCGCGCCTGAAGGGAATATGCCCGAGAGGCAATAATAAAGTGGTTATTATCTTATTCCATGTTTATGATAAATGTTTATTTTGCATGCTATAATTGTATTGATCGGAAACATCAATGCATGTGTGTTTAATGAACAAAAAGGGTTCCTAGTTATGCCTCTCTTATAGACTAGCTCGTTGATTAACAAGATGATCAAGGTTTCCTGATCATGGACATTGGATGTTGTTAATAACAAGGTCACAATATTAGTTGAATGATGTGATGAACATTCATCCGAAGTATAGCATTACGATCAAGGTCATTATGTTTATATTGCTATAACACTATACGAAGTAACCTTTATCCTTAGACCACGAAATCATGTTAATTGCTAACACCGGAAGAGTATCTTGATAACATCAAACGTCACACCGTAACAGGGTGACTATAAAGATGGGTTCAGTGCTACGAAGGTGTTATGTTGAGGCTCATGGATCAAGAGTGGAATTTGTCAATCCCGATGACGGATAGATATACTCTGGGCCCTCTCGGTGATATCACATTGAGATAGCTTGCAAGCAAGTGATGTGATCACTAGAATGTTATATCACGGGAACGAGAAAAGAGTGCATGTCGGCAACGAGATCAAACTAGGTATGGAGATAGCGATGATCGGATATCGGACATGTAATATATCGCGAGACAAAGGGATTTAGTTACTAGCGTTAAAGGTTCTCACGATCACAGAAGTCATCGTTGAATGTGTAGGAGTCAGTATGGATCTCCAGGTTCCGCTGCTGATTATTGATCGGAGAGGGGTCTCGATCATGTCTGCATTATTCGCGAACCGTAGGGTGACACACTTAAGGGATACCGACACCATTTGGAGCAAATATGTTTCAGATAAAGATTTAAGAAAACGCTGGAATTATTTCAATAGACACCGAAACTGTTTCGGGTGAAATTGCTGAAATTGGTTCTGCATGTAATATTGAAATGTTGCAGGGGGTTTTATGTGAATGTTTGTTAATTAAAGTAATTAACAAAATTCTGAATAAAAACAATAAAAGAGTTTTATTAAATGAGAGAGCATTAAATTTGGAGAAATTTAATGCATTTAAAGTGGAGACTTTAAAAGAGAATGTGAAGAGGCATTTTAATGTGGAGGGGTTACCACCACATGAATGGAGGAGGTGAAGAGGCACCTCCTCCATGTGCCGGCCATGAAGGAGGGGCACCCCCCCTCCTCCTATAAAAGGCCACCCTCTCCTCACTTCTCATATACACCTCCTTGTGAAGGATCTCTCTCCCCCTCTAGTATTATTCCCCCATGGTCTCGGATTAGTGAGATACATGTTCCTGGTGGCTTTATCTGGAAAGGAGTTGCTGCTTCTGCTGCTTTGCTGGAGTGAGGGACGGAGGTTGTCGGGGTACCGGACGTGTGTGAGATCACGGATGCACCGCTGCTGCGGTGCTGGACTTGGTGCTGCTGGAGCTGGATCTGATGGACGTGCTGGAGCCGGACCTGCTGGACTTCCTCACGATCTTGAGATCGGCAAGTGTACGACTACATCAACCACGAGTTCCTACTCGTTAACAAAACTCGTTGTCTTCGAGAGTAAGTTCTCGTTGGATATATGTCCACCTGTTGCTTTGTACCTAGTAGATAGATCTTGGCGTGTAGTTCACATCGTAGGAAATTTTTTGTTTTCTATGCTACGGACCCAACAGTGGTATCAGAGCCTAATCTATGCGTAGGTGCTTTGCACGGGTAGTACACATATGTTTATATGTGGGCGATGATGATCATGTTATTGCATCTTCTATGTATTTTTAATATTGGTGGCATAGTGGGATGAAGCGGCCCGGACCAACCTTACATGTCATCGTACATCAGACCGGTTCCACGACTGACATGCAACTTGTTTTGCATAAGTGGTTTGCGGGTGTCTGTCTCTCCTACTATAGTCAATATCTGATTTACAACGAGTTGCTAATAACTTGGTTATCCTCGTTGTGGTTCATGTTCGTAGGTAAGAACGGTTCTATCTCTGAAAGCCCTAAGCCACGTAAAATTTGCAATTGATAAATTAGAGGCGTCTAGTTTAGATCGTTGCTAGGCTAGTGTATTGATATGGTATTGTTGTAAGTAGATGTATGATAGATACTCTTACAACACATTCAACATGTAAGTTCCATAGACCTTGGCCTTACACAAAAAGGAATGATAGAGATCATACCACGATGCAAGTGATAGAGATCAAATGCATGGACCATATCATCTCACTTTACACATTAGATGTTAGCATCTTATACTGCTAGTTTGGCGCTTTCTGTAGCATTGTAAGATGATCCCTCTTTTAGATATCAAGATAAAAATGTGTTCTTCCTTAAGTATGCACCGTTCTGTTGATCGTGATTTGAGACATCACGTGATGATCGGGTGTACTTGAATCTACGCTTTCATAGGAACGGGTGTAAGACAGTTTTACACACGCGAGTACTAAGGTTCTTACTTGGCGAGCCTAGCATGTACAGACATAGCCTCGGAACACGGACCGAAAGGTTAAGCATGAGTCATATAGTTGATATGATGCCCATATAGATGCTCGCCTTTGAAGCTACATCAACTCACGTGATGATCGGACTTGGTGTAGTGGATTTGGTTCATGTAATCACCAAAAAGGGACGAGGGATGTCGTTTTTGAGTGGGAGTTCATTTCTAATTTGGATTAGTCGAACCAAATTTGTCATAAATCAAATCAAAGTGAATTTGCATAGTTTGTTGTAGTCATTGGCATTCGTTTTCTACCTTATGCTTAGTTTTTAATTGAGATAATAGAACTGTAGAATACTAGATATTTACTTTACGAACTGGTATCGTATTGTTTTGAATGTCAATTTAAAGTTTATAAGTCCTATTGCAAACTTTCAGCAAACTCTATTTACTCCATGGAGTTTAATAAGTAGTATTAAATCAAGAGTAAGAATTCCAATGTTAGTATCTAAAGTATCATGTTTGCCTCCATGATTATTGATATTCAAAAAGTTGTTTTAATATCAAGATTATATTGGAGCTGAAAATTGTTTCAGAAACAATCATGTGTGAAAGATATTGTGATATCTGAAACAAAGTTTTTGGTTGCATTATGATAGAGTGTAATTTAGCAAAATACATGTTCTCATATTGTATGAGAATTTGTGAATGATGGAGATGCTAGGCATCCGAATCTCCCAAAAGGTTTCAGGAACTAAAATTATACTCGTCATTCTTCCTTATAGGCTATAGTAGCTTGATCATGAAATTTTTCATGATAAGGATGAATAGAAGATGTAAGTAACATGTTTACTACACTAATATATTACTAAAGATTGGATTTTTGAAAGAACACCAAACATTTGATGATGGTGATCCACTTCAAAGTGCAAGTCCAAAGGTATTAGTATTTGACTATATACGCTTTGTACTATGTGTCATGTGAATGACACCACAATTGATGTTGATAGATTCTTTTAAAAGAAAAGGAATTGCTGAAAGAGAATCTATAAAATATTTGGCAGAAAAGAAAAAGTTGGAAATGTCCAGCTTAGGTATATAGAAGATATACATGTTATGGTTGTATTCCTTGCTTGTTAAACAATGTGGTTCTTAGGTATTGGATACCGGTATTGGATACCGAATTGGTTGGTATGAAGTGTCATACAGGACAACGCAATTCATGAATTATAATGGCCTAAGTAACTAGCAAGAGAATGAGTGATGATGTTCATCGAAAACAAATAAAGTGTTATTGTGTTTTTCGTTGTCGTCAAACCTAGACTTCAAGATTTGTTTTAATAATTGTTATTTTGTTTTGGTATTACGAGAACAATGGTTGTTCAAATAATTACCGTATTCCATAAAGGATGGATGAACTTTTACAAGTCTAGTGGGAGAAATCATATCCATTAACACTATTGCTAAAATGTCGCAAGACAAATGATTGAAAGATCACTTATGAAGTGGCATCGCTGTTTAAATTATATTTGAAAGAAAACATGAAGAAACTCCATGTTGATGGAATTTTGGAGTCTTTGATTTTGATCAATTGACGCATGTGAGACTTTCCTCGAGATAATTGAAACTCCGTTCATAGGCCAAAGAGGAACGGATGACTAGCTTATTGGAAATTGTGCATGCTGATGTGCATAAGTCCATTATGTGTAGCCATATGCGATGGATCCTTTTGCTTCATATGCTTTCTCTGAAAATTTGAGTGAATATATCTGTATATTTACTTAATAAGGAAGAAGTATGAAACATTTGAAAATTGTTCAAAGACTTTCAATAAGTGGAAAATCATTGTAACAAGAAAATAAAGAGTTTATGATTCGATCATAAAGGAAGATATTTGAGTTACATGTTTAGCAAAAACACCTAAGACTTGAGGAATTGTTCCATGATTTGTGTTTCCCGATAAACCATAGGAGTATGGCATATTCGAGAGATGAAATCAAACCATGTTTGACGTGGTAAGATCAAAGGTGTCATTTATAAAACTGCCATTATGTTTTAAAGATTGAAGCTTTAGAGACTACCACTTTTACATTGAAAAGAGCACCATCGTGATCCGTTGAAATGACACCATATGAGTTATGGTTTGGGATAAAACCCGAATTGTCTTTTCTTAAATTTTGGTATGCTATGCATAAGTAAAATGTTTACAACCAAAGTCGGACAAGCACGTCTTTGTAGGTTATCCCAAAGAATTTGTTGGGAATTTCTCCATAACACCGAGGACAAAAGAGTTTGTCGCTTGGAACGTCAAGTTTCTTGAGAAGGAACTTTTCATGAAAAGTTAAGTGGGAGGACAATAGAACTTTGATAAGGTTGTTGAACCTTAGCTATATGTGCTAAGTAGCGCAGCGCCGGAAAGTGTCCCGGTGGCGCCCACAATGCTCATGGCTCTCGTGATTACAAAAGGTGTGATCTCGGAGATTAGAGTTCCTATAGAACCATGTGGGTCGGTAAGAATCAAATAGTAAGATTTGATAAGCAAGTCGTTAATGTTTTGACAATGATGAACCGACCACATGCAAAGAAGCGATGATGGGCCCTGACTCCATAAAATGACTAGAAGTCATAGAATCCGTGATAGTATCCATACACGAGAAATCAAGTTTCTGAACTTGGAAGACCCTCCGGAAAGGCGTGAAGCCTATCGGCCGTGTTTGGATCTATAAAGAAATAAGACATGGATGTTTAACATATATGAAATAGTCGACATGTCGGAAAGAAGTTTACGACAATGTTCAAGGAGTTGACTATGACAAGATTTTATCTTTCATAGCGATATATAGTCTTGATGGATTAATGTAGCAACCACTACAGATAATTTGGTATATGGTAGTTGAATAAACAAAACAAGGTTCTTCTAATAGAACGGTAACCTAGGACGTGTACATGACATGGTCCGAAGGGTTTTGTTAATTCAAAGGGTGCTAAAAGGGCATGTAAACTTCAATAGTTGAATTAAGCATAGCGGAGTTGGAATCTTCACCATGATGAAACTGTTAAAAGAGTTTAAATTCATCGGAGATGATGAAGATGCTTGCATTTGCAAGAAATTAAGTGGGAGCGATGAGACATATTTCTAATACATTATGTAGAGGACATATTGTTGATTGGAAATGATGTATCTTGTATTGACACAAGTTAAGAATTTCATTAAAATAAGATTTCGATGAAAGACTTTGGCAAAACCGGAATATTAGGCATCAATATCTATATGGATAGATTAAGGCGCTAATATGGTTGTGCCAGACATACATATATAAGATATTGAAAGGGTTCAATATGGAAACACCAAGAAAGGTTCTTGCTGCATGGAAAGGATTGTATCAAAATTCAAGTGTTTCAACACTTGGTGAGTAAAATCACATGAAGATTTTTGATCGATTATACCATGATATGTATATATCCAGAATGTCCTATGCTCTAAATGTTATGAGCACATACCAGAATGATTCATGAGATGATCATTGGACAATAGTAAAGATATTCTTATGAGCTTTGGAACAACTAAGAATATATCATGTATAAGTGAAAAATAGTTAAAGGTAGTTCATTGTAAAGTGTTACATTGATACTAGTTTTGTCACAAGATACAAATTAAATTTATCTCAATTTAGACTATGGGTGGCACAATGTAATGGAAAGGATGTTCCATGGTGGATTTGGACGAGTTCCAAAGTTGAGACATTGTGATAGATACTACAACAAAAGGGTAAGTATATAACTGCTATAGTAGCAGCAAAGGAGGGCATTTGTGTTAAGTAGTTTGTTATCAAACTAGGTGTGGTTCAAAGTGGGCTAATACTATGAAGATATATTGTGTGACAATAATATCAACATATTTTAACCCGAACGAACTAAAGGTCTCACCAGAGGACCAAATTTATACAATGCCATCTCATTTGAGAATTAGTGATGCGTAGAGACGCAAAGATATGCAAATACACACGGACCTGAAACTGTTAGATCCGGAGATTATGTTAACCACTAGCAATAGCGTATATGCAACACAAGAAAGCCATAGGTGTTCAATACGCAAAGTTTTTCAAACTAGATTATTGACTCTAGTGCAAGTGGGAGACTGAAGGGAATATGCCCGAGAGGCAATAATAAAGTGGTTATTATCTTATTCCATGTTTATGACAAATGTTTATTTTGCATGCTATAATTGTATTGATCGGAAACATCAATACATGTGTGTTTAATGAACAAAAAGGGTTCCTAGTTATGCCTCTCTTATAGACTAGCTCGTTGATTAACAAGATGATCAAGGTTTCCTGATCATGGACATTGGATGTTGTTAATAACAAGGTCACAACATTAGTTGAATGATGTGATGAATATTCATCCGAAGTATAGCATTACGATCAAGGTCATTATGTTTATATTTCTATAACACTATACGAAGTAACCTTTATCCTTAGACCATGAGATCATGTTAATTGCTAACACCAGAAGAGTATCTTGATAACATCAAACGTCACACCGTAACAGGGTGACTATAAAGATGGGTTCAGTGCTACGAAGGTGTTATGTTGAGGCTCATGGATCAAGAGTGGAATTTGTCAATCCTGATGACGGATAGATATACTCTGGGCCCTCTCGGTGATATCACATTGAGATAGCTTGCAAGCAAGTGATGTGATCACTAGAATGTTATATCATGGGAACGAGAAAAGAGTGCATGTCGGCAACGAGATCAAACTAGGTATGGAGATAGCGATGATCGAATATCGGACATGTAATATATCGCGAGACAAAGGGATTTAGTTACTAGCGTTAAAGGTTCTCACGATCACAGAAGTCATCGTTGAATGTGTAGGAGTCAGTATGGATCTCCAGGTTCCGCTGCTGATTATTGATCGGAGAGGGGTCTCGATCATGTCTGCATTATTCGCGAACCATAGGGTGACACACTTAAGGGATACCGACACCATTTGGAGCAAATATGTTTCAGATAAAGATTTAAGAAAGCGCTGGAATTATTTCAATAGACACCGAAACTGTTTCGGGAGAAATTGCTGAAATTGGTTCTGCATGTAATATTGAAATGTTGCGGGGGTTTTATGTGAATGTTTGTTAATTAAAGTAATTAACAAAATTCTGAATAAAAATAATAAAAGAGTTTTATTAAATGAGAGAGCATTAAATTTGGAGAAATTTAATGCATTTAAAGTGGAGACTTTAAAAGAGAATGTGAAGAGGCATTTTAATGTGGAGGGGTTACCACCACATGAATGGAGGAGGTGAAGAGGCACCTCCTCCATGCGCCGGCCATGAAGGAGGGGCACCCCCTCCTCCTATAAAAGGCCACCCTCTCCTCACTTCTCACATACACCTCCTTGTGAAGGATCTCTCTCCCCCTCTAGTATTATTCCCCCATGGTCTCGGATTAGCGAGATACATGTTCCCGGTGGCTTTATCTAAAAAGGAGTTGCTACTTCCGCTGCTTTGCTAGAGCGAGGGACGGAGGTTGTCGGGTTACCAGACGTGTGTGCGATCACGGATGCACCGCTGCTTTGCGGTGCTGGACTTGGTGCTGCTGGAGCTGGATCTGATGGACGTGCTGGAGCCGGACCTGCTGGACTTCCTCACGATCTTGAGATCGGCAAGTGTACGACTACATCAACCACGAGTTCCTACTCGTTAACAAAACTCATTGTCTTCGAGGATAAGTTCTCGTTGGATGTATGTCCACCCGTTGCTTTGTACCTAGATGATAGATCTTGGCGTGTAGTTCACGTCGTAGGAAATTTTTTGTTTTCTATGCTGTGGACCCAACAGTGCCATCGAGCGCCTTCTGGGTGCATCAGACACAATGCGCGTGCCACGTGGGCTAGCGCTGGCAGCATCCAAACCCCCTAATTTCCTCTCGTCCTCTTTCCGTCTCCCACCCCGGCCAAATCTTCATCCGCGTCGTCGCCCGTTCAATGTTGATTGGCCGCCCGCCCTACCACATCCTAATATTTGAAAGTGCCTACCACTGTTCCCCAAGCCTGCTCTGGTGTCCGTCGGTCAACTAGGTGCTCGCGACGACCTCGCGTGCTCACCTCGCCCAGAAGGCACTCGATGGTTTTCCTAGGCCATGGACAACGACGACGAGATAATGATCCAGTCGTTCATGGACGAGGAAGCTAAGGCCAACATTGATGAAGGGGAGCACTTGACCATCCTCGCATGCTTGTTGTAGCTAGAAGCCGACTAGCTAAAAGTCGCCGCTCCCAAATGCGACGGCTCCTCTATAGGGATAAATAAGAGCAAGTTGAGACATAGGATGGAGGGGCATACCATGCTATACACCGATTACTTCATCGACAACTCAACATACACGACGAAGGATTTTCACCAGCGCTACAGGATGATAAAGAAGTGTTCAATGCGCCTTGTGCATGGTGTGAGGGGCTACAATACCTATTTCAACCTGAAGAAGGATTGCACTAGAATGGTAGGGTTTTCTTCAATCTAGAAATGCACGGTTGCCATAAGGTTGCTTGAGTATGGAGCTCCTGGAGGTTCAAAGGACGAGTATATGCGCATGTCTGAGTCCACGGCCATAGAATCCATGTATAGGTTCTGCAAAGCGGTGCATGCAATTTATGGGGATTATTATTTGAGAGGGCCAAATATAGAAGTGACACTATGGATCATGGCATAGAACGAAACCATAGGATTCCCTAGGATGCTAGGTGATACGTTGCTAACGTATCTATAATTTTTGATGTTCCATGCTTGTTTTATATCTACTTTTTTATGTTTTGTCCACACTTTGGAGTATTTCTATACACTTTCTTGGACTAACCTATTAACAAGATGCCACAGTGCCAGCTGCCTATTTTCTGCTATTTTTGGTTCCAGGAAAGTCATAAAATCAATATTCTTAGAATTGGACGGGACAAAAGGCAAAGTCAATATTTTACCGAAAGACACATGGAGTCCGAAGGAGAGACGAAGGGTGGGGCAGAGGGCGGCCACACCACCCCTTAGCGCGGGCATCCCTAGGCCACGCCAGGGCATGGTGTGGGCCCCCTGGACGGCCACCGACCTTGCCCCTTCGCCTATAAGAAGACCCTGGGACGAAAAAACCCTAAATCGGACAGCCTCCAGCCATGAAAAGTTCCGCAGCGCCGCCGCCACCGAAGGGGAGATTCGGGGGACAGGAAGTCTCTATTCCGGCACCCTGCCGGGACGGGGAAGTGCCCCCGGAGCCATCTCCATCGACTCCATCGCCATCTCCATCACCATTGCTAATTCCCATGATGATGAGGGAGTAGTTCCTCCTCGAGGCTAAGGGTTCTACCGGTAGCTATGTGTTCATCTCTCTCTCTCTATGCATGATCAAATTGTGATCATGAGCTTTGTAATCAAGTAGATCTACCTTGCTACTCAAGTGCTTTAATAGATCTCTGCTCTCCCCATGTGTGTGAAAGTGACAGCGTGCACACCATGGTGGCACTTAGGCTAGAGATTAAAATTACTTGTTATGAGTTATATTTGGATTTAGATGTTTCTATGAAATTGTGGTGTTTGTTGGAACCATCTAGTGCTCAAGGTGATAGTGTGGGGTTATCTAGATGGGGAAAGTAAACTTTGAGGTGTGCTGTTATAGCCCTACCATGGATTAGAGTGTCCAATCGGAGAGTAGTTCAGAGTAGTATCATAAAGAGAAGATATTTATATGAGAGTGTTCGCTAGTGAAAGTATGATCCCTAGGCCTTGTTTCTAAACATTAAAACACCATTTGCAACTAGATCTGTTACATGTTTGCTTACTTCCATCTTTTTGCATTTAGTCTCTTCCACGCCATCAAGCTATTTTCTGGCACCATTGTCTTATATCCATACCACTTGTATTTTACTATCTCTTCATCAAACTAGTGCACCTATACACCTGACAGGTGTATTGGGTGTGTTGGAGACACAAGAGACTTCTTGTATCTTGATTGCAGGGTTGCTTGAGAGGGATACCTTTGACCACTTCCTCCCTGAGTTCGATAAACCTTGGGTAATCTACTTAAGGAAAAACTTGCTATTGTTCTACAAACCTCTGCACTTGGAGGCCCAACAACTGTCTACAAGAATAGAAGTGCGTAGACATCACTAGGCATCATCAATTGCATGAACTGGTCATGGAAGAATTGTCCCTTTTCTTGGCAAGGTTTGTACATAGGGCATTGTGGATATTATAGTGTCATACTTGAAGCCGTGGCTTATTAGGATTTATGGATTTCACATTATTTTTTTGGCATGGCGGGATCTCACAACGACATCACTATGCTGCAGTGTTCTCCGGTGTTTAACAAACCTGTTGAAGGGCATGCTCCCCCTTGCAACTATGAGATCAATGGCCACCCTTACACTAAACGGTACTATCATGTCGATGGAATCTATCCAAAGTGGTTGGTATTTGTGAATACAATCACCGACCCTCTAGGCCCAGCAAAGTCTCACTATGCTACGTGGTAGAGGCTTGTAGGAAGGATGCCGACCGGGCATTTGGTGTGCTCCAATCTCGATTTGCTATAGTCAGGTACACTGCTCTAACCTGGTCTCAGGATCAAATGTGGGAGGTTATGAATGTTTGTGTGATCATGCACAACATGAACATCGAGAGTGGGCGAGAACATCTAGCTGTACCAATCGACCTTCTATATGAGTGCATGGGTCCTCTTGCAGATATTGATCACCAGGTGCTGGCAGATTGGGTCAACTACGTTGCAATGCATACATAGATTCGTGACCAGGATACTTACTTTAATCTGTGAAACGATTTGATCGAGCATTTGTGGAAGCACAAAGGACAGGGGCAGTATGCCTAGAAGAAGAATAATAAAACTTCATTTTTATTTGATGTGTATCAATTTATTGTTTAAAGCTCTATTTTTACTAGATGGACCCAGTGCGCTATGCCGCACCATCCTCTACTAATGGGCGATTTAAATTAAATTGCACCTTTATGGTGCTCGTTTGCTGAAGTATGTATGGTTTTGTTAAAGTAAAGTATTGATCTACAACGTGCCCTGGTTGCCTTTATTTTTCCAAGGAACATCTGGACGCGGAACACATCATACTTCTTCAATTTGCTTGACTTGCTGAATTTTGTTTTGGACGACACATAAAGGTAACCTAAAATTAGAAAAGCAGAATAAGAGCCAATTATAAAGGGAGCATGGCTTACTATATACTGATTAGATTACAACCATACAAAAGGACACGAAGTGCAGAAAAGGAACTACCGATCATGGCATAGCATGAAACGAACTGCTAATAAAATGTACATATAAATTAGATATACTATTATCTACAATAAAGACATTGCGTCTGAAAGTGGATCGGCTCTTATAGGTAGCTTGAGCAGTGAACGTTTGCAACTGTCGTCTGCAGATACATGAAGTTAGTGATCATCGTCTTGGTCCTCCAAATGGTCATCAGTGTTTATTATGTGTGAAGCAGTATAAATTATGGTGTTAAACAATGCATTAAAGCATCAAAACTTACCACACTGCCATCTAAGCAGAGTACACCTCGTGTAAAATTTCATCAGCATGCACAGACAATCAAGCAATTGACATTTACACTTGCTATTCGGAGATTGTTGAGTCAAATCCGTAAACCTATAATGGCAGCATCTTGATGCGTACCATAGCTGGTATGATTTCGATGGGAACACACCATGCAGTGCACTAGGGGGGAAACGGATGTTAACGGCTCCCCTCACTGAACCTTCCGAGAAGCCACTTTGCCTGCAAAATTGAGAAGTGCAGGAGATATAATGAGCTCATGCAAAGATCTTTGTAGTGCATCAAGAGTTCAGGGGACAGATGTTTGAAAACCAAAATAGCATTTCTAGAACCCGAATATATCTGATCATCAATAGTATGGCAAGAGGCCTTGAATCAGCTTATATTGCTGGATCTTTCACAAATACAGCTGCCAAAATCAATATCTGCAAATGTCATAGGCAGGTCAGTTAGAAGACAGGACCAATCGGTTGAGCTAGTAGGAAATTCCAGATTACTTTATTCAGAAAACAAGTTCTTATTTTAGCAGAACTTACAGAATCAAACAATTTTAAATGGAAGCTCTCCAAGTAATGCCAAATGAAAACATTTGCTTCGCGATGAACTGACGTAATATTTCCTAGAAGACTGAATTCCAAACCTTTCGGTTAGCTTCCTTTCTTGGTCTATTTCATGCACGTCACTGAACATCCAAAAATCCGTTCCTGGGGCTAGAAAAGCATCCAGTACTTTAGTACCTAAAATCAAGTTATGGTATGTTGTTGGCTTATTCCGCGCCAAACTAATAGAACTATGACTTGAATTGAGATAAACAAAAGGTCATTTGTGGTAGCAACCCGACCCCTTCCTGCTTACCTACTTGATGTTGTTGTCCTACATTCTGGATGTTGGATGGTCACTAGGGTGCGGCTGTGGACTGCCCAACCTAACCAAGAAAATCAAAAATCCAACAATTCAATCCCGAAGATGGACCACAGGCCCCCAATCCGATGGGCAGCAAAACGGTAACACACCACAAGATGGACCCCACCCAGCGGCACATCCCTAGCAACTACAGGCCCTCAATTCCAGGGAGCTTAGAGCTCTTCTTACAATCTCGGCAAGCAAACATGCGACGTGTCTCCATGGAGACCCTGAAAAACTTTTTTTGGGCAATATTAAACTGCTTACTTCTCAGCTTGTACACATATTAAGCCTGCCCAACGTCTTAATTCAATCATCTGCTATAAAATTTGGAAAGGGCAATGTTGCTTACCAATATATCAAACATCCAAGAAATAAATAGTTTTAGCTAAGATGAAATCGCCAGAGTGATCTGTTTGGTTATTGTTTGATATAATGCGAGTCCAATAAATGGAAATAGTATTTATTATTTCCTTTGATTGACACGGTTGAAAAAAACACGCAGGGGGATAATGCATCTTCCTTCCTACTTTTTATCAAGCATCACAAGAAAAACATCACCTTTATAACTCAGATGAATATCACACATGCAATCTGAATGGATGAAATATGCATGCGTGAGATGATACATTTCTTATATTCCCTACAACATCAAGAACCCGGTTCCATCTTTCAACCTTTCTCTTCTTTGTATCTTCCAAATATGAGATGATTGCACTTAGTTTCTCGTTGTATCTTCCAAATATGAGATGATTGCACTCAGTTTCTCACGTAAGGCACATGCTTTCCGGTTAGATTGAAGAATATACATAATGAAAATACTCGTTATTGGTGTATGCCCCATGGGAGATGGTTTGGACCTTGAAATTAGCTACATTAAAAATACATGCAGAATAAACTTATTAAATCATCTTTCTCAGGGGCACTTTACAGTTATATTGTCCTATTGTACAGATATACGAACCATAGCTTTCCTCTGCAAGAACTGGTTAGAACCCCTTCCATTCTGAACCCAGAAAAACATACAACCGTGTATGGAAGTATTCGTCTTTCAAGATTCTCCCTTGTAATTAGATGAATGGAATCACATACATGAGAAAAAAATAGATGAATGTGAGCAACATTGTTCAAAGTAAAGAATAGGTATACTGTCAATGGAACAACATAGATTACTTTTGCATCATAATTAACAATACAATGAGAGTTGGATAATAAAATTATATGGTATAGTCTTTGACAATACTACAATCGTTTTATGCCTAATTTCATTGTATCAACGGTTGAACACAAGCTTTTCTCATAGAATCGTGTTACTCGAAAAAAAATACTCAAACAAGACCAACTGCTTGCCCTGGCATGGATTCACCTTACTTTTTTCTTAAGCTCATTGTATCAACACAAGCTTTTTCATAGAGTTGTGTAAAAGTGATAATTGACAAACCTTTATGACATGAACCGGCATCTCTCCTAATAAGATACAGCTGGCGGCGATCTTGGTTTTGGAGTCAGCCATGGCCTGCATCAGATGAGTTCGGCAGCGGTTGTCCTGGTCCATCTTCCTCATGTAGGCCTCCAGTCCCTCTTGCTAGAGCTCGAGCAGCATTCGGTCCCTCACGGCTCCTTACTCCCTCGTCCAAGATGACCTAGGACACACGCAAACATGAGCAATTAGAACCACGAGCTGCATCGAATCACTCCATCGTAGCACGCCAACAACCACGTATGAAGCAAGCAAATGAAAACCCATAGATAAAATATTTGATAATCTTACCTTTAATTCCACATGATCTTACAGATCCTATAATTGTTTCTTCTATTCAGATATTACAGAATATTTTATTCCCTCAACGCAGATAGTTCCATGATATGTACAATCTACGACAAGAAATAATTTCATAAGCAATTGCAACAGATAAGTTAGTTGTCATCTTGTACCATAAGGAATATGATATAGTAAGAGAGCATCAACAGGTTCAGAAAAGGTACAATTCATGATTAAAGGTTCACTCGAAGGGCATGTGTTGAAACCACTAAAAAACTGCTAATTGGCTGCAGATATAATCTGGTAAGCTATGCAGCACGAACCCAATATCATTCTTACACGAACAGATCAAAACAACATCTACGATTTCATTCAGCAACCTTCGGTCAATAGCTTCAAAGAGACAATTTTGGTATTTTTGCTCATAAAACATGTTTGCTGAAGATTAGGTAGGAAGCAACAGAAACATCGCACTGTGGTAAACGTGGAAAGCTTGCAAAAGTTCTTACATGAATTTTAGACAATGCATGTTTTGTGACCAAGAAGTCGCTTCGTAGTGTTCCAGGTCAGTTTGAAACCAGCATTTACAATCAACATATGATGCATTGTCTGCATAATTTAGCACATGGTCGGTAATCGGGAAGGTGGAAATCGTTGGCCTATATTTCTTCAGAAATAAAGTATGAAGAACCAAACCCTACGTGTTTTTTTTGCAGCCAACCAATCCCAAACTTAATTCTTTTAAGCACATCGGCTAGACTTTTAATCATCCATTTGGAATCCAGAAGAAGGGAAAAGTGACACGAGCGCACTCAGATCTGAGGTTGGAGTTTTTAGAACAGGAAAACACATCTAACCATCTCACACATAAAATAGTTTAAGAGGACAAATTTCTCACCACATCAGCCATGATTTTTGATAGGGTAGACAGATCCCTTCTCCATCCAGTCGACGGCCTCCGGCGGCTGCTCAAACTCATCGTGGTTGTATCTCTCCTAGGCTGTGCGGTTGACCCCGTGGTATGTTGTCTTGAACTTCTTGTTGGTGCGATTAGAACCACAGGTGAGCGCTGAGCAAACGAGACGATCTCAGGGCAGCGGGGTGGCCAGAGAGGAGGAGACGGCGACGGCCCCGTGTCAGCTAGTTTCCATAGGCCGTCGACTCGTCCCGGCAAGGATACCAGTCCAGCAAAGGGAACTAAAATTGGCATGCTCATCACCGCGTCAATTCCAGATTCACAACCGGCGTTGCCACTTGATGCCCCAAGACTGTGGCGCAGCACCCTGAAAGTGTCAGCGATGAAGTGCGAGTGACCAGCTGCGAGAAAATTCCCCTTGTCCTCTCCTACGGTCTGTCAATCATCAAACCCCACACATATTCCCTCCACGAACTGACAGAACGACCCCCTTGATGGGTTGACCGACCGATCACCGACCAAATCCTGACGTGTACGCAAGAGTAAGGCTCGAACGGATCCATCAGGTGGGCCAACACCTAGGAGCAAGCAGGGGCCTTCAATTCTAGGGAGCTTAGAGCTCTTAGAGATTTCTAACTTATACTATTTTCATTTGATGATACTCAAAAAGAGCATTTCTAAACTACGCTAAGTTCTTATGTTGGCGTCCTTTTTACTATGTGCTTTATCAAACTACAATATTGTATGGCTAAGCTGTGAATCCCATTATATTAATAAACAATCAACGTATATATAGCATGGAACACAAACCATTACCCAAATATAATACAATGTGACAGTAACAGACTGTTATGTTGAACTAAACAGAATGATCCTGAGATATCTAAAAATATGAAAAAAAATATGTAATCCGGTAAAAAACAACTCTTGGTTCTGTTGGTTCACGTGCTATTTCTTAAGGAGGTTTAGAAAGAGTATTTCTAACTGTACTAATTTTTTTGCGCCTCTTTCCCCTTCTTAGCTTCTTCTTTCGGTTAAGCGGATTTTCACACCTATTGGTAGGCAATTTTCATTGGATGACATAAAATCCATATTTCCATGTAATCTTGTATATGAAAACAAAGAAAATGAGAAGTTTTTAATATGTATAAATCAAGAAAACATATAAAGGAGAAAAGGGACATAGTAGACATGTATACCACCTAAGGAAAATTGCCATATTAAGAAATATATGTAATGTATTAGACAACAATTTGGTAATGCTAATATAATTGTACCAGCAAAAGGCAACACATTAGGCATTAAAAGCTAGAGACATAATGTAGCTTCATAATTGACTATACTATAATCTTGTGAGCAGAAACTGAATCACATGTTGACCAGGGAACATTCATAAAACCCTTCTTTGTATATAAGCATATAATCCCACATTTCTTACAGTAGTTGGGAGATGATTAAGGTAGTAGCATGTGGAACAAGAATGCATAACATGAATCACCAGTATTAATGGGAAATGAGAGATGTCACTTGAGGGAGGTCAAGAACAAAATCTTGATGTCAAAGCAGGAAACCTTGCACACACTCCTGTCACCGGTGTTTTCCCCTCCTAAGCCTCTAGTAACCACATTTCTTTCTCCCCATTATCTTAAGAGAAATAGGGAGGCGCCAAGGCTATGCGCATAACATTACCCAATGATATCACCGAGCACCCCATCAACACACCAAAATAGGTAGCAATGCCCAAAAATCTACAGGTAAACATAGACGAAACAAGTTCATCTCGAGTACACCTATGACAGAAAAATGGTCATAATTCAAAAAATCCTGAAGAAGCTGAGGTTGTAGATGTGATATGTGCTAGAGGTGAGATGATCAGTAGCACGAGAGTAGAGAGGGAAACAATGATTCCGGTAGTGGCTGATGGCATCTCTTTCCTCTAAGCGAGAGTGCAATAACTTGTGCTTTGATGCATCATAAATGAAATAAAATAGGCTTTTAGGTTGTATATGAATAATTACTTGTTACATACATGCAATAAATCCTAATGTCAATGGCAACACATGTAAGTGGCCAATACTTGAAGTTTAGTACAAAAATACATTATGTTGTGAATCTGGAAAAATCAATAATTTTGTATCAAACCATATCTATAAATAGGGAAGATAGAAGAATTGAATATCTATCCTGCCGATTGTGTGTCTACTTGTGTGATTTTCATACCACCACGCTACCAATTGCTGCAATCAATTGACCAATCAACTAATCGAACTACCAAAGGGCACTATCTGCACCAAAGGAAATGACCAAAATACTCTCTAGTCTCCATTGGAAGCAAAGAGAAAATATGATGCTCCCTACTCCAGTACTCCTTGGGGGAAATTCGAAAACAAACCATAAAGAGGATTTGGAGCAGGGCATTTTCCTACTCACATGTACACTACGACTACAACATCAAATATTTTTCCCTCATGTGCCTCTGTCGTACGAGACCCCTGCGGTGGCAATGGGGAGGTTGCCTGCAGAACCTGGTCACACACCACTGTAGTCAACAATAGCAAGCAGAGGAGAGGTTTGGTCGAGCACCCAAACATCAAGACCAAGGGAGCATGGTGGGGCAAGTAGGAAAGTCTTGGGGGCGAATCCTCATGAATGGCGATGTGCAGGTACGCAATGGTGTTTTGCAGAAGGAAGTGGTCAAGAGGATGGGAAATATACTTCTCGATGACCCAAAGTTATCCAAAACATTGACTTAATATCAGTATATTTGAGGTGTACATATCAGGATCCTATATATTCACATAGTGCCTAATTTCTTTCTAGGATAGAAGAAAGTTATACAATGCTTAATTCTCACACTATTTATAAAGGAAAAAAATTCTATATGACACCGTTAATTTTTGGCGTTTGCCGAAACACACTGTCTGATTGTGCCTTTGTCAGGTACCATTACAATTTTGTGGCATATTTTCCAGAACACACCGCATTGCCAAAAATGGGAAGTTTTCACGAAAATGTGCCAAATTTTCCGTTTTTGATCATGTGGTGTGTTCTGTCAAATGTACCTCAAAATTGTAATGGTATCGGGCAAAGAAACAATCAGGCGGTGTGATTTGGCAAACGGCAGAAAATAATATAAATTAAAGGGACAAACAATGTGTTAAATAAATGACGATACTGCTAGCTACAATATGATGGTACTCTAGACAATATATTATTTACACAAAACCTGCATCAAACAGACATATATATGTAGATCTTATCAACATATACATGACATAATATGCATAGATAGGATATGCAGCAAGGATTTTATTAGGACTTACAGCAGCTAGTAGCTACTTCTAGTCTTAATGGACTTTGTGGAGGGAAGTGCAAATGCATCCGGCATGTGTGTTTGGCCTAGAGGAACTCTTTGCCTGCCTCCCGGTTACCTGGCGATGATGCATGAATCTAGCTTAATTTTCCTGGACAAAATACATGGTTTAAAAGCAAAATCTACTCGATGCTGGTAAAGAGTAGCATATTACTCTTTTAATTAGCACATTCAGGGCGATGGATCACTACATATAAATTAGCTATAATTACAGTGCTACATTCATGTTATCTACCGGCAGATATCTAATGCAGTGCACAAGTTCTAGGTTCGGTGAAGCTACTGGAGTTGTATACTTCCACTCAAATTAGACTAAATAATTATCGTGATGTAGCATTGGCACACATACAAACTTAAACTCTGGACAGACCAAATCACCCATCCAAAATAATTATTGAGATCCAATTATCCAACCATTAATACCTTGTCCGTGCTTGCCATAGTAATTAGCAAAAAATAACTAAGATGGGAAAGGAGAGGTAGTGTAGACCATACCTTCGCTTGGTTCGATCTAGAGTCGTAGCAGACGCCGGAAAAATCAGATCGGTGGACAACCAGGAGCTTTAAAGGGGACACGACATGGCGGCCGAGACCACCATGGCGGCACTGCCGAGCTCATCGTCGACCAGGAGTATGTGTGGGGAGATTGGGGGCCGGAGGAGAGGAGCAGCCGACTCGCCTAGCGTGGGGGGACCGGCCAGGGACATGTGCGCGGGGGGAGGGATGAGGACGGGCGAGGTGGGAGGAGTTCGGCGGCGGCGCTGATGGGCGACTAAAAAACGAAACGGGAGGACTGAAGGTGGAGACGACTGTTCCAGCGTTGAACCAGTGCCGTGCAGCTTTTCCTTCGCCTTAAAGGTCGGTTATTGCTGGATCGCTGACTGTGGGTCCCAGTCTTAGAGTAACCACATATAATCAATTCTAGGGAGCTTAGAGCTCTTCTAAGATTTGTTCAAACTATGTTTGTAATAAGGTTGAGATTTGAATAATGTGTTTAACTATTTATATTTGCATTAAAATTGATATGAAAATTTGTATAGGGAATTCATATAGGGAGCGCAGCTGGGGAGCGCTGCTCCCTAAAGCCGTTGGTTCATGCCAACACTCCCCAAGCGAGCGATCCAACGCTATTGTTGGACACTGCTTGGGGAGCGCAACTGGAGATGCTCTAACGGGCTCCCAACCTAGTCGGTGCCAGACGAAAAATGGCCTGCACCGGCATACCGACCGAACCACTATCGATAGACTGAGTCACCCAACAATCTGACTAGCACTTCCTTGTCGCCCCAGCACATAGGGTTGAGGTTGCCCGCAACACGCATCATGTAGGGTGGGCCACATGGGCCCCTTTGCCAGCCACTAATTGAACTCTATATCCTCTTTTTCATCTCCTCTCAATTTCCATCGTCCATTAGTTATGTCTTCTCTCATATTGTCGCTCTTTGGTTCCTTCCTAGTCCACACTATGGCCACCACTGATAACAGCAAATGCACAGATCAATTGTAGCTAGTTTTAAAGTAATAGTATCGAACCTATAGAGAGATATTTGGTTAAGGTCTTTATGCCCCTCGTCACTGTCTACCAAAGGATACTTTTAAGTTGCCTTTGATTTCAAGTAAAGGGTGTTTGAAAGGTTTTTGGTTGAATGCAGAAAAGTAATTAAAACAAGTAAAAGAAAGCAAGTAACAAAAGTGTTTGGAAGTGTGGTTGAACTCGATAGGGCTAAAGAGTTCTTGGGGGTGTAGGATACACCTCTAGCATGATATTATTATCCATAATTAGGATAACCTACTTCTTGTGTCATGATATATGTGTGGAAGAGCTCCATAATAAGATATTCACTACAAGGCTCGTAGGTAGTCACTTTGTTGAGCCAAGAATGAGGTCACCTCTAAATAATCACCGTGGTGTCTGAGAGCAATCACCCATACAGACCGCCACAATTAAGGGTCTCCCCATTGATATCATAATTAGCTTAGGCAATCTCTCTTAATCCTCCTTTGACCGTGCTGGTTGCTAGCCGGTACTTTTAGTCATGATAGCTCTGGGGCACACTTCCAAACACGTCCAAAGGATTTCTGCCTCTTCTTTAGTCCTGAAGGCAAATGATATGTGGCCGACTACACATAACATTTAAAGAGATAGATCAAACATACATCATAAATCTATCATAGACCAGTAAGTCATATGGACATAAGAATAGATCAGCTTTATTTCAATTTCATAATAGTGCTAGGGTTTCTCAATCTCCCCAAGAATGAGGGGAAATGATGCCTACACACTTCTAATCTTGTAGACAGTTGTTGGGCCTCTAAGTGCAGAGGTTTGTAGAACAGCAACAAGTTTTCCCTTAAGTGGATCACCAAAGGTTTATTGAACTCAGGGAGGAAGTGGTCAAAGGTATCCCCTGTCAAGCAACCCTGCAATCAAGATACAAGAAGTCTCTTGTGTCCCCAACACACCTAATACACTTGTCAGGTGTATAGGTGCACTAGTTCGGCGAAGAGATAGTGAAATATAAGTGGTATGGATAATTATAAGTAGTAACGGTGCTAGAAAATAGCTTGATGGCGTGGAAAAGACTAAAGGCAAACTGAAATAAAGATGGAAGCAAGCAAACATGTAACAGATCTAATAGCAAACGGTGTTTCAGTGCTTAGAAACAAGGCCTAGAGATCATACTTTCACTACTGAACACTCTCATATAAATATATTCTCTTTATGATACTACTCTAAACTACTCTCTGGTTGGACACTCTAATCGATGGTAGGGCCATAACAGCACACCTCAAAGTTCATCTTTCCCATCTAGAAAACCCCACACTGTCACCTTGAGCACTAGATGGTTCAAACAAACACCACAATTTCATAGAAACATCCAACTCCAAATATAACTCATAACAAGTATTTGTAATCTCTAGCCTAAGTGCCACCATGGTGTGCACACTGTCAACTTCACACGCATGGGGAGAGCAGCGATCTATTAAAGGACTTGAGTAGCAAGGTAGATCTATAGATTACAAGCTCATGATCTCAATAAGATCATGCATAGAGAGAGAGATGAACACATAGCTACCGGTAGAGCCCTTAGCCTCGAGAGAGAACTACTCCCTCCTCATCATGGGAATCAGCAACGGTGATGGATATGGTGGTGGAGATCGATGGAGATGGCTCCGGGGGCACTTTCCCGTCCCGACAGGGTGCCAGAATAGAGACTTTCTGTCCCCCGAATCTCTCCTTCGGTGGCGGCGGCGCTGCGGAACTTTTCGTGGCTGGAGGCTTGACGATTTAGGGTTTTGTATCAGGAGGAATATATAGGCGAGGGGGTGAGGTCGGTGGCCAGCTAGGGGGCCCACACCATGCCCTGGCGTGGCCTGGGGGGACCCGCGCCTAGGGGTGGTTTGGCCACCCTGTGGTCCCCCTTCGTCTCTCCTTTTGGCTCCATGAATCTTTCGGGAAAATAACGACTTTGGCTTTTGTCCGGTCCAATTCCGAGAATATTGATTTTCTGACTTTCTTGGAACCAAAAATAGCAGAAAACAGACAACTGGCACTGTAGCATCTTGTTAATAGGTTAGTCCAAGAAAGTATATAAAAATTACTCCAAAGTTGGAACAAAACATAAGAAAGTAGATAAAACCAAGCAGGAAACATCAAAAATTATAGATACGTTTGCAACGTATCAGGAAACTACTCACACATGGAAGCAATCAATGACATCATCATAATCAAATGGATGGATAAAAGTATGGGGATAAATCTAGTGCAAACCACAATTGAATCTGGAATTACAACAAGATCTAATGAATGAAAGATGGGGTAATAGTGGTGATGGTGATGCAGCGGTTGATGATGAAGGGGATGGTGCCCATGTCCTCTAATGATCCATGAAGCCAGCAGGGATTTTCCCTTCTCCAAGTTCCTCCTTCAGATTCCTTTCTAGTGTGATTTTTCATGGCTCAAGGTTGTTGTGAATGTCGAATTTGTGATCCGTATTTGCCAGGAGAAAGTATTTGACGAGATGGTCGTGTTGCCGTGTGGTAAGGGTGGACGGTACGGGTGGGCTCCACCTGTACCACTAGTCGTTAGTGCTGCAGTAGCCTTCCTCACGTTTGCTATTCTCCTAGGCGTGAAGCTAAATCAATTAGATGAATTTTATCACTTAAAAATATCATATTACAACATAATATGATAGTTCCAATTGATATATTCATAACAGACTCAGTAATTTGGGATCCTGTTGAAACAAGGACAAAAGGTGCGCGTAAACGCAGTAAAATACAACAATCCCTATTCTACTTATGCAAAAGCGAAAGATAAATATGCTTCAATTTTGGACTCATCAACTCCCCCAAGCTATACTCTTGCTCGTACCCGAGCAAGATGGTGGCTTATAGACAAGATTATTATGTTAATGAGACATGAGTCGTTACAATAAATAAGGCAAAAATTGAAACAGGAATACAATATCAGATGTAAAGTTACTTCAGCGGTATTATCACACCCTTAGACATCACATGACTTAGATACTTCCACACATTTTTGGTATCAACGAAGTTGTAAGAAGTTTTTAGTGATTCAACATATTATATAATCATAAAGTTAGATTAGTTGAGCATTTGATTTCAGTAATGAAGATTCGTGATCATTCTTTTTTTCAAGCTTGTACCTTTATTTTGCCTGGGAATTCTTTTGATATATGTTCTTTTATTTCTCTCTTTTTTAGTACAACCACTTGATCATGCTCACTACTGTTTATGGCTTTTTAAAACCCATGAATATAATATGCTACCAAAATTCTTCTTCATATAGTTTAATCAATACTTTTATTGGTGTAGAAGTCCCTAAAATCATGACAATTGTACAAGTATCATAAACTCAACCTAATTCAATCATGTAATATAATAATCATGAATCAAAATATAACTTGAAATATCATAAAGTCTCGAATCTCAACGGATATAATTCTTTTCTCGGACAGAAGGGGACTTGAAGATGATGCAACTAATGCAAATTCTGAAATTATAACCAAACATGTGTGTAGTAAAGGAAACATGCTAAAACTATAAGATAGATTACATGGTGGTATAGATCTCCCCAAAGCTTGGATCAAGCCGTGGGATCAATAATCCTTTGCGATTATTCGATACTATGGCACCCTTCAAGGTGAAGGCGTCTTGTTGGAAACCGCTGCATGAAGTTTCTTGTTCATCTCCTCCAGGGCAGATTTGCGACAAAGACACTTCTGCAGATCTGAACGCAAGAGGAACATACATTCAGTGACTCTATTTAGCGCGTCATTGAGTTACTTCTTGCTTTCAAGATCTAAGATGCGCTTGTGCACTATCTCTTGATGAATGAGCTCTTCCCTTTGATACTTCTCTATCTTGCGAAGACGTTGTTTGATTTCTAGAACGTGCGGGTTGGTGGACACGACCAAAGGGTTGAATCCCCAATCCTCTTGTGGCTTCACACTCATGCGCGTGTTTAGGGTAATCTTCTTTGTTGTAGAAGTATGAGTCGTAGTCTCCTGATAAGTTCGTGCATCAGGTCGGTTAGCTTTCTTATGCTTGGGTGAAGAGTAGTTGGTGGCGATGAACTTGAGAGACTCCGTGCAACCCTTCCCATGGGGTTTCCTTGCTTCTTCTTCATTGTCAAGCTTCACCATAGCCCGGTAATCCGGCTACTTCCATCCTCTCTTTGTTTGCTCCATGAAGGTCTCGAATTCCTCCTCATCATCATTAGAATCATAAGCATACTTCTTGTTCTTTGGGCTTAGGCCTTGAGCTTCACGGTCCTCTACTTCAATAAAGGAAGCTTGGAAGCTATCCCACGAAGGGGCCATGAGACATACATGTTTTCCTTTGCCTAGAACTAGTTAGCGCATCAAGTAGATTGGATATGTTGATATAAAAGGAGGAAGACCTCTAGGGAGGATTATTAAGGGTTAGAAATAGGGGAAATTTGTACTGAAAGAAAGAGGGGCGGCTAAGAAAAAACCCAAAAAATAAGGAAAGAAATAAGCAAAAAGGAAAAAAACACAATCGTAACGACCACTGGTATGGGCGGACGCCCGTATGGCGCTCCTGTACCAAGGTTTTCCAAAAATTCGCCCTGTCGAAGGTGGTGAATTGTCAATCGACTAAGTGGTATGGGCGGGACCTGCCCGTATGGCCCGCCCGTACTGATTATTATCGACTTTGTTTCTCCCTTTTTTTGACCAATAATAAAAGAATCAAACGAGGGAACACACAACTGTACAGGCAGATGTGCCCGTATGCCTTGGTCGTACTGATATGTGAAAAGCGAGTTGGGCTTACTGATGATTTAACAAGCAGTGGTACGGGAGGGTCCGGTCGTACCTCTCGCCCGTACCGACTTTGTAAAATCGACAGTAGATTCAGAAAAGCAATGGGAAACAAAAAAATGCAAATAGAAACAACAAACAACCATCCAGAATAGAGATTGATGTTTGAAGATTTCAAATATCTTGTTTATCGAGAGGAAATGAGTTAATTCGGGTACCTTCATCTCTTTTTAATTCTTGAATCAACTTTTCCCCCTTTGAACAAGGTTGGTCGCAAGAAATTGCTAAAACTATTGCAAAGAGAAATTGAAATTTTTATTTTAAGAATTGTAGTTCCTAAGGGTATGCAGATGGATGACACTACCCCAGGCGGATTAATCTCCTCAATGTCCATGGATGCTTCCTCATGTTCCTCTTTTCTTTGGAGAATTTGTAAATTAAATTCTTTCAAAAGTAAAATCCAATGGATAATTCTTCGCTTAACGTCGGTCCTTTCAAGAATCTCCTTCAAGCTAACACGATCAGTATGCACTCTTACCTTCGAGTCAATAATAAAAGATCTAAACTTATCATAGGAGAAAACCACGGCAAAAAATTACTTTTCTGTCGTGGGGTAATTCTTTATGGCACCGTTCAAGGTATGACTAGCATGATGAATGAAATTGAATTCATCACCATCATACTAGCAAAGAATTGCTCCAACAGATTCATGGCTAGCCTCACAGAATAGATCAAAAGGTTTCTTCCAATTAGATGGTTTTATAATAGGAGGTTTTTTTAGATAATAGGCTCCAAGAGACCGGCTTTAAATTAATAAAGCACAAAATCGGCTTGAATACAGGGTACTGAAATTACAAGCTTGAACAAGAGAAAATGAAAAGCAAATTACAACAGGAGCCACATGGATCGCAAGCAAACGAGGGGAACAGAGAGGTCCTCAGGCAGCCCTATGCTATGAGTGCAGGTTTGGGCAATGGCAGGAGTTAACCTACACCCCTAAACTACGCGGCCATCACTATGTAGTCAGTCGCCGCGGCTACAGATGCACTGGGACTACACGTCGCATTGCCAACGAATAAAACTCCTTGAGCAAGCCGAGGATCGCTGGAGCAGAGCCAAGGACATAGGCACTGCGTAACCTACTAATACCTTTGATCCGGATTACGGATGTAGCATAGCTTCTTTTTCCCTAGTAGACCTAGGTTATCGAATCCTCGGGAAGTGAATGCGTAGTGAAGTTACATTAACGGGCCTTCGAGAGTTTTAGAATTCCTTTTATGTTTCTATCGGACCAATATCTTGCGTCTTTTTGTTATTGTCGATAATGGAGAGAGAGGTCCTAGGGCGTTTGGTTTCACCCGTAGCTGTGCAAAACATCTGATGAGAATAAAAGATAGAAATAAAGTATTCATGTACTTGTTAGAGCAAGATAAATTATATGTGGGCAGTGCATCCATAATTGCTATTACCTCCGCAACCGCTTATAGAAATAACCTACTAGTCTCATCCATAGAAGAAAGAGAACTAATAATATGCATAATAATGTCACCGTTAATCCCAAGTAAATCCCTCACATACAGTCGTACTACCCCTTCTGTCACTGGGGTTCCCAACCTACAGATCAGTCATTACTCATAAACCCTATACCTAGCTCAACCCTCGGGGTCTTGGGTACCTAACAAGTCCTTGGATTGAGGCAAGAGAGGATACAATAATCATCATGTCATACAAACTAATACACGATCCCATCTATAATAAATAACATGCACAGACGCTACATGGCTAAGACGAAGCCCTTAGCCTAAGGAGAATTACTCACACATAGAGATGATATCAACAATCATAAACATTGTAATGAAAATCATAAGATTAATAGCAATAGTCTTACAATGTTGCCAATCGGAGAAGAGATCTACTATTATAAGTGGTAGAATATGGCTATGAAGATGGAGAAGGGTTTTGAGATCTGGAGGTGGCTGGTGATCTGTGGCAGAGAGTTTTGGCAAGGTCTGGCTTGTTTTTCGTTGCCCAAGGCTTCTTTATATAGGGGTCCCTTCATGAAAGTTGTTCTGTTTGACCTAACGGTGGCGGCGCCAACTATATGACCGGAGCTATACGGCCGAAATTTTGCTCTGGTCATATAGTTGGTCGTTAGAGCGTCTGCCTCCGCTTCACGGCTCCTGGTTTCTTCTGGTTGTTGGAAATCTTGTATCTTTGACTTTAATGTAGTGATTCCCTTCTTTAAATGACATTATCTGTGCAGGAAAAATATATAAGAAAGGATTGCATACTCCTTTGAATATTAGGCATTAGTGGCAGGATTTAGAGAGATATTTCATCAAAAATATGAATAATATCCAGTTTAAATGTGGATATGGATGGTTATATTTCAAAGCCATCAACCTCCCTAAGCTTAAACTTGATCGTCCCCGAGAAAGAAAACCAAAATCAAAAAGGAACTCAGCATTTAAACTGAAATAACGAGATGGTGATCTTACTCATGATTAGTAGTCTCATGTTTCCTCCACTTCATAAATATGAAAAACTTCATCATATATAGAGTAATGGCAAGCATATCATACGGGTTTTATGCATCCTTATAGTGTAGCAAAATTATTGTCAACATGAATGATTCAAATGAGTAGACTTTATTCTATGTCATGTAATCAACTCATAGGCTTGCCTTGGAAAGATAAAATATAATCATGTAAATTGAGAATGTGAGAGTTGTCATGAAAAGCATATATACTAGAGTAACTCAATTCTCCCACATCAATAAATCAAAACTTTTCAAGCACTACTTTTTATTCATTGTCCTTCAACAATTTTAGTTTTTGAGTAATTGAGAGCATGCCAAAGATTTTTATTAGTTTTATCAAGCTATGATGGACACTCGCGGCATCACTAAGGTTTTTGTTCCTTTTGTATAATGATTACTCATAACAGCCAGAGGAGTGATTCCATCATGATTACAGCTACCCGGGAGTGCCAAGAATCTTACGCAATATAGCATTGTTGTTACAAGTGTTTAATCAACTCATAGCCAAAATCTAGGAGTTTCCTCAATGAAGATCGTTCGTAGGTGATACGTCGTAAACGTATCTATAATTTTTGATGCTCCATGCTTGTTTTGTATCAACTATCTTATGTTTTGTCTACACTTTGAGGCATTTTTATACATTTTCTGGAACTAACCTATTAACAAGATGCCGCAGTGCCAGTTGTCTGTTTTCTACTGTTTTTGGTTTCAGAAAAGCTAGTAAAGAAATATTCTCGTAATTGGATAAAACAAAAGCCAAAGTTCCTAGTTTTTCTGACACGACACAGAAGTCCAAAGCAGAGACGGAGGAGAGCCACGAGGCGGCCACACCATAGGGTGGCATGCCCCCTGTGCGTGCTAGGCCCTGATGTGGGCCCCTCGGGCGGCAACCGACCTCGCCTCTTCGCCTATATAACCCTCCCGAGACGAAAACCCTAGGGGAGGATCAGAATTCCATGAAAAGTTTCGCAGCGCCGCCGCCACCGAAGAGGAGATTCGGGGGATAGAAGTCTCTATTCCGGCACCCTGTCGGGATGGGGAAGTGCCCCCGGAGCCATCTCCATCGACTCCACTGCCATATCCATCGCTATTACTGACTCCCATGATGAGGAGGGAGTAGTTATCTCTCGAGGCTAAGGTCTCTACCGATAGTTATGTGTTCATCTCTCTCTATGCGTGATCTTATTGAGATCATGAGCTTTGTAATCTAGTTGAATAAGTAGATCTATTCTGCTACTCAAGTGATTTAACTAATCTCTGCTTATCCCCACATGTGTGAAGTTGACAGTGTGCACACCGTGTGGCACTTAGGCTAAGGTTACAGAAATACTTATCATGAGTATAATTTGAGTTAGATGTCTATATGAGATTGTGGTGTTTGTTGGAACCATCTAGCGCTCAAGGTGATAGTGAGGGGTTATCTAGATGGGGAATGTGAACTTGAAGGTGTGTTGTTATAGCCCTACATCGTCCAACCGAGAGTAGTTCAGGGTAGCATAATGAAGAGACGATATTTATATGAGAGTGTCCACTAGTGAAAGTATGATCCCTAGGCCTTGTTTCTAAGCATTAAAACATCGTTTACAATCAGTCATGTTACATGTTTTCTTGTTGCCACTCTTATTTCAGATTGCAATTACCACTTATAATCATCCGTATTACTTGTATTTCACTATCTTTTCGCCAAACTAGTGCACCTATACACCTGACAAGTGTATTGGGTGTGTTGGGGACACAAGAGACTTCTTGTATCTTGATTGCAGGGTTGCTTGAGAGGGATACCTTTGACCACTATCTCCCTAAGTTCGATAAACCTTGGGTGATCCACTCAAGGGAAACTTGCTGCTGTTCTACAAACCTCTGCACTTGGAGGCCCAACATTGTCTACAAGAATAAAAGCGTGCATAGACATCAAGCTATTTTCTGGTGTCGTTGTCGGGGAGGTAAGGTAAAAGGTACTCATATCTTCTAGATACTATGCTATCTTGTAGTATTGTTGCTGCTGTGTGAGTGCACGGAGTTATTTCCTTTAGATTCTGTAATTATATCTTTTTGTTTCTTGTTTTTATTTTCACTAGTTAGGATTAATGGAAAACAACAACAAAATTAGCTTTTTAGTATTTTTCTTGAGGTAGAACATGAATGGTTTGAAAAGAAAATTAAAAAACCCATGGAACCTTCTTTGCATGCTAATAACAATGTTATTAGTATGTTTTGAACACCTTTGTTACTAATGCTATAGAAACGTCTAAGCTTGGGGAAGTTAGTTTTTATGAAAATCATCTTTTTAGTTCCCCAGCTTTAGAGGAGAAAATTTGCTATGATGATACTTTATCTCCCATATATGGTAATTCTAATGATACTTGTGATATTTTAAATCCACATACTAAAAGTGTCCCTTTTAAAATACATATGGAAATTGTTGAACGTGTTATGAATAACTGTTATTTTGGAGATGGAACTATCCATCCTGGTGATCATTTACTCTTTATACATGAATTATGTGAGTTGTTCAAGTGTGTAGGTATTTCAATGAACCAAGTTAAGAGGAAGCTATTCTCTTTATCACTTAAGGGCAAAGCAAGGGAGTGGTATGAGCTACTAGACGATCCTCATCATTTGGAGTGGAAGGAACTTGAATCTCTCTTTTACTCTAAATTTTATCCTCCTCATGAAATTCATAAAGATAGGAATTATATTTATAATTTTCATCCTCATGATGGAGAAAGTATTGCCCAAGCATGGGGGAGATTGAAGCCACTAATGCTCAAATGTCCCATTCATGAGCTCCCTAGTAATATTGGTATTAATAATTTTTATGCAAGGCTTTCAGGACATTACAAGGACTACCTAGATACTTGTTTAGAGGAATCCTTCACGAGGAAGGAGATCAAAGCTAAGTGGGATCTTCTTGAAACAATTCAAAGCAATACCGAAGATTGGGATAACGACAAAGGTAAAGAACCAAGTATAAACTATGAGTATGACTGCATTAAGTCTTTCGCTGAAACTGCTGATTTTCAAGAGCTTAGTGCTAAATATGGTCTTGATCCTCAAATTCTTGTTGATTGTTGTATAGCCTTTGCTTCTCATATTAATTCCCCTAAATAAAAATGGGACATGTATCATGAGCCTTTTAAAGACACTTGCATGAAAAATGAAATTGTTATTAATGATATCAATAAACATGCTCAAACCTCTGAAAGTATTATTTCTTATAAGCATGTTAATTTTTGTGGAGTACATAGACCTTGTGAAAAGAATCAAATTGAAGAAGAATATTGTAGCACCCACAGGAATAAAAAACTAGAACGTAGTATAGGGCTCTAAAAGATCTTGGTAAAAAACTTTATGCCCTCTGTCCTTTTATGTGTGAACTTTGTTTTGAATTGGGTCATTTCAATTTTCAATGCTCAGGCCATAATATTATCCCTTCTAATCCAATGTGTACTGCAAGTTTATATTGTGATAACATGGTCACTCCTAATCAGCATGATGAACTTACATTATTTTTGAGGTGTGAAGAGTTGTTAAGAAAAACTTCTTTGGTAGATATGAGTGCTTTTGATATGAATAGCGTCCTACATGGTTGTCATCTTTATTGTGTTCATAGTTGCCACACAAATACTTACATACAAAATATTATAAAAGATGAGATCTTACCAAAATATGACATGACTAATATATGTTTTGTTCTTACTAATGAAAGGGAGGAATCCTACAAAGTTTCTTCTATTATCTCTAACAATAAACCAGGGTATATGGAGAAGCTTCCTTTCAAGCCTCTCCCTCCTAAAGAGAAGAAGAAAAAGAAGAAGAGGAGGAGTAAAAGGAGGGAGGAAACGGTATTTTCCCCTAAGCATGTTGCTCCTATTATAGTTTTTGATGAGTCTGAACTCGATGATGTTCCTATGCCTGTTACCTATAGTAGAGATCATGATTGGGAAATCACACTACTTTTGATATTGAAAATCTCTTCGGTACCAATTCTGAAAATGATGATGTTAATAATTCATGTACTATTAGTACTATTCATGCACCTTCTAATGATGATATGTTTACAAATGAACACACTTTGGAAGATAACTATTCTATTGCTTATGGTGATACTATACCTCCAATATATGATGATTACAATGATGAATATGATATTTTCAGTCCACCTACTATTGCGGAGAAAATTAATTATGATTACAATATGGCTCCTATATTTGATGATTATGGTGATGAGAAAAATAATGATAGCTATTTTGTTGAATTTGCTCCCACTACAATTAATAAGAATGACTATGCTTATAGGGAGAGTAATAATTATTTTATGCATGTGGCTCATGATAAGAATGTTTTATGTGATATTTATATTGATAATTTTATTCATGATGCTACTGAAAGTTATTATGAGAGAGGGAAACATGGTTTTATGTATCTCAACAATATTAAGTTTCCCCTCTTTATGTTGAAAATTTTGAAGGTGCACTTGTTTTGCTTTCCTATGCTTGTTGCTTTGTGCTTTCATGACTTGTTTCTTTACAAGTTTATTTTTCATAGGAAGTGGGTTAAACTTAAATTTATTCCATATTTGCTTCTTGATGCTCTCTTTTACTTCAATTCATATTTCTTATGTGAGCATCATCGAAATTATCATGCCTATCTTAATGGCTATAAAGAAAGAGCTTTTGGGAGACAACCCATTATATTTTTACTTTCAGTTTATTTTTTGTTTTGTTGAGTCTTGGAAGTTATTGCCTCTGTAATAACCTCTCCTTATCCTTTTTGTTTGGTTTTTGTGCCAAGAATAACCTCTAATGAGAGGGAAGTAATATATGGGGAAGTTGTTGTCCTGAAAACAGATTTCTGTGTGTCACTGTAAAAAATCGTGAAAAATCTCAGTACGTCCGATTGAGCTGTAATTTTTTGTGATTATGCTTCAGGTTATTACCCAACTTTTGTTAGTTTTGCACTTTTCGATTTGAGTAACATAATATTTTATAAAAAATCGGTATTTATCTGCTGGTCTGTTTTGACAGATTTCTGCCATTATTTGCATTGGCCTCTTAATCGGTTTCTTTTTGAGTTCTCTTAGATCACTTGCGCTTTTAAAAGAAATTGCTACAGCAGCTTATGTTTTAATGGATGATTTACTTGAGTTAAAAATGAACCCAAAGGATTATTATTTTGAATACACTAATGTTGCTAATGAAGATTGTGTGAAGTTTTGTATGAAGGAAGTTTTCAAGTGTAGGGAGAGAATGATGTAATGATATGAAGTATGGAAAAATCTCAAGCTTGGGGATTCCACCCGTGTCACCCCAAGAAATATTCATGAAGTACAAGCATCAAATCTTGGGGATGCCCAAGACATCCCCTTCTTCATCAATAATCTTAGGTCTTCTTTCAAGACAATTTATTTTCATTACCTTATGCACTATGTGTTGTTCTTGGAGCGTCTTTGTTTTTAGTTTTCTTTTGATATCTTTGCCGCAATAAGTTGGTTGGATCCCAACACACTTCTTTTGGAGAGAGACACACCACGTTATTCATTGCCTAGAACACTCTAGTTTTCACTCTTATTGTTCTGTGAGTGTTCTCCTTTGCTAGCACTGCGTTTAGCTTTAGTTTTCTTATTCATTTGGCTTAGAACTTTTTAGTTCTTATTTGTAGATGGGAGACATGCTCTCTGGTCTTTATTGATTATTATCTTTGAGAGTTGTTTCAAATAAGTCGATTGGTGTTGGAAAAGAGTAGGAAGTTTCATGCTTATAGTGGTACAAAAGGAAGCTTGTTTTGACTGTGACTTAGACTTTATCATGTCATGCTAGATGTTGCTTTGAACATATGCTTAGTGATTATTATTGTAGCATGACTTGTTTCAAACAATTGAGATTGCTTAATGTGCCTTGAAAGAATCATGTGTTGTTTTAGCATACAAAAGCATAATATTGTGATATTCTCCTTTGATGCTTTATTTGGGTTGACTTGGCACATGCGTACACCATGTTAAGACTATGAACTAGTCACCATAGCCTATATGATCATTTAGTTCTTGACTTTCAATATCACTTTATGCTTTAATTAATAATGTTTTATCGCTTTGCATGATTATGGCCATTATTGCTCTCTTAGTTGGTCGCTCCCAGTCTTTTGCTAGCCTCCACCTGTACTGAGTATGAGTTCTACTCATGCACCCAACTCCCAAAAACCAAGTTATTCCAAAGAGTCCACTATAAATTCCTATCCATGGTGTGTTACACCATTCCAAGTATATTCATGTGTTTATCTATCTTCCAAATTAAACTCTTGTTATGCAAAAATTGGTGATTAAATCTCTCACAAACTTGATGGCACACTTCATTTTCTTGCACTTAATAAACTTGAACCATTGTGTCCATTTATGTTGCTTATATGCTTGCACTTTATAAGTTGTGAATTAGCAGAACCATGATACCATGGGGAACGCTTTCAACATTGCACTTATTATTCAGTTGATATCATGTTCTTTTGTTTATGGATCCCGGTGGTGTGAAATAAAAGGGGAGCTTGTATGCATGTTAGAGAAACGCCTGGGCGGCTAACCTAAGCCATGCCTAATCATGGTGCAAACTTGCAACATAACCATAGTGAGCATTCTGTGAAGCATCCTCAATAAAAACCTATGCAAATAGCAAATAAAAAGATCACTAAGATGCTCATTGTCTATTGCCTTGTCATTTTGATATCGAAAGCTCATGTGTCATGGGCAAGGGGTACCCCGTTGGCGGTTCTCCATGATACACATGTACTTACAATGACAAGAACTTACTTGTGACTAAAGTTGAGTAGCATGAGGTTTGGTACTCGTAAGCAAGGGGCATGAGATTTTCAACTTATAACTTGTCAAGCATATCCTCATATTTGTCTCACTTTAACCTTAATCACCTCAAGATGCTTATGATAGGGGCAATGAGAGCTGAAAGCTAATAAGTACCATAATTTTTGGAAGCTCTTTATGAAACTTGAAATCCCTGCTTCTCTCTGTGAAGGGCCTTTTTTTACTTTTATGTTGAGTCTCCATCTTCTATCTTTATGCACCAATTGAGAGAGCATAGTGGTCATTCTTAGTTTAATGTGCATTGTCCCAAAACTTGTTGATTGATTCATAACTTTGATATTGCTTGTTCTTAAATTATTTGTATCTAGTCACCCTGGTGTGGGCCCCTCGGGCGGCCACCGACCTCATCTCTTCGCCTATATAAACCCCCCGAGACGAAAACCCTAGGGGGGGATCAGAATTCCATGAAAAGTTAGGCCACTTGGAGGCCCAACACTGTCTACAAGAATAGAAGCATGCGTAGACATCAGTAGGCCAGCAGAGTTGTTGGCATCCCATGAAGTTTGACACGCATAAAGCTATATCATTCTTATGATTAACAAGTCAAACTTTGGCATGCTCACAAAAACCACTAAACATTAATTCAATCGAATAAATACTTTCAAAGAGAGCTATCAAGTCAATCAACAATTTAAGTGGTGTTGAGTGTCTCTAGAAATAAACCTTCAAGGCTAAGCACTACAACACCCAAGCCTTCAATTGTGAGACTTTTTCTTATTACAATTGTTTGGCAATTTTTAGGCAAGACTTGGTTAATTACGAGAGCTAGAACAAAACGTACCCAATTAAATACTCATGCAAACGAAAATCTTACTACTATACAAAGACTCACTCCACCAATATAATATAATTCTCAACATTTACTACTAACTAGCATGGGTTTCTCAAACTTCAAAAGTGGGGAGTCATAAGGCATACCTCTCATGTTTGGTTCCACTTCTCTCTTCCTTTTTTATTTGTTTCTTGGAAACTCGAAGTCGATCACTCTCCTGCAAATACATGAAAACCTCGAGGCAGAAAGAAAAGAAAGAGGGAAAATAAGGAAAAATGGAGAAATATTTTTGTGATTTTTAAGAGAGGGAGTTTAAAGAATAGAAAATTGGCGGCAAAGCTCGGCTAGAAAATCTCGAAAGTAAATAGAAAGAACAAAAAATAATGGTGTTGGGGAAACCAACACGAGTGCTTATAAACTCAAATAAAAACACAACCTCGAAATAAATAAAAGCAAATGAATGCCAAATAAAGATACACGAGGAAACTTCCCCAAGCTTAGGCTTTTGCAAACCCTTTAAATCATTGTGGTGCCGGGAAAAAGTCGTTACTCTAGTTTGCAAATTGAGTTGCGAGGTTACTAGTTGATTCTCGGAGGTTCAAAGAGAGGTTATGCATCCTCTCCATAGTCCCTCCAAGTTCTTGGAAGTCTTGGTATGTAGCGAACTGGATTTGTGGCTACTCCTCTTGATAAGGAACTTCCTGCTCCTCCTCTTGGTCCTCATCCTCCTCCGGAATCTCTTCCTCAGGTTGGTGTTGCTCAACCTACAAGTCATATAGCAAACGTCCTTCCTTGATAGAGAAAATACCATTAGGAATAGGAGCGGGGTAGAGACGCCCAGCTCGAGCAATATGCAGGTAATAAACACCACCTCTCCTAGTAAGCATTCCACAAGCTTTCAAAGTGGAGAAACCAACGCGTGTCTCACCTAGCACGGGTTGCAACTCACCTAGGTCGATGCCTAGGGTAGTGGCAAGCACGGTGATGACGCCTCCACTTGTTATTGGTCCTTGGATTTAGGAGGCTTGGTGCTCCAAGTAGCGCACAAGGATGGCGCCCAAGTTGAGTGACAAGCCATAGTTGATGTAAGCAACCTTTGCGAGGACTAGGATGTCCTCCTCGTTGAGTCTCGTGAACTCATTACATGTCTGCACGGTGTTAGCAATAACATAGAACAAATATCGAATTGTAGGATGTTGAATATTCTTCCCCTTGTTCACTCTAGTAGTGAAACTCATTCTATTATAGTATTGTTCAGGGGTAAGTTCTAAGCCAGTAAAGGATGCACGTAAGACATTAACATCATTGTTTGGCAAATTAAACCATGTGCACCATTCAAAAGTGTAGTTGTTGTTCATCAGTCAGAAATAAATAGTGTCCTCTCATTGCCATTGTTTAACGGTGCTTTGCAATGAACTTAGAAATTCAATGGTTAAGCGGCGATAAGTAGGCACATCATTATACACAAAGTTTTGCAGGCCATCTCTATTGCAAAGTGAGTTGAAGTCATCAAAAATACCGAGTTGTTTCAATATAATGGGGCAAGCCCACTTGGTGGCCTTCACTTCACGGTTCTTGATCCTGTTGAAGCGATCACGTTGGGGCTCATCCCTGAACTGTATCCCCATGCGTTCTTGAGCGACATCCCGAGAAGCGCTAGCGGTGGCACGAGCATGAGTTTGGATCCTTGTGTTCATCATCTAAAACATTGAAGAAAGGCAAAAATAAAACTTTTTGATCCAACAATAGTAAGTACATCATATTCCTCATCATAGCACACTAAAGAATCTCCTCAAAATAATAATCTAGGCAAGAAAATTATGGCAATTGGTTCATAGTAGGTCTCACACTAGATTGATAATGACAATAGATCAAAGATGAATTTGCAAAAAGTAATTGGAGGATCGAAGGAGAAACATACCGTAGATCACTTGTGTGCAAGGAAATCGAATGAAATTGAGTAGAGATGAAGATCTCTTAAGGTTTTGAGAGAGTTTGGAGGTAGAAGAGAGAAAAGATTGAAGTTTTGGAGTTAGAGGTACCTTCCCGTGCGATTTTGTGGTCAGGCGCAACTATACGAGCGCAACTATACGGTCGGAACAATGCGTTCCCGCCGTATAGTTGGCCTTTTGTCAAAATATTAGGGTTTCCTCCTAGCGGCGCATCTATACGAGCGCAACTATACGGCCGGAACAATATGTTCCCGCCATATAGTTGATCGTTAAACTGTCTGTCCCTGGAAAAATAAATATACAAAGGCATCGATATCTATACGACATTATCTGCGCAGGAAAAATATAAAAGAAAGGATTGCATACCCCTTTGAATATTAGGCATTAGTGGTAGTATTTAGAGAGATATTTCATCAAAAATATGAATAATGTCCAGTTTAAATGTGGACGTGGATGGCTATATTTCAGAGCCATCACCCACCCAAGTCCCTACCTTTCCAAGACAGCGCCTCCGGGGAGGAGAACAACGTTGAAGCGTCATCGCTGCCCAACCAGTCTTGGGTTTTCACCTGGGAGTGAGGGAGGTGGGGCGGGGAATAGAAGAGACCTCAACGACGCCTTCAGGAAGGGAGCAGCATGGAAGCGCCGCTGCCATCATGGTTGATGAGCAACCAAAGGGTTTCCCCTGGCTCTCGAATTCCACCGCCGAACTACTCTCGTGAGAAGAGGAATCGCTGTCGCGTCCGTAGGCCAAGAACTACTAGGTCGTAGGCACCTTCGACAGCCACCGCACCACCCAAGTGACCACGGAAGGTAGGTATAGCACCAGCGGCCGTCACCCACCGGCAGGGTCAACACCGCCTACCAACCCAGGGCCGCCGCCCTAGCGTCCAGAGCTCCACCGCGTCATCACCTCGAGAAACCGGTAGACCCAACACCTTCGCCGCCAGGGAAACCCCAGGCCAGCGGACAGCAGCCGCACACCCACGAGAAGCCCTCCCGCCGGGTGCGAATCGAGGAACCAGGCGGGCAGCGCCATTGGGGGGAGTGGAGGAGCCCTCTCGTGCAACTCCCGGGGGACCCAGCACCCCTACGCCATCCCCCGAGCCGTAGCTCCCCACTCCGAGCTTCCTGGGCCATATCCGCACGACTGCAGCTCAGCAGGGCGCCACCGGCCAGATCTAGGACCTCCCGTCAACCAAGCCTCAGGCACCGCCGAGCGCGCGCCGCCCATCGCACCCGCCTCACCAGAAGACGCCGACGCTGCCACGAGCACGCCAGAGACCATGAAGCCAGCACGCGCCATCAGGCGGCCGCGCTGTCATGCCCCTCACCAGCGCCACACCTTGCCAGCCATTGCGGCCCGTGCCGCCACCACCACGCGAGGGGAAAGGAGGCCCTGCTGCCGCCAGCGCCACCCGGGCTTAGCCCGACGACGCCCTCCGGTGGTGGCGAGGGGAAGGGGAGGGGTGTGTGGGGTCTAGGCGGCTGTTAGGGTTTCCTCCCTCGCGTCACTCGTGGGAGCAACCCACGGAATATATACTACACCCTCAATAATAGGAGCTTCAAGAAGAGCTTGTTTTAATATGTTGAAAGCAGTAAGACAGTTTTTATCAAATTAAAAGAATCATCTTTTTGAAGAAGCTTAGTGAGTGGTTTCGCAGTTTTTGAGAAGTTCTTAATGAATTTTCTATAAAATCTGGCATGGCCTAAGAAACTCCTAATACCTTTTATATCGCGGGGAGGAGGAAGCCTTTCTATTGCTTCAATCTTTTCTTTATCGACTTCTGTATCCTTACCTGAGATTTTGTGACCAAGCACTATACCTTCTTGAACAATAAAATGACATTTTTCCCAATTCAAGACTAGGTTAGTATCTTCACATCTTTGCAAAACTTTATGAAGGTTATGGAGATAGTGATTAAATGAAGTTCCATAAACAGAAAAGTCATCAATGAATACTTCCATAATACTTTCAACATAATCAACGGATATATAGCAGGCTTTCACCTTTGGAAGGTGGCAGGGGCAATGCAAAGACCGAAAGGCATATGGCGATAAGCATATTAACCGAAAGGACAAATAAAGGTTGTTTTTAGTTGGTCATTAGGGTGAACAGCAATTTGATAAAAAACGAAATAACTGTCTAGATAGCTGGAATGAGAATGCATAGAAAGCCTTTCTAGAGTTTGATATATAAACGGTAAAGGACAATGATCCTTTCTAGTTTCCTTATTGAGTTTTCTATAGTCAATACACATCATGTGACCAACAACGGTTCTAGTAGGTATCATCTCATTGTGTTCATTTTCAACGACATTAAATCCACCCTTCTTAGGAACACAATGAACATGACTTACATTCACTTTCCTCCACATGAAAGATGATCCCTGCATCTAACAAACATACTACTTCCTTCCTTACCTCTTCTTTCATGTGAGGTTTAAGTCGCCTCTAAAAAGTCTACAACCGACTGGGATCCCTCTTCCATAAATATTCTATGGGTGTCTATCGAGGGATTGATCCCTTTCAAGTCACTCATCAAATATCCAAGAGCATTCCGATGCATCCGGAGAACCATCATTAAGTTTTCCTCCTCTTTTTCTACAAGGGTAGAACTTATAATAACAGGGAAATTATTAGTTCCATCAAGAAACCTATATTTTAATTCCTTGGGTAAGGTTTTGAGAGTAGGAGGTGGAGGTGCCTCATCTCCTTCTCTTATAGGTTCTTCATATTTTTGATTGATCTCGGGATCCACCTCAGGTGTGGAGTCAAGATATTCATCCATTTCCCTTTTTTCTATGTCTTGGGGGATGTTATTATTATCGACTAAACTCCTTGCCAAATCATCATCAGGAATCTCAATAACTATGGAAGCAAGACTAATAATATTATCTTCCTCCTCTTGTCCATATTCATAATCGTCTAAATCTTCGATTGCCGGCTTGTGGTCGAATTTCGAAAAACTAAAATCCATTTTCTCTTCACCAAACTTGAGAGATACAGTTTGTCTCTTGCAATCAATGTTTTCTCCTGTGGTTTTCAAGAAGGTTCTTCCGAAAATAATTGGACAATAAACATCAGTAGGCATATCGATAAGTACAAAATCAATGGGATACTTATGTGGTCCAATATAGATTGGAACATCTCTAATTATTCCCATAGGAACTCTGAGTGTCTTATATGGAAGCATTATAGTCATGTCAGTATCTTCTAATTCAGCTAGGTTTAGTTCATTTTGGATTTTCAAATACCAATTAAAGGGGATTACGTTAACAGCTATTCTAATGTCACAGAGGCCATAATAATAAGTTCCATCGAAAGTACAAGGGAGAATAGGTTTACCAACTTCTTTAGTCTTTACCTTACCTTCAACGAACTGTGAAGCTTCGGTGTCCAACTCTATCACGTTGCAGTGTGTAAACATGGTTAGAATATCCTCCTTTGTTGGTTCCCTAGTCTCATGTATACTTACTTTGTTAGTTTTTCTTGCTTGTGTCTCCTCTTCTAGCACCTCGAGGGACATCATTTCTTCTTCACGTTGATCTTTGAGCTACTGAGCCATCATATGTTTTCTCGCGGTCCTAGAAAAATGAAGGGGTTCAACATATGGGTGTTCCTCCCTTAATGGCTCTATGTGAGCTGCAATTACTGGATCAACATCTTCAACTAACATAGGTGCGGGATTATATTGCAGCCAATCTTTCTTAGGAGCTTCAATATGTTCTGTAAAAGACTAAAGGATTTGCAAAATAATATCATCATCAAGTTGAAGTTCATCAACAGTTTATCTTACCTTCCTTATAAGCATTGAGACAATCATATTCAATTTCTATACCTCCTTCGCCGTCTAAATCAAATCCCCATGTTTCTCTATCCAAGCTTTAGTTATAGTTATCTCCATAAAAGAGCCTCTGGAATTTGTGTCAAGCTCATATTTAATTTCTTGATTAAGCCCCCCATAGAAAATATGTAAAACATACCATTTGGGTAAATCATGATGAGGACATTTATTAAGTAGGGACTTATACCTTTTTAAAGCCCTTACCAAGCATTCACCTAGGCGGTTTTTGTAATTCGTGATCACCCATCTTACATCACCTGTATTTACCTTGGGAAAGAATCGAAATATGAATTCTCCTTTGAGTTGCTCCCAAGTATCAATTTTCTTTGCAGGGCAAATTCTATACCAAGCTAAAGAAGTGTTGGTTAGAGATTGGCTAAACAATTTAAGTTTCAATTCGTCATCAGAATAGGCTCTCAATTTAAGTGTCCAACATAACTTGGTAAAATGCATTAAATGAGTGTAAGTATCCTCATCGGGATCATCTCCTGCAAAAAAATTCTCTTTAATAATAGCGATAAAGCGAGGGTTAACCTCATATTCTAGTTCGCTCCCACTCAGGAATTCTTTGACAAGTCCTCCATTGAACTTCCCAAGGTGTTTAGCTGCATCGAGCTGATTCATCAGTCTGAGTGCAGTCATGGTGCTTACCTGAAACAAGGAAACAACTTTAGTAAAACAATTAGTAGAATAAGCAACTAAGAATAAAGACCAAAAGCGCTTAGCTCTCCGGCAACAATGTCATAAAATAGCTTGATGAATGCAAGTGCACAGATCAATTGTAGTTAGTTCCGAAATAAGAGTATCGAAGCTACAGAGAGCTATTTGGTTAAGGTCTTTATGCCCCTTGTCACTGTCTACCAAAGAATACTTGTAAGCCGCCTTTGATTTCAAGTAAAGGTTGTTTGAAAGGTTTTTGGTTAAATGCAAAAAAGTAATTAAAACAAGTAAAAGAAAGCAAGTAACAAAAGTGTTTGGAAGCGTGGTTGAACTCAATAGGGCTAAAGCATTCTCGGGGGGATACACCTCTAGCATGATATTATTATTCATAATAAGGATAACCTACTTCTTGTGTCATGATATATGTATGGAGAGAGCTCCATAATAAGATGTTCACTATAAGGCTCGTAAGCAGTCTCTTTGTTGAGCCAAAAATGAGGTTACCTCTAAATAACCACCGCGATGTCTGAGAGCAATCACCCATATGGACCACCGCAATTAAGGGTCTCCCCGTGGATATCATAATTAGCTTAGGGAATCTCTCTTAATCCTCCTTTGATTGTGCAGGTTGCTAGCAGGTGCTTTTAGTCACGATAGCTCAGGGGCACACTTCCAAACACGTCCAAAGGATTTCTCCCTTTTCTTTAGTTCCAAAGGCAAATGATATGTGGCTGACTACACATACCATCTAAACATAGAGATCGAACACACATCATAAATCTATCATAGACAGTAAGTCATATGGACACAAGAATAGATCATCTTTATTTCAATTTTATAATAGTGCTAGGGTTTCTCTATCTCCCCAAGAACGAGGGGAAACTACTCACATGGAAGCAATTAATGATATCATCATAATCAAATAGATGTGTAAAAGTACGGGGATAAATCTAGTGCAACAATTGAATCTGGATTACAACAAGATCTAAAGAATAAAAGATGGGGGTAATAGTGGTGATGGTGATGCAGCGGTTGATGATGAAGGGGATGATGCGATGTCCTCCAATGACCCGTGAAGCAGCACGGATTTTCCCTTCTCCAAATTCCTCCTTCAGATCCCTTTCTGGTATGGTTTTCCGTGGCTCAAGGTTGCTGTGAATGTTGGATTTGTGATCCGTCTTTGCCAGGAGAAAGTATTTGACGAGGTAGTCGCGCTGCCGTGTGGTACGGGCGGACGGTACGGGCGGGGCCGTACCAACTGGCCGTTAACGCTGCAGTAGCCTTTCTCAGGTTGGCTATTCTCCCAGGCGCGAAGGTAAATGATTAGATGACGTTTATCACTTAAAAATGGCATATTACATGATAGTTCCAATTGATATGTCCATAGGAGACTCAGTAATTCGAGATCCTGTTGAAACAAGGAAAAAAGGTGTGTGCAAATAAAGTAAAAAACAAAAATCCTTATTATACTTATGCAAAAACGAAAGGTAAATATACTTCAATTTTGGACTAATCAACCACCATCACCGCCGCGATGCCATGGCTTAGGAAGTCGAGCAAGAAGCGTGTCACAACGAAGCCTGGCGACATGTCGGCAAAGGATTGGGAGCAGCTGCTGGCGAAGCGAAAGGTCCTCACGCCTGATCACAACTGTCTATGTGATCGTCATTTGAACTAAAATTGGCCCTTGATGCCAATTTTGAACTATTTGAATTGTTGATTCTGATAGTTGGTCGTTGGGGACAGACAGTGTGGCCAGACCTCCCCAAAGCCATTGTCAACAGGTCGGTGAAGATGCTACTAGATCATCTTCACTCGGGATGTTTGGGGTGCCGGATTGATGGGCCATCTCTGGGGCACGGCTCTCCCTAGCAGTGGTCCCAAAGGTTGATTAGAACTTAAGAAAATTTGAAATTTTATTCAAAATTTGATTACATTATGCAAATTTGAACAACACTTGGCTAACACTAAACTAAAACTAATTTAAATTTAAGAATTGTCGTCATCTCGATGAGATGGACCAGTCCTAGTGTTGTTCTCGCCCCGCTTCTTTGCTGCCATCTCGGCCTTGTAGTGGGCCCACCTAAACGTTCGTGTTTTAACAATCTAGTGGTGCTTCACAACCGATGGTATGTGCGTTGTTGCGCGCCTTCAGTCATTCCTCGCCGCTTCCATTGTTTCGTGCGTCTGGTGGGTCTATTCCACCAAGGCAAACGCTGGTAGCCTCATGAGCGGCAACCTTCGCCTCATTCTGCGCATTGCAGAATGGCCTACAGCTCGTCCTCCATCGGCATGTGACCGCGCTCCTTCGTCGGCGTCCTCTAGCGGGAGATCTCCATGGCACGGCCCAAGAGGGCTGCATCTATCTCATGGCATGCTCGAGTGGTGTCCCTCCGCTGGCATGTCGTCTCGTAGGAATCAAGGATCGCCTCCTGCTATGGATTGGCCAGAGTCGACCCCTCTTCCACTCCCCCTCCTCCTCCGCCTCATCCTCCTAGGATGAGTCGTCATCGTCCCAAGGCGGTGGGCTTGGGTTCAGCTCTTCTGACGGTGACGGCGGCTAAGCATTGTGTATGTGGTGGGTAGGCGGCGCGGCATCATCATTGCAAGAAATATTTGTGAGCACGGCAAGGTGCGCACTCCGGTTTTATAGCTGGGCAACTGACAAAAAACAAAAGCCGGAAACAACAAGAAAAGAGCATATTACTTCAGTGTGTTTTGACAAAAAATGAAAAGCAGGAAACGACGAGAAATGGTGGAAAGAGCAGTGGCACCCGACAGGCCGGACAAAACATAGCCTTAGGGGACGAGGGACACGACCGAGGGCGATTTTCTATCTGGCATGCCCAATAGGCTTGGGAGCATTTAGGGAGCCCGTCTGGAGATGCTCGATCACGGTGTCATGATTTTCGAATGACAGCGCACGAAAATATTTGTTTCAAGGTCGATGCTATATTAATCAACTTATATTTACATTACATGTCATCACACATTCTGGAAGAGAATTGTGTTGTTTCAATGGGAACATCAGACTAGACGGTACACTATGAGTGACCTACATTGCCCTCCAGTTTGGGGCTTCGCTTGCTCCTGTCATCCCGATCAAGAATTGCGCTCCATGTTGACCTGCAAATAATGAAGCCTAAGCATGCCAACAATAATGGGCAGAAAGCAAGAGTGGCCAAAAGACTGCTAAACTACGTGTGATCTGGGATAATGGATTGGCAACAAGAACGGGCAGAAAGCAAGAGTGACCAAAAGACTGCTAAACTACGTGTGATCTGGGATAATGGATTGGGAGACCACGCATTGCGACTACTCGGTACTGGGTGGCGGCAGTTCAGACCAAACAAACAATACCACGTGAAACAGTGCTTTAAGAAAGAAGCATCAAACTGTCAAACCTTAAGAGGTGCTAACACTGCTCTTCTCTAAGGTGAAGGTGCTCAGATAACTGCAACTAAGCAAATGTCTATATCACATCGACATGACCGATTTAGCAATATAGCATGCTTGTCTGGGGCGCCGATCTAATCTGCTTTGAGAAACGAAACTCTTCAGGCAAAACAGAGAGCGGAAGGTTATCGATTAGACTCAATGGACACATTTGCTTTGAGGACACAAAACACTCAGCGCAGAAGGAAACGGCAAGTACCAGCTACACAATTGTTCAGCAAAAGGAAACTAAATATCATTTGTGTCACTCATATAGAAGGAAAAACACTACAAGAACATTGAGAATCACAATCAGATACAAACCCCGAAAAAGTGTACCAAATGCTTTTCCACCTGAAGCTCATTACATCAATCAAACTAGATCATATGAACTTTATCACTGCCCTCATAAAAAAAACAAGTTGTCAAGGAGGTACACTTGTATTTTCTCCCAAGGCAGCAGCAAATATGCCAGTTCAAAAAATAACTGTAACCTATGCACACAAATTATAGATGACTTGGTCCCGATATCAGTTAGATGAATGAGGTGCAATAATAAACAAGGAAGGATAGTAGACTGACCAGTGACCAATATGGTTCACTGAAGTAACAGGTGAACACACTTGAAGGCCTTCCACAAAATTTAGGCACTTAGGTACAACAAGCTGACAGCCATCAAGCTTCCTATCTTGAAGCAGCCACAGCTTAAGCTGCAGACGTGTCACAGATACAACAGTCCTAGTAAGTTCAGCTAACTCTCTAGCACTTAGGCAGAAAGTACAACTAGTCATTACCAAATACAAAGAACAAAGTGATGGAGCATATCTTCAGGTACTCATACAATGGACAGAACAACAAATTTCCTCACAGACGACACATGGGGCATAAGTTAACAACACTGTTTAATGAGAACAGATCCCTTGATTTTCGTTCTAGTCGTGAATACAGGAAATCAGCACCATATAGAGTAATTAAATCGAAGAGCTCCTTGATGTTTTCAATTTGCTTAACAAATAGAAGTGCTGATGTGCATCTCAAATTGGCACGCTTACTACAGAACACTGACTCTACGTAAAAATAGATTTTTTTACTCGTGCGGATTAATTTGGTTGACATATGACCACAGGGGTAAAATAATAGCACAGATACAGGAATTTTTTGAGCGGTGAATAATGTAATATCTTTTAGATACATACTCCCTCCGTTTCAAAATATAAGATGTTTTAGCTTTGTGAAAAAATTGTATCTAGACCCCTTTTAGTGTGTAGGTTCACTTCAAATCTAAATGAACCTACGTACTAAAAGGAGTCTAGATACACTTATCTCACAAAGCTAAAACATCTTATATTTTGAAACGGAGGGAGTAGTTACCAACACATATTTGTATACACCATCGAGGTGCAAAACAGATTACACCCATCCAAGTGATGTTATCATTTCTGACTTGTTTTGCAATTATTCTCTCTCTTCATCATATATATTTTCCATTTTATTTTACGAAATTGGAGTTTCCTTAACACTACTACATTATGAAGATCCTAAACAGCATTTCTTTTAAGTCACGAGACAGAGCCTTCAGGTATAAATAATCTTCCAGAATGTGCATTGATCAATTTTTAATCAGCAATACATCACTTGAGGTAAATGACTTCTGAATATATTTACCTTTCAAGTTGTATTACTGTCCATGATTTCCTGGAGAAAAGCTAAAGGCATCCTCCCCCTTCGCCCCTTTTGTTTCTTGCAAACAAAATGTGAAGATCAAAAGAAAAAGGGACTAGGAACATAGAGAAAAACTGATAGATTTTTCTTATTGTAAATCCAACACACTGACCATTGTTTACAACGTACCAATCTGGAATATTTTACATACAGAAGGTCCATGAAACTGGTAACCAATGCCAACAGACCAAAGCTTGATGAAGGCAGATTAGATTTGCTTTCATGATCAATCTGGTCGGAGTGTTAATCCTGAGGAATAATTTCTATTGATGGGCCACGGGCCACTTAAGCACAAAGCCTGCTAAAGAACGTTGTCAGTTGCTTGTAGACACCAAGAAGATGTGATGCTTCATGTCCATGGCACATCTCACCTCGGAAGGCATCTGACCTCACTGATTCAGGTTGAAGCATAAGAGCAAGTACCAACAAAACACAAGCAAGTGGTTTAGGCTCAGCCAAAAAGGCCACGGTTGCCCTTTGCTTGCAGTTCTTTCAATCGTTGCTCCTCTAGAGGATCAGGACTCTTCAAATACCGTCTGGTTCGCCTGTGTTTTAAAACATGAGAAATTGAGCAAAAATACTTATGCACGAGATTGTGGAAATAGTGATAGGAAAAAATACCTGTCCAATTCATTTAAAGCAGGAAATGTTGGCATGAAGTCCTTTGACTTTGGTAGAGGAACTTCATGGAACCACTGATGCTGCAAGGCGGCATCAGCTGATATACGCTGTACAAGAGAATCAAGTTTGCTTAGATGCTATAAAAATGACAGAGCAAGAATCACAGAGTATTCATTTTACCTTCTCAGGATCATAAGTTAAGAGTTTATTCAACAGATCAAAACCAGCTTCAGATAGGTTTGGACGCATGCCAGAGAAAGACGCCGCTGGGAACTTCTCCCTTAATCTGTTGTACCTGACAAAAGATTCAAAAATGGAAATACCGTCAGACAAACATATACACTCAACAGAGAAAGAACAAAAGTGGGTATAAATAAACTTACGGTTGTTTGACAAAATTTACTTTGACGCCTGGTAATTTGGCATAACCAGGCCATATCTTCTCATTAGGTGTGCCAAGTGTTCTAAATATCTACAAGAAAAGTAGCTTCACTATGACATATCATCTAATAGAAACTATTAACAGTTATAGCTATCTACAGCACAGAAGCTAATGCAGTATGAGATGTGTGGACAGCACAGAAGACAAATGGGATACCTTGTCTAGCTGTTCGAACTCGGTTTTTCCATTAAACAATGGTTCTTTGGCCAGAAGCTCTGCCATTATGCATCCCACGGACCACATATCAATAGCAGTAGAGTATTCCTTTGCTCCTAGCAACAGTTCTGGTGCCCTGTAGCCAGAAGGAGCAAAACAGGTTAGTCTTGTTGACAAAAGAACTTACACTGAAAACTTAGGTAGTCAAAACACTGCTGTGGAATCTGATGTTGTCCGGTGACATACCTGTACCACAAAGTCACAACCAATTGAGTATAAGGTTTTAATGGGCTCCCGTATTGACGAGACAGTCCAAAATCACAAATTTTCAACTCACCACGGTTATTCAGCAACAGGTTTGAGGTCTTCAGATCCCTAAAAAAAGAAACGCATCAGTACATAGTCAACATCAGAAAAAAATAGATACTATCTATAAGTTGGAGAATAAAAGGGAAGCCAATCATTACCTGTGAAGTACCCAGTTGTCATGAAGATACTTTACACCCTCTAATAGCTGAAGCACTAAACATTTGACCTCACTTTGGGTATATGGCTGCTTCATATTCTCCATAACACCCTTCAGATCATGCTCCATGTACTCCATCACCATAAAAATACTGTCTAGACTGCTCCCAACTACTACTTCCTTAACATCAACAATTGAAGGGTGATGAAAAGATAGAAGGATATTGATCTCCCTAAGAGAGGTCAACGGGAAACCTTCTCTCTCTTTTTCCATCTTGACCTTCTTCAGAGCAACAACCTCGGCAGTCTTCTTATCCTTTGCTCTGTATACAACACCATAAGTGCCTTCGTTAATCTTGTTGAGCCTCTCAAACACATCAACACTTCTGCAACCTTGAAGCATATTGATACATCGATGAGCCGGCTTCACTGGCTCAGGTGTTTCAGACCTGCGTACTTGGTTCTCCGAACCAGAAGACAGACGGTTTACTGAATCATTATCGCTACCTTCCTCCCTATCAACATCCATATAGTCATCTTTATCTACTTCTAAATCTTCCTTCTCATCGTTGCCCATTCTCCCTGAATCAGTTGACCTTGACAGGGTCCTCCCTCCAGAGATATCACTGGTCACAACCTCTCCAAGTTCTGGACTAGGAGTCTTCTTACCACGGCAGTCAATGAAATCTGCAGGAGTTATGCTTTTCTTCTTCCTGAGTGTGGCCCCTTCCTGTTCATCATCGTTAGCAGCCGCCCACCTTGAAGTTGATATGTTCCTCATTGTTGGGTACTCCACTTCCTCAAGCACTTTAATCTTCTCTGCCTCGAGCATTTTAGTCTCCTCCGGCTCGAGCACTTTACTCTCCTCTGATTCATGCAACTGCTCGGTGCTTTCAGTATCAACAGCAAGGTCAACATCCATTGGTGACTTATCCACCACCAACCTCTCTGGGATGTGTCCTGGTGGAATCATCGGCGGAGGTGGAGGAAGTTCAGCAGACTCCACAACTTTCTTGCCATTTATTGTATCAGCGGACACGGATTCCGCCACTTCCTTGCCACTTGCTGTGTCAGAATGTAACGGTGGCTTGGGGCTATCCCTGTCCCAAATTATCGGTGAGAATTTTCTCTTTTTGCTCAGCGATGGGGTCGCCGCCACACCCTCCCTGCCAGAACTGGACAGAACATTCTCACCCGTCCTGTGCAGCCTCCCGCCGGAGTCATCTGACGCGCTCCCGCTGAGCAACTCACCAGGCTCCCTGTCCCCCAGCCTCCCAGAAAGGCGGCTCTTTGGCGGGTGCGACCGGCGGTGGCCATATCCGTTGGAAAATTCCCTGCCACCCCTGCCGCTCCCGCCATCACGGCGGCGGTCGGCGTCGCTTCGTTGGCGGCCGGCCGGCTGCTGCTGGTTTTGCTCTGTGGTCCTCCTGGAAGCCTCCGCGTCGAGCTCCCGCTCCCTCGCCTCGTAGTCCCTGTATCCTCCGTGACGCCCAGCGGCCATAAGCACGAAATCAGAGCGGCGGAGGAACCCTAGCGGATGCGCGCCCCGAAATTCCACGGCAAACCCTAGATCCGTACCAAAACCTAGAAAAAATTGCGGCGCGGTTCGGACCTGGGCTGGGGTTTGGATCTGACCTCGAGTCGAGCGGCCTCGTGGGCGGGTCGCCACCTGCCGGCTGCGTGCCAAGGCGGTGGCGTCGCTGGCGGCGGCGGAGGCGGCGGAAAGAAGGCGAGGGGAATCCAGAAGGCGGGCGTCGTGGAGAGTCGGGGACGGGAAGCGAGCGGGTAGGCGCCGCTTCGCGTTGTTACGGTTTCGGAGGCTTTCCGTTTCTGGATGGACTTGGGGAAATCCACGGGCTCCGTGTGGGCGTGGTTTTGCGGGTGTGTGACAGGTGGGACTACGACTGCAGGAGGTGTCGTGGGTCCAAGCTGGCAGTGGTTTCTTGGAAACGTGCGTACTTTTCAGTGCTCCAGAAAAAATCCAAAACAAACGTTAAATTAGTAGGGACTATCTAAATCAAACTTTGAAGTTTGAATCCAAAAATTGGTATCCCAGACTATCGAATCCGAGTCTATATTGAAATTTGGGGCTTTTTGAGTTGGGATTTGCTCATGGTGGTGTAAAATTGATCCACTAACAGTCTAACACCTCCTTCTAACTGAACTAGCCTGTTTTGTTTGGCACACTAATGGGCGGCCTCATAGCCTCCTAAACAAAGAAAAACTTGAGACTAGTAAAGTTTCCACTTAGCTCCTTGATTTCCTGGCATATGCTCGTAATTTCAGACTTGCCAGTTGCCACAACTAGAATCTTCCAACAGCTTCAAAACCTCTTGGGCATTCGTTTCAATTTCTACAACAAGTCAACAACCACATAAGGTGACGTAAGCGTCAGATGTAGGAACATGTTTTCCAGCCACCAAACCAGATGCCCATGATCGTGGATGTAAAACAAGGAGAGATGAGATCTCATTTTCTTATCCATGTCGATGGTCTAAACAAATAAGAGCATCTCTACCCCATCCTTTTCCGCGGTCGCATCCCTTTATTTGCTCCACTAACCGCAGAAGGCAGCTCTAACCGAAGACGCAAAAACGGTTAGATGGAAAATATGAGATACCAGCTCCTATAATCCTCGCCCTCTGTCCCAAATTTGCTCGGCCGCCAACTCGACTCCTAAATTTCCTCCTCCCGCCTCGCCACCGACCCTTCCCACCCAAAACCGCCGAAAGTCATCGCCGGTGTCGGATTCTCCCGTCCCCCGGCCGGAATGTCACCGGAGCTCCGTTCCGCAGCCCCACCGAACTTTCCCGCCGACGCGACACCGCCAGAATCGACCCTCCCGACGGCTCTGATGCCACGGAAACGGTTGGGCACCACTGGCGTGTCACGGTCGACGGTAACAGCCGCCAAGACGACCTCCAAGGCCACAGAGACGGCGGGAAAGCTAGGTCGGCCGCTCCTTGCGCCGGTGTTGAGCGAGCCGTGGGCGCGGAAGCCAACGGAGACCATGATAGCCCATTCACAAGCGTCAGAAGAGAAGAAGAGGAAGGCCGATGCGGCCTCCACACCCAAGCCGGCGACCACGACGATGAAGGGCAAGCCCAAGCCGACCTCCAAGGCCATGTCGTTGTCCTCTTTGCCAGCCACCATCGTACCTCAACAAGGCGCCCGCGAGGTGATAGATGAAATACCCGGGCCGACTCTGAATGCCACCGGGGTGAGCGTCGCCGAGTTCATGTTCCAACTTGATCATTCTCACCACCAAGGCCTCAATGACCTCAACTTTAGCGACGATGATAAGGTGGGCGACGAGAATGCCATCGAGGATGCCTGGGGAGAGGAGGCCACCGAGGATGCCGAAGAAGGGTTAATCGAGGTGGGCAAGAAGAAGAGCAAGGGCAAGAACATGGCCAAGGCCCTAGTGTGGCATCCCGCTAAAACCACTACTAGAAAATCGCTGTGTTTTTTTGCATTGCATCATCATGACCGCATGCTCATGTCATCATGCCACATTGCATTTGAGCATCGTCATCATCATGCATATGTTTTGTCTAAAACTATTTTCTAAAAACCTGGTTTTGTTTTCTAAATAAGCCCCGTCTTTATTCAAATACAAAACCCCGGGCTTGTCCGGATGTATTTTGCTTTGTCTAAAAACGGATTACAAAAGCCTTGTTTTTAATAAATAAAATTATTTGTTTATTTTTAGAAGGCAGTCCGCCAGGCCCGAAAGCCCAGCCGGCCACCTCCAAATAAATCCTATCCTAACCCAAAACCCCTGTCTCCACCTCCCCTCCCGCCTCACTTCCGTTTTTCCCGCCTAGCCGACCCACCTTTGCCGCTTCTTCTTTTTCCCCTGGTCCCACCCTGCCAACTAGCCACCAACCCCCCCCCCCCCACCAGCCACTCCACCACCCGGCCACATCACCTCCTCCACTCGAAGCGCGACACGTCGCCCCATTGGCCTGCTCCCCACGCCACCTGCGCACCACCTCCCCACCAACCATCCGCCCCGCCAGCACCTGGGCACCGTACACACCCCACCTGGTCACACCACCTACACGTCCCCCCACGCACCTGCTCCCACGCACGCCCTGCCCCGCTCCAGGCCCACCCTACCGACGCGCCTCCTTCTCTCTCCCCACCCTCTCTCTCTCCAACTCCCGCACGTCGCCATCCCCAACCTCCATCCCCGCAATCCCCGCCGCCGGCTACTCCTCCGTCCCCAAGTCCTGCCGCCGCCTCGGGCCGAGCCCTGCCGCCGGGGCCTCGCCTCTCCCTCGTCATCGCTCCGGCCGTCGCCAGCGACCAACTCCGCCTCGTCCATCTACCACCGCCGGTCTCCCCACCTCCTCTTCCTCCCTGTTGCGGGACCGCCTCCTCGAGCCGCGTCTGTGCGCCCGAGTCCCGCCTCCGGCAGCCATCGCCACCACGGGGTCCTCTCCCAGCACCTCGCCCGCCGTCGTGTGGCCCCGCTTCGCCGGTCGTTCTCCGCGTGCCCCGGCGCCTCTGTTTCCCGCCGCCAGCGCCGGTCCGCTTCCGCCCGGCGAGCCGCGGTCTCGCCCGGAACCGCCGCCACCCTGAGCATCTCCGGCCGCTGCTTGGCCTCCCGTGCTCGCCTCCACACCGAGCCGCAGCCACCGCTCCCATGCGAGCTCGTCGCCGCGTCGACCTCGCCTCGGCACCGACTCAGCCGCCGACCGCTGCTTCCGGCCGTGGCCCTCCTCCGCGCAGCTCCTCCCCGAGCTCCACTCCGCTGGCCATGTCCCTGCTTCTGGGAGCTCCGCATCCCCACCGCGACAGTGCTCTCTGGTTGTACATGCTCAACCTGGACCAGCTCCTTCTCACAGGAAAGAGGGCTTTTGCGTGTGTGTCACCCATGTTGTTCAACATGTTCTCCGTGGTGCCTCCTATCGTCAGCTATTTTGTGCTTCGACCCTATGATGTCGCCAATTCCCTGTATGTGACCCATTCCCTATGAATGTCCAGTGTCTATCAGCAGCCAAGCTCGACACCGCCAATGCTAGATTTTATTTGAAGGTCTACATCGACATCAAGTTTGAGGAACAACCCAGATGAAGCCGAAAACCCTGATCCTGTCGAACCGAGGTACCGTGTTGTGTATGCTGCTACTAGAAGACCATCGATGTCATTCCAAGTTCATCACCGACACGAGGAGTCAGGACCCTAAGATGCTCCTGAACACCGAAGACCCTGCACCCGGCGTTCTTCTCCCTCTCGGATCTGAAGACCGATCCCGAACCCTGGCGCGCCAAGTTCCCCTTCGAACCCTGAGACCGAGCTCCGGACCCCCCCGGAACCCAAGATCTTCCGAACCCCATGTGTGAATCTTTTCCCAAGCCCTATTTTATAAATGCTATATATAAATCTATTGCATATTAAATTGTTCATCTCGCATGCATATCATGTGGGTTGGGGGCATTATGCCGATTCACCGCATGATTAAACATGGAGTCAATATGCGGGCTATTCTAGTCTTATTCCGGACCCCATTTAAATTTGTGTAGCGAACCGATACCATGTGTTGCCTTGTTAATACAACATTTAAATTGCGGGGATTCTAAATAACTTGAACCATTTAATTAATTGTCGGGACCCCGGTTCCGCTTAATATTGCCTAATTGCACCGCATCTTTGCCATGTCATGCATCATATCATAATCATGCCGGATCTTCTGCACTAGTATTAAATATTGCATCCGGTGTTTCTTTTAGTGCTTTGCTTCTTCGCGGATTAGACCGATGAGTGGATGCGAGTATCAACAAGTTCTTCGGATATGAACCTTCGGCAGTGTTTTCCCAGGCGAGCTTTCTCCCCCTTTCTACCTATTTTGCATTTATAGTCTTTACTTCCTCCTGTTGATCTATTGCTATCCGTATTGCGATGCTTTAGTTTCCGTGCACCATTTATATTCCCTGCAGCCTCTATATTGCCTTGGACACATCCTATAGCCTGTTGTTTGATAGATAGTCGGCCTTTGCGTGTTGTAGTCGCTTGCTTAAGTGCTGCTTCGCGTCGTTGTTGTTCCACCGTTGTTGGGAGGTTGGCACATGCTTAATGGTGGAGATGCTTAATGGTGGAGATGATCATGGCTTACATCTTTACTTGTTAATTAAAATGCTGGAAATAGATATAATGCAGAGGCACCGATGGGTAATAGTCAATATTTGGTTTTTAACCGCCCACTTGTGTCCACCTGGGACCCGAGTTCTTGACACCTGTTCCGAGATCGAGCGCGCTAACCACAGGTGGGGTGTGTGGGCACCCCCATCGGCTTACTACCTGATTTCAAAGTATTGTACCGGGGGCCACAAGTAGTTTGGGGCTTTATTACTATTCTGTACTTATGCCATGCTTTACTGCTTTATTTAAGATTGTGCGTGGAGCACTTGTACTGTTTAGGATGTGGAATGTTTTCGCGGTATCGACAAGCCCAGTCACACTTTCGGGTTCCCAATCGTTTACAGCCATTGGCACAAACCCTGGGTCCGTTCCAGAGCTGGCCGACTTTGTTGCGGGTAGCTTAGTGGGGTGGCCCCCATGTACTTGCTTTGGGTCTGGGAAACGTCATGACTTAGGCCCCGCCGACATACCGATGGGTGTATGTTAATTGATCTGGCAAAAAGGGTCGAAGTGCGTGTGGATACTTTGGTGCACCCCTGCAAGGTTAAATCTTTTCGAAAAGCCGTGTCCACGGTTATGGATGACTTGGAGCATAGTTTCTCGATCATAGACAACTATAACTAAAGTTTACTTTTATAATTTGACCTATATCCGAGATGAATAGCAAGTTGGATAACTGCCATGGAAAGATTAAATAAAACTGCCAACCGTGTGAGTTTCCTCGGTTGGACTTCCTCGTTTGGTCTCGAGGGGGAATACCAGGATAGGTATGTTTGGTGTTAGTTTCAGGTTGGATCCGAATAGGTCTTTCTCATCCCCCTCTGATAGTCGCTAGTGATACCGAGTCTCTATAGGTTGTTTAGTGCCGTTGCGCTGCCGCTTCAGTCCACCATACCTATGTAGGCGAGAGCCGCCGAATTCTAGCCTCGTCGTGTACTGGCCTCAGTACTGACGCTCCTCTTTTTCCTTTGCCCTTTGTCGGCACCCCTTTTGTTTTAGCAGGTTTGAGATCGACGTCGTTAGCAGGGTTACCCTTCCGGCTTGGCCTGGGCAGGGTTATGGATGCCATTGGTTATTCTTCAGGGCTCTTAGCCCAATTTGCATCTTGTCCATACTCGGACGCTGTATCGTTTTCCAGGTGATTTGGATCTTTGTATTGTATATCTGTATTCTTGACTCTTGGAGTCGTGTTGTATATATATCTGTTATGTGGGTCCCATCGAGGACTGTTGTGTAATGGTATTACTTCGTTTTCCACCCGCACGAAAGTGCCTGGTGGGCGTCCTTGAATCGTTTCTATGCGGGTTTGGCGGAAAGGGCTAAAACTTGCATAGGGCCGATTCGAGGGTGTTACACCTAGGCAAGAGATCTGCTAACTATAGCGAGGAAGAAGATGTTGATTTGTGCCATGCTTGGATGAATATCTCATTCAATGCTTCGGTTGGCGCCAATCAATCAAAGGAGAAGTTTTGGGGAGAATTGAGGAGTACTACCACCAGGTGGTCACCCTGCCATCCTACCGTACCCAAGGCTCACTTGGTCATCGTTAGGGCACAATTCTTGAGTGTTGCAATCGTTGGGCCGAGGTCGTGGAGTATGTCACCAATGCACCACTAAGTGGGGTCCTCTCCAACAAGATGTGTACAAGCACCGCAAGATAGGTGGGCACGATGATTTTACTTTGCACCATTGCTACAAGGAGCTCCAAGGCAATGAGAAGTGGGTTCGGAGAAACTACGAGACCACGCCAAAGAGGGCTAGGATAAGCCAAAGGGAGGAGGCTGGTGATGAAGAGGAAGACCTCAACAAGAGGCTGGAGGGTGTCAAGATAGCAAAAGAGAAGAAGAAGAAGAGGGGTGGTGTCGGTGCCTACAAGGAAGAGTTCAATGCCATCATCGAGACAAAGAAAGCATTGGCGGCCGAACGCAAGGATGACAATGAGGCTAGGTGGAATGATCTCAAAGTGTTGGAGGAGGAGAAGTGGTGGTCCAAGTTGACAGTGGAGGAGCGAAGGATTGCACTCGAAGAAGAGAGGATGACGAAGGAGAAGAAGCTAGAGGAGGAGTGGTTAGCACTTGAGAGAGAGAGAGTTGGCCAAGGAGAGGAAGGATGCCAACTGCAACATCATGTTCATGAACCCAAGCACATTGGATGACAAGGCTAGGGCATATTGGGAGATTGCTCGTGCGAGGATCTTGACCCGAGAGCTAGGTGGTGGTGGTGGTGATGGTGATGGTGGTGATTGTGGATGAGGTGCTCTTTGAGGTGGCCAAGATGGTGAAGGCCTCACTTTTGGATCTAACATGATCGATTTAATGTATTTTGGACAATATTTATGCATGTTTGTAATATGGATACTTGACGATTTACGAAACACTCTGAAAGGATGCGAAGCCAAAAACGACCGCACGCGCTCTCGCCCCCTAAGGGCGGTGGCGCATTGATGTCTACGCACTTCTATTCTTGTAGATAGTTGTTGGGCCTCCAAGTGCAGAGGTTTGTAGAACAATAGCAAGTTTACCTTAAGTGGATCACCCAAGGTTTACCGAACTCAGGGAGGAAGTGGTCAAAGGTATCCCTCTCAAGCAACCCTGCAATCAAGATACAAGAAGTATCTTGTGTCCCCAACACACCCAATACACTTGTCAGGTGTATAGGTGCACTAGTTCAGCGAAGAGATAGTGAAATACAAGTGGTATGGATAATTATAAATGGTAACGATGTCAGAAAATAGCTTTGATGGCGTGGAAGAGACTAAAGGCAAACTGAAATAAAGATGGCAGCAAGCAAACATGTAACAGATCTAGTTGCAAACGGTGTTTCGATGCTTAGAAAAAAGGCCTAGGGATCATACTTTCGCTAGTGAACACTCTCATATAAATATCCTCTCTTCATGATACTACTCTAAACTACTCTCCGGTTGGACACTCTAATCCATGGTAGGGCTATAATAGCACTCCTCAAAGTTCGCTTTCCCCATCTAGATAACCCCACACTGTCACTTGAGCTCTAGATGGTTCCAACAAACACCACAATTTCATAGAAACATCTCTAACACCCCAAAACTTCTAATCAAGATTATCAAGTTTAAATCACTCAAAGTTAGGGTTAACAAAAACTTTTATTAATAAAATGAATATGAATGCATGTGTGTTTTCCATTAGTGTAGAATTGAGTGCTTATGCCATGCTTGATTGTTACAAATGATGTAAAATGGTTTAAGGATTAATACTACATCATCTAGACCAATTACAAACAAATTCAAAAGAAAAGAAATCAAATATGAATAAATAAAGCAAATGGTCATTTTGACCAAAATCAACCACTAGGTCACTTTGAGTGTTCCTAGAAGAAGATTTCTAGCAGAAACATTTCTATTTCTTTTCACCCCTTGCTAGACCAAGTAAAAGTGTATCAAGTCCCACTTTACAAACTTACAAAAATATCTAGCAAATCAATTTAAAGGACATTTGAAAATTGAATCAAGTGTATGTGTTGAGATCCCACTTTTTCAAAAACCCATTAGATCAATCCCCCTTGATCTATCCAAGCAAACATAGTTATTCAAGCTTAAGATCAAACTACTCAAAAAAATTGAATCAGAAATTCCAAAGTATCTTTCATGCGGCCATTAACACAAACACCTTGTCTACACAAAATTAACCTCTGCCTAACTTCACTGTTGTGCACAGTAAACCTCGACCATTTGGTCCCCTCTTAACCCTCTGGTCCCCTCTGAGTCTAACCAGCACCCAGACCGACCCCCCCCCCCCTTCGCCGTGGAGCACAGTGGAGCGCCGCCCGAATTTGGTCATCGTCGGCCGACCATGGCCAGCTCGCAGTAGACCGCCCCGCGCCCATCCAGGATGTCCAGGAGCTATGCCGTACTCTACCGCCACCCCCTGTCCAGGCCACAACCCCAGCCAAGCCCTAGACCACCCTAACTACACCGTGCCCTGCCTCCCTGCGCCATGTCTAGAGCGCACCAGAGCGTCGTGCCCGACCAGCCCCACCATCTCGCGCCTTGCCCTCATCGTGCACGTGTAGCTTCGCCATGATCACGCTAACCCAACGGACACCCCCATTCGCCGCCGCGCGACCCGCAGCTGCCGCACACCGCCGCAAACACTTCTGCCTCCACTCAGAACACCGCACTCTCCCGACCAAACAACGCCCCCCCCCCCACGTCGTGCCATTATGCCCGTAAAAACCGCCAGGGAGCACCGCACAGTCCTACGCCCTCGCCCATGCCGTTAGCCACCTGTAGCGACGCCACCGTCGAGCTCACCGCCACACCGCTTTGTCCCCTTACCATGCTATAAAAGGAGGTCACCCCCGCCTCCATTCTCCACACCACTCCACTCTCCACTCCTCACTGACCTTCCCCACTTCTTCCCGGAGCAAGGCGAGCACCATCACGCCGGAATTTCACCGGAGTCCGCCGCTGCTGGAGGAGAAGGGCGCCATCGATTCTGACCACCCCAAGCCCGGCCATGACCACTCCTAACCTCGCTGTCGTCTACCACGTCAATTGCCCCCGTCACCGACCCTAGCTGGAGCCCAGGTGAGCCCCGCGAGACCCCCACCGCCATGTTAGGTCTGATTCCTCACCGGAGCTGTTCATCGTCAACGATGACGCACGACCGTTAGATTACAGTTTGATAGCACGGTCCAGATTCGCTGATACCGTTTCGCGTTACAAGTGTCGCTGACTGGTGGACCCCGCCTGTCAGTAGCCCACTGCGCTGTGCAGTGCAGCTGGGCCGGCCCGTTTAGCTTTCCCGCCTAGGCCTGGAAATTCAAATGTTGTTTTTTCCTTTTTAGGTTTAAACTAGTTTCTATCCACTTATTCAAAAATCGATTCAAAGAGTTTCACTTAACCAAATTGCATGATTCAATTTTTTCTAGAAAGGTAATTAAAATATCTATCCAAGCCCGTTGGATTTAAATCATTTGGAGTTAGAGATAATATTTAGTAAAAATAACAAGACAAAGACTTTTGTACATTCAAACATTTTTTAAAAATCAATTTTGAGTTGATTCCAACTCTGAAAAATCACATTTGATAATATCTATCTGAATATGTAACAATATCTAGGTTTGTATGTAGTGACATTGGACTAGTACCAAAACAATTCTATTAGGGCATTTCTAGTCACTTTAAATCAATTAAATAATAATCTTAAACTTTATAAAATGTGACCAACCCTTTAAATCACATTCCCATGTATTAGAATATGTGGTGATGACATGTGTCCACATGATCCCATATTTTATTTGGAGAATATTAAATCTTAATTAATTTCAGTGAGTAGAATTTACTTTTCTAAAATAAAATGAATAAAACTAAGTCTTTATTTCATGTGATGATTGTGATGGTGCTAGATCATCAAGTGTGAGCCTTAGTGTGCTAAATAGCATTAGTTAAGTATTGTTTGGTGATTGTGTACCCCGTATTCCTTTATAGACGATAATACCGACCAAGGATACGAGGAGGAGTTTTACCAAGAAGACAAAGAAGAAAACTTCAATCACTGCACCAACAAAGGTGATGTCTACGCACTTCTATTCTTGTAGACAGTTGTTGGGCCTCCAAGTGCAGAGGTTTGTAGAACAACAACAAGTTTTCCCTTAAGTGGATCACCCAAGGTTTATCGAACTCAGGAAGGAAGTGGTTAAAGGTATCCCCTCTCAAGCAACCCTACAATCAAGATACAAGAAGTCTCTTGTGTCCCCAACACACCCAATACACTTGCCCGGTGTATATGTGCACTAGTTCAGCGAAGAGATAGTGAAATACAAGTGGTATAGATAATTATAAGTAGTAACGGTGATATAAAGTAGCTTGCTGGCGTGTGGTTGACGTGGGAAAAGACTAAAGGCAAACTGAAATAAAGATAGCAGCAAGCAAACATGTAACCAATCTAGTGGTAAACGGTGTTTCAATGTTTAGAAACAAGGCCTAGGGATTATACTTTCACTAGTGAACACTCTCATATAAATATCTTCTCTTTATGATACTACTCTTAACTACTCTCCGGTTGGACACTCTAATCCATGGTAAGGCTATAACATCACACCTCAAAGTTCGCTTTTCCCATCTAGATAACCCCACACTGTCACCGAGCTCTAGATGGTTCCAACAAACACCACAATTTCATAGAAACATCCAACTCCAAATATAACTCATAACAAGTATTTGTAAACTCTAGCCTAAGTGCCACCATGGTGTGCACGCTGTCACTTTCACACACATGGGGAGAGCAGATATCTATTAAAGCACTTGAGTAGCAAAGTAGATCTACTTGATTAGAAAGATCATGATCACAATATGATCATGCATAGAGAGAGAGATGAACACATAGCTACCGGTAGAACCCTTAGCCTCGAGGAAGAACTACTCCCTCCTCATCATGGGAATCAGCAATGGCCATGGAGATGGCGGTGGAGATGGCTCCGAGGGCACTTCCCCGTCCCGACAGGGTGCCGGAACATAGACTTTCTGTCCCCCGAATCTCCCCTTCGGTGGCGGCGGCGCTGTGGAACTTTTCATGGCTGGAGGCTTGATCATTTAGGATTTTTGTATCGGGAGGCATCTTATAGGCGAAGAGGCAAGGTCGGTGGGCGGCCAGGGGGCCCACACCACCTGGTGGCGCGGCCAGGGCTAGCCCGCGCCACCACATGGTGTGGCCACCCTGTGGCCCCTCTCCGTCTCGTCTTCTAGCTTCGTGAGTCTTCCAGTAAAATATCGAGTTTGGCTTTTGTCCGGTCCAATTCCGAGAATATTCATTTTCTAACTTTCCTGGAACCAAAAACAGTAGGAAACAGGCAGCTGGCACTATGTCTCTTGTTAATAGGTTAGTCCAAGAAATCATATGAAAGTACTCCAAAGTGTGGACAAAACACAAGAAAGTAGATAAAACCAAGCATGGAACATCAAAAATTATAGATACATTTGCAATGTATCATAAGGCAAGCTAACACTTGCAAGTTTCTTAACCATGCAAGCTATTATGAGCAAGCTGGAACCTTGCAAGTCATTCTTGCAAAATAACTTAAGCAAGATGTATTAGGCATGATTTGGTTATATACCTTTGATTTATACCAATCACAAGTTTTACTTACAAGCTTTCTTCTTTTTACTTTACTAAAGTTCTTTACTTTTAGTATAGGTATGATGACCCACAAGTATGGGAGGTGTATCGCAGTATTTTTGATAAGTAAGAGTGTCGAACACAACGAGGAGCAGAAGGTGCTAGTTAGTGGCTTGGAGTAGGAATTCTCTACAAATACTTAGCAAACGGATTTTTAGGGTTTTTTGATAATGCAGGAAAATAAAGTACGAGTAAATAAAAGACAATAAGAATAAATGCAGCAAGTGGCCTGATACGTCTAAAATGTATCTACTTTCCTGAACACTTTTGCTATTGTTTTTCCTCTAAACTTGTGTGATTTGGATACAACTAACACGGACTGACGCTGTTTTCAGCAGAATTACCTTGGAGTCTAGTTTTTGTGCAGAAAATCAACTATCAGGAAAAATCCCGGAAAATATGCCAAAAATCCTATTTCACCAGAAGACTCACGGAGCCAGAAGACGAGACGGAGTAGGGCCACGAGGGCCCCACACCACCTGGCCGCGCGGGTCAGGCCAGGCCACGCTTGGGGGTGGTGTGGCTGCCTCGGCTACCCCCTCGGCCTCCCCCTTCGCCTATAAGTTGCCTTCTAACCTAAAAACTCAGGGGAGGTCGACGTTTTTCCAGAAAGAGTTCCACTCTGCCGCCACCACCAGATTCCACGATTCATAACCAAAAACTTCGTTCTGGCACCCTGCCGGGACGAGAAATTGGAGGAGATCATCGCCATCATCATCACCATCGCTTCTCCATCGACCATCCATGTTTCCCCCATCTATGAGTGAGTAATCCCCCGCTGTAGGCTATGGGGATGGTAGGGATTGGATGAGATCGTTCATGTAATGGCATCAAATTGTTAGGGCATGGTGCTTAGTATCTTCTATTAGTGCTTTTTGACTTTGTTGCGACTTGTTATGCTTAATGCTTGTCACTAGGGCCCGAGTGCCATGATTTCAGATCTGAACATGTTATTGATTTATTATGATAGTATTGTTTATGGTCTTACCTGCAAGTTGTATACACACGTTGTTGTCCGGAACCAATGGCCTCGAAGTGACAGAAATCAGGATAACCGGAGGGAATGGATTCGATGTGAGGATCACATGTGTTCACAGAGTGTTAATGCTTTGCTCCGGTGCTCTATTAAAAGGAGCACCTTAATTGCTAGTAGTTCCCTTGAGGCACCACTGCAAATGGGCTGGCAGGACAAAACATGTCGTGCAAGTTCTCATTGCGAGCACGCATGACTATATATGGAACACATGCCTATGATTATCTAGTACTTGGATGCTTTATCTTATTTATCTACAATTGCCCTATGTTCTGATTGCCATGTGAATTGTCTTGTCCATGCAACGCCCTTCCATCCATCCCTATGCCTACCGCACTCGAATCCTACTGTTTACTACTATTGTTACTATTGTCTTTACCTTTACTACTGCCATTACTTTACTATTCCTACTAAAAACTGTTGCTACTGATAAACTGTTGTGAACAAGATTGTTTCCAGGTGCAGCTGAATTTACAACTCAGTTGTTAAGGCTTATAAATCATCTTTGGCTCCCTTGTGTCGAATCAATAAATTGGGTTTCACTTCCCTCGAAAATACTGCGATACACCCCCTATACTTGTGGGTCATCAATACTATTTTCTGGTGCCGTTGCCAGGGAGCATAACTTTATTTATCAAGTTCACTTGGATTCATTGTTGTTCAATGCCATCCATCCATCATGGGTAAGTCTCGTGATGGCAAGGTTCTTTTTTTACCATCCACTACAAGAAGAGGTACGGTTCTGAATGCCTCTGTTGCTCTTGATTCACCATCTGTTATGAGTAAGCTCGTTACACCACCACGTACACATGCTACACACACTGCTACTACTGCTGAATCTGAAACTTTTGATACTTATGATGCTGCTTCTACTGTGCTTGATAAGAGTGGTTCATTAGGTCCTTTCCTAGATGCTACAATTGCTAGAACTATAGCTGTAAATACTGAAACTCCTAATGAACACACTACAACACCTGTTAGTTCACCTGAGTCTAGTGAGAGTTATGATATTGAAGACAGTTATGTTGAGATGACTGATGAATTTATTAAAGAATGTAAAAACACCCATGATAGGAGCGTTGCTAAGAGTCTCCTTGAGAGGCATACTATTAGACCCAAATTGTCTCCTAATGCTAAGTTTGTTGCTTCTCCCATAAACATTAAAGATAAAGATTATGATTCTCTCTTGATTTATCCTACATAGTATTGTTGAGAAAGAACCTTTTTGTGGGACTAAGAATGAAAGTGGGGTAGCACATATGACTGAGCTTTCTACCATGAGTGGCCTGTTTTCTGATGATATTAAGATGCGTACTTACTTTGTTGCTAAGATTTTTCCCCTTTTTACTGAAAGGAGAAGCTAAAGCTTAGTTTAGTAATTTACCTCTTGCATCTATTGATAGCCCTGATTGCTTGATTAGTACTTTCCTGTAGAAATATTTTCCTCCTAGTGCTAGACATGCTATTTTGCAGGAACTTTTTGATTTTAAATAGGGAGAAAAAGAGATATTGCCTGAATCATGGGCAAGGTTTTGTGATTTGATTCATGCACAGTCTGGATGTCCATTACCTAAGAATGAGCTTCTTGATATATTTTATAATGGACTAACTGAAGAATCTAGGACATACCTGCATAGTTGTGCTGATTGTGTTTTCAGGAATAGGACCCCCAAGGAAGCTGGGGAATTAATGACTAAAATAAGCAAGAACTATGAAGATTGGACTCCTCCTAAACCAGCTATACCTGAAACAATTATATCTGAACCAGCTATACCGGCGCCTATACCATCATCTAAGAAGAGGGGAGTTATTGAATTGAATGATGAAGTGATGAAGGAAGCTAAGAAATGTCTTAAGGAGAAGGGAATTAAAGCTGCAGATGTCAAGAATTTACCTCCTATAGAAGAATTGTGTAAGCCAATTCCCCATTCATCCACTATTGAGGTACACTCTCTTCAACACTTTGATGAAGGTGATATCCCTTACTCTAAACCTCCTGATCAATGCTTAGAAGAATTCGATATTTTTATTGTCAAGCAAGATAATTTTAATAAAAGGGTGCAAAATCATTTAATGGAAAACACCAGAGCTATTGTTGGGTTAAAAGATATTGTGGAAAGAACCTCTAATGATGTTAAAATGATTGTTAAACATTTTCAAATGGTTCAAACTCAAATAGATCAACTTATTAAAGTGCAAAAAGACTTGCTAGTTAATGCTTCTAAAGAAAAACATGCTTATGAAATTAGAACTAGAAGTGGTGTTGCTACCCAGGATCCTCTATATCCTGAGGTGCATCCCAAAAGAATTGAGCAGGATTCTCAACAAGCTGAAAATAGTGGTACTACTCGGAAGAAAAGAAAAAAGAAACATAAAACTATTGTAGAACCCTCTGAACCTGCTAAAGATCCTAATAGTATATCTATCTCTAATGCTGAAACTCAAAGTGGTAATGAGGAAAATGATGTTCCTGATAAAGAAAAATTTGAAGAAGAACCTGAAAAGCACACTAAGGATACTAAATACACTAAAGAAGATTTTATTGCTAAGAAACATGGTAGTGAAAGAGAGCCTTGGGTCCAAAAACCTATGCCTTTCCCTGATAAGAAACACAAGTCAAAGGAAGATGAACACTATAATAAGTTTTGTGAGTGGATGAAACCTTTATTCCTACAAATTCCTTTAACTGATGCTATTAAATTGCCTCCCTATTCAAAGTATATGAACGATATTGTCTCGAATAAAAGGAAGATCCCTAATGAAGAAATCTCTACTTTGCTTGCTAATTATTCCTTTAATGGTAAGGTTCCAAAGAAACTTGGAGACCCAAGGATTCCAACTATCCCTTGCTCTATTAAAAATAGTTATGTTAGAACTGCTTTGTGTGATTTGGGAGCAGGAGTTAGTGTCATGCCTTTCTCTCTCTATAAGAGACTTCAACTGGAAAAAATAATACCAACTGATATATCTTTGCAAATGGCTGATAAATCTACCACTATTCTTGTTGGTATATGTGGGGACGTGCCTGTTGAAGTGGCTCATAATTGCTTGATATTAACTAATTTTGTTGTGCTTGAAATGCCTGAAGATGATAATATGTCTACTGTAGGAGCTGTTATTAATTGTAATCAAGGAAAGGTGACCTTCAATGTTAATGATAAGGAACATACTGTCTATTTCCCCCAGAAGATTGATAAGACTTATGGTTTGAATTCAATTGAACATGTTAAGGGCATTCAAGTTGGAGAAATATATTGTCTCATACCATGAGAAAAATTTGAAACTATTATGATTGGGACCATTGCTATCAAGGTTGAGGTAACATAATCATTAGTGGAATACAAAGTTTTGTTTCACATAAAATTGTTTTGGTAACAAGACCTGATCAACCTTGTTAACAAAAGGATTTCATTGAACAAAACAATGTTTTCACCATGATTATCTCTGCTTACTTCTATCCTATCCATTTAGTTTTTGCTTTCGTTTAGTTTTCTTTTCTGTTGTTAGTTGCTTGCATATTAGAGTGTCTTAGAACGTCTGAAGTTCTAGCCTTGTTTTTGTCTTTGCATAATTCCAGAAACTTTTTTCTGTCAGAAAATCATTCTGTTATGCCTGAAAATTGCCCAAAAATAAAGTGTCTCGAAAAATTCCAGAAAATTCATATTAAATTTTACGTGAAAAAGGGGAAGAGAAGTGCCTGGAAGGTACCAGGGGGGCCCACCAGGCAGGCACACCACCTGGTGGCACGACCAGCCCTGGGGCACGCCTGTCTATGGTGTGGGCCACTCCTGGCCCTCCACTCACTCTCTCACTTGCCACTTTCTTCTCTCTCCCGAGTAAACACCAGTTCATTGCTCGAAATCATGTTCTTGCTGTGCTTGCCCTTAATTTTTCAATCTCCTCGCTTAGCCCATCTTTGCTGCTGAAATTTGGAGCATTTGTTCTCCGGTATGTGACTCCTCCGCTTGTCCAAGTAGATTTGTGTTTAGTGGTTTATATCTTGAGTATTTTGCTGTTGTAGGTGATAGGTTATGAGAGCTTGTGAGCTTGTTTGATGCTTAGAGATATAGTTTTGATGCATGTTTAGGCCTCTTACAAGTCCCTATGAGTAGTGCCCTTCATTATATATTCACTTTGCAATCACTTGTTTAATAGATGTTTAAATTTCAGAATAGAAGATGAATGAGCATCAACTAAACCAACATGAACTGAGGGTGCCTGAGGTTATGAAGGTTCATCGAGAAGAGGAAGTTTTTCCTTCCATCTATCCATGCTCCGAATTGATGAGGGCTGCAGGAATTTTCCAGGACTTCCATGCTTTGGTTGCTAATGCAGGATTGGAGCACTTTCTGGAAGATGAACCTTGTCAATTTGTGAAACTAACAATGTCTGTAGTGCAAGACTTTCAATTTAGTTACTCTTTGCCTAACCCCATGGTCCACTACAAAATTTACAATATAGTTGTCGACCTTTCTCTCGATGGTTTTTGTGCAGATATTAAGGTACCTCAGTGGGGATCATGTGGAAGGATTAAGGAGCGACCTGCACCACTCATGGACTTGTACGCAGAAATTTGCCAAGGGAGCAGTTTCTCGAAGGAGAACGGGAAAATCCATAACATTCATCTCCCATCCATTCACTACTTTGCCTACTTTATTGCCAGGTGTGTTCTTGGTAGGAAAACTGCCAATAAGTTATCTTCATTTGATCTAGCATTCATCTCTGCTGCTCTTAAACGAGATAGGTCTTACAACTTGGGTGCTTTGATAGCTTTCCGTCTTGCTGCTAACCGTGAGAAAGGTGGAATTTGTGGGGGCCTCATTGCTTCTCGTTTACTAGCATTGCATGGTTTAGTGCCTCATCATCTAGACCTACAGTTTCCCATAGAAAGGCTTGATCTTAATTCCATGATACAACATAAATTTGTTTCTTCGTGGGCTAGTTTGACTGAGTTGTCTTTGAAGGAGTTATGCCCTAGAGGCAAATAATAAAGTGTATTATTTGATATACCTCCTGTATGTTCATAATACGTTTCATACTATGCTATAACTGTGTTAATGCGAAACATTAATACACATGTGGTATGTAAACAAACCGTGTCTCTAGTTACCTCTAGTGAACTAGTTCATTGGTCATGAGGATGGTCTATGTTTCAGGATCATGGGCATTTATGCCAACTGACAATGAGGTCATGTTATTAGTTGAACAATATGATAGACAAACATCCGACCGTTATATCGTAATGAGATCTAGTTACAAAGTTCACCATTGATGATAAAACACAGAGAACCTCGCAACCTGATCCTTTGACTGTGAGGTAATGCAAATCACCATTCTGGAAGAAGCTTAGATGGTTATCAAGAATCATCTCGTAACAGGGTGATCAAAAAGGTGCCACTCAGGTTTTCTGAAGGAATGCGTAGAGGAGTACATATCAAGACCAGGATTTGTCTAATCCATGTAACGGACAGATACATGTGGCCATCTCGGTGACGTTGCATTAATGAAGCTTGCAAGCATGTGACTAGGTCACGGAATGCAATGACATGAGAACGAGAAAACAAGTTCATCGGTAATGAGATCGAACTAAGGTATAGGGATACCGAAGATCAAGTCTCGGATGAATTAGGTATCGTATGACAAAGGGAATGGGAAACGACTATCTCACGGTTCGCGCGATTGAATTCGTGAAACACACGGGGGTCACATGGCCATCCAGGTCCCTCTGTTGATCATTGATATGAGAGTGATCTCTATCATGTCCGGAGTGTTTCCGAACCGAAGGATGTCACGCTTAATGGTGGGGACGCTTAGGGTAGATGAGGTATTGTATGAGAAATAGAGAGAGAGAGAGACCGGAATAGTTTCAGCAACATCCGATGGAGATCGGAAAGGGGTCCAGAAGATGTTCCGGAGTGAAGGAATAATATAATATGTGTATTTGAATGTTAATTGGAGAATTAGTATTAAATATATTTTTTATTTTATTTTAAAAGGCACTATATTGCTGATGGGCCTCACCCGAGGGGAGGCCCAAGTGGGCAAGGTGCCTGGGGAGAGGGGGCCAGCCGGCCTAGGGCTGGTGGGCCGCCCCAATGGGGCCCACCTAGGGCCGGCGGCTGCCCCATGGTGGCCGGCGAGTGTGGGCATTAGTCCCACACCGCCTGGCCCCTGGGTGGTGCGCCCCCCCTCCTACTATATAAAGGGGCCCCCTTCCCCTTGGAATACACCCATTTTCCTCTCATTCTCTCTCTCTTCTACTGAGGACTTCCCCGTAATATTGGGGAGGACCTCGTGGTTGAGTTCTCCACCTTCACACTATCATCGTGTGATCGATGATCCGGCATCTACTTCTTCCACTACTCGGCTGGATCGGAGCCCGGTTGACGTCCACTACACCGGACGTGTGACGAACTTCGGAGGCACCACACTTGGGGTGCTGCTCGTCTTCATCAATATACGCCTTCCTGCGTAAGGCGTGCCTCTCTCTGCAAAGGTATGAATACTGTATTCCTTCTCCGTTACTTATGTCTACATAGTATAGATCCTGGTATTAGTGTTCGAGTAGATAGAATTTTTTTGTTTTCTGCTACAGAACCCTTTAGTGGTATCAGAGCGGGTCTATGGCTAGACATGTCGTACGGATAGAACACATAGCAATATGTGGGCATTGATTCTCTAGTTGCTATCCTCTTTAGTGTTATTGTTCATATCGCGTCACTGTTTGATGAAGCGACCCCCAACCGACCTCACGTGGTGATTCACGAGACTGGTCCACAAATCAAAGTGGCTTAGGGGGGTGTCTGTCTCTCTACAGTAGTTGATATGGCATTGACGTTGGAGGGCCTTGAAAAGGGAAGAAGAACGGCAATCATTGAATCCATGTTGTGGCTCGACGTTCGTAGGTGGGAAGGGGTTCTACTACGAAAGCCCTAAAGCCGCGTAAAACATGCAATAGTCTATATAGAAGCGTCTATCTTCGTTATTGCATAGGGGCAAGTATTATAGCATGGCAGTGACAAGTTTGTGAAACTCTCATTGAAGCTATTGATGATGATCATAAAGCTATAACCATGTCATAACACTTTACTTTAGAAGCATTACTTATTGTGCTAGTATACTTACTAGACGATAGCATAATAAGATAATCCCTCATAGTATTCCAGTTATCATATTCCCCTTGTGTGTGCACCACCAAGAAAGTTCTTCGGTATGAGGCCGGCCGTGATGATCGGGGGTCAGACATATCTACGTTCGCATACAGTGGGTGCAAGCCATGTTGCACTGCGAATACACACGAGTTAGGACTGGCGAGCCTAGCACGCTAGAGAAGCGTGGCCTCGGAATACAAGAGACCGAAAGGTCGAGCATGAATCACATGGTTGATGTGATCGACATTAGAGAATGTCCACCTTTGATACTGCACTGATGGCCGTGATGATCGGGGGAGGTGCAGGGGATGGGGATCATGTGATCACTAAACGAGTAGAGGGATGTTCGTTTAAGTGGGAGTTCCTTTATTAAAATTCGAACTCATTATTATGAACATAGTCTAAATACTTTGCAAATTCATTTGTAGATGTCTCGCCCACCCACCTTCAACCTTAGCACTTTCCTCGAGAAGGACAAGCTGAAAACTGATGGAACCAACTTCACCGCATGGTTCCGCAATCTTAGGATCCTCCTAGTCCCCTACAAGTTGACTTATGTCATCGAGGCTGAGCTTCTGGCTAAGCCTGCAGATTCCGCCTCTCAGGACGAAAAGAATGTCTGGTAGTCCAAGGCGGACGATTTCTCCCTCATCTAGAGTGGAATGCTCTATGCCATGGAGCCGGAGCTTCAAAAGCGTTTTGAGAAGATGAATGCTTTTGAGATCATTGAGGATCTCAAACCCGTCTTTGTTCCACAGGCTCGTGCAGAGAGGTATGATGCTTCTGAGCTCTTCTTCTCTGCTAAAATGGAAGAGCACATCAGTATTAGTGAGCATGTTGTCAAAATGTCTGGCTACGTTAAGCGCCTAAACGCCCTGGATTGCAAAATCCCGGAGGAGCTCGCCATAGATAGGGTGATGCACTCGCTGCCCCCTAGCTATAAGAGTTTTGTGATGAACTACAACATGCAAGGGATGACCAAGACCCTTGCTAAGGTGTTCGCCATGCTCAAAACTGCTGAGGTTGAAATCAAGAAGGAGCACACGGTGTTGGTCGTCAACAAGACTGCCAACTTTAAGAAACCGGGGCAAAAGGGAAAAGGCAAGGGTAAGAAGTCTAAGAGGGATGGAAGGTTTGTTCCTAGCACCCCAAAGATTGCAAAGCCTGGCCCTAAGCCCGGCACTTCGTGCTACTACTGCAAAGGGGATGGGCACTAGAAATGCAACTACCCTAAGTACCTAGAAGACAAGCGAGCTGGCAAGATAGCCATCCCGGACAAAGGTATATATGATATACATGTTATTGATGTATTCCTTACAAGCTCTAGGAGTAACACCTGGGTATTTGATACCGGATCTGTTGCTCACATTTGTAACTCTCAGCAGGATCTGCAGAGTAGGAGGCGCCCGAGGAAGGACGAGGTGACGATGCGCGTCGGCAATGGTTCGAGAGTCGAAGTGATGGCCGTCGGCACCCTGCATCTCCGTCTACCATCAGGATTATTGTTGGTTTTGAATAAATGCTATTATGTACCTGCACTGAGTATGAATATTGTGAGTGGGTCTTGCTTGTTGCAAGACCATTATTCGTTTAAATCAGGAACAAATGGTTGTTCAATTTATATGAATGATATTTTCTATGTTCATGCTCCTGTATGTGATGGTTTATTCCTACTTGATCTTGATTGTAATACACGCATCCACAGAGTTGATGCTAAACGTTGTAAGCAAAGTGACAATAATTCCATGTACATATGGCATTGCCGTTTTGGTCATATTGGCATAAAGCGCATGAAGAAGCTTCATTCAGAAGGGCTTCTTGGATCATCGGATTTCGAATCCCTTGATACATGTGAGCCATGCCTCATGGGCAAAATGACCAGGACACCATTCTCCGGCATAGTGGAGAGAGCTGTAGACCTACTTGGGATCATACATACAGATGTATGTGGACCAATGAGTGTCTCAACACGCAATGGTTATCGTTACTTTGTTACCTTTACTGACGACTTGAGCAGATATGGATATATCTACTTGATGAAGCACAAGTCTGAAACCTTTGAAAAGTTCAAGGAATTTCAGAAAGAGGTAGAGAATCAACTTAACAAGAAAATCAAGCACCTTCGATCGGATCGGGGAGGCGAGTATTTGAGTTATGATTCATGAAGGACTGTGGGATCATCCCACAACTTACGCCATCCGGAACACCACAACAAATGGTGTGTCGGAACGTCGTGACCGAACCCTATTGGATAGCGTACGGTCCAAGATGTCTTTAACTGATTTGTCTGTGTCTTTTTGGGGATACGCGTTAGAAACCACCGCTTTTATTTTGAACCGAGCACCATCCAAATCCGTGGAGACAACACCATATGAGATATGGTATGGGCAGAAGCCAAAGTTGTTTTTTCTGAAAGTTTGGGGATGTGAGGCGTATGTTAAGAAACTACAACCTGACAAACTCGAACCCAAATCGGAAAAATGTATCTTTGTAGGATATCCAAGGGAAACTGTTGGATATACCTTCTACAATCAAGCCAAAGGCAAAACACTTGTCGCAAAAACCGGCACCTTTCTCGAGAAAGAGTTTCTTGCAAAAGGGGTGAGTGGAAGGAAAATTGAGTTAGATGAAATTGTTGATCCTTCTCTCTGTATTCCGAGTAGCGCAACAGAAGCTATTCCGAAACCGCTCTCCAACATGGAGGAAGAATCCATTGATGCTAATCAAAACAATGACGTCGAGACTCCTGAGGTTCGCAGGTCTACAAGGGTTCGTGCCACTCCAGATTGGTACAGTAGCCTTGTAATGTCTGTCATATTAGATGATCAAGATGAACCTGCAAACTACAAAGAAGCTATGGGTAGTGCTGACTCCGAGAAATGGCTAGAAGCCATGAAATCAGAAATAGGATCCATGCATGAAAACCAAGTTTGGACCTTGGTAAATCTTCTAGAGGGTCGCAAGGCCGTGGAAAATAAATGGATCTTTAAGAAAAAGACAGATGCGAATGGTAATGTAACCATTCACAAAGCTCGACTTGTCGCAAAGGGTTTTCGACAAATCCAAGGAGTTGACTATGACGAGACTTACTCTCCCGTAGTGATGCTTAAGGCTGTCCGGATTTTAATAGCAATTGCTGCACATTACTATGAAATTTGGCAGATGGATGTCAAGACCGCATTCCTCAATGGTCACATTAATGAAGAGTTGTATATGATGCAACTGAAAGGTTTTGTTGATCCTAAGGATGCTGGAAAGGTATGCAAGCTCCAACGGTCCATTTATGAGTTGAAGCAAGCATCTCGGAGCTGGAACCAACGTTTTGATCAAGTGATCAAGAGTTTTGGATTTGTCCAAAATCAACAAGAGTTATGTGTTTACAAGAAAGCGAGCGGGAGCTCGGTAGTTTTCTTAGTAGTATGTGTGGATGAAATATTACTCATGAGAAACAATATGGATCTTATGAATAGCGTGAAAGCGTATTTGAGCAACCAATTTTCCATGAAGAATCTAGGTGAAGCTGCATACATATTAGGAATCAAGATCTATAGAGATAGATCAAGGCACCTAATAGCATTAAGTCAAAGTACTTACATAGATAAGATTTTGAAGAGGTTCAAAATGCAAAACACCAAGAGGGTTTTTACACCTATGATGAAGAATTGCAACTTGAGTGTGACTCAATGTCCTGTAACGGACAATGATAGAGAGAAGATGTCTGACGTCCCCTATGCTTCTGCAATAGGATCTATCATGTAGGCAATGCTTAGTACCCGACCTGATGTGGCATTGGCTCTTAGTTTGACGAGCCGATATCAGAGTAATCCAAGACCGGATCACTGGACAACTGTGAAAAATATCCTAAAGTATCTGAGAAGAACAAGGGATATGTTCCCAATCTATTGAGGAAATGATGAAGCTCTAAACGTAATAGGTTACGTAGATGCGAGCTGGAATTCAGATCATGATGACTCGAAGTCTCAAACAGGATTTGTTTTCTTGGTGAATGGTGGGGCGGTAAGCTGGAAGAGCAAGAAGCAACCGGTGGTGGCACAATCTTCAATGGAGTCTGAATACATTGCTGCAGCTGATGCAGCAAATGAAGCTGTTTGGCTAAGGAATTTCGTCATCGAACTAGGAGTTTTCCCAATGCACAAGACCCCGTGACAATCTATTGTGACAACACGGGAGCTATTGCAAATGCAAGGGAACCAAGAACTCATTCCACAGCCAAACACATCAAACTTAGATTTCACGTCATCCGGCAGATAGTTGACGAAGGTGAAGTCAAGATTTGCAAAGTAGATATGGAACTGAATGTAGCAGATCCTTTGACTAAAGCTCTCCAACATGACAAGCACGAACAACACCGAGATTCCATTGGTGTTAGGTTCCTTCCTATTGTAAACTAGTTTTGTATACTCTAGTGCAAGTGGGAGACTGAAGGAGTTATGCCCTAGAGGCAAATCATAAAGTGTATTATTTGATATACCTGCTGTATGTTCATAATACGTTTCATACTGTGCTATAACTGTGTTAATATGAAACGTTAATACACGTGCGGTATGTAAACAAACCGTGTCTCTAGTTACCTCTAGTGAACTAGTTCATTGGTCATGAGGATGGTCTATGTTTCAAGACCATGGGCATTTATGCCAACTGACAACGAGGTCATGTTATTAGTTGAATAACATGATAGACAAACATCCGACCGTTATATCGTAATGAGATCTAGTTACAAAGTTCACCATTGATGATAAAACACAGAGAACCTCGCAACCTGATCCTTTGACTGTGAGGTAATGCAAATCACCATTCTGGAAGAATCTTAGATGGTTATCAAGAATCATCTCGTAACAGGGTGATCAAAAAGGTGCCACTCAGGTTTTCTGAAGGAATGCGTAGAGGAGTACATATCAAGACCAGGATTTGTCTAGTCCATGTAACAGACAGATACATGTGGCCATCTCGGTGACGTTGCATTAATGAAGCTTGCAAGCATGTGACTAGGTCACGAAATGCAACGACATGAGAACGAGAAAACAAGTTCATCGGTAACGAGATCGAACTAAGGTATAGGGATACCAAAGATCAAGTCTCGGATGAATTAGGTATCGTATGACAAAGGGAATGGGGAACGACTATCTCACGGTTCGAGCGATTGAATTCGTGAAACACACGGGGGTCACATGGCCATCCAGGTCCTTCTATTGATCATTGATATGAGAGTGATCTCTATCATGTCCGGAGTGTTTCCGAACCGAAGGATGTCACGCTTAAGGGTGGGGACGCTTAGGGTAGATGAGGTATCGTATGAGAAATAGAGAGAGAGAGACCAGAATAGTTTCGGCAACATCCGATGGAGATCAGAAAGGGGTCCGGAAGATGTTCCAGAGTGAAGGAATAATATAATATGTGTATTTGAATGTTAATTGGAGAATTAATATTAAATATATTTTTTATTTTATTTTAAAAGGCACTATATTGCTAATGGGCCTCACCTGAGGGGAGGCCCAAGTGGGCAAGGTGCCTGGGGAGAGGGGGCCAGCCGGCCTAGGGCTAGGGGGCCGCCCCAGTGGGGCCCACCTAGGGCCGGCGGCTACCCCATGGTGGCCGGCGGGTCTGGGCATTAGTCCCACACCGCCTGGCCCCTGGGTGGTGCGCCCCCTCCTACTATATAAAGGGGTTCCCCCTTCCCCTTGGAACACACCCATTTTCCTCTCATTCTCTCTCTCTTCTACTGAGGACTTCCCCGTAATACTGGGGAGGACCTCGTGGTTGAGTTCTCCACCTTCACACTACCGTCGTGTGATCGGCGATCCGGCATCTACTTCTTCCGCTGCTCGGCTGGATCGGAGCCCGGTTGACGTCCACTACACCGGACATGTGACGAACTTCGGAGGCACCATGCTTGGGGTGCTGCTCGTCTTCATCAATATACGCCTTCCTGCATAAGGCGTGCCTCTCTCTGCAAAGGTATGAATACTGTATTCTTTCTCCATTACTTATGTCTACATAGTATAGATCCTGGTATTAGTGTTCGAGTAGATAGAATTTTTTTGTTTTCTGCTACGGAACCCTTCAGTCTTATGAAATAACCTTTCTCAAAGCTGGTTCGAGAAGGAGCAAGTCCGAGCGTGTTGTTCTTTTGCCTGCACCTGTTTTGTTTAACCTTGATAATAGGGTAGGATGGTCCCTCACGGAGGAGGAGTTTGATAGGTACTTGGGAGAGCTCTCTCAACAGGAGCAGGATACTAGAAGGGAGGTCACAGATGATTCGGTCTAGCCCTCGAATGAGGGGGAGTCTTCATATCAGTAGCCTACCTATGATTGGGGAGCTTCTTCTTCTTCCCAAGGGCCCAACTATGATCATGCTTACAATGACCCGCCTGCTTGGAACCCTTACTCATATCTGGATTGACACCCACGTAGGCCAAAAGCCTAAGCTTGGGGGGAGGTACGCCGACATCCCACTCATCTCCATATCATTTTGTGTCGGTACTTTGTATATTCATGTTTCGTTCTCTTTTCAGTTTTTGTTCTTTCTTTGCTTTTGCTTTCTAAAACACAAAAATACCAAAAATATTTATGTTGTTTCTCTTTGTTTGCTTCTTCTTCTTTTTGCCTTGGTTTCCTTTTTTCCTTTTTGCTTTGTTTGAACTATTCGAAAAACCCAAAAAGATTTTGCTTTGCTTGTTTTCCTTTTTGGTTCTTGTTTTAAAAATCGAAAACACCAAAAATATTTGTTCTTCTTCTTTGGTTTTGTGAGTTTGTTGCAGGGTTTAGCAGTTCTCAGTGGAATTTGTTTTCATATTATTATTATTCAAGCCACACAAGTGAAGGGCAATAATGAGGATTAATGACAACTTGAGGTATGGTAAGAGGCTGGTAACGAACTCTATTTGTTTTCATTTTTTGTACATATACTCATCATAGTGAGCATGCTTAGTCTGTTCATGTAGGATGTATGTTATTCATAGATGCTTAGTAGTTCTTGCTTTCATTTGATTAGTTCTAGCTTGCTAATATTTTGTAGCATGTCATATGAATGTTTGCTTGCATTACTCTATTCATAACTTGGTATGACACCGTGGTATCCTCCTCTGAATGTTTCATTTGAATTGACTTGGCACATGCTCACGCATGCATATGACTAAAATAATCAGTTAAGCCTCGATGAATTATTTTGCCTTGAGGGTCTTGAATCACTTTCATGCCATGATTAGTCCTGTTTTGTTGCAAGCATGATTATGACAGCTATTGCTCTCTCGTTTGTCGCTCCCTTGCTATTGCTAGCCTTCACTTACACAGAGTATGTTTTTACTCATATTTCCAACTCTCCGAAACCAAATATTGCCAAAAGTGTCCACCATACCTACCTATTAGCATCATTTGCTATTTCTGTGCATATTCAATATGCCTTGTTTTCTTTCGAATAAAATGTTTGCTTGTTATGAGAAAGTTAGTTAGTAAAGCTCTCACGAACTTGATGGCACACTTTATTTCCTGCACTTAATAAACCTGAACCATTGTGACTGTCCATGAAAGTTATATGCTTGCAAATTATAGGCCGGGGATTAGCAGAATCATGCTATCACGGGGAATGCTTTCAACACCTGTAAATATATACCCAGTTAATACCATGCTCTTTTGTTTACGGATGTCGTCGGTGTGAAGTAAAAGGGGAGTTTGTAAGTCCATGGAGTTATGTATGTGTGTTAGAGACATGCCTGTGCCACTGGTCTAATCAATGCTGTCATGGTGGAAACCTGCAGCTTAACCCTAATGAGTATCTATGAAGCATTCTTCTTATATAAAAAAAGAGATAGCTATTGAGAAAAAGAAAAAAAAAGATATGAGAAAAGAGGAAAGAGAGAAAAAAGCACCATTTCCCATGGTAAATAAGGAGATTGCTAAGATACTCGTTGTCTGCTTGCCTTGTCATTTTGATATGGGGATTCTTCCATATCATCGGGCAAGGGGTACCCGTTGGCGGTTCTCTATGATACGCACGTATTTACGATGACAAGAACTTACCGGTAACTAAAGTTGAGTAGCATGAGGAGCGGCCCTCGTACTCAAGGGACATGGGATTTCCAGTTTATAGTCTGTCAAGCATATAACTTAGATTGGACCTCACTTTCACCTTAACCATATTAAAGATGCTTATGATAGGGGCAATGAGAGCTCAAAGCTAATGAGTACCATACTTTCAGCATTTGGAAGCCTTTCAAACTATTCAAAACCTTTTTCATTTCCTTGTTGAGTCTCCACATATTCTATGAGCACCTTCTTGAGAGCATAGCTGTCATTCTTAGTGTAACTAGATGACCTGGTGCGCCACCGGCGCCGAGGCATCTGAGCAACCACTAAGTCCACTTATACCTAATAAGCTAAAGAGGGTCTCTTTCTCACCAACAATAAAATCACCAAACTGAAACTACAAGATATTGGACAGCCAAGAAAATCTTATACAACACAGTCAAATGGACTGCACACGAGAAGTATCTATGAATAAGAGAGCATAATAAGAAATTGAGCTGATCTGCACATCACTCTGGTTATTTGTAGCAACACCTTCCTAATTTCAATAATGAGTACCTTTAAAAAATTGATACATTTTAGAAGGAAACCTGAGCCCAGCACAACACCTTTCTAATTTAAATAACAAGTATATACCTTCTAAAATTTTGATACATTATAAAAGGAAATCTGATCGAAGTCACTGGTGGCATGGAAAAATCTTTATTCCCTTCATACAAAAAATAACTCCCTCTGAAGCATGAAATAAGCCTTTCAATTCTTCCTCTACATCCAGTAGTGTTGTTCGCTTTGTTCACAACCAAGATGTACAGTTCAGTCAGAGTCATCTTATAATCCTAAGCGTTTGATAATTTTCTGTTATAACGTACCATGCTAGTGTACAGGGTCGTCGCCAACTCGCAATTGCAGTATCTTAGATGAACATGTAGGTTTTTCTGGTTCTTATTCCATAATGCGTCTTTGTCCCATATTCCCTTGCTTTTTGTTTGATCCTGAGAGCAGAACTCTGTACGCCTCTCAGTTTGTACTTCTTTCACTTACCATTTGAATTAAGAAGCCTGAGCTATGTGAAACTGAATCCATTGTGAGCTGTATCTATTGTTTCTTCATCTAGTTTCATTTTTTCTGCAAACTGTTGGTGGTCAGTGGTTAACAATGCTAGTCCATATTCAGAATCTCTAGGTAGTATTAATAATCTTGATTTCTTTTTCACTTAGTGCATAACCGAGCTAAGTAATTTCCACGGACATGGCATATAGATACACCAGTTTCATACTCGCAGAATGAAAGAACATCAAACGACAGCGGAGGAACTGGAGCAATGGTTTGCAGCATACATGAAAATAAAAAATCTAGATGCCATATGATAGATGATGAGGATACCAACGCAAGGTTGCTTACCATCATTGGATAACCTTATGGGAGATTGAGGAGACTGACATCCGCCTCATGCTACCATTTGTTTCAGACGACGAACACCTAGCGCTGCCTAGGGGCTTGGGAGAGTACACTGGAGGGACGAGAATAAGAGCGGATGAGGATGAGGTGGAGCATGTCGCCACGCTCGCCTCCGTGCCATCCGTGTTTGGGGTACCCACGCCGCCACCTCCATTTAGGACAGGACGGAGGACCCAACCCACGAGACCGTCCACGAGGATGACTACCCGTGGTTGTCGACCACAACTACAAGGACGACGGTGCCTTCATCAAATAAAACTGCAGCAGAATAGTTTAAGTAAACATGTTCCAGGTTTCCATGATTATCACAGAAACTTCATTCTTTATACCTCTTTAACCAAACTGGTTTTTATTCCTAGTAGAGTTCCACCTCTGACGATGTTCACAAACAAATATCGTGATATGGTGATAGGGCAGCATCCAGCCAGAGGGAAAATGAAGTCATCAAAATATGTGAAGAGTTATGTCGAATCGTAATTTAAGAGGCCGGTTATCCTAATTTCCCTAGCTGAAACATATAGAGGAAATGATTCAATGTATACCTGGATAAGAAAATAAACCACCACCATAGCTTGCAATGCTTTGTCCTTGCAGAGAAGAACATGCATATGAGGAAACGTTTCTACATGAGAGAATTGTTTCTAACCATGTTGTAACTCATGTCCCCCCTATATCTATCAAAAGTGTTAGCCTGTAGCATGAAAACAGCTATATTAAGCTTTGCTGAACAGAAAAACTGTACTTCTCCCTGTGAATATTACTGAATATTTTAGAATGGCTACACGTCTCCTAAACTTTCAATTGTGACATAACAATTGCAGATTCTTTTCTTACTCTACCAAGATAAATAGGCTTGAACTAACTAACTTTTATCTGATGCCTTAAATGATGCTACTGCTAGTACTGCATAAACACAAGCCAAACTTTAATTATGTACTACTACTCTACCTTGCATCAGTTGTGCTCGTCGTCGCTCGACACAACGCCTCTTCCCAAGCATCACCTACGGTCTGAATGCCGCTCCCACCGCTTGTCCAGGCTACTGCACCACACGCTGCGCTCAGTGGCTCTCAATGTCATCCCGAATCGCTTGATCTCCCATCGGCACACTCGATTCGCCAGGCCCTACAGAAACAGAGCGAGAAATCTCTAATTTCTACACACTACAACTGTATTAAACCTCTGAACAATCCATTCTTTCCCTGGTGTCCATCTAGCACCCTTTAAACTCGGTTCAATTAACTCTTTTTCATTGAAAAATAAGTAGAAAATCTGTGAATGATATCATGCTGAGAAATTAATAAGAGTGCAAAAAAGCAAACCGGTGCACATAGAAGCTCTTCAATATTCGTGCGAGATACAAACATCATTTACAACTCTCAAATAGTTCTGAAGAAAGACATGGCATCGAACTTGCTTATAAACAATAAAAAAGAGCACGTGAACACTGGACTAAATTAGCAGAAATCTATTATCCATCTATTGAAACCCAAGCATCACCCATAGCCTAGCGGTCTTTAAAGGAGTAATATGGAAAGGAGGAGAGGTAAATTACCTTGATTGATGACTGATTGTCAGGCTTATGCAATGACATACACGCCATAGCTAACGATTTTTTTTAGTTCTATCTAAGTAGCTCTTATAGGCATCTAGGTACAACGAAAATAATCAAAATTAGCATCAATCAACAGGAGCCAAAATAATTAGAACAGACCAAGAATAAAAAGCAAAAGAGAGAGTTACTATATATTATGCCATATAAAAAACTATCTCACTGCAGTGCATGTCCAAAGCTCCTTCACTGACAAATCCTAGATAAGAAATCATTAGCAGACCAAGAATTCCTCTTTGCAGTACCTATCAAGTATCCTGAAGATCTCATCAGATGGTCTTCTCCATATCTTCAGAAGCAGCAATTGGAACCTGATGAAAGGCATGCAAATCTGAGAAAAATATCTTGTAGAATATTCTTCTAAGAAAGGGAACAGAAGATCATGAGGGGATGTAGGAGAAGAAAGAGGTGGAAATGATGAGTTGGATGGCCGCTAGCCTCAACCCCGCGGCGGATTCCTTGGTCGTGGCTGCAAAGGGCGAGCAGGCAATGAGCATACGTAGGGGTGGGGCGACTAAGGGAGACCTGCGGCAAGCGGCCAGCAACAAGCACTCCCATAGGAAGTAGAGATGAAGAAGACGAAGGTGGTCGTACCCATCATGCTGTGGACGACCGCGGCGATGAAGGTGGCCTCCCGGCGCTCCACGCAGCGGTGGCGACCACGGTCCAGGCCCCGCTCCGGCGCCGACCACGGTCCAGGTCCCGCTCCTCCTGATGCGAGGCATGGGGCAGCGCCCGTGCGCTTCCTCCCGGGCCTGCTTCTCTAGCGCAGGCGAGGCGTGGCAATGGCGGCGCGGCAGAAGAGAGAGAGGGGGGGAGCATAAGATTGGTCCATGAGATGGGAAGGGGATTGGGTCATCTAGGTTTCACCACGAGCAGTATTTTGAGAACCATATAAATATCAATCCTATCGCTGCAGAGTGGGACCTGCAGCCGCGCAGGCCCAAAAGTTAGGGACACGTTTGCCCAGCTCAGAAGTAAATGAGCAGCAACGTGAATCTGACGGTGGAAAATTCAAGCGGAGGTGGAACACGTACGGCTCACTCGGATCGCACGGTTCATGTACGTGCGCGCGCGCAGACGCTCCAGGAGGCGGGTAGGGCAGCAAGGTTTATAGGAAGGAACGTGCTTGTCTCAAAACTTGATTATTTGTGTTATGACTTTGATGCTTGTATCTTTGATATTTTTACTTATAGTCTTCACCTGAACTTCAGAGGTGCCTTGGCATTCATAATCAAGCAAGCGAGATACCACTCTATCATACCTTATTATGAGGATTGTAATGTTGCTTATGTTTATGCTGTATGCTACTTATTATTTTTGAGTTGGAATCTCTTCATAGCTTGCAATGCCTATTAAGTAAACTTAGTTGCATACTCCTTATTATGAATTGTCTAAGTAGTTGGTCACATGTTGAGAATATATACATCATATGAAGCAAATGTGTTCGTGAAAGTTTCTTTTATCGCACTCAGTTTTCAACTGAATTGCTTGAGGACAAGCAATAAGCTAAGCTTGGGGGGAGTTGATACGTCCAAAACGTATCTACTTTCCCGAACACTTTTGTTATTGTTTTTTCTCTAAACTTGTGTGATTTGGATACAACTAACACGGACTGACGTTGTTTTCAGCAGAATTACCTTGGTGTCTAGTTTTTGTGCAGAAAATCAACTATCAGGAAAAATCCCGGAAAATATGCCAAAAATCCTATTTCACCAGAAGACTCACGGAGCCAGAAGACGAGATGGAGTATGGCCACGAGGGGCCCACACCACCTGGCCGCACGGGCCAGGCCAGGCCGCGCCTGGGGGTGGTGTGGCCGCCTCGGATGCCCCCTCGGCCTCCCCCTTCACCTATAAGTTGCCTTCTGACCTAAAAACTCAGGGGGGGTTCGACGTTTTTCTAGAAAGAGTTCCGTTTCGCCGCCACCACCAGATTCCACGATTCAGAACCAGAAACTCCATTCTGGTACCCTGCCGGGACGGGGAATTGGAGGAGATCATCGCTATCATCATCACCATCGCTTCTCCATCGACCATCCATGTTTCCCCCATCTATGAGTGAGTAATCCCCCGCTGTAGGCTATGGGGATGGTAGGGATTGGATGAGATCGTTCATGTATTGGCATCAGATTGTTAGGGCATGGTGCCTAGTATCTTCTATTAGTGCTTTTTGACTTTGTTGCGACTTGTTGCGATTTGTTGCGACTTGTTGCGATTTGTTGCGACTTGTTGCGAGCGTAGATTTGAGTACACTCGATCATCACGTGATGTCTCGAAACACGATCCACAGAATGGTGCATACTCAAGGAAGAACACATTTTTATCTTGATATCTAAATGAGGGATCATCTTACAATGGTACAGAAAGCGCCAAACTAGCAGTATAAGATGCTAACATCTAATGTGTAAAGTGAGATGATCTGGTCCATGCATTTGATCTCTATCATTCCTTTGTGTGTAAGGCCAAGGTCTATGGAACTTACACGTTGAATGTGTTGTAAGAGTATCTATCATACATCTACTTACAACAATACCATATCAAGACACTAGCCCAGCAACGATCTAAACTAGACGCCTCTAATTTATCAATTGCAAGTTTTACGTGGCTTAGGGCTTTCAGAGATAGAACCGTTCTTACCTACGAACATGAACCACAACAAGGATAACCAAGTTATTAGCAACTTGTTGTAAATCAGATATTGACTATAGTAGGAGAGACAGACACCCGCCAGCCACTTATGCAAAACAAGTTGCATCTCAGTCGTGGAATCGGTCTCATGTACAATGACATGTAAGGTTGGTCTGGGCCGCTTCATCCCACTATGCCACCAATATCCAAAATACATAGAAGATGCAATAACATGATCATCATCGCCCACATATAAACAGATGTGTACTACCCGTGCAAAGCACCTACGCATAGATCAGGCTCTTATACCACTGTTGGGTCCGCAACATAGAAAACAAAAAAATTCCTACGATGAGAACTACATGCCAAGATCTATCTACTAGGTACAGAGCAACGGGTGGACATACATCCAACAAGAACTTACCCTCGAAGACAACGAGTTTTGTTAACGAGTAGGAACTCGTGGTTGATGTAGTCGTACACTTGCCGATCTCAAGATCATGAGGAAGTCCAAGCGCCGAAACTCAGTAGCGCATCCGCACTCGCACACACGTTCAAGCCACCGAACAACCTCCACCTCCTCGCTCCAGCGCTCCAGCGGAAGCAGCAACTCCTTCCAGAGAAAATGCCACCGGGAACATGTATCTCGCTAATCCGAGACCATGGGAGAATAATTCTAGAGGAGGAGAGAGATCCTTCACAAGGAGGTGTGAGGAAGAAGGAGGAAGAGGGGGGCCTTTTATAGGAGGAGGGGGTTCCCCTCCTCTCCATGGCCGGCGCATGGGGGGTGACTCCTCACCTCCCCCATTCATGTGGTGGTAACCCCTCCACATTAAAATGCCTCTTCACATTCCCCTTTAAAGTCCCTACTTTAAATGCATTAAAATTCTCCAAGTTTAATGCTCTATCATTTAATAAAACTCTTTTATTAAATTTATTCAGAATTTTTTTAATTACTTTAATTAACAAACATTCACATATAACCCCTTGCAATATTTTAATATCACATGCAGAACCACTTTCTGCAATTTCACCCGAAACAATTTCCGGTTTCTATCGAAACAATTCCTGCGCTTTGCAATTCTTTTGTCTGAAACATATGTGCTCCAAAATGGTGTCTGGTAACTCTTAAGTGTGTCACCCTACGGTTCGCGAATAATGCAGACATGATTGAGACTCCTCTCAGATCAATAATCAGAAGCGAGACCTGGAGGTCCATACTGACTCCTACATATTCAATGATGACTTCTGTGATCGTGAGAACCTTTAACGCTTGTAATTTAATCCCTTTTTCTCTTGATATAATACATGTCCGAGATTCGATCATCGGTATCCAAATACCTAGTTTGATCTCGTTACCAACATGCACTCTTTTCTCGTTCCCGTGATATAACATTCTAGTGATCACATCACTTGCTTGCAAGCTACCTTAATGTGATATCACCGAGAGGGCCCATAGTATATCTATCCGTCATCGGGATTGACAAATTCCACTCTTGATCCATGAGCCTCAACATAACACCTTCGTAGCACTGAACCCATCTTCATAGTCACCCGGTTACGGTGTGACGTTTGATGTTATCAAGATACTCTTCCGGTGTTAGCAATTAACATGATCTCATGGTCTAAAGATAAATATTACTTCATATGATGTTATAGCAATGTAAACATAATGACTTGATTGTAATGCTATACTTCGGATGAATGTTCATCACATCATTTTACAAATGCTGTGACCTTGTTATTAACAACATCCAATGTCCATGATTAGGAAACCTTGATCATCTTGTTAATCAACAAGCTAGTCTATAAGAGAGGCATAACTAGGAACCCTTTTTGTTTATTAAACACACATGTATTGATGTTTCCGATCAATACAATTATAGCATACAAAATAAACATCTATCATATATAAGGAATACATAATAACACATTTATTATTGCCTCTCAGGGCATATTTCCTTCAATCTGAACATAAACATTAATTCAATGGTTCACTCAATAGCATCAACTACAAAGAGTAATCAACACCAAGAAAGTTTCCCCTATGAACTATGCAAGATTCAACCCAATTGTTACAGCAATATGGAGATGGTGATGAGGGTGCTGATGGTGATGATGGTGGTGATGATGATGATGATGATCCCGATGAAGTCCAGCTTGATGGTGGTGTTGATGGCGACGATCTCCTCTCGCCAGGAAGGAATTCCCCCGGAAGAAATTTGTCTGCCGGAGAGATCTTTCTCTCTCGGTGTTTTCTGCCCCGCAGAGGCGGCGGAATCTTTTTGTGGTCGCTCCCCGAGTCTTAGGGTTTCGGGAGGATGATATACGCCAGAGGGGAGAGCCTGGAGTGGGCCAGGGCGGCCACACCACCTGCTGGCGCGGCCTAGGGCTGCCTGCACCAGGGGGTGGTGTGGGCCCCTTGTGGCCCATCTCCAGCCCCCCTTTTGGCTTCCTTCGTCTTCTGGAAAAATATGATTTTCCGTATATTTTCCCAGATTTTCTGATCTTCGCGAATTTTGCCTCCAAACAGCACCTTTTCCATCAGAATCCTGACTGCAGCGGTCCATGCTCCAAAATTTATCAACCATGCAAAAACAGATGAAATAACATAAGTATCACCTCTCAATACAAAATATATCAATGAATAATAGTGAATTATGACATAGAATAGTGATGCAAAATGGACGTATCAACTCCCCCCAAGCTTAGACTTCGCTTGTCCCCAAGCAAAACTGAGCTCAATAAACATGGCCTTAGGTTTATGGAGTGAAGAGTTGATAAAAGAATACGAACAAGAAGCATCACATTCATCAAATATATAGATCATAATAGAAGACAACTCACTATTATATAACTCAACTTGCAATGAGTAAAGGAAACACAATTACATAAAGTAAATCATAATTGGTAATGGCAAACTTAGCTCTTGGTCGAAGACTAGTTGATAATTTGCTGGAGTTTACAAATGGCTGGCTTTCAATGATAGCTTCCAAAGTAGTAACATCAAGATAAGGTGCAAAACAAGGAACATAAGAAACATGAATGAATAAATCATCATATGAATGAGTGAAACACAACAACTCAAAATACTTGCGGAGATAAAGGGAATAGGTTTACTGACTCAACTAAGAAGTAAAAAGAAAGGCCCTTCAAAGAGGGAAGCATGGATTACAAGTCTCATAAAGAGCTCCTAAAAATTATGATACTTACTAGCTTTCAGCTCTCATTGCCCCTATCATAGGCATCTTTAGGTGATTAAGGTTAAAGTGATCAAATATGAGGATATGCTTGACAAGTTGTAAGTTGAAAATCTCATGTCCCTTGAATACGAGGGCCGCTCCTCATGCCACCCAAGTTTAGTCACCGGTAAGTTCTTGTCATAGTAAGCACATGTGTATCATGGAGAACCGCCAACGGGGTACCCCTTGCCCGATGATACGGAAGAATCCCCATATCAAAATGACAAGGCAAGCAGACAACGAGTATATAAGCAATCTTCTTATTTACCATGGGAATATGGTGCTTTTTTCTCTCTTTCCTATTTTCTCATCTCTTTCTTTTTTCCCTCTTTTTCTCAATCTCTATCTCTTTTTTTATAAGAAGAATGCTTCATAGATGCTCATTATGGTTACGCTGCAGGTTTCTACCATGACAGCATGGATTAGACCGGTGGCCCAGGTATTTCTCTAACACACATACATAACTCCATGGACTTACAAGCTCCCCTTTCATTTCACACCGACGACATCCATAGACAACAGAACATGATATCAACTAGGTACAAAGTACCAGTGCAATGTTGAAAGCGTTCCCCATGACAACATGGTTCTGCTAATTCACAACTCACAAAGTGCAAGCATATACGCAACATAGATGGGCACAATGGTTCAAGTTTATTAAGTGCAAGAAAGTAAAGTGTTCCATCAAGTTAGTGAGAGCTTTAATCACTAATTTTCACATAACAAGTTTAATTTGGAAGGTAGATAAAAACATGAATTTACTTGGAATATCAATAGTACTAATAGGTAGGTATGGTGGACACAAAAGGCATATGTTGGGTTTAAGGATTGGATGCACGAGAAGAATTCCCTCTCAGTACAGGTTTTTGGCTAGCAAGGCTGGGTAACAAGTATAAGAGTTGAAGGAAGCAAACAAACATACAAGTGATAAAAACAAACATGCAATCTTCCTTGCAAGCACAAAATATCTTAACTAGAGAATACTAGACTTATGAGCAAATCAAGAAAGAAAGATGATGAAATTATATTTCTTTAGAGTACTTTTTATCTTTTCATTCAATTCTCAAAATAGTGTTGCTACTGACCGAGCTAGGTTTGCCAAAACCAACTAAATTATCTCAATGATCCCAAAGTGATACCGATACTAACAACAAGATCAATCATATAACCACGAATTGAAAACTAATACAAGATATGCAGATGAGTAAATGATAGAACTTCTCATTAATATTCCATAACGGCTACTCACACCAAGGGATACATATCTAACGAGAGAGGGGACACTTCCATAATGCAAACCATCCTACATGATAACTTCTCTATTCATGATATAACTCTACTAAAAAGGTAAAAAGATAGAAGATAGTGATGTGATACCGCGACACTCCCCCAAGCCTGGAACAAACCAAGGGGATGCCAAACCTGATGACGAATTACTCCTTCGGCGGTGGTGGTATCCTCTCGGTTGGCGCAAGGAAATCTTCCAGCATCTTGCGAAGCCTGTTATTCTCCTCTTGAAGCATATCCACCCTCCCCCTCAAGACTCAGTACTTGTCGCAGAGCTCATCAGTGACTCGTAGAGCTTCCACTGCTGCAGGGCAAGAACTGAGATCTAGAGTTGGAGGTATCGGCCCCTTTATGCTTGCTGTCATGTCCTTTACTTCCTCCCTACCATTCCGATCCATGTCTTCGCGCCTAGTTGCGATCCTTTCTTCTTCCACCCATCCTACGAAGGTCTTCTGCTCAAGATTGTGATGGAGCTCGCGATGGCGTCGCAACTCATAATCCTTTGAAGATGAACCCCTGAACGACATCTGAACAAAACAGACCGAAACAAAAACATGACGAGAACACGATATACGAACCTCAGGGGATCCGGGGGATTATATATTACGAAGTTTCACAACAAAAGGAAGGTACTGGGAGAAAATGGGCGGGAGATGGAGTCCGAGGTGGCCACACCACCTGGTGGCGCGGCTAGGGGTGGGCCCGCGCCATAGGGTGGTGTGAGCCACCCTGGCTCCGTTTCTGTCCTTCTTTCGATTCGTAGCTTTCCTTGTTGGCTAAAAACTCCAAAAATATAACTAGACAGATCTTTTGCGGAACTTTTCTTACTAGAACTGTTACCTATTCGAAAACGGACTCCGAAGATCTCTGAATTTGGTATTTAGTAGATTCTTCCGGAGTCACCACTTGAATAATATCAATATCTTCATCTTCATACACATATTGCTTGAGTCACGAAACCTTTCAATTCCTTATTACACCATTATCTCCACTAACCTGGAAATTCCTTTCACACAAAACTTCACACAGTTCTCATTAGCAATGTTAGTATAAGTGAAGTGATAAAACCTTTTGAGTCCAATTTCAACTGAAAACCATCAAAACATAAGCTACTGTAGCAAATCCTTCCAAAAACCCAAAAAGAATTCAAAAAAGAAATCGAATAAAGAAGCAAATGCAAGAGTGGCAAAATCTGTTAAAACAGACCAGCAGGTAAAGATCATTTTTTTCGAACATCTTCTGTTTCTTAAATCAAAAAGTGCAAAACTAACGAAAGTTCAATAACAACCTGGGGCAAAAGCACAAAAAATTACAGCTCAATCCGACATACAGTGGTCTCTCACGAATTTTTACGGTGAAGCACAAAAATATGTTTCGGGAAAGCAACTTCCCCAAATATTACTTCTCTCTCATTAGAGGTTGATCTTGACACAAGAACCAAACAAAGGGATAAGGAGAGGTTATTACCGAAGTAATAACTTCCAAGACTCAAAGAAAAACAAAACAAACCGAAAACACAAATAATTTGGGTTGTCTCCCAAAAAGCTCTTTCCTTATAGCCATTAAGATGGGCATGATAATTTTGATGATGCTCACTTAGAAATATGAATTAAAGTGAAAGAGAACATTAAGAAGCAAAAATACACACGTTTATGCCTAACCCACTTCCTATGCAAGGGAATTTTGTAAACAAACAAGTTGTTGAAACCAGAGGCTACTAGCATAGGAAGGCAAAAGAAGTGCAACATAAAAACTTTCAGCATAAAACGAGAAAACTTGATATTATTGAGATGCATAAGAATAGTCTTCCCTCTCTCATAGTAACTTTCAGTATCATGCATAAACTTAACAGTATAACTATTACAAGGACCATAGTAACAATGATCACTTATTCTAACAGAGAACACATGAATACTAGTTCTTATAATACTACTTTGTGAAACAATATTAGAGGTATCCTTACAAAGGATAGTTTGTCCATCTTCTACATATTTAGTGACAAAGTCTTTCACATTTGCTATTATAGGTTCATCATCCATTTGTTTATTAGGTTCAACAACTTTACTTGTACTTTCACTAACCATACTAGCTATCATAGAATGTTCCTTTATCTTAACTGGGAAAGACCAAAAAAGTTAATTACAGGTTGGTGTCGAAGACATGCATGCAGTCCTCGGTCTCTCCCCTGCAGCACTGTAAACCCTGCAACAGGCCGCATGCTTTTCGTCTCTCTCCAGGAGTAGATCTTCTTGCCTCGGTCTCTCCCTCTGTCTGTACTGTACTGTTTGGTACCATACATCGTGACACCTGCTTTATTACTCACCTGTCAACTTTCTGCAGATTTTTTGTTTTGACGAAGCATGTACAGCGTGTGGACACTGTCTAGGAAAAAAGTGGCCATGTGCAGCCGATGCCGGTGCGTCGATGCCTAGCGTATTCCTATACAATCGTACCAGTACAGTATGAAAATCAATCAGTATACTCTTCAGTATACCCACCCAACCCGGGTTCTGGCCGGCGGGCACTACGTCGGCGAGCTGATCTTCCCTCTGTAACCACTCCCACAAGTTCGTGTACGGCGTCGGCAGATTCGACCGTGAGCCGGCTGCTATGGACGCCGTCCATTCTAAGGCGATGATTGAGTGCCCCTATGACAGCTGCTTTATCTTGGTCGCCTTCGACAAGCTCGACAAGCACAAGATCGCGTGCTCGCACGGCCCGTGCTCCTGCATTGATTCCGCATGTGATTTTGTTGCCTCGCCGGCAAGGCTCCTTCCCCACATGAAGGAGGCCCACAGGGTCATAGTAACCAGGGCCATCTACGGCAACACCTTCTTTTGCCTCATCCCGACTCCACCACCAACAAGCACGAGGGGATTCACGAGCTTCCTCTGCGGGGATGACGGTGTCGTGTTTGGCCTGACCATCAGCGTGCTCGGCCTGGCCGCCGTCGTGTCCTTGGTGTGCATCAGGCACGACAGGTGCTTGTGGCCGCAGTACACGGTGAAACTATGTGTGCCTGGCCCGCCGGGGTCAGCGGACTTGTCGATGGTCAAGAGCCTTAATGCGGTTATTGAGCTGACGAGCATCTCGTTGCCGGCCAACTTCCCGTCCGACAAGCTCAGGACGTACCTCGGGGTGCCACCGCGGTTCTTGATGAAGGTTGGATAGTCCACCCATGTATCTTTCTAGATTTGCATTGACAGGAAAAAATGATCTTAAACTATGGCTGATGATCAAGACTGTAATGGTGTATTAGCTGATAAATAGTACTACTAGTAGTAAATTTTACTACTCCAATTTACTAGTAGTAGTCGCATGTAGGTTCTCTTTTGGTACTAGGAAGGATGCATTTTGGATGTAAACTAAGTTTGCTGCTAATGTTATTACGGAATATTTAGGGGTTTAGCATGGCTTTTATGTAATTGTTCACTTCTAGGACATGGACCAGAGATAAACACACTAACTGTTCTTACGGTGCTTTGATTTTAGTCATCTAACTCAATGATTATGGAATTTTATGCCCAAACTTGTCAATTCGACTTTATTTAAGTCTTGAACCAAGATTGCCGTCAAAATTGCGCTAGTGTGGATGATGCATCGACGTGGGTCCAGCGTGCAGGATAGGCTGCCCTGAAATTTTGCCTAAATATCTAGAAAATAATATGGACATCTACGACATCAACTCAATGTTATCAGAATCATCACAAACCATGTTTTCATATTATATGCGTTTGACATTATATAAGTTAGTATGTTTGTACATATAGTTGGTCAAACTTTATAAATATTGACTTCAAAAAAACCTAGTATGCTTTCTAATTTGGAAATGAGGAAGCATCTAAGTACTAAAATGCGTCGAAATACATGCGTATCTAGACAAAGCTAAGTCAGTAACTACTATTTTAGGATGGAGAGAGTAATTATTTATGAGTAATCTATTTTTCACATTTTTTACTGCTATGACACGTGCCCACGACTAGAGCATGGACCAATGCATAATAATCATGCGACCATGCGATGGCGATCTACTTCGTACTGGATTACCCTATGTGCGGAGGCACACTAGTGGAGCACATGCTTGTGTCGTTCCTGAGTACGTAGTAGTACTACTAGTATACGCAAATATGATTACAAAAATAGATAGATCTTGTTGCTCATCGTACTATTTTTTTCCTATAAGGCAACCTGGACGTGACTACTACAGTACTATATTGGCACAACTTCTGCTCTTGGCACTACAAGATGAATATGGAACTCTCTGTGTCCGTTCAAAAAAAAACTCTGTGTAACATTACTATACTAGTACATCTTGTACTCCCTAGTTCTTCGAACGCGCAGTAAAGTGGTGCAGTAAGTCTGTTTGGTCAATCTGCGTGCAACAAGCATTGGTTTGATAGGAAAATTCAGATTTTTAGATATCCAAATTTCTACTCCAGCTCGATGGCTCAAGACACGAAGCAGCTAGTACTCCTCTATCCTCCGGCTGTCGTCCAGATCAAAATGAACAAGCTTGCCATGGCCATTTATTACCTACAGAGCTTTATTTTGTTTCCTTCGAGGCACCTGCAAAGACTGTACTATACTAGTATACTACTAGTAAATAACGTGCTATGGTTGGACCCTACAGCTAGTACTAGACATAGACTTTAGTAGCTACTCTCGTCACAGTGAATTGTCCAAGAGGTGGAGTTCCTTTTTTTTCTCCAAGAGGTGGAGTTCCTTTTTTTTCTCCAAGAGGCGGAGTTCCTTTTTTTCCTGAGAGAGGAAACCTTTTTCTATTCCTTCTTTGATTCAAAGAAAATTCAAAGGTTTTGTGAAGGATCTTGTCCCTTAGGAAATAATCCTACACTGTTTTGTTTGATTCATAGGATTCCAATATGTAGGAATTATGTCCTGTTTGGAACACATGATAGGAAAAATATAGGAATAGGAAAAATACGGGAATTGAGATTCCTTCAAAGTATTCCTTTGCCCTCTATTTATAGGAAAATTTCCGTCCACTCCAACCACATGGTATAATTGCTTTGCTTTCCCTATGATTCAAACACATACTTGATCCAAATTCATGTAGTTTCCTCTTCTTATGTTTTGAGAATCCCGCAAATCAAACGAGCCCTGAGAGATGGTCTTTCTTTTTTGTTTGTCTTTGATCATTTTTTTGTTTGAACATAGGGTCATAGAGCTTCCTCGGAACATGAGGAGGGTGGAAATTACACAAACCTCCAACAATTGGATTCAAAATTGCAGGGAACTCCAGATAATCAGGATAGTCTAGTTGCAAAAAATTACTGTACTACAATTACTTTTGGGTACAAATGTTGCACATAACACAAAATTCTCGATTAGCCCTCTTAACATTATTTCTTACATACTCGGGGCTCAACAGTTGGAGCTCTTTGCAACTACGGCTCTAATTATTGGAGGTTTGTGCAACTAGCCTCAATTGGAGCCCCACCCCCCACTCTCCCACCTTATGCAGTACTACTAGTAGTACTACTATGCACCATCAGCCTTTGTCTTCTCTATCGCACCTCGGCCGCCAGCTCACGCCAACGATCTTCCCTCCCCCCACCCTACCCCACCCCACCCCAAAGAAAGCCCCCAAAACACCATCTGCAACCTCCTTCCATGGTGAGATCGAGTAAGGTCTGTAAAGATCCTGAGCAGTTTTAGAAGGTGTTCACCGAAGGCCCTCTTCAAGTACTCATTAACCATTGCGATGCCACCACCACTACGAGCCTCGTCGGTTCGTCTAAACATATTCTTAAATCAGCAAAAGAGAGCGAAACTATGCCTTCTTCTCATCTGTTTGGCCTCCAATTTGTTCGTCATTCTCACCCGATGGTGAGCCGTGGGAATCCAAAGACTGCTTCGAAGTGGCGGGCAGCCCGTGCAAGCTGGCGCCGCTGGACAGGTTCTCCTTCGATGCTGTGATGCCAAATGGTTTTGATGACCAGCGAGCAGGCGATAATGGAGATTGGATCATCACAGTTGGGCCCAATTTCATGTGGGACCTTGTCAATGTGTACACTCATTGCAAGATTGTTATTCCACAAGTGTTGGGGTTTGAACCAGCCGAAGGTTCTGTACTTACATTTCAGGATGATGTTGATGAAGTTCAATGTACTAAACTGCAGAAGATAGTCATTTGCCAAGTTCCGACAGCTGCTGGGGGATACGAAGATTTCTCTCTAGTCGCCATTTTCGAATTCAAGATTCCAGTCATCAACGGGAATGATAGTCATGGATGGTCAGCTTATGTGAACGAGTTCCAGGGCTACTTCAGATATTGCATGCTATTATCCAACATGATCATGTGTTCTCCGTGACTGAGAACGGCTATGTTTATGCATGGAAGTCTCTAGAACTTGGTAAATTCTCCTCCATATGTATTTTATTAGCTTTGTTCCTGAATAGATGCAAGATATTTTTTCTGAACTTTCATTGGTTAGTAGGAATTCCATTAAAATTTTAGTTTCTTTGATTCGAAGGAATTCCCTAGGAATTTCAAAGGAATGCAATCTTTAGGAGGTTTTCTTACATATAAGTAGTTTGTTTCATATGATTGAGTTTTGCTGATAGTATTGCTTCGTCTCCTAGTACATCCCATGGAAAATATGGTATCTACTAGTAGTAAGTACTTATGTGAGACCCAGATATTATTCCTGAATCAATGTAAGTTATTTTTTCTGAAGTTTCTTTTCTTAGTAGGAATTTCATAGGAATTTTAGCCTCTTTGATTCGTACGAATTCCCTAGGAATTTCAGAGGAATGCAATCCTTTCTAAGTTTTCTTACATATATGTAATTTGATTCATAGGATTGAGTTCTGCTGATAGTATTGCCTTGTCTCCTAGTACTAGTACATCCATGGAAAATATGGTATCTACTAGTAGTATTTACGTGAGACTCAGATACTAGACATATGACATATCATAACTATATAGAATTATAATACTAGGTAAAGCTCAAAAAATTAGAAATTTGATCGACATCTATAAAGTATGGGCACATATTTAGTTCTTGTACTTTCTATCATGTAGAAGTCAACGTTTATTAGGTACTAGTACTTGTAAATTTTGTTAACATGGTCTTGAGAAATGAAGGAGAAGATTTTAGAATGATGGAGAAGTGTGTTTTGAGGATTGTGCATAGCGTTAATTGTGCTAAAGACTATCAATAGAATCTTCAAGTAGATGCTAGAATGGAAAAGAAGATCCAACGGCTGGCAATGTTGGGATTCGCAAGTCCTGATCCAACAACGAATATTCAAAGTTACTCATACACTACATAGTGATAAGATAAGATATTAAACCTCCTAGAAATAATCCTTGTTGGTTTTCCTTTGGTATATAAGACACCAAAATCTTGTAGGATCGAACCTTGCTTTTTTCCCTATGAACTTCACATTCAAGATCCTATAGGATTATTTCCTATTTCATTTGATCCCATGAATCAAACCGTGTCTCTAGGAGAATTTCCATAGCATATCCCCATTCGAAAATAATAAGAATTTCCACAGCATCTCCCTAGGTTGGCATTTTTGCGCAATCAAACAACTTAAGTATAATCAAGACTTTTGAAAATAGTACTGTATATCAACTTCTACAATGTCAGATCAATATTAATATTATTTCCATGTTACATTTCCTTTCCCTTTGAAGGTTCTATCCTTATCATGTCGCCACGCGATGTGCTGTACCTGACACATGGGTTTGTTGAGGATGATGAGGAGAATGATCCTGGTAGGTGGTGGTTAGCAAGATCTGCTGGTGGTTTAAGACTTCTTCTGGTCTATACATATGGTGTCTTAGGCAATGCAATTGCTGATGATACTAGTGTTGTTCACTATGGTCGCACCGTTCGCACCAATCCTTCTAGGTTTGAGTGCATGGTGTTCTCGATGGACACAAGCCAGTTAACTACAGCTAACCGATGGAAAAGGGTTGCCGAACTTGGATCATATTCTCTTTTCCTTGGCGTGAACTATCCGATTATCATTGTAGTAGGCAATGCAAATGATCCGCCAGGACATCTGACGAGAAAAAACTATGTTTACACATCACACCAAGAAATTGGCTACGAGTACATGCCACATCCTGAAATTTGCCGCTTTAGTTTGAATGGTGACACAACTGTTGGTTTCCATACCAACACTCGCTGGACATGGTCGGAGACTCCATTTTGGTTCATCCCAAGCTTCTCAAACGCCTTGGAGCGGAACGAGCCTATTCAAGGATAGCTCATTTGGTCTCGGCCTTCTGTTGAACTCTTTCTTTTGGCTAGTTTTTAGCTGATGTACGAGTACTCAGCATTTAGTTTCACACCCGTTCCGGCTTATAAAATACTCCGTATGACCAAAAACCCCTTTTGTACACTTGGTAGTTTCTCCAGTATGTATATTTCACCAAGCTTGTAAAATAACATTATTAGGAGTACAGTTGTACTCTACTACTATTCCGTACATAATTTCTTCTAGAATGTTGTATAATAGTAGTACTATTAGTATTACTCCTTGCAGGTCCATAGTTTTGTTTCTTTTTCACTGCATTTTGGGTCCTGTAAGCCTAAGTTGGACGTGTTGGTAAGTACTTCACTCAGAAACTGCACATGGTGGAAGGAACACGATGTTTCCAGGTTTACCAGTAAAAACATGTCGCTCATCATGGCATCGCCAGTGATTTGACAAGGCAATACTGTACGATGGTGTGCTAGTCTAGTTTTTTCTTCTTCTAAACAAGTACTCCTTGTCTACCTAGTAGGAGTACCAGAGAACTCGATGAAGCTAGCTGGAGTACTACTGTCAGTAGCTACTGCAAAAGAGAGAGGGAGGGATTTTGCACACGCCGGTGCACATGGTAGTGTTCCTTCCGAGACAAGCTAGATTTAACTCCCTCACCAACCTCCCCCACGCACACAAAGCCTCTTTTACTCAGTCCCTTCTTCCCATCCATTACCGCCTATGGCCTCTCGCTCCATATTGTTGCCGACTAGCTCCTCGGCTCCATCCTCTACAGGTGGCAGCGAGATCGGTGCGGCAACCTTCTGTAGGGCGGTGGAGCATCCGTCATCTTTGTCCCGCGGCAGCAATGGCAGTTTGTGAAATACTAGAACACTCGTACCTATTCCCTCCATTTCATAATGTAAGATGTTTTAGCTTATGTGAAACGCGTGTATCTAGATTCACTCCAAACTTACATGATAGAGTTGATGATGCGGTTAAATTTTTATTGTCGATTACGTAGCATTGTCATGTGTAGAGTAGTTGTTATCTCCGGTATGCATCCTTTTTTTGCAGACTAGGATTGCATAGAAGCTTGTTTTCTAGGCTAGATCCCATAACTAAGAATAGTGTGGATCCGTTCGAAGTTGGTAGTTCGACAACGCAAACTTTTGAACATTTGCATATATTTGTCAATCAACATCATGTAATCAATATTACAACTTGCTGCAGAAGGAGATAGGGGAAGGAGCGAAAAAGAGGATTCTTGATGAAATAGGTTCCAACCCTGTGACTTCTGCTATCCCATATGACAAGGTAAATCAACAGAATGACATATGTTCTTGTCATCCCACGTAGATGCTTTCGCTGTAATCTCTGTTTATCTTGTAACCTTAGAAGCACAAAGTTGAAGAAGACTCTCAGTTTCCTGATGACGGAGTACAAAATGGATGTTAGATCGCTACACCTAAGACACCTCCTTGTTTACCTTCTGTGGAGACTAATGCACCTACAGCTACAACTGGTACTGATGAGCCTGCACCTGCCATCGTCATGCCAGATGATGGAGGTGGTGGATTGGTTTTACCATCCGTGGAGACTTGTGCGGCTGGAGATGGCAGTGAAGAGCCTTCAGAGGATATTGTGGTGCTCGATAGTTCACCTATTATGGAGACTCATGTTACCGGTGTTGGTGTTGCTGTTGGTGCTGCTGATCCCGCTCCTGAAATTACCGTGCCACCTGAAGGAGGCTGTTGGGGGGATACCCCGGGTAGGGTAATGCCGGGGTACAAAGGCCGAGTTAGCCGAGGTACGACACGGTCAAAGCAAATGCTGGCCGGGTCACCTCATGGCGGGCCGACTTACGGAGTAACCTGACCCGTGGAGAATCGCCCTAGCCTTAACCCAGCTGGCATAAAATATATGCTGGTCATGTTTTTCTGTATACTATGCAGGTACCCTCATAACCGGGTTAGCCATGTGCTAGCCGAACTATCATAAGGCTTCCAAGAGAAGGAAGGAATCTCCCGCTGGTCAAAAGATGGCTTTGCTAGCTGTAGCGTGAGCTAAGCTAAGTAGAGAGGAGGACTAGCGAGTCATGGGCGACCAGCATGATGCGGGCAATGTCGGCTGATGTAGCCCGTGTCTGGTGACGCTTAAAGACAAAGATCACGTAGTGGGTTACATCCAAAGCCCGGACGAGCCGTTAAAGGGAATAAAGAAGCATCTAGCTTTAGTCGAGGAGCATATTCGTGGAATATGCCGCCACATGTGCGCTAACTTTGTAACCCAGGCTCCCCTATATAAGGAGCACCGGGGCCTCCTTAGAGGGGATCGATCATTTTCTCTGTCTAAGATAGAACTCTAGAGCTAGCTTGTGGGGAGTAAGAGACATAGTCTCCTTCTCACCAATATCTTGAAGAGCACTTGTAAACACCATTGATAGAGAGAATACAAGCATATCTGTGCGTGGAATCACCACGTTCTCCCTCCCTGGATTCCCCTAACACACATTGGCCCCATCTTTAGCCTATACATGGCATCTGCCATGCCACCACCATGACAGTTGGCGCCCACCGTTGGGCTAGCGGTTCTAGCAGGGGTGAAAATCCGGACGGGAAGCATCTTCAGCACTGGCGAGCGCGTCGTCTCTGGCCTGGTTCAGCGCTTTGGAGCGCTGGACTACATCAGTGACAACGCAGGGAGCTTCGGCAGGCACCCTCCTCCGCGCAACGGCGTCTTCATCAAGCTTGGCGCGCATAAGATCTAGGTCGGCATGGACGAGTCCTGCGTTCATCCGCGGCACATCGTCGAGGGAGGCGAACCACCTCTCAGCGTAGCTCGTGGTGTGCGTATCACTCGCCCCACCAACAGCGTTGAGGTCCTGATGACCGCGCCAGATGCGAAAGAAAGCAAGGGTTTGGCACCAGAGCCGGAAGTCACGCCGAAGCAGACCAGGTCTAGGTTCCCCCCATTAGAGAGGCCGGAGAATGTGCTCCAGCAGGCAATAGATAGCCTAGCAACGCCAATAGAACCTATGGTAGATCCGGCTCAGGCACAAGCTGAGTTAGAAGAAACTAGGTGGAAAATGTTAGTTGGGGCAAAGAAAGTAGCGGAGCTGCAGCAATCCTTGAACATTACTTTGAGAGAATATGCAAAGGTGAACCGCATAAATGGAGTGAAAATCCGAGGTAGAAACCTGATTACTAAGATTGACAAGGAATGCGAACCTAGGCCGGGTGAGACAGCCACGATAGTAACAGGAGGGCTGGAGAGGTACAATACCCCGGCCAAGAACCTCAGAGCGGCAAATGCGGCTGCGTCCGAGTTAGAAGGTTTAACCGGAGAGGCCTAGCAAAGGCAACAAGAGAGAGTGAACCACTTGCTAAGGGTCGCTTGCCAGCAAAATGAAGAAATGAACAAGGCAAACCCGGCACCACCAGGAGCGTCGCACGTGGTTCATTCGGCTAGAAATAACCCGGCAAGATCCGGGGGAGCCGCATCATCTCCGGGTCACAATCCCAGGAGAGAGGAGGTGGTAAACTCCGGGAGAAGTGACAAACAGATGGTTCCCTATGATCCAGTGAGGGCCGGAAAAGGCAAAGCAATGCAAGTTGATGAAGATCGACATAGTACCAGCCGAGGTGTGGCTGGCCGAGGTAACCGTGACCAAGGTAATGTCGGTCAAAGGAATGCTGCCAACGGCAATGCCGGACAGCGTGATCCCGTGGGAACGGGGCAAAATGTACCGCGGCAGCAACAGCAGCGCGCACCTCGGCAAGAGGGGAGTGCAGGACAAGTAGCGCAACAATAGAACGCTTGTCTGGATCAAGAAAGATACAATGATGGTTATTCGGCTATGATCAACAACGGATATCCCAGACCGGATCACCAAATAATTGGGTCAAGGCTAGGAAGCAGGAACTTGCAGCCAAATGATGCGAGGCTGAAACTGGATAGAATTTACAGGTCAGACCTAATCGAGCTACAGGGTCCTCCTGGTCCGGCATGCTTTGGGCCCCGGATCATGAAGGAGCCACTAGTGCCGAACTTTCAGCTGGCCAAAGGAGCCAGAACCTACGATGGTAGTACTAGGCCAGAGGATTGGCTGATTGATTACGTGATGACGGTCAAGATCGCAACTGGAAATTTGAGATGGGCAGTGAGGTATGTGCCACAAATGTTGGAAGGACCAGCGAGAATTTGGCTAAACAATTTGCCACCGGGAAGTGTTAACTGTTGGCTAGATTTTGAGGAGTTGTTCGTTAGCAACTTATCGAGCACCTACAAGAGGCCCAACAGGCCACAAACTCTAGCGTTATGCCGGCAAAGACCGAATGAGCCAGACCGGGATTTCTTGACTCGGTGGTGCAATGTGCGTAACTCATGCGAGGGATTAATTGAATTACAAGCTATTGCGTGGTTTGCCCAGGGATGCAGATATGGAAGTATGTTGTGGCAGAGGCTGCAGCGAGATATGTGAACCACTTTGGCTGAGACAATCCGATCACAGATTCATATGCCTTGGGAGATCCAACGCAACCCTGGCTAATGTCAAGCGACACAAACGAGGAATATTACAACCGGGATGGCTCCGGGTCGTTGAGGAGAAATGATTTTTGAGGAAATAGAAGGGACGAACGTCCGGGTTACAGATATAACTCACAGCAGGTGGCAGCGGTAGACCGGGACCAACCCAATGCCGGTGCCAGCCAGCACCAGAAAACTGGAGGGCAAAACTGGCAACAAAAAAATGAAGGGAAGAAGCCTTGGACCCCGGAGCAGAAAAAGCAATGGCAAGAGCGGAAAGATAGACTGAGGTATACGTTTGAGTCTATGTTGGATCAACCTTGCAAGTTCCATACACCAAGTCCGAATAGTCCGAAAAATCACACGACCCGGCAATGTGAGTGGATGAGGAAGTTAGAGCAGGGAAGTTCGGGGAATGCTCAGGCACCTCGGAACGAAGCACCTAGGAATTAGGCACCACGGAAACAATTACTAACAGGGGGAAATGGACAGCAACTAATGTTGCCACCACCTCTGCCGAGGTACGAAAATCAGGAAAGGAGAGATGCGGTATATCAAGTAGACAATAATCAGCAACAAGGTCAAGGTTACCACGTGAATGAGGGACGAAACGAGTACATGGAGCATCATCAAAGTTACTGTGTGTTTACCACGGAAGAAAATGACCGGAAAAGCTTGCAGCACCGGCATATGGAGGTAAACGCGGTAATGCCGACGGTAGTGAGATATATGTCCTGGGCGGATCAGGAGATTACATGGAGTATTAAGGATCACCCAAGGATCATGCCTAGCCCCGGGACCTATGCACTGGTCCTGGATCCGACATTCATCGGGCCAAATCTCAATGTGAGGTTTTCCAAAGTACTGATTGACAATGGCAGTAGCATCAACATTATGTACAAGGATACCATGCATAAGTTGGGAATAACAGAGAACATGCTGCAAGCAACGAGGACCACCTTTCATGGCATTGTGCTAGGTATTTCCTACGAGCCAATTGGTAAGGTCCGGGTTGATGTGTTATTCGGCACGAGAGATAATTGCAGGACTGAAAATTTGGAGTTCGAAGTGGTGAATCTGGAGAGCGCTTATCACACGTTACTCGGCAGGCCCGCGTTGAACAAGTTCATGGCAAGTACTCACATCAGCTACCTTAAGATGAAACTGCACGGACCAAGGGGTGTGATAACTATATCAGGGGACTTCTGGCGTTTGATCAAATGCACCTTAGCCAGATCTAACTTAGCCGAGTCACTCGTGATAGCTCAGGAAAAAAGGAAGATACTAGAAGTGGCAGCATTGGCTCAATCCGCGCAGCAGTATATGCCGACTCTGATCAACCCGCACGGAAGCGTGTCATTCCAAGCAACCAAGGATACAAAGAAAGTGCCAATCGATGATCAGTTCCTAGAGCGCACCGTAACCATTGGTGCCAGGTTAAGCAACAAATAGGAAAGCGAGCTCATCAACTTCCTCCGTGAGAATCTGGATATCCTTGCTTGGTCCACTCAGGATCTGCAAGGTGCCGAGGGAGTTGGCCGAGCACTCATTGAACATAAGACCCGGGGCTAAGCCGGTAAAGCAGCCTCTCCGGCGTTTCGCCAAAGATAGAAGGAAGGTCATTGGGGATGAGATAGCTAGGCTCCTAGCAGCCGGGTTTATCATGGAAGTACTCTATCCAGATTGGCTCTCTAATCCGGTGCTTGTGGAAAAGAAGAAGGATGATCCAAACGTGGCCGTGGTATGGCGCATGTGCATTGATTACACGAACCTGAATAAGGTGTGTCCCAAAGATCCATTCCCACTCCAAAGAATAGATCAAGTCATAGACTCAACAGCCAGATGTGAACTATTGTCATTCATTGATGCATATTCTGGTTTCCACCAGATACCCCTAAACCCGGATGATCAAATAAAGACTGCATTTATTACCCCATACGTGGCTTATTGCTATCGCACTATGCCGTTTGGATTACGTAATGCAGGAGCAACGTACTAATGATGCATGCGAAAATGCTTACACGACCAAATAGGTCGGAACATGCAAGTTTATGTGGATGATGTGGTGATAAAAACTAAGGAAAGCAATACGCTCCTTGATGACATCTGGCAGACATTCACGAACTTAAGATGGTTCCGGATGAAGCTTAACCCGGAGAAGTGCACCTTTGGCGTGCATGCAGGAAAGTTACTCGGTTTTTTAGTGTCTAGCCGAGGTATCGAAGCTAACCCGACAAACATCCAGGCCATAGAGAGAACGGAACTGCCAAAATGCCTTAGCGATGTGCAGAAGTTCACTGGTTACCTGTCATCGTTCAGCCGGTTCATATGTCGGTTGGGAGAGAAGGCCTTGCCCCTCTACCAGTTAATGAGAAAGGCAGACAAATTCACACGGACGTCACCGGCGGATATCGCATTTTGAGAATTGAAAAAGATGTTATCTACTGCACCAATCCTAGCAGCACCACTACCCAAGGAGCCAATGTTGCTCTACATAGCCGCGACCAACCGAGTCATAAGTGCAGTAATCATAGTGGAGCGTGAGGAAGAAGGAAAGTCGGTGCAAAGACTGGTGTATTATCTGAGCGAGGTATTATCTGCTTCAAAACATAATTACCCTCACTACCAAAAGATGGCGTATGGCGTGTATATGTCGGCCAAGAAACTCAAACACTATTTTGAGGAACATCCCATCAAGGTGATATGTGAGGCACCCATATCAGAAATTATGAGTAACAAAGATGCAAGTGGCCGGATAGCAAAATGGGCAATTGAGTTAGCCCCATATGCACCGCAGTTTGACAGAAGAGATGCGATAAAATCGCAAGCTGTGGCAGATTTCTTTATGGACTGGGCTGAGATGCAATACGAACCACCTCTGCCGGACTCCAATTATTGGCGAATGCAATCCGATGGATCAAAACTGAAAGATGGGTTGGGCGTCGGAGTAGTGCTTACCTTGCCCAAGAAAGATCAACTAAAATATGTCCTTCAAATCCACTTCAGTGCCTCGAATAATGTTGTGGAATACGAAGCATTGGTACATGGTCTCAAGGTAGCGAAAGAAGTGGGGATTCGTCGGATACAATGCTTTGGAGATTCGGATTTGGTGGTGCAACAGGTGTCTCGAAACTGGGATGCTTTGGATGCTAACATGGCCCTATACGGATTCCATGTTCAAAAGATAAGTGGATTTTTCGAAGGGTGTGAATTCCATCACATACCTCGGATTGAAAATGAGGCGGCCGATATGCTGTCCAAGTTAGGTTCATCCCGGCAGCCAATCCCGCCAAATGTTGCTTTGGAGCACTTGAGAAAACCATCCATCACACCATCGCCTGAATCAGACTCAATCTATATCCCGACACTCTCCGGATCAGGAGCTGCACCTATGGAGATAGATTGGGGAGGCACCTCAGCGAACCCGGGGACTGCTTCAGCAAACCCGGGGACTGCCTCAGCAAACCTGGGGGCAGTTCAGCCAGATCAGGCAAGAGTTATGTTGGTGGATGTGATGGAAATTGACGAAGAACCATTTCCCGTCTGGGCTATACTAGCTTGGGCCAAGTCAATATATGATTTCCTGAAAGAAGGAGTTTTGCAAGATGATGAGATATTCTCAAGGCAGATCCAAAGGAGAGCAAAGGCCTATACTATTATCAACGCCGAATTATATAAAAGGAGTGTGACGATAGTACTGCAATGGTGCGTTGACCCGGAGGAAGGACTGGACATACTCCGAGATATTCACCAAGGGTAAAGTGGCCACCATGCCTCCTAAAGAGCGTTAGTGGCAAAAGCTTTTCGGCATGGATTTTATTGGCCAAGTGCTTTGGAGCAAGCAGAGGATTTAGTGAGAAAATGCAATGGCTGTCAGAGATATGCCACGAAAACTCATTTACCAATGTCAGAACTCAAAACTATCCCCATCACTTGGCCATTTGCTGTATGGTGCCTAGACATGGTAGGGCCATTTAAGCCGGCTAAAGGAGGAATGACCCATATCCTAGTTATGGTCGACAAGTTCACCAAGTGGATTGAAGTGAAGCGAATTATGAAATGTGACGGCGCAACAGCAGTAAGATTCCTCAAGGATATAATCCTGGGATATGGCAATCCCCATAGCATCATAACTGATAATGGCACAAATTTCGCTAAAGGAGCATTTGCGAGGAACTGCCGAGAAAAGAAGATCTGGCTAGATGTTGCCTCAGTCGCCCACCCCGCATGGAACATGCAAGTGGAAAGATCCAACAGACTAATTCTGTCTGGGATAAAACCCTGGCTCATAGAGCCGCTGCAAAGATCAGCAAGGTGCTGGATAGAAGAACTACCGGCAGTACTATGGAGTTTAAGAACAACTCCAAATCGATCAACAGGCTATACGCCATTCTTTCTAGTATATGGGGCAGAAGTTGTATTACCAGCCGACATAAAGCATGATTCGCCAAGGGTCACCCAATACACAGAAGCCAAAGTGCGTGAAGCCTGGCAAAATGATGTTGATATGCTAGAAGAAGCGAGAGAACTTGCCTTGTCTAGATCCACCATATATCAGCAAAATCTCAGACGCTATCACAGCCGGAAAGTAAACCCCCGAGTCTTCCGGGAAGGTGACCTGGTACTCCGGTTGATACAACACACTTCTGGCATGCATAAGCTATCCCCTCCATGGGAAGGACCTTTCATTGTAGGCAAAGCCTTGCACAATGATTCCTACTATCTTATTGATACACAACCACAGGAAAAGAACAAGGCAGACAAGTCTAGAGAGGAATCTAAGCGACTGTGGAATGTAGCACTACTTCGTCCTTTTTACACCTGACAAAGAGGTGAATGTATCCGAGCTACTCTTATGTCGGTATGTATGTCGGCAATGAGCTTATTAATGAAAGTTTGGCATCCCAAGCAGAGACTCGGGGACTGCCGTAATAATTGTCTTTCTCTTTTTCGTATTTTTATGTCGGCTAGGTTAAGACACTTGTATCTTAGTCAGATTAGTAATGTGTGAGCACCAAAAACCCAACTCTTCGACTTTGCTGTTGTCCAACAAGAATTGGCTTCATGGCAAGCAAGAGAGCAAGTTTGGAATGGCAAAGCACATGAAAAACGACTAAGGAATAGAACTTAAGCGGTCCGACATTTGTTATTTAGACTAACCCTTTATTTACTATATTTATCTAACGCCGGATTATTTTGAGCTAATCTCAAAGTTTCAAGTATTGTTAAGTCAATTTTTTGAACCTCGGACTCGTAAGTCAAAAAACCGAATCAAGGTTGACGTGAGCCGAGTCAAAAATTGGGGGAACAAGAAAACAAAACTCGAGGAATTCGCCCACGACAATCCAGTACTAAGAACTTAGTTCCAAACAGTAAACTATAGCACAACCAAACCAAAGTAATTAGATACATTTTTCGCCTGGCATTCTGGGGATCTGAAAAATATGATCAAGTGTTTTTAAGGGGTAGGGCAGCAGCCGAAGAAGAAGGTACTTCAGAATTTGGGGGAGGGGTGCTAGCCTCGGCTTCATCCTCAGGGTTGGCCTTGCCATCCTCCAGGTCTTTGGCCTCCTCGCCAAGCTCGAAGTCCTCACCCTCACTCCCTTCATCTTCATCTTCAGACGCAACTTCATCATCGAAAACGTCGAGGTAGCTCGGCCCATCATTCCAAGCATGGTAGAAGGAATACTGAATAAGTTTGTTAGCACTGGCTTTGCGGCACACAACCCACGCCGGATCTTCGGTCCACTTGGATCCGGTGCGCATGCGGGTAAGCAGACCTAGATCTATTCCTTCGTACCACGAGAGGACGAACTGCAAGGCAATGTCAGCCCCGGCTCGCACAGCCGACTGATGCCACAGATTTAGCTGATGCTCGCACTCCATCAGTTTGGCTATGAAAGTCGTATGTCTTTTGGGAATGGGCTCAATGGGCCAGAGGGGGCCGAACATCTGTGTTGCCTCTAGTATAATGTTTGTGCCGTAGTTCTTCACTAGCTCAAGGCGAGTGGTGAAGCTCGCCAGCAGATCCTCCGTATCATACGGGATTGGCTCGGCATCAGGACTGGTGGGGATACCATGTTGTTCGCGGGACCGGGTTACGACAGCAGCAGCAAGAGTATCACCTTCTGGAAATTTGCCTGAGAAATGAGCGGAGGAAACAGTGAACAAAAGCACCAAACCCGGAGGAATGAAAGTTAAGCAAGGGAAAAGAACTCACGGGTAATCTGGAAGAGGAGTCGTTGAAGCTCGGAATGGACATTGGCACTGTGGGCCTGGAGTTTCTCATATTCGGAGGTTACCGACGTAAGTTTTACATCAGCTTCCTCCAATAGATCCTTATCCTTGGAAATTTGAGTCGTCAAACGCTCTTTTTCCTCGGCAAACTCCTAGTCTGCCTTGTCCAGCTCGGTTTTGTGGAGGTCTTTGAGCCTTTGGATTTCGGCATTCAGCCGAATAATCTCTGAGTCCTGGAGCCGGAGCCAAGCTATCTCATCATCCTTTTTCTTCAATTCAGCCTGATGTTTCCCTGTTTGTTCGAGGAAATGAGTTATCATATCAGGCACAGGAACATTGTCTTCAAGAGCAACTGCAATAGTGGATTAATCTGGCCGAGCCGGAGTATGAATATCCACCGGATGAGGAAAATAACGCACAATAATGGGGTGAACGAGATAAGATACCTTTGATCTCAGCTAGATTCTTCCGCATGATGATATTCTCGGCTTGAACCTCGGCTGCATGGTTCGGATAACAAATTAATACGGATCACAGATAACTCGAACAAATGACAATGGAAGAAGGAAAAGTCTAAGTAAGAAATATTACCCTTCTTCTGGTGCTCCTCCAGGAGTTTGCCATAACGCGCGCAAATGTCTTTATAGGAGTCCAGCAGGCGCTGGAACTCAACAGATCGGCGGTTAGTGGTAATCTGAAATAAACAAGGCAATGTCAAGATCAAAGGCAAAGTAAAACAGTAATTCAAAGTCTACAAGATCCGGGCCAAGTGGAACTTAACCCGGCTCTAGGTGTGTGGATATTCGAAGTCTACAAGATCCGGGCCAAGTGGAACTTAACCCGGCTCTAGGTGTGTGGATATTCGAAGTCTACAAGATCTCCCCCAAGTGGAACTTAACCCGGCTCTAGGTGTGTGGATATTCAAAGTCTACAAGATCTGGGCCAAGTGGAACTTAACCCGGCTCTAGGTGTGTGGATATTCGAAGTTTACACGACCCGGGCCAAGTGGAACTTAACCCGGCTCTAGGAGCCGAATAAGCTGCTGTGGCTGTGGCTGCTGGTGCTGGTGCCGGCGCTGGTGGTGCTATTGCTGGTGCTGCTGCTGGTGCTGGTGTTGCTGCTGATGCTAGTGCTGGTGGTGTTGGTGCCGCTGGTGCTGGTGCTGGTACCGCTGATGGAGCTGAAGGAGAACTTGTTTGGGGCGGTGCCGATGAAACTGGCACCTCAATACTTGGTGCTGGGGCCAAAGAGGAACTGGGAAGATCCGGCATGGCCGTATCCTGAGCCACCCCACTACCCCCATGGCGACATTACCCTCCTCATGACGAGGTGGGCTCTGGTCAGGCGGAGCCGCGGAACCATCTTGGATAGGGCTGAGCAGGCGAGTCTCATCATCGTGGGGGGAGAAGGGCTGCTCTCGATCAGAGAGGCAATGCCGGAGCCGCTCTGGGGGATGACCCTAGGAGCACTGGAAAGTAAGAAGCAACAAGTCAAAAAAAGAAAAAGGACCGATAAGAAGCAAAGGTGAAAACAGAAAGGAAAAAACCCCAAGTGCAAATGCAAAGAGACTTACTCGTCCGAGGTTGGGGGTGCCCGAGGTTTGGGCACCCTCCAGACCATGCTCTTGGCGGCATGCTTAGTCGAGGCTTTCACCTTGGACTTCTTCTGCCTCTTCTTGGGCGGCGGCGCCTCCAAAGCTGGGGCCTAGGTTGCCGTGCGCTTCTGGGAGGGAGTAGGGACCGGACCACCCGTGGCGAGAGGGGAACCTCATGGACCTGACCAGCCGGGTTAGCTGAAGATTCGAACATAACCAAATGTGCGTAAGAGATGGGAACTAGGTCAAGTACCTCCAGAACCTCAATATCTGAGTCATTGTCATCTAGCCAATCCCTTAAAGAAGAGGCCTTACCAGAGCTGCGTTTGACGACATCCAGAGTGGGCAGGAAGGTCTCCGGATCAGGCTCCACCTCGTCTCCCTCTGCGCGGTCCGGTACCCACTTGCTCGCCAGTACCTCGCCATCCTCAATGGGCTGCTGGAGGAATCGCTGAGAACAAGACAACAGTAGCTAAAGTTAATAAAATAATCCGACATGCAAAATGATCCAGAAAACAGAAAGAAGGAAGTTTACCTTTGGAGGAGGGTTATCCCGGGTGAAGGGCTCGAGCCCCCATTCCCAATCTTCGGAGAATTCCTTCTCCATGTTGAAAATGGATTTAACCCGGTGGTAAACCGCCAAGATATGGAGCTAGAAGGAGGAGGTCTGATGGGGATCGAGGGGGCCGCTCAAGTAACAGATCTTATGGGTGCGCTTCTGAAGGGGAGAGACCCGGTTGCGGACAAAGGTGATCATGATATCCTCCCCCTAAAGCTTCTCCTGCAGCAGCTCCTTGATCCGGTGCTCCACCTTGTTCGCCAGGGCTGCGGGTCGCTTGGAGATGCTCTCCCAAAGAGAGGTATCCGAAGGTCTGAGCTTGAAGGGGAGGAGCCGGATCAAGTCCTCGGAAGTTGAATTCCGGACGTAGAAGAAAGTCCGCTCCCAGCCTTTGCAAGACTCGTGCCCGGTGACCCGAGGAAATACGGAGCTCTTGCGGGGAGATATGGAGGCTCCATCACATTGGGTCAGGTGCTTGTATTTCGGGGCAAGCTCCAGATCCGGAACAATGTTCTTCCGGAGGCCGAAGAACTTGATCCATAGTTCCTTAGAGGGCCAGAGGCTGAGGTATCCCTCTATGCTAGAGGCAAAAGAGGATAGAGAGGTGATGGCATTGGCAGGAAGATGGTGTGGTTGCAATTGATATGTGGAGATGAAATCAAAAAAGAAATCAAAGGTAGGAAGGCCGAAGCCATGCTGAAAATGTGAAAGAAAAACAATGTACTCCCCTGGATTGGGAGAGGGAGAGATCTCGTTAGCGGCGAGGCGGCAGGCGACACCGGCGGGGATGCAGCGCGTGGCGCGAAGCCAGTCGAAATCGTCTTCACAGACGAAGGCGCCATCCCAGTCCCCGCACTGGCATCCCTCCTCCTCCTCTTGCTGCGCGACCACGGCGGCCACTCCCTACGTCATGGTGAGGTCAAGGTCCTCGAGAAGAAAATCTAAGTAAAGGTAACCAGAGGCGGGGAACCTGGAGGCGCAGGGACCCATGGTGGAAATATTGAACAGAGGCAGCACCGCAGATGCGAAGAGCTGCTAAGCACGGACGTGGCAGCGCAGGGACGGCGAAGAAGAAGCGGTGGCAGTGGAGTTGCTGTAAGAGTGAAAGGAGGCTGGGAAGCGTAAGAGGAATGGGGAACTTCCCCAAAAATTTCCCCAGGCCCCCTACTTAACCGCGCAAGAGGGCGTGTTGTGGATCCTTTGCGGTTTCCACGCCACACGCAACGGGCGTGTACACAGCCGAATCAGCCAATCAGAGCATGGCCACAGCGAGGGCCACAGGGAGCAGAAGATCCCATGACATGACATGGTTTTACAGTTAACGAGGCGCGGTAGTGAAGGGACGCGCGCAATAGTTATTCCTGACATTGCAACAGTAACTGGCGCATTAAATGCGCGTGGCCCTTAAAATGAGGCAAGGTGATGATTACCCTCCACGTAGGACGTGGGGAAGCGTACAAGAGAAGGAAAGGTATCCCGGATAAAAAAGCAAAAGACTCGGCCAGTGAGGAATAACTCGGAATGAGCGAAGGGATCGCAAGAGGAAAAACTCCGGATTATGGGGTAACCCGGCCAAAGAAGCAAAGATCCAGATATGGGAACCTGTTGTGGCCTTAACAACTAAAGTTGCTAAGACCGCACCAGCTTCGGGGACTAATGTTGGGGGGATACCCCCAGGTAGGGTAACGCCAGGGTACAAAGGCCGAGTTATATGAGGTATGGCACGGTCAAAGCAAGTGCTGGCCAGATCACCTCAAGGCAGGCCAACTTACGGAGTAATCCCGCCTGTGGAGAATCTCCCTAGCATTAACCCGACCGGCATAACATATATGCCGACCATGTTTTTCTGTCTACTATGCAGGTACCCTCATAACTAGGTTAGCCATGTGCTAGCCGGACTATCATAAGGCTTCTAAGAGAAGGAAGGAATCTCCCGCTAGTCAAAAGATGGCTTTGCTAGCTGTAGCGTGAGCTAAGCAAAGCAGAGAGGAGGACCAGCGGGTCATGGGCGACCAGCATGACGCGGGCAATGTCGGCTGACGTAGCCCGTGTCTAGTGACGCTTAAAGACAAAGATCACGTAGTGGGTTATGTCCAAAGCCCGAACGAGCCGTTAAAGGGAATAAATAAGCATCTAGCTTTAGTCAAGGAGCATATTCATGGAATATGCCGCCACGTGTGCCCTAACTTTGTAACCTGGGCTGCCCTATATAAGGAGCACCGGGGCCTCCTTAGAGGGGGATCGATCATTTTCTCTGTCTAAGATAGAACTCTAGATCTAGCTTGTGGGGAGTAAGAGACATAGTCTCCTTCTCACCAATAGCTTGAAGAGCACTTGTAAACACCATTGATAGAGAGAATACAAGCATATCTGTGCGTGGAATCACCACGTTCTGCCTCCCTGGATTCCCCTAGCACACATTGGCCCCATCTTTAGCCTATCCATGGCGTCTGCCGTGCCACCACCACGACAGAGGCGGTGATTTGGGTTTACAATCTGTAGAAACTATTGCACCTGATGGTGGTGAACTGTGATGAGGATCTTTCTTTCTTATGATTTGTATGCTTTTATCCGAAACCTATATTATGGAGCTACCTTATGCATTTCTTACACTTTTGCCTGTTGAACTGTAGTGTGGAACTGGAACTACTCCTAGTATGTAATCATAATATTCGCATGCTTGAGTATTATCGATGATAAACCAATGCTAGCCGAGCTGCACGAGAATTGGCCTCTGCCACTTGCAGTCGTGGTTCCTGGCTCATCTCCTTTTCACAAGCACGGTGAAAAGATGGTTCTGTTCCTTTTCTTGCAATGCCATTATGCAGGTGTTATTGATCTGGCAATTTTATGCTGATTTTGTCACCCAATCCGCATTTATGCCTCTACATAGAAACATATTTGTTCACATGACTTGAATAGAAAATAGTATCTTCTTTGCATCGACTAACACAAGGAGACATACAAATATTTATTTATTTTTGAAACAAGGCAAACGATATGCCATTTTCATTGATAGAGAGGGACATGCAATTCAATTAAACTACGATAACTACTCGTACAAGTCATAGAATGGCAGGGATTGCCATAGGAAATCATCACCTCCAGCATCTTGTTCTACAGAAGGCGTTATTACCAGATCCACAAACTTCTTTTCCTTGGGACGATAATGTCAAGTGCAGGATTTCGAATCTAAACACAATCCAGTGCAGGTTCATCAGGACAACCTCCAGCTGCGTCAGTCTCCACAGAAGGTACATCAGCGCTATGGCAGACACTATTGGAAATGCAATGAAGCTGTTGTTATACTCCTATCAATACCACATATAAGGGCCACAAATTCAAGCTCCAAAATCTAGCATTACAAAATAGACAAGAGGTTACCCCATCTGGACAATTCATAGACAATTCATAGTGCAATTTGAGCATCTTACATGATCCTTAGATCTTAGTCCATCCGGTCTTTTTATTGGGGGAACAAAATTTGCTGGTACTTTTATTTCTGCGAAGAACCTACAAAACATAGCCAAGTCAGACATGTGAATATATCAAACTTTTCTATAGTCTTATATGTGAAGATATCTTTGCATAACACTTACTTATCAGACTATCTACGGATATCTTCCCGCTCCTTGGAAATGTGAAGCCGACGTTCTATAGGGTACATCCATCTATACTGTACTATATCTCTAAGTACTTCCTCATCAGGTACATCAACAGTCAAATGCTCCATCGTATCAAAGAACGATGGGGAATATATCAGGTCAAAAGCTTGCACAGGATCTCTGCCAAGTCCCTTTTAAGATGTTTTCGAACTCTTCTGTCCAGAGCTTTACTATAGATTTACCTAAAGAACGTAGCTACCCAAATCTGCAAGAACCTTATAAATCTAGATGGTCACAAGCTTTAACTATTTCTAGGAGAGGTGGAGAACAAACCAAAGCCAAGAAGAATGTCCAGTGCCTGAATCTAGCAGGCAAAGCATGGGGATCACCAGCTGACCGCCGGCCGGTGTGTCTCGTGAAGAATGGCGCGGCCAATGGTGGTAGGCCGACACTATTGATAGAAAGGTGTCGAGAAGTTTTTTTAAGGCGTGGAGAAGTTTGCGGCCTGGTTCTAATCTGGTGCATCTCCCATAAACGGCGCAAAATTTGAAGAGACGGGGGTTGGTCGCTCGATTGAGGGCGGGCTTAGGAAATTTTGGGGTCTCTATGGAAAGTTTTGGCGGGCGTGGGGTGTTTGTCCACAATTTTCACAGAAATATATGTGAATATTTTATCGGATTTGCCAGTTCTCAAGAGTCACCTCTCTCGCCATTGGATTTACCTCGCGATTGGTGCAACGTGAGGGTTACACATTTGTTGAAATAGCTTGTAACTGGGAATTTAATGAGTTGCAACTACTCGGTTACAACTGAGTATTAGCACAATTAGTAGGGTGACGTCAGCTCCTTAACATAACAAGTTCTCAGGCGCCTGGGATCTAGGCGCTCATATTTTATACCTTTTTTTTCCTTGTTGATGGCTTTGTTTCGAATCTGGCCGAGCCCCAGCACGTACCTTGGGATTTTAACTATCGAGCCCAAGAAATTAGCTCATCCGGCCTCATTATAGTCCAAGACCTTCTAACTCGGCCATGTTTTGGGTCATTCGGCCGCGCAAATAGCCCAGTTAGATTGGGCGAGAGCCCATGAAAAATAGCCCATCAATCCCTGCTTGGCCCATATTTCTTCAATTTGGCCTTGTTTGGGCACCGTCCACCCACCCCTAAAAAAACTCTGCCTATCCATGTTTTTAAGTACTACCTACTACATTATTTATACTTAACATTTTTTAGTTGAGCTGCTAGCAATCACGCGTAGCAGATGGACAAGCAATTTTTAAGAAGAAAAATAAATAAGTTATATATGATGTTAGTTTATATTTTTTACGTTTTATAAAATCATAACAATTTTCTTGTGTAGTAGCAAGGCATGTAGTTTATCTATAGCAATATTTTTATACTGAGAGGCTGACATGGCCGACCCACCTGCCTACAGCTAGTGCCCATCAACCTTACCATACAAGAGATCAAGTTTAATGAGTGTGTTTAAAAAGTACTTGTACAACAGTCACGACTGGAAAAAAGAAGACCAAGATCGACACGTTTCTTGTCAAGAGAGGCTGACACGTGGGCCCTAGCAGCAATACCATACACGCCTGCCGCATGGAACAATGTTACCAAGGTCAAACCGGTGGACGCGACCAAAAAAAAGTCCAACATACAAACGTTTCTTCTACATAGGCAGCTGACATGTGGACCCAGCAGGGAGACATTATACAGGTGTTGTATCGAGCAACGTTTCCAAGTTCCAAACTGGGAGGCGCGAGAGAAGAAAAAAAGTCTAGCATGCACACATTTCCTGCACAAAGGAGGTTGATATGTCGAGCCCACCAGCCTATATAAACGTCTAAAGCAGCGAGCAACGCTATCAAGTTCGGAACACGAAGGCACGACAGAGGGTAAAAAATCCATCATATACACATTTCTTCTAATGAGAGGATGACATGTCAGGCCCAACTGCGTGATTAAATGGTAGATGCATCGAACAACGCTATCAAGTTCGGAACAGGGTAGCGTGAGCGAAGGAAAAAATCCATCATACACACGTTTCTTCTAATGAGAGGATGACATGTGGGGCTCAGGAGGTTGGTTAAACGGTAGATGCATCGAGCATCGCTATCAACTTCGGAACGGGGTAGCGCCAGCGAAGGAAAAAAATCCATCATACACATGTTTCTTCTAATGAGAGGATGACATGTGTGTCCCAGGAGGTTGATTAAACGATAGATGCATCGAGCAGCGCTATCAACTTCGGAATAGGGTAGCGCAAGCAAAGGAAAAAAATTCCATCACACACACGATCCTTCTAATGAGAGGCTGACGTGTGGGACCTAGAAGCCTGACTAAACGACAAACGTCTCGAGCAACATTATCGAGTTCAAATCAGGGAGGCGCAACCGAAAAGTATGGTTCGCTAGAGACACTGATGTCAGGGACCCACACGCCTCAAAAGACTTTGGCGAGTCAACATCGCATGAGGAAACGAAAATCTTGCTTCTGCCACGCGCCAGCCAAGCTTCCTCCACGTTTTTAGCAGATCCGTCATAGTAGAGGGCCGCGAAACTGGAAAAAAAAGTTTTCCATCGGCCACGGCCGAGCCGAGAATTTCGTCAGGAAGACGCACCTTCTACGACAACCGTCGGGCCAAGTCGTTGTGGAAGGAAACTTTTCTTGTAGTGTATGCAAGTTATTATGAGATTTTACTTGTCGATGTTTTAATTCTTGAAAAACTTTTCTAGTTTCATCTTCTTTAGTAAAAACTTGGAACAAATCTTCTTTGTTTTCCTTAGCAAGTTCAGAAGGTATACCTTTTTCTTTCATAGTTTTGCGTACCTCAGGCATAAGATCAGGAATTATCCGAAGTATCCCTTTTTCCGGCTTAGTGCCAAAATCATGATTATATAAAGAATCGTTCTTAGCCCTAGTAGACATTAATTCCAAACATTCTTTAATAGTTAAAGTATTTATTGATCCTCCTGCCGAGAAGTCAAGCAACTCTCTACATTGAGTATTGAGACCATGGTAAAATAAATGGCAAATTGTTAGTTCAGAATAGCCCTGATTAGGAATACTATTGATCATTCCAAAGAATCTTTCTCAGGCTTGTCAGTAGTTTTCTCCCACGTGCTGACTAAAATTTCCTATGTTCTTTCTTAGTTCAGTTACCTTTTTAAAAGGAATAAACCTATTTATAAATTTTGTAATGCAGTTTTCCCAACATTTAATTTAATGGCGAGGGAGAGAATATAACCAGTCTAGAGTTTTACCTTTAAGAGACCATCGAAATAATTTAAGATGACAGAAGTCTCTGGGAAAACCTTTTGGTCCGAGCGATGTTATCACATCATCAAACTCTCTAATGTGTCTTCCTGGGTCTTCGATTTCCCTTCCACTAAAAGCTTTTTCCTGCAAAATTTTAATGATACCACCATCAAATCGATATTCTCTAACTCCAGGATTAGGGAATTCTATTGGTTATTTAAGAAATTCAGAACTTGGAGCACTGTATTCCCTCAAAGTTTCTCAGGTTTCATAGGAGTTGTCATGTAAATAGACATAACTTCCATAATATCACTCAACTTTTAAACTTCAGCTTTATTTGATCTTAAAAGTTTTTCAATAATTTCTTCGCGCCTCTGAGCAGGCACGCACGCAATATAATCTGGTAGGTAGGTCCTACTAGAGTTTGTAGACACTTTGTCTCCTAAGGAGAACATTTTATAATAGCAACGCCTAAAATGTCAAAAGACAAAGACTTAACGCTTAGCTCCCCGGCAACGGTGTCAGAAAATAGCTTGATGTCTGCAAGAGCACAGATCATTTGTAGCTAGTTTTGAAGTTCAGATATCGATCCCACAGGGAGCCCAAAGGTAAGTGTTTATTTGTGAAGTCTCTACCACACTCGAAGTTGTCACAGGTCTTCGAGTGAATTGACTGCAAGTGTTGAAATAAGAATGGTTTTTGAGTAAATGCGATAGATTTAAATAAAACTAAAATATAAACTTCAGAAATATAAAGCATAAAAATAAAGAACGACTTTGCTTGTTTGTTGTTTCCTGCAGATGATGAAAGAAGGCGCGGGGAGATTCAGTTCATGGTGATAGTGACTGTGCCAGGTGGATGAATGGTAAATCTAACCATTATAATCTTATATATATATGTGTAGGAGAGCAACCCATAATTAGCCGGAACTCCTCTTGGTAGATTTCATCCCAACTTCAATAATCCTACTAGCCTGCTACCAAAACCATGGTCAGGCACTCGACGATTAAGACCCCTTAGATCTCTTAGCAATTAAGCTCCTTGGATCGGACTAATGCAATAAGCACAGTGGTTACTCGTTATCCTCGAGTCAACTAGCTTTCCATTGATATCCCCGTGTCACTCGGGGGTCGCTAGTCCACTAGTGTACAAGATCTTATCTATGTAGAACAAGGTATCATGTTGTCTAGGCCCTTAATTAGACAACAAGCATTAGGCATCCCACAGATAGTCAAGCTCACATATTATAGTAATTAGAATCAATCACAAACTAACAGAAAATATATGAAGGCACATCACATCTCACCAATCCCCTACATCTCCCATGCCTAAGGGAATTACTCACACATGAGAGAAGAACAGATCATCAATATAATTGAGTAAAGGGAATTCGTCTTGGTATTATCATGGAGATCCACAATAAGAATATAAAAATATCCAACATAATTCAAGATGGGAAGAAACAATCTCAAACCCTAGTATTGTAAGGTGGAGATCCCTCTCTCTCTCTCAAGTACAAGTAGTGGTTGTGGGGTGTATTGGCTAGGAGGTCGAAGATTGTGGAGCGAGATGAAAAACGTCTTCTCCTTCTTCTCAGGATCTCTTCTTTCTCCCTTCTGGATGGTGTGCCGGCTGCTGTGTTGTGTTTTCATCCCCCGTCCCTTCACGAAAGTTTTCCCTTTTGACAAGACAGAGGAGGCGGCAACTATACGGCGGGAACTATACGGCCGGAGAAATATTCCCGCCATATAGTTGCTCCTTAAAGCTTCTGTTGACTCCTCTTGCGTGCTTCCAAAATGAGACTTTCTTGTTTTCCCCAGAATATTGTGTTTCTCTAGTTAAATCCTCCTTGTTGATGTTCAGAACCTGAAACACACATTAAAAACCAAGTTTTCTTCTCTACCGAAGTATTAACGTTAGGTAAAACCAGAAAACGATCAAATCCAGGAGAAACCATCAATAAAAGCCATAAAAATGTGTCAAATCACACAGCTATCACTCCCCCATTGATGCCGAAGACTTTGATGTCGAGCTAGCTCTTCTCTTCACCAAGCTTCTCAAGGCGACCTGGCTAAAAGATTTTGGACTGACCTCCTAACTCCTTGAGTAGAAGTCTCCGCCATTGCTTCAATGCTCCGGCACAAAGCCTCGGAAACTGTGGCCAATGAGACCGGCTTAGGCTCCACGCCTAACACCGAATCACGCGCCGACCTAGCCATCCTAGATCCCCCAGTCACCTTGCTAGACATGCTAGGAGCCATAGAGAGAGGGAAAATAAGGAACGCCAAAGCCGCCACCGCTATCTAAATTAGTCTCAAGGCTAGGGTTTCTAGAGTAGAGCAAGCGGATGGGCTCTCCAACAACATCTGGTCAACTTAGACACGCGGACACTAGTATAACGAATTATCCTAACAAACGGGACCCATCCACTTCCATAACGAGATAAGTCATAGAAAATTTTGGTTTGGATGATACTCACTCAAACAGTCCCTCTCGGTAGTGGCTCTCCAACTTCACGAATCAATCTAATAGAACGCAACTCCAGTCCATTAGAGTGTGGACTAGTAGACCTCAAAGTTAAAGCCTGATTAAATGAGCCTAGCCCACAACTACCGAGGAGGTACGCATGATCATAGTTTTAAAAACCGAATCGATCAGTGAACCGGTAAGGTGACTAGTTCACAGGTTTGATGGTCGGACCACCGGTTTATTCGGTTCGATGGCGACAAAAAAACCTTTCTTTTTCATCGAAATTTAATTAAATGTTAGAACAAAATGGCCATAAAAGGAATATATAATGTATATTTCAATATGTAATCACAAATACATGGCGTGTCCAAGTGTTATTGGACTTTACGTGTTGCTATTCATGCGTATCATAAGGTTCACGAGTTTGATTCCTCTAGTAAACACTTTTTTCCCAGATTTTTGATGTTTAGACCAATGCCTCTTAAAAAACCAGTGAGTCCATCGGTTTAGGTTTTTTCTGGTTAAACCATCGAACTAGTTCGGCTTTTAAAACTATGTGTGTGATGCCTTCTGAGGCTAAACGCGTCATGGTTCCCTTCATCCTCCTCTTCCTTGAATCCACTCCTCTTCCTTGAATCCATGCTAACATCATCGGGTCGGCTCGCCACCATCCCACGCAGGGTCCTTCCTCCCTTCACAGCTGAAATGGGTCGTACGGGCACCTAGAGGGGGGGGGGGGGGTGAATAGTTGCTACTTCAAATTTTAATGCTTTTTCAAATTTAGGCTTAACACAAAAGGTAAATTCTCTAGATAACTACGTAGAAGAATTTCCCTATATGCAAACCTATCTACTAGCGAGTAAGAGGCGAGTGGAAAGAGGAATGAGTGAACCGTAGTGAACCATGCGTAGACACATGATTTGTTTTACCGCAGTTCCTTCCTTGTTAGGGGAAGTACATCTGCGTTGGAGGGGTGGGTGGTACTAAGACCACCATGCCACAATAGGCCTCACCCTGTTCTCCGATGGATCCCGCCACCAGAGGCCTGATCCACCTTTCCACTATAAGAACCCTTCGAGGCGGGTACCGTCGCCTTCACACACCTAGCGGGGCACAACTCCACAATCAAATTGGAGGATCCCATAATGACAACAAGCTGCCATAAGAACAAGTTATCAATAACAAAGCACAAGGTCTAGATATTAACAAGAATACTAGATCGGGGATTTCTCCAAATGAATGGAGAGGAGTTAAGCGCTAGATTCGTGATGGCGACGAAGATTGTGTCCTCCTTCAATTACCCCGAAGATCGAAGCCTTCTGGTGGTTGAAGTGGGAGATCTAGAGAGAGAGAGAGCTCTTGCAATGGGTCTGACACTTTTCGAATGAATCGAGAGTTCTGCTCGATGGGGATGAAGGGGCTTTTATACCCCCTTTCCAAACCAAGCTGTTGGAGCCTTTGGGGCCGGCCCAAGTGAGGGCCGGATTATCCGGCCTAGGGAAAACTCCGCCCCAGACTCGGATTATCTGGCAGAAAATCCGCCTACGAACAGAAGATCGCGCAGGCTTGCCCTTGACACCTTCTCCTAGGGACCGGATTATCCGGCCCTAGGGGAGGGCAGAATTATTCGGCTAGGGGAAAAATCTGCCCCAGCCACGGAATATCCGGGGGAAATTCCGCCCCCAGATAGAAGCTCGCGCAGATGCTCTCTTGGGCGATTCCCCCAGGGGCCGGATTATCCGGCCCAACATGTGGGCCGGATTATCCGGTCCAGGGAGAAAAACCTCCCTAGAGCCGGACTGCCTGGGGGAAATTCTGCCCCTAGACAGAAGCTCGCGTAGAGCCATCCCTGGCCAAGATGGTCTGGCCAGATTATCCGGCCCATGATGGGGGCAGATAATCCGGTCCCCCAAATGCACAAAACTTTTCTGCAACACTTAGTACATATTAGAACTTCCATGGTATTGTTATGTAACACACAAAACATAGGAAATCATGAAATGTTCTTTCAATCTCCCCCTTTTTGGTGTTAGATGACAATACTAGGATTTGCAAGAACGTTCATAAGACCACCAACAATAAATACATGAAAGAGACTCCCCCTCAATGTGTGCATACTAGAAATTTGTATTTGAATACAAATGCACACAAATAGGTGTGAGTCTATTCCATTGAAATATAAACAACATAATCATACCACCGAGATAGGGAGAGGCGTCCTTGATATAGCCACTATTATCAATGTGATAACCAATATAAGCGCCTTCCTCAAGATAGATACCCCACATTATAGGATATGATAGATGAATCCATAGGCGTAATCCACGAGATAAATCCAGAAATCCATAGACACAAAGTTTAATACAAACCACAAACCAAAAATTAAAGTTCAATGCTAAATGGGCACAAGCAAGAAAACAATGAATGAAAAAGTGCAAATGCTTGTGCCCGACCCATGCAAATCCTCGGAGACCTAATAGAACTACTTATCCCCCTTTGGCATCGAGACACCAAAAAGGAATAAGAGCGATGCTAACGCCCCAAGGTATCACTAGTAGTCGTCATCCTCGTCCTCGTTCCCATCTTCGTCCTCATCCTCAAGCTCCTCGGTGTCATCGTCCTCATCATCAGCAGTTGCCTCGGAAGGGAACAAGTGACGCTCCATCTCTCCATAGTTAAGCCCAGAAGAAGAGTTCCACCGAGCATATGGTGTGGGAGGAGTAGCAGCCGGGGGATCACAAGAAGCACCGGACACATGGTGAAGGATGAGCTGTTGAGAGTGGGCCAACTCATGGCGCTGCTTGTAAGCCTCGTACTGGCCCTTGCGTGTGTCCACGCCCATGCAAAGAATGTTCCACTGGAACCAGTTCAGCTGCTTGATCTCACGAGCAATGGGAGGCACTGGAGGCCTGCGAGCACTAGCATGAGCATCCCTCATGAGACCCTCAGGAGTAGAAGAGGGGTGAGAGGTCTTCCGAACCTTGGTGTAGATCTTCTTTGCCTTATGCACAACGTCAATGTTGAATTCTTCAGAGGGAAGCAGGTGCTTGATGAGCATCATAATGTAGGGAGCATAAGGAATGGATAGCCTGTTGAACATTGCATCAGTCAATTCATGGTAGATGAAGTCCATCACATCCAGCTGGTACTGCATGGACTCATCCTCGCATGAGGCAACCTCATGAGAGAAGGCTAGGAGCTGGACCAGGTGACCACAGATGCTGTCATTGTTGCCTCCACTCGGGGTGATAGAATCACGAAAGAGGCCTACCAATGCAGCATAGATTGGAGCAAGACCAGCAAAGGTGCCCACAATACCATTGTCCATCATGCATGGAGAGAGGACAACATCTTTATTGGGCTTGAGTTGAGTGATGATACGGTAACCACTAGCATGGTCTCGATGGCAGAAGGGATAGCTAAGAACTTTAGCAAACACACGGAAATAAGCACTCATATGCCTGTCATGAGTCATCCACTTCATAGTGCGATGCTCATCACCACAAATAACCAATGTGGAAAAGAACTGCTTCACAACTTCAGAGTCATAGGAGCATTGGAGAGCCATGAGATGGTGCAGCCCCATTCGCTCAGCCACATACATGGCATCAACAAGGTGAGGCATCTCCAAGGCCTCAGCAAGAATCAGCAGGTGCATAGGCCTAATCTTCAGCCTAGCATACACATCTTCATATATTCCTTTCTGCTCAGCACACCAAAACCGAGAATCACCCAACTCAGAATCACGTGCCAACTCAACAAACAGATCATGGTGGCGAATAGAGGAAAAAGTGACTGGATCCAAAGCCTTGTAGTTGATCTTGGGCTCTTTGCCCTTCCTCTTGGACAAACCCCTCCTGGATCTCTCCCTCTTTTCTTTCTCAGCCATGCGATCAGCCTCTTTCTTTCTTCTTCTCAGTTCAACTTCGTCCATAGTATTACCCTCACTGTCTACCCCGAAATAGAGACCACGAGGACGACGCTTGTAAGTCTTGGGAGCACTAGAACCACCTGTGAGGAGAATAAGGTCGATAGCATGGGGATAAGCATACACACAAGTCCAAGAGAGAGAGCGTAGAAAAAGTAGGCAAATAGTTCATAGTTCAATCCTACTCAATACACACAACAAGGCAAAACTGAACCAGTTTTTAGTCTATCAGGCCGGATTATTCGACCTGGCCAGGGGCGGATAATCTGGCCCTAGAAGAATTTTTCATAATCGCCTAGATTGAATGCAAAGGAGTAGATTGGGCCTAGAAACTACAAGACTACAATTTCTACGCGAAACAACATCCTTCTAGACAACGTTCCACCCAACAAACAACACATCTAGCCAAATATGGGGAGAGAGGAAGTTACCCTCACTCAATGGAGGAAGAACACAGAGGAGAAGGTACCCGGATGCATGGAGAAGAAGATCCCGGGAGGCTCGGAAAATCCGGTGGCCGGAGAGGCTCCGGGGAGGGTGGGGGACGGCAGGTGGCGGCTGGGGAGAGGGAGAGGGTTGGGGGAGAAGTGCTGCTCATTATGAGCCCTTTCCCCTGACCCCAACCCTTAAGGACGAAATCCGCTAGGGCCGGATTATCTGGCCTATACTTGGGATGGATTATCCGGCCTAAACTCTGAACTTCTGTTACACACAGAGTCAGGCCCGTGCATCCCCAAACAACACCCCCACAAGGTGTACAAGGGACTTGTGTGCAAGAATAGATGGCTTAGGGGTAGGGAAAGGCTTAGGATTAAGAGAGCCAAACTGAGATGGTACTACACACTCAAATTTGCAAGAATCAAAGCAACTAAAAGCCAAAAGTGAGTGTGCTTCCCGTAAAAACATGAGAGGAGCTAAAAATGATCAAGAAGATCCAAATAAATCCAACTCTTCTCATGGAAGAGGGCGGTGGCCGAAGCCACCTTGTTGGAGTGTATGGTATGACACCGCGAAGATATATCTTGGTTTCATGACCAATACTCATCAATAAGCTCACATATCACAAAATGATATTAAGAGAAATGATTTGACTTGCTTTCGACATTATGGGGGGAGGGTTAGCCCAATCAATTAGGACCACACTCCCCCTATATCCATGCCCACATCTAGACCAAATAAGACTGAGATGTACGAGTGAGTGCATGGGTAATCAAGACAAGCTCCTTGAATCAACGATATTTAGCTCATTCCTCAAGTAGCAAAACCTTGCTTCATCAAGTGGCTTCGTGAAAATATTAGCAAGTTGGTTCTTCGTGCTCACAAAAGATAGTTCAATATCACCTCGAGCAACATGGTCCCGAATAAAATGATTCCGAATCTCAATATACTCTGTCCTTGTGCTGTACCGGATTGTACACAATTTTGATTGCACTTTCATTATCACATAAAAGAGGCACTTTGTCACAATTGACACCGTATTCCTTTAAATTTTGCCTCATCCATAATAACTGAGTGCAGGCACTAGCAGCAACAACATATTCAGCTTCGGCGGTGGAGAGAGAGATACAATTCTGCTTTTTAGATGACCAACAAACTAGAGATCTTCCCCAGAACTGACAAGCTCCAGAAGTTGATTTTCGATCATCCTTATCACCAGCCCAATCTGAATCAGTATAACCACATAGAGAGAAATTGGAGCCCTTGGGATACCATAGACCAAAGTTAGGGGAATGAACCAAATATCGGAAGATCCTCTTGACTGCCACTAAGTGGCTTTCTTTAGGAGCTGCTTGATACCTTGCACACACCCCCACACTCAACACAATATTGGGTCTAGATGCACAGAGGTAAAGAAGAGAGCCGATCATGGACCGGTATACCTTTTGGTCCACATCTTTACCGTCGGGGTTAAGTTCAAGGTGACATTTTGTTTGCATCGGAGTGGTGACGCCATTAAGATCCTTCATCTTGAATGTCTTGAGCATGGCTTGGATGTATTTAGCTTGATTGATGAAGGTTCCTTCTCTAAGTTGCTTGATCTCGAATCCAAGAAAGAATCGTAACTCCCCCATCATAGACATCTCAAACCTGTCAGTCATAAGCTTTAAAAAATCATCATTAAAAGCTTTATTAGTAGAACCAAAGATGATGTCGTGTACATATAGTTGGCATACAAAGAGCTCCCCCTTAAACTTCTTAGTAAAAAGAGTGGGATCGATTTGCCCAACTTTGAAGCCATGGTCTAGCAAAAGCTCTTTAAGGTGCTCATACCACGCACGTGGGGCTTGTTTAAGGCCATAGGGTGCCTTATCGAGTTTGTAGACATGGTTTGGGAAGTTAGGATCCTCAAATCCCAGGGTTTTCTTTACATATACCAACTCATGTAGAGGACCATTAAGAAAAGCACTCTTAGCGTCCATTTTCTACAATTTAAAATTATTATGGGTAGCATAAGCAAGAAGGATATGGATGGACTCAAGACGAGCCACAAGAGTATAGGTCTCGCTGAAATCAATGCCCTCAACTTGGGAATAGCCTTGTGCCACTAGTCTTGCCTTGTTCCTCACAACAATGTCCTTCTCATCTTGCTTGTTTTTAAATATCCATTTAGTGCCGATAACATTGCGGCAATCCTTGGGCTTCTCCACTAGTTTCCAGACCTTGTTGCGCTCAAAGTTATTCAACTCTTCATGCATAGCAACAACCCAGTCCGGATCTTCAAGAGCTTCAAACACTTTCTTGGGTTCCACCATTGAGATGTGAGCTTGATGCTCACCAAAACTTGTCAATTCCCTTCTTGTGGAAAACCCTTCGTCAAAGATCACCTACAACTTTGTCAAGAGTATGACCCCTTAACTCAAGGTTCCGATCAGCACGAGCCTTGCGACGAAGTTCAATAAGCTTGTTATCTCTTGGTGGAATAATTTCATCACTTGAGTCTTTGTTGGAATCATTTGCTTGACCTTGATTAGAAGTCCGATTATCAGTAGTAGGAGATGACGAAGCATGCCCTTGAGGTGGATCAACAACCGTAACAGGAGGCCGCCGATCATAAGGAGTTTTGGGGCCGGATAATCTGGCCGAGGGTGAGGCCAGATAATCTAGCGTGGGAGAACTTGAAACAACTTCATCAGGTTGCCTGGAACTTGCTTGAATTGGCGAGGGGCCGGATAATCCGGGGTCAGCCGGAAAATCTGGCCTAGCGCTTGCATCTGCTTCTTCGATATGATGAGCAGTTTGGTCGATAGAGGAATGGTGGACGGATAATCCGGTGTCGACCAGATAATCCGGCCTGGAGCATCCAAGAGCATGTTGACCTTCAACATTTGGTGGAGTTGGTGTAGAAGTTACTCCCGTGGTTGGAGCATGTTGAGTCTGTGTAGATGAGTGCTCTTCATGAGTAGAGCATTGTCCTTCCCGATCTGCCACAAGGGGTTCCTCAATGGGGTGGAAAAATCGCACGCCCATTCTTCTTATGGCATCTTGGGGTATTTCAACATCTGCATCACAAACATCAACTTGCCCCACACGGGAGCCATCATTTTCCTCGAACACCACACTACAAGATTCTACAACAGTTCTGGAGAGCTTATTGTAGACTCTATAAGTGTGGGATTTGGCACCATAACCAACAAAAATACCTTCTAAAGCCTTAGACTCAAATTTAGATAAACGAACTCCCTTGATGAGAAAGAAACACTTACACCCAAATACCCAAAAGTATGAGATGTTTGGCTTGTTACCGGTAAGTATTTCATACAGAGTCTTGTCCAAGATTTTACGGAGGTATAACCGGTTGGATGAATGACAAGCGATAGAGATTGCTTCAGCCCAGAAGTTACACGGAGACTTGAATTCAGCTAGCATAGACCTTGCCATATCCATTAGAGTCCGGTTCTTCCTCTCGATAACACCATTTTGTTGAGGGGTGTACGCAGCAGAATATTGATGTCTTATCCCCTCTTCACTTAGGAATTCATTTAAGGTGTAGTTCTTGAACTCGGAGCCATTATCACTTCTTATTGCCAGAATAGGGACGTTGTGTTGACGTTGAACCTCGTTGGCGAAGTTGATGACCGTTTGTTGAGTCTCGCTCTTCAACTTGAAGAAATAGACCCAAGTGTATCTTGAGTAATCATCAACAATCACAAGGTAGTACTTCTTCCCACCGAGACTTGCATGAGATGGAGGTCCAAAGAGGTCCACATGAAGGAGCTCTAAGATCCTTTTTGACGAAATAATAGTCTTCCTTCGATGAGGAGAGTCATGCATTTTCCCTTCAACACAAGCCCTACAAACACGATCTTTGGCAAATGAGACATTTTCTTTTTGTCCAAGGATGTGGCCACCCTTGTGGAGACTTTGCAAAGTTCTCATATTGACGTAGGCTAGTCGGCCATGCCATAACCAACCCGCGTCAGCCTTTCCGAAAAGACACATCGGGCCTGTAGTGGTTTTCCCCGAAAAGTCCACCACGTACAGGTCATTTTCGACATATCCCACGAAAGCGACTTTTAGAGACTTGCTCCACAAGAGTACCACCAAATCAGCATCAATAAAAACTCCAAAGCCCATATTACCAAGGGCGCGAACTGAAAGTAAATTATAACCGAGGGTCTCAACAAGCATGACGTCCTTGAGAGAGATATCGTGAGCCACAACAACTTTGCCGAGACCCAATACCTCAGATTTTGACTTGTCACCATAGGAGACGGTTATATGATCATGATTTGGCCGCTTCTTTGTGATGATCTCCTTGCTTCCGGTCATGTGACTCGTGCAACCGCTATCGAGTACCCATTTAGACCCACCGTAAGCATAGCCCTCAGACCCTCTTGCCATATGACAAGTGATGTTGTTTTTGATGATGTTTTCATTTGGCGAGTCGAAGAGAGATGATGGAGTCGATGTGGTGGCTATAGCAGCCACCTCACGAGAGTTATCTTCATCCTCTTCATCTTCACTTGCAGAGGAATATTCTTCTTGTGCTACCAATACAATCTTGGGTTTCTTCTTGTAAGGGCCATTCTTTTTGATAAATGGCTTTTTCTTAGGTGCCTTGGATTTTTCTTTAAGGATGAGCCTGCCACCATTGTCTTATCTATTTTGATATGGACACTCGGCCACAAAGTGCAGCCTATCTCCACGATTGTAGCATGTTCTCAGTTTTGGGCCACTTTCTCTTCTTCCACTTGACCCATTCTTGCGCTCGAGTTCCGACTTGGCCTTGGCTGGATCCTTCCAAAAGTTCCTTGCGTAAAACGCCATGTACTCACCATGAGCACGTTTGACTTCATCGAGGTAGTCCATGGAGGCACCCTCGAAAGCTCTTTCGTCCTCATCTTGCTCAACAACATTAGCCTTTAGAGCAACATTGACCCCTTTTTGTATTCCAATGGCACGGGCATGGGCATCTTCCGCGTTCTTTGCAGCAACCTTGAATGATGCCATTTCTTACATGACTTCATTAGACGTCATTTGATGGTAGTTGTGTCTACCTTGCAAGCTCTTCAAGTCCGTTGGCTCAAAAGGCATTAGAGCACTCACATATTTCCTTTTTATCCAAGCATCATCAATGTGAGTGGCTCCATGCTTTCTAAATGTTGTTGCGATGCCCTTGAGTCTTCTATACATGTCTTCATGGTTTTCACCATCCAACATGTAGAATCCTTCAGCTTCATTACTAAGGGCATCATACCTATTCCTTCTCATGCTTTCATTTCCAATAAAGAGATCGGTGAGAGCATCCCAAGCTTCTTTAGCTGTGTTGAGATGTTCAATGTGGGGCATGTCCTTGGGACCCACTCCGAGCTGTATCATGTGGAGAGCCGTAGCATTCAATTGGCTATCCACAACTTCTCTTCTTGTCAGGTTGGTGTGATCTCCAATCTGAAGACCCTCTTCGATAATCCTCCAAAGTTCAATAGAAGAGCTGCACACATGAGACTTCATTAAGAATTGCCATTGATTAAATGAAGATGCAGTAAGCTTGGGTGGATCACCCCTATTGTTTATATGAGGATGAGGGATAGGTGGGTCGGGGAATATAAGTGATGAACCTCACTATATTCCTCCTTACCACTTCCCTTCTTGGAGGTGGAACCATTATGTTTTTCACCTACCACTTCATCTTCCTTGGATCCGGCGTTAGTCTTATCCTTGGATGAGGGAGTGGCACCCTCAGAGGAGGATGGAGACGGGGCTACGGATGATGTGAGGCGAGCAATCATTTGGTGCATCTCCTCCATCTTGGTCTCAAAGGATTTCAACAAGGTTGTTTCCAACGTCTTGAGGTCATCCATTGTGACCTTATCCACAACCTCATTTCCATTCTCCTTGGTACCCATACTTCTCTTAGGCGGTAAAGCCCGAATAAAGAGCCGGGGCTCTGATACCAATTGAAATGGATGGGCACCTAGAGGGGGGTGAATAGGTGCTACTTCAAATTTTAATGCTTTTTCAAAATTAGGCTTAACACAAAAGGTAAATTCTCTAGATAACTACGTAGAAGAATTTCCCTATATGCAAACCTATCTACTAGCGAGTAAGAGCCGAGTGGAAACATGAACGAGTGAACCGTAGTGAAGCACGCGGAGACACATGATTTGTTTTACTGCAGTTCCTTCCTTGTTAGGGGGAGTACATCTGCGTTGGAGGGGTGGGCGGTACTAAGACCACCACGCCACAATAGGCCTCACCCTATTCTCCGATGGATCCTGCCACCAGAGACCTGATCCACCTTTCCACTATAGGAACCCTTCGAGGCCGGTACCGGCGCCTTTACACAACTAGCGGGGCACAACTCCACAATCAAATTGGAGGCTCCCGTAATGACAACAAGCTGCCACAAGAACAAGTTATCAATAACAAAGCACAAGATCTAGATATTAACAAGAATACTAGATCGGGGATTTCTCCAAATGAATGGAGAGGAGTTGAGCGCTTGATTCGTGATGGCGATGAAGATTGTCTCCTCCTTCAATTGCCCCGAAGATCGAAGTCTTCTGGTGGTTGAAGTGGGAGATCTAGAGAGAGAGCTCTTGCAATGGGTCTGACACTTTTCGAATGAATCAAGAGTTCTGCTCGATGGGGATGAAGGGGCTTTTTCACCCCCTTTCCAAACCAAGCCGTTGGAGCCTTTAGGGGCCGGATTATCCGGCCCAAGTGAGGGCCAGATTATCCGGCCTAGGGAAAACTCCTCCCCAAACTCGGATTATCCGGCAGAAAATCCACCTACAAACAGAAGCTCGCGCAGGCTTGCCCTTGACACCTTCTCCTGGGGATCGGATTATCCGGACCTAGGGGAGGGCCGGATTATCCGGCTGGAGGAAAAATCTGCCCCAGCCACGGAATATCCGAGGGAAATTCCGCCCCCAAACAGAAGCTCGCGTAGACGCTCTCTTGGACGATTCCCCTGGGGGCCGGATTATCCGGCCCAACATAAGGGCCAGATTAGAAAAACCGCCCCAGAGCCGGACTGTCCGGAGGAAATTCCGCCCCTAGACAGAAGCTCGCGCAGAGCCAGCCCTGGCCAAGATGGTCTGACCGGATTATCCAGCCCATGATGGGGGCGGATAATCCAGTCCCCCAAATGCACAAAACTTTCCCGTAACACTTACTACACATTAGAACATCCATGGTATTGTTATCTAATACACAAAACATAGGAAATCATGAAATGTTCTTTCAATGGCTTCCCCAAATCGGAAATCCTATTTGCTGCTCCTTGTGGTGCGACCAGCTGGCACCGCGCAACTGTCCTAGCCCGTTTTGTGCCAAAATTCGGACTATGGCCAGGCCCAGTTTGGCTGCACTCATGTGTTGATTCTTAATTTTTTCTATTTCTTTCACTTTTCTTTTTTTCCTTTTCTTCTTTTTCTTTTTCTGTTTCTTTTCCATTTTTTGTTTTGTTTTATTTTAATTTTTTGATTTTGTTGGAAAATTTTCAGATTTGTATTTTTTGCTTTGAATTTGTTCAAACGCAAAATTATTCAGATTTCGAATTTGTTCAAAATTTAAATTTCGAATTGTTTCAGATTTCAAGTTTGTTCAGATTTTAAATTTATTCAGATTTCGAATTTGTTCAATTTCTAATGCGTGCTCAATAAAATTACGATATCTATATCTCATAGCCATGAAAGTAGTCATTTTGCATTCTTCATCTGAAGAAAGAAGAGGTCGGTTTAAAAGTCAGTAAAATCCCACCTCCTTTGGACGGTTATTTTGGATTTTTCGGATGGCCACTCAAAATAGCAAATTCTAGTGTAATATCATTCTTTAAGTCTAAAAAGATTGTAGAGACAAATAATACTTGTAATCAAATAATCCAAAAATCTCTTGATACCAGTTTCCATTTCTTGGGAGACGCATACTTAGAGCTATAAGAAGAATGTAATGTACCTAGGTCGGGATTTCAAATTTTGTTCTACTGTTTCTGTCAAACGAACGAAAAAGTGAAATCGAATGAAACTGTCCAACAGCTGAAACAGTCACGGAGCGTGTATTGGGCCTCATACGGAGCAGCCGGTGAACTACCGCTAGAGGCGGCATGGGTGACTTGTCCCGGCGTGCCGCTATGAGCTCCCTCCCCAAACGTGCTGCAAGCGTTCGCGCGGACAACCTCGCCGCTGTCCCCGTCCAGATCAGGGAACCGGCCCGATACGGCGATACCCCAAGCTTCGTCCCGAGCACCGCCGCTTCGCCCCGATGCTCCATCCACATGCCGATTCCAAGTGCGGTGACCGACTCCCCTCTGCCTTAAGGCCTGTCGACCACACCTCTGTCAGATCATAAGCCTGGATACACACGCGATCTTAGTGGCTTAGTTCTAAATCTGAAGAACACGCCACTCTGAAACTTTCGCTCTCTGACAGAAACAGAAACTACGACAAAGAGACACTGATTTTTTCGATGCGTTTAACTGCTTGCATCTTTTCAACCATTTTCTTTTATTCAGAAGGATACCAACTCGAGCTAGAAACTCGCCCACAATCCGTTAACCCCGCGCCATCCCACGGACGTGATCGTGGCCAAGTCCTCGCACGTTTTCAGCTACGCTAAAACAGGAAGACTCTTTCTATCCTACGACTAGGACATTGCCGCAACGTGAACGTGCATGTTTCTGGCTACAACTTATTACAGAAACTGAAACTAAAGGAGTAACATAAGGTTCAGACATATCGAGATTAAACTCAACATTTCACCCCCTTAAGCTTGATGTCTGAACCAAGTTCCTGAATGCCAATTTTTTCTTTCAAAGCTTGGAATCTAAATCTGGCCAACAGCTTAGTTAGAATATCAGCTAACTGATCTTCAGTTCTCACATGTTCGACTATCAGTTTTCCGTCTTCGACTGAATTCCTCACCAGATGGTAACGCATATCAATGTGTTTACTCCTCTCATGGAATACTAGATTCTTGCATAGTGAGATGGCTGACTGGTTGTCTATCTTCAACAGTGATCTCTCGGTCTTGCTACCAAGCAGCTCCCCTACAAGTCTGCTCAGCCATATAGCTTGACATGTAGCAGATGCTGCTGCCACATATTCTGCTTCACAGGAGGATTGAGCAACTATCCTCTGTTTCTGTGAGACCCATGATACTGGACATTTTCCAGAAAAGTACAACACTCCTGTGGTGCTCTTTCGATCATCAACATCTCTAGCTAGGTCACTATCACAGTACCCTAACAACTGTGGTTCGTCTGAAACTTTGCTGTAGCTGCAGCCAAGTTTAATTGATCCTTTTATGTATCTCAGTATTTATTTCACAACACTTATATGCTCCTTTGTCGGTCTCTCCATAAACCTACTGACATAGCCAACTGAGTAACTCAAATCACGCCTTGTGTGCAGTAGATATCTCAAACTTCCTACTACACATCTGAACCGAGTGGCATTTACCTCTTCCGCCTGACTTGCTTTACTCAGTTTTAGTCTAGGTTCCATGGGTGTATGTGTTGGATTGCAGTCTGACATCCCCATCTTCTCCAGTATCTGAGTTGCATAACTAGATTGGCACAGTGTGATACAATTTTCTGATTGTTTCACTTCAATGCCTAAATAGTAACTGAGCAACCCTAGGTCTAACATACTGAATTTTGATTTCATTTGCTGCTTGAACTCCTCAATGTGTTGTTCACTGCCACCAGTGATTACCAGATCGTCCACATACACCCCAATAATCAGAAGTGAATCTCCTGCCCTTTTTCTGTATAACCCAGATTCAGAAGGACATTTTTGAAACTCTAGCTCTGTCAAAACTGCATCCAATTTTGAATTCCATGCTCTCGGAGCTTGCATCAGGCCATATAAGGCTTTGTGCAATTTGTACACCTTGCTGCTCTGTCTTGCCACCTCAAAACCAGGGGGTTAAATTACATAAACCTCCTCACCGATATCTCCATTCAAAAAAGCTAACTTGACATCCATTTGATGGATTTTCCACTCAAACTGAGCAGAAAGTGCAACTAGCAGTCTGACAGATTCCAGTCGTGCTACAGGTGCAAAAACTTCTTCAAAGTCAATTCCCTACCTTTGAGCATACCTCTTTGCAACTAGCCTTGCCTTATGCCTGACAATGCTGCCATATGGATCTTTCTTCAACTTGAAAACCCATTTTAGACCAATTGCTTTCTGGCCTCTAGGCAGTTCACACAGATTCCAGGTGTTGTTCTCACTAATGGAGGCGAGTTCTTCCTTCATTGCTTTATTCCAACACTCCTCCTTTAGTGCTTCCTCATGGCTTGTTGGTTCTTGCATGAACCTACTGACATAGCCAACTAAGTAACTCAAATCAGGCCTTGTGTGTAGTAGATATCTCAAACTTCCTACTACACTTCTGAACTGAGTGGCATTTACCTCTTCCGCCTGACTTGCTTTACTCAGTTTCAATCTGGCCAACGGCTTTGTCAGAATATCGGCCAACTGATCTTCAGTTCTCACATGTTCGACTATCAGTTTTCCATCTTCGACTGAATTCCTCACCAGATGGTAATGCATACCAATGTGTTTACTCCTCTCATGGAATACTAGATTCTTGCATAGTGAGATGGCTGACTGGTTGTCTATCTTCAACAGTGATCTCTCGGTCTTGCTACCAAGCAGCTCCCCTACAAGTCTGCTCAGCCATATAGCTTGACATGTAGCAGATGCTGCTGCCACATATTCTGCTTCACAGGAGGATTGAGCAACTATCCCCTGTTTCTGTGAGACCCATGATACTAGACATTTTCCATAAAAGTACAACACTCCTGTGGTGCTCTTTCGATCATCAACATCTCTAGCTAGGTCACTATCACAGTACCCTAACAACTGTGGTTCGTCTAAAACTTTGTTGTAGCTGCAGCCAAGTTTAATTGATCCTTTTATGTATCTCAATATTTGTTTCACAACACTTATATGCTCCTTTGTCGGTCTCTCCGTAAACCTACTGACATAGCCAACTGAGTAACTCAAATCATGCCTTGTGTGGAGTAGATATCTCAAACTTCCTACTACACTTCTGAATTGAGTGGCATTTACCTCTTCTGCCTGACTTGCTTTACTCAGTTTTAGTCTAGGTTCCATGGGTGTATGTGTTGGATTGCAGTCTGACATTCCCATCTTCTCCAGTATCCGAGTTGCATAACTAGATTGGCACAGTGTGATACAATTTTCTGATTGTTTCACTACAATGCCTAAATAGTAACTAAGCAACCCTAGGTCTGACATACTGAATTTTGATTTCATTTGCTGCTTGAACTCCTCAATGTGTTGTTCACTGCCACCAGTGATTACCAGATTGTCCACATACACCCCAATAATTAGAACTGAATATCCTGCCCTTTTTCTGTATAACCCAGATTCAGAAGGACATTTTTCAAACTTCAGCTCTGTCAAAACTGCATCCAATTTTGAATTCCAGGCTCTTGGAGCTTGCTTCAGGCCATATAAGGCTTTGTGCAGTTTGTACATCTTGCTTCTCTGTCTTGCCACCTCAAAACCAGGGGGTTGACTTACATAAACCTCCTCACTGAGATCTCCATTCAGAAAAGCTAACTTGACATCCATTTGAGGGATTTTCCACTCAAACTGGGCAGCAAGTGCAACTAGCAGTCTGACAGATTCCAGCCGTGCTACAGGTGCAAAAACTTCTTCAAAGTAAATTCCTTGCCTTTGAGCATACCCCTTTGCAACTAGCCTTGCCTTATGCCTGAAAATGTTGCCATCTAGATCTTTCTTCAACTTGAAAAGCCATTTTAGACCAATTGCTTTCTGGCCTCTAGGCAGTTCACATAGATTCCAGGTCTTGTTCTCACTAATGGAGGCGAGTTATTCCTTCATTGCTTTATTCCAACACTCCTCCTTTAGTGCTTCCACATGGCTTGTTGGTTCTTCCATTCCCAGCAAATAGAGTCCAGAGTAATCTCCATCTACTTCCCCTGTCTCTGCGTAAATTTCATCGAGAAGTCTTTTCCCTTGAGGACCCTCGATGGCTCATTGTATGGAGTGCTTGCAAATGCCTGGGAGTTCCCTGGAGTCTCTGGAGTACTAGGTAGAACAAAAGGAATGGCCATCCTCTCCTCTTTATGTGGCGCTATAGTAGGTGCTGACAAATCTACTGTGGCGGCAGAGTTTCCTGTCATGGCAACATCTTCTGCCGTTTTCTCTGCTCCCTCTTGCTCTGGTTGAATAGGATAAATGACAATGAATGGCTCCGTAATACTTTCACCTGGAGTTGCAGAGGTGCCCCAGTCCCAGACCCTATCTTCCTCGAACACTACATCACGAGTTACCACTAGCTTCCTCTTCTCCGGATCATACATACGATATGCCTTTGATCCGGTTTCATAACCGATGAAAATCATCTGCTTGCTCCTGTCTACAAGCTTCATTTGCCCTGGCCCAACATGCTTAACATGAGCTATGCAGTCAAACGTCCTCAAGTGATGTACTGCTAGTTTCCTGTTGTGCCAAGCTTCATAAGGAGTGACTCCTTCCATACTCTTTGTCGGTGCTCTATTCAGTAGGTACACCGCCGTTGAGACCGCTTCTCCCCAAAACTGACTCAGCACCCCATACTCTTGAGCAGGCTTCTGCATATGCCAAGAACTGTTTGATTTCTCCTTTCCACAACACCATTATGCTGAGGTGTGTAGGGTGCTGTAAGAAAATGTTTTATCCCATTTTCTCACAATGTTGAGTGAATTCACCCGAGGTAAACTCTCCTCCACGATCTGTTCGAAGATCCTTGAGTTTCAGATTCTTCTCAACCACTGCCGAAGTCTGCACATTCTTTAGTGCAGTGAGGGCTTCATCCTTGCTATTCAACAGCACAATCCACATGTACCGAGAGAAGTCATCCACAATGAGAAGAAAAATCTCTTTCCTCCAATAGTTGCTGGAAAAATTGGACCACACAAATCTCCATGCCATAGCTCTAGTGGTTGTGTTGCACGAAAAATTGCGTGAGTAGGAAACGACATCCTTTTTTTCTTGGCTATCATGCATCCATCACATATCTGCTCCACCTGCTGAATACTTGGCAGTCCCTTCACCATTCCACCAGCAGCAAGAATGCGTAATGAGCGAAAATTGATATGCCCATAGCACATATGCCATAACCAAGCATCCTCTCTGGCATGGTTCAGCAGACACACTGACTTCATTGGCTCGATGTTGAGGATATACATCTTGTTGCGAGTACGAGGAACATGGGCCAACACATTTCTCTGTCTGTCCCAAACAGTCATGACACCATCCTCACTTGCATACTTGCACCCATTCTCATCAAGATGACCGAGGCTAATTATATTATTCTTTAGCTTCGGTATAAAGTAGACATCTACTAGGATCCTGTGTTCTTCGGTAAGGCACTGCATTAGCACAGATCCACGCCCACAGATTTCTACTACAGAGCCATCTCCAAACCTCACCTTCCCATTCACTGACCGATCCAAATCTGCAAATTTTTCTGGATTCCCTGTCATGTGAATGCTCGCTCCTGAGTCAAGGTACCAGGCCACATCATGTTTCCAAGGAGTTTGGGTACCACCTTTTTTTCGTACAGAAACACTTGTTCTGACACGGCATTGGACTGTTCAGTCATGATACAAGCCTCCAACATTAACTGAGCTGGATCATCTTCTTCCTTTTCAACCAAATTGGCTTTCTCCTTCTTTTGTTCTGGACAGTCTGACTGAAAATGCCCCTTCTCGTTACAATTGTAACATCTGACCTTGGCAATGTCAAAATTTCCCTTTTTCTGCTTTCCTCGATCACCACCTGGATTCTTGCCAGGCTTGGAGTTGTCGGTCTTCCCACCGGTTTTCTTTCCAGCAGAACCCCCCGAGCTGCCAGCTCCTCCATTGCCCTTCTGAATTTGCATGAGTTGCTCTAGTGCTTTTGTCATAAGCATGAGCTGCTCATATTTGCCACCTCCATTACGACGACGGCCATGTTGCCCATTCTCAAACGCGGCCAGCCTCCCCACTGCTTCTGACACGGGCATCGTGGCAAGATCGCCCCACTACTCTATGGATTGACAACATCTGCAAATCTGTCTGGGACTGCATTGAATAGAACTTCTATCACAGATTCATCATCAATTTTCTCACCTAGAGAGCGGATCTCGGTGACGAGGGTGGTCAGTCTCTGCCCGAACATGATGATGGAATCCCCGTCATCCATCTGTAGACGATCGAGCTGCCTCTTCAGCTGCTTGACGCAGGCTTTCTTGACGCAGTCCTCACCGACCCGCATCTGTCAGATTTCCTCCCACGCCTCGGCCGCGGTTTCGAACTCCGCGATCGCCATGACCATGGCGTCAGGGAGGGACTACGAGAGCGCGGTGAACGTTTCCTCGTCCCTGTCCTGGTCGTACTCCGTCTTCCCTTCGATCGTCGACCAGTAGCCAAGGGTGCGCATGATTATGCGCATCTTCATAGCCCAGACGCTGTAATTCGTGTCAGTGAGCTGAGGGTAGTGCACCGGCACTCCACCTCGGGGCGAAGCTCTGACCACAAGGGCGCTGTCGCTTGCACTTGCGCTGACACCCCCCTTCCTGGACTGCGGCGTCTCCTTTTTGTCGCCGTCTCTTGGAGAGGTGTCGCCCATCGTCGGTTCACCCGCCGCCGCAACACCATCGACACCACCACCATCAAATCGCCTCCGTGAACCCTTCGGCTCTGATACAAAATGTCAGATCACAAGCCTGGATACACACGCGATCTCAGTGGATTAGTCCTAAAATCTGAAGAACACACCACTCTGAAACTTTCGCTCTCTGACGGAAACAGAAACTACGACAGAGAGACACTGAGTTTTTCGATGCGTTCAACTGCTTGCATCTTTTCAGGCTTTTCTTTTTATTCAGAAGGATGCCAACTCGAGCTAGAAACTCGCCCACAATCCGTTAACCCCATGCCATCCCACGGACGTGATCGTGGCCAAGTCCTCGCACGTTTTCAACTATGCTAAAACAGGAAGACTCTTTCTATCCTACGACTAGGACATTGCCGCAACGTGAACCTGCACGTTTCTAGCTACAACTTATTATAGAAACTGAAACTAAAGACAGAGTAACATATGGTTCAGACATATCGAGATTGAACTCAACAACCTCTAGGAGCACGGGCACCGACTTTCCTCCAGGCACTAGTAGAAACCAACCCTTTAGTCCCGGTTCGTAAGGACCTTTAGTCCCGAAATTCAACCTGGGACTGCAAAAGCGGGACTAATGGTCCAAGATTTAGCCCCGGTTCTGTTACGAACCAGGACTAGAGGTCCAACCACGTGGCCCACGAGCCGCGCTGGGCGGCAGGACATTTAGTCCCGGGACTAAAGGTTCCCTACCGCGGCAGCGTTTTGGGCCATTTGGCTGCCGCGGCAGGAGATGGGGTTTTAGGGTTTTGTGGTTTTCTTTTCATTTTGTGTTTTGTGTTCAATTATTTTTCATTTTGTGTTTTCATTAGAAACAAGTTTTTGTATACATACAGAACGCTACTACACAGTACTTGTACACATTGATGCAATATATAATATAATTTCTCTTACAAGCATACATGGAGTCCCAACCGGGTCCAAAGCATGTCTATTTGATTACATGGAGATCATTACATGAATGCTTTAGGGTCTACGTAGAGAGAATTCTTCGCGTGGGTCTATGACCTCGTCGACAAAAAATCTAGCAAATTCCTCTTGGATTGCTATTAGGCGCTCCTCTGGTAGGAGCTTGTCTCGCATCACGTCCAACTATATAAATAAGGAGATCGTATGAATTAGACTCAACACAACTTTTTGTAATAAAAATAAAGGGTGAATATATTGTTTACTTACTCGAACATTTTCCGAGGGCTTCTCAATAGTGATGCGAATGAACTCGCACACGTAGAATCCACATAGATTAGTCCCCTGTGGCTGCCTCGCGCACTTTACAAGAATAGAATTCAATCAAATAATAACTCTAGCATGATAAATGCACATAAACAAGAATTAAATAGATGCGTGGACTTAGCTCGTAGTACTTACCGAGAGCGATTTAAAAAATAGCTCCTCACGCCATTGATCATGGACATGGTTCTTGAACCGTGTCCAAACCCTACCCGACAAAGAAAATGAACGTATGAGTTAATAACCACTTGATATCCCAGAAAATGAACGAAAGAAACCCATATAGTGCGATAATGGTTGAAATTACCTCTGGAGTGCATCGATAATGTTACGGTAGTCTTTAATGTCTTTGTTTAGTGAGTCCATGATGTGAACTCTTTTCAAGTCAACTGAAATGCTTAGAAGAATCCAGTGGTACCTACGCAAGGTTTACATACATTAGTAACTCATCATTTACACTGAACATCGAGTAAGTAAAATTTAATGTGTACAATAACTCACTTGCCGTCGTGGTAAGGAAATAGTATTTCATTACAGAAATGCTGGTGCGTGAGAAACCGGAACAAGTTGTGCTTGGTCTCCACTGGCTTATCCTTTAGTATAGCTCCATGAACTCGATGTGGGTCAATGAACCCAAATCCATTGATAGCCTTTATTTTACAATCAAGAATCTTCATTCTGCATCATTATATATAGCGTACAAAAGAATATAGTGAGTATACTTACCGGCAATGAATTGAACAAGCTGAGATAGAGACTTAATTACATAAATAAAGTAATCACTTACAGACAATAGGAACTGAGGATAGTTTTGTCGAGTTCCTTTAGATTGAATAACTGAAATAACTCTGTAAATTCAACAGGGACCTCGTCTTCAGCGAAGTAATGCGATTTTCGAACTTTCAGTATGAGCCAATATTGCTGTTCTTTTGATGCTTTCATGTACCATTCATGGAATCGTCGCATTTGTGTTGGCATATCCCGAAGCCTCTCAGAACTGACCAGAGGCTCCCCGTGAATAAATTTGGGTGCTACCTCAGCCTTGGGCATATCGCTGTGAAGAATGTCATGAATAGACATATTACATTCTTCAGCCAATATCCTAGTCGTTTCCGGATCTATAGGTTCTACCTCATATAGTTGAGGTTCGGGTATCTGCACCTGGAGCGGGGGGAGTGATTGATTTGCTTGTTTCCCCAGCTGGGGAACATCTCTTTTGGTTCTTCAGCTTCCACTCAATTGTTTTGCTAGTTTCCCTAGCTTGGGGACGTCTGTTCTGATGCTTCCGCTACCACTCGATTGTTTTGCTTATTCCCCCTGCTGGGGAACCTCTGTGATGCTTCCTCTACCTCTTGATATCTTCTGTTTCAGTGTCTTCTGAAGACATCGCGTATAGTCATCTGGCGCATTTAACTGAGCTTGGGATGGCTGCGTCAGTAATTTCCTAAAGTGCTCCTTGGTTTCCGGTTTTATTTGGACCTCTGGCTTAGGTTGTTTCTTTTAAAATGAGCATCCACTTCGGCTCGTACGACCGCATCGGTCTCCTCATCGGTCAGGTCGTAAGCCCTCTTGGGAGGAACCGGCGGTACTCTTGGGAGGGGCGATAACTATCGCTTTGGGCGTCGGTTATCGCTCGACGGAGTGGTGATATTCTTCCGCTTTTGGCCCTTAGTGGGTGGAGGCGGCTGTGTAGATTGAGATGGACTCATGTTGGGGTCATGGATTGGACTTGGAGGTGGTGGACTTTTACTGGGAGGAGACGGTGCACTTGGAGGTGGACTTTTACTGGGAGGAGACGGTTGCCTTGGAGGTGATGGATTGTTTCTTGGTGGAGAAGGTGGCCTTGGTGTCGAGCCTGGAAACTTGATGTATTCTTTTTTCCAAAGAATGAAGCCACCCGTGACTTCTCCTAGTGTCGTCTCCCCTTCACCTCCAGGGATGTCAAGCTGTAGTGACTGACACATAGGTTGAATTGCATCCACACCGACACGAGCATAGTCAGCTGGAATCGGATTGCAATGGTAGGTCGCTCCCGGTGCAGAAGGTAAAGCAAAGCCGACCGCCACCTTCATGGATATATTCTTCAGTTCAACATGCAGATCACAACTAGTCTTCTCCTTAATTGCATCCATGGGGTACACATCCATCGTTGCATCATTACCGTGGCCCTCTGTGGAAGCCACGCTGCTTTTCTGTTGCGATGGGCCGACCGTACTGTCTGGTGCAGGATCTTGTTGTTGGAGTCCTTTAAGTTCATTAAGCTCCTGGTGATGCTCCTGCAGCATGGCTTCAAACCTCGCGAACCGCTCTGTATCCTCCTCTTTTTGCCACTTTGTTTTTCTCGATCGGCTTCTGTACGTGTCAAGGTGCTCGGGAAACCCGATAAGCCATGGATAAGAAGGTCTGAACCCTCTTGTTCGTCCAGCCTTTTCAGGATTCCCGAGAGCCTTTGTCAGCTCATCGTTCTCTCTGTCGGGAACAAACGTTCCCTCTTCAACCTCTTTTATCACTTTAATAAGTTCATTCTTGGGTGAAGAAACTTCTTCGGCTGTAACAATCTCGCCTGTTTCTGGGTCTAACGATGCCCCATGCCCGAGTACCCAATTTCTTGACCTCCTGGGCCAACGAGATGTAGCTGGAGTGACCCCTTTAGCCTCCAGGTTAGCCTTAGCTTTATCCCACTTAGGCATGGCACTCCTGTAGCCACCTGTGCCCATATGATGGTGATATTTCTTTTTGGCTGCATTTAACTTATTCTTTTCTGACATTGCCTTAGCTGGTGCCGAGGTCTTGTATTCCACAAATGCGGCCCAGTTATCCTGCTGCAACTCTAGTGGGCTAGTGAATGGAGGAGTTTTTTTCTTCAAGACATACTTGTGGTACAATCTTTTTTTCCATTCCTTGAATAGTTTGACCATCTTATTAAGAGCAAAGTGCTTGACTTTCCTCGTCATTTGCTGTGTGAGCTCATCATTCTCCAAGACTGGTAGGGTGAAATGTGTCATGAGAGAATTCCACATCGCATCTCTCGCTCTGTCATCTACAAAACTAGCCCCAGCTGGATCCTTTTTTTCCTGGCTTATTCCAATTTTGCGTGGTGATCAGGACGGTGTCTCTAACAATCACTCCGCATTGACTTGTAAATGCATTCACAGATTCTTTGGGCTCCAACGGTTGACCCAGCAGAGAGACTAAGTCAATGCTAAAACGGACATCAACGGGCAACTTGTGTGTCGGGCCTCTTATCCTTGTAGAAGATTGGCCAGAAGCGGAGGTCTAAGAGAAGAAACATTTGTCAGTACATATATACAAATCAATTAGTGCATCTATACTAGTGAACGATCGATAGAGACTTTATATACCTCGACGGAGTTTGTTATTATTATGGAGTCTTCACCATGGTCTCCACCATGGTCAGCACCATCGTCTCCACTATCGTCTCCACCATCGTCTCCTCTAGACAAATTAAGATATTCGGAGCCATCGTAATAAGAACCCCCAGTACCCTCATCTATCATGTTGAGAAGCTCCTCTTCATTCTGTCTACCGTCCATAGCTTAACTAATACAGAAAAAGAATATTGCATTAAGTAAAAGAATATTACAATTGCGACAACTCGGATACAGTACTTAGTGATTTAGATAAATTATAATAATATAAGATAAAGTACATTATTAATACATCTCGCTCATATCTCACTCATAATATAAAGTACATTATTAATACATCTCGCTCATATCAAACTAGCGAACGCGGCTGCCGCGTTCTGTGCTACGGGAGCTCTGCAGCTAGAGAAGAGGAACCATCACCGGAGAATAGCTCGGGTGAGATCCGTGAACCTACCAGATGAGGAGAACCTAGTCTCCAAAAGATACATGTATTGTCGTACGTGCTCGTCCTCCTCCCTAATACGACGATGTACCACCTCCTCGAGGGCCGGCTCCCTCTGCACCGCTCCTGGACCTTATGGATGCCACCAAAGAAGCTCCGGGTCGACAATGATACCCAGATTCCTCACCAAGGTACGAGTCCCGACAGGTAGCACCTCCCAGTGCCAACCCGGTGGAGCCCAGACTCGGACATCGCCGGAACCGACTGAGTCTAGTAGGCTCGGACAAGGTGGACGCGGCATAACTAAATAATAGCAATAAACAATCATAAAACATAAACAGTAACTAAATCACTAAGTATTTCCCTAATAACACTAACCCTAAACCTAACATCCGGAGTGGAGGTGAGGGTATTTATACTAACTAATAACTAAATTAACATAATAGTTACCCTATATACAAAATTAACCTATATACTTAACCAATATACTAACTATATACTAACTTAACCTAATACTTAACCTATATACTAAATTAACCTATATACTAACTATATACTAACTTAACCTATATACTAACTTAACCTAATACTTAACCTATATACTAAATTAACCTAGCCTAATAACTAAATTAACATACTTAACCTATATACTAACCTATAATACTTTAACCTAATACTAACCTAAATACTAACCTAAATTAACCTAGCCTAATAACTATATACTAATTAACCTAGCTAATACGTACTTAAATCGACCTCACCTGCAGGTGCGGCGGAGGAGGTGCGGTGGGGCGGCGGCGCGTCGCAGCGGCTCGGCGGCTCGGGGCGGCGTGGAGACGCGGCGGGGCGACGAGGCGGCGTGGGCGCGACGAGCTCTGTGCGCTGGGAAGATGAACTGTGCTGGCTCTCCGGGTCGTGGCATGACCCAGGGTGGGGGTGGGTGTATTTATACCACCCCTTTAGCCCCGGGTCGTAATACAAACCGGGGCTAAAGGTTATTTTTGGCGCCAAAACCAAAAATGGTTTATAGTTTTTAGAAAATTATATATTATATATCAAAATTTTCAGAAAAAGAAGATCTATAATTTAAATCTATTATCATACTTTATTATACAACTTAAATGAAATTATCTATTGTTTAACAAGTATTATATTTAGTACAGATGTTGGGAAAATATAGTTTATTATTTAAAAACAGAAAATACATATAATATACCAAAATATTCACAAAAAATAATATACTCATTACAAATATAATATTTATTACTAAAACTAGTAACTAGGACAAAAACATATTTTCCCGCCATTTCCCCCGCTTCCCGCCATATTCTCCCGCCATTTCCCTCTATATCTAGGCCGACCGCCATGTCCATCCACACATCCACACCTTCTCTCTCACAACAATGGACACCGCTTACTAGGCCTTTCTAACGCTCGAGGAGACCGAGGTGCTATGCGCCTCCAACTACCCATGCACGCCGGGGTACCGGCTGCCTGCTGACTGGATGCTGAGCGCTGGAGGGGTTCCTGTTCCTCCTGTGCCTCAAGGTTCGGCCCGCCAGGCGGCCATCACGAACCATTTCTACCTCGAGCTCACGCCAGAGCAGCGGATGGATCCCCATTGGGATCCCAACAACCTCGACACCTGGAATGCCTTTTTCGCACACCGGCGGGAAAGGGAGCTTGCCAGGTACGAGGGTGACGACCCGCCCCTAGTGAACCACAATGAGGCTGGTCGTCGCCTGTGGTGGGCGAACCGGACTATCGCCGGCGTGATGCGCTACATCGCCATGGGAGACCATCCGCACCTAAGGTACCCGCATTTTCACCAGCCGCATAGCCACAAGAATGGTGGTGGTGGTGAAGGCCTAGGGCGTACTGGGGTCATCATCCGGGATCCCCCTCCCCCGCGCGTCGTGATCCGAGGCCGGAGGATCCATTTCCCCCGCTTTCCGCCATCTTTTCCCGCCATTTCCCCCGCTTCCCGCCATTTTCCCCGCTTCTCTCCATGTTCTCCCGCCATTTCCCCCGCTTCCCGCCATGTTCTTCCACAATTTCCCTCTATATCTAGGCCGACTGCCATGTCCATTGATGTCTATGCACTTCTATTCTTGTAGACAGTTGTTGGGCCTCCAAGTGCAGAGGTTTGTAGAACAGCAGCAAGTTTTCCCTTTAGGTTGGGCCTCCAAGTTATTGGGCCTCCAAGTTGTTGGGTGGAGGTCTCTCCCACGAATTAGGTTTTCCTCCCTTTATATAGCTTTTCGGATTCCCGTCACCCTCATCTTGGGCTGCAGTAAATCGGGTCTATTGGGCCCGTCCGGACTTGGAATTAGCTAAATTTTATGTCTAGAACGTTTGCCGCGAAATTTCCAAGAACTTTATAGTTGAAGAGTTTTCCGTTTGACGTCGTCTTAGATCCGAAACGTGACTATTTTCAAAAAGAGTTCTGAGACAGATTTCTAGAAAATCCCAATTTGACTCCGACAAGGTTTCCACTTGTATTCTTGGTAATTCCTACGCATCAAAGTGTAAAACAAGAACATTGTGCACTTTTTCAACTATTAGTAGGTTAGTCCAAATAAATCATAAACTTTATATAAAAAGGAGTATCAAAAGCATATTATTGGCTTAAAACCATCAAAAATTATAGATACGTTATGGACGTATCAATATCCCCAAGCTTAGTTCCTGCTCGTCCTCGAGTAGGTAAACGATAAAAACAATATAATTTTTAAGGTGACATGCAGCCAACACAATCTTGATCAAAGTATTTGTAAAACATTGATAGCTGAGATCATAGTACTTCAACATAGCATGAAAGACAAATTTTAACAATAAGGCAAAGCAACTATGTTGCAACATGAAAAGGCACAAACAAAAGATTTATGAATAACAATGCTTTGCAAGACGTTTGTTTGTTTCACATAAAAAAACATAGCATAATACTATTCAGCTTGTCCCTCAAAGAGTAGCAAATATAAATGCATATGACACCTTCAAAGTTCATAAGAGTGACTAGATACAAATAGTTTAAAATAAGCAATATCAAAGTATGCATCAATCAACAAGTCTTGGGACAATGCACATAAAACTAAGAATGGTCACTATGCTCTTAAAGTAGGTGCATAAAGGTAGAAGGTGGCGACTCAATATAATGGTGGAAGAAAGACCTTTGTAAAAGGAAGTGGGGATTCAAGTCTCATAATGAGCTTCCAAAAATTATGGTACTTATAGCTTTCAGCTCTCATTGCCCCTATCATAAGAATCTTGAAGTGATTAAGGTTAAAGTGAACAAACTATGGTGTACATACTTGACGAAGTATAAGTCAGAAATCTCATGTCCCTTGAATACGAGGGTCGCTCCTCATGCTACTCAAGTTTAGTCACCGGTAAGTTCTTGTCATCGTAAGTGCATGTATATCATAGAGAACCGCCAACGGGGTACCCCACGGAAGAATTCTCATATCAAAATGACAAGGAAAGTAGACAACAAGCATCTCAGCAATCTTCTTATTTACCATGGGAATATGGTGCTTTTTTCTCTCTTTCCTCTTTTCATAATCTTTTTTTTTCTCTTTTCTCTTTTTTCTCAATATAGGACTCTTTTTTTATAAGAAGAATGCTTCATAGACAGCTCATTATGGTTACACTGCAGGTTTCCACCATGTCAGCATGGATTAGACCAGCGGCCCAAGCGTTTCTCTAACACATATACATAACTCCATGGACTTACAAGCTCCCCTTTCATTTCACACCGACGACATCCATATACAAAAGAGCATGATATCAACTAGGTACAAGTACCAAGTGCAATGTGGAAAGCGTTCCCCATGAAAGCATGGTTATGCTAATTTCCAACAAATAAGTGCAATCATATACAACATAGACGACACAATGGTTCAATTTTATTAAGGACAAGTAAAGTAAAGTGTGCCATCAAATTTGTGAGAGCTTTAATCACTAGTTTTCTCATAACAAGCTTAATTTGGAAGGTAAACAAAAGTATGAATATACTTGGAATAGCATAAGCTAGTAGGTAGGTATGGTGGACTCTTTGGAATAACTTGGTTTAGGGAGTTGGATGCATGAGTAGAACTCATACTTTGTTGTGGAGGCTAGCAAAAGACTGGGAGCGACAAACTAAGAGAGCAATAATGGCCATAATTATGCAGAGCGACAAAACATCATTTATAAAAGCATAAAATGATACTATAAGTTGAAAACTAAAGGATCATAAAGGCTATGGTGACTTGATATAGTCATAACATGGTGTGAGCATGTGCCAAGTCAACACAAATAAAGCATCAAAGGAGAAAACCACTATACTATGCTTTAATATGCTAAAACAACGCATGATTCATCCAAGGCACATTAAGCAATCTCAATTGTTTATAACAAGTCATGCTACAACAAATAATACTAAGCATAAATCCAAAACAATATCAGGCATAGCATGACAAAGCATAGGCCACAGTAAAAAACGAGCTCTTTTTACCACATAAGCATGAACTTTCCTACTCTTTTCCAAACCAAACCAAACTATTTGCAAACCAAATGATGAAAGAGGGGGTCCAACCAATTTATTAAGCAAACTAAGAAAAGAAAGCAAACGAAAAACCAAAATGAAAAAGAAGACGCTCCAAGAACAACACAACTGTGCATCAAACAATAAAAATGAAGCGTTTAGAAGAAACCTGGGATTTTATTGATGAAGAAGGGGATGCCTTGGACATCACCAAGCTTTGAAGCTTGTACTTCTTGGATATTTCTTGGGGTGACACGCGTGGCATCCCCAATCTTGAGCTTTAGTCCATCCTTCATCTCATTACTCATTCCTTCCATACACCTGAAATTTTCCCTTCATACAAAACTTCACACAATCTTTATTACCAACATTAGTGCACTCAAGATAAATAAATCTTAAGGTTCAGTTCTAACACCAAATAAACTTCCATTAGAACACTAGATACTGTAGCACTTCCCTCAAAAAGCTTAATTCCCCAAAAGAACTCAAGAAGGAACCAACAAGAAGCAAATTCAGAAAATGGCAGAAATCTGTCAAAACAGACCAGCAGGTAAAGACGAATTTTTTCGAACATGTTCTGTTGCTCAAATCGAAAAATGTTAAACTAACGAAAGTTATATAACAACCTGGGGCAGAAGCACAAAAATTCACGCCTCAAAAAGACGTTCAGACATTTTACATGAATTTTTACGGTGAAGCACAGAAATCTGTTTCGGGACAACAACTTTTCCAATCATTACTTCTCTCTCATTAGAGGTTACTCTTGGCACAAAAAGTAAATAAAAAGGATAACGAGAGGTTATCACTGAAGCAATAACTTCCAAGACTCATCTAAAACTTTTGGGTTATCTCCCAATAAGTACTTTTTTCTTTAACGCCTTTAAGTTAGGCATGATAATTGGAGAGGATGCTCACATAAGACATATGAATTGAAGTAAAAGAGAGCATGAAGAAGCAAATTATAAACACATTTAAGTCTAACCCACTTCCTATGCATAGGAATCTTGTAAATAAACAAGTCATGAAAGCGCAAAGCAACAAGCATAGGAAAGCAAAACAAGTGCAACTTCAAGACTTTCAATATAAAGAGGGAAAACTTAATATTGTTGAGACACATAAAACCATGTTTCCCTCTCTCATAATAACTTTCAGTAGCATCATGAATAAAATTAATAATATAACTATCACATAAAACATTCTTATCATGAGCCATATGCATAAAGGAATTATTACTCCCCCTATAAGAATAGTCATTCTTATTAATCATAGTGGGAGATTGAACATCAAATATAGGAGGCATATTGTAATCATAATTACTTTCCTCCTCAATAGTAGGTGGACTGAAAATATCATATTCATCATTGCAATCATCATATATAGGAGGTTTGGTATCATCATAAGCAATAGAATAGCTATCTTCCAAAGCTGGGGAACTAAAATGATCATTTTCATAAAAACTAGCTTCCCCAAGCTTAGACTTTTCTATAGCATTAGCTATAATGGTGTCCAAAGAATTCATACTAACAACATTGCTATTAGCATGCAAATAAAGTTCCATAAGTTTTTTAATTTTCTCTTCAAACACTTCATGTCCTAACTCAAGATAAATACTATAAAGCTCTCTAATTTTGTTGTTGTTTTCCATTAAGCCTAACTAGTGAAAACAAGAAACAAAAAGACAAAATTGCAGCTAAAGGAAATAACTTCGAGCACTCACACCGGAGGATGTGAGTACCTTTTACCTTACCTCCCCGGCAACGGCGCCAGAAAATAGGCGTTTGCCGTGGGAGGTTCTTCTTCTTTAATCCTCCGGTGTGAATACCTTTTACCTTTCCTCCCCGACAACGGCGCCAGAAAATAGCTTGATGTCTACGCAGTTCTATTCTTGTAGAAAGTTGTTGGGCCTCCAAGTTCAGAGGTTTGTAGAACAGCAGCAAGTTTTCCCTTGAGTGGATCACCCAAGGTTTATCGAACTCAGGGAGGAAGTGGTCAAAGGTATTCCCTCTCAAGCAACCCTGCAATCAAGATACAACAAGTCTCTTGTGTCCTCAACACACCCGATACACTTGTCCGGTGTGTAGGTGCACTAGTTCGGCGAAGAGATAGTGAAATACAAGTGGTATGGATAATTATAAGTGGTAACGGTGCTAGAAAATAACTTGATGGTGTGGAAAAGAGTAAAGGCAAAATGAAATAAAGATGAAAGCAAGCAAACATGTAACAAATCTAATAGCAAACGGTGTTTCAATGCATAGAAACAAGGCCCAGGGATCATACTTTCACTAGTGAACACTCTCATATAAATATCTTCTCTTTATGATACTACTCTTAACTACTCTCCGGTTGAACACTCTAATCGATGGTAGGGCTATAACATCACACCTCAAAGCAAGCCTTTCCCATCTAGAAAACCCCACACTGTCACCTTGAGCACTAGATGAGTCCAACAAACACCACAATTTCATAAAGACATCCAACTCCAAATATAACTCATAACAAGTATTTGTAATCTCTAGCCTAAGTGCCACTATGGTGAGCACGCTGTCACTTTCACACACATGGGGAGAGCAGAGATCTATTAAAGCACTTGAGTAGCAAGGTAGATCTACTTGATTACAAAGCTCATGATCACAATATGATCATGCATACAGAGAGAGATGAACACATAGCTACCGGTAGAACCCTTAGCCTCGAGGAAGAACTACTCCCTCCTCATCATGGGAATCAGCAATGTTGATGGAGATGGTGGTGGAGATCGATGGAGATGGCGATGAAGATGGTGAAGAGGCAGCGGCGGCGGCACGCAGGACTCCTTTCCCGCCGCCGGTATCACAGGGGAGCACCGCCCCTTAGCATCCTTCCTTTATGGCTTTTTTGGGAGCCCTTCCCCATGGAGATGGGATCTATGGGGGAGGCAAAAACGTGTCTTTGGTGGCTGCAAATTCGTGGGTGGAGGTCTCTCCCACGAATTAGGTTTTCCTCCCTTTATATAGCTTTTCGGATTCTCGTCACCCCCATCTTGGGCTGCAGTAAATCGGGTCTATTGGGCCTGTCCGGACTCGGAATTAGCTAAATTTTATGTCCAGAACGTTTGCCGTGAAATTTCTAACAACTTTGTAGTTGAAGAGTTTTACGTTTGACGCCGTCTTCGATCCAAAACGTGACTATCTTCAAAAACAGTTCTGAGACAAATTTCTAGAAAATCCCAATTTGACTCCAACAAGGTTTCCACTTGTATTCTTGGTAATTCTTACACATCAAAGTGTAAAACAAGAACATTGTGCACTTTTGCAACTATTAGTAGGTTAGTCCAAATAAATCATAAACTTTATATAAAAAGGAGTATCAAAAGCATATTATTGGCATAAAACCATCAAAAATTATAGATACGTTATGGACGTATCATCCATCCACACATACACACCTTCTCTCTCACAACAATGGACACCGCTTACTGGGCCTTTTTGACGCTCGAGGAGACCGAGACGCTGTGCGCTTCCAGCTACCCATGCCCGCCGGGGTACAGGTTGTCCGCTGGCTAGATGCTGAGCGTTGGAGGGATTCCTGTTCCTCCTGTGCCTCAAGGTTTGGCCCCCAGGCGGCCATCACGAACCACTTCTACCTCGAGCTCACGCCGGAGCAGCGGATGGATCCCCATTGGGATCCCGACAAGCTCGACACCTGGAATGCCTTCTTCGCAAACCGGCAGGAAAGGGAGCTCGCCAGGTACGAGGGTGACGACCCGCCCCCAGTGAACCACAACGAGGCTGGTCGCTGCCTGTGGTGGGCGAACCAGACTATCGCTGGTGTGATGCGCTACATCGCCATGGGAGACCATCCTCGCCCGAGGTACCTACACTTTCACCAGCTGCATAGCCACAAGAATGGTGGTGGTGGTGATGACCTAGGGTGTACTGGGGTCGTCATCCTGGAGCCCCCTCCCCCGTGCGTCATGAATCCGAGGCTGGAGGATCCATCCGCGTGCTATGAGGAAGGGCTGAGGATCCATCCTCGTGCTACGAGCGACGACGATGACGATTCCGAAGACGACCCTGAAGCTGTGTACTACGGGGCTAGATATGATTATGACTAATTTTTACGTTTTAATATTAATAAATGTCTGCCCACAGCAAGTTGCAATACTACCTATTGAGATCGAGATAGTTCATATCCATATACATATAAGAAGATCATTAAAAATAAAGGTTTAATAATATTGTACATCACCAACATCCACACATGTTAGGGTTTTCTTCTAATCCAAAATCATGGAGCATATTCCTTACTTAACGGGATGCTTGGGTCATCCTTCACAGCGAAGGGTGGAATTTCATGAAACTTATCATAATCTTCTGACATGTCTGTCTTATCCTCCACCCCCATGATGTTTCTTGTTCCTGAAAGAACTATGTGGCGCTTTGGCTCATCGGATGCTATATTCTTTTGCTTATCTTTCCCTTTTCTCAGTTTGATAGACATGTCCTTCACATAAAAAACCTGAGCCAAATCATTGGCTAGGACAAATGGTTCATCTCTATACGCAAGGTTGTTGAGATCCACTGTTGTCATTCCGCATTTGTTGTCTACCTCACCCCCGCCTCCTGTCAGCTTGACCCATTTGCACCGAAACAAAGGAACCTTAAAAAAAGGTCCATAGTCAAGTTCCCATATCTCCTCTATGTAACCATAATATGTATCCTTTTGCCCATTCTCGTCTGTTGCATCAAATCGGACACCACTATTTTGATTGGTGCTCTTTTTATCTTGGGCGATCGTGTAAAATGTATTCCTATTTATCTCGTACCCTTGGAAAGTCAATAGAGTCGAAGATGGTGACCTGGCCAACAAGTACAACTGCTCTCCAGCATTTATGTCATTCATGAGATGTGTCTGCAACCAACCGCCGAAAGTCCTCATGTGTTCATCTCTAATGCAGGAGCCAGGCTTCCCCGGGTTGTTGGACTGTATAATATTCTTGTGTTCCTCGATATACGGACCCACCAAGGTGGAACTTTGCAGAACTGTGTAGTGTGCTTTAGTGAGAGAATGTCCGTCCATACATATCCTTGCTTTCTTTCCTAGCGTGCCTTTTCCACTAAGTCTACCCTCATGCCGTGATTCAGGAACACCGATGGGCTTAAGGTCAGGAATAAAGTCAACACAAAACTCAATAACCTCCTCTGTTCCATATCCCTTTGAGATGCTTCCTTCTGGCCTCGCACGATTATGAACATATTTATTCAACACTCCCATGAACCTCTCAAAGGGGAACATATTGTGTAGAAATACAGGACCAAGAATGTTAATCTCTTCGATTAGGTGAACTAGGAGGTGCGTCATAATATTGAAGAAGGATGGTGGGAACACCAACTCAAAGTTGACAAGACATTGGACCACATCTTTCTATAACCTTGGTAGACTATTTAGACTGATTACCTTCTAAGAAATTGCATTGATAAATGCATATAGCTTCACAATAGGTACTCGAACATTTTCCGACAGGAGTCCCCTCAATGCAATCGGAAGCGGCTAGGTCATAAGCACGTGACAGTCATGAGACTTTAGGTTTTGAAATTTTTTCTCTGCCATATTCATTATTCCCTTTATGTTCGACGAGAAACCAGACAGGACCTTGATACTATAAAGGACTTCAAAAAAGATTTCCTTCTCTTCTTTGGTAAGAGCATAACTAGCAGTACCTTCAAACAGCTCTAGATGCATGCCGTCTCGGTCTTTTATATGTTGTTGGTCCTGCCGTGCTTCAGGTGTATCTTTGCTCTTCCCATACACGCCCAAGAAGCCTAGCAGCGTCACACAAAGATTCTTCGTCAGGTGCATCACGTCAAATGCAGAGCGGACCTCTAGGACTTTCCAATAGGGTAGCTCCCGAAATATAGATTTATTTTTCCACATGGGTGCGTGTCCGACATCGTCCTTCGGAACAGATTGTCTACCAGGAACCTTTCCAAAGATTACTTTTAAATCCTTCACCATATCAAATACATCATCACCAGTACGGCGGATAGGCTTACACCGGCTGTCTGCCTCACCATTGAAATGCTTACCTTTCTTTCTTAGGGTGTGCATGGGCGGAAGAAAATGACGATTCCCCGGGTACACATTCTTCTTATATTTATCCAAATATATACTTTCAGTCTCGTTTAAACAGTGTGTGCATGCATTGTATCCCTTGTTTGTCTGTCCTGAAATGTTACTAAGAGCAGGCCAATCATTGATTGTTATGAACAACAACACTCGTAGGTCAAATTCCTCCTGCTTCTTCTCATCCCACACACGTACACCTTGTATGTACCACAACTATAAGAGTTCTTCAACTAATGGCCTTCGGTACACATCAATGTCGTTGCCGGGTTGCTTCGGGCCTTGGATGAGCACTAGCATCATAATGAACTTCTGCTTCATGCACAACCAAGGAGGAAGGTTATAGATACACAGAGTCACAGACCAGGTGCTATGACTGCAGCTCTGCTCCCCAAAAGGATTCATGCCATATGTACTTAGACCAAACCATAAGTTCCTCGCATCACCTGCAAAGTCCGGAAACTCTCTCTCAATTTTTCTCCACTGCGACCCATTAGCAGGGTGTCTCAACATCTCGTCTTTCTTACGGTCTTCCATGTGCCATCGCAAAAACTTGGCATGCTCTTTGTTCCTAAACAAACATTTCAATCGTGGTATTATAGGAGCATACCACATCACCTTGGCAGGAACCCTCTTCATGCGGCGCTCGCCGTCACACCAGGGTCATCTCGTCTTATCTTGTACCGCAATGCACTGCATACTGGGCATGCATCCAAATTCTCGTACTCCTCGCCGCGGTAGAGGATGCAGTCATTAATGCATGCATGTATCTTCTGCACCTCTAATTCTAGAGGGAAGACAACCTTCTTTGCTTCGTAGGTACTGGCGGGCAGTTCGTTATCCTTTGGAAGTAACTTCTTCATTATTTTCAGCAACTTTTCAAATCCTTTGTCAGTCACACCGTTCTCTGCCTTCCATTGCAGCAATTCCAGTGTGCTACCTAGTTTTTTGTGCCCATCTTCACAATTTGGGTACAACAATTTGTTGTGATCTTCTAACATTTTCTTGAACTTCAACCTCTCCCTTTCAGTTACGCATTCTTCCTGGGCATCAGCAATGGCCCGACTAAGATCATCATCGGGCAGATCTGATACCCGTTCTTCATCTTTTTCTTCATCAATGTCTTCCATTGTAGTACCATCGTATTCAGGAGACATAGTAGGGTAGTCGTTATCATTCTCTTCTTCTTCGTTGTCTTCCATCATAACCCCTCTTTCTCCGTGCTTGGTCCAACAATTATAGCCGGTCATGAAACTGGACCGAAACAGGTGGCTGTGAAGGACTCTTGAGGAAGAGTATTCCTTATGATTCCGACAGACACCACATGGACAAGACATAAAACCATTCCGCTTGTTTGCCTCGGCCACAAGAAGAAAAGAATGCACGCCTTTAATGAACTCATTAGAGAGTTGGTCAGCGTACATCCATTGCCGGCTCATCTGCATTATATAATTAATTAAGTACATCAAACATAATCATAATTAATTAGTACTAATGTAAAAAACAAAATTAAAGCCAGCAACTGGGACACCAACCGGGACTAAATGTGGATGTGGAGACAACATGTCGACACTATGTCCTTAGTAGGCAGCACTAAGCCAGTAAATTAAATGACGACACTATTTTGGGTGGGTGACAGCATAATCATAATTAATTAGTACTAATTAAAAACAAAATTAAAGCCAGCAACCGGGACTAAAGATATGATGAACCTTTAGTCCCGGTTGGAGGCACCAACCGGGACTAAATATGGATGTGGAGACAACATGTTGACACTATGTCCTCAGTGGGCAGCACTAAGCCAGTAAATTAAACGACGACACTATTTTGGGTGGGTGGCAGCATAATCATAATTAATTAGTACTAATCTAAAAAACAAAATTAAAGCCAACAACCGGGACTAAAGATATGATAAACCTTTAGTCCCGGTTGAAGGCACCAACCGGGACTAAATGTGGATGTGGAGACAACATGTCGACACTATGTCCTCAGTGGGCAACACTAAGCCAGTAAATTAAATGACGACACTATTTTAGGTGGGTGGCAGCACTATGCCAGGGGTGAGTATGTCAACATTATGTCATCAGTGCCCGACACTATGTTGTGCTGCTTAATCTATAAATAGGTATGCATTCTTGTGAAGAACTGCAAGATGGTGTGCGAGACCAGGGACACCACTACGACGAAGCTTCTCGAAGATGTCTTAGGACCTCGTCCTCAGACATCTTCGAGGAGCTCGCCGTAGAGGCACTCTCTAATATATGAAATTAGTTAGCTCCAGCAGCATACTGATCTAGCTAGAGAAGATATAAACTGAAAGATGGTGTGCGAGAGAAGGGACACCACTACGGCAGAGCTTCTCGAAGATGTCTTAGGATCCCGTCCTCAGACATCTTCGAGGAGCTCGCCATAGAGGCACTCCCTAATATGTGAATTGTTTTAGTTACCCGGCGTATTAATCTATAGCTAGAGAAATTATTAACTCCAAGATGGTGCCAGAGGGACACCACTACAGCAGAGCTTCTCTCGAAGATGTCTTAGGATCCTATCCTCGACATCTTCAAGGAGCTCGCCATAGAGGAGCTTCTTGAAGATGTACTATGATGTCTTCTTATCAAGCTTTTATAGATTAACCCTATCTTTGTTACAATTTTTTCAGTTTGTTGAACGCAGGTAGACGAAGAAGGATATTTTGTCCAGCTAGTTAGAATGATGAACTCACGCATGTGTGTGCTTCTAAAATCAAATTTCGAGACTATGTGCCAAAACAAGATATATATAGATAGAATCCACATATTATGATATTTATCTTAGAGTTCCTTACATTAATACAAGATAGATATAATCTAAACATCGATCTCATGCTATCATTGCAAAAATTACTACCAAACTAAATCCACAAATCCATCTACAAGATAGAGCACGAAATGAGCTAATATAGCAATGAGAGTTCAGAGGATGAAGTTGCTCACCTTTTAGAACCTTTGGATAGATGGGGCACCACAAAATATAGACAAATCTTGAGAAAAAGAGGGCATGAACTCGAGCTTGAAGCAAGAAAGAGTGAGAGGAGAGCCACCAGCTTGAATGGTGGCTCGGGCAGGGGAAGAAGATATAGCCAGACTTTTAGTCCCGGTTCGTGTCTAGAACCCGGGCTAAAGGTCCACCTTTAGCCCCGGGTCGTATAACAAACCGGGACTAAAGGATCTGGCGCCCGACCCATCCTGCCTGAAACCCTTTAGTCCCGGTTTGACCGGGACTAAAGGATCTGGCGCCCGACCCGTCCTGCCTGAAACCCTTTAGTCCCGGTTTGTTACACGACCCGGGGCTAAAGGTCCCGTTCGAACCGAGGCTAATGCCTGCCACCCCCTGGGGCTAGATCTAGCCGTTGGACTGGGGCATTAGTCCCGGTTTGTAGCAAAACCGGGGCTAATACCCCTGGATCAAAGGTCTGTTTTCTACTAGTGAGGAGCTTGACGGCCTCGAGCAGCCACCATCTTCATTGACTGTGAGTCCCCAACATCATCATGTTCACAAAGGTGAGGTAGCCAAGCGATTCTCCTCTCTCCAAAAAATCCATCTTTCCATGAAATTCTCTATGGCACAGAGAATGTTGTGTTTGATACTGAATTGCTGAAATTACACGGTAACAATTTGTGATTTTTTCCGCTTTCGATGTTTTTTTTAATTAAATGCATAGTTTGTTATGGATGATTATTTGTATTCAGCATAGAGTTACTGATTGGCTGGCTGCTATCTAGAGGCAATGAAAGACTCAGAGTGTTTTCAGAGATGAAATGAACACAAACATACTTGAGTACTTCTCTCCAGACTGTAGAAATTAACGCAGATTCTTAATTGTTGATCTGTCGTTCTTGTGATATACCTGTGCACTATGCTAAACCTGCTTAATTAAACCACTAGTACTAGAATAAGAAACAAAGCTCATATAGATCCATCATAGGTTGACTTATTGTCAGCTTTTGTACTCTTTGCATTCTACCTACACTTTCCTCAGTTTAGAAGTTAATAGAACTTCATCATGTTGTCTGTTCGACATCATACACTGCCGCTGCTGGTCCTAATTTAGTAGTCATTCCAATATTGGGTCGTGACTTCGAGGTTTAGTTGTGGTAAGCCTCTTGCTAACCTACTCACTAGAAGTTGTTATTTGACAAGCTACAACGATAGTATTTTCTGTGGCAGTTGATTGCTTTGTGTTATCCCTGCTTCGCATTACGGTGATTAATATGATTGATACCGTCCCTAAAATATCTTCAGACTTCCATTTGACACTAATGAACATGGCACCTATTTATGGTTTTACAGGTGTCATTATGCAAAAGAATTGTGGAATGCTTAAGAGAACTTACAGGTTTCCAAGGTACTTTAGGTAGATTTCAACAAGCTTATTTGGTAAAGTCCATTTATTTTGGTACAACCCAGACGGGCTGGATTTTAAGTGGACCTTAGAATTCATAAGGATTTTTTGTGCTTCAACTGAACGATATTGCCCTGTGTTTTTTCTGACCTAGAAAATTAGTTGAGAATACTGGGAACATGTGGTCAACTAAATGTGGCACCGCTGGTGCTAACTCTCCTTGCAAGGTTGGTGACGGTCACCCGGGTGAATTAATATAACTTGGATGCTAAAATGCTAATTTTTTATTTATTTCATCGACACGTAGTTTCCTTCATGTACGATGAAGTGCCATGTGGCCAATGCCAGGAGACTGCCATTACTCATTTACCTAGCTAAAATACTTCCTACATTTTCATTGACTTGTTCTATAACTACTTAGCTGCAGCAGTTTCTCATATTGACATGGTATTGGCATGATCTATTGCTTTTTTACCTAACAAGTAATTCTTTGAAAACAATTATGTAGAATAAAATCTATATGGCTTGATAGGTAAGCAACTATGTATGCATGTACTACTCTACTGAACATAACAACTTTTTAATGCAATTTCTGTTCACTTGGAGTCTCATCAAATGTTCAGGCGAAGCTTGATAAATATGGCTAATTTAGAAACTTTTTTTATCCTTTAAATGTTTTCCTCAGATTTTAATGCCTATTCTTTTGAGCTTAGAGCCATAGAACAAATCATAATATATCGCGGCTTGTGCATCACGAGAGATGGAAGGGGAATTTAACAGAGAAAGAATTGGCCACGGTTGCTTTGATTGGTAAATCTCTTCCTGTGTCTGCTAGGTACAATAATACCAAGATGTCCTCTTTCTGGTAACAAGTCTAGAAGGATGGAAGATGTAGAGAGCCAGCTGAAGATGTAAAGAGCCAGCTGAACTGGGAGGCAGAGCTCTGTAACAATGCGGAAAATCTGTGAGAGATAGTGGAGCTCAGTTGTTGCCTTTTGAGAAGCTCAGCTTCTGATTTGAAGACATCCCTGTTGCATTCTTCCCAGAAACTCAAACGGCACGAGGTTGTTTGGTTTACCTGTTGTTCGTCATGTTGTTTGTCATCATGCAAAACTAGGAGCATTTGTTTTAGTAGATTACTTCTGTTAGTGCACCCTAGAGATCTCTGTGTCAACACTTGAAGTGGTATTGATTGTATGATAATGTGGGATTCGGTTATGTTTCTTTGGTTAATCTGCAAGCCACTAGGTGTACTTTAGTGGTGAGGTGTGTACTGTAAGTTGAATGTTGACATGGTATATGACATTGGTTGGTCACTTGCTGATTTGAATGGAAGGCTCCCCTTAGTAGGAGTAATCCATGTTTTAGTCTGTGCTTTTATTTCCACGCCTTGTGTTTACCAATAACACCTGTGAATTATGTGAGACCACAGCTTGAAGCATGCGCCATCCCTACTGCATCAACGTAGATAACAAAGCAAGCAGGGGCGCAGAATTGATAGTTCAAAGTACGAATTACTAGTACTAGTATTTTCTTTGGTACCCCATACTTGCCTACTAAATATTGGTTAAAATAGACGATCAAGTGATCTATTCACTGGATAAAAAGGAAATTGACAGTTCCAACAGCTATTAACCTCTTCCAACTATTTACACAAAGCCTACACACTTTTGTAGTTTTTTTTCTCTCGAGCAAGCAACTGACTGCATGTTGTTTCCATCAGATAAAAAGGCTACAAAATAGCGCAAGTTACAACAGAACACCAAAAGTGAAAAGAAAAAAAGAACAGACAGAGACTCCTGCACCTTGCAGCAAAATAAACGACGGAAAAAAGGCTACTGTTAAGCAATTAAAATCCTGCAGCAACAGTTCTTCCATCTATGACTGCATGTTGTTTTCAACACAGCAAATTGATAGTTAAAAAATGCAGGATGAACCAACATAATCAAACTGCGAAACCAGGGAACCAACAATTTACAACGTCATTGGCCAAAATTGGCTACGATGGCTCACTTTAGCCAGCAACATGCAATGAATGAAATAGCACATGCCCAGGGAAATAGTAGCACAGCTTAAGTGGAAGGATCCACTTTCTACCTCGTAGGGCAGTACCTCATCCTCGGGAATATCATCAGCAATAGCATGGAAGGATCCACTTTCTACCTCCATCTTGTAGATAACTCGACCATCTGCTTTAACAAATATCAACCCTGTAACGTCAGTTGAACCTACCAGCTTAAGTGCAACATTCTTGGCGTATCCAGGAGCTATAGAAATTATCTTCTGATTCCAATCATTGCCATCATGGGAGTACATGGCAATGTACCTCCCAGATACTACAGCAAGGTAGAGTTGGCTACTTGTTATGCCTCTGGTGAGGACATGCGATGTCCTAGAGCCGATGTTTTTTACCTTTGGGAGTTTTATCATCCCTACACATGAAGGCAACGTAAGAAAATATGGGTTACCTATTAAAATAAGGATTAGCTTAACACAGGAAGGAGTAGAGGCTTACCCAGCTCTAAATTTGTGATGTTAATAGTTATGACCTGTTCACATGGATGAAGAAGATATAGCATGTTCTCTAATAAAAGAGATCCAAGGCGCATCATCTTTTTCGATGGCATTTGAAACAATGCTGTAACTGGGTTTCCCCACATCCCAGTCAAGGAAGTAAAGCATATAACAGATGCTTCGGTCGCAGGACCGTTTGGTTTCATCTTAGAGTCTGCTTCCCCCCTTCTAATCAGGACTATAATTGTGAACCGATGGCTCTTCTCATCTGGAATCACCGAGGCAGTGACCAGCCGATTATTTGGGTCATCAAGTAGTGGTAGTCCTGGTATTTGGCTATACAGATTGTTCCTGCCAACATAACAGGATGCATTGTTTAGTCACCCTCTCTATGAACACTTAATGAACTGTTTCGATAAACAGTTACATAAACATTAGCATAGAGCAAGCTTGTAATTCTGTACACCTAAACTAAGAAATTAAACTCTTAACATGCAGAAGCAAATTAATGAAACTAATATTAGGCACAGAAATTATAAAAAAATGGCTCGAAGGGTGTCTGATTAGTACCTTGACTGTGGGTAATATAGGACAAATCTGCTGCTTCTACTGGTGTGTCCTGCCAGTAACAAAAGCTTCCCATCTCTGGAATCCATTATCTCCACGTATTTCCAGTAATCCATTGGCTTCCAGGATATCTGAACTGAGAATGAGGCCCTTCTGAAAGATCCTGGAGGAGAGCATGGAATAAAGGGGTATCTTTGGCTCTTATCTGTGCTGCACTTCGGAAATAACCCTAGCAAGCATCTAGTCTGCTTAGCACGGCTTCGTACATGTGACCTGAAGCCATCAGACATGATTATCTCCTTGAATAGTCTCGAAACTGAAGCAGCGCGGATCATCTGATCTGGTGGTAGCCATCCTAAAACTTCTGTCAGAATATCAGCATTAGTGGAGAGCCAGGATGGAAACTGAATAGCCTCAAATTTATCCCCACTGCCATTTTTGAGCTCCCGCTTAATCCGGAATCGAGAGGCAGGATCTGGAACATAAAAAATATACATTAACATCATTAATTGGTTTTGCATGAGACTGTCAAAAAAACTGCTTTGCATGATAAAAAAGAACTGCACATCGGGCCAGCTAATATAAAGATGTGTCAACAATCATTGCTACTGATGAAATCACTACAGATGGGTAAGCAAAACCCCGTGATGACCAGCCATTGCTGTTAGGTTAATTTGGTTGCACATAATATATCATATTTTCTAGCCTAGACAGGTCAGCCTCCTGTTACTGGTAAGTAAAACCATTTGTAACACTGGATCCAATTACCACTAAACAGTGATAGGTACAAAAACGGCTGCTTACCCAATTTGAGGGCAGGCTATTTCCAAAAGTAGTTTCAAGGTTCATATATGATTTCAACTATAATACAAATGGGGTCACGCTGCTAGTAGGTATTTATTAGAATACAACAAACTGAAATATCCACTAAACATAGGAAAAAAAATGCACATCAGGAGTTACTATATACAGAACAATACATATGGCATCTTGGAGGCCTGTAAGAGGCCGCGGCCGGAGCAGGGGATGCCGGCAAGCGGCGGCTTGGAAACGCCGCCCCGCGAGGTCACGGGCGGCAGGACGCGGCGGCGGGGTGCAGGGGAGGCCGGCAGGCGGGGGGGGGGGGGGGGGGGGGGGGTGCAAGGGAGGCCGGCAGGCGGGGGGGGGGGGGGGGGGTGCAAGGGAGGCCGGCAGGCGGCGGGGTGCAGGGGAGGCCGGCAGGCGGCGGCGTGGAAACGCCGCCCACGAGGTCACAGCGGCAGGATGCGGCGGCATAGCTGGTAGGGAATTGGGCATGCCGCGCTCCGATAGGACCAGGGATTTTGTGAAGGTTTGGGGCTGATCTGGGGGGGGGGGGGGGGGGGGGGGGGGGGGGGGGGGGGGGGGGGGGGGGGGGGGGGGGGGGGGGGGGGGGGTTAACTTGTAATGCGGAAAAAGCTCGAGGATGGAAATACAAAACACAATCAACGGAAAAAACATGGCCGTCTTTCAGTTCAAGTGTTCAACCCACCGGCATTACTGATGTGGGTACTGCTGCCAGTGATCGCCAACTCGCCGCCATTATCAACAAAACTGAATAGAAAGGTAACTCAACGAAACATGTGAATCTTTCTTTAGCACTCACCTTCTTTGTCGACCAAGGTGACGGCCCCATGCTTCACTTCAGGAAGGGGAAGCAGCTGAGACGACGATGAACAGCTCCCTTGGTTCCGCTGCGGCTGCACCGGAACTGCAAGAAATAAAGAATGCGAATTGAACACAATAATTCAAAAGCCTTAAAATTCCTCAATAGAACTGCGCCAATCGACCTTGATCTTTGAATTTCTGGTCGGATTTATCCTTGGTACTCCGCCGCGTCGGCATGATATTGGTCTCGTCTGAATCCTCACAGCCATTTCCTCCGCCTGCAAGAAAGAAGAAACCAGTAAACTGGCTTTCAGAACCAAGAAGGCAAGAATCGCATCCGTAAGGAAGAACAGGGGAGGGGAGGGGCTCGTTTCTTGCGCATTTACCTCTGCTCGGTAAGTCGACGGAGTTATTATCATGGGGCATCGCCGCCGACGATCCGGCGGCAATGGCATCGCAACTCCGCTCGGCCATCGACCTGATCACCTTGCAAGACGCAACCAATTGATTGTACGCCTCCAAGAACTGGCGATGTGATGACGCAAAACCGAGAAAATAGAGACAGAAGGCAAGCTAGGAACAGGAAGAGAAGGGCGGGCGCACCAGCACCCGGAGGAGAAGGTGCGGGATGGGCGCGCGTTTAGCAAGAACGAAAGACAAGGTTGTTTTGGGACGGCCGAACGGGGGGATGGAGCTGCTGTCACATATCAAATTTACATGTAGCATTAGGCCCATTGTGGCTGGCCCAAAACAGAAACGGCCGCCCGAATATAACAACCAAAAAAGCCTTTAGTCGCGCAAGCATCCCACTTGATAAACAACCGACCACTCAAAAAAAAAATGATAAACAACTTGTTGAGGTCTCTAAAAAAAGACATTTTCATATTTGAGTTCATCTTGTTGTTAGAATCTTCAAGACTAGATCCCATGTTTAGGTTTCTGGTACTTATGGTAGAAAGGAGTCAAACCAAAATCATGCACGGGGTGGCTCTGTGCTAGGTACAACGTCGATTGCTGCAGTAGTTGAAAAATGCTTACTAGTAGTGTTCGGAAAATACGTTAGTGGCGTTCGACCCGAACACCACCAGTAAGTAACACTGATGGAGTGTACCCTGAATGATGCAGCTAACGTCTACGTTAGTGGCGTTTGGTGTAAAGGAAAGACAACTAATTAAAAGAAAGGAAATATTGAATATATCAACAATATCATGCAGAAACAACAATTAATGATTAACCTCATCCAGGATACAATAGCAGGATATATATAAGTTAACTAGATAGTCCCACTATATCTAATTAAGTGGATGATCTTCGAAGTCAAAAGCCTCCGAGTTACCGGCGATCTCGTATGAGAAATGGATGACGTCATGAGCATTGTCGAGGTACATTCTGAACCTTATCGCGACATTCATACTGTACCTTTCTACCAATTGGATGGAGACATTATGGGCTCCCACCCACTGTCATTCCTCGCTGGGAATACATGTCGATCTAGCCGTATGAAGATATACAGAATAAAAAATACCTCTGACTCGCTTGTCTCATACCAAGATCTGTGGTCAGCGAGATTTATACATTGTCTTGGAATGACTAACTATAGTTGTTGTTTAATTTCTAGAGTAACTTTTTCGGTACAATGAAATTTTCACCATATGATTTCACATCATGTATTCCAACCATAATTCCATTGCACCCATTACCTACATATATCATACTTCTTAATGGAAAACATTTTAAACACTAGTGCAATGCTTTATATGTTGTGATATGTTGTTAGTATTATCACATCTCTCTCATCTACCCCCACTTGGTGGTGTCAATCACCTCATGATATGGATAAACAAGGCATTATGTATAGATCTAAACCATTACATACATCATAGAATATTTCCAAAGTATGACAAACCATACAAGATCCAACACAACGCTAAATGAATAAAAATTACTATCTCATAACACAATATCCACCATAGGAATTATATAGATTGATCCATACTCATGTAAGACATATCATATGGACTTGAACAATGATCATACATAGATAGATTAGATCAAGTTACCACCATAAACTCAAAGTCCAGGGGGTGGACTACTCCCATCTCATCATGGAGAGTGGAGGAGGCGTTGGTGAAGGAGGAGACGCAGCCAGAGGTGATTCCGGCAGTGGTTCCCCCTCCAATCTTCCTCCGGTGGCGGCCAACAGACTCTCTGTTCACCTTCATTTTAAAGCTTCATATGGTTTATGTGCTAAACATCTTACAAGTTGATTGTTTCATGCACCTAACCTATGACATTGCACTCCTCATGCTACTCAACTGAGGTTTGTCATTGTATGCTCATGTTGGTCTCTGAAACCACATCACTAATGTACCTCTTTCCCCTGTGTAGCTATATGCCCCCTTTTTGCATTTATTTATTTTCTTATTTATTCATTTAGCATAAGAGATAATATAATTCCTTGGTTATGTTCAAGGTGGGAGGGGCAGTATCTCTACTCTAGAAGAATAAGAAAAATAGACATATCAATCATATCAAGAAGGATCATCATGTTGTAAGTTTCCACCATGTCATGCATGGCTTTGGCTAGCGGTTCAGGAGCGTTTTCTCTCAACATGCCTACTCCAGTGTGCACACTTTATTTCACATCAATACAATCCATAGGCAGAACTTATGAAGGAAATATGCCTTGAGAGGCAATAATAAAGTTGTTATTATGTATTCCTTGTATATGATAGATGTTTTGCATGCTATAATTGTATTGAAAGGAAACGTCAATACATGTGTGTTTAATAAACAAAAAGGGTTCCTAGTTATGCCTCTCTTCAAGACTAGCGCGTTGATTAACAAGATGCTCAAGGTTTCCTGATCATGGACATTGGATGTTCTTAATAACGAGGTCACAACATTTGTGAAATGATGTGATGAACATTCATCCGAAGTATAGCATTACGATCAAGTCATTATGTTTACATTGCTATAACATCATACGAAGTAATCTTAGTCCTTAGACCATGAGATCATGTTAATTGCTAACACCAGAAGAGTATCTTGATAACATCAAACGTCACACCGTAACAGGGTGACTATAAAGGTGGGTTCAGTGCTACAGAGGTGTTATGTTGAGGCTCATGGATCAAGAGTGGAATTTGTCAATCCCAATGATGGATATATATACTCTGGGCCCTCTCGATGATATCACATTAAGATAGCTTGCAAGCAAGTGATGTGATCACTAGAATGTTATATCACAGGAACGAGAAAAGAGTGCATGTCGGTAACGAGATCAAACTAGGTATTTGGATACCGATGATCGAATCTCGGACATGTATTATATCATGAGAAAAATGGATTAATTTACTAGCGTTAAAGGTTCTCATGATCACAGAAGTCATCGTTGAATGTGCAGGAGTCAGTATGGATCTCCATGTCCCGCTTCTGATTATTGATCCGAGAGGAGTCTCAATCATGTCTACATTATTCGCGAACCATAGGGTGACACACTTAAGGGTTGCTGGACACCATTTAGGAGCAAATATGTTTCATACGAAAGGATTGCAAAGCACAGGAATTGTTTCGATAGAAATCGGAATTGTTTCGGGTGAAATTGCAGAAAGTGGTTATGCATGTGATATTGAAATGTTTCAAGGGGTTTTATGTGAATGTTTGTTAATTAAAGTAATTAAAAAAATTCTGAATAAAATAAATAAAAGAGTTTTATTAATTGAGAGTTGCATTAAATTTGGTGGAAATTTAATGCATGTGAGTGGAATTTTGGGTGGAGTTAAAATTGATGTGGGTGGAGCTTCCACCACATGAATGAGGAAGAGGTGGGGGCACCCTCCTTGGCCGCCGGCCATGGTAGGGGAGGAGCCCTCCTCTCCTATAAAAAGCCCGCCTCTCCTCCCTCACAAAGTACACCTCCTCGTGAAGGATCTCTCTCCCCCTCTAGATATTCCCCCATGGTCTTAGATTAGCGAGATACATGTTCCCGGTGGCCTTGCATCTGGAAGGAGTTGCTGCTTCCGCTAATTCGCTGGAGCGAGGAGGTGGAGGTTGTCCGGTGGCTTGGACGTGCGAGGACGGATGCGCTGCTGATTTGCGGCGCTCGGACTTCCACACGATCTTGAGATCGGCAAGCGTACGACTACATCATCCACGAGTTCCAACTCGTTAACAAAACTCTGTTGTCTTCGAGGGTAAGTTCTCCATGGATGTATATCCACCCGCTGCTCCGTATCTAGTAGATAGATCTTGGCGTATAGTTCTCATCGTAGGAATGTTTTTGTTTTCTATGCTGCGAACCCAACAGTGGTATCGGAGCCTGATCTATGCGTAGGTGCTTTGCACGGGTAGTACACATGCGTTTATATGTGGGCGATGATGATCATGTTATTGCATCTTCTATGTATTTTGGATATTGGTGGCATAGTGGGATGAAGCGGCCCGGACCAACCTTACATGTCATCGTACATGAGACCGGTACCACGACTGACATGCAACTAGTTTTACATAAGTGGCTAACGGGTGTCTGTCTCTCCTACTATAGTCAATGTCTGATTTACAAAGAGTTGCTAATAACTTGGTTATCCTCGTTGTGGTTCATGTTCGTAGGTAAGACCGGTTCTATCTCAGAAAGCCCTAAGCCACGTAAAACTTGCAATTGATAAATTAGAGGCGTCTAGTTTAGATCGTTGCTGGGATAGTGTCTTGATATGGTATTGTTGTAAGTAGATGTATGATAGATACTCTTACAACACACTCAACGTGTAAGTTCCATAGACCTTGGCCTTACACACAAAGGAATGATAGAGATCATACCACGATGCAAATGATAGAGATCAAATGCATGGACCATATCATCCCACTTTACACATTAGATGTTAGCATCTTATACTGCTAGTTTGGCGCTTTTGGTAGCATTTTAAGATGATCCCTCATTTAGATATGAAGATAAAATGTGTTCTTCCTTCAATATGCACCGTTCTATGGATCGTGTTTCGAGACATCATGTGATGATCGGGTGTACTCGACTCCGCGCTTTCATACAACGGTTATAAGACAGTTTTACACACGCGGAATACTAAGGTTCTTACTTGACGAGCCTAGCATGTACATACATGGTCTCAGAACACGGACCGAAAGGTTAAGCATGATTCATATAGTTGATATGATGCCCATATAGATGCTCGCCTTTGAAGCTACACCGACTCATGTGATGATCGGACTTGGTGTAGTGGATTTGGTTCATGTAATCACCAAAAGGACATGAGGGATGTCGTTTTTGAGTGGGAGTTCATTAGTAGTTTGGATTAGCTGAACTCAATCTATCATAAACTTAGTCTAAATAAACTTTACAAATTCTGTTGTAGATGGCACCACCAACTTTTAATTTCAATGTGTTCATGGAGAAAGAGAAACTTGCTACGAATGGTAGCAACTTCACCAACTGGGCTATGAATTTGAGGATTCTCCTCACTGCTGCACAAAAGAAATATGTGCTAGAGGCGCCGCTAGGCCCCCCACCAGCTTCTGATGCCCCTGACGAGGAAAAGAATGTCTATATAACTCGTCAGGAGGACCACAACTTAGTTCATTGAGGCATATTGTATGGGCTAGAGCCAGAACTTCGAAAGCGTTTCGAAAATGGCAATGCTTTTGATATCATGGGAGAATTGAAAATGATTTTCGATACCCATGCTGCCATAGAGAGTTATAATGCTTCTGAAAAGTTCTTTAGCTGCATGATGGAGGAGAACAACTCCGTTAGTGAGCACGTACTCAAAATGTCCGGGTACACCGATAAGCTTGTGTCCTTGGGAATAACGATTCCCATTGACTTAGGCATACATCATGCTCTCCAATCTCTGCCACCTAGCTACAAGATCTTTGTGATGAACTATAACATGCAGGGCATGAAGAAGTCTCTTCTTGAGCTTCTATCAATGCTTAAGACTGCAGAAGTGGAGATTAGGAAAGAACATCAAGTTTTGATGATCAATAAGACCGCCGGTTTCAAGAAGGACAAGAAAGGCAAGCAGAAGGGAAAGAAGGGCGGCAAATCTTTTGCCGCACCTGAAAAGAAACCCCGAGCTGGCCCTAAGTCTGATACCGAGTGCTACTATTGCAAGGGTACTGGTCATTGGAAGCGCAACTGCCCCAAGTATTTGGCGGACAAGAAGGCCGGCAAGGCAAACAAAGGTATATGTGATATACATGTTATTCATGTGTACTTTACTAGTACTCGCAGTAGCACCTGGGTATTTGATACGGGATCGGTTGCTAATATATGTAACTCGATTCAGGGGCTGCGGAATAAGCGACAACTAGCAAGGGATGAGGTCACGATGCGGGTCGGCAATGGATCAAGAGTTGATGTGATCGTCGTCGGAACGCTACCTCTCCATATGCCGTCGGGGTTAGTGATAAATCTAAATAATTGTTATTTTGTGCCTACACTGAGCATGAACATTGTATTCGGATCATGTTTGATGCGAAGTGGTTATTCCTTTAAATCTGAAAACAATGGTTGTTCGATTTATATGGATAATATCTTTTATGGTCATGCACCTGTGTTGAATGGTTTATTTCTATTGGATCTCGATAGTAGTATAATGCATATTCATTGTGTTGATGCTAAAAGGGTTTAAACTTGAAAATGATATATCTACATATATGTGGCACTGCCGTCTGGGTCATATTAGCGTTAAACGCATGAAGAAACTCCATTTCGATGGACTTTTGGAATCACTTGATTTTGAATCATTTGATACATGTGAGCCATGCCTTATGGGCAAGATGACTAGAACGCCGTTTTCCGGTTCAATGGAACGGGCGACAGATTTATTGGAAATCATACATACTGATGTGTGTGGACCAATGAGTGTGTCGGCGCGAGGTGGATATCGTTATTTTGTTACTTTCACAGATGATTTGAGTAGATACGGGTATATCTATTTGATGAAACCTAATTCTTAGACTTTTGAAAAGTTCAAGGAGTTTCAGAATGAAGTGGGAAATCATTGTAACATAAAGATCAAATTTCTGCGGTCCGACCGTGGAGGAGAGTATCTTAGTTATGAGTTTAGCACACATATGAAAAATTGTGGAATAGTTTCACAACTCACGCCTGCTGGAACAGCAGAACGTAATGGTGTGTCGGAACGTCGTAATCGTCTTTAACTAATATGGTTTGATCTATGATGTCTCTGACTGACTTGCCACTATCATTTTGGGGTTATGCACTGGAAACCGCTGCATTCACTTTAAATCAGGCACCATCCAAATCCGTTGAAACGACACCATATGAATTATGGTTTAAAGACAAACCTAAGCTGTCATTTCTTAAAGTTTGGGGATGCAATGTTTATGTGAAGAAACTTTAGCCGGATAAACTCGAACCCAAAGCGGAAAAATGCGTCTTCATAGGATACCCAAAGGAAACGATTGGGTATACCCTCTATCATAGATTTGAGGGCAAGGTTTTTGTTGCCAAGAATGGATCCTTTCTTGAGAAGGAGTTTCTCACGAAAGGTGTGAGTAGTCGGAAGGTAGAACTTGAAGAGGTTATTGAACCTTCTCTTCATGAAATGGCGAGTAGCGTAGCACCGGAAGTTGTTTCGGAGTTGACTTCACCTAATGAAGAGAGAGCTAATGATATTGATCATGAAACTCCGAAAGAGGACACTACTGAACCTCGCAGGTCAAGCAGGACACGTGCAGCTCCTGAACTGTATGGCAATCCTGTTATGAATTTCATGATTGATGAAATGGATGACCCTGCGATGTATGAAGAAGCCATGATGATCCCGGATTCCAACAAATGGCTAGAATCCATGAAATCCGAGATGGAATCCATGTATGAAAACCATGTTTGGACCTTGGTGGACTTACCTCACGATCGAAAGGCCGTTGAGAATAAATGGATTTTCAAAAGAAAAACTGATGCTGATGGTAATGTGACTATCTATAAAGCTCGACTTGTCGCAAAGGGGTTTCGACAAATTCAAGGAGTTGACTATGATGAGACATTCTCTCCCGTAGCGATGCTTAAGTCGGTTAGGATTATGTTAGCAATTGCTGCATATTTCGATTATGAAATATGGCAGATGGATGTCAAAACTGCATTCCTCAATGGAAATATTGAAGAAGAGTTGTATATGATACAACCTAAGGGTTTTTTCGATCCTAAGGATGCTGATAAGGTATGCAAACTTCAGCGATCCATCTATGGACTGAAGCAAGCATCCCAGAGTTGGAATCTCCGCTTTGATGAAGTGATCAAAGAGTTTGGATTTGTCCAAACTTATGGAGAGGCTTGTATTTACAAGAAAGTGAGTGGGAGCAATGTGACATTTCTGATATTATATGTGGATGACATATTATTGATTGGAAATGATATATATCTTTTAAATAGTGTTAAAAGTTATCTAAACGACAAATTTTCGATGAAAGACCTTGGTGAAGCTTCATATATATTAGGCATTAAAATCTATAGAGATAGATCAAAACGCCTAATTGGGCTATCGCAGAGTACATACCTTGATAAGATATTAAAGAAGTTTAATATGGACGGAAGTAAGAAGGGGTTCTTACCTATGTTGCAAGGCAAGACATTGAGTAAGACTCAAAGTCCGGCTATGGCTGAAGAAAGAGAGATAATGGATAAGATCCCCTATGCCTCAGCCATAGGCTCTATAATGTACGCCATGTATGTACAAGACCGGATGTGGCACATGCTATTAGTTTGAATAGTAGGTACCAATCTGATTCAGGTTCGGAACACTGGATAGCGGTCAAGAATATCTTTAAGTACTTAAGAAGAACTAAGGATATGTTTCTTGTATACGGAGGTGAAGAAGAGCTAGTCGATAAGTGTTATGTCGATGCTAGCTTTGACACCGATCCGGATGACTCTAAGTCTCAATCCGGATACATATTTCTCTTGGACGGAGCTGTAGTTAGTTTGAGGAGTTCCAAACAACCTGTGGTGGCTAGATCAACAACGGAGGCGGAATATGTTGCTGCTTCAGAAGCGGCACATCAAGCGGTTTGGATGAAAGAGTTCATAACAGAACTAGGTGTGGTTCCTAGTGAATTGGACCCAATGGTGATCTATTGTGAAAACAATGGAGCCATAGCCAACGCCAAGGAACCAAGGTCTCACAAGAATTCCAAGCATATTAAGTGCCGGTTTCACTCCATCCGCGAGCATGTCAAGGATGGAGATATAAAGATTTGTAAAGTACACACGGACCTGAATGTAGCAGACCCATTGACTAAAGTTCTCCCTAGGGCAAAACATGATCAACACCAGAACTCCATGGGTGTTAGATTTATCACTATGTAAACTAGATTATTGTCTCTAGTGCAAGTGGGAGACTAAAGGAAATATGCCCCGAGAGGCAATAATAAAGTTGTTATTATGTATTCCTTGTATATGATAGATTTTTATTTTGCATGTTATAATTGTATTGAAAGGAAACGTCAATACATGTGTGTTTAATAAACAAAAAGGGTTCCTAGTTGTGCCTCTCTTCAAGACTAGCTCCTAACAAGATGATCAAGGTTTTCTAATCATGGACATTAGATGTTGTTAATAACGAGGTCACATCATTTGTGAAATCATGTGATGAACATTCATCCGAAGTATAGCATTATGATCAAGTCATTATGTTTACATTGATGTAACATCATACGAAGTAATCTTAGTCCTTAGACCATGAGATCATGTTAATTGTTAACACTAGAAGAGTATCTTGATAACATCAAACATCACACCGTAACATGGTGACTATAAAGGTGGGTTTAGTGCGACGAAGGTGTTATGTTGAGGCTCATGGATCAAGAGTGGAATTTGTCAATCCAGATAATGGATACATATACTCTGGGCCCTCTCGGTGATATCACATTAAGATAGCTTGCAAGCAAGTGATGTGATCACTAGAATGTTATATCACGGGAACGAGAAAAGAGTGCATGTCGGTAACGAGATCAAACTAGGTATTTGGGTACCGATGATCGAATCTCGGACATGTATTATATCATGAGACAAAGGGATTAAGTTACTAGCATTAAAGGTTCTCACGATCACAGAAGTCATCGTTGAATGTGCAAGAGTCAGTATGGATCTCCAGGTCCCGCTTCTCATTATTGATCTGAGAGGAGTCTCAATCATGTCTGCATTATTTGCGAACCTTAGGGTGACACACTTAAGGGTTGCTGGACACCATTTAAGAGCACATATGTTTCAGACAAAAGGATTGCAAAGCGTAGGAATTTTTTCGATAGAAACCAATTGTTTCAGGTGAAATTGCAGAAAGTGGTTCTGCATGTGATATTAAAATGTTGCAAGGGGTTTTATGTGAATGTTTGTTAATTAAATTAATTAACAAAATTTTGAATAAAATAAATAAAATAGTTTTATTAATTGAGAGTTGCATTAAATTTGGTGGAAATTTAATGCATGTGAGTGGAATTTTGGGTGGAGTCAAAATTGATGTGAGTGGAGCTTCCACCACATGAATGAGGAAGAGGTGGGGGCACCCTCCTTGGCCACCGGCCATGGTAGGGGAGGAGCCCCCCTCTCCTCCCTCACAAAGTACACCTCCTCATGAAGGATCTCTCTCCCCCTCTAGATATTTCCCCATGGTCTCGGATTAGCGAGATACATGTTCCCGGTGGCCTTGCATCTGGAAGGAGTTGCTGCTTCCACTGATTCGCTGGAGCGAGGAGGTGGAGGTTTTCTGGTGGCTTGGACGTGTGTGCAAGGACGGATGCGTTGCTGATTTGTGGCACTCGGACTTCCACACGATCTTGAGATCGGCAAGCGTATGACTACATCATCTACGAGTTCCAACTCGTTAACAAAACTCTGTTGTCTTCAAGGGTAAGTTCTCCATGGATGTATATCCACCCGTTTCTCCGTATCTAGTAGATAGATCTTGGCGTATAGTTCTCATCGTAGGAATTTTTTTTGTTTTCTATGCTGCGAATCCAACAACTTAAACATGATTAAATATCAACATTCAACATTGAAAGCTTGTGCCATGCCAGCATGGTTTAGCCAACAACAACTAATAAGATGTAAAGCACAAAAATTTCCATAGTGGTATCACCCCAAACCTTACTTTCTTATGAGCTTTAAAATACATGAAAAAGTGTATTTAAGAATGTTTGGAGGATTAACATACATACTATACTTTAAAGTATCTTTTTCCACAAATAGCTGGATATGCCTAATATAGTTTTAAGGGGTTTGGAACAAGTCTTAGCTTGTGTAGAGAAGGCTTGGCAAAAAGAGATCTAAAGAGTGTGCCATCTAGTTTAGAATGTCAGCATTATTTTCTCACCTTGATCCTTTGTAACACCCCAAAAATACTAATCAAGCTTATCAAGTTCTATTCACCCAAGATTAGGGTTAACAAAAACTTTTATTACTAAATTGAATATGAATGCATGTGTGTTTTGCATTAGTGTATGATTGAGTGAAATTGCCATGTTTGATTTCTACAAATGATAAGAAATGGTTTAAAGATGAATACTACATCATCTAGGCCAATTACAAACAAAATCCAAAGAAAAAGAAATCAAATATGAATCAAATAAGCAAATGGTCATTTTGACCAAAATTAACCACTAGGCCACTTTGAGTGTTCCTTGTAAAGAATTTCTAACAGAAACATTTCCAGTTCTTTTGACCCCTTGCTAGACCAAGTAAAAGTGAACCCAAGCCCACTTTACAAACTCATAGAAACTATTTTTAAATATATTTAAAGGATAGTTCAAAATTGAATCAAGTACATATGGTAAGATCACCATTTTGCAAAAACCATCCAAATAAATTCACCTTGGAAAACCTAAGAAACCAGGGACTACCAAGCATAAGTTTAGATCACTCACCAAATTTCATTCAAAATTTTCAAAATTAAATTATTACGGCCATTTAGTCGAACACCTTGCAGACACTAATTAAACTCTGCCTAACTTCACTGTTCTGAGTAGTGATCACTCACCCCATTGTCCGCTCTTCACTCCCCTGGTCTCCCCCAACACACAGCAGCGCCAGACACGCACCCCCTCTCTGCTGTTGCGCCAGTGTAGCGCCGCCCGGAGCTTGCCATGCCTGCCGACCATGACCAGCTCGCCACGGACCACGCCGCCCCTATCCATGATGTCCAACAGGCGGCCACCATCCACCGCCACCCCCTGTCTAGCCCTTGACCGTAGCCAGGCCATGGACCACCCCAGCAACGCCGCACCCACTTTCTCTGTGCCGTGCCGAGAGCGCGCCAGAGCGCCACAGCCTACCAGCTCGCACGCACTGCGCCTCGCCCTCTCCACATGTGCACCCCCTCGCCATAACACCAGCTAGCTCCCAGACATCCCCGTTTGCCACCGCCCGACCCGTAGCCCCCGTGCACTGTCTCAAACACCACCAGTTCCGCGTAGAGCACCGCCCGTGCCCGACCATCCTCAACCGCCCCGTGCCGCGCCTTTTAAGCTCGTGATGACTGCCAGGGAGCACCGCGTCGCTCCCTACCCTCAGCCATGCCGCTAGCCCGATGTACCACCGTCGCCGGAGAAGCCAGCCCATCCCGCTCGGCTCCCCTCGTCGGTGTATAAATAGAGACCCTCTCCGCCTCAATTCTCCACACCACCTCACTCCTCCCAGAACCTCCCACACCCTTTCTCGGAGCAAGGCGAGCACCGCATCGCCGGAATTTGGCCGGAGCCCGCCGTTATAGAAGAAGAAGGGAGCTATCGATTGGAGCCGCCCTAGGAGCTGTCGCGACCACCGTGCGAACCGTCGTTGTCTACAACGTCGTTCGCCCCCATCGCTGATCCCTAGAGCCCTGGTGAGCCTCACACGACCCCCACCGCAGCGTTAGGGTTCAGACCTCGCCGGAACTGTTCGCCGTCGATGATGAACCTCAACCGTTAGATCAGGTTCTAATCATAGGGCCTAGATTGAAATATACCGTTTCGGTTAGATAGAGTCGCTGACTAGTGGGACCCCCCTGTCAGTTTTTTAGCCCGCTGCGCGTGCTGTGCAGATTGGGCCGGCCCAGTTAGTTTCCCGCGCAGGCCTGTAAATTCAAATAATTCTTTTCCATTTTAGTAAAAACCAGTTTCTGTCAGTAGATTCAAAAATCAATTCAAAGAGATTCACTAAAACAAATTGTATGATTCCAATTTTGTTATAAAGGTATTCAAATTATCTATCCAAGCCCATTGGATTCAAACCATTTGGAGTTAGAGATCACCTATAGTAAAAACAACAAGACAGAGACTTTTTCAACTTCAAACATTTTTCAAAAATCAACCATAAATGCTTTTGAGTTGATTCCAACTCTCAAAAATCACATTTGATAAGATATATCTGAATATGTACAAATATTTAGGTTTACATGCAATGCCTTTGGAATAGTACCAAAAGATTTCTATATAGGCATTTCTAGTCACTTTAATTCTATTAAATGATAATCTTAAATTCTATAAAATATGACCGCCACTTTAAATCACATTCCCATGTATTAGAATATGTGGTGATGACATGTGTCAACATGATCCCATATTTTAATTGGAGAATATTAAATTTTAAGTATTTTCAATGAGTAGAAATTACTTTTCAAAATAAGATAAACACGATTAAATCTTTATTTCATGTGATGTTTGTGATGATGCTAGGTCATCAAGTGTGAGCCTTAGTGTGCTAAATAGACATAGTTAAGTATTGTTTGGTGATTGTGTACCTCGTATTCATTTATAGATGATAGTACTGATCCAGGATACGAGGAGGAGGAGTACTACTAAGAAGAAGAGGATAACTTCAACCACTACCCTACTCAAGGCAAGCCTAGCACTACAAGTTAACTATGTGATGGCTCAATGCACGGCGCCCAGAAAAATGCTTGAAGGCGGTGTTGATGTAGAGCTCGTTGGGAACCCCAAGAGGAAGGTATGATGAGCACAGCAGCAAGTTTCCCTCAGTTATGAAACCAAGGTTTAATCGAACCAGTAGGAGCAAGGAAACACCTCAAAGGTGTTACTAGCTGAGCTTTGGCAGGGCGCACTACTGGTGCTAGTAGCAACGTGGAGACCTGCACAACACAACCACAGAACTTTGTCCCCAACTTGCGATGAGGTTGTTAATCTCACCGTGTTTTGTGGAAAACAAAGGATTAAACGTATCGAATGGAAAGAAGTAAATGTTTGCAGAAAGTAAACACAAAGCAGTAAAATATTGTAGATTGTATGTAAAGTAAAAGGACCGGGATCCATAGTTCACTAGAGGTGGCTCTCCTTAAGATAGATAACATGCTGGGTGAACAAATTACAGCGGGGCAATTGACAAACACCAAGAAAGCAATACATGCATATACTAATCAACTTGACTCCTTTGAGACTTGATTGGGCATTACAACATAATACATAGACCGCCATCCAACTGCATCTATGACTAATAATCCACCTTCAGGTTATCATCCGAACCCCCTCCAGTATTAAGTTGCAAGCAACAGATTATTGCTTTACAAACTGCATGTAAAATAAACAATACAATTGTTCTATGAACAAAGGATCGTTGTTTTCTCCCTAGTAGCAACAGGACATCTAATACCTTAGAGATTTCTGTCACTTCCCCAGATTACCAGAGGCATGAACCCACTATTGAGCATAAATACTAACTCTTGGAGTTGCTAGCATCTACTTGGCCAAGATAGCTACTAACAACGGAAAGCATGTGTAGCATCCCAATTGTCTAACAATTGTAATGCTACTTGGTCTAGTAAGATATTGGCTACTTCATATATATAATTGTTGCACCATAATTATATCATGCTCATGTCATCATGCCACCTTGCATTTGAGCATCATATAAAACCCCTTTTTTCTTTTGGTTCTTCTCTCATATGCATTATTAATTGTATTTGCCTCTTGATATTGTATTTGGTTATTGATATATTGTCAAATGCCCAAGTTGAGTTGGGGGCATATCTTTTATTCACCTCCATTATCTTTTCTTTTCACCACCTTATAATTCCACCATCCTATTAGTCCATGAGCTTGTAATTCTTTTTCTTTTGATTTTATTCTAGCTCATGTGGTGGGGTGGACCTAATCCAATTCTTTTTCTTGGACTTGGTTCCACTTCTTGGGAATGCATTAGAATAATGCCATATCATTACTTTTGTTCTCACAAAAACTAATCATGGCATTTATTATTTTGCATGGGCCATGCAATCACATCACCACCTTTAACCCATTTGATTTCTTTTGGTCTTAGTGGTTCTTCTTTGTGGGATCCTCTACATCATCTTCCTTCCACCATCCCCATATTCTCATCCACATATTTTTCTTTTATTTTATTTCTCCATGCATGATTCATATGAGGCCTCTTCCTGTATCTCTTTTCTCTCTCTTTTTCTTGCTTTCTTCTCCACCTTAGCTTATGCTAGATCAAGCCCCCCTTTCCTTTTGGTATGGTCTCATAAACAAATTAAAAATCTAAAACCCTAATAACACCCTAACCTAGCTATCTCTCTCTATTTTCCCTCTAATCTAGTTCTACTCAAACCCTAATCTCACCTCCCTCTCTATCACTCCCTCTCACCCTAGCTACTGGTCCCACCTGGCCCTCTCTCTCCCTGCCATGCTTGGCCCACCTCAGCTAACCCTACCCCTCTCTCTAACCCTAAACAAAACCCTAACCCGAGACTACCCATTTACCCTAGCTCGAGCTACCCTCTCTCCTATCTCTCTTCTCTCTACCGCCGTGCCGGCCCTACCCAGCTGCTACCCCACCTGCAGCCCTCTCCCTGCCCTGCCTGGCTACCCAGGTCGAGCCCCAGCTCGAACACGTGCTCGAGGAGAAAAAGGAAAAGGCCGAAGCCACTTTCCCCTGAGCCGCTCCCACACGGCAACCCTCCTCCCTCTTCCTCACTTTTCCTCCTCTCACCCGTCTCCTGGTTCGCCCAGATCCACCCCAGGTCACTGCCTTCCTCTCCTTCCTCTCCCGACGACACCTAGCTCTGCCGCCAGTCGCCGCTGTCTACCGCGTCGCCCCCTCGTTCTAGCCGGCCAGCACGACATGGAGGTGGTCCAGAAGAACGAGGAGGTTCCCCTACCTCGACTCGTACGCGCCGACGCGAAGGAGGAAGCCCCCAGGACCGCTAGAACCTCGCCGCTCCCCGAAACCCTAGGTCGCCAGAGCTCCTGCCTCGTCGACGATCCACCGCGCCTCACCCTGATCTGACACCGCCAATCTCCCCGCGGTACGCCCCTCTCCCTCCCTGACATCCTCCGCTTTGCTGCCGCCGTCTAGCGCCGCCGCTCGATTCTCCGAATGCCCTCTGTGCGCCAGAGGTCGCCGGCGACTACAAGCTTCCCGCGTTGCAACGAGCCTTAGCTAGGCCCCAAACCCCCTCCTGTCAACTCCCCTAGCCCCGCCGCACTGGTTCCGTCCCTAAGCGCGCACGCCAGGTCCCGGGTTCGATTCCCTGCTCCGTGCCGCGCGCTGGTTTCCGTCAAGCGTCAGTCCGTCAGAGACGAGAAGAGAAACAGTGCGCGTTGACACTTTGCACTTAACCCCCCACCTTTTTGACCTCCTCAACCCGCGCTTCTAGAGGCCCCACCTGTCAGCCGCCTTAGCGTTTTGCATAAAAGCCCCTCTATTCCTCAGGCCGTAACCCGCGCTCCAGCTCGGTCCCACCTGGCGGTCGCTGCGCGTTCGATCGCTGGCACGTGGGTGTAGCATCCCAATTGTCTAACAATTGTAATGCTACTTGTCCTAGTAAGATATTGGCTACTTCATATATATTATTGTTGCATCATAATTATATCATGCTCATGTCATCATGCCACCTTGCATTTGAGCATCACATAAAACTCCTTTTCTTTTGGTTCTTCTCTCACATGCATTATTAATTGTATTTGCCTCTTGATATTGTATTTGGTTATTGATATATTGTCTAAATGCCCAAGTTGAGTTGGGGGCATATCTTTTATTTCCATTCCACCACCTTTCTTTTCCACCACTTTATAATTCCACCTAATGGGTTCGTAGCATGGAAAACAAAAAAATTCTACCGCAAGAACGAACAAAACCCAGATCTAATCTAGATAAAAGCCAAGATCTAATCTATTAGACATGAGCAACGAGATAGATAGGAACTAACCCTCGTAGATCCGAAAACGTTAACGAGATTAGATCTCGTGGTTGATGTAGTCGATCACTTGCCGATCTCAAGATCGTGTGGACGATCCTTCCGGCGTCGCGTTCCGGCAGCGCTTCCGCAGTCGGTCAAGTGGACGATCCTTGTGGCGCCGCGATTTGGCAACGCTTCTGCAGTCGGTCACACGTGCGGAGTCGAAGCAGACCTTCCTCTCCCCGTTCCAGCGAGCAGCGGAGGTAGTAGATCTTCTCCACGGAATCCCAGCAGCACGATGGCGTGGTGGTGGTGGTGGAGTAGATAATTCTGCAGGGCTTCGCCTATGCCTGTGCAGAAGAAAGGTGGAGGAGAGAGGTGGCAGAGATTGGAGTTGTATGGAGCAGGGGTGGAGGGGGCGCCCTTGCCCCTCTATTTAAGGGGGGTGAGGCGCCATGGGAGGGGGAGTCCTTGTAGGACTCCCCTTCCTCTAGGCCGGCGGATTGGGGAGTGGGGGGAGGAGTCCTCCTCCCCCACGACTCCTAGTCTTGACCCACCAGGACTCCTTGATCCCTTCCTTGGTTTTCAAGCAAACTCCAAGAAACCTTCCAGAACTTTCCGGAACATTCCGAAACCTTCTAGAACCCTCATACAAATACTCCGGAACATTTCCTAACTCAGAAAATGATCCCCAATATATGAATCTTATTCTCCGGACCATTCCGGATCTCCTCGTGATGTCCCGGATCCAATCCGAGACTCCGAACAACATTCGGTCTCCAACGCACATTCCATATCTACTTAAAACAACTTCGAACCTTAAGTGTGTCACCCTACGGTTCGTGAATATGCAGACATGACAGAGACACATCTCCTATCAATAACCATCAGCGGGACCTGGAGATCCATAATGGCTCCCACATACTCAACGATGACTTTGCGATCGATTGAACCACTTACATACGAAACCAATTCCCTTTGTCACGCGATACTATACTTATCCGAGGTTTGATCGTTGGTATCTCCATACCTAGTTCTACCTCGTTACTGACAAGTACTCTTTACTCGTTCCGTGATATGTCATCCCTTGTGACCCAGTCACATGCTTGCAAGCTAATTAGATGACATTCCACCGAGAGGCCCAGAGCATATCTATCCGTCATATGGATGGACAAATCCCAATCTTGCTCCATGCGCCTCAACACATACTTTCAGAATACCCAATGACACCTTTATAACCACCCAGTTACGAAGCGGTGTTTGATGTCACCAAAGTACCCATCCGGTGATGGTGATTAACATAACCTCATGGTCGAAGGATTAGGTTACTATGTATTTTAAAGCTTATAGCAATACGAACTAAATGACTTGATCTTATGCTACGCTTACTATGGGTGTGTGTCCATCACATCATTCTCCTAATGATATAACCTTGTTATTAATCACATCCAATGTCCATGATCAGGAAACCATGATCATCAATTAATCAACAAGCTAGTTCAACAAGAGGCTTACTAGGGACTCTTTTATGTTTACGAAACACACATGTATTAGTGTTTCCTAATAATACAATTATAGCATGGGATGTAACCATTTATCATAAACATAAAGATATAATAATAACCACTTTTATTATTGCCTCTTGGGCATATCTCCAACACCACCATCCTACTAGACCATGAGCTTGATTGTCTTTATTTTGGATTTCTCTAGCTCATGGGCAATAGGGTGGATCTAGTCCTTAACTTTCCTTTGCTTGGCTCTATCCCACTTCTTGGAAATGCATGAGAACAATGCCATAATATTATTAATGTTGTCACAAAATAAATCATGGCATTATTATTTTGCATGGGCCATGCACAATTCTTCACCACCTTTCTCTCCATTGGTTTTTCTTTGGATTTGAGGGATCCTAACTTGGGAAACCATCTACCACCATTATACCATCCTCATAGTCTCACCCATCTCTTTTTCTTCTTATTTTTATTTTTCTCCATGCATTAACCATATGAGGCCTAATCCATCATTCCTGTCTTTTTCTTTTCTTGGAATTCTCTTTCACCTTCTTCCCATGTTAATCCAAACACTCTTCATGCTCCTTGGGTTGGCTTTTTGCACAAGTTTTAACGATCTAAAAACCTAATAAAAACAAACCTAGCTACTCTCTCTAAATTCTCCTAAACCCTAACTCCACTTTACCTCTCTCTCTCACACCCCCCTCTCTCTCTAACATGAGGCCCACCTGACCCTCTCCCTGGCCCACACCCAGCCACCCTAACCCTAGCAAACCCTAGCCCGAGCTAACCATCTAGACCTAGCCCGAGCTAACTTCTCTCCTCTCTTTCTTTCTCTACCACCATGCTGGCCCCACCCTGCAGCCGCTCGCCGCCCTGGACCACCTACAGCCCCTCCCCGCCGTCCCTACCAGCCCCAGGTCGAGTCCCAGCTCGAGCCAGCACGTGCTCGAGGAGAAAAGAGAGAAGAGGCCGATACCACTTTATCTACCCCTACCATAGCTGTCCTCCTCCGTCTCCCTCCTTTTCCCTCCTTCCACACGCCTCTCTGGCCTCTCCCAGATCTGCCCGAGCCGCCCCTTCTTCTCCTTCTTCCTCTCCGACCACCACACCCGACGCCGGTCGCCGCCAGCACCACCTCGCCCCCGACGTTCCAGCCGGCGTGCTTGTCGTGGAAGTGGCTAGGGAGATCGAGGACGTCCCTCTGCTTCGCCCCGTGGCCGTCAGCGCGAAGGAGGGAGCCCCAGCACCGCCAGTACCTCGCCGCCCGACGCCAAACCCTAGCCGCCAGTGTGCCAGCGTCCTCGCCGTACCAGAGCCTCCTCGCCCGATCCAACACCACCGCCGAGCCCCGGGTGAGCCCTCTCTCTCCCTGACATGCTCCGCCCCGCCGTACCGCCCTAGCGCCGCCGTTGTTTTTGTCGAGCGCTCTCAGTGCGCGCCGCTCGCCGGCATCTGCAGCCTCCCTGCGCCGTGCCACACCCTATCTAAGCCCCAGACCCCTTCCTGTCAGCTACCCGAGCCAGCCGCACTGGCTAGCCCCTCTGCGCGCACTTCCGGGACCCGGGAACGAATCCCCGCTCGTGCCGCGCGCCGAATTTCCTCGCCAGACGGTGGAGAAGAGAAACAGTACGGGCCCGTGGTAAATTTGCAATAAGCCCCCCACCTTTTTGACTTCTGTAACCCGCGCTCCTGGAGACCCCACCTGTCCGCCGCCCTAGCCATCTTGCAGAAAGCCCCTCCGTTTTTCTCAGACGTAACCCGCGGTCCAGCTGACGCCCCACCAGTCAGCCTCTGGGGGCATCCCCACTGGCACGTGGGCCTCCAGCCGCTGGCCCCGCCTGTCGGCCTCAGTGGGCTAGCCCGAGCCCGGTAACAAAAGGTTTTCCGTGCGCGTGGCCCAGTCAGCGCCAGACCCACACGTCAGTGACTGGGGCTGATTTCGCCTGGGTGACAAAAGTATTTTCCTGAGTCTGTTTTAATTAAATCTTTTTCAAATTGATTTAAATTCAAATCCAATTCAGGTTCAAATAATTTTTAAAATACAAATCCAAATAATACATATAATATATGTTTTGGAATTAGAAAAATGTGAGGAATTCAATTTTTCCCTTCAAAACATGTTTTGAACACTTTAAATTTCGAGTTGATTAAAATTACAATAAAATGCCCTTTTCTCTTAATTAATTAATAACTTTTGTTTTATAACTCCAAATTTAACAAATAATATGTCTAAATCGGTCAGCGCGACGAGCCCGTTCTATCTATGCAGTCCTTGTTCTGAATTGAAGCATGCATCATGTTGATATTAAAAATCTGAACTGTTTATGACAATAAAACTTGGTTAATTAAATAATAAAGTGCTTTCTTTCCTATATTCACCCCTCACCTTGCTATGCTACTTTAATGCCATGCAACTTGTGCATCATTCATCATGGCATGCTTGTTTGTTTGTCGCATTTTAATTCCTAAGCTTGTGCACTTTATTTATGTTGGCCCTTGTTTGTTTGATTCTTCTTCGAATAGACGCCCAGCAGGAGAATTACCAGGATTCATAGGAGTACTACCCAGATCCATCTCTCCCTTCAACTGAGCTGCCAGGCAAGCACTACCACATGCTTGCATACATACAGTACCTATTGCCTCTATCTTATTCTTGCATCATTAAGTCGCGATTGCATTAAATTGAATCCCAAGTACTGCATGACCTTTATTTTTAAACCACACCAAGCTTGTTCCGGTCCCATGAGCCATTACTACAAGAGTTGTTTGAGCCATGCGAGTCGTAGAAAAGCATGAGTAGGGTATGTGAGAGTCTGATGGATAATGAGGTACCTAAACAACATAACCTGAGTAGTAATGGGATAACTAATGACAGAGGCACCGGTGAGCAATATCTGCTATTTGGTTGTTCATGCTCACTTGTGTCCCGTAGGACCCCGAGTACTTGATTCCTGTTCCTTGTTTATTCGCACTATCCACATCCGGGAGGCCTTATGGACCCCCTGAGCCGGAGCTTGATTCATTCTTATTTCTTGGGGCCACAATTAGTTTGGGGCTTTATTACTATCCTGTACTTATGCCATGCTACTGTTTTATTTAAGATTGTGCGAGGAGCACCTGTACGGTTTTAGATCGCGCCACGTTTTCGCGGTATCGACAAGCCCAGTCCCATTTTCGGGTTCCCAGTCGTTTACAGCCGGCGTCGCAAACCTTGGGTCCGTCTTGGAGCCGACCAACTTCGTTGCGGGTAGCTTAATGGGGTGGCCCCCTGAAATAATTCTAAATCCTGTGCTTGCTTTGTCGTGAATGCCTCGTTGGGTTTTGATTTGGTTTTTCCAAGGTCGATCGAGTGTGTGTTGCTATTCGTGCACCCCTGCAGGGTAAATCTTTCTGAAAGCCGTGTCCGCGGTTATGGACGACTTGGAGCACAGTTTCTCGATCATAGACAAGTATAACTAAAGTACCACTTTTAAATTGACTAAGTGCTTGACTAGTAAATAGTGCAATCCTCATGGAATGGTTAATAAAACTGCCAACGGATGTTGGGGGTTGTTCGTCCACTTCCTCCCTGGTAAGCGAGGAGGAGGATGGATCTGTTAATTATACTGTTACAACTGTTGTTCTTAATTCACGGACTTCCGACTATCATTGGTTAGGCGGAAGGTTAGCGAGTATCTGTAGAATTGTTGGGTATTATCTTTTGCTGCAATTGCGTCACCCCAGGTTGTGTCCCCTTTAGCGGCATAAAGACTTGCTGAGTACCCCTAGGGTCTCACACAATAAATTGTTTGATTCAGATGAACAGGTGTACCCGCAAGATGGATACTGGGTGGAAGAGACAGATGATGTTGGCAATGATCATTCGGTGTAGAGATTCCGGGAACGGGGATCCGTGTGATCTGTGGGCGGGATGTGTTTATTTATGGGGCATCTTATGGCGATTTGCTTCTTATCCGTACTCGGATCTTGTTTTCCGCTTCCGCCTGATACTCTGATGTGTGATGTATGAGGAGCTATCCTAAATTATTATATCTATCTAGGACATTTGGAGCTTGCCGTATGGCGTTGCAATATTTCTATTTCTTTTAGATGGAATGGCTCTGAGGACTGTTGTATGTGGCTTGCATACATGCTCAATTGAGTATGTAGTTGATCCCTTCGCCTACCGATTACGCCGCTCGTTCTTGTCCCGTTGTCTGAAAGTGGTTAGGACGGCCGAAAGGTCTACCGTGAGTGGCTCTGAGCCCCACCATACTATTTTAACCACTTTCGTTCATCCAGGCATTAACTAAGAGCGTAATTCACCGAGGTAGTTACAGTGGGCCTCTAGTCGCTGGCCCACCTGTCAATCGCAGGGGCTAGCTAAGCCCGCGGTAGAAAAAGGATTTTCCGCACGCGTGGCCCCAGTCAGCAGTGGCCCACCCGTCAGTGACTGCGGCTGAGTCGAGCTGAGTAACAAAAGACTGCCCGGTTGTCTGATTTAATTAAACCCTTTTCCAAAATTGATTTAAATTCAAATTCAAATCATATTTAAATAACTTTGCAAATACAAATCCAAATAAAACAAATAATATATGTTTTGGAATCAGAAAAATGTGAGGAATTCAAATATGCCATTCAAAATAATGTTTGAGCACTTTAAAATTTCGAGATGATTAAAATTACAACAAAATGCCCTTTTTCTTAATAAATTAATAACTTTAATTCTACAACTCCAAATTTAACAAATAATATGTCTAAATCGATCAGCGTGACGAGCCCATTCTATCTATGCAGTCCTTGTTCTGAATTGAAGCATGAATCATGTCATTTTTACAAATCTGAACTGTTTATGGCAATAAAAATTGGAATAAATAAATAACAAAATGCTTTATTTCTTGTATCCACACCTCACCTTTGCCATGCTACTTTAATGCCATGCAAATTGTGCATCATTCATCATGGCATGCTTGTTTGCTTGTCGCATTTTAATTCATATGCTTGTGCACTCTATTTATGTTGGCCCTTGTTTGTTTGGTTCTTCTTCGAATAGGCGCCCATCAGGAGAATTACCAGGAATCGCAGGAGTACTACCCAGATCCATCTCTCGCTTCAACTGAGCTGCCAGGCAAGCAGTACCACATGCTTGCATACATACAGTACCTATTGCCTCTATCTTATTCTTGCATCATTGAGTCGCGATTGCATTAAATTGAATCCCAAGTACTACATAGCCTTTACTTTTAAACCCCACCGAAGCTTGTTCCTCCATCCCATGAGCCATTACTACAGGAGTTGTTTGAGCCATGCGAGTCATAGAAAAGCATGTGTAGGGTATGTGAGTGTCTGATGGATAACGAGGTACCTAAACAACTTAACCTGAGTAGTAATGGGATAACTAATGAAAGAGGCACCGATGAGCAATATCTGCTATTTGGTTTTTCATGCTCACTTGTGTCCCGTAGGACCCCGAGTAGTTGATTCCTGTTCCTTGACTATTCGCATTATCCACATCCGGGAGGCCTTATGGACCCCCCTGAGCCAGAGCTTGATTCTTTCTTATTTCTTGGGGCCACAAAGTAGTTTGGGGCTTTATTACTATCCTGTACTTATGCCATGTTACTGTTTTATTAAGTTTGTGCGAGGACCACCTGTGCTGTTTAAGAATTGCGGAGTGTTTTCGCGGTATCGACAAGCCTAGTCACATTTTCGGGTTCCCAGTCGTTTACAGCCATTGGCGCAAACCTTGGGTCCGTCTCGGAGCCGGCCAACTTCGTTGCGGGTAGCTTAATGGGGTGGCCCCCTGAAATATTTCTGAATCCTGTGATTGCTTTGTCGTGAATGCCTCGTTGGGTTTTGATTTGGTTTTTCTGAGGTTGATCGAGTGTGTGTTGCTATTCATGCACCCCTGCAGGGTAAACCTTTCTGAAAGCCGTGTCCGCGGTTATGGACAACTTGGAGCACCGTTTCTCGATCATAGACAAGTATAACTAAAGTACCGCTTTTAATTTGACTAAGTACTTGACTGGTAAATAGTGCAATACCCATGGAATGGTTAATAAAACTGCCAACGGATGATGGGGGTTGTTCGTCCGCTTCCTCGTTGGTAAGCGGGGAGGAGGATGGATCTGTTAATTATACTGTTATAACTGTTGTTCTTAATTCACAGACTTCCGTCTATCTTTGGTTAGGCGGAAGGTTAACGAGTATCTGTAGAATTGTTAGGTGTTATCTTTTGCTGCAATTGCGTCACCCCCAGGTTGTGTCTCCTTAGTGGCATAAAGAATTGCTGAGTACCCCTAGGGTCTCACACGATAAATTGTTTGATTCAGATGAACAGGTGTACCCGCAAGCTGGATACTGGGTGGAAGAGACAGATGATGTTGGCAACGATCATTCGGTGTAGAGATTCTGGGAACGGGGATCCGTGAGATCTGTGGGCGGGATGTGTTTATTTATGGGGCATCTTATGCCAATTTGCTTCTTATCCGTACTCGGATCTTGTTTTCCGCTTCCGCCTGATACTCTGATGTGTGATGTATGAGGAGCTATCCTAAATTATTATATCTATCTAGGACATTTGAATCTTGCCGTATGGCGTTGCAATATTTCTATTTCTTTTAGATGGAATGGCTCTGAGGACTATTGTATGTGGCTTGCATACATACTCATTTGTGTATGTAGTTGATCCCTTCGCCTGCCGATTACGCCGCTCGTCCTTGTCCCGATGTCTGAAAGTGGTTAGGACGGCCGAAAGGTCTACCGTGAGTGGCCCTGGGCCCCACCGTACTATTTTAACCACTTTCGTTCATCCAGGCATGTAACTAAGAGCGTAATTCACCGAGGTAGTTACAATTGGTATCAGAGCCATCCCGCCCTTCAGGGTCTCAGCCAAAATGGTCGTTGTCAGTCTAGCAAATATTTTGGTAGTTATGTATACTAGGGAAAAACAAAACATGAGAGTAGGACTGCTTCCATTTTTCTTCTTACCCACCCACCCACCCTTTTTCTGGTAAGGAAGTGTAACGTTTTCAATCCTCTTCTAAAATTCAAACTAGGATTCTCGTGTTCTGGGTTCCGTAGTACCATAGGTTGTGTTTCTGTGTGTGTGTGTGAATTCCTTGTCTATTTGTTGCATCCAAATGTTATCACTATCTGCCGTTTGGTTATCAACTGTTGGTACATTCCATACCGACAGGCCTTTGTAAACCGACGCGATCTATTCTGAGTCGTTGTATACCGATGCGATCTATCTTACTCTTTGTTATCCGACGTTATCTTGTTGGGGTGTTCTTTTTCGTAGTTACCAATCTTTAGGTTCATCTTAAGAAGAAGGTGTTGGGATATGTGTTTTACTGATTCATGTGCGGAGTGATGATTTGAGTGCGGGATGGAGTCGCGACCATACCACTACTTTAATCATTTTCTCTTGTATGTTGAACTAGTAGAGTTACTAATCTTGATTTGTTAAGTGGTTTTGCACATATAGTGGTATTTTAATGCCGAAATTTGCGGAAATTTTTTCTTTGTTAGTTTGTGTACCACACTCCTTGTTCAGTCGTGTGCGTTATGCTTAATATCTTCTAGTTGCTTTGAACTTTGTTGATAATATCATCTCAGTGAATTGCATCCTTTAATCTTGGTTAATTCCATTTTGGTACTATTTTGGATTATTATCATTCTCCATTATAGTACTGACTTGTGTTTTATATCAATCACAGGATGGCACCACCATGCCGTTCTGAGGAGGACATACCACCTGAACTTGGGGGTGCTGGGGGCGGCCAGACCACCCCCTGGCGCGGGCCAGGCCTGGCCGCGTGGCCAGGTCGTGTGGCCGCCCCCCAGCACTTCTCCGTCTCGTATTCTGGCACTTGATCCCTTCCGGAAAAATAGGCACTTTGGCTTTTGTCCCGTCCAATTCCGAGAATATTCATTTTTTGACTTTTCTGGAACCAAAAACAACAGAAAACAGGCAGCTGGCACTGTGGCTCTTGTTAATAGGTTAGTCCAAGAAATCATAATAAAAGTACTCCAAAGTTGGAACAAAACACAAGAAAGTGGATAAAACCAAGCATGGAACATCAAAAATTATAGATACATTTGCAATGTATCAACATCCCCAAGCTTAACTCCTGCTCGTCCTCGAGTAGGTAAGTGATAAAAAGAAATAATTTTTTAGGTGACATGCACCATCAAAAACTTGATCAATGTAATTGCAAAACTCAAAGCTAGGATCAAAGTACTTCAATCATAACATGAAAGACAAAGTTCTAGCAATAAGCAAAGAAACTATGATACAACATGAAAAGTCACAAACAAAAGATTCATGAATAACATGCTTTGTAAGACGTTTGTTTGTTTCACATAAAGAAAACATAGCATAAAAGTATTCAGCTTGTCCCTCAAGAGAGTAGCAAATATAAATGCATAGGACACCTTCAAAGTTCATAAGAGTGACTAGATACAATAGTTTCAAACAAGAAATAACAAGTTATGCATCAATCAACTAGTCTTGGGACAATGCACATAGAACTAAGAATGGCCACTATGCTCTCAAAGTAGTGCATAAAGATAGAAGGTGGAGACTCAATATAATGGTGGAAGAAAGGCCTTTTGTAAAAGGAAGTAGGGATTCAAGTCTCATAAAGAGATTCCAAAAATTATGATACTTAAAGCTTTCAGCTCTCATTGCCCCTATCATAAGCATCTTGAAGGTGATTAAGGTTAAAGTGAACAAACTAAGGTGTACATGCTTGACGAAGTATAAGTCAGAAATCTCATGTCCCTTGTATACGAGGGCTGCTCCTCATGCTACTCAAGTTTAGTCACCGGTAAGTTCTTGTCATCGTAAGTACATGTGTATCCAACGGGCTTGGATAGAGATTTTCATTAGCTTTCCAAAAAAATTGGAATCACTCAATTTGGATTTATATAACTCTCTGAATTGATTTTTAAACTAAGGGACATAACTAAGTCTAAGTCTAAAAAGAAAAAGATTTATTTGAATCACAGGGCCAACGTGGGAAACTAGTTGGGCTGGCCTAGATTCACTCCGTGGCGCTGAGGGCTGCTGACAGGGGGGTCAGCCTGTCAGTGGCTCATTACACGCAAAGCTGTACGGGGCGAGCTGGACCATAGGATTAGAATGAAGATCTACGGCTGGGGCTTATCGACGACGACAGACTCGTCGCCGATGAGAACCCTAGCGGCTCGGTGGGGGTGCAGTGGGGACATACCGAGGCTCCAGCTAGTGAGGCGAGGCGGGCAAATGAACGATATGACGACGACAAGCTTAGGAGAAGTCGCGGCAGAGGCTGGGGTGGACGAAATCAACGGCAACGTCTCCTCCTCTGATGTGGCGGTCTCCGTCTCAATTCCGGCGAGAGGGTGGTCGAGCTGCTCCGGCGAGAGGTGGGGAAGGACTGGTGGATAGAGGGGAGTCGAATGGTGTGGCGATTGAGGCTGGGGAAGGCCTCCTTATATAGGCTCGAGGAGGGGACCAAAGGGGCGATGGCGAGCTCGTTGGTGACGATGATACAACGAGCTATCGGCATGGGCGGCATAGGCGGATGGTGGCTTGCCTCCTGGTGGTCCTCTACGGCTTTATGGCGCAGCTAGGGGCGGTGGCAATCGGTTGGGAGAGTTGCGCGCCCTGGGGGACAGAGGTGGTGCTCGACGTGGTTCCCGGCGATCGTGGGTCGCGCGGCGGTGCACGGTCGTGTCTGGCATGGTGAGGTGGTCAAGGCGGAGCGGCGTGCGCGGGCTGCGGTTGAGGCACGGTCTGTGGCGTGCTGGCAGTGAGGGTGCTCTGGCGTGCTCTGGCGCGGCGCAGAGACTTAATGCGGCGCGGTTCTGGGGTGGTCCAGGGGCTAGCAGGGGCCGTGGGGTGGACCGTGGGCGGCGGTGAAGTGGCACCTTGCTCCCTGGAGCGGTGGAGAGGGGCTGGTGGTCTGCTGTGGCTTGTGCATGTTTGGCCGGCGAGCATGGCCTCGAGGTGGCAGTGAACTGTTGCCCTAGGCCATTGGGTAGGTCCTTGATGGACATGTTGGGCTTAGGGGAGACAAGGGCATTGATTTGAGTTCAAATGGCTCGACAAAATTTGATCAAAAATAGTGATAGTTAGGCCAGTTTGATTCTGCCCACAAGGTGCTCAACATAATGGCCGCATGAATTCAAATTTGGAATTTTGAAATGAAATTTGGTGGAGTTGTTGGTCTCATGCTTGAGCCTTTGTGATTGCTAGGATTTGTCAAATTCATTTAGATGGTTTTTGAAATAGTGGGATCTATACTTATGAACTAGATTCAATTTTCAAATGCCATTTAAAATCAGAATTTGAATGTTTTGAGAGATCACAAAGTGGGCCTTGGCACATCACTACTTGTACTAGCAAGGGGTGCAAAGAACCACAATTGTATTTCTTGGAAATCGAGTGCTAGGAACACCCAAAGTTGGATAGTTGATTAAAATGGCAAAACTGACCATTTCCTTTATTTAATTCTTTTTGATTTCTTTTTCTTTGGGATTTGCTTGGGGATGATCTAGATGATGTGTAATTCACCTTATAGTCATTTTACAACCAATATATCACTCAATCATGGCATTTCAAACAACTCCTATTTTAAATGCACACACATATGAATGCTTAAAGATATTTAAATGGAAAAGTTTTTTTTAACCCTGAATTGGGTAGATTTGATCTTGATTAACCTTGATTAAAGTTTTAGGATGTTACAGGTTCCCATGCATCCCTAAGCTTAGGTTGGACCATATCTTCTCCTTCTTCATTTTTCTCCTCTTCTTTAGCATGCCAATCATGATAATTCAGATTAATAGTATTCAATAATTTCTTAGCTTCCTCAGTATTCCTGTCCTTGAAAATATTTCCTACAACACTGTCTAGATAGGTTCTAGAACTTTCAGTTAGGCCATTATAAAATGCATCAAGCAATTCATTATCCTTAAAACCATGCGCAGGACATCTCCTTCCAATGGCACAAAATCTCCCCAAGCTTGGGGGATAGTTTCTTGTTTGTTTTGTGTAAAGCTACTAACTTTAATTTTCATAGCATTTATTTTACTATCAGAGATATATTTATGGAAGAACAAATACAAGCATGCTTTATTACTAGTAATGGACTTAGGAGCTAATGATTTGTACCAAGTTTTTGCATCTCCTAAAGATAAGGGGAATAGTTTTAAGAAATAATAGTGTTGTTGTATCTCAGTTTTTTCCAAATAGGCAAGCAAGTATCTTCTAGATTCATTAAGTGCTCATAGGGAAATTCTTCTTATTTACCATAGAACTTAGAGGCTTCAACTCTTTCTATTATTTCAGGGTTAACTTCAAAATCATAATCCTTATCTTTAATGAGTATTTCAGGTTCACTGCATTTACTAGCAACAGGAAATAGTTTTCCTAGAGAAAAGGTGTTGGAAATATGCCCTAGAGACAAATAGTAATAAGGATTATTATCATATTTCATAAAGTTTATGATTAAGTTTTATATCATGCTATAACTGTATTGAAAGGAAATGTCAATACACGTGTGATATATAAACTACCAGGAGTTCCCGGTGATACTTTAGTCACTGGTTCATTGGTCAACAGATGATCAAGGTTTCCTGATCATGTGGCATTTATGCCAGTTGGAAATGGAGTCACCTCATTATGAGAATGAGATGATGAACTAATACCCAACCTAAACATTGTGACCCGATCATGTCACGAAGTTCAAGTTATGATGATTAGAATAGACCTAGTGTACTATTTCTTAGACCGTGAGGCTATATAAATCACTGTCACCCGAGGGTACTTTGATAGCATCAAACGTCACTTGGTTAAATAGTGATCATAAAGGTGTGTTTAGGTATTCAGAGGAACAATAGAGGCAATATATGTCAAGAGCAGGATTTGGCCATCCACGTGACAGAAAGATACTAGAGGGCCCACTCGGAGAAGTTGTATCCAATAGCTGTGCAGCATGTGATTTGATCATGAGGGTATCACTTGTTGGAACGAGTCAAGTAGCATTTGTCGGTAACGAGATTGAACCCGACTTGGTGATGTCATTGATCAGATCTCGGACAATGCAAGTATCGAGAGACAAAAGGAATAAGACACGATGTTCATGGTTCAAACGATGAAAGATTTCGTGGAATGCATAGGGGTCACATGGCCATCCAGGTCCATCTGTTGATCATTGGTACAGGAGGGTCCTGGCCATGTCTAGAGTGTTCCCGAACCATGGGGTATCATGCTTAAGGGCTTGATGATGCTTACAGAGTGTTTTTAGGTGATGACTGCAAGTGCACAGATCATTTGTAGCTAGTTTCGAAATAAAGATATCGATCCCACATGGAGAAGTAGGTGAAAGACTAAAATTCTTTTAACTATAACTAAACGAAGTACTTAAGAAATAACTTTAAGATGCAAGAAAAGTAGAGTTGGTTTTGGGTTTTTGGTTGAACAAGGTAATTTAAAGTAAGGAAAACTTAATACTGAAAGTAAGAATTGCGTATGTAATAGAACTTTGGAACTACAATAGGGAAAAAGGCGTTCTCGGGGAGTGGTGGATACACCGCTAGCAATTTAGACTAAGTAATCAAGATTATTATAACGAATATTCTAATAACGTGTATGTATGTGGGAGGAGCTCCATATGTGGACAAATAGGCAGCAACCGCTGCTCACATCATCCTTCATAACCAAAGCCGACGAATAAACAACATCAATCGTATTATCCCGTTATTAAAGGATTTCTCCCGCGGCATGGACATGGCTTAATGAGTTCTCCTTGATTCCCCAAGTTAGCACGTAAGGAATGACATCAGCTTTATAGTCACAGTAAGTGCTATCATCCCTCCGTCTACTAACAAGTAATCCCCTTCATCGAGTCCCCATAGGAGGCAAATATTAAGGAGGTGCACAACTCCCAACATCAAGATGAAGATAATTAACACATACACATAATGATGTATAACATAATAATCTCTATTCCATCTCAATCATATACTAGGGTTTCTCCATCTCCCCAAGAACTAGAGATCTACTCAGACATGGAGGCAATCAACATCATAGCAATGTTAGTGGGAACAATCATAGATGAATAGTACTTGTATAAATCCACAATGAGTATGGGAATTACAACAAGATCTAGACAAGATGTAGATGGGATGGATGGAGATGGTGGTGATGCATGGGTGGATGATGAAGATCGATGCCTTAGCCTCTTGGATATGCGCAGGTTGAAGATGGATCCCCGGCGAATGAGTTCCCCCTCCAGATGCCTTTCGGATGTGAGGTTTCGGCAATTTCTGGGTGTTCTATATGTCGTCTCTCCAAACCAGTTGCACGGGGTGATACTATTTGAGGAGGCAGAGGCGGCGCCAACTATACGCCCGGAAAATTTATTCCGGTCGCATAGTTGGTCGTTGAACTCTCTGCCTCCTTTATTCGCTTCTGGTTTTCTTTTGGTATTATTAATATTTCCCAAATAAGTGATTTACGTTGTTTTTTACTCCTTTTCTCCTTAGTACAACTACTCCAAGAATTGTATCCATTGGATCCATCATCTGTCCTGATCCTGGTGAAAATAGACATAAAACGTGCGCGCGAGCACCGTAAAATACCAAGATCCTACATCTACAATGCAAGATAATAATGTAAAACATGATGCAAATATGCACTCATCAACTTCCCCAACCTTAGACTCTTGCTTGTTCCGAGCAAGTTTAGCTTAATGGATGTGATCCTCATATTCATGAAGCTGAGTCGATTAAAATAAATGAGGCAGTTGCAGCATGTGTTTATCATATATGATACATAGGAATAAGTTCATGAATAATACTTTACTTGAACCATCTGAATAGTATTAGTAGGCTTCCACACCTTAGTAATCAACAATTCATAAAAGATGAATCTCAACATAATGTAAAAGTATCCGATTCAACCAAATAAGAGTAGTGAGGTAGTCCCAAGTGTTTTAGGATCACAAATTCACTTGGGATTCAAAATCACAAAAGTGTCTCTTTGTCATACTACAATATAGTGGTATATGCCTATTTGCTCTTTGCACACTTGCTCTTTTTCTTATTTCTTTTCTTCTCTTTTGTATATATGCTCACACTATTGTTTAAGTGCTGTGTAAAGAAGCTAGTCATACACTCCAGTTCATGTAGGAATTCAAAGTTTAACGATCTCAATTATCAAATTCCAATTTTATATGAAACATTATTATGACTTGAAGATTCTACCTCGACTTGTTCTTACTCTATTTTGATAGCACTTTCATTTTCCTTTGTTCAAGGTTTATTTTTCTTCAATTGTATAGATAGTTTTCTTTGTAAATCAAACCGTAGACTTACAATATATCGACCAAATTATTTTTATGTGTTCTATTAATACCAATGGTGTGGAAGAATCCTATTGCTATCATCAAGTGCAAGTAAAATTATACTAAAGCCATTCATATATCCAATAAAGTAAACACAAACTCAATATTGCTCCATATATAATAATAAACTCGGAATTTCATTGAAGGGAACGACTATTCCTGAAGGGAATTCTAATGATGTAAACTTTATTTCTAGTTTGAACTAATGCAAAACTGTAATATAAAACTTATGAGGTAGATTACAAGGTCTTTAAAGATCTCCCCAAGCTTGGAATCAAGCCAGGCGGGATCAATTAACTCCTTGTTGGTACCTATTCTTCCTCATGGGTAGAAAGAGCATCACCCTCCTATTTTATGTTGCTATCTTTAACTATGCTTGGAAAGTGAATGCTGAGCTCGGCCATGTCATATTGGAGCTTGAACATCTTCTTCTTGAGGAATTTCTTCTCATCTGTCAACTCAAAGACAGTTTTAATCAAGAAACCAACTCTACCATCGATGTCATCGTCCTTTTTCTCAAGGTCTTTTCTCATCATCCAGTAAGAGTCAATCCCTTCTCCAATTGTTTCAATGCATTCCTTCGAAGCTTTTTCTAACTCATAGATCTTATCATGAATCTCGTATTGCCGCACCTTCTTAGGTTTAAGAGGTGATGGACCAAGAGGAGGTTTATAATAGTATCCTATGTTGTAACGATAAGGATTAGGGAGGTACTCATCCTTGTTCATTCCCCGCTCATCTTGCCTCATCATCTCCATCCTTTGCAGGAACATGTCCTCCCAATTTGGGAGAGGCTTGATCTCCGGGCTGGATGATGATGGCGATCCTTTAGGTTCTACTTCTTCGATCCTCTTCATGGGCTTCTCTTCTTTCTTCTTCCAGATCTTGTTGACATGGAAGGGCTGCATGGCTTCTCTGCACGGATGTCGTTAGAGGGGCTTGTATAGGGATGTCGAGGATTTTTCAAGGCTGGAGGCTATAGCTCTGTGGAAACTTAATGAAAAAGGTTAGGTGCGATCAGTTTTAAAAGGAGAGGTCAAAAACCCTAGCCGCCTTGCGTAACGAGTAACTATACGGGCGCGGACCGTATAGCTCCCGCCGTATAGTTATGAACCGACCATATATTTAATCTACGGTGGAACCAACTATATGGCCGGAACTATATGTGCGGGAATTTTTATTCCTTCCGTATAGTTGGTCGTTAAACTCTCTAGATTCTGAGTAAAGTTTTTGGAGATGGGTCGATAACTATACGACCACAACTATACGGGAGGAATTTTTAATTCCGGCCGTATAGTTGGTCGTTAAACTCTCAGTACTCAGGAAATTATTTTGTCAAAGGCGTTGATACCTATACGACCGTAGCTATACGGGCGGAATTTTTAATTCCGGCTGTATAGTTGGTCGTTAAACTCTCAGTACCTTTCGTGGATGGAACGGGTGATGTCGCAACAACTATACGACCGCAACTATATGACCGGAATTTTTATTCCCGCCGTATAGTTGGTCGTTAAACCTTTTGTGTCCACCGAAAATTTTCTGCTTCTCCAAGGATTCTTTATTAATATGAAACTTAACTTAATATCATGTTTTGACAGAAAATGCCAGCTTGGATTTTCGACCAATTTTGGCATCATCAATCTTTATTCTTCTTTGCTAGAGCATCAAATGTTTCTAATTTAGCACAATACTCAAACTTTAACTGAAAATTTAAAAACTTACTCAAACCTTTATTTTGCATGGGTTTCCTCCCATGAAGCGCTCTTTTATGGTCTATAGCTTGACTGTAATATTGCTCATTCCATCTCGAGTTTATTCTTCATGCAGTTGCCATTCCTCTAATATCTTTGCTTTATCACTTCTTCTGGGTGCTCAATTCTATGGTGACTTCACTTATATCTTCTTTTACTCGATAATGCTTCAAGCGTTGTCGATTTACCACCCATGCAAGAGAGGGTGTTTTCCCTTGGAGCTTCACTGCTCCCGTTGAATAAGCTTCTTCAACTATATATGGGCCTTCCCACTTTGATCTAAGCTTTCCAGGAAACAACTTAAGATGAGAATTATAGAGCAACACTTTGTCTCCACTTTTAAAAGTTTTATTCTCTATGTCATGCCATCTTTTCACTTTTTCTTTAAATAATCTAGCATTCTAATAGGCTTCACTTCTAAACTCATCTAAAGCATGAATATCTAATAAACGCTTTTCTCCTGCTGCTTTAAGATCATAATTTAGGTTCTTGATTACCCAAAAAGCTTTGTGTTCCAATTCTAAAGGTAAATGGCATGCCTTACCATACACCATCTTATAAGGCGTCATACCCATTGGATTTTTAAACGTAGTACGGTATGCCCATAGAGTGTCATTTAATTTGTATGACGAGTCTTTTCTTGATTTGTCCATCGTCTTCTCGAGTATGGTCTTCAGTTCTCTATTAGTTAGTTCCACTTGACCACTTGTTTGGGGATGATATGGTGAAGCAACATGGTGAGTTACTCCATACTTGCTGAGGATCTTCCTAAAAGTTCCTTTCATAAAATGAGAACCACCGCTAGTAATTAGAAATCTAGGAACTCCAAACCTGGGAAATATGACATCCTTGATCATCTTCACTGAGGTAGCTGCATCTACATGATTTGCTGGAATAGCTTCAACCCATTTAGTAACATAGTCAACAACAACAAGAATATGAGTATAACCATTCGACTCGATAAATGGTCCCATGTAATCCATTCCCCATACATCAAAGGGCTCAATTATGAGACTATAATTCATTGCCATTTCTTGTCTCCTACCTATATTAGTGTAGCACCCCGGTAAAATCACTACTAGAAAATCGCTTGCTGTTTTATCTTTGTGCATCATCATGATTGCATGCTCATGTCATCATGCCACATTGCATTTGAGCATCATCATGTCATCATGCATGGTTTGCCTAAAACTATTTTCTAAAAGCCTATCTTTGTTTTCTAAATATCCCCCGTCTTTATTTCAAATCTAAACCATGGTATTTTTTAGATCTTTGGTTTATCTAAAAACTATTTGCAAAAATCTTTTAAAAATTAAAATAAATATAAATATTTTGTATCGGGGGAGGCAGCCCGACCCGTAGGCCAGGCCACCTACTACCCCGGTAGCCCAACCACCTAGCCCATCTACCCAGACCGACCCTACAAAACCCTAAGCACGTTCTATCCCTAACCCTCATACCTAGCCACCACTTCCCTCCCCGCCGCCACACACTCCCTCCACCCAGCCACAACCTACGGTCAAACCTGGCCCCACCCGCGCGCGCACCCTACTCCCTCGCTACGTGATGTAGACACCGCCCAGCGACGCCACGCAACGCGCCGCGTCGCTCTCGCCTTGGCCCCACCCCTCGGAGCTGACCCCACCACCCCATGATTCGTTCCCTTGCCCCGATCCTCTCCCCAACCCGAGCGACCGCCTCCGCCCATAGATCCCCTCACGCGAGGCCCCGCTCGTCGCCTCCTTCCTCTCACCGTCGAGCTCGCCCTAGCTACCGCCCTCTCCCTGTCCCTTGTCCTCACCCGCGCAAGGCCGTCTCCGATGACCCCGCGCTACCTCCTGCCCCCCCGCCACCAGTGATGCCATCCGCGGCGCCCCTCTGCTACCCCACCTCGCCTGCCCCGTCTCATGGCTGCCGCTCGCGTCTTCTCTGGCCAGCCGCCGCGCTCGGCCACCACGACGCCCAGTTTCCACCCCTGGCTTCCCTTGTCGTGCGAGCCGGACGCCAGAACGTCGCCCTCTTCGACCTCGCCTGCTACTCTGCCACCCTGATTCCTCTCTGCGAGCCGCCCGCCGTCGCCCTTCCTCGAGCTCGGCCGCGTCCGCTCACAGACGCCGAGCTGCCTCGCCGCAAGCGCCTCCCTCGCCTCTACAACACCGTCATCGGGCTGCCTCCCACACGCGCCAAGGCCATTCCCGGCGCCTCCCTGTACCATGGTCACCCCCGCCTCTGCTTGGCTCACCCTGCTGCCGTCCGTGTGCTTCAGCAATCGCGAGGGCGTCCTCCTGCCTAACGCTTCCTCTCCCCGCACAGGTCCTGTAAGACGTGTCCGTGGCTGCAGAGCCCATGATCCTATGTGTTGAACTCGATGATTCTAGGTACGGATGACGTGGTGAAGAAATGAAGTGGCGATGCTGATGTTTGATAGTGAAGTGGTGTATGGGGATAGTATGATGCCCTTGTGGTGATGATACTAGTTGCCTCGACAACATCTCGATAAGATCTTCACCGCCACCGGAGATACAAAACCGACCCCGTAACGAGTGCATCGATCCCCTTTTATCGCCAAGATCTTCGCGTCAACAAGACCGATCCGATGCCACATATTCTACTTGGAATGCCACGTCCTCCCACATGGATTTGATCCCGGAAGACGCCGAGGCCCCGATCTCAGAGTTCAAAGGCCAAACCCAAACCCTGTCAAACCCCAAGACCATCGGCGCCAAACCTTAATGTAATCCCCTTTTTCGAGACCCATATTTTTTATAATATATTTGCATATAATTGTTCATGCTTGCACACATCTCATGTAGGGGGGTTTTATGTCGAAACACCTCATAATTAAATATGGAGACTATGTGGGCTATTCTAGTCTTCTGTTGGCTCCATTTAAATTTGTGTAGCGAACCGATGCCATGTTTTGCCTTGTTAATTCAACTTTTAAATTGCGGGGTACCTAAATAACTTGAACCATATAATTAAATATCGGGACCCCGGTACCGCTTAATATTGCCTAATTGCATCACATCTTTGCCATGTCATGCATCATATCATGCATCACGCCCAATCTTCTGTCGTAGTATTAAATAGTGCACCTGGTGTTTCTTCTAGTGATTTGCTTCTTCGCAGATTAGGCCATGGAGTGGATGCGAGTATCGACAAGTCCTTAGGATAATGTACCTTCGATAATGTTTCTGAGGCGAGCAATCTCCCCCTTTCTACCTATTTTGCATTTGTAGTCTTTACTTCCTCCCGTTGATCTATTGCTATCTGTTTTGTGATGCTTTAGTTTCTGTGCACCATTTATATTCCCTGCAGCCTCTATATTGCCTTGGACACATCCTATTGCATGTTGTTTGATAGACAGTCGGCCTTGCGAGTCGTAGTTGCTTGCTCAGGTGTTGTTTCATGTTCTTGTCGTTCCATAGTTGTTGGAAGGTTGGCACATGTTTAATGTTGGAGATGATCATGACTTTAATGACAACTTGATATTAAAATGCTAGGAGTAGATGTAACTAATGCAGAGGCACCAGTGGGCAATAGATAATATTTGATTCTTCCACACTCACTTGCATCCCATAGGCCTCGAGTACTTGATACCTGTTCCTTGACTATTTGCACTATCCACATACGAGAGACCCTATGGATCCCCCTTTACCTGAGCTTGATTCACACTTTATTTCTTGGGGCCACAAACTAGTTTGGGGCTTTATTACTATCATGTACTTATGTCATGCTTTACTGCTTTATTTACGATTGTGCGTGGAGCATTTGTACTATTTAGGATTGTGGAGTGTTTTCGTGGTATCGACAAGCACAGCCACACTTTGGGTTACCAGTCGTTTACAGCCATTAGCGCAAACCTTGGGTCCGTCTCGGAGCCAGCCAACTTCGTTGCGGGTAGCTTAATGGGGTGGCCCCCTGGAAATATTTTATGAATCTTGTGATTCTTTGTCGTGAAAGCCTCGTTGGGTTTTATTGGTTTTTCCGAGGTTGATCGTGCGTGTGTTGCTATTTGTGGACCCCTGCAGGGTTAATCTTTCTGAAAGTCGTGTCCGTGGTTATGGACGACTTGGAGCACAGTATCTCGATCATAGACAACCATAACTAAAGTTGTGCTATAAATTTGACTTTGACATGTCTAGTAATCAGTTTCACTACAATGGAATGAGTAAATAAAAGTGCCAACCACTACTGGATTTGGGGTATCTCTGGCTAATTGCATCTGACTAGTAAGTATTGCAACTACAATGGAATGGTTAACTAAAACTGTCCACTGCTTATGATATCAGGATGACTCATGATATCTATATCTGACTAGTAAGTGCTACAACTATAATGGAATGAATAAAAGTGCCAACTGTGTGAATTCCTTGGTTTGACTTCATCGTTTGGTCTCGAGGGGGAAATACCAGGATGGGTATGATTGGTGTTAGTATCAGGTTGGTTCCGAATAAGTTTTTCTTATCTCTCTCTAATAGCCGACAGTTGGATCGAGTCTCTATAGGTTGTTTACTGCATGCTTCGCTGCCGCTTCAGTCCACCATACCTATGTAGGCGAGAGCCGCCGAATTCTAGACTCGCCGTGTACTGGCCTCAGTACTGACCGCTCCCTTTTTTCTTTGCCCTTTGTCGCCGTCATTAGCAGGGTTACCCTTCCGGCTTGGCCTGGGCAGAGTTATGGACACCGTTGGTTATTCTTCAGGGCTCTTAGCCCCATTTGCATGTTATCTGTACTCGGATGTTGTATCATTTTCAAGGTGATTTGGATCTTTGTATTGTATATCTGTATTCTTGGCTCATGGAGTCGTTGTTATATATATATATATATTTCCGTGGGTTCCATCGTAAACTATTATGTAATGGTATTACTTTGTTTTCCACCCGCACGCAAGTGCCTGGTGGGCATCTTTGAATCGTTTCTATGCAGGTTGGGTGGGAATCACTAAAACTTGCATAGGGACGATTCGAGGGTGTTACAATTACCTCTTCTTTGGCAAGCATCACAGTATTCCACATACCTGTGTGCATCCTTGAGCAAGGTGGGCCAATATAATTCGGATTAAAGTACCTCCACAGCAGTTCTCTTACCTGCGTGATACCCTCCATACGGACTGTCATGACAAGCTTTCAATATTGCTTTCATTTCATGATTAGGAACACACTTCTGAATCATTCCGTCAGGTCCAAGGTGATATATATATGGATCATCCCAAAAGTAATATTTAAGATCATTAAAGAATTTCATCCTTTGATTTCTTGACATACCAGGAGGTATAAATTTTGTTGCTAGATAATTAGTGTAATCCACGTACCAAGGGTCAGCAATTTCAATGTTTGCTAAATATTCTCCTAGAAATGATTCAATAATAGGTACGGGGTTATTGATTATTCCCTCCATCCTAGAGAGATGATCTGCTACTGAATTATCTTTACCCCTCCTATCTACTATTTGCAAATCGTATTCTTGTAGTAATAAAACCCACCTAATCAACCTAGGCTTAGCATCCTTTTTCACAAGGAGGTGATGCAAAGCTTGGTGATCCATATAATTATTACCTTTGAATTAATGATGTAAGATCTAAATTTATCGCAAGCAAAATTATAGATAGGAACTCTTTTTCTATAGTAGTGTAATGTTTCTAAATCTTATTAAGAGGTCTACTAGCGTAATAAATAACATTCAAATTATTTCCATATCGTTGTCCCAACACAGCCCCTAAAGCATAATCACTAGCATCACACATGATTTCAAAAGGTTCATCCCATTTTGGGGATTGCATGATAGGTGCTAAAACTAGTTTATTCTTAAGGTTCTCAAAAGTTGTAATGCAGTCATGATCTAGGTAGAATGGAGTTTCTTTATCAAGAAGATTGGTGAGGGGCCACTACAAGAAAAGTTTCCTTCCGCAACGACTTGGCCTGACGGTCATCGTAGAAGGCGCGTCTTCCGTGACGAAATTCTCGGCTTGGCCATGGCTGATGGAATTTTTTTTCCCGGTTTCGCTGCCCTCTACTACGATGGATCTGCTAAGAACATGGAGGAAGCCCGGCCAGCGCGTGGTAGAAGCAAGATTTCGTTTCCTCGCGCGATGTTGACTCGCCCATGTCTTTTGAGGCGTGTGGGTCCCGGATGTCAGTGTCTTTAGCGGACCATACTTTTCGGTCGCGCCTCCCTGATTTGAACTCGATAACGTTTCTTGATGCGTCTGCCATTTAGTTAGGCTGCTAGGTCCACATGTCAGCCTCTGATTAGAAGGATCGTGTGTATGATAGAATTTTTTCCTTCGCTCGCACTACCCTGTCTTGAAGTTGATAGCGCTGCTCGATGCATCTAGCGTTTAATCAACCTTCTAGGACCCACATGTCATCCTATCATTAGAAGAAACGTGTGTATAATGGAATTTTTTCCCTTGGCTATTGCCTCCCTGATTTCAACTCGATAACGTTGCTCGATCTATCTACCATCTAGTCACGCTGCTGGGTCCTCCATGTCAGCCTCACATTATAAGAATCATGTGTATGATGGAATTTTTTTCTTCGCTCGCACTACCCTATTCCGAACTTGATAGCGTTGCTTGATGCATCTACCGTTTATTCAAACTCCTGGACCCCACATGTCATCCTCTCATTAAAAGAAACGCGTGTATGATAGAATTTTTCCCTTGGTCGCTGATACATTGCAAATGTATCTATAATTTTTGATGTTCCATGCTTGGTTTTATCTACTTTCTTGTGTTTTGTCTACACTTTGGAGTACTTTTCATATGATTTCTTGGACTAACCAATTAACAAGAGCCACAGTGCTAGCTACCTATTTTCTGCTGTTTTCGGTTCTAGGAAAGTCAGAAAATGAATATTCTCGGAATTGGATGGGACAGAAGCCAAAGTCATTATTTTACCGGAAGGCATCTGGAGCCAGAATACGAGACGGGGAGGAGCCAAGGGGCCACCACACCACCTGGCCGCGCGGGCTAGGCCTGGCCGCGCCAGGGGGTGGTGTGGCCAGCCCAGGCACCCCCTCGGCCTCTCCTTCCGCCTACATATTGCCCTCGGTACCAAGAGCCTAGGGTACCCGATCAAAAATCCACGAAAGAGTCTGTAGCTGCCGTCATCTCCATCCCTAGATCGGGAGGGATTTGAAGCTCTTCCTGGCACCCTGCTGGAGAGGGGAATTCACCCTGGAGGCCTTTTTCATCATCTTGCAAGCCTCCGGTGTGATGTGTGAGTAGTTCATCTCTGGACTACGGGTCCATGTAGTAGCTAGATGGCTGGTTCTCCTCCTTTGTGCTTTCATGTTTAGATCTTGTGAGCTCCGTTGATGATCAAGATCATCTATTTGTAATTCTGCATGTTGTGTTTGCAGGGATCCGATGGATATTGAGATGCTATTTCAGATTGATTATTGATTCTATCATGTCTTTGTTATTTGTGATCTTGCATGCTTTTCATTGTTAGTAGCTATCTTGGTAAGTAGATGCTAGCAACTCCAAGAGGTAGTATTTATGCTCGATAGTGGGTTCATGCCTCTGGTAATCTGGGGAAGTGACAGAAATCTCTAAGGTACTAGATGTGCTGTTGCTACTAGGGAGAAAACAACGATCCTTTGTTCATAGAACAATCATATTGTTTACTTTACACGCAGTTCGTAAAGCAATAATCTGTTGCTTGCAACTTAATACTGGAGGGGGTTCAGATGATAACCTGAAGGTGGATTATTAGTCATAGATGCAGTTGGATGGCGGTCTATGTATAATGTTGTAATGCCCAATCAAGTCTCAAAGGAGTCAAGATGATTAGTATATGCTTGTATGCTTTCTCAATGTTTGTCAATTGCCCCGCTGTAATTTGTTCACCTAGCATGTTATCTATCTTAAGGAGAGCCACCTCTAGTGAACTATGGACCCCAGTCCTTTCTTTTACATACAATCTACAAACTGTTTACTTCTTTGTGTTTACTTTCTACAAACTATTACTTCCTTCCATTTGATATGTTTAATCCTTTGTGTTCAGCAAAACCGGTGAGATTGACAACCTCATCGCAAGATGGGGACAGAGTTATGTGGTTGCGTTGTGCAGGTCTCCACGTTGCTACTAGCACCGGTAGTGCCCCCTGCCAAGGCTCAGCTAGCAACACCTTTGGGGTGTTTCCTTGCTCCTACTGGATTGATAACCTTGGTTTCATAACTGAGAGAAACTTACTCTATGCTCATCATACCTTCCTCTTGGGGTTCCCCAACGAGCTCGTTAATACACGAGCCAACAGTCACGCCTCCGTGTTCCAAACTTGATAGCGTTGCTCGCTACATCTACCATTTAATCATGATGTAGAGCCCTACATGTCATCCACTCATTAGAAGAAACGTGCGTATGATGGAAATTTTTCTCTCAGTTGTGCCTCCGTGTTTCGAATTTGATAGCATTGCTCGATGCATCAGCCGTTTTTCCAGGCTGCTGAGTCCCCCATGTGAGCCTCTCATTAGAAGAAACGTGTGCATGCTAGACTTTTTTGTCGCTCGCGCCTCCCTATTTCAAACTTGGCAACGTTGCTCGAGGCAAAACTTGTATAAGGTCGCGCTACTAGGTCCCACATGCCAGTCTCTCTATATATCAAACCTGTGTATGATGGACTTTTTTTCGGCCGCATACGTTGTTTTGACCTTGGCAACGTTGCTCGATGTGGCAGCCATGTATGGTCTTGCTGCTGAGGCCCCCATGTCACCCTCTTTGGTATGTTCTGGTGGGTGGGTCCCCGATGCCAGCCTCTCTTTACAAGTATTTGACTTTTTTTCAAACCTGACCATTAAACTCGAGGGATGCTGTAGGCTGGTGGGTCTGTGATGTCAGCCTGTCCGTAATGCGATATTAAAAAGTAAACCCTTTCTAAAAAAGTAAACCCAAGATATATATAAATATATACACATAGGGGATTTGAACTAAAGACCTTCAAATCAAATCAAATAGACATAAACCGAGTGTTTTACCACTATACCAAAGATACTAATAGAAATTGAATCATTAAACATGTATTAGTACTACAACTTATGTATCAGTCTTCTAAAAAATATTTTGTGTGTCCATGTTATCTCTCTTAAAATAAAAGAGCAGTGCTACTAGAACCTCGATTTATAAAAAGCCAGATAATGGATTTGTTTCTTAAAAACATGGGTAGGCAGAGTTTTTTTAGAGGTGGGGTTCAATGCCAAAAAGGCCAAATTTAAAAGTTTTTGGGCTATGGTTAATGGGTTCCTATCTCAATTTTCACTAGGCTATGGCTCGCCAGATTCAAACACAGACCTCTTCGAGGGAGGAAAAAAGTGATAATTCCTTTGAGAGATATTCATGTAAAAATATCTAATGAACACACACAACATGTGCCAAAATAGGGCTGGTATCCAATGACTTCACTTGGTGAAATCACGATGTATATCTTTAGCCTTTCATCTCTGTCCAAAATGCATCCAACGGTTCCAATGACGCAACGACAAAAGCTCTAGAGCAAGCAGCCAACAGCAACGACAGAACTTTTGACAAATTCAATACCATTTGAAAGATTAAGGAGTACAGAATAATAAGACATAAAAAATCAACAGATTCCTAGTTCATATTCAGCAGCACTTTACCAATTCAGAAGCATTTCAAAGTGACTGATTCAGCAATACAAACACTGAAATTCAATATCACTACGAAGAGAGACAGTTCTTGTTTCAGCTCTAAAAACCATGCCACGCGATCAGTTTGCCCTTTTCTCCAAACACACTCGATCACTAGAACACAATCATTGTCATAATATTTGGTCATATAGGGAACCATCATATAGATATAGATATACCATACCAGTACGTACTAGTCATAGCTTCAATCCAGCAAAATGTTATCACGGTTTTACCACCCATATATGATCAATGGAGATAAGACAACCATATAATTAATTACAATAGCATGCGGCCAAAGAGCTAGACAGCTAGGAAGTTCATGAACATCATGCGGCATTCATGGCAGCCAGATACATCGACCTTGACCGTTCTTCCAATAGTAAGTTTGACTGCTTTCCAGAACTTGATCCACCTAGAAGTAGCTTCCAATCGCCCATCAGTCGAGTTAATGGCGTAGCATCCCTCGATTCGCAATCCTTCGCTCTGCATCGTGAAGACTATTATGCACTTTCATCTGGCCTGGAGTTGCTTTGTGGCACTCTTAGGCAATTTCTGAGTCAAAGCAATAGAAAGATGCATAATTACTAAGAGCAATGCATTGAATCATGTGAAACTTGAGAAGACATTCAGAGTAGTCTATCTGCCGCCATATACTCACAAACATAATCCGGTGCAACCTTGTGAGGACACATGTGTAGGATATGGTCTGACAAGGTGCTGCCCGGGGTGATGAAGGAGCTTGTGTCGGTGCCTGTGCTGGGCTGGTGCTGACTGATGTCTATGCACGCTTCTATTCTTGTAGACAGCGTTGGGCCTCCAAGTGCAGAGGTTTGGAGAACAGCAGCAAGTTTCCCTTAAGTGGATCACCCAAGGTCGAACTCAGGGAGGAAGTGTTCAAAGGTATCCCTCTCAAGCAACCCTGCAATCAAGATACAACAAGTCTCCTGTGTCCCCAACACACCCAATACTCTAGTCAGGTGTATAGGTGCATTAGTTCGGCGAAGATATAGTGAAATACAAGTAATATGGATGATTATAAGTAGTAATTGCAATCTAAAATAAGAGTGGCAGCAAGCAAACATGTACCAAGACTGATTGTAAACGGTGTTTCAATGCTTAGAAACAAGGCCTAGGGATCATACTTTCACTAGTGGACACTCTCATATAAATATCTTCTCTTCATTATGCTACTCTGAACTACTCTCCGGTTGGACGATGTAGGGTTATAACAACACACCTAAAGTTTGCATTATCCATCTAGATAACCCCTCACTATCACCTTGAGCGCTAGATGGTTCCAACAAACAACACAATCTCATAGAGACATCCAACTCAAATTGTACTCATGATAAGTATTTCAGTAACCTTAGCCTAAGTTCCACACTATGTGCACACTATCAACTTCACACACGTGGGGATAAGCAGAGATTAATTAAAGCACTTGAGTAGCAGAATAGATCTACTTATTCAACTAGATTACAAAGCTCATGATCTCAATAACATCACGCATAGAGAGAGAGAGATGAACACATAGCTACTGGTAGAGCCCTTAGCCTCGAGAGAGAACTACTCCCTCCTCATCATGGGAGTCAGCAACGGCGATGGAGATGGCGGTGGAGTCGATGGAGATGGCTTCGGGGGCACTTCCTCGTCCTAACAGGGTGCCGGAACAGAGAGTTTTGTCCCCCGAATCTCCTCTTCGGTGGCGGTGGCGCTGCAGAACTTTTCGTGGAATTCTGATCCTCCCCTTAGGGTTTTCGTCTCGGGGGATTTATATAGGCGAAGAGGCGAGGTCGGTGGCCGCCCGAGGGGCACACACTAGGGCCTAGCGCGCCTAGGGGGGCCGCGCCACCCTATGGTGTGGCCGCCTTGTGGCTCTCCTCTGTCTCTGCTTTGGACTTTCGTGTCGTGTCGGGAAAATAGGAACTTCGGCTTTTGTTTCGTCCAATTCTGAGAATATTTCTTTACTAGATATTCTAAAACCAAAAACAACAGAAAACAGGCAACTGGCACTATGGCATCTTGTCAATAGGTTAGTTCCAGAAAATGTATAAAAATGTCTCAAAGTGTAGACAAAACATAAGATAGTTGATACAAAACAACCATGGAGCATCAAAAATTATAGATACTCTTACGACGTATCAAGCATCCCCAAGATTAATTCTTGCTTGTCCTCGAGTAGGTAAGTGATAAAAATAATAATTTTTGAGGTGACATGCACCATCACAATCTTGATCAAGGTATTTATAAAGAATTGATAGCTAGGATCAAATTACTCTAAACATGAGCATGAAAGATAGAGTTCTAACAATAAGACATAGCAACTATGTTGTAACATGAAAAGGTACAAACAAAAGATCATGAATAACAATGCATTTAAAGACGTTGTTTGTTTCACATATACAAAACATAATAAGAGTGGTATTCAGCTTGTCCCTCATGGTATAGCAAAACATAAATGCATAGGACACCTTCAAAGTTGATAAGGGTGACTAGATACAAATAATTTAAGAACAAGCAATATCAAAGTGATGAATCAATCAAGAAGTTTTGGGACAATGCACATTAAACTAAGAATGACCACTATGCTCTCTCAATTGGTGCATAAAGATAGACGATGGAGACTCAACATAAAAGCAAAAAGAAAGGCCCTTCACAGAGGGAAGCAGGGATTTCAAGTTTCATAAAGAGCTTCCAAAAAATTATGGTACTTATTAGCTTTTAGCTCTCATTGCCCCTATCATAAGCATCTTGAGGTGATTAAGGTTAAAGTGACACAAACATGAGGATATTCCTTACAAGTTATAAGTTGAAAATCTCACGCCCCTTGCTTACGAGTACCAAACCTCATGCTACTCAACTTTAGTCACAAGTAAGTTCTTGTCATTATAAGTACATGTGTATCATGGAGAACAGCCAACGGGGTACCCCTTGCCCCATGACACAGGAGCTTTCCCATATCAAAATGACAAGGCAACAGACAATGAACATCTCAGCGATCTTTTTATTTGCTATTTGCATAGGTTTTTATTGAGGATGTTTCAGAGAATGCTCATTATGGTTGTGCTGCAAGTTTCCACCATGATTAGGCATGGCTTAGGCTAGCCACCCAGGCGTTTCTCAAACACACATACAAACTCCATGAGCTTACAAGCTCCCCTTTTATTTCACACCGCCGGGATCCATAAACAAAAGAACATGATATCAACTGAATAATAAGTACAAAGTTGAAAGCGTTCCCCATGGTATCATGGTTCTGCTAATTCACAACTTATAAAGTGCAAGCATATAAGCAACATAGATGGACACAATGGTTCAAGTTTATTAAGTGCAAGAAAATAAAGTGTGCCATCAAGTTTGTGAGAGCTTTAATCATTAATTTTCACATAACAAAAGTTTAATTTAGAAGGTAGATAAACACATGAATATACTTGGAATGGTGTAACACACCATGCATAGGAATTTATAGTGGACTCTTTGGAATAACTTGGTTTCTTGGGAGTTGGATGCATGAGTAGAACTCATACTCAGTACAGGTGGGGGATAGCAAAAGACTGGGAGCGACCAAATAAGAGAGCAATAATGGCCATAATCATGCAAAGCGACAAACCATTATTAATTAAAGCATAAAGTGATATTGCAAGTCAAAAACAAAATGATCATAGAGGCTATGGTGACTGGTTCATAATATTAACATGGTGTAAGCATGTGCCAAGTCAACCCAAATAAAGCATCAAAGGAGAATACCACAATATTATGCTTTTGTATGGTAAAACAACGCATGATTCTTTCAAGGCACATTAAGAAATCTCAACAGTTTGAAACAAGTCATGCTACAATAATAATCACTAAGCATATGGTCAAAGCAACATCTAGCATGACATGATAAAGACTAAGTCATAGTTAAAACAAGCTTCCTTTTGTACCACTATAAGCATGAAACTTCCTACTCTGTTCCAACACCAATCGACTTATTTGAAACAAATTTCAAAGATAATAATAAATAAAGACCAGTTGGCATGTATCACCCATCTAAAAATAAGAACTAAAAAGTTCTAAGCCAAAAGAATAAGAAAACTAAAGCTAAACGCTATGCTAGCAAAGGAGAACACTCACAGAACAATAAGAATGAAAACTAGAGTGTTCTAGGCAATGAATTACGGGGTGTGTCTATCTCCAAAAGAAGTGTGTTGGGATCCAACCAATTTATTGCGGCAAAGAAAGCAAAAGAAAACTAAAAACAAAGACGCTCCAAGAACACCACATAGTGCATAAGGTAATAAAAATAAAGTGTCTTGACAGAAGACCTGAGATTATTGATGAAGAAGGGGATGCCTTGGGCATCACCAAGCTTTGACGCTTGTACTTCTTGAATATTTCTTGGAGTGACACGAGTGGCATCCCCAAGCTTGAGCTTTTGTCCATACTTCATCTCATCACATTATTCTTCCTACACTTGAAAACTTCCTTCATACAAAACTTCACACAATCTTCATTAGCAACATTAGTGTATTCAAAATAATAATCCTTTGGGTTCAGTTTCAACTCAAGTAAATCATCCATTAAAACATAAGCTTCTGTAGAAATTTCTTTTAAAAGCTCAAGTGACCAAGAGAACTAAAAAATAAACCGATTAAGAGGCAAATGCAAATAATGGCAGAAATCTGTCAAGACAGACCAGCAGGTAAATACTGATTTTTTAGAAAATCTTCTGTTGCTCAAATCGAAAAGTTTAAAACAAGCGAAAGTGGGGTAATAACCTGGAGGATAAGCACAAAAAATTACAGCTCAATCCGACGTACTTAGATTTTTCATGATTTTTTACAGTGACGCACAGAAATCTGTTTCGGGAAAGCAACTTCCCCATATCTTACTGCCCTCTCATTAGAGTTTATTATTGGCACAAAAACCAAACAAAAGGATAAGGAAAGGTTATTACAGAGGCAATAACTTCCAAAACTTAACAAAAAAATTAACTGAAAGTAAACATATAATGGGTTGTCTCCCAAAATCTCTTTCTTTATAGCCATTAAGATAGGCATGATAATTTCGATGATGCTCACATAAGAAATATGAATTAAAGTAAAAGAGAGCATCATGAAGCAAATATGGAACAAATTTAAGTCTAACCCACTTCCTATGAAAAATAATCTTGTAAAGAAACAAGTCATGAAAGCACAAAGTAACAAACATAGGAAAGCAAAACAAGTGCAACTTCAAAAATTTCAACATAAAGAGGGGAAACTTAATATTGTTGAGATACATAAAACCATGTTCTCCTCTCTCAAATTAACTTTCAGTAGAATCATGAATAAAATTAACAATGTAACTATGACATAAAACATTCTTATCATGAGCCACATGCATAAAAGAATTAATACTCTCCACATAAACATAATCATTCTTATTAATTGTAGTAGGAGCAAATTCAACAAAATAGCTATCATTATTATTCTCGTCACCATAATCATCAAATATAGGAGGCGTATTGTAATCATAATTAATTTTCTCCTCAATAATAGGTGGACTAAAAATATCATACTCATCATTGTAATCATCATAAATCGGAGGTATAGTATCATCAAAGTAAATTTTCTCCTCTGTGCTTGGGGGACTAAAAATATCATGCTCATCAAAACCAGCTTCCCCAAGCTTAGACTTTTCCATAGCATTAGCAATAATGGTGTTCAAAGAATTCATACTAATAACATTGCTATTAGCATGCAAATAAAGTTCCATAGGTTTATTAATGTTCTCTTCAAACACTTCATGTCCTAACTCAAGATAAATACTATAAAACTCTCTATTTTTATTGTTGTTTTCCATTAAGCCTAACTTGTGAAAATAAAAACAAGAAACAAAAATATATAATTGCAGAATCTAAAGCAAATAACTTCGAGCACTCACACGCCAGCAACAGTACTAGAAGATAGCTTAGTAGCCAGAGGATGTGAGTACCTTTTACCTTACCTCCCCGGTAACGGCGCCAGAAAATAGCTTAATGTCTATGCACTCTTCTATTCTTGTAGATAGTGCTTGGCCTCCAAGTGTAGAGGTTTGTAGAACAGCAGCAAGTTTCCCTTAAGTGGATCACCCAAGGTTTATCGAACTCAGGGAGGAAGTGGTCAAAGGTATCCCTCTCAAGCAACCCTGCAATCAAGATACAAGAAGTCTCTTGTGTCCCCAACACACCCAATACACTTGTCAGGTGTATAGGTGCACTAGTTCGGCGAAGAGATAGTGAAATAGAAGTAATATGGATGATTATAAGTGGTAATTGCAATCTGAAATAAGAGTGGAAGCTAGTAAACATGTAACAGGATTGATTGTAAATGGTGTTTCAATGATTAGAAACAAGGCCTAGGGATCATACTTTCACTAGTGGACACTCTCATATAAATATCTTCTCTTCATTATGCTACCCTGAACTACTCTCCGGTTGGACGATGTAGGGCTATAACAACACACCTTAAATTTCGCATTCCCCATCTAGATAACCCCTCACTATCACCTTGAGCGCTAGATGGTTCCAACAAACACCACAATCTCATAGAGACATCCAACTCAAACTATACTCGTGATAAGTATTTTAGTAACCTTAGCCTAAGTGCCACACGGTGTGCACACTGTCAACTTCACACACGTGGGGATAAGTAGAGATTAATTAAAGCACTTGAGTATCAGAATAGATCTACTTATTCAACTAGATTACACAACTCATGATCTCAATAAGATCACGCATAGAGAGAGATATGAACACATAGCTACCGGTAGAGCCCTTATCCTCAAGAGAGAACTACTCCCTCCTCATCATGGGAGTCAGCAACAGCGATGGAGATGGCGGTGGAGTCGATGGAGATGGCTCTGGGGGCACTTCCCCGTCCCGGCAGGGTGCTGGAATAGAGACTTCTGCCCCCCGAATCCCCTCTTCGGTGGCGGCGGTGCTACGGAACTTTTCGTGGAATTCTGATTCTCCCCTTAGGGTTTTTGTCTCGGGGGGTTTATATGTCGGTGGCCGCCCGAGGGGCCCACACCAAGGCCTGACGTGTCTAGGGGGAGCCACCCTATGGTGTGGCCGCCTCGTGGCTCTCCTCCGTCTCTGCTTTGGACTTCCGTGTCGTGTCGGAAAAATAGGAACTTCGGCTTTTGTTTCGTCCAATTCCAAAAATATTTATTTACTAGATTTTCTGTAACCAAAAACTGCAGAAAACAGGCAACTGGCACTGCGGCATCTTGTCAATAGGTTAGTTCCAGAAAATGTATAAAAATGCCTCAAAGTGTAGACAAAACATAAGATAGTTGATACAAAACAAGCATGGAGCATCAAAAAATTTAGATATGTTTACGACGTATCACTAGTGCAGGTGATGGTGCCACTAATTGTAGAGGGGCTGGTGCAGGAGCCAGAAGGCCCAGAACCAGTGCCGGCGCTAGCAACTTGATGCTAGATTCCTTCTGAGGGGTAGCTAAGCTGACTGCAGGGATGGTAGAGGCAGATGAGAATTGTAGAAGCAAAATGGTCTCTTATACAACAGTTACTCAAAAGACAGTGATCAGAGGATATGATAAGTATACAGGCAAATTAAGTTACTACCTCCATTCTTTTTCCTTAGGTCAACAGGTGCCAGAGCAAGAACTAGGGCCAGTGCCGTTGGGGGTGCCAGCAGCTTGGTGCTGGTTACCTTCTGAGGGGTAGGTAAGGGGACTGCAGGAGTGGTCAGAGAGGCATATGAGATGTGGACAAGCAAAATAGTTTCTTATACAACAGTAACTCCTAGACAAAGATGAGAGTATACAAGTGAATTAAGTTACTACCTCTATTCTTTATCCTACTGAGGTCAACATGTGTCGTTGCAGGAACTAGGGCCGGTGCTGGTGCCGGTGCCAACAGCTTGATGCAGGCACCCTTCTGGGTGGTACATAAGGGGAAGCAGAGTGCAAAAGTGGTCAGGGTCATATGATGACTAAAGACAATGGTGCAGAATAGTTAGTCGGAATAAAATCATTAGAGGTTGTGATGAGTACATAATCAAATTAATTAGTACTACCTCTGTTCTTGGTCCTTTGGTCAACATTTGTATGATGGCATGCAAGTATCTGCCCAGGCTTGCTAAAATCAAATAATACCTCGTCCCCCTGCTTCAGGCCATTCTCACGGACATACTTGGACCAACCTCGGCCACGCAAATAGGTGGTGTCCATCGTATGGGAGACATCCACATCATATAGTTGCCGCATGCCTTTAGGGCCCTTTCTATACAGAGTTAGAAACTTGTCATTTCCTTTTTTATAATGGGGCGAGCAACACAAGTGACAGCCTTCATGAGAAAATTGATAGAGAAGTAAGGCGACAACAAAAAAAGTGAGATACAAGATCTTACATCAAGTCGGTCTAAACCACTTGGAATCCATACCTAATACCATGGGTACCCTTTGCGAAGGGTGGCCATGCACCATTTTTCATCCCTCTGACTTTGGAATGGCATACAGGGGCCCCCTTTCAATCCACAAGCTTGACAAGAGGAGGGTAGCAGAAAGGGCTGAGCAGCTGGTGCGTGGTACTGATTGAAATTAAGTGGAAAGGTTAAATTATATAAACAGCAAGTAAATCTAATAATATAAGACAAAACCATTGCTTGTAAAGTAAATAGATTTTATTTTTGTGAACTTCTAATGAGCATAAACATATAGTACTAGGTGATGACAATAACATGGAAAAATCATAATGTCATCGGATTGATGACTGGTACGCCATGAGGGGGTCCTCGAGGCGTGCAGAAGAGAGGGGTGTGAAGCGTACGGTGTTCCTGGACGGTGAGCACACAAGTTTACCCAGGTTCAAATCCGCCGGCTTTAAACGGATCCTACTCCTGCTAGCAATCCAGTAATATGGTAGAGCCAGAATATGGGTTACAAGGGTTTCGCCTGTGCGAGTTGAGATTGTAGACTATTGTTAGTGTGCCCTAAAGGCTCTCCCTAGGACGGCTTATATAGATATCCGTCCTAGGGTTTACAGGAGAGATCTATCCGGCTACGACTAAGAGTCGGTTACAGAGTATATCAAGTAACACTATAGTCCTATGTCGGTAAGTCTTCTGGGCCTTCCCGTAGCCGGATTGGACTCCGTCTCTTCGCCCTGACTGGGCCGCCCGTGAAGCAAAGCTCTAACCCGAAGTGGGCCACCCTGGTTAGTGAGGCACACTGAGGATACCCGGAAAGTATATCCCCAACAGCAGCCCTCGGAAGCCTCCATGATCCAAAGTCAGATTTCATCATCGTCTAGCTTGATCTTCGGCTTGCTGAATCATGAAGGGTTCCTAAAACTTCAAAAAAGAAAGGAGTATATCCGAGTCTAAAATGAGCCGGACCTATGAATACGTTATTCGGGTTTGAAGCTCGAAATTCAAACTAAGCCGGAACTTGGTCCCTGACGTAACCTGACACTAGTCATGGTCAAGTCACGTCACTGACAGACATTTCCTGTCAGCACGACCGTTGGTGGGTCCGCCTTTCGTGAAACTGAGGCACCATTTTAATGCATGCGTGGAGATCGAGGCAGCGTAATCATCACGAGGATTTCCCAGTTCTTTCCATGACGCGTGGCACGTCCTCTGTAGCGTTTACACGAATCTTGACGCGGCTGGAGGATATAAGTGGTGAGGATCTCTTTCCCCATCTTCTTCACCAACACTTGCGCCGTTTCCTTCTCCCCTACGCCTTCCCACGAATCTAGAGCTCCTCTGCTCCCCAAAAAACCTTCAGCGCCGCCCATCCAAGGTCACCGGCGCACAAAAAATGGCTTTAGCATCATCCTCCGGTACGGCAGCGACAACAACGGCGGCGAACAACGAGAGCAATCACGGGGTATGGATCTCGTGCGTTCTGGACAATGAGAAGGTCCACGTCGTGGAAGAAGAAGGTCTAATCCACGCCGGCAACTGGCGGAGCGGCTTCGGTGAGACCATCCCCAACCCTCGCGATGGCGAGCAGGTTCACTTTGGCCCTCACCTCGACAGAGGTTTGAGCTTTCCTCCCTTAGATTTCTTCTCTGAGGTTCTAGATCACTACGGAGTTCAACTCCATCATCTCCCCCCAAACTCTCTCTTAGAGATGAGGACGTACACATATTTGTGCGAGGGGTATCTCGGCATTAGGCCGAGCCTTATTCTCTTCCGGTATTACTTTCATGTCCGGAGAAATTCCATCACTGCCGGTAATCCTTATATTACCGGTACTATTAGTTTTTCGGTTAGGAGAGAGCGCGTCTATCCTTGGATTATGGCCAGTGAGTCGGCCAAGCAATGGCCGTCCACTTTTTTCTATCATAAGGATATTCCTACTCCCGGCAAAGCTACTGCTTTGCTGGATTTTGTTGACGGTGCCACCATGACCCAAGAGTCCTGGGACGCAGATGCGCCGGCTCTCAGTGAGGATCTGCTTCTTGCCAAGAGGCAGATCGAGTATTTGATGAAGCACAAGGTCCTTAAAGGGTCCGACTTAGTTCACTGCTGGGTGGCACGCCGAATCCAGCCTCTTCAACATCATGGAGATCGACCGATGCACTCCATCACGTCGTCGAAGAAGGATTCCCTCCGAATCAGCCCCAAGGCCTACACAACAAAATATTATGTATGCCAAATCAAGTGGCTGATAAGGGAGAGGATTGAGAGGAAGATTCTGGAGCTATCCTTGGACATGCATACAGCGGAAGATCCCATAGTGCCAGTAAGCTTCTAGCAACAACTTGTATTATGTGCTCATCTTTATATTATTTTGCAATACTGAGATATCTCTTCTTTTCAGCTTGCTGACCTCCCTGAGTTGGAGCTTTCTCCTATCGAGGGATATCCTCCTAAGTTTTCTCAGGATGAGGGAGAGTTGGTTCCACTGCCGGACATTGTTCCTCGGAAGCGTAAAGCTCCGACAGTGGCCATTGACACAAAGGAGGTGCCCGTTGTGAAGAGGTAATCTTTCCTCACAAGGTCCTTGTACTATATGTCTTAATTCTTTCCTATATGTAATACTTTTTGTTCTATTACCTTCTCAGAGCTAAAAAGCTCACCAAGGGCAAAGGGAAAGGGGTTTCCTCGAAGCCTCTACACCAATCGAAGCCGAACTTGGTTTCTCCTGCCGTAGCTCCTCCGACTCCTGCAACACCGGAGATTACTCCATCTCCGACCGTTGCAGAAGATCCGGCTCAATCAGCAGAGCCAGTGATCCTCGGATCACAGACTGACGTCACCATGGGTGACTCAGGTTTTGATAAGGGTGAACCCTCTTCAGGTAATGATCCCTCGGTAGGAGTTTTCGCCGACAATCTCCTAAGCAATCTGGGACTTGCCAAACTTGGCCTTTCTCGGAAATCTACGGAGGAAATCTAGCGGCTGGCCCGACAATGCTTAGAAAGCCGGACCATTACTGCCGAAGAAGAAGCACAAGAAGTGGAGGATGCCAAGTACTTCGAACTTCTTGAACAAGTCCGCCTTCGCGACGAGAGGCTGAGAACCGGTGAGCTTCCGACTCCGCCAGTGATCCCGCTCACTCTCACCGAGAAGGTTACCACAAAAGTGAACATGAGTTTGAGCAAACTCACTCATGAACAACATGTAAGTTAGAATTCCAACTCACGTTTTACTTTATTTCATATCATGTCCTCTAGCCCCCAAGCATGAAGTTGGATAGACAATCTGAATTTATGCTTTCTTAGGATGCCAAAGAATGAACTAGTGTAGCCCCCAAGGCTCGTGCTGATATTAGTAAAAATATTAGCACGAGTCTTTAGTAGACTTCTGACTCTGGGTATTCTGACTTACAGAAAGTTAATTCATATAACCAGGAATTATGGAAGAATATCTATAACAAGTGGAGAGAGATTAGAGCTCTCCAACTTGAAAATGCTCAACTGAAAGTATCCAGGGATGAGGCTGAAGGTAAACATTCCAGATCTCAAACCTTGCCTTTTATTTCATAGTCGAATTTTTGTTCAACTTCTATTCTTTTGACTTCAGCATTGGTGAAACAATCTTGTGCTATGATCGAAGAGGCCGAGAATCTGAAAACCCTAGAGGTGGAAAACAAGGACCTCTGCCAAGAGCTGAATAAGCTTAAGGCGGATCATGAGAAGAGCATTGCTCAAGTTCTCGAATCCTCATCCATGGCTACCAAGGAGCATGATCGTAGATTGCGCTCCAAGATAAGAAAATCTCGGATCTCAGCAATGATTTGTTCAGAGAGAAGGATATTGCCGAGGCACTCTGGGCTAAACTCCAAAGTCTTCGGGAAGAGAAGACCAAAGTAGACGATGTCATCTTCAATACGTTTCCTTTTTTCTTGAGAGTCTGGATTTATTTTATTAACCCCTTTGCATTACATGCGCAAGTCCTCTGAACTTACTGGACTCAACGTCTGCCGAATCTCGCACCAACCGGCTTACTCAAGTCAGTGATTTGCTGCATGACTTCCACCAATCCATCGAGGATATTGGCGAAGTTCTCAAGGTTCCGGACTTGCATAACATGTCCGGCTTTGAAGTGCGAGACAAGGCCAAGGAGATGCCCCAGCTCATCCAGGACTGGAACATGTCCTATGCGCGAACCGCAACGCAGAACGCTCTCACCATGGTCATGAGCCACCATGGAAGCATGGAGATCTGCAAGTGACCAGAGGGTATTCTACTATGAACGAAGACGGCCAAGAGTAGGACATCAAAGCCATCATGGACTCCTGTGTCGGATACGGGTGTCACGTAGCTGACTTGACCAGCTACGATACTCCCTTCTTCACTCGCGTAGAGACACCGCCTTCGCCCATCGAAGAAACCGGTGAAGCTTCCGACAATGAATAAACCATCTCGGATTTGAACGTCTTGGAAAGATACCGAAGCGAGGCTGATGTTTCCAGCGAACCGGCAACTCCTTCTTCCCCTGCATTGTAGAGCATCAGAACAAACATTGTATTATTCTGAAAATAATCCGGATTGTAAATAAGTAGTATGATACTTTTTGCTAGTGCTATTTATTCAGCACTTTTGGCTTTATAACTTTTCGTGCCTGAAATGTTTTCATAAGCACTTATGTTTTTTTTCTGTACTTATCGTTTATCTGGCTTTCCGCCTCGTCCCTTTCATGAGCCGGCCAACCTTTAGAACGGAAACTTTGCCGAGCAATGGAGCTTATTTGCTAAACTAGTTTAAACTCAGAAACAAAGCCGGCCTCTAGCACCAACAATTCACTACTCAGAAAATGGCCGCATCTGGCAATCAGATAAATAACCAAAGTATAGACTAGAAAATTTAGATTTATACCTGAAGGTAGAAATTTTAGAATTGGAAATCTAGACTAGAACAAACATGAGCATACAGTACTTTCATGCATTCTGAGATTTTCGACTATGACATGGTCATTCGGAAATAAGATGGTAAAAAACTTCTCAGAATATTTTTGAGGCAACCAACACTTTATTTCTCATTGAACATGTACACATATATGATTACAAAGAAAAATAAACTAAGAATAAAATGGACGTAGCTAAGCAATATTCCATGGTCTGTCTAATTCATCCGGGTCTGTACTGCCTCCAGCTCTCTTTTTTTTCTTAGTAGCAGGTCTTTTTTTGTCTGGCCGCATATCAGTTAGGTAGTAAGAACCATTGTGCATTACTCGACTAACTAAAAATGGTCCTTCCCATATTAGAGAAAGTTTGTGATTTCTTTGCTGCACAAGCCGGAGAACCAAATCGCCCTTATTGAAAGACCGCTTTCTGACTCTCTGGCTATGATACTTGCGTAACTTTTGTCGATAGGTTGTTGATCTCATCTCAGCAACTACGCGCACTTCTTCGACTAAGTCGAGATCATTTTGTCGAGAAATCTCGGCATCCTCTTCAATATACGCGGCAACTCTAGGAGAATTGTGAATCAAATCACTAGGAAGAACTGCTTCTGCCCCATAGACCAAGAAGAAAGGTGTGTATCCGGTTGACCTGTTTGGAGTTGTTCATAAACTCCATATTACAGAAGGTAATTCCTCTGCCCAAGCCCACGCGGTACGTCGTAGTGGTGCTTCGAGTCTTGGTTTTAGGCCTTGTAGGATTAAACCATTTACTCTTTCGACTTGTCCATTAGCTTGTGGGTGTGCGACTAACGCAATTTCAAACCGGATATTTTGTTCATTGCAAAATTCGGCAAGCTTTCCCATAGAGAAATTACTCCGTTGTCCGTGATAATGCTATGCGGATAACCGTATCAGATTATAACATCCTCGACAAATCTTCTGGCTATTGCTCCGTCACAACTAGTGACGGGTTTAGCCTCAATCCATTTTGTGAATTTATCCACCATCACTAAGAGATGAGTAAATCCACTTGGAGCCCATTTAAATGATCCTACCATGTCAAGCCCCCAGACCACGAAAGGCCATGTTATAGTTATTGTTCGCAACTCATCAGCTGGAACGTGAGCTTGTTTGGCGTACTTTTGGCAGTCCTTGCACGTCTTGATCAGCCGTTCGGCATCTGCCTTGGTTGTAAGCCAGGAAAAACCGTGTAGGAAAGCTTTTGCCACTAGAGATTTGGCTGCAGCATGGTGACCACACTCGCCTTCGTGGATCTCTCATAAGATTTCCACTCCTTCTTTCGGAGATACACAGCACTGAAAGACCCCAGATGCACTCCGCTTATAGAGATCACCACTAATTATAGTATAGGCTTTTGCTCATGGGACAATCTATCGGCTCAGCACTTCATCTTCGGGTAATTTTCTGTCTACCAAGTAATCAAGGTAGGGTTGAGTCCAGCTAGGAATAACAGCCAGAACTGCTACTAAAGGTGAGTCGGATTTGGTCGGATATTCCTCGTCCACTCCTTTTATAGAGGGAACTTGAGGTGCTCTAAAAAAGCGCCATCCGGAATCTTTTTCCGTGCAGAGCCTATTCGAGATAGTGCATCTGCTTCCTCATTTTCTATTCGAGGGATGTGTTGAACTTCAAACCCTTGAAACGATTGAGATAATTCATCCACAACAGCTCTATATGCTGCCATGTGTTTATTCGTATTACAGATATCCGACACTTGTTGAGCAACAAGATCTGAATCTCCATAACACATTAAACATTGGATGCCAGTGTCCTTAGCAATCCGGGTTCCATGCAGTAGTGCTTCATACTCGGAAATGTTATTTGTCGCCGTGAAGTGGATCTGCAGTACATAGAAAAGTTTATCTCCCTGGGGTGATTTGAGTACCACGCCAGCCCCCGAGCCCACGAGCGCCTTAGACCCGTCAAAATGTAAGGTCCAGTACTCCGACTCTGGTAGGGTCATATTCTCCGTTATCTCTGTCCAATTAGCGACAAAGTCAGCGAGGATTTGGGATAGCGGCAAGGAGGCCTGATTTGACGCGCTGACGCTATGGCGGCTACCGGGACGGCACGGCGGCAAAAGGTCAGCAACAACACCGCAGGTCTAGCACCGGGAGAGGCAGCGGCGCCGGATGGGTAGGGAAATGGAGATTGTCAGAAGCGCACATGGACTTTTTAGTGGTAGTTGGGAGTTCGCGTCGCTTGTCGACTTTTTCCACGTGTTGTAGTGCGAGCGCTTTACCGTTTGCAGCGCTAGTGTTGGCTAGCTGCGCGCTAAATCAACAGTTTTTTCAGCCGTGGTGTAAATGCCCTAACCGTGGTGTACTCTAAGGAAGAAGACTGGTCTTATGCGAGGCGGGAGGGGGAACGTGGTATGGCCATAGGGGAGAGCACGGGCTACATGGTGGGGGTGAGGAGCAGGGCCGGCGTGCCGGCGTATGCTCCGGTGGAGCATGAGCGGCGCTCCAGGAGAGGAGCAGGGGGTGCGCGGTGCGGGTGGAATACAGGCGACGTGTGCTTGGGAGTAAGGGTGGACACGAGCCAACTCGGGCTGGGCTCGGTCCGAGCTACCTTTTGGCCCAAGACAAATTGGCTCGGCTCGGGCTAGCTTGTTGGGCCTTCGGTCCAGCAAAACTGGCTCAGCCCGAGTGGGCCATAAACTCGGTCCACACCGAGCTAGCCCGTGACATGTAGGTAAAAAAACTCTCTCCAGATCAAATTTGTGCAACAGAATTAAGCAAGCAAACGTTCGAAGTTTTTCATAAAACTTCACAGAGTAATAATTCAACTATGTATGAATCCATTCCAATGAAAATAATCAACAATTAAGAACCTCCAAATGTCACGTGTGTTTTCACTTATAGTAACATTACTGTAAGGTAAAAGGACATGTCTTCTTCCAGTTGTTTTTTTTTGAACAAAAAACTGAGTATGAATAATAGTTTGATAGATAATAGAGAATCACAAGTTCACAGTATGTTGATATCAACACGCTTTAAAAATTCGATGTTCGAACACAAATCAAAATAAACAATCACTTCCAATGTATGCAATAAAACAAGTACCAATTATAGCAAGATCATCATCCATCTCTAATATTCAAACCCATTGTCCATCAACATCCACATGACATGAAAGTCTACAAGTAACAATAGGTTTAGTTGATATTTTTTGCCCATATGTCAAGCATGTAGTAAATATAACTACTTACCAATTGTTGTTATTCAACCCACTCCTAGGCATAAACTTGAGATTGGTTTTGCATTAACCGGGTCCTTTGGATCGGTTCCTTCTTGTGGTCGCGTTCGGTTCAAGTCTTAATGCGCTAACTCTGAAAAGAGTTTGGTTTAGTTTGGTTTTTAATAGCAAATGGTTGGGTATGGTTAGGTATGAGTGTGAACGGGTCCGGTTCCCAACAGTTCCGATCCACAGTTTGCACCTGGTTTGTGGCATTGGTTCCCGTTCCAGATAACATAGTCTTCTTCCTCCGTCGGCCACGCATGCGGCCACCGCTCTCACGCGGCTCACCGGCCCCATCTCCGCGACACTCGCGTGTTGCTCGTCGGCCCAGCGTCCACGACAGTTGTCGTTGCCGTGGCGCTCGGCTCGCCGGACGCATGCCCTACCTCCCCGGCAGCTGCCGTCGCAGCTCGCGGCTCACTAGTGCAACACACGCAACGTGCCATCGGCAGACGGAAAGAAAAAACGGCGGCGAGGTTTGGTAAACCACCTCTTGCGATTTTAAAGATGAGAGACGCCGTGTAATGACGAGAAACACGGCGGAGGGATTGGACGCCGCTGCAGGAGGCGAATGCTGGGGCGCCGCGCAAGCAGAAGACGACAGCGAGGAAGCAGTGGGACGAGGAGGGCCGCGGCGTGTCACCGGCGGCACTGCACTAGGAAAACGGGAAGGACTTGGCGCAGGCGGAATGCGCCATCTCGTGCTGCCTCTTCTGGGCGTGCCTGTCAATGGTCCGCGCTCCGATCCGCGCCGTGCGGCGGTGCTGGCAACTGAGGAGGATCCAGCCCGTGCGGCACAGAGAGCGCACGACTTGAGGGTCGATGCCTCGGCATGCTCGGTCTCAAGATGTCACCAACTTCATTGTTCCCGTTGCCGCTGCAACCTGCGATCCACCGGCGTAATGTCGCAGCTGCAGCGCCGGGTGTGACTGTTTGGCAGATGGCGTTGACGTCGACCCTCCATGTCTTGAGCACGAGGCCGTTTTTTGCCGCCAAACCGAAGGCGCAAAGCAAACCATCACTGCGGATTCCGAGCACGAGCCCCAGGTCCCTGTTGGTGCCAGAGCAGCGGTTGGCGTCCGGCAGATCGATCCATCCTGATTTTGCATGCAGTGGTGGCAGCCGTCATGATCGGGCTACAACCTTGGCTAGTCAAACCGTTTCATCCAACACTTCTTAACCTATTTCCGAAAATGGTTCCGGTCCACAGTTGACGATTCAGTTTGGTTCGGTTTGGGTGTAAAATAAATCAGGTTTAGTTTTGGTTGGGCTTACATAAATACCGAATGAGTTTGGTTTAGGTTCAGCTGGCAAGTATGCTTACATGGATTTGGTTTAGGTATGGGTCGGTTCTGAAACCATTCTCAGGTTGGCCTAGGCAACTTGATGGACTCCACATTTTCCTCCTCATCATCCTCCTTCTCCTAAATTTTATGAAGTTAGCAACAAATTTGTGGATGATTATGTAGAAATAAAATCTGAGATAGAGATCATACCATGACATTCAAGTCACTATGGGAACCCTTAATATAACTTGCACCACACACCAGTGCCTCCACCATTATCGGTTTTAGAGAACTCCTATAGTCATCCAAAACCCTTCCACCGGTGCTAAAAGTTGATTCCGAAGACATGGAACTAGCCGGGATTGTCAAGAACCGCTTCGCCATCTTTGCCAACACCGGGTATCTAAGTGAGTTCACCTTCCACCAATCAAGCAAGATGAATTTAGGGTCCGGATCCTCAAGCGCGTCTTCTAGGTAGTTTCTCAATTCACTCTTTGATGTAGTCGTTGTGTTTCTTCGGTGGGCTTGAAAGGCTCTATCTGATGCGGGCATTGAGCTACTTGTAATGCAAATATTGGATGATATGGGGGCAGATTTCTCGGCTTCTTTCTTTGCGGTATCAAACTTGTCAAACAACTCCTCCAACTCCACACGCACATCTACCGCCTCATCTATAGCCAAATGCTCATCATATAGCTGTTTGAAGGCCCATTCTATATAGAACATCTTGTACCTTAGATCTAGGATAGTTGCAAGCACCATAACATAAAACCAAAAAAAGAGCTCACCACCGGTGCCGGTGTCGTCGAGGACTCGGTGCGACCAGCGGCACGACCGACAGTAGCGATGTGGGCAGGGAGACGACGGGGCGGAGGAGGGGGGGGGGACGGGGGTGTCTTAGCAGCGACACAATGCTTGGGTTATCGTCCGAGCTCGACCTTCCACGTGCGCTCAACTTCTTCTTCGCAGGTGCCGTTGGGTCGCCATAAAGAGAGGACAGAGGCTTCTGCTTCTTCGGTTCCATGGTGCTGTCGGGGAGCTGCGTGGCCGCCGGGGGCTCTACCAGCAGGCGACCGGGACGTGCAGCGGGGACTTGGGCGCACGCAAGGGTGAAAGAGCTCGGAGCGCGACACGGGGCAACGAACCTGGGCGTGCGCGCGGGGGCGGCTAGAAGGGGGCACGTCGCCTCATGGGTGCGGCAGCAGCGGCATCCGGCGCTGACGAGGGCCACATCGTGGCGGCGACGGAACTGGAGGTCGAGGGATCCTGGAGACGTACGCGAGACGAGGCTGCCGAGTGGAGCGAGCGACCGTGCCTCCCTAACAGGCTGGAATCTGCAAAAGCCCACCCCCGGACCTCCCTCTCTCCTCGGGCTACCGCGGACTGCTGGGCTAGACCGAGCCGACCCGCGCGAGCTTTTGGCTCGCCACGGTCCCTGTTTTTGGGCTCGACTTGGCCACTGCCCTTCCCGAGCTGAGCCCAGCTCGGGGCGAGCCGTTCCTGGACCGGGCCGAGCCAAAAGCTCACCGGCTCGTGTCCAGCCTTACTTGGGAAGCGGCAGCGCGTGGCTATGCCCGCGGCGACGCCCGGGCTAGCTAGGAAGGCGATCGACGCTGCGGTGAAAAACGAACCGAGAGAAACTCGTGGAGATAAAAGGATGAGGAAAGATCGACCTTCAACCCCTAATCGACAAAATTTCTGGAAAGCTGCCTGGGTGGATGGGAAAGAACATCGCACGCCCAGGTAGGATCACTCTCGCCAAATCCGTCCTTATGGCCACCGCGGTTTACCACGCCACGGCTATCCCCCTCTCCAAATGGGCCAGAGATAAGATCACTCGTGCCGCGAGAAATTTCATTTGGGCGGGTGATGAAGGGGAGCACACCGCTAAGGGCAAGGCCTTGGTCAGCTGGGCAACGATCTGCAGGCCGAAAGGGATGGGCGGACTGGGTATGCCAGACTTGTTAAGGCAGGGCCGCGCCCTCAGACTTCGGTGGCCTTGGTTGCAATGGACGGACCCTCAGCGCACCTGGGTGGGCTCTGAACTTCCCTGCAATAAGAAGGACATGGCCTTGTTCAGAGCCGCAACTAAAGTCACCCTAGGTAATGGACAACCTGCTTCTTTTTAGCACGACAACTGGTCCAGTCTCGGCCCCATGTGCGACCTTCTGCCAGACCTTTACAATATCGCGACAAGGAAGAATCGCGTGGTGCCCAAGGAATTCAACGAGAGCACATGGATCAGGTCCATCGCACGTCTGAACACCCCGACGCAGCTGAACCAGTACCTCCGCCTTTGGGAGATTGTTCAGAACACGACCCTGACGGCCGACCAAGCGGACACCATCAAGTGGATTCTGACTGCGGATGGAAACTACAGTGCCAGCTCTGCCTACCATTCTCAGTTCCTTGGGAGCCACCCTAAGTTTAAAGCAGAAAAAATTTGGGACGCGCACGCGGAGCCGAAGTGCAAGCTTTTCGCTTGGCTGGCACTACACAACAAACTGCTAACGGCTGACAACCTGGCATTGCGAGGATGGGATCATGACTTTGTATGCGCCCTCTGCCTCAGTGCCCCCGAGACGGTCAACCATCTGCTTAAGGACTACCCCTTCACGGCCGCGGTTTGGAGCCTCGCCCAGCTCTGGAGCAATAATACCGAGGGGGCTCTGGGCCTGGGGTTTCCCTCCATCTCAGACTGGTGGGACAGACTCACTGATGGTCACCCCGCAAAGGAGCGGCGTACGATTAGCGGGCGTCTGCTTTACGTTCTATGGAACGCCTGGAAGAAGAGGAATCGAAGAATCTTCACGGGAAAACGCCTAACATTCGTTGAGGTCGCGGAGATTGCTAGGGAAGACAGTACGCAGCGATCTAGGGCCTTCGCGACGGTAGGCGAGGCAATCCCCGCGGAGCCAGATTAGAGGTTTTTTGTATTTGTGGCTCGTTTGTGTCCCACTCGAACGTCTCTAGCATGAACATCAACATGTACCACACCCTGTACGTCTTGTTTGGGGTTTCCCTCTAACTTAATGAATATGCAGTGCTCCTACCGGTTCCTAAAAAATAATAATAAAAGGATGAGGAAAAAATTGTGGTGGGCGGACTTATAGGAAGCGTTTCTCTTCAGGAATCACGCCTCTGATATGATCACGACTCGAACGCGAACATGTGTGCACTACTTGTCGGACAGTGAATCCATAAGGGCCTTCATGACTTGGTCCTCGAATCGGATTTAGCCGCCCGTGCATATATATGTTACGTACCAAGGGAAGAACGCACAACATAATAACGACCAAACGTTGTTTCTAATAAACTTGTGATGATTCGGGACATCGAGACGAAACTACCACGGCAAATCTGCAGGACCATAAATAAGTACTGTACGTTCTCTCCATCTAGTTCCAATCACGGCACATGTACATAAATACCTCGTCCACAAGGAGGAAGATGGCGCCGCGGTCGTCGGCGCACCTTCCGGACGAGATCATGTGGCGAATTCTGCTACGCCTGCCGGCCCGCTCCGTCGTCCGCTTCCGCGCCGTCTGCCGGTCGTGGGACCCGCTGCTCTCCTCCCCTGCCTTCTATCGCGATTACGCCGCAGCCAAGGCCGACGCCCGCCACACGACGACGACCAAGTTCCTCTTCTTCGCGCCGTCGGCAGCGTCTGCTAGAGCCGCCGCCACGGCCGTCTACTCCTGCCGCGCCGGCGCCCAGCGCGCCGCCGACCCGCTCTTCACCATCGACGGTCTCCGCCCCAGCTTCATGTTGGTGTCGAGCAGGCCGTGCCACGGCCTAACGCTCCTGGCCGACACGCGCTCTCTTGCCCTCTGGGTCGTCAACGCCAGCACCGGCGAGCACAGGCTCCTACCTCGGCGGCGCCAGCGCGGCGCATGGAGTGCCGGCCTGGCTTACGACGATCGCGCCCAGGAACACAAGGTAGTCCAGATCTTCTACCACGACGACGCGGACGTCGGGGAGGTCCTCGAGCTCGGGTGTGACGTCTACACGCTGGGGAATAGGCTCAGCACGCCGCCGCCGACTCGCCGCCATTGGAGGCCCGCCTCCGGAGGCGTACCCGACCACCTTAGTTCAGCGGTGAAGTGTGCCACCCTCTTCGAGGGCACGACCACCAAGGTTCCGCCCGTATTCGCGAACGGGCGTCTCCATTGGCAGCTCTACCCGCACGTCTTCCTCCACGACGATCTATTGTTTCCTGGCTCGAAGTATCACCCTGGCCACGGAGTCCCGGTGCTCTGCTTCTCTGCTGCCGACGAGAGCTTGAGCGTGGTGGCGGGACCAGCGGTCGAGGACATCCTTGACTACTGCGAGTTGGACGATCGCTCTCCGGCCGTGCCGTTACACCTGGTTGAGCTACAGGGATCGCTGTGCATGGTACGCGACCTTCGCCATCACCGACACGGCGGCGAGAGCTTGCTGGAAATATGGGCGCTTAGAGACTACAGTGCCAGCGTGTGGTCGCTCGACTACCGTGTCTCCTTGACGCCGCAGGTGGCGCGTGATGTGCACAACCCCCGGTTCCTCACCGTCCTTGGCTGTATCGGCGCGGGGGCGGGGAAGAAGATCCTCATTGCTACATCGGAGCACAAGGTGCACGCATATGACCCGGCAACTGCAGGGGACGACGTTGATACGGTGCTCACCATTCCGGAAGATGTTGTTGGCGTCCAGGAGGAGGCCGTGGCCGGTATCCGGATTGGTCTATACGAGGACAGCTTCGCACGTGTAGGCGGCGAAAGCCGTGAGCAGATGGAAGCGGACTCGTTGATGACCCAGGTTCTACTGCGGCTACCCCTCAAATCAATCGGCATGTGCAGGCTTGTTTGCAAGCAATGGCATATGCTGATCGAGAGCGAGAGCTTTGTCACGTCGCACATGTTGGCCAACCGGAACCGGGGCCGGAAGGTCATGATGCTCACAAAGCAGCAGCGCGGTGGGGAGAATTTCCTTGGCTTCACGCCGTTGGATACCTGGCGCGCGGGTGATCCCCTGCGCACTCTTGTCAATAATGATGGAACGATCATCTGCTCTAAGCCGTGCCACGGGCTTAACCTCATCAGCACCGGCAGCGGCGATTACATGTGCAACCCTTGCACCGGTTCCATCCGCTGTCTAGGAACCGACGGCAAGTCTCTGCTATTATTCGAGGATGGCCAACAAACGTCGTCGTCCATCCGCCGGCGTCATGCGTTCACGGCTGGTGGTTCAAGCAGCAGGAGCGTAGGGATGGGCTTCGATCCGCTGGCACGGGAGCACGTGGTAGTCGAGATAACACGCTGTCGAGGCGCTCCTGCCGTGTGCATGGTGAAGACGAGCTGCGTGGAGTACTGGAGCTGTGCGGGTGCGCCACCAAGGCCGGTGACCGACATGCCACCGGCACATGTTGACGGGGTATTGTACTGGATGAGCGAGCCGCAAGCAGACGCTCGGGAGCGCACGGTCGTCGCATTTGATCTCCACACACGAGCATTCTCTTTATTGCCATGCCAGCCGTCGTGCAACAACGCCGTCGTCGATGCCGACCCGTTTCTTATGGAACTCCAAGGCGTTTTGTCCCTTGTTATCTCAAACAAAGAGGAAAACGAGCTCCAGATATGGAGGATGGGGGAACATGGGACATGGTTCAACGCTTACAAGATTTGCCTGCAAAACCAGCCCAACTTTTCGCTCAAGGAGAACGTGGTGGTTCCAATGGAGATCGAGAGTGGCATGATCCTACTCAATACAGCACGAGCTTTGGGGTACTACGACACCAGGACAGGCACACTAGACGTTCTCTACTCCCTGGACCAGCTTCATCTTCCACGGCACAACCTAGCCTTCCCCATGTTGTACGTTGACAGCTTTGTCCGGATCCAAGACGACGAGCTTCCCGACCATGTCACACAACCTCTTCGTCATGAAGGGGTGAGCGGCGGTGGGGAGCTCCGGTACAGCATGTTCCGGTCGTGCGAGATGAGCGGGTGCAAAAGCCCGGGTGCCGTGTATGCGGGTTGCTGCTCCAGGAGAGTGCTTTGCTGGGAGTGCTCCGCCAGGTGCGAGGAGCACAGTACTGGCGGCTTCCACACCACTATACCCTGCATCTCACCGCGCGAGGCGGAGGGGATAGCTGAGTACCATAAGTTGCCTCTTGAACACCCGTCCGTGCCAGGTTCCGACTACTGCTACTACAACTCGGCGAGGGACGAGGAAGACGACGACGTGGGGAGGCACGTCTTCGTCTCACTCAAGGATCTCGCGCGTGGCAGACAGCCGTACCGTTTTGTCGAGTGCGGGTATAGGATGGATGGGAAAGTCGTCAGGGAGACTTGGGTTCGGAGATACCGCGAGGAAGAGAGAGGTTTCCCGATGTGAATCGGCATATGTACATCAGACATGTATTGAGTTTAAGCTCTCTGTTACAACTTACAGCGCTGAGGAGAACTGAGCTGAGCTGTGTTTAGGTTTTGTGTTCTCATTATGTAAGTGTTTGTCTAATCTCGAGATATACTGGCCCAGTCTTTTGGAGGTGCTAATAGAGGTAGAATGAGTGTATGTGCTCGTGCATGTGAACGTCTTCGATGCACTGTGTATGTGTTTTAAAAAATAAAATGGATAGAAAATTGGCCACGACAAAAGCTCAGAAGCTTTTCTTCTCTATCGAGGATAGGTTTTTTTAGTTAATTGCGAAAAACCGCGACAATCGCGCGAAAATTTCAAAAATCCACCACTTTCAGCAGACTCGCAAAAATCTGGGTACATCGAGTTTGTGGCTTGCAATGTGCACCGATGGTCGATTTGGCGAGAGCTAATGACGATTCTGGCAGTTGGGTCCCACTGTCAGCGATGATGTGGCAGGGGACACACGACCGGCACGTGGGCCCTGTAGTCTACTGGCCCCGTGTCCTAACCCTAACCCGGTCAGAACCGTTGAGCCAGACCTGTAGCCCCTCCCACGCTCGCCCCCTCACACCCATGGCGGCTCCAGATCTCGGCGGCGGTGTTCGTGGCGGCGTCGTTGGAGAGAACTGGCGTGCCAGTAGCGGGAGCGGCGATGACGTGGACATGGAAGACATGGAGGTCTGTGGTAGCTCCAACCCACCAGCATGCATGTCATTGTTCCCAGCAGCCGCGGCGGCGATGGCCAACGTGTGGAAGGCTAGGCCGTCTGATAGCCAACACTGGACCTCCTCCCTCGGTGTCGTGGATTAAGTCCTCCATCTCTCTCTCCTCTCCCCTATTCCCTGTCCATTTTGCATGTTAATTGTTCTAGATTCAGAGTTAGGAGGAGGATTACTGATAATTATTATCTTTAATCATTGTAGCATGGATGATGAATCGTGCGAGATTAGTTTCAACTTAGATGGAGAAGATAATTTGACCAGAAATCTTAGTGAATCAGACATAACTTTCATGAACTTGCTAGCTCTAATTGTGTCAACACCTGGAATTTTAATCCCAGATGCCTGTTATGCCATACACCACAATCCCAGAATTACCATTTTTGCGAGACATAACAGATTGGATATCACAGTACATCATCTATTACAAACCATAATAAGGTCTTACACAAATAAAGGATCTCATGATCCAATCTTAATACAAACAAGCAGCGGAATAATAAGCGTAGTAGTGGGCTCCATCTTTAGGGTCACAGGCAATGCTGACGATGGGAGATGATCCTAGTGGTCGTAGCTGTCCTGCTATCCATCTTCCTGATAGTCCTCCTCATAGTCTGGCCACGGGAATAGCCAGGGACAAAGCCATGAGTACTCTTTAAGTACTCACAAACTATCACTAACAAGTAAGGTAGTTCTAATAGGGAACTTAAGCTCTAGGTTTATTTGCAAAAAGCCAGATTTATCTAAACTGCGTTCAGAAGTAAAGAAAGCTAACTTAATGTTCTAAATCACTTAAGTAGGAACTTAGTTTTCATATTCACAACCCAGTTGTAGTCAAGTCAAAATCATAGTTCACTTCACAAGTCATTTTGAAAACATCTGACGATGGAACAGTATGGCCACTCCAACTGTCCATGACCGTGGATGTGGCTATTCGAATAGTTTGACACTCTGCAGAGGTGGTACACTTTCACCACAAAATTCGATACATCCACCAGGAATAACCCTAAATCATCATACTTAGTATGCGGATAATCGATCATAGCTTTTCAATTACACACTCTAGTATAGGCACCTTCCCTATGAGCTTGGCCTCCCAGCCATGGCCATCTGCCATCCTGGGCACTACATTGGTGGACATCATCAAGAGGTAGCCTCAACTCAAACTTCTTCCGCGAGGGAACCCATACTAATGCATATAAACTTCCAGCTAAGCCTTACCCAATTCAGGTATTGTGGTTGTACGGTAAAATTGGAATGGTATCGCATCCGAACCCAACCATCAGTTTTTATAAAGGGCTAAGGCTCATGCCTCAACATTTTCATCATCAAATCCATTTATGTTTCTCAACACATGTCAAAACATTTCAATAGAATGACTCATCATTTCAAGGTTTTCATAATCATTTTCACCAAGTATTCCCATCTAAAGTGAGCAAGTTTTATGCTTAGCACTAGCCACTAAGGTTAAGAGTGTTCACTAATGAGGCGTGCTAATCTTCAATTTCATGCCATAGAATGACATCTAAGTATAACCAGATAGGCCTAGTTATATACTCTTTATGCTACCTATACTAAAAGTAAAGAACTTTGGTAAAGTAAAAAGAATCAAGCTTGCAAGTAAAACTTGGGATTGGTATAAATCAAAGGTATATAACCAAAGCATGCCTAATACATCTTGCTTAGGTTATCTTGCAAGTGTTAGCTTGCAAGGGTCTAAGTTTCTTAGTAGTGATGGCTTGCCTAGATTGGTGCAGTGGTTGAAGTTTTCTTCGTCTTCTTCGGGGTAGAACTCCTCCTCCTTGTATCCTTGGTCGGTAGTATCGTCTATAAATGAATATGGGGTACACAATCACCAAACAATACTTAACTATTTCTATTTAGCACACTAAGGCTCACACTTGATGATCTAGCATCATCACAATCATCACATGAAATAATGACTAGTTTTATTTATCTTATTTTGAGAAAAGTAATTTCTACTCATTGAAAGTAATTAAGATTTAATATTCTCCAAATAGAATATGGGATCATGTGGACTACATGTCATCACCACATACTCTAATACATGGGAATGTGATTTAAAGGGTTGGTCTCATTTTATAAAGTGTAAGATTATTATTTAATAGATTTAAAGTGACTAGAAATTCCCTAATAGGATTATTTTGGTGCTATTCCAAAATCACTGCATGCAAACCTAGATATTTTTACATATTCAGATAGATATTATCAAATGTGATTTTTGATAGTTGGAATCAACTCAAAAGCTATTATGGTTGATTTTTGAAAAATGTTTGAAGTTGCAAAAGCCTCTATCTTGTTATTTTTTCTATAGATTATCTCTAACTCCAAATGATTTAAATCCAACGGGCTTGGATAGATAATTTAATAACCTTTCTAGCAAAATTTAAATCATACAATTTTGTTAAGTGAAACTCTCTGAATTGATTTTTGAATAAGTGGACAGAAACTAGTTTAAACTAAAAAGGAAAATCCTTATTTGAATTTCCAGGCCTGAGCGGAAAAGCTAAACGGGCCAGCCCAGCTGCACTACACAGCGCAGCGGGCTACTGACAGGCGGGGTCCACCAGTCAGCGACACTTCTAACATGAAACGGTATCAGTGAATCTGGACCGTGCGATCAAACTCTAATCTAACGGCCGTGCGTCATCGTCAACGACGAACAGCTCCGGCGAGGAATCAGACCTAGCGTGGCGGTGGGGGTCTCGCGGGGCTCACCTGGGCTCCAGCTAGGGTTGGCAACAGGGGCAATCGACGTAGAAGACGACGGCGAGGCGAGGCGTTGTCACGGCAGGGCTTGGGGTGGTCGGAAACAACGACACCCTTCTCCTCCAGCAGCGGCGGGCTCCGATGAAATTCTGGCGTGGTGGTGCTCGCGTTGCTTCGGGGATAAGTGGGGGAGGTCAGTGAGGAGTGGGGAGTCGAGTGGTGTGGAGAATGGAGGCAGGGGTGGCCTCCTTTTATAACACGGCGAGGGGACCGAGTGGTGCGGCGGTGAGCTCGACGGTGGCGTCACTACTGGCGGCTAACGACATGGGCGAGGGCATAGCACGGTGTGGTGCTCCTTGGCGGTTCTTACGAGCATAAAGGCGCGACCTGGGGTGGCGCGTTTTGGTCGAGAGCGTGCGGTGCTCCGCACGGCGGCAGAAGTGTTTGCGGTGGCGTGCGACAACTGTGGGTCGCGCGGCGGCGAACGAGGGTGTCTACTGGGTTGGCGTGATCATGGCGAGGCTACTCGTGCACAGTGAGGGCAAGGCGCGAGCTGGCGGGGCTGATCGGGCGCGACGCACGGGCTCGCTCTGGACATGGTGTAGAGAGGTGGTGCATGGCGTAGCTAGGGTGGTCCATGGCTCGGCTAGGGTTGTGGCCTAGACAGGGGGTGGCGGTGGACTGTGGCACACCTCCTGGACATCCTGAATGAGTGCGGGCCGGTCTGCTGCGAGCTGGCCGTGGTCGGTCGGCGATGACCACAAATGGGCGGCGCTCCACCGTGCTCCACGACGAAGGGGGGATTGGTCTTGGTTCTCATTAGACTCAGAGGGGACCAGAGGGTTAAGAAGGGACCAAATGGTCGAGGTTTACTGTGCACAACATTGAAGTTAGGCTAGAGGTTTTTTTGTGCAGACAAGGTGATTGATGATATGGCTGCATGAAACTTGGTTTGATATTTTTGATTCAAATTTTTTGAGTTGTTTGATCTTAAGCTTGAAAGTCTAAGTTTGCTTGGAGAGGTCAAGGGGAATTGATTTGATAGGTTTTTGAAAAAGTGGGATCTTAACATATGAACTAGATTCAATTTTCAACTGTCCATTAAATTGATTTGAAAGATGTTTTTGTAAGTTTGTAAAGTGGGCCGTGATACACTTTTACTTGGTCTATCAAGGGGTGAAAAGAAGTAGAAATGTTTCATTTAGAATTTCTCTTCTAGGAATACTCAAAGTGGCCTAGTGGTTAACTTTTGTTAAAATGACCATTTGGTTTATTTATTCATATTTGATTTCTTTTTCTTTTGTTTGTAATTGGTCTAGATGATGTAGTATTCATCTTTAAACCATTTCACATCATTTAGAACAATCAAGCATGGCAATACACTCAATTCTACACTAATGCAAACACACATGCATTCATATTTCATATTCTTAATAAGAGTTTTTTAACCCTAAATTGGGTGATTAGAACTTGATAAGCTTGATTAAAGTTTTGGGGTGTTACAAACCTTCCCTCCTTAAACAAAATCTCGTCCCGAGATTTAAGAAAACTAGGAACTAAAGAGATCTAGAAACTCAGTCCTAATGTAATCTTCTCGCTCCCAGGTAGCTTCTTCTTCGGTATGGTTGCTCCATTGGATCTTGAGAAACTTGATACTCCGGGTCCTGGTGGTTCTGAAGGCTTCTTCCAAAATACGGATGGGCACTTCACGATACATCAGAACCTTGTTGATATCTATGGCTCTATGATCGATGTTCTTGAAAACTTCGGTCTTCTCTGGAACTTCTAGGCATTTGCGAAGTAACGAGATATGGAACACATCATGGATGGCTGACATCTCCTCTGGCAGTTCCAGTCGATAAGACACTTCTCCTCGGTGATTCAGAATCTTGAAGGGTCCAATATATCTAGGGGCTAACTTTCCTTTCAGTTGAAAGCGCTACATTCCCTTCAAAGGCGACACTTTGAGATACACAAAATCTCCGACATTGAAGGTTAGGTCTCGACGTCTCTTGTCAACATAACTCTTCTGTCTGGATTGAGCGGTCTTGAGGTGCTCACGGACTTTGTGAACCTTCTTTTCGGCTTCTCGTAGGATGTCGTGTCCGAAAATCTGACTCTCTCCTACTTGCAACCAATTCAAGGGGGTACGGCACTTTCTTCCATACGAGAACACAAATGGGGCCATTTGCAAACTGGCTTAATAATGTTGTTGTATGAGAATTCTGCGAAAGGCAGACAATCTTCCCATTTTGATCCATACTCCAAAACACAAGCTCTCAACATATCTTCTAAGATTTGGTTGACTCTTTCGTCTGTCCATCGGTCTGCGGGTGATAAGCTGTGCTGAAATTAAGCTTGGTTCCTAATCCTTCTTGAACTTTCTGCCAAAACCTTGAGTGTAAACTGGGTTCCTCGATCCGACACTATGGTCTTGGGGGTTCCATGCAAATTGACGATTCTAGCAATGTACAACTCTGCTAGCTTCGAACTCTGGTAGGTAGTCTTGACAGGTATAAAATGGGCTACCATGGACAGTCTATCAACTACGACCCAGATAGAGTCATTTCCCCTACTAGAAGTAGGCAAACCGGTGATAAAGTCCATTCCGATGGAATCCCATTTCCATTCCAGAATCTTCAATGGTTGCAACAGTCCTGCGAGTCTCTGATGTTCTGCTTTGACTCTCTGACAGATATCACACTTGGCTATGTAGCTTCCGATTTCTCTCTTCATATTGTGCCACCAAAATTGCTCCTTCAAATCCTGATACATCTTTGTTCCTCCGGGGTGGATAGAATAAAGAGTATCATGAGCTTCCTGCATGAGGACTTCCTTTAGCTCCGAATCTGCTGGCACACAGATACGTCCTTTGTACTACAAAAATCCTTCTTCATCCTTGGTGAATCCGGTTACCTTTCCTGTACTGATATGATGCTTGATTCCGTTGATACTTGCATTTCCCTTCTGTGCTTCCTTGATCTGACTGATCAACATGGGTTGAAGTTCAATGCTAGCTAAAAATCCTTTGCTAACTAGCTCTGTCCTAAACTGCTCCAACTCCTCATGCGAACTTGGCTGGGCTTCTTTGATCATGGTGTTTAATCTGCACGGCAATCTGCTAAGAGCATCTGCTACCACATTGGCTTTGCCGGGGTGATAGTGAATGTCAAGGTCATAATCCTTGATTAACTCTATCCATCTCCTCTGCCTCATATTCAGCTCCTTCTGAGTGAAAATATACTTCAAACTCTTGTGATCCGAATAAATCTCACAGCAATTACCCATAAGGTAATGACGCCATGTCTTCAATGCCAAACTATGGCTGCTAGTTCAAGATCATGGGTAGAGTAGTTTTGCTCATGCTGCTTCAGTTGTCTGGACAAATATGCTATGACTTTGCCTTCTTGCATCAACACACATCCGAGACCAATCTTGGATGCATCACAATACACATCAAAGGGCTTCTTGATATCTGGCATAATCAAGATTGGGGCTGAAATCAATCTCTCCTTGAGCTCTTGAAAACTTGCTTCACATTTGTCGGTCCATTCAAACTTCTTATCTTTCTTCAACAATTGGGTCATCGGTCTTGCGATGCTCGAAAATCCTTCAACGAACTTGCGGTAATATCCCGCTAATCCGAGAAATGCACGAACTTGAGTTTGAGTGGTTGGGGCTTCCCATTCTTCAACATCTTTGACCTTGGCGGGATCAACAGCGACTCCTCCTGCCGACACAATATGTCCGAGGAATCCTACTTCCTTAAACCATAATTCACATTTGCTAAACTTGGCATACAACTGATGTTCTCTAAGGGTTTCAAGGATGAAATAGATTAGAACATCGTTGATAAATACAACGACAAACTTATCCAGAAAGTTCATAAAAATCTTATTCATGAGGATCATGAAATAAGCAAGGGCATTGGTTAATCCAAAATACATGACCGTATACTCATACAATCCATATCTAGTGGTAAAGGCGGGTTTTGGTATATCCGTTGCACAAACCTTGAGTTGGTGATAACCAGTCCTAAGATCAATCTTAGAGAACACTCTGGCACCAGTCAACTGATCAAACAGATCCTCTATCTTGGGCAGTGGGTACTTGTTCTTGATGGTGACATCATTCAACTTCCGGTAATCCGTGCACAAATGGTTACCTCCATCTTTCCTATCCACAAACAAAACAGGTGATCTCCATGGCGATGCGCTTGGTTGAATCAAACCTTTCGCTAGCATATAATCAAGGTGCTTCTTCAGCTCCACTAATTTAGAGGGGTTCATACTATAAGGTCTCTAAGCTATGGGTCCAGTTCCAGGAATTAGTTCAATAATGAACTCGATATCCTGATCTGGGGGCATACCGGGCAATTCATTTGGGAATACGTCGGGGTATTCATAGACTACTCTGACTTGGTCAATGGTTGGTTGAGCAAGACTCTTGTTGCATTTGAACTGACGGGGCAAGGTTTCAGATACATGCTCTACTAATACTCCAGAGCTACTGGTCATGGTTATGGCTTTCTTGGCACAATCGATCAATCCTTTATGTTTCGACATCCAATCCATTCCTAGTACTACTTCCAAACCTTTGGTTCCAAGTACTATTAGATTGGCATAAAAATCTTTTCCATGGATTCTGATAGGTATAGCCTTGCAAAATTTTCTAGCTTTGGTGGTTGAACCAGGTATTTGAACTATCATAACATGCTTCAATTTTGTTGGTTGAATCTTACTACTGCATGGAAATTCATCTGTAACAAACGAGTGCGATGCTCCAGAATCAAACAACAGTCTTGCAAGTACTGAGTTAACAAAAAACATACCCAGCACGACATCTGGCACTTCCTGGGCTTCTTCAGCATTCATGTGGAACAGACGGCCGTTGCGGTTGAGCGAGTTCCCTGGGGCAAATCTCCTTCCAGGCTGAACACGACGCTGCTGCTGAGCTAGGGCATTCACATTGGTGGTGGCTACAAGCTTCTTGGGACACTCATTGGAGTAGTGACCCTTGACTCCACATTCAGAGCAAGTAATCTGGGACTTGTCTTCGGCTACAACAGGCACAACATTGCTTCCAGTCCTTGGGACAGTATTGTTGTTGTTGTTGTTGGACTTGGGCGGTGCACAGTTGAAGTTGTTGGAGTTGCCGGGGTTGTTGTTATGGTTTCCTCCAGACTTCAAGTTTCCTTCGCTACGATTGGGGTAGCTCGGACAAGACATCGGGGGTCTATTGTTTCTTGGGGCATATCCTGTAGATGGGTTGGGTCGATACTTCTGGGTATTGTGGGACCCAGTCTGGTGCATCATCTGGCTCTTGCGGTTTTCATTGGCTTGGTTTATCTTCCCTTCCATCTGGATGGCAGAGTCGACTAGCTCTTCTAGATCTTCAAAACGGATGTTAACTAACACAGTCTGCATCTGATCATGCAATCCATTGAGGAACCTCTCCTTCTTCTTGGCTTCAGTGTTGATCTCATCAGGGGCATATCTAGCTAATGATAGAAACTAATCACGGTATTCAACTACCGTCATCCTTCCTTGCTTCAGTTCTCTGAACTCATCTCTCATTCTGGTGACCAAACCTTGTGGCACATGGGTGCGGCTGAATTTGACCTTGAAAGCTTCCCACGTCATCACTTGACCGTGGTTCATAGTACGGGTGCTATTCCGCCAGGCCCTTGCATCTCCTACCATATAGTGGGTGGCAAACAGTACCTTCTCGTTGGCATCAACTCCTGCGACTTCCAGATTATTCTCCATGGTTTGCAGCCAGTCATTAGCATCTAAGGGATCCTTAGACTTATTAAAGATATGTGGGTTGGTATTCTGAAAGTTCTTAAGCTTGGATCCATGATGATCTCTTGATTATTGTGGGCCATCTGAGCTATCTGTTGAAGAGCGGCTAGGTTGGCTTGGCGTTCGGCTCTACTAGCTTCACGGTCAGAAACTAGCATTTGAAGAATATGCAACATCGGGTATTGTGATGAGCTGCTTCCTCCTTGGTTTCCACAAGTCATCTGAAGATTGAGATAGATAATGAGATAACAGGGAAAGTTCTAAGGTTCATGGTTTTGTTTCAAAAGCTTTAAACTTTGAGTTGGACTCAGGTTTTTCAAACTAACAATTTCCTCTCATTCATTCATTCAAAGCACACCGTACAAACACACACCACACACAAAGGGAAAACAAATAGTTTTAAGAACCATTCTGTGAAACTACGATACAGTGGGACCGATACAACTCATTCCTACGATAGTGATCCAGTGCATCTAGTCATCATCAATGAAGTCGGAATCATCATCATCGGTGTAGAAATCCATGGCATCATCCTCCAGGTAGTCGTTGTCATCACTGAGGTATGAGTGAAGATCTCCCTGGATGTCTTCACCTTCCTCCTCCTCCTTTGCTTCAAGATGGACTTCTTGCTCACATATGGTCTTCTCAAGGTCGGCCACCTTCTTGCGAAGATGAGCGATGGTGCGATCCTTCTTCTCGCACTGACGACGAGGTGATTGGCGATCTTTGACGAGCACGACGAGAGTCTGGTCCTTCTTGGCGGCAATGGCAAGGTTGTGGTTGGCATAGGCTCGAGCATTGTCCAATTCCTTCTGCCTATCATACAGTAGGAAGTCAAGATTCTCCACCCGACGCTTAATCTCTGGGTGACTTGGCATCTCCAATGGCATTCCCAGAGAATCATGCCTTGCGAAGTGCGCAAAGCGAGTTCCCTAGATCAAGTTGATGTTTTGTCCACACTGACGAGCAATAGCTTCATGCATAGCCCTGACTAATCCATCTAGCCATTTGTTCTCTCGCACGGTGAACTGAATTTTCTCAGAAAGGGGTGCTTCCATCTTGCCTCGGAGGTCTGCAACTATCAACCATTGTAGATCTCCTCCTATGTGATCGTTGAGTTGAGCCTCGAAGAATTCTAGATGCGGGCGCTCAAGGTACTCGGACAGTGCATCTAGATCCTTCTCAAAGATCAGTTGGCCTCCGTCGCCCAACTAGTAGAACTTGCAATACTGGACTTCCATCTATAAGAATTTAGGATGAGTAAGTTAGTGAGGTGATCAAGTGTGTCAAATTTATGTAGTAATGTAAAAGTTTTGAGGAACATGATTTTTTTTGAAAGAATCTTGAGGATAAGAGTGGAAATAGGTTTTCATAAATACTCACTTGTTTTGAAACTAAGTTTTTGTTCGGACGTCCATTCTAACTAGGGTCTCCTATGGTTAGGATGGCTTCGATACCAACTTGTCAACACCCGGATTTTTAATCCCAGATGCCTATTATGCCATACACCACAATCCCAGGATTACCATTTTTGCGAGACATAACATATTTGATATCATAGTACATCATCCATTAAGAACCATAATAAGGTCTTACACAAATAAATGATCTCATGATCCAGTCTTAATACAAACAAGCAGCGGAATAATAAGCATAGTAGTGGGCTCCATCTTCAGGGTCACAGGCAATGCTGATGATGGAAGATGATCCTAGTGGTCGTCGCCATCCTGTTGTCCATCTTCCTGATAGTCCCCCCATAGTCTGGCCATGGGAATAGCCAGGGACAAAGCCATGAGTACTCTTTAAGTACTCGCAAACTATCACTAACAAGTAAGGTAGTTCTAATAGGGAACTTAAGCTCTAGGTTTATTTGAAAAAGCCAGATTTATCTAAACTGAGTTCAGAAGTAAAGAAAGCTAACTTAATGTTCTAAATCACTTAAATAGGAACTTAGTTTTCATATTCACAACCCAGTTGTAGTCAAGTCAAAATCATAGTTCACTTCACAAGTCATTTTGAAAACATCTAACGACGGAACAGTATGGCCACTCCAACTGTCCATGACGCGGACCCAGCTATTCGAATAGTTTGACACTCTAAAGAGGTGGTACACTTTCACCACAAAATTTGATACATTCATTATGGATAACCCTAAATCATCATACTTAGTATGCGGATAATCAATCATAGCTTTTCAATTACACACTCTAGTATAGGCACCTCCCCTATGAGCTTGGCCTCCCAGCCATGGCCATCTACCATCCTGGGCACTGCATAGGTGGACATCATCAAGAGGTAGCCTTAGCTCAAACCTTTTCCGCAAGGGATACTAATGCATATAAACTTTCGGCTAAGCCTTACCCAATTTAGGTATTGTGGTTGTACGGTAAAATTGGAATGGCATCGCATCCGAACCCAACCATCAATATTTTTAAAGGGATAAGGATCATGCCTCAACATTTTGATCATCAAATCCATTTGTGTTTCTCAACACATGTCAAAACATTTCAATAGAATGACTCATCATTCCAATGTTTTCATAATCATTTTAACCAAGTATTCCCATCTAAAGTGAGCAAGTTTTATGCTTAGCACTATCCACTAAGGTTAAGAGTGTTCACTAATGAGGGGTGCTAATCTTCAATTTCAAGCCATAGAATGACATCTAAGTATAACTAGATAGGCCTAGTTTTATACTCTTTATGCTACCTATACTGAAAGTAAAGAACTTTGGTAAAGTAAAAAGAATCAAGCTTGCAAGTAAAACTTGGGATTGGTATAAATCAAAGGTATATAACCAAAGCATGCCTAATACATCTTGGTTAGGTTATCTTGCAAGTGTTAGCTTGCAAGGGTCTAACTTGCTTAGTAGTGATGGCTTGCCTTGATTGGTGCAGTGGTTGAAGTTTTCTTCGTCTTCTTCGGGGTAGAACTCCTCCTCCTCGTATCCTTGGTCGGTAGTATCGTCTATAAATGAATACGGGGTACACAATCACCAAACAATACTTAACTATTTCTATTTAGCACACTAAGGCTCACACTTGATGATCTAGCATCATCACAATCATCACATGAAATAATGACTAGTTTTATTTATCTTATTTTGAGAAAAGTAATTTCTACTCATTGAAATTAATTAAGATTTAATATTCTCCAAATAGAATATGGAATCATGTGGACTACATGTCATCACCACATACTCTAATACATGGGAATGTGATTTAAAGGGGTGGTCTCATTTTATAAAGTTTAAGATTATTATTTAATAGATTTAAAGTGACTAGAAATTCCCTAATAGCATTATTTTGGTGCTAGTCCAAAGTCACTACATGCAAACCTTGATATTTTTACATATTCAGATAGATATTATCAAATGTGAATTTTGGAAGTTGGAATCAACTCAAAATCTATTATGGTTGATTTTTTAAAAATGTTTGAAGTTGCAAAAGCCTATGTCTTATTATTTTTGCTATAGATTATCTCTAACTCGAAATGATTTAAATCAAAGGGGTTGGATAGATAATTTAATTGCCTTTCTAGCAAAATTTAAATCATGCAATTTGGTTAAGTGAAACTATTCGAATTGATTTTTGAATAAGTGGACATAAACTAGTTTAAACTAAAAAGGAAAATCCTTATTTGAATTTCTAGGCCTGAGCGGGAAAGCTAAGCGGGCTAGCTAGCTGCACTGCACAACGCATCGGGCTACTGACAGGCGGGGTCCACCAGTCAGCGACACTTTTAATGCCAAACGGTATCAGCAAATCTGGACCGTGCGATCAAACTCTAATCTAACGGCCGTGCGTCATCATCGACGATGAACAGCTCTGGCGAGGAATCAGACCTAGCACGGCGGTGGGGGTCTCACGGGGCTCACCTGGGCTCGATCTAGGGTCGGCGACAGGGGCAATCGACGTAGAAGATGACGACGGGGGAGGCGCGGTCACGACAGGGCTTGGGGTGGTCGGAATCAACGGTGCCCTTCTCCTCCAGCAATAGCAGGCTCCGGTGAAATCTCGGCACGGTGGTGCTCGCCTTGGTCTGGGGAGAAGTAGGGGAGGTCAGTGAGGAGTGGGGAGTCGAGTGGTGTGGAGAATGGAGGTGGGGGTGTCCTCCTTTTATAGCGCGGTGAGGGGACCGAGCGGTGCGGCGGTGAGCTCGATGGTGGCGTCACTACAGGCGGCTAACAACATGGGCGAGGGCGTAGGACGATGTGGTGCTCCCTGGTAGTTCTTACGGGCATAAAGGCGTGGCGTGGGGTGGGGCAGTTTGGTCGAGAGCGTACGGTGCTCCGCGCGGTGGCATAAGTGTTTGCGGCAGCTGCGGGTCGCACGGCGGTGTACGGGGGTGTCTGCTGGGTTGGCGTGATCATGGCGAGGCTGCGCGTGCACGGTGAGGGCAAGGCGTGAGCTAGCAGGGCTGGTCGGGCGTGGCGCACTAGCATGCTCTGGACATGGCGCAAAGAGGCGGTGCGCGACATAGCTAGGGTGGTCCATGGCTCGGCTGGGGTTGTGCCCTGGACAGGGGTGGCGGTGGATTGTGGCGCACCTCCTGGACATCCTGGATGGGCGCGGGGCAGTATGCTGTGAGCTAGCCGTGGTCAGCCGGTGATGACCACAAATGGGCGGTGCTCCACTGTGCTCCATGGCGAAGGGGGGATTGGTCTGGGTGTTGGTTAGACTCAGAGGGGACCAGAGGGTTAAGAAGGGACCAAATGGTCGAGGTTTACTGTGCACAACAATGAAGTTAGGCTACAGGTTTTCTATGTAGACAAGGTCTTTGATGATATGGCCGCATGAAACTTGGTTTGATATTTTTGATTCAAATTTTTTGAGTGGTTTGATCTTAAGCTTGAAAGTCTAAGTTTTCTTGGAGAGGTCAAGGGGAATTGATTTGATAGGTTTTTGCAAAAGTGTGATCTTAACATATGAACTAGATTGAATTTTCAACTGTCCATTAAATTGATTTGAAAGATGTTTTTGTATGTTTGTAAAGTGGGCCTTGATACACTTTTACTTGGTCTAGCAAGGGGTGAAAATAAGTAGAAATGTTTCTATTAGAATTTCTCTTCTAGGAACACTCAAAGTGGCCTAGTGGTTAACTTTTGTCAAAATGACCATTTGGTTTATTTATTCATATTTGATTTCTTTTTCTTTTGCTTTTGTTTCTAATTTGTATAGATGATGTAGTATTCATCTTTAAACCATTTCACATCATTTAGAACAATCAAGCATGGCAATACACTCAATTCTACACTAATACAAACACATATGCATTCATATTTCATATTGTTAATAAGAGTTTTTGTTAACCCTAAATTGGGTGATTAGAACTTGATAAGCTTGATTAAAGTTTTGGGGTGTTACAAATTGAGACATAGGATTATGGGCTTACTGATAGCATGTATTATGTTAAAGAGAAGAGCATAGGAAGGACTAGGATGGAACTGATAGATGGAATGGGAAAGGTGAAGGCTATGGTTCAGAAATACGAGAAAAAGAAGTATGTTTCGATCATAGTAACTAAGGGGAATGTGGTCTTAGGCCAGGCATCAATAGGAAAAATGGTGAAGAAGATCTCAAATCAATATCTGATGAAGGAGAGCCAGTTGTACACTCAGTTGATGTGCAAGGAGTCATATCTGAGAGTCAACAGAGTGTAGGTTCAGGTTATGTGAAGAAGTTGCGAAAAGATAAGTAGATACTTTGTGTAGAGACAGGGGAGGAGTATGTGCTCACACAACAGAGCAGTATTCTAGTGCATCCAATCATAGAATCATATGGTGAAGCTTATAGTTTAGGGGAATGGGGGAAATAGTGCCGATGAGGCATAATAAGAAGATCATGAGCTAACTCAAACTATAATTCACATGAAGAGGAAGAGAGCTGATGATTAGAATGAGAATTTGTTCTGTGTGTCAGATAATGACACAAAAGAAGATAGTGACTACCTTATTGACCTAGAGAACAAACAAAAGAGACCCAAAAATCCAAGGCCAACCACAAGATCTCATTGTGAAGCAGAAGTTTAGTACATTTCTGATTATTTGCCCTCATCTGATGATGACTGTCAAAAATATGGAGATGTGTGCTCAGATGATGATGATCACTTTGAGCCACTCAACTTTGTGCTGCCAAATGGAGTTAAGAGCGGGGCCAAGAAGAGAGCTCCAAGGATCTGGTACAATGAGAACATGGAGCATCCAGAAGAGAAACTATGTCTAAAAATGTTCTTTGTAGATGTGTATCAGTTGAGGAGAGCCTTGCATCAGCTTCACATATTACAGCCTAGGAATCATTCTTTGCACAAGAACAACAAGGATAGCATCCTATCCAACTGCACAGAGGAGAAGTGCCCTTTTTACATGACAGGTTCTAAAGTTGGCCATGAGTAGACATTCTGCTTAAGGAAACTAAATTTGGAGCACACATGTCCACCTATAGGAGAAGGTTGTAGAGTAAATGCAAAGTGGGTTGGTAAAACCTATGAGCAGACTACTAGAACTAATCCTACAACTAAAGTGGACACTCTCATAGAAAATACCAAGCTGAAATATGGTGTGTCAGTGCCAAAGACAATGGCATATAGGGCAAAGAATGAAGCAGTTAGAGAAGTTCTTGGTGACAAGGAATAGCAGTACAAGAGGTTGAGAGACTACCTGCAAACTATACTTGATACCAACCCTGGGAGCAAATGCATTGTGACAACAAAAGAATTACTTGAGCATCCTAGCAAGAACCTAGATTCCATGGAATGTTCATGTATTTGAGTGCTTCAATTTAGGGTTTCTTAAATGGTTGTCGAACTTTTATTGGTTAGTCCTTATTTATTTTGGACTAGTCTTTACATGTTTATGCGCAGGTTTGGATCCTAACACAAGAAATAATTTGTGTTTACATGTTTATGTGCAGGTTTGGATGGTTGCTTTGTTAAACTGACCACATAAAAACAAATACTAGTAGCCACAAGAAGGGATGTAAATAACAACATATTTCCTATTGCTTTTGGACTGGTGGACAAACAAGATAAAGCTAGTTGGTGTTGGTTCTTGACACAACTCAAGTATTCCCTTGGAGGGGAATCTAGGTAGTATGGGAACTACACCATCTCTGATAGGCAAAAGGTATGTTCTCTACACAATCGTGTTGGTACATGTTCACTTATAGTTATGCACCTTGCCATAGGATATAAATAATAGGTTTTGAACTGATGGAATAATTTAAATAACTAGGGTTTGCTGAATGAAATTAACCAAGTGTTCCCAAATATACCACAAATATTTTACCTTAGGCACATATATGCAAACTTCCAAACAGCTGGCTTTAGAGGTGAAGAGCTAAAAAAACATGGACCATGCTGCATATGCCTAGACTAAACATGGATTTGATGAAGGAATGGCTTTGATGAAATATGAATGTGAGGAGGCATATGAATGGCTTAGCAAAATACATGTAGAGTGTGGGGCTTTGTATGCCATGTATGATAATTGCAAGACTCAATTAATTGTGAACAATCCTAGTGAATTTTTCAATAAGATGATCTTAGATGTTAGAGGAAAATCAGTGAAGACAATGTTTGAGGGGATCAGGATAACTATAATGGTGAAGCATTAGGCCAAAAGGAGTGGCGCAGCTAAAGCTAGGTGGAATATCACACCAACTTTCAGCGAACAGTTAGAGGAGAACAAGAAATGGTCAAGACCTTGAAGTAGAAAAGAAGGATGTTGGTGATATTTGGCAAGTTAGTAGGTCTGAGCATAGGTCTTATGCTGTAAAATTGGCTAATAGGACTTGTGGCTACAGAAGATGTACATAACTTGCATTCCCTACAGTCATGCTATTTCTGCAATCTCCAAGTCAAGGCAACAACCTGAGGATTTTGTGCATGCCTTTTTCAAAAAGCCTATGTATTTGGAGGCATACACCCCAGCTGACTACCTAGTGCCTGGTGAGGATTTATGGACAAAGACTGGGTTGCCTGACATTGATCAACCAGTTTTCAGAATTAACAAGGGAAGGAAAGAATACAAGAGGAGGAAAGGGAAGTTTGAACCACCATAGCCAAAAATATGTTCTAGAATTGTCACCATTACATGCAACAATTGCAAGTTAGAAGGCCATAGGTACACTAAATACTCCCATCCACTAAAACCAGCTTTACAAATGAGAAAGAATCAGCACAAGGTATATTCCTTCCACCATTATTATGCTTGTTTGTTGGCCATAGTTATATTCCTTTCATTGTGTTAATAACAACATATTTCTCATGTTTATTGCAGGAGAGTAGAACATAAGGCAAAAGTACATCATCAGGTGCTGCAGCACAACCAGGTCCTACATCAATACCAGCATCATCAGCTGCACCACAACCATGGCCTATAGCAACACCAGCATCAGGTGCAACATCTTTCTCAACAACACCTAGGCAACCAAGACTTGCCAAAAAAGCCTGCATCCTCTACTCCTACACCAAGAACAGCTCCAAGGGCATCCTCTGCTACTACAATAGCTCTAAGGGCTCCTTTCTCTGCACCAAGGACTGTTGGTGAAGCAATAAGGACTAGTTCAAGGATAATCAAGTTGACCTCAAATATGAAAGGGTATCTTACTACTGGAAAGAATGATAGCTATAAGAAGGACAAAAAAGCAACAAAACTGACCCAACTAAAGTTGTCTGTTTAAATCCATGTTTGGAACTACCTGATTGTGTTTGAGAACTATGTTTGTGTCTGAAACCCTCTAGTTGTGTGCACTATGTTTGAGAACTATGTTTGTGTTTGAAACCTTGTAATACTATGTTTGAAACTATTTGTAAGACTTGTTGGAAACTATATTTGGGACTACCATAATGGTTAAGCGTGATTGTTTAACAAATGCTCTATTTAAGGAAATAGATCTAACAGAAAAAACTACACAAACCATAAGAAATAAAGGTTCAACACTTCATTACTAATAAACAATTTCACCAAAATCACACAAAGGTTCAATGGACAGGTTCAACACACTTCATTACCAAATCACAGGTTTGCCACACACAAAGAGTGCAACATCATACAAAGAGTGCAAATTAAAATAAAATGCCATCGATCTAAGATACATTAAACACCCATGCATCCATAATTTCCTTGAACAAGTCATATAACACGTGCTCCAACTTTTTCTTTTCAACCTTCATAGCATCTCTTTCTACACCCCATTCCATACTTCTAGATTTCAGTACCTGAGCTTGGGTTATATGGATTTGCTTCATCTCATGAACTTGCTTCTAGACATCTTCAATATCATCATCACACCCACATTTCATCTTGTGGTAGTTCTAAACAATGACCCACTTCTCTTGTTCATCAGAGAACTTTTCCACGTCATCTAAAAGGCCGTGATACTTCTTCTCCAAAGTGTCCCTTGCTATAGATAGCTCCTCTACAAACATGCCATGAATAATGCTCGCATCAATTCTAGCATTGTTTTCTACATGGTACATTCCCCAAATTCTGTTGAGTGCATTCTGCAATGTTTCTAGCCACGCATCATCTAACCAGCGAACAAAGCCATACTTCATCACTTCCTGCATATGTACAATTTAAATTAAGACTAATAGTGATATTTTCCTTTCGTATAATAAACTAACTAGATCTATAGCCCATCTTTTGATTTATCTATAGCTTAGTAATTAAATACTACAACTAATTTTTTATAGCTCAGCAATTAAATAGTACAACTAATTTGTTAAATACTACAACTAGGTCTCTAGCTACCTGAAATGCAAATCAACTTAGCACATATATGTAACTAGATCTCTTTCTTATTAGGGTTCAGAGCTAACAATGGAAATCAAGAACACAAATTGTTCAAACTAGACGAACTTACATTCTCCACTGAGCACATGTAGAATTGCTATCCAGTGTTTGTGCCCTCAAATGCCACACATTTCTATGGTTCTAGATTGTGGCCGCTGCATGGGTGCTCACATCCCACGACTTTCCCATGGAATGCCTCATCTTCGCAGGTAAAAGGGGTTTAGTCAAGGGGTGTGAGGTCCTACTAGGAAAAAATTAGAAAGAAATGAGCTCAAATTGGAAACAAACAAGTACAAAATTCAAATTCCCAAAACAAGGAACCCTAACCCTAGAAATGGAATTGGGAACAAAAGCTTACCCCTACCAGCGACTGTCTCGAAGAGGAACCATCATGCTAGCTGGGCATGGAAATGGACAGTAGCGCACGACGGCGGTGGCGGCGTAGGGATCTCGGCATTGACGGCACACGGCTAGAATGTAGTGAAGAAGCGAGTGAGCAGGTCTGGCTCGATGGCGGCGTGAGAGGGTTAGGACATGGGGTAGTAAACATCAGGGCCCATGCGCCATTAACGGATGTCCACTCCGGCCGTGTGTCCCCTACCATGTCATCGCTGACAGTGGGACCCAACTATTAGAATCGTCATTACCTCTCGCCAAATCGACCACCCGCAAACTCGATGTACAAGGTTTTTGTGAGTCTGCTAAAAAGTGGTGGATTTTTGAACTTCTCGCGCGATTTTCGCGGTTTTTTGCAATTAACTCGTTATTTTTTGGTTGCCTATTTGTTTTTGAAAATAGTAAATATATTTTTGTATTTTCATATTTAATTAATGTATAAAATATAGAAATAATGGAAGTGTGCAGAACATGCTTCTTATAATAAAAAAGTGGACCGGGGTTCATGGGTTCAGTTAACTACTCTCTCATAAGGTGCAATGAACAGAAAAAATGCTTATGGATGATATAAAGTCACTGGGAACTTCATTATGTGTTTGATTAGCATTCATATGGGTATCATGTCCTAACATAAATATGACGCAACACATCTCACTTATACTCCTCTAGAACTGGAATACCCCATGCAATCTAGAAATAAGAATAAACAAAGTATAGACTTAGGTACTTTGACATGACATTTGAATAAAAAATGCACTACCTTGACCAAACAAGAGCATCTTTCTTGTCACAAGATGAATAACACATGCATTGACTTTATCCCTAGTGAGGTAATAATAGAAAAGTAAAAATATAGTGGATCTCGAGTTTTCTATCACTTCCCAATCTCCACCTCCATGTTACTCCATCTAATACACACGTCCCCCCACACATATTTTTGCATACAAGTATGATCAAAACAAGTACTTAAAAAGGGGTACATAATATGCATCTACCAATATATCTTACATATGCTAGAAGTCCAATGTCAAATATCATCGCACAAAACAAAAATCCATCACACAGAAATTACATAGATGACCATGATCATGTTAGGCAGCTCATATGGTACTAAAGAAATGATAGCATGAGAGAGATGTAGATCAAGCTACTTCCACAAACCCATAGTACAAACGTGGATTACTCCCTCTTCATCATGGAGACGGTGTTGATGATGTTGGAGAGGGTGGAGATCCAACCGGTGGCGCCCCCAATGGTGTTTCCCTCTCCAATCTTTGTTGGTTCTGGCTCTATTTTTATGTTTCTATGTTTCCGCTCCGCCTCCTTCAATATTCCCCGGGGTACCTTTTTATAGTCATTTTACATCAAGACTTGGAGTTAGGGCTGAAGATGGATGATTGTTGATGCTTGAGGAGGAAAGGAGCATGGGTAAAGGGACCAGGTAAGTGGGTCATGCCACCTGGGAGCAAATGGGCCTCAGGCCTAAGAATATCATTTTGCGGCCCGAAAGTTGGGGTGTCCAGGCAACACGGTACCTGAGTTCCCTGATATCATCCGCGATGACTATAGTTGGCGTGCCAAATACTCAGAGGGTCTTTTTTGGCACGAATTCAACTTTATGTTTCAATACAAAAAATCCGGCTAACAGCCGTCAAGTTGGTCCCCCCTGTCAGTTCTCGCCGTTATGTCGCTCCTGTCGCTCCCGTCGCTTAGGTGTCAATTAGGCTTGTAGTGTTGGCGCCTGCATCCATGACGCGTCTTCTTCTTCCCCGGAGCGGCAATCTGTGGGGCGTCGCAGCCATGTCGCGGAGCTAGAACATGGACGAACCTGCTCGGCCCAGCTCTCCTCCCTATAGGCTTGCAGCGTTGGCGCCTCCATTACTCGTCTTCTTCCCCGGAGCGGCAATCTGTGGTCCCTGCCAAGGCGCAGAGCTGGGAAGTGATGAAGCTGCTCGTCCTCGCTCTCTTCCCCATCCCGAGTCGGAGCTCGCCCTCACCGTGGACGCACCCATGGCACGGTCGGGGACGAGAATTGGTTCCCGGTGAGATCTATCACCTTGTCGACCATGCTCGGTTCTGTTTTCCTCCTCTAGAATCCGAGCTCGCCGTCGCCGTGGTTGCACCCGCACCAATTCTGCCACCTCTGCCGAGGTCTCTGTGGTAGCTCAAGTTCTGGGGCTCTCCAAGTTCTTCCATGTTGGGCCTGTAACTGTTGTTGTATGTTAAACTAGCAAATCTCTTTTGTTCAAATCTCTTGGGCTGTACCAACTTCATTGTGTTTAATTATGAAAGACAAAATATAAATGACTTCTCTCAATTTCTCGCATAGAAAAATGCACAGCTAATTTCATATTCTCGCAGGAACTGGCCCCACTTGTTGAACCGGCGGCACTGCCACGATCTCCACGTAACCACGGTGAGTTATCGAATCGAAAGTTGCAGTTAGCATGTTTCTTCTGCAGTCATTCCTCTTCCTCAGTCATTCCTCTGCAGTTTTTCCTGGGCGCTTCTTCTTCCTCTGTTCTGGAACCGTCGGTTCATCTTCTTCTTCCTCTCGAAGGCAGTTCCTTGCAGTCAGTTCCTTTCACCCATTTCCTTGCAGGCATGGACGATGGGAAACACACAACAGAGACCCACTTGGTCCCTGCCCATTGCACCACGACTTTGACAGTGGTGTACACAAATGATGAAGCGACTGTGGAGACAACTCTCGCCAGGTTTGAGCAATTGCTTGAGAAAGAGAAGCACAAGTTTGTGGGGCTAGACTTGGAGTACACCCATGCATATAAGCGAAAAAATCCTCAACAAGAGATCGTTGTCGTGCAAATCGCCATACATGAGGAGGTCCTCGTTTACCACTTCTGCAGGTATGTGAAATTTAAATTTGAGATCACCACTTCTGCATCCCTTGTTCCCTTACATCCCTAGAACCATCTAAGTGCAGGAGTAAACCAACTGAGATGCGTTGTCCGGCTCTGGTCGAGTTCTTGTGTAGGAAAAGGATAACTTTCACTAGCGTGGATATCACAAATGACACAATTATGCTTTCTCGTGCGTTGATAAAAATCCCAGAGGGGCACCACATCGACATCCAAAATCTGTACAAGATCAAACCATACCCAGCGAAGGATGGCATGGGTGATCTGGCAGCGGAAATCATCGATAAATCCTATGAAAAACTAAAGAAATTCTAGCGACTCGATCACGACTACTGGGAGTGGAAGCCAATGAGACGCCTACATGGCGTACGAGTTGTACAGTAAGCTCATTACCATGAAAGATGGGATGGTTAAGGCGGGGTTTTTCGCGAGAGAGCTATGCCCTGGTTGCAAGCTAGCCCAAGAGAAGAAGCGTGAGGAGGACAGAAAGCAGTTTCAGGACGAGCAGGGATCTTGGGACGGTGGCGACATCAAGCGGCTGAAGGGGAAGCAAGTCAAGGACGACAACAAGTGGTGGTGATATATTATGTGTTTGAACTAGATTTTAGTTTCTAGTTTATTATGTGTGTGATACATTTAGTTACTTCAATACAAAATTTTGACCAATTTAACTTGTTGATGTATTTCTTGACAATTATAATATAATCGAGCACTAGAAATATTTTGTAGTGTGCATGAGCATGATCCGTAAATATAATTGAACACTAGAAACTTTAAGGCACTGCATATAAAGGAGTAGATTAATATATAAGGTTCACTAGAGACACCACGGATATATTGTCTTACATGTCACACACATGTCATAATTAACTAGAACAAAATAAAAGCAGGGGCTGCAGTAGGAGGCTGGGACACAGAGACGCCTAGGAGGGCAGGGGTTTATCAGCAGGAGGCAGCGACAACCTAGTCGATGGGATACAGGCCAGTCCTGACATACTCCTGGAGGAATTTGCCGTAGGCTGCATGCCGCGCCAAGGTAATCGGCCAATGGCTTCTGCCTCCGCCTCTACCGACGCCCTCCGCATGCTGGATCATGCCGTTGAGGTCCATGTTGATTGCTCTGCCACAGAATAGGAAAAACAGTCTCCCCTACGGTGGAAACGGATTAGCCCACACCGTAACCGCCTCAGCACGTAGCGGCTCTTGTTGTCCTTGGATTCCTTGCTAGCGTCCACTTCATCATCATCCTCCTGTTGATTTTTAAGAACATAACTTAGAACTCATACATATGATTGAATTGTATTACAACTCAAGAATTGACAACATGTATATGTAAGACAATATATCTGTGGATATCAAAGATAAAGCGGCTCAGCAATAGTTTGATCGGTTCATATATCATTTCATCTCAACACAATGACAAATAATTGCATCAGAGTGAATGTAGGATAAATCTAGGGGCCTCATAAGTTTCTTCAGGGATGGAGAAGGTGAACCAAGTAACAATTGCACAACATGTAATGTTGTTGTACATCGCCCCAGGTTCACTAACTCATCCCTGAAAAAATTTGACACCAATGTGTCTGCCTCTCTTTTGGGGCAAATTTGAATCATTGGCCACAATAAGAAATTGAAATGTAATCGTACAAAACATTACTTAGGGATATACATAGTCAGGTACAAAAACAAGCCTCAGTATTGTAATTATAAATAAAAAACCAAACAATTAATCTTCAGGTGCATGTTAAAAATACTTATGATCAAAACCATTCATATACATATGCATCATACCAATCATTAAAAGATCAGAAACAATTCAAGGATCATATATGTAGATCCATATGAGAATATGAAATTGGGCCAAACTACCAACAGCACAACCTATATTGTTTGTGTGCATTGCTGCCTCAGGTTCACCAACCCATCCCTAAAACATGATACCATCGTACGTGTCTCCCCTTGAACTCTTTTGGGGAAAATTTCAATCATCGGCCTCGGTGACAAACTAAAATGTAATTCTTATACACTGAATGCATTGAATAGGTAATTTGAATATCATAGTTCTATGAATGTAGATTAAATATTAAGGCCTAATAAGTTTCTACAAGGACGGCGTAAGTGAACCAAGTAACAATTGCACAGCCTATATTGTTCTTGTACATCGCCCCAGGTTCACTAACTCGTCCCTGAAAAAATCTGACACCGATGTGTCTGCCTCTATTTTGGGGGAAATTTGAATCATTGGCCCCAATAAGAAATTGAAATGTAATCGTACAAAACATTATTCAGGGATATACATAGTCAGGTACAAAAACAAGCCTAAATATTGTAATTATAAACAAAAAACCAAACAATTAATCTTCAGGTACATTAAAAATACTTATGATCAAAACCATTCATACACATATGCATCATACCAATCATTAAAAGATCAGAAACAATTCAAGGATCATATATGTAGTTCCATATGATAATAAATCAAGGGCCTCATAATTTGTTTCAGAGATGGAGTTGGGGAACCGAAGTACCAACAACACAACCTATATTGTTTGTGTGCATTGCTACCTCAGGTTCACCAACCCATCCCTAAAACACGACACCGTCATACGTGTCTCCCCTTGAACTCTTTTGGGGCAAATTTCAATCATCGGCCTCGGTGACAAACTAAAATGTAATTCTTATACACTATGAATGCACGGAATAGATAATTCAAATATCATAGTTCTATGAATGTAGAATAAAGATTGCAGCCTCATAAGTTTCTACAGAGATGGCGTAAGCGAACCAAGTAACAATTGCACAGCTTATATTGATCGTGTACATTGCCCCAGGTTCGCTCACTCATCCCTGTAAAAATTTGACACCAATGTGTCTGCCTCTCTTTGGGGAAAATTTGAATCATTGGCCACAATAAGAAATTGAAATGTAATCATACCAAACAATATTCAGGGATATACAAATGCATCATACAATGCATTCATAGATCAGAAACAATACAAATATTATATATTTAGGTTCCATATGAGAGAAAAAATTAGGGCCTCATTTTTTCCAGCGGTGGAGTCGGACAACCAAAATACCAACAACACAACCTGTATTGTTTATGTGCATTGCTGCCTCAGGGTCACTAACCATCCGGAAGAAAACAACACCATCAGATGCCCTTGCACTATTTTGGGGCAAAATTGAATCATTGGGCTCAGTGAGGAATATAAATGTAATGTTATAGGCCTGCTGTGTATCAAAATCAACACTCAACTAGCAAACTCAACTAGATGGCAGATGAGCAGATTGGGGTTTTGTGACTAGACGGATTGGGGTATTGTGACTAGATGGCAGATGCATCAATCAACCGATCGAATCATATATATACTACCCTACTTCAAGAGCAAAAGAATTTGTACATGATTGAGCAAATCCTATGTATGAACAGTGAAAACTATGGCTGCGACTAGAGAAGCTAGCAATGTAGTACCTCGGACTCCTCGTCAGGGACCTCCTCCTCGAACTCATCATTCTCCGCGGTTGCATCGAAAATTGCTTGAACGGCGACGGGGTCATCGATGTAGATCACTGGATTGCCTCCGCCTGCCGCTGGCACCACGACGTTGTCGGCCACCTGCTGCTCGGCAGCGACGGCTACTACCGGCTGCTCGGCGGCGACGGCTACTACCGGCTGCTCGGCGGCGATGGCTACCACCTGCTGCTCGGTGGCGACAGCTACCACCTGCTGCTCGGCGGCGATGGCTACTGGCTGGACGGATGAGTTCGCACCCTCGCGGACGCGACGACGAGCTGCGTTCATGCCCGGAGAAGACGCCTCCGTCTGCTTGGCGACGACCGAGCCATCTGCTGCTTCGCCTTCAACTGGCCTCACCTCCGGATCTTCCCCACGCGTACGCTTCATGGCGCTGCAAGGGAAGGAGGTAGTGCAAACGAGGGAGATTCGGCACGCGTGGCAGGTGTAGATTGGGGTCTTGGGACTAGACAGACTGGGGGGAAATGACACTGGCTCATGGAAGAAGAAGGTCGAGGGGGGTTATAAACACCGAACCGTTCGTAGTCCTCGAGTGGACATGTGTGGTGGGCGGGGGGCTACCACGATCTCCACCCTTTTTTTTCGGTTCCCTTTTTTTTGAAACAACCACGATCTCCACTTTAGAGCTGCATTGAAACCATGCTCATGGCAGACCTCAATTCCACTGCATGCAAGTGGCGTGGAACTAATTTCTAGCAATGTTAGATCTACTCGAGGGGGGCCCTTGACTCATGGAATTTACTAGCGGTAGGGCCTAGTTGGAAGTGAGATTGAGAGCGCTGCGTATAAATGGGATATGTCTGATTAAAATGAAGTGGCAATAAATTGCAGCGTCCCGTCGACAACCGTGACTCGATGAGTTGTAGTAGCAGTAGTAGGCTTTTCAGACTTGATTAAACTTGACATGACCGCTCGACGACTTTTTCCATGGACGGCATCGTGTTCCTTCCTGTAGAAGTCTCGCGGAGGGAGACGTCCGTGCTGTCTCACACTGTACTGTGAAGGGCACGCGGTGTGCAACGATCATCGTTGGATCACACATAATCAACGGTTGGTGCGCACGATCCGCGTGACAACTGTGACAACCAATCAGGGAGTAGCAGACAGGGTGAGCACAATTTTGGGCTTCTACAAAAGATAGAGAGAGGGGGTGGGCAAAACTAAGTAGTACCACATAAAACCAGGAGCTAAACTAGGTAATATAAAAATGGAAAGTGTCTTGTACAATGAAATACATCGTGGAATACATCAAATTATGCCAAGATAGATCCACTAAAGTTCATTGGATGTGTGTTCTTCTCATAAACCAGGCATGGATCCACCAGTGGCATTGCATGTCCGTTCCGTTGCATGTGTTTTTTTTTTCATGAACCACACCCAGTGTCAGTGCATGTCTGTTCTATTCATGAACCACACCCCGTTTCTCTACATGTCTGTTCTTTTCATGAACCACATAAGGATCTACCAGTGTCATTGCATGTCTTTTACTTCCATAAACCACATGTGGATCCACCGGTGTCATTGCATGCGTGTTCTTCTAAACAAACCACATAAGGATCCACCAGTGTCATTGCCTGTCTGTTCTTTTCATGAACCACATAAGGATGGGCCCACCAGTGTCATTGCATGTCTATTCCTTTCATGAACCACACCCGGTGTCAGTGCATGTCTGTTCTATTCATGAACCACACCCAGTGTCATTGCATGTGTGTTCCTCTAAACAAACCACATAAGGATCCACTAGTTTCATTCCATGTCTGTTCTTTTCATGAACCACATAAGGATCTACCAGTGTCATTGCATGTCTGTTCTTTTCATGAACCACATAAGGATCTACCAGTGTCATTGCATGTCTGTTCTTTTCATGAACCACACCTAGTGTCATTGCATGTGTGTTACTTCCATAAACCACATATGCATCCACCTAGTGTGATTGCATGTTTGTTCCTTCCATAAACCACATAAGGACCCACCAGTGTCATTGCATGTCTGTTCTTTTCATGAACCACTCCTAGTGTCAGTGCATGTCTGTTCTTTTCATGAACCACACCCAGTGTCACGGCATGTCAGTTCTTTTCATGAACCACATAAGGATCTACTAGAGTCATTGGATGTGTGTTCTTCTCATGAACCACACGTGGATCCACCGGTGTCATTGCATGTCTGTTCCTCTAAACAAACCACATAAGGATCCACCAGTGTCATTGCGTGTGTGTTCTTTTCATGAACCACACCCAGTGTCATTGCATGTGTGTTCTTCTAAACTAACCACATAAGGATCCACCAGTGTCATTGCATGTTTGTTCTTTTCATGAACCACATAAGCATGGGCCCACTAGTGTCATTGCATGTCTGTTCTTTTGATGAACCACACCCAGTGTCAGTGCATGTCTATTCTATTCATGAACCACACCCAGTTTCACTGCATGTCTGTTCTTTTCATGAACCACATAAGGATCTACCAGTGTCATTGCATGTCTTTTACTTCCATAAACCACATGTGGATCCATCGGTGTCATTGCATGTGTGTTCTTCTAAACAAACCACATAAGGATCCACCAGTGTCATTGCATGTCTGTTCTTTTCATGAATCACATAAGGATGGGCCCACCAGTGTCATTACATGTCTATTCTTTTCATGAACCACACCCATTGTCAGTGCATGTCTATTCTATTCATGAACCACACCAAGTTTCACTGCATGTCTGTTCCTCTGAACAAACCACATAAGGATCCACCAGTCTCATTGCATGTCTGTTCTTTTCATGAACCACCCCCAGTGTCATTGCATGTGTGTTCTTCTAAACAAACCACATAAGGATCCACCAGTGTCATTGTATGTCCATTCTTTTCATGAACCACATAAGGATCCACGAGTGTAATTGCATGTCTGTTCTTTTCATGAAACACACCCGGTGTCATTGCATGTGTGTTCTTCTAAACAAACCACATAAGGATCCACCAGTGTCATTGCATGTCTGTTCTTTTAATGAACCACATAAGGATGGGCCCACCTGTGTCATTGCATGTCTGTTCTTTTCATGAACCACACCCAGTGTCAGTGCATGTCTGTTCTATTCATGAACCACACCCAGTTTCACTGCATGTGTGTTCCTCTAAACAAACCACATAAGGATCCACCAGTGTCATTGCATGTCTGTTCTTTTCATGTACCACATAAGGATGTACCAGTGTCATTGTATGTCTGTTCTTTTCATGAACCACACCTAGTGTCATTGCATGTGTGCTACTTCCATAAACCACATATGGATCCACCTAGTGTGATTGCATGTTTGTTCCTTCCATAAACCAGATAAGGATCCACCAGTGTCATTGCCTGTCTGTTCTTTTCATGAACCACTCCTAGTGTCAGTGCATGTCTGTTCTTTTCATGAACCACACCCAGTGTCACTGCATGTCAGTTATTTTCATGAACCACATAAGGATCTAGTAGAGTCATTGGATGTGTGTTCTTCTCATGAACCACACGTGGATCCACCGGTGTCATTGCATGTCTGTTCCTCTAAACAAACCACATAAGGATCCACCAGTGTCATTGCATGTGTGTTCTTTTCATGAACCACACCCAGTGTCATTGCATGTGTGTTCTTCTAAACAAACCACATAAGGATCCACTAGTGTCATTGCATGTCTGTTCTTTTCATGAACCACATAAGTATGGGCCCACCAGTGTCATTGCATGTCTGTTCTTTTCATGAACCACACCCAGTGTCAGTGCATGTCTGTTCTATTCCTGAACCACACCCAGTTTCACTGCATGTCTGTTCTTTTCATGAACCACATAAGGATCTACCAGTGTCATTGCATGTCTTCTACTTCCATAAACCACATGTGGACCCACCGGTGTCATTGCATGTGTGTTCTTCTAAACAAACCACATAAGGATCCACTAGTGTCATTGCATGTCTGTTCTTTTCATGAACCACATAAGGATGGGCCCACCTGTGTCATTGCATGTCTGTTCTTTTCATGAACCACACCCAGTGTCAGTGCATGTCTGTTCTATTCATGAACCACACCCAGTTTCACTACATGTATGTTCCTCTAAACAAACCACATAAGGATCCACAAGTGTCATTGCATGTCTGTTCTTTTCATGAACCACACCCTGTGTCATTGCATGTGTGTTCTTCTAAACAAACCACATAAGGATCCACCAGTGTCATTGCATGTCTGTTCTTTTCATGAACCACATAAGGATGGGCCCACCAGTGTCATTGCATGTCTGTTCTTTTCATGAACCACACCCAGTGTCAGTGCATGTCTGTTCTATTCATGAACCACACCCAGTTTCACTACATGTCTGTTCTTTTGATGACCCACATAAGGATCTACTAGTGTCATTGCATGTCTTTTACTTCCATAAACCACATGTGGATCCACCGGTGTCATTACATCTGTGTTCTTCAAAACAAACCACATAAGGATCCACCAGTGTCATTGCATGTCTGTTCTTTTCATGAACCACATAAGGATGGGCCCACCAGTGTCATTGCATGTCTGTTCTTTTCATGAACCACACCCAGTGTCAGTGCATGTCTGTTCTATTCATGAACCACACCAAGTTTCACTACATGTGTGTTCCTCTAAACAAACCACATAAGGATCCACTAGTGTCATTGCATGTCTGTTCTTTTCATGAACCACATAAGGATCTACCAGTGTCATTGCATGTCTGTTCTTTTCATGAACCACACCCAGTGTCATTGCATGTGTGTTACTTCCATAAACCACATATGGATCCACCTAGTGTGATTGGATGTTTGTTCCTTCCATAAACCACGTAAGGATCCACCAGTTTCATTGCCTGTCTGTTCTTTTCATGAACCACATAAGGATGGGCCCACCATTGTCATTGCATGTCTGTTCTATTCAAGAACCACACCCGGTGTCATTGCATGTCTGTTCTATTCATGAACCACACCCAGTTTCACTACATGTCTGTTCTTTTCATGAACCACATAAGGATCTACCAGTGTCATTGCATGTCTTTTACTTCCATAAACCACATGTGTATCCACCGGTGTCATTGCATGTGTGTTCTTCTAAACAAACCACATAACGATCCACTAGTGTCATTGCCTATCTGTTCTTTTCGTGCAGCACATAAGGATGGGCCCACCAGTGTCATTGCGTGTCTGTTCTTTTCATGAACCACACCCGGTGTCAGTGCATGTCTGTTCTATTCATGAACCACACCCAGTTTCACTGCATGTGTGTTCCTCTAAACAAACCACATAAGGATCCACCAGTGTCATTGCATGTCTGTTCTTTTCCTGAACCACATAAGGATCTACCAGTGTCATTGCATGTCTATTCTTTTCATGAACCACTCACAGTGTCATTGCATGTGTGTTACTTCCATAAACCACATATGGATCCACCTAGTGTGATTGCATGTTTGTTCCTTCCATAAACCACATAAGGATCCACCAGTGTCATTGCCTGTCTGTTCTTTTCATGAACCACATAAGGATGGCCCCACTAGTGTCATTGCATGTCTGTTCTTTTCATGAACCACACCCGGTGTCATTGCATGTCTGTTCTATTCATGAACCAGATTAGGATCTACTAGTGTCATTGCATGTCTTTTACTTCCATAAACCACATGTGGATCCACCGGTGTCACTTCATGTGTGTTCTTCTAAACAAACCACATAAGGATCCACCCGTGTCATTGCATGTCTGTTCTTTTCATGAACCACATAAGGATGGGCCCACCAGTGTCATTGGATGTCTGTTCTTTTCATGAACCACACCTAGTGTGAGTGCATGTCTGTTCTATTCATGAACCACACCCAGTTTCACTGCATGTGTGTTCCTCTAAACGAACCACATAAGGATCCACCAGTGTCATTGCATGTCTATTCTTTTCATGTACCACATAAGGATCTACTAGTGTCATTGCATGTCTGTTCGTTTCATGAACCACACCCAGTGTCATTGCATGTGTGTTACTTCCATAAACCACATATGGATCCACCTAGTGGTTGCATGTTGTTCCTTCCATAAACCACATAAGGATCCACTAGTGTCATTGCCTGTCTGTTCTTTTCATGAACCACATAAGGATGGGCCCACCAGTATCATTGCATGGCTGTTCTTTTCATGAACCACACCCGGTGTCATTGCATGTCTGTTCTATTCACGAACCACACCCAGTTTCACTGCATGTCTGTTCTTTTGATGAACCACATAAGGATCTACCAGTGTCATTGCATGTCTTTCACTTCCATAAACCACATGTGGATCCACCGGTGTCATTGCATGTGTGTTCCTCTAAACAAACCACATAAGGATCCACCAGTATAATTGCCTGTCTGTTCTTTTCAAGAACCACACCCAGTGTCATTGCATGTGTGTTCTTATAAACAAACCAAAAAAGGATCCACCTGTGTCATTGCGTGTGTGTTCTTTTCTTGAACCACACCCAGTGTCATTGCATGTGTGTTCTTCTAAACAAACCACATAAGGATCCACCAGTGTCATTGCATGTCTGTTCTTTTCATGAACCACATAACGATGGGCCCACTAGTGTCAGTGCATGTCTGTTCTATTCATGAACTACACCTAGTTGCACTGCATGTCTGTTCTTTTCATGAACCACATAAGGATCCACTAGTGTCATTACATGTCTTTTACTTCCATAAACCACATGTGGATCCACCGGTGTCATTGCATGTGTTTTCTTCTAAACAAACCACATAAGGATCCACCAATGTCATTGCATGTATGTTCTTTTCATGAACAACATAAGGATGGGCCCACCAGTGTCATTGCATGTCTATTCTTTTCATGAACAACACCCAATGTTAGTGCATGTATGTTCTATTCATGAACCACACCCAGTTTCACCGCATGTTTGTTCCTCTAAACAAACCACATAAGGATCCACCAGTGTCATTGCATGTCTATTCTTTTCATGAAACATATAAGGATATACTAGTGTCATTGCATGTCTGTTCTTTTCATGAAGCACACCCAGTGTCATTGCATGTGTGTTACTTCCATAAACCACATATGGATCCACCTAGTGTGATTGCATGTTTCTTCCTTCCATAAACCACATAAGGATCCAAGAGTGTCATTGCGTGTCTGTTCTTTTCATGAACCACATAAGGATGGGCCCACCAATGTCATTGCATGTCTGTTCTTTACATGAACCACACCCGGTGTCATTGCATGTCTATTCTATTCATGAACCACACCTAGTTTCACTGTATGTCTGTTCTTTTCATGAACCACATAAGGATCTACCAGTGTCATTGCATGTCTTTTACTTCCATAAACCACATGTGGATCCACCGGTGTCACTGCATGTGTGTTCTTCTGAACAAACCACATAAGGATCCACCAGTGTCATTGCGTGCCTGTTCTTTTCATGAACCACATAAGGATGGGCCCACCAGTATCATTGCATGTCTGTTCCTTTCATGAACCACACCCGGTGTCAGTGCATGTCTGTTCTATTCATGAACCACACCCAGTGTCACTGCATGTGTGTTCTTCTAAACAAACCACATAAGGATCCACCAGTGTCATTGCATGTCTGTTCTTTTCATGAACCACATAAGGATCCACTAGTGTCAATGCATGTCTGTATTTTCATGAACCACACCCTGTGTCATTGCATGTGTGTTACTTCCATAAACCACATATGGATCCACCTAGTGTGATTGCATGTTTGTTCCTTCCATAAACCACATAAGGATCCACCAATGTCATTGCCTGTCTGTTCTTTTCATGAACCACATAAGGATGGGCCCACCAGTGTCATTGCATGTCTGTTCTATTGATGAACCACACCCGGTGTCATTGCATGTCTGTTCTATTCATGAACCACACCCAGTTTCACTGCATGTCTGTTCTTTTCATGAACCACATAAGGATCTACCAATGTCATTGCATGTCTTTTACTTCCATAAATCACATGTGGATCTACCGGTGTCATTGCATGTGTGTTCCTATAAACAAACCACATAAGGATCCACCAGTGTCATTGCCTGTCTGTTCTTTTCATGAACCACATAAGGATCCACCAGTGTCATTGCATGTCTGTTCTTTTCATGAACCACATAAGGATGGGCCCACCAGTGTCATTGCATGTCTGTTCTTTTAATGAACCACACCAAGTGTCATTGCCTGTCTGTTCTATTCATGAAACACACCCAGTTTCACTGCATGTCTGTTCTTTTCATGAACCACATAAGGATCTACAAGTGTCATTGCATGTCTTTTACTTCCATAAACCACACGAGGATCCACCGGTGTCAGTGCATGTGTGTTCTTCTAAACTAACTACATAAGGATCCACCAGTGTCATTGCCTGTCTGTTCTTTTCATGAACCACATAAGGATGGGCCCACCAGTGTCATTGCATGTCTGTTCTTTTCATGAACCACACCAATTGTCACTGCATGTCTGTTCTATTCATGAACCACACCTAGTTTCACTGCATGTCTGTTCTTTTCATGAACCACATAAGGATCTACCAGTGTCATTACATGTCTTTTACTTCCATAAACCACATGTGGATCCATCGGTGTCATTGCATGTCTGTTCCTTTAAACAAACCACATAAGGATCACAAGTGTCATTGCCTGTCTGTTCTTTTCATGAAGCACGCCCAGTGTCATTGCATGTGTGTTCTTCTAAACAAACCACATAAGGATCCACCAGTGTCATTGCCTGTCTGTTCTTTTCATGAACCACATAAGGATGGGCCCACCAGTGTCATTGCATGTTTGTTCTTTTCATGAACGATAGCCAGAGTCATTGCATGCGTGTTCTTTTCATTAACCATAGCTAGAGTCATTGCATGTCTGTTACTTCCATAAACCACGCATGGATCCACCGTTGTCATTGCATGTCAGTTCTTTTCATGAACCACACCCAGTGTCATTGGTACCCGTTAGACCGAGTCTTCTCGAAGGCACGCCCTAACACAGTTGTTCTGCTTGACGATTGTTACATACCATTCGATTGGGGCGCTTGGACGATTGGGATGGTCTTCGTGAGAGCGATCCGCGAGTAGGCTGTTCTGCGGCATGATTGGCCACGCTTGCTTTGGACAAACTGGCAACACCGGGCACTCCCCGGTTTCGAGTGTCACGTCTCACGAGTTCAGTGGGCCACATCCCAGTGTCACGTCCCCTTTACTTCTATTCCTCCCTGTACTTCTCTTGCTTACACTCGAATCCACTTTCCCCATTTCACTCCAATCCTACCATAGCCGCTAGCCGATGGCGCCTCCATCCCAATCCCCTCTCCGGCAGCCACCCCCCACCCCTCTCGCCATGGGTTCAAGGGGAGATGGCGAGGAAACGCATCGTGACGACAAGGACGGTGATTTCGATGTGAGTCGTTTCATCTCTCTTTCTATCATCTGTGGCCAGTTATCTATTTTTTGAGCTAGATCTAATCTGTTTACTCATGCACGTATGATGTGTTAGGCCAACCAGACGATGTATGACTCCGACTATCACGGTTTAGAGGATGAAGACAGTCCTCTGGTATGTAAACATGGATATGTGCCTGCTAAATTTGTAGCCTTCGAAGGACAAAATGCAGGCATGAGGTTTCTACGGTGTCAAGGACATCGTGCAATGATGCAAGGCGGAAGTTGCGGTGTTCTCAAATGGGTAGATCCAGAGTGGCCCAAATCGATGCAGAAAACGCTGGACAAACTATGGGAAATGACTGTCGAGTTGAAAGAATCCGTATTCAGCTTACTTCTTGACAGTGTTGAGATGAAGCTATGGGAACCAGTTGACACGACCAAGCATAAGCGAGATCTTAGGTGGGTGCAAGACAAGGTTATCAAAGTCGAGAAGGAGAGAGACGCGACATTGGCCCTGAAGGCTAAAGCAGAGCAAGAACTGACTCAAGCAAGGAACGATCTCCACCAGGACAAAGTCCTGCAGTACAAAACTACGAGTATTGACAAGTGCATGAGGAAAAATGCAGAGAAACAATTGAAGCTGTGCAAGGAAGATGCTAAAAGGAAGGAGCAGACAATTCGATCCTTGCTCTCGCAGGAAGATGTGCATCGGGCCAAGATTAGGAAGATCAAGGAGATGTGTGATAACTAGTTCTATTTAGCTTAAGCTCCGTGGCTTTTTAAGTTGTAATATTTGTACTTGTTGACCTAGCGGTCTGAACTATTGGTCCCGGATTCCAGGGAGGAAAAAAATTGCTCTGACCCTGCATTAATTTGTGGAAGAATTTGTGATTTAGATCAATTTCTGCCTCGATTTAGATCTCTGTCCCGGATTGGGAACGTAACCATGGACCAAAGACACCTTTTCTACTAGTTTATTCTGACACTGGTGGTTTGTTTAAACGTAATCTATGTGGATTGTGCCGCATGAAAATGGCACAACCACAATTTATAAAGTGGAAGCACGTACACCCGGTTACTGGAGATCCGGGAGCTTCGCCAGATGCAGGGGATGCAGGAGCAGAGAGGCGGTGAGATAGACGGGCTCAAGATTAGGCCAGAAAGTGGTACCCATTTCCTCCTCATCTGGGCATTATCGGTGAGAACATTGCTGTTTATGTTGCCACGTCGATGTGCAGCATCTGAAATAAGTTGCTGCTTCGTGGAGTGTGGCAGCTTAAATAATTTATTTATGTGCCACTTACATTCCGTCGTATTTGGAGACCTCCTGCCCCTCAGCAATCATGGAACCGGTGGATCATTGTTTTCAGATAGCAATGGCACAATCACAATTTCGGATTCAACTACTGACTCGGGCGTTTCCAAACCCTAAGTCGCGGTACATTTTACTCAGAGAACATGGGTAGATTGTTTCGCCCAGCAACGTGCCACACACAGAGCGATCAGAATTTAACAGAATTACATATATAGGTTCAAGTTCAATACATTACTATGCATCTTCATTGCCAGCAGCCTTCTTCCGCAGCCTAGGTGCCAAGCCTTCACGTCCAATGGCTTCTTCATTTCTTGCCTTCTTCCTCTTCCTCGGTGCCAATTTTCTTAGCTTCACGTACTCTGCATCACCGGGACAATGGGCACCAGAATCGTGTCTAGCATCATCTTTCCACTCGTTTTTAATTTCATTGGGCAGCAAAATGACATCTTTCCACTCGTTTTTAATTTCTTCGGGCAGCAAAATGACTGACTCGACAATCATGTTTCTAACCTTGCGGCACTTCCTGTCAAAGAAACAAGACTGTTGCATAACTGCCCAATATCTATAGAGTAAATAAAACAAAAATTACAATTTAGCACAAACATGCAAACCCCAAGAGACTTTTGCTTACCAGGAGCTAATTGGGTTCGAGCAACCACCATGTTCAAGAATAGAAGGGCGACTCCTAGTTGCAGCAGCTTCCACATCTAGTACATCACATTTCAGCTCAAACATGGCAGCCGAAGCATACCTTTTCATCAACCCAATTAGCTGACTGTCACACGTTATAGGAACCATGATGCCACGTTCATCCATGAAGCTGAACTTTGCAGTCTGCTTAGGCCATAATTCAACATGATTACGCAGAGCAGCAACCATACCAGATATAGTGCAGATCTGCGTAGGCGCTTCTTCCATCGTGAAACAATGGTGTCCATACCTGTTGCCCTTAGAGTCGTACCTATAGAGGACTACCGTAACCAGGTAAAGGGGGTCCGCGCAGATCCCACTTGACAGAAAACTGTGGACAAAATATGTTTGTCAGCGATGGGCTAACAAACAATTTGAGGTTCAGTAGCCAGCTAGCAGTTGTAACTAGTGTGAATAGCAAAGAGAAGGGTAGATCACCATCTTGTAGAAAAAACTTCTTCTTTCTTGATAGTAGGATCTGCCATCCTCCGAGCTGCTCGGCTCGTCGGCGGCGGAGGCGGGCTAGAGCCTCGCAACGGCAGCTACGGCATGCGCCATTGGAGCTCGGTATCAGCGACTGGGCGCAGCAACTTGGCCCCGGAAGTCAAATGTCCGAAGGGATCGTCCTACCTGGAGGGTGGATTCCGACGCCGCCGGTGCTAGGGGAAAGATGGGAATGGATTTGTGAAATTGGTCAACGCATCCAATCCACTTAGCTGCTCGATTTGCCTAAGAGGTTGCCGCGTTGGCGCCCGCGTCACGGACAGATAACCGATATGTGGGTCCCAACTGTGTACTTCACGGGGCGGTTTAACGGAATGTTTGTATTTGGCAGGGGTGAGATGAGTTTGCCTCGAAATGGCCCCTCTCAGTAGTTGGCGGCCCCACTTTTCGAAACGCGGTAATTTCAGGCAACTTAGGTACCGCCATGCACTGGCCTCCCAACTTTGGTACCGTAGATGAACAAGCCCCTCATGCCTCCCCTCTTGTGGTCCATGTTCTCCAGCTCCTTGTCTTCGTGAAAAAATTATCCTCGAAAAATCCGAGGTCCATTTGACTTCGCTTAGGTTCCTAAAACTTAAAAATACAAAAAAATAGAGTTTTCCTATTCTACAAAGTTATAACCAAAATAAAGGGGATCATTGGTAAATTCGCAAAACATAATGTAAAACATGGATATGATATTGTAAATGATGCAAATATGTAGGAACATGTAACAATAAACTACAAAGTTCATGTTGATACGTTGCTAACGTATCCATAATTTTTGATGTTCCATGCTTGGTTTTATCTACTTTCTTATGTTTTGTCCGCACTTTGGAGTACTTTCTATACACTTTCTTAGACTAACCTATTAACAAGAGCCATAGAGCCAGCTGCCTATTTTCTGCTATTTTTGGTTCCAAAACGTCAGAAAATGAATATTCTCGGAATTGGATGGGACAAAAGCCAAAGTCAGTTTTTCACCGAGGAACACAAGGAGCCATAGTACAGGACAGAGAGGGGCCAGGGGGCCACCACACCACCTGGCCATGCGGCCCAGCCTGGCCCGTGCTAGGGGGTGGTCTGGCCGCCTCCGGCACCCCCTCGGCCTCCCCTTTCGCCTATAAGATGCCTCCGATATAGAAACCCTAAGTATCCGATCAAAATTCCACGAAAGAGTCTGTAGCCGCCATCATCTCCATCCCTAGATCGGGAGGGATCTGAAGCTCTTCGCGGCACCCTCCCGGAGGGGAGAATTCACCCTAGAGGCCTTCTTCATCATCATGCAAGCCTCTAATGTGATGCGTCAGTAGTTCATCCTTGGACTACGGGTCCATGTAATAGCTAGATGGCTGGTTATTCTCCTTTGTGCTATCATGTTTAGATCTTGTGAGCTCAGTTCATGATCAAGATCATCTATTTGTAATTCATACATGTTCTGTTTGCGGGGATCCGATGGATATTGAGATGCTATTTCAGATTGATTATTGATTATATCATTCCTTGTTATTTGAGATCTTGCATGCTTTCCGTTGTTAGTAGCTATCTTGGCCAAGTAGATGCTAGCAACTCCAAGAGTTAGTATTTATGCTCGATAGTGGATCATGCCTCTAGTAATCTGGGGAAGTGATAGAAATCTCTAAGGTACTAGATGTGCTATTGCTACTAGGGATAAAACAACAATCCGGGGAAGTGACAGAAATCTCTAAGGTACTAGATGTGCTATTGCTACTAGGGATAAAACAACAATCCTTTGTTCATAGAACAATCGTTTTGTTTACTTTACACGCAATGCGTAATGCAATTATCTGTTGCTTGCAACTTAATACTGTAGGGGGTTCGTATGATAACCTGAAGGTGGATTATTAGTCATAGATGCAGTTGGATTACTGTCTATGTATAATGTTGTAATGCCCAATCGAATCTCAAAGGAGTCAAGATGAGTAGTATATGCATATTGCTTTCTCAATGTTTGTCAATTGCCCCACTGTAGTTTGTTCACCCAACATGTCATCTATCTTAAGGAGAGCCACCACTAGTGAACTATGGACCCCAGTCCTTTCTTTTATCATCAATCTACAATCAACTGTTTACTGTTTTCTGTTTACTTTCTACAAACTATTACTTTCTTCCACACAATATGTTTAATCCTTTATTTTCAGAAAAACCGGTGAGATTGACAACCTCACTGTAAGTTGGGGGCAAAGTTCTGTGGTTGTGTTGTGCAGGTTTCCATGTTGCTACTGGCACCGGTAGTGCGCCCTGCCAAAGTTCAGCTAGCAACACCTTGGACTTGTTTCCTTGCTCCGACTGGATTGATAACCTTGGTTTCATAACTGAGGGAAACTTGCTGCTGTGCTCATCATACCTTCCTCTTGGGGTTCCCCAACGAGCTCGAGATATCTTGGGCCATCAAAGCTTTTTCTGACACCGTTGCCGGGGAGTCAAGGACATCTTCACAAGGGGAGTCCCTCATAACCAATCTCTTTACTTTGTTATTTTTGTTTTGCTTAGTTTACCATTTGTTTTGTTTGCTTGTTTCTTTCTCAAAAACACAAAAAAATTTAGTTTTACTAGTTTGCTTTCTTTATTAAAAACACAAAAAGAAATTACCTTAAGTTGCCATTATGTCTAGCATTGCTCCAGCTACTATGTCACCTGAGGAAATGATTTTCACTTTTAATCAAGGAATTGAACAGAGTTTCAAAGAGGCTTGGTCTAGAATCTCTGATCTACATGAAAAAACCGAACCTAAAATGACTCAAAGCTTGTTCCTTAGCAGTTTTTACCTTGGAATTGCTCTTTGCTATAGATATGCTTTGGATGCTGTAGTGGGAGGAGATTTCCACCAATGCAATGAGGATGATGCTGTTAATGCCATAAAGAAGTTGGTCTTTACTTACAACTTGCCTAGCAAATCTGATTCTTCCTTCATAAACATATTTGCTAGATTGAATACTCTTGAGACCAGCACTGCTAGTTTGAAAGATTACTATAATACACTTAGAGAGCATCATAACTATGTTCCAATAAATTCTGAACCCTCAAAATGGCTTCCCACAGTAAAGATTGCTATAAATAATGAAACTTTTCATGCTCGCTGTGATATCATGTCTGAATTTTGTCTTATGCCCAAAGATATCTATGAATCTTCGAATCTTTGGGGGCTTTCTGAAGGAGGAGAAGAAATATTTCTTGCTAATAATGCCACAATATACCCATTGGAATAGTTGAAGGAGTGTTGATACATTGCAAATGTATCTATAATTTTTTATGTTCCAAGCTTGGTTTTATCTACTTTCTTATGTTTTGTCCACACTTTGGAGTACTTTTCATATGATTTCTTGGACTAACCTATTAACAAGAGCCACAGTGCCAGTTGCATGCTTTCTGCTGTTTTTGGTTCCAGGAAAGTCAGAAAATGAATATTCTCGGAATTGGATGGGACAAAAGCCAAAGTTCCTATTTTACCGGAAGACTCACATAGCCATAATACGAGACGGAGGAGGGCCAGGGCTTGGCCACACCATATGGTGGCGTGGGCTAGCCCTAGCCGCGCCAGCAGGTGGTGTGGGCCCCCTGGCCGGCCACCGACTTTGCCCTTTCGCCTATATATTCCTCCCGAGGCAAAAACCCTAGATTGTCCAGCCTCCAGCCACGAAAAGTTCCGCAACGCTGCCGCCACCAAAGGGGAGATTCGGGGGACAGAAAGTCTCTGTTCCGGCACCCTGTCGGGATGGGGAAGTGCCCCCGGAGCCATCTCCATCGATCTCCACCACCATCTCCATGACTATTGCTAATTCCCATGATGAGGAGGGAGTAGTTCTCTCTCGAGGCTAAGGGTTCTACCGGTAGCTATGTGTTCGTCTCTCTCTCTCTCTCTATGCATGATCATATTGTGATCATGAGCTTTGTAATCAAGTAGATCTACCTTGCTACTCAAGTGCTTTATTAGATCTCTGCTCTCCCTATGTGTGTGAAAGTGACAGCGTGCACACCATGGTGGCACTTAGGCTAGAGATTACAAATACTTGTTATGAGTTATATTTGGAGTTGGATGTCTTTATGAAATTGTGGTGTTTGTTGGAACCATCTAGTGCTCAAGGTGACAATGTAGGGTTTTCTAGATGGGAAAGGCTTACTTTGAGGTGTGCTGTTATAGCCCTACCATGGATTAGAGTGTCCAACCGGATAGTAGTTAAGAGTAGTATCATAAAGAGAAGATATTTATACGAGAGTGTTCACTAGTGAAAGTATGATCCCTAGGCCTTGTTTCTAAGCATTGATACACCGTTTGCAACTAGATCGGTTACATGTTTGCTTGCTTGCATCTTTATTTCAGTTTTCCTTTAGTCTCTTCCATGCCATCAAGCTATTTTCTATCACCTTTACCACTTATAATCATCTATACCACTTGTATTTCACTATCTCTTCGCCGAACTAGTGCACCTATACACCTGACAAGTGTATTGGGTGTGTTGGGGACACAAGAGACTTCTTGTATCTTGATTGCTGGGTTTCTTGAGAGGGAATACCTTTGACCACTTCCTCCCTGAGTTCAATAAACCTTGGGTGATCCACTTAAGGGAAAACTCGCTGTTGTTCTACAAACCTCTGCACTTGGAGGTCCAACAACTGTCTACAAGAATAGAAGTGCGTAGACATCAAGCTCTTTTCTGGCGCCGTTGTCGGGGAGGTAAGGTAAAAGGTACTCACATCCTCCGGTGTGAGTGCTCGAAGTTATTTCCTTTAGATTCTGCAATTTTGCCTTTTTCTTTCTTGTTTTCACTAGTTAGGCTTAATGGAAAACAACAACAAAATTAGATAGCTTTTTAGTATTTTTCCTAATGTAGAACATGAATTCTTTGAAAAGAAAATTAAAAAACCCTTGGAACCTTCTTTGCATGCTAATAACAATGTTATTAGTATGAATCTTTTGAACAACTTTGTTACTAATGCTATGGAAACATCTAAGCTTGGGGAAGTTAGTTTTTATGATAATGATATTTTTAATTCCCTAGCTTTAAAGAAGAAAATTTGCTCTGATGATACTTTATCTCCCATATGTGGTAATTCTAATGATACTTGTGATATTTGAAATCCACATACTGAAAGCATCTCTTTTAAAATACCTATAAAAATTGTTGAACATGTTATAAACAACTATTATGTTGGAGATGGAACTGTCCATCCCGATGCTCATTTGCTCTTTATACACGAATTATGTGGGTTGTTCAAGTGTGTAGGTATTTCAATAGATCAAGTAAAGAAGAAGTTATTCTCATTATCACTGAAAGGAAGAGCCGAAGAATGGTATAAACTGCTGAAGAATGGTCAAGCTCTTGAATGGGAGGAAATAGTACCTCTCTTTTAATCTAAATTTTATCCTCCTCATGAAGTTCATAAAGATAGGAATTACATTTATATTTTTCATCCACATGATGGATAAAGTATTTCCCAAGCATGGGGGAGATTGAAGTCACTAATGCTCAAATGTCCCATTCATGAGCTCCCAAGTAATATTGTTATTAATAATTTCTATGCAAGGCTTTCAGGACATTACAAGGACTATCTAGATACTTGTTTAGAGGGATCCTTCACAAGTAAGGAGGTCAAAGCTAGGTGGGATCTTCTTGAAACAATTCAAAGAAATACCGAAGATTGGGATAACAACAAAGGTAAATAACCAAGTATAAACTATGAGTATGATTGCATTAAGTCTTTCGCTGAAACTGCTGATTTTCAAGATCTTAGTGCTAAATATGGTCTTGATCCTCAAATTATTGTTGATTGTTATAGAACCTTTGCTTCTCATATTAATGCCCCTAAAGAAAAATGGGACATGTATCATGAGCCTTTTAAAGACACTTGCATGGAAAATGAAATTGTTATTAATGATAGCAATAAACATGCTCAAACCTTTGGAAGTACTATTTCTTATAAGCATGTTAATTTTTGTGGAATACATAGAACTTGTGAGAATAATCTAATTGAAGAAGAATATTGTATCACCCACATGAATGAAAAAACTAGAATGTGGTATAGGGCTTTAAATGATCTTGGTAAAAAAGTTTGTGCCCTTTATCCTTTTATTTGTGAATTTTGCTTCGAAGTGGGTCATTTCAATTTTCAATGCTCAGGCCATAATAATAGCCCTTCTAATCCAATGAGTACTGCAAGTTTGTATTGTGATGACATGATCACGCCTAATCAGCATGATGAACTTACATTATTTTTGGGGTGTGAAGAGTTATCAAGAAAAACCTCTTTGGTAGATATGGGTGCTTTTGATATGAATAGTGTCCTGCATGGTTGTCATATTTATTGTGTTGATAATTGCCACACAAATACTTACATACAAAATATTATAGAAGATGATATTTTACCAAAATATGATAGGACTAATATGTGTTTTGATCTTATTAATGAAAAGATGGAATCCTCCAAAGTTTCTTCTATTGTCTCTAACAATGAACCAGGGTATATGGAGAAGCTTCCTTTCAAGCCTCTCCGTCCTAAAGAGAAGAAGAGAAATAAGAAGAGGAGGAGTAAAAGGAGAGAGGAAACGGTATTTTCCCCTAAGCATGTTGCTCCTATTATAGTTTTCGATGAGTCTGAACTCGATGATGTTCCTATGCCTATTACCTATAGTAGTGATCATGATTGGGAAAATCACACTACTTTTCATATTGAAAATCTCTTTGGTACCAATTCTGAAAATGATGATAATTGCTGTACTATTAGTGCTATCCATGTTCCTTCCAATGATGATATGTTTACAAATGAACACACTTTGGAAGATAATTATTCTATTGCTTATGATGATACTACACCTCCAATATATGATGATTGCAATGATGAATATGATATTTTCAGTCCACCTACTATTAAGGAGGAAAGTAATTATGATTACAATATGCCTCCTATATTTGATGATTATGGTGATGAAAATAATAATGATAGCTATTTTGTTGAATTTACTCCCACTACAATCAATAAGAATGACTATGTTTATGTGGGGAGTATTAATTCTTTTATGCATATGGCTCATGATAAGAATGTTTCTTGTGATAGTTATATTGTTACTTTTATTCATGATGCTACTGAAAGTTATTATGAGAGAGGGAAACATGGCTTTATGCATCTCAATAAAATTAAGTTTCCCCTCTTTATGTTGAAAATCTTGAAGTTGCACTTGTTTTGCTTTACTATGCTTATTGCTTTGTGCTTTCATGACTTGTTTCTTTACAAGATTCCTATGCATAGGAAGTGGGTTAGACTTAAATGTGTTTTGAATTTGCTTCTTGATGCTCTCTTTTACTTCAATTCATATTTCTTATGTGAGCATCTTCTTCAACTATCATGCCTAACTTAAAGGCGTTAAAGAAAAGTACTTATTGGGAGATAACCCAAAAGTTTTAGACGAGTCTTGGAAGTTATTACTTCTGTAATAACCGCTCCTTATCTTTTTATTTGCTTTTTATGCCAAGAGTAACCTCTAATGAGAGAGAAGTAATGATTGGGAAAGTTGCTGTCCCGAAACAGATTTCTGTGCTTCACCGTAAAAATATGTGTAAAATCTCTGTACGTCCTTTTCAGGCGTGAATTTTTGTGCTTCTGCCCCAGGTTGTTATCTAACTTTCCTTAGTTCAACACTTTTCGATTTGAGCAACAGAATGTCTTCTAAAAAATTCGTCTTTACCTGCTGGTCTGTTTTGACAGAGTTCTTGCATTATTTGCATTTGCTTCTTGTTGGTTCCTTTTTGAGTTCTTTTAGGGAATTGAGCTTTTTGAGGGAAGTGCTACAGTAGCTATTGTTTTAATGGAAGTTTTATTGGTGTTGGAACTGAACCTAAAGACTTATTATCTTGAGTACACTAATGTTGCTAATAAAGATTGTGTGAAGTTTTGTATGAAGGAAAAATTTCAGGTGTATGGAAGGAATGCGTAATGAGATGAAGGATGGACTAAAGCTCAAGCTTGAGGATGCCACCCGGTGTCACCCCAAGAAATATCCAAGAAGTACAAGCGTCAAAGCTTTGGGATGCCCAAGGCATCCCCTTCCTCATCAATAAAAATCCCAGGTTCCTTCCAAACGCTTTATTTTTATTGTTTTATGCATAGTTATGTTGTTCTTGGAGCGTCTTCTTTTTCGTTTTCGTTTTGGTTTTTCGTTTGCTTAGTTTGCTGAATAAATTGGTTGGACCCCCTCTTTCATGCATTGGTTTTCAAATAGTTTGGTTTGGATTGGAAAAGAGTAGGAAAGTTCATGCTTAAGTGGTAAAGAGAGCTTGTTTTTGACTGGGGCCTATGCTTTGTCATGCCAGGCTTGATATTGTTTTGGCTTTATGCTTAGTATTCTTTGCTGTAGCATTACTTGTTATAAACAATTGAGATTGCTTAATGTGCCTTGGATGAATCATGCGTTGTTTTAGCATATTAAAGCGTAATATAGTGGTATTCTCCTTTGATGCTTTATTTGGGTTGACTTGGCGCATGCTCACACCATGTTATGACTATCTCAAGTCACCATAGCCTTTATGATCCTTTAGTTTTCAACTTGTAGTATCACTTTATGCTTTGATCAATGATGTTTTGTCGCTCTGCATGATTATGGCCATTATTTCTCTCTTAGTTGGTCGCTCCCAGTCTTTTGCTAGCCTCCGCAACCAAAGTATGAGTTCCACTCATGCATCCAACTCCTAAAACCAAGTTATTCCAAAGAGTCCACCATACTTACCTACTAGCATATGCTATTCCAAGTATATTCATGTTTTTGTCTACCTTCCGAATTAATGTTATGAGAAAACTAGTGATTAAAGCTCTCACGAACTTGATGGCACACTTTACTTTTCTTGCCCTTAATAAACTTGAACCATTGTGTCATCTATGTTGTATATGCTTGCACTTATTTGTTGGGAATTAGCAGAACCATGCTATCATGGGGAACGCTTTCAACATTGCACTGGTACTTTCTACCTAGTTGATATCATGCTCTTTTGTCTATGGATGTCGTCGGTGTGAAATGAAAGGGGAGCTTGTAAGTCCATGGAGTTATGTATATGTGTTAGAGAAACGCCTGGGCCGCTCGTCTAATCCATGCTGACATGGTGGAAACCTGCAGCGTAACCATAATGAGCTATCTATGAAGCATTCTTCTTATTAAAAAAGAGTTCTATATTGAGAAAAAAGAGAAAAATAAAAAAAAGATTATGAAAAGAGGAAAGAGAGAAAAAAAGCACCAGATTCCCATGGTAAATAAGAAGATTGCTGAGATGCTCGTTGTCTGCTTGCCTTGTCATTTTGATATGGGGATTCTTCCGTATCATCGGGCAAGGGGTACCCTATTGGCGATTCTCTATGATACACATGTACTTACAATGACAAGAACTTACCGGTGACTAAACCTGAGTAGCATGAGGAGCGACCCTCGTATTCAAGGGACATGAGATTTCTAACTTATACTTCGTCAAGCATGTACACCATAGTTTGTTCACTTTAACCTTAATCACTTCAAGATGCTTATGATAGGGGCAATGAGAGCTGAAAGCTATAAGTACCATAATTTTTGGAAGCTCTTTATGAAACTGGAATCTCTGCTTCCTTCTATGAAGGCCTTTCTTCCACCATTACATTTAGTCTCCACCTTCTACCTTTATGCACCTACTTTGACAGCATAGTGGCCATTCTTAATTCTATGTGCATTGTCCCAAGACTAGTTTATTGATGCATAACTTGATATTGCTTGTTTTAAACTATTTGTATCTAGTCACTCTTATGAACTTTGAAGGTGTCCTATGCATTTATATTTGCTACTCTATGAGTTACAAGCTCAATACTACTATGCTATGTTTTCTGTATGTGAAACAAACAAACGTCTTGCAAAGCATTGTTATTCATGAATCTTTTGTTTGTGCCTTTTCATGTTGCAAAATAGTTTCTTTGTCTTATTGCTAGAACTTTGTCTTTCATGTTATGATTGAAGTACTATGATCCCAGCATGGAATGTTCTACAAATACTTTGATCAAGTTTATGATGGTGCATGTCACCTCAAAAATTATTCTTTCTTTTTATCACTTACCTACTCGAGGACGAGCAGGAGTTAAGCTTGGGGATGTTGATACATTGCAAATGTATCTATAATTTTTGATGTTCCATGCTTGGTTTTATCTACTTTCTTATGTTTTGTCCACACTTTGGAGTACTTTTCATATGATTTCTTGGACTAACCTATTAACAACAGCCATAGTGCCAGTTGCATGTTTTCTGCTGTTTTTGGTTCCAAGAAAGTCAGAAAATGAATATTCTCGGAATTGGACGGGACAAAAGCCAAAGTTCCTATTTTACCGGAAGACTCACAGAGCCAGAATACGAGACGGAGGAGGGCCAGGGCCTGGCCACACCATATGGTGGCGCGGGCTAGCCCTGGCCGTGCCACCAGGTGGTGTGGGCCCCCTGTACGGCCACCGACCTCGCCCCTTCGCCTATATATTCCTCCCGAGGCAAAAACCCTGGATTGTCCAGCCTCCACCCACGAAAAGTTCCACAGCGCCGCCGCCACCAAAGGGGAGATTCGGGGGACAGCAAGTCTCTGTTCCGGCACCCTGCCGGGACGGGGAAGTGCCCCGGAGCCATCTCCATCGATCTCCACCACCATCTCCATCACTATTGCTAATTCCCATGATGAGGAGGGAGTAGTTCTCTCTCGAGGCTAAGGGTTCTACCGGTAGCTATGTGTTCGTCTCTCTCTCTCTATCTCTCTATGCATGATCATATTGTGATCATGAGCTTTGTAATCAAGTAGATCTACCTTGCTACTCAAGTGCTTTATTAGATCTCTGCTCTCCCTATGTGTGTGAAAGTGACATCGTGCACACCATGGTGGCAATTAGGCTAGAGATTACAAATACTTGTTATGAGTTATATTTGGAGTTGGATGTCTTTATAAAATTGTGGTGTTTGTTGGAACCATCTAGTTCTCAAGGTGACAGTGTGGGGTTTTCTAGATGGGAAAGGCTTACTTTGAGGTGTGCTGTTATAGCCCTACCATGGATTAGAGTGTCCAACCGGAGAGTAGTTAAGAGTAGTATCATAAAGAGAAGATATTTATACGAGAGTGTTCACTAGTGAAAGTATGATCCCTAGGCCTTGTTTCTAAGCATTAATACACCATTTGCAACTAGATATGTTACATGTTTGCTTGCTTGCATCTTTATTTCATTTTTCCTTTAGTCTGTTCCATGCCATCAAGCTATTTTCTATCACCGTTACCACTTATAATTATCTATACCACTTGTATTTCACTATCTCTTCACCGAACTAGTGCACCTATTGACATGGGTATACCCTACAGGTACTGAAGTTTGGTATATACGGTCTGAATACGTAAAGGCCCACGGTGTCGCCAAGGCCCAAATGAAGGACTCGAGTAACCTACGGACTCTCGGTTGTTTGAAGAACAAGAAGAATCTAAAGATAGAAAGTTTAAAGGGGAAACCCTAATTTGTAACCGACTCGACCTGCTACCCAAGACCGAGCCTATCTATATAAGGGCTAGGAGGGGGCGGCGAGGAGGACACATGCAACCCTAGTTTCCACAACCCTCGCCAGATCACATCTGCGCACCATTGTAACCTTCGGTTCCTTCGATAATTCCACGAGCAGACAAGCAGGAGTAGGGACCTCTACGAGGCCTGAACCTAGGTAAATCTTTGTCCCCTGTGTGCTTGTTTGATAGCCGATAGATGTCTCCAGCGCTCCCTCCTTCTCCAAAACCCAAGTCCATAAAAATGGGCATTGATGAGTTAAACCCTCGTCAATTGGCGCCGTCTGTGGGAAGTGGGAGTGCTAATGTTGCGGCTTCTTCGGCCCCATCAACCGCGATCTACAACTGCGCAACAGCGGAGATTTGCTAGCTCTTCGGCGCGTTCGACTTCACCGTCGACACGCCGGCCACTCGCCCGGCCTTCGAATCCATAGGCGACGGAATCAACCTGGCGATAGGGAGCTTTCGCTTCCAAGTTGGTCAGATGGGCACGCTTCGCATGCCTGATCAGCCGACGGCACCATCGATTGCCCCAGCATCATGGTTCCCTCCATCGATCAGCACCCTCAGTGAGCTGAACACCCCGACAACAGTCGAGAACACGGTCAGCGTCAGCAGTCGCGACTCTGATCTGAGCAATCTGGCCACATAAGATGGAATCTATGGTTCCGGATCTGAGAGTTGCGGAAGAAGCAGCTTCCCCAATCACTTCATGTGTGCCCTCTTCAATGCTGGCGATACCTCTACCAATCGCGACAACGGTGGCAATCGTGGTAACGAGACTGACCCGCCCAATGCCGGCAACGGTGGCAATCACGGTAACGGAACCGACCCGCCCAATGCCAGCAACGGTTGCAATGGTGGCAACGGCGGCAACAGTGGCAATCGCACCCCCGTCAATAATGGAGGAGCAGTCGAACCTCCAACCATAATAAATGAGCAAACCGGCGAACGCGTCGTGATCAGGCTCAACGAGCAAGAATGGGCTCGCTGCCGCGAGGCCCTACGAGGTGCCCCTCTACCATTCGGATCCCCACAGGCACTACTGATGGTCTATTACTAGCTCCTGAAGGAAGAATTCAAGCGCCAACTACAAACAATCGCGCAACTTGAAGCGCGTAAAAAGGCAGCAGACGAATCGAGCCTTCGTCGCGCTGGGCTCTCCTCCCACGGAGGATCCTCCTCAAGGTGCAAAGAATACCTCGCCAAGAAGAGGCAATCTCAGATGGCCCATCTCACCGAGCAAGAACGCATAGAAGCTGCAAAAGTCCTCAACTTCAGCTCTATGATAGTCGACACATGGGGCAACATGGTCCCCAAGACGACGCAGGCTGCGGTAACAGCGGCCACCATGTACCTCCTCAACAACCAGTCGCTAGCTGGAGATCCCCGAGCCGCCATGCACCGATCTACGATCGCGGGCTTGGGATTAATCAAGGCCGCTCTCAACAAGGAGCCAACACCAGACCCAAAGAAGGGCAAAGCGCTACTCCTCGCCCTCGTCTAGCAATGACAGTCATGACCTGTCTCGACGCCACCGCTCACGGCAACACGATCATGACTATGATGCGCGCGACGACCTCACGCAGTGCAAGATCGACAAATCAAGGGCACGACGTGCTCGGTCGACTGACACAGAATAAGAAGATGTGGAGCTCTGCGGTGCCAGATGCTTCAGCAGATCCATCAGGCAGAAGCGAATGCCCAAAGGGTTTAATCTCCCGTCGGAGAACCCGAAGTTTGACGGCCTACAGGACCCCAAGATCTGGCTGGAGGACCACATCTCCTCTGTCAGACTCCACGGAGGCAGTCGGAGCACGACCATGCAATGCTTGTAGCTACAGCTGCAGGGCGCCGCCTGAGCATGGCTCAACAACCTCCCGCGCGGATCCATTCGCAGTTGGGATGAGCTGGTTTACAGCTTCGTGCGCAACTTTAAGGGCACATACAAGCGGCCCGCATCAATCGAAGAGCTGAGATGTTGCCAGCAAAGATCTAGCGAATCGCTGTGCTCCTACATCCAAAGGTGGTCCATCATCAAGAACTCCGCAGAGAACATCTCGGAGGATCGCGCGATTGACGCATTCAACGGCGGCGTCCGCCGCCTAGAACTCAGGGAGGAACTGGGCTGCTCAAAGCCCCAGACCATCGACCACCTGATGGAGATCGCGAATCGGTGGGCCGATGGAGAAGATTCGGTGAAGAATCGCGTTCACTCCAACGAGGAGGCGGAACTCAAACGCAGACGCAATCGCCGAGGCAAGCGCCGCATGCGCATCTATGATGACCGCGACGGCGTCAACATGGTCGCGGCTGGCTACGCCGATAGACGCGATGATAACCGCAACAGCGGATACCATAGCGGCGGATACTGTGATTCTGGGAAAACCACGCAAGTGTGGCAACGCCGCACTCGCGATGAGGCACCCGCGAACTCCATTGAGGACAAACTGTCCGGGCCATGCACGGTGCACTTCTACATCGACAAGCATGATGGCAAGAGGAAGTCCAGCCACCTCCTCAAGGATTGTCGCGAGTTCCTCAAGCTACATGAGGGATTGGTTCGGATGAACCGCAATGCAGTCGAAAGAGGGTACGGAGCTGCTCCAGGCGCCGTGGCACATGGCGCACCGCCACCACCACCTGGTCCACCCCCGAATGCAGCTGCACCGGACCAGCCCCATGGAGGCGAACCGTACCCACGAGCCATGGGCACCATGATGATCCAAAAGGGACGCCCCTCCAATAGGGTCCAGAAGGCCATCACTTGCCAAGTCAACTTGGCCACACACTCACCACCATCTACCACTGAGTACCTCAGTGGGAGCGAGTCCTGCATCACCTTCGACAAGCGCGACCATCCGCCTCAGATACCCCGTCCAGGCCATTGCCCCCTCATACTCGAGGCGAAAATTGGAGGTTTCGACATGAGCCGCGTCTTCATGGACGGTGGGAGCGGCATCAACCTTATATTCGCGAGTACCTTGCGAGTAATGAGAATACCTCTAACATGCCTGGAGGCCTCGGACACAACGTTCCACGACATCGTCCCAGGGAAAGGCGTATACCCCTACGCAAAATCAACCTTGACGTCATCTTCGGCACGCCGAAGAACTTCCGGCGCGAGCGCATCAACTTTGAGGTCGTCGACTGGCCCTCACAGTACCACTGCATCCTTGGGCGCGTCGCGTTCGCTAGGTTCATGGTAGTGCCCCACTACGCGTACTTGTAGATGAAAATGCCAGGTCCCAATGGCGTCATCATGATCAACGGGAGCTTCGAGCGATCTGACAGTTGTGACAGGAAATTCAACATAATTTCCCAGTCCTTCGGCATGTAGGAGGAACTCGCGAGACTAAATGAGACGACAGACAACAGTCTGCCTCCCCTGAGCCGGCCAAGCTCACCTGATCTCTCCTTCGACTTATCGGTGCACAGAAAGAAAGTGCAGGTCCATCCATCGGATCCTGCCAAGACGGCCCTCATCGCCAACAACTTGAGTCCCACATAGGAACTCGCGCTCGTCGAATTCCTCCATGAGCACTAGGAAATTTTCGCCTGGTGTCCTACGGACATGCCAGGAGTTCCTAGGGAATTCGCCGAGCACACACTCAGCGTCAACCCCGACGCAAGGCCAGTCAAGCAAAAAATTCGGCGATTGTCTGTGCCACGAGCGCAGGCAGTTGGAATGGAGATCAACAGACTCCTCGAAGCCAAGTTCATACGCGAGATCAAGGAAAGCACTTGGCTCGCCAACACGGTGCTGGTAACAAAAAAGGACATGGATATCCTGCGGATGTGCGTGGACTTCACCTCTCTGAACAAGGATTGCCCAAAGGATCACTTCCCGTTGCCGCGCATCGACCAGATCATCGACTCCACTGCGGGATGCGAGCGCCTATGCTTCCTCGACGCCTACTCATGCTACAATAAGATTCGAATAAAGGATGAAGATCAAGAGAAAATATCGTTTACAACGCCCTTTGGTGTGTTCTGCTACAACACAATGCCCTTCGAGCTAAAGAACGCGGGAGCCACCTACCAGCGGTGCATGCAGGCTTGCCTCAAGGAACAACTGGGTCGCAACATTCAAGTCTATGTCGATGACATAGTAATCAAGACCAAGGAGGAAGCCTCCCTAATCGATGATTTGCACGAAACCTTCGCCAACCTCGACCGCTACCGGATTAAGCTCAATCCGGACAAATGCGCCTTCGGCGTACCATCTAGGAAGCTACTCGGGTATCTCATTTCCGCGAGGGGAATCGAGGCAAACCCGAAGAAAATAAAATCCATACTGGCCATGGAGAAGCCGAAAAACATAAGGGGCGTTCAGCAGCTGGCTGGACGAATCGCGGCCCTCAGTCGATTCATAAGTCGGATGGGTGAAAAGGCGCTGCCTTTCTACCAGCTCCTTCGCAAAGCTGAAAAATTCGAGTGGACCAATGAAGCGCAAGAAGCATTCCGAAGACCTCAAGCGCCTGCTATCCACCTCGCTAGTGCTGGTGACCCCACGAGAAAGGGAACCACTATCGCTTTATATCTCCACCACCAACTAGGTGGCCAGCACAGTGCTCGTCGTTGAGCGAGCGAGGACAACAAGGTCCACGGCGTACAATGTCTAGTATACTACCTCAGCGAGGTCCTCACACCAACAAAACAGCGGTACCCACACTACCACAAGCTGGCATATGGTGTCTTCATGACCGCCCGGCGACTGTGCCATTATTTCCAGGAACACCCAATCGTGGTGGTCAACGACGCCCCGTTGGGGCATATCCTCAATAACCCTGACGCCAGGGGGCAAGTCGTGCTTTGGGGAATAGAACTGTCTCCACGAGACATCACATACGAAAAGCACGATGCAATCAAGTCGCAAGTTCTCCCTGACTTCCTCGTGCACTGGATGGAGAACCAGCTCCCGAACAAACCAGACATGTCCTACCTCTGGACAATGCACTTCGACGGGTCCAAGCGGAAGGACGGAGCAGGCGCAGGTGTCATACTGACATCACCTCAAGGGGACAAACTGAAGTATATCCTGCGAATGCAGTTCACAGCCTCCAACAACGAGGCTGAATACGAGGCCCTATTGCACAGGATGAGGATGGCAAAAGCCTGCGGCGCCAAGAGGCTCATCATATACGGCGACTCCAAGTTGGTCGTCAACCAAACAATGCATGAGTGCGACGCACTGAACGACAACATGATCGCGTACCGTGACCTCTACGACACACTCGAAGGAGACTTCGACGGTTGCGAGCTGCGGCACGTAGGTCGCGAAAGCAATGAAGAGGTGGACGCACTCGCCAACATAGGCTCTACCAGTGCCCCCATACCACCTGGGGTATTTCTCGAGCGCATCTATGAACGCTCCATCAAGCCAAAGGCCGCAGAGAAGAAAACAAGCGCAACAACGGACTCGGGGGCTATGCCACCCAATGAGCCAATGGCACTCGATGACATGGAGCTGGACACAGGACTCGAGGGACCAATGAGCATCATGATGATTGAGCAATCCTGGACGCAGCCGTATATCACGTATCTCCTCAGCAAGAGGCTACCGGACGATCAGACAGATGCACGGTACATCGCGCGGCGATCCAAGGCATTCGCTGTTATCAACGGCGAACTGTACAAACGTAGCATCACAAGAGTACTCCAACGATGCGTCTCCACGGCCGATGGAAGAGCAGTTCTCCTCGACATCCATGAAGGGACCTGCGGGCACAACGCCGACAGTCGCGCCCTCGTTGCCAAAGCTCTACGAGCTGGATTCTACTGGCCTACGGCCATGCGCGACGCCAAGGACATCGTCCAAAAATGCAACGCTTGCCAGCGATTCACGGACAAGCCGCACGCACTTGCCGCAGAGCTACGGCCAATCCCATTGGCCTGGCCCTTCGTGCAATGGGGACTCGACATGGTCGGCAAACTTCCAAGGTCCTCACGAGGAGGCTACGTCTACCTCTTGGTCGCAGTCGACAAATTCACCAAGTGGATTGAGGCCATGCCAGTAACCAACCAATCAGGGCACATCACAGTAAAGTTCTTCGAGTCCATCGTTTACCGCTTCAGAGTACCGCACAGGATCATCATCGACAACGGGACGAACTTAACATCCAAGGAGTTGCAAGAATTCTACGAGAACCTAGGGATCAACATCAGCTACGCCTCGGTAGCACACCCACAGACCAACGGTCAGGTGGAAATAGAAAACGGGCTCGTCTACAGCAGGATCAAGAAGCGACTCCTCCAGCCACTCGAACAAGCCGCGGGTTGCTGGCCGGACGAACTGCAATCCGTACTTTGGAACCTACACACAACTCCAAACAGTGCCACGGGCTACACGCCATTCTTTATGGTGCATGGAGCCGAGGCAGTGCTACCCGCCGAGGTACGGTACAAGGCGCCGCGCGTGGTTGCTTACAGCGAACAAGAGTCATCCCACGCACTCGAGGACTCCGTCGACCTCCTTGACGAAGCAAGGGAAATCGCCGCGGAAAGATCAATGATCTACCAGCATAACCTGCACAACTACCCCAATAGGAGGCTACGCCCCAGATCCTTCGTCAAAGGCGACCTGGTCCTGTGACTGAAGCAGCAGGGGCATCTCAAGCTCGAGTCCCCCTGGGAAGGACCGTACGTGATTACAGAAGTAATCCCAGGTGGCGCCTATCGCCTTCAAGATCTAGCGACAGGAGTCACATACTCCAACCCCTGGAACGTTGCATAGCTGCGACGCTTCTACCCTTCGTCACCCTTTACTTTTTACATTGCAAAAAAGGCTACTCAGCCAAGGCTACTTAGCCACACATTGTACCTCGCACTATCCTTCGAATAAATAAAGCTAAGTGCCCCAAAACCCTGTGTTCTCCTTTATTTTTTCAATTTTATCTACTCGGGGGATGCGCCACCCTATATACATTTGTTCTACGAACCAAAACGCGATATCCTGAGTAGCTAGCACAGCAATCGAAACCCTTGACACAAACATCAACCCAGTTGCAACGCACATAACAGGTTGACAAGGGACTGAGATAAAAGCATGACCAGGCTAACGAAAGGGAATCACATAGTGCAACGCACTTCATGCTAACAAAGCTCTTTATACATATTCGACAATAAATTATGCACAACATTTATACGAACTTTACAACACAAATACACTTATGTGCAGGATACAAACTAGGCTACTACTGCAGCAGAAGAACGTTGGTTTATTCCTCAAAGAAGTCGACAATCTCTTCCGATGGGCGATCCACTGCCTGGTAGTGCGGCACCATATTCCAGGCAGAACCTGCTAGCGGTGCAGGCGGCCCAGATGCAATTGCCGCAACATCTACGTCAGGCCTGTGCAGTCGCACCATTGATAGAGCAGCCTTGGCACCAGCCACCAACTGTTGCCTCACGCACTCGTGAACCGCGGTCAGATCTTGAAACTTGGCAAGGAGGGCTAGCAAGCTTGATGGAGTATCATCCAACGGAAACATCGCTCGATAAATGTTCTTCAAGCATGACCGCGACTTCTTCAGAAAGTGTAGCACTCACGACGCACAATCCTGCAGGGTCGCCAGCGTAGTCGCACGATCATGATCTACCCAGAAGTATCCACTCTCTTAAAGTTGCTCCTAGGTAAGATCATGCATGCGAATGGCAATTCTATCCTTCTCCTCCGGTGGGTGACGCGTGCTGACAACTACACGAAGCAGCAACAGCAGCATGAGTACAACGTACCACTGCGAGTGGCTACAAGGAAAAGATGAGAACAAGCAAACTAACACTTGAATTGGTCGCCCAGCTGTGTCACCTCGCCAAGAAGATACTGCTCTCGGGTGGCGGCTTTCTCCGCCCTCGACTTCCATACATCCGCATTACCACGGAGCACGGGCAACTCATGCTCCAGCTGCTTCACGCGGTCACGTAGTCACGAAAGCAAGGACAGCTCATCTACCCTGGAGCGCGGCGGTGCCACGGTATCATTAAGAGTCGGCGAGTCCTGAGTTTTCCTCAAAGGATCACTTGATGTACCCTACCAGAAGTCAAGATAGAAGCAAATAAGATGACCAAATCAACACAAAGACAAAAGGATCAGATGCATTCAAGACTAGCAAAAAGTATCCACAGATACACTTGCTAGCAGGTATGTGCTTAAACAAAAGGACATAAACTAATTAACTATTACAAAGCTAACTAAGGAGCAACTGACTTCTTCGACTTTGACGGCTTCGGGGGCTTCATCCAGTCCGTGGTAGTGTCAGATGCCACTGACTTTTCGCCAGCCCCTGATACCGCCGCTTTCGCCGCCTTCTTGGCGCGGTGCAGCTCCTCAGAATACTTTGCAACAGTATTTATCAACTGAGGCCCATACTTGCCATAGGGAGTCACGAAAGGAGCAAATACTACCTACTGGCCTTCCGCGCTAACAGGCATTGCCTTCGACACCGCGGCAGGATCAACCTTGACTCCGTGGGCCTGCACCATGGCAAGCGACATGGACGCGCCAGCCGCGCGGAGTGAGTTCTTGTAGCTGGAGGGCACACCCCCGTTGAGTGACTCCACCAGCTCGTCAATATTCTCGATTAGCTCCGCCTTGGGCATCAGCTCCTCCTGGAGGCGACTGAGGGCGCCCTTGGCCTTGGAAAGCGTATCCTGGATGGCGGTGCTACGGTCCTCGACTGCCGACAGTGCACCCGCCAGAGCATCATCGCGACGAAAGGCCTGCGGGTCGAAACTCAAGTCGCCAGCATCTGCACATAAATCCACACATGGGCAAAACATAAGTGCCAACGCTAAAAAGTCCAGTAGAGAAGGACAACAATATCCAAAGCAAAATACCTGAGAGGGCCTTGGCGATTGAGAAAAGCTGTTCCTCAAACATCTTCTCCCAGGCTGCGAAGGACGCACGCAGCTCCTCTTCGCGCCTTTGCGCCTCGTCACGCGCCGCGATTGCCTCATCGCGACCCTTCACAGCCGCGGTGAGGGTTTTCTCCATGGTGGAAGCATTGCGCAGGAGGGCGTTATGTTCAACTACAAATAGAAAGGGATTGACTATCAGTCGACCATATCAAAAAGGAGACGAAAAAGAAGAAGAAGTGCAGGACACTCACTTTCAACCACGCGATGACGCATCTCCAGCATCGCATGCTGGCGGCCCATCGCAAGCACTTGCTCCGCCAAGTGCGCGACTTCCTTCACAAGGAGCTATCGCACAATAAGGAATCAGCGGGACAATAGATAACATCGACTGCAACACTAAAAAAGAGAAAAACTACACTTACATGGTCCTCCAATGACTCCGAAGATGTCTGCTATACCGTCATCCGGGCAAACATTCGATGGTCCCCTGCATGAGGAGAACTGGAAGAGTTGTGCCCGGAGTGGGCCGCCAATGGAGGGGAAGGAGCGTGCTCGACCTCTTTCTTGGCCCTCGAGGTCGCGACTCCCGATTCCTTCAAAAATTGGACGTCGCCAGAATATGACGATGCCTCTTGACTGCAAGACAAAAACCATATTAAGAAAGGGCAAACCCAGAGACGAACCATCAAGGGGAAAAAACAGAGAAGAGCAAATCGACTAGAAAACTTACCAATCAAACTTGTCAAAGTCAAAAGTGGCTTCCCCCGACTCTGACGAAGACTCCTTGGGAAATCGCATCTTCTAGCGAGATGATGGTGCCACGACGCTCACAAGAATTGCAGGAATTGGCAACTCTGCACCAACACCCGTACTAAGGAGACGATGCATCGGAATCCTCGCTGCGTGAATGCTTGCGAGTATCCTGACTACCGGACTTGGGGGCTTCCTCCTCCACATTAGAAGGGACGGTCGACTCCCACTCGTCCTCTTCCAAAGCTTCACGAGGGATAATCCCCTCTGGAAGAGGGGGCATACAAGGTGACACCGCCCAATCCTGCACACCGACAACACATTCAGCAAAAAGTAAGTAAACAACAGAGAAGCAATCAACAAATTTAGCTACTGCGTAGCACAACTATACCTCAGGAGGAGGGTTCGTAGCATCAAATGGAGGAACAACTGGCTCACTGAGGAGCACATCCTTGACGGTGTACTTGGTGACCAGTCGAACCCTCTTCTCCACCTCACTCGTGGACATGCCATCGGCAGACACGCGAGTGGCATCATAAGCGCCAGCCCACTGAAACATGGGGTGGACTCTGGCCTGCAGGGGCTGGACGTGACGGTGCAGCCAAGTGCGAATGAGAGCGCAGCCTCCCTCCTCTTTGCCTATGCGACTCTCGAGGTCGTAGACGCTCCTGTATAGCACATCTGTCTCCGTGAACTCGCCAGGCATGACTACATTTTTCCAGGAGCGCATCCTCCTGCATGGTGTCGCGGGATTGAAGGGCGTGAGTCCGAAGTGCTCACCGTTAGCCTTCTCATCGCGGATGTAGAACCATTTGTCCCTCCACCCTTGGACGGACGCCGTGAGCTTGATATCGAAGTAGGTGGCGGATGGGTCGACGTGGATTCCGCAACCACCTACATCGTAGACTAAAGAGCCAAATGTAGATTGGCGCTTCAATTTGAAGAGGCGCTTGAAGAGGCCGAAGTGTGGCTCGATTCTGAGCCAACACTCGCAGAGAGTGATGAAGCAAGAGATATGGAGGATAGAGTTCGGGGACAACTGATAGAGCTGAAGCCCGTAAAAATAAAGGAGACCCCTAAAAAGGGGGTGAAGAGGCAAGGAGAGACCGTGAATGATGAATGCTAAAAACATCACTCGAAAAGCAGCGGGAGGAGCAGGAATTGTCTCACCACCGGGGACGCGCACGTCGGCGACTGCGGCAGACAGTACTCCATCTTGGCGAAGAAGATGGAGATCAGATGACTTGATGATGGAGGGGCGCCATGCACCATTCGTGAATCGGGTGCCTGCGGCCTTCTTCTTCCCGCCGGCGGCGGTGCTGGTGCCCGTAGCGGCGGAGCCACCCTTCTTCTTCGCCGCGGCAACGGTGGTCGCGAATCAGCCGCAGCGCCTCCTTTCTTCTTCCCCATTGCGCGGCAACGATGCGAGTGCAGGAAGTAGCTCGGAAATGAGCGGAGCTGGTCCGACATCGTGGAAGAAACAAGCGCAAAAGAAAGCAGAGGAACGGTGGCAATGGCGATGGAAGCAAATGATGAATGAGAGCAGATGAGAAAATTACCGTCACAGCGCCACTACTTAACCCCTGGAAGATGCAATCCAATGTTTAGAAAAACCCTACTGGACATGTGGCAAACATCGTGTTGGACACATGGAGAAGTGGAAGCGCGAACCGTCCCTCCACTATTCCCATTACACGTGGAAATCGAGGAGGCGCAGTTAAAATAAAAGATTATGCACGCCCAGCCAAATCAAAATCAGAAAGTGGGACCCACTGCTCGTCACGTCCCATCAAACTCGCTCACGCGGGCAGCTGAGGTCACAAAATCGTCAGCACTGACGTCATCAAAGCTACGCATCAGAACACTTCGACTATTTTAGTCCTTGCTCGAGTCTTCGACTCCACCAAGCACTCGGGGGCTACTCCCATAGGGAGCGCTGGTCGCGCACCCTATGATTTTTTCTCTTCTTTTTGCAGGAACATGGACAATCAAAGGTAAACCCAACCACTTGAAATACGGTTCGACTATGGACATGGGTTACTCCCATAGGGTGCGCCGGAAACAAATTCGACTGAAACAAGCAAACAAAAGACGACAGCAGTCGCAAAAAGTTCTTTAGTCCCTGCCTGAGTCTTCGACTCAACCAGGCACTCGGGGGGCTACTCCCATAGGGAGCGCTGGTCGTGCACCCTATGATTATTTGTACAAAAAACTGTGTGTTGATAACATCCACACTCGAAGCTCATGGCGACACCGCCTCATAATTTTCCCCAACAAAGAGACTGCGTCTCCTGGGTCACCCGAATCGTCTCCGCGATGATAAAATTCGGATGTCGCGCTTACAGCGTGAAGGTAAGATCTGAATAAGGCCTGGCAATGCATTAGCTGCGCACTACCAGAAATGTATCCGTGCCTACAGGTACGATGAACGTGCCTTGACGGACGCGCCGAGTGCTCACACCCATATAACTCGAATTCGACTCCTGTAAGACCTCCGCGGCTTGAGTCAAATTACACCAGCACTTTTCCGGATTCGAGTCCGGGGACTCGAGTTCGAGTAGATTGTGTTGTTTCACCCTAAGGTGGTTAACTGATACTGATACTTCGGTTATATCAGGCACGCACATCAACAATCCCTATGACACAAACAAAGTAGTCGAAAATATACTCATTCCATGCACTCGAAAGACTTCAAAAAGTCCCTAGTCGAATCTGCGATTCCACTGGACACTCGGGAGGGCTACTGACATGGGTATACCCTACAGGTACTCGAGTTTGGTATATACTATCTGAATACGTAAAGGCCCACGGTAGCGCCAAGGCCCAAATGAAGGACTCGAGTAACCTACGGACTCTCGGTTGCTTGAAGAACAAGAAGAAGCTAAAGATAGAAAGTTTAAAGGGGAAATCCTAATTTGTAACCGACTTGACCTGCTACCCGAGACCTAGCCTATCTATATAAGAGCTAGGAGGGGGCGGCGAGGAGGACACACGCAACCCTAGTTTCCACAACCCTCGCCAGATCACATCTGCACACCATTGTAACCTTTGGTTCCTTCGATAATTCCACGAGCAGACAAGCAGGAGTAGGGACCTCTACGAGGCCTGAACCTGGGTAAATCTTTGTCCCCTGTGTGCTTGTTTGATAGCCGATAGATGTCTCCAGCGCTCCCTCCTTCTCCAAAACCCAAGTCCATAACAATGGGCATTGATGAGTTAAACCCTCGTCACCTATACACCTGACAAGTGTATTGGGTGTGTTGGGGACCCAAGAGACTTCTTGTATCTTGATTGCAGGGTTGCTTGAGAGGGAATACCTTTGACCACTTCCTCCCTGAGTTCGATAAACCTTGGGTGATCCACTTAAGGGAAAACTTGCTGCTGTTCTACAAACCTCTACACTTGGAGGCCCAACAACTGTCTACAAGAATAGAAGTGCGTAGACATCAAGTGTTTACAAAGATCCTAGGGAAAATGGTTTCTAATGATTTTCTTGTTATTGAATGTGCAGGAAAAGGACAAATCACATTTGGAAGATCCCTATTGAAACTCCTTGGAGCAATAATAGATGTGGAAAAGGGCACCATGCACTTTGCTTCTCAACCAAGCAATCATATGTTCCCCAAGGTTAAGAATAAAAGTAAGAGAGGTAAGGGCAAGAAATTTGGTTTTAATGCTTCTTCATTTGAGAACACTTGATTCTTTTTCTTGCTTCTTATGCCTAACTTAAAGGCGTTAAAGAAAAGTATTTATTGGGAGATAACCCAAAAGTTTAGATGAGTCCTGGAAGTTATTACCTCAGTAATAACCGCTCCTTATCCTTTTTATTTTCTTTTTGTGCCAAGAGTAACCTCTATTGAGAGAGAAGTAATGATTGGGAAAGTTGCTGTCCTGAAACAGATTTCTGCGCTTCACCGTAAAAATTCGTGTAAAATCTTTGTACGTCCTTTTGAGGCGTGAAGTTTTGTTCTTCTACCCCAGGTTGTTATCTAATCTTAGTTAGTTCAACACTTTTCGATTTGAGCAACACAAGGTCTTCGAAAAAAATCGTCTTTACCTGCTGGTCTGTTTTGACAGATTTCTGCCATTATTTGCATTTGCTTCTTGTTGGTTCCTTTTTGAGTTCTTTTGGGGAATTGAGCTTTTTGTGGGAAGTGCTACAGTATCTTGTGTTTTAATGGAAGTTTTATTGGTGTTGGAACTGAACCTAAATACTTATTATCTTGATTGCACTAATGTTGCTAATAAAGATTGTGTGAAGTTTTATATGAAGGAAATATTTCAGGTGTATGGAAGGAGATGAAGAATGGATTAAAGCTCAAGATTGGGGATGCCACCCCAAGAAATATTCAAGAGGTACAAGCTTCAAAGCTTGGGGATGCCCAAGGCATCCCCTTCTTCATCAATAAAAATCCCAGGTTTCTTCCAAACACTTCATTTTTATTGTTTCATGCACAGTTGTGTTGTTCTTGGAGCGTCTTCTTTTTCATTTTCGTTTTGGTTTTTCGTTTGCTTGGTTTTCTTAGTTTTCTGAATAAAGTGGTTGGACCCCCTCTTTCATATATTGGTTTTCAAATAGTTTGGTTTGGATTGGAAAAGAGTAGGAAAAGTTCACGCTTAAGTGGTAAAGAGAGCTTGTTTTTGACTATGGCCTATGCTTTGTCATGCCATGCTCGATATTGTTTTGGCTTTATGCTTAGTATTCTTTGCTGTAGCATGACATGATATAAACAATTGAGATTGCTTAATGTGTCTTGGAAGAATCATGCGTTGTTTTAGCATATTAAAGCATAGTATTGTGGTATTCTCCTTTGATGCTTTATTAGAGTTGACATGGCGCATGCTCACACCATGTTATGACTATCCCAAGTCACCATAGCCTTTATGATCCTTTAGTTTTCAACTTGTAGTATCACTTTATGCTTTGATTAATGATGTTTTGTCGCTCTACATGATTATGGCCATTATTGCTCTCTTAGTTGGTCGCTCCTAGTCTTTTGCTAGCCTCCATAACAAAGTGTGAGTTCCACTCATGCATCCAACTCCTAAAACCAAGTTATTCCAAAGAGTCCACCATACCTACCTATTAGCAGATGCTATTCCAAGTATATTCATGTTTTTATCTACCTTCCGAATTAAACTTGTTATGAGAAAACTAGTGATTAAAGCTCTCACGAACTTGATGACACACTTTACTTTCTTGCATTTAATAAAATTGAACCACTGCGTCCATCTTTGTTGCGTATATGCTTGCGCTTTATAAGTTGAAGTTAGCAGAACCATGTATCATGCGGAACGCTTTCAACATTGCACTTGTACTTTGTACCCCGTTGATATCATGTTCTTTTGCTTATGGATCCCGGTGGTGTGAAATAATAGGGGAACTTGTAAGATCATGGAGTTTGTATTTGTGTTAGGTAAATAGCTGGGCCGCTAGCCTAAGCCATGCCTAATCATGGTGGAAACTTGTAGCATAACCATAATGAGCACTCTTTGAAGCATCCTCAATAAAAACCTATGCAAATAGCAAATAAAAAGTTCGCTAAGATGCTCATTGTCTGCTTGCCTTGTCATTTTGATTATGGGATAGCTCCTGTATAATGTTTAAGGGGTACCCCGTTGGTGGTTCTCTATGATACATATGTACTTACAATGACAAGAGCTTACTTGTGACTAAAGTTGAGTAGCATGAGGTTCGGTCTTCGTAAGTAAGAGGCATAAGATTTCAGCTTATAACTTGTCAAGCATATCCTCTTAGTTGTGTCACTTTAACCTTAATCACCTTCAAGATGCTTATAATAGGGGCAATGAGAGCTGGAATCTAATAAGTACCATAATTTTTGGAAGCTCTTTATGAAACTTGAATCCCTACTTCCTTCTATGAAGGCCTTTCTTTTACTTTTATGTTGAGTCTCCACCTTCTATCTTTATGCACCTACTTTGAGAGCATAGTGACCATTCTTAGTTCTATGTGCATTGTCCCAAGACTTGTTGATTGATGCATAGCTTTGATATTGCTTGTTTTAAAATATTTGTATCAAGTCACTCTTATGAACTTTGAAGGTGTACTATGCATTTATGTTTGCTACTCTATGAGGGACAAGCTGAATGCCACTATGCTATGTTTTCTTTATGTGAAACGAACAAACGTCTTGCAAAGCATTGTTATCCATGAATCTTTTGTTTGCGCATTTTCATGTTGCAACATAATTGCTTTGTCTTATTGTTAGAACTTTGTCTTTCATGTTATGATTGAAGTACTATGATCCCAGCTATCAATGTTTTGCAAATACTTTGATCAAGTTTAAGATGGTGCATGTCACCTCAAAAATTATTCTTTCTTTTTATCACTTACCTACTCGAGGACAAGTAGGAGTTAAGCTTAGGGATGTCATGTATGCATTTTACATGCATCAACATAGCAAGCACATCACGTAACCATTGAAGCCAGGATGGCTCGGAGACTAGAAGCCCGAGTGAGGGTAATAGTGGAGGTAGATGGTCCTGCTCCATCGGAGAGCATAGGAAGCAGCCCATCCGGCTTCGTTGGCTGCAACACCGGGTAGTGTAGGGATAGGGGTAGCATTGCTTGGGCGAGGATCTGCAGGGGCTTCGTTGGCCCCAACTCCTATCTATACATGTGTTTTTAACTATTCTAATTTAATTGATAAAACTATGTATCTCTAACTTGTGGCCTTGAGGAGAGCATGGGAGGGCACGTCGCCCATCCCTCTCATGTCCGGGCAGACAAAAACCTGGACCAATTTAGGGTCGGGAATGCGTCGGTCTGGAGCGTCCTATCTGTTTGGGTCGCCCCATTGGGGATGGATGTGCGATCCATGTGTCTGCAAAGGCCCAAATGGACACCAAATGTCCGTTTGGGTTGCCTAGTGGGTATGCCCTAAGGGCATCTTAAGCAGGCCAACCCAAACGGATTGGGTTTGTCCGAACATGTCCAATTGGATAGGAGACACGCCCTAGCAGCAAGACCAAAACGGGAACAAGTGCACTAGACCTATACTACCGGTCTTACCTTCCTAGTACTACTAGTGATGCATTAGTGAAAGAACATTTCATGATATCTAGTACTTTGTGTGTTAGATAACAATACCATGGATTATCTTATGTGTGCTAAGTGTTGTAGACGATTGATAATATGAATTGCAGCCAAACTCTGTTGTTGGGGGCGGATTATCCGCCCCTTCCAAGTGCCGGATAATCCGGCCTGACCCCTTCGACAAAGGTGGACAAGGGCCAGGGCCGGAGTTTTTGCCCAGGCCGGATAATCTGCCCCTATAGGGGCCGGATAATCCGCCCCCAAAGAAGGTTTTCAAAGTGTGGCAAGGCATGTCATGCAGTAAGGAGAGCAGACTTTCTTTCGAATTGTCCGGCCATGGCCGAAGGTTTTGCCCGGGCCGGATAATCTGCCCCCAGAGAAGTTTGCTAAGCGAGCCACGGTGTGTCATGCAGTATTGGGGAGAATTTCCCCCAGAAAATCCGAGTCTAGGGCGGTGTTTTACCCTAGCCGGATAATCCGGCCATCATTTGGGCCGGATAATCCGACCCTCGACTTCACCAACGGCCAAGTTTGGACAGGGGGTATAAAATCCCCAGTCACCCCTCCTGTCAGACTTCTTGATTCATTCAAAAAATTACTGGCCTATTGAAAAAGCTCTCATTCAAGATCTCCCACTTCAACCACCCGAAGGCTCCGATCTTTGGGGAATTGAAGGAGGAGACTTCATTCATCAACATCACGAATCAGGCGCATCACTTCCTCTCCATTCACTTGGAGATTTCTTGATCTAGTATTACTTGTTAATATCTAGATCTTGTGTTTCGGTTTTGATATTGTTTGTTCTTGTGGCAGCTTGTTGTCATTACGGGAGCCTCCAATTCGGTTTTGGAGTGTGCCCCACTAGTTGTGTAAAGGCATCGGTTCCTTCCTCGAAGGGTACCAATAGTGGAAAGGTGGATCAGGCCTTTGGTGGCGAGATCCATCGGAGAACAGGGTGAGGCCTATTATGACGTGGTGGTCTTAGTACCGGCCACCCCTCCAACATAGATGTACTTCCCTTAACAAGGAAGGAACTGCGGTAAAACAAATCCTGTGTCTTCGCGTGCTCCACTATGGTTTCCTTGCTCCTCACTCTTACCCGCCTTTACTCGCTAGTAGTTAGGTTTACATATAGGAAAATTCTTCGTAGTTGCATATCTAGAGAATTTACCTTTGTGTCAAGCCTAAAATTGAAAAAGCATTAAAATTTGGAGTAACACCTATTCACCCTCCCCTCTAGGTGCCCATACGATCCATTTCAATTGGTATCAGAGCCTCGGCTCTTTATTCGGGCTTAACAACCTAAGAGAAGTATGGGTACTAAGGGATATGGGAGTGAGGTTGTGGACAAGGTCACAATGGATGACCTCAAGACGTTGGAAACAACCTTGTTGAAATCCTTTGAGACCAAAATGGAAGAGATTCAGCAAATGATTGCTCGTCTCACTTCATCTATAGCCCCACCTCCATCTACCTCTGAGGCCTCCACTCTGCTATCCAAGGATAAAGCTCATGTTAGCTCCAAGGAAGATGAGGTGGTGGGTGAGAAAAACAATGGCTCCGCCTCCAAGAAGGGAAGTGGTAAGGAGGACTATAGTAAGGTCTCTCACCTATATTCTCTCGACCCACCTATCCCTCACCCTCATACAAATAATAGGGGTGATCCACCCAAGCTTACTGCATCTTCATTTAATCAATGGCAATTCTTAATGAAATCTCATGTGTGCAGTTCGTTGATTGTGCTTTGGAGGATCATTGAAGATGGCCTTCATATTGGAGTCTCTACCAACTTGACAAGAAGAGAAGCTGTGGACAGTCAACTAAATGCAACGGCTCTTCACATGATCCAGCTTGGTGTGGGTCCCAAGGACATGCCACATATTGAGCACTTTAACACCACCAAAGAAGCTTGGGATGCTCTCACCGACTTGTTCATCGGCAATGAAAGCAAGAGAAGAAATAAGTATGATGCTCTAACCAATGAGGTTGAAGGATTCTACATGTTGGATGGTGAGGACCATGATGACATGTATAGAAGGCTCAAGAGCATTGCAACAATATTTAGAAAGCATGGTCATATTGATGATGCTTACTCCTGCTTGTCTGCTCTTGATTATGAGGGAGTTGAAAGTTTACTACGGGTGCACAGATGCAATCTTGCAAGGTGTATGTGGGGTGTATGAGTTGGTCCTCCTTGCCGCCCCCTCTTAGCCTTTATATAGACAGGCTAGGTCTCGGGGTAGCAGTTTGAGTCGGCTACAAGTTAGGGTTTCCCCTTTAAGTTTCTATCTACACTCTGCCGTGTCCTCCAAGAAGTCGAACTCCAATGGGCCACTGATGAGTGCATATTTGCATCATGTCTTATATTATTATTTTGCATTATAGATGTAGGATCTTGGTATTTTACGGCGCTCGCACGCACATTTTATGTCTGTTTTCACCAGGATCAGGGCATATGATGGATCCAATGGATACAATTCTTGGAGCAGTTGTACTGAGGAGAAAAGGAGTAAAAAACAACATAAATCGCTTATTTGGGAAATATTAATAATAACAGAAGACCAGAAGCGAACAAAGGAGGTAGAAGGTTCAATGACCAACTATACGACCGGAGCATATTTTCCGACCGTATAGCTTTGGCCGTATAGTTGGCGCCGCCTCTGCCTCCTCAAATAGTTTCACCCCGTGCATCTGGTTCAAGGAGAAAACATACAGAACACCCAAAAATCACAGAAACCTCACCCCCGAAAGGCATCTGGAGGGGGAACTCATCCACCGGGGATCCATCTTCGCCCTGCGCAGATCCAGGAGGCTAAGGTATTGATCTTCATCATCCACCGCTGCATCACCACCATCTCCATCCATCCCATCTACATCTTGTCTAGATCTTGTTGTAATTTCCGTACTCGTTGTAGATTTATACAAGTACTATTCATCTAGATAGATTCCGTTGTTATTGCCATGATTTTGATTGCCTCCATGTCTGAGTAGATCATTAGTTCTTGGGGAGATGGAGAAACCCTAGTATGAGATTGAAATAAGATAAAGTCTATTATGATATTCATCGCTATGACCATGTGTTAGATTCTCTACATCTTGATGTTGAGAGAAGTCGACCTCTCAATATTTGCCTCTCGTGGGGACTTAATGGAGGGAACTACTTGTTGGTAGACGGAGTCGAGCTAGCACTTATAGTGACTATAAAACTGTTAGCACCCCTTACGTATCAACTTGGGAAACCAAGGAAACTCACAGAACACTATCCATGCCATGGGATACGTCCTACGCGATTACATCCCTTAATAGCACTGTAACTCGATTGATGTTGATTGCTGACTGCTGTGGTTATGAGGATGATGTGAGCTGCGTTTGCTGCCTATTTGTCCAAATACGAAGTTCCTCCCACACATACATAGTTGAGATTGTTCATGATGATAATCTTTATCTTAGTTCCTTATAATGCTAGTGGTGTATCCGCTACTCCCTGAGAACGCTTTTTCCCCTATTGTAGTTCCAATCTCTCTTACATACGCGATACTTACTTTTTGTATTCAATTGTTTTACTTTACTTTATTATTGCTCTTATACCTAAAACCCAAAACACCCTTTTTCACAATACTCGCATTTTATCTTGTTATTTAGAACTTTATTTAGCATTTCTATCATAATATTTATTTCAAGGGTTATTAGACTTCAGAATCCTGCTCCCTGTGGGATCGATATCTTTATTTAGAAACTAGCTACAAACGATATGTGCACTTGCAGTCATCAAGCTATTTTCTGTTGGGCCACGCAGAGATAAACAAAACCTTTTTCCCCTACAGGGTACTCCCAAGATCCAGATCAGGTGATACGCCACGATATTTACCACTAGATGCGCAGGTGAGGATTGTTGATGAAGCGCGTCAGTTGATGCCGTGCCGAACGATCCCCGTACAGCACGTCCAGATCCCCACAGACCTCCTTGTCTCCAGCGCCGCACATGCAACACCTCTACCGGTATCCACATGTACAGGAAGGAGCTCTAGGCCAAGAACTGCTAGATCCTGTCTAGCCCGGAATGGAAGTGGAGAAAGTCCAGGCCGAGACGGCTAGGTCGGGGACAATCCCTTGTCACTCCACTTATATACACTCCTAGCTAGGCTCAACACTTGAGGCCCATCTAGGCCGTAGCCCAATCTCCACATGGATCGAATCCATATGGGATCCTTACCCTTAAGTGTGTGACCCTGTACGACATGAGTCACTACTCCGAGTTGTCAGTTGGTAGCGGCCTCTAGCAAGATGTGCCAACTCCCAAGCGCCGTAAAGTCAGAAGACATACCTTTCTCAATGTGACTTTCGTCCAAGTCCCTTTGCCTCACGATATATCTTGTCAAGCTATAGGCGAGTTGTTGCCATCCCTTTAATAGCTTGACTCTCTTTTCTTGTTCCATGATATACGATTCACTAGACTAACACTTAGTACGACTCCTTGGTTAACACCTAAGCAAGTCGCGCATGGCCATGCTTCCGAATCATATCACACGAGAGGGCCCAGAGAATATCTCTCCATTACAGAGGGGCAAATCCCATCTTGGTAATCCATGTCACGCAACTTGCTTCACAACCAACCCGAACCCTAACTTTATAACTACCCATTTATGAAACAACGTTTGATAGGACCTAAGCTGGCGATCCACAACTCAGATCATGCGATCACCTTAGGTCGAAGGATTCCATTGCTTGAGATTACAAATGACAACATGATCGTTGCATCTCAGTGGGTCAGTCCGATTCGCTAAACTCTTTAGCCGGATCAGTGTAAGTCGGAATAGCATCTCCATGCCCATGACGAGTGGAACCGAGTCATCAGCCGACTTTCACATTAGTCTAAGTTGTGTGTCCGACACAACCTCAACGACCAAGGACAATTAGTATGAACAACATGAATATATAGTTGCACAATAGAATCACATATTCAATGATACATATCAATACTTTATACATGGACAATACCTTTATTAATACATTGGGAATAACATCATACATGATTGCCTCTAGGGCGTATTCCCAACAGTCTCCCACTTGCACTAGAGTCAATCATCCGACATCACATGTCCAGGCATATAATGCCCATAGCTCTTAGGTGCGCCTCATGCTTCGGCTGTGGAAGTGGCTTTGTCAAGGGATCCACAATATTTGCATCCGTGTGTACCTTGCATAACTTGATATCACCTTGATCCACGAACTGGGGAATTAGGTGGTACCGCATGAGTATATTTTTGTTCTTCTGGTGTTGTCTAGGTTCCTTGGCTTGTGCGATAGCACCATTGTTGTCACAATATACGTCTAATGGATTGGACGAGCCTAGAACCACACTAAGATCCATGAGGAAATTCCTCATCCAAATGGCTTCCTTTCCCGCCTCCGAGGTAACAATATACTCAGCCTCTGTTATAGACACAGACACCGTCTCTTGCTTGGAACTCTTCCAGCTCACAACCCCTCCGTTTATTACAAACACATATCCGGATTGCGAACGAGAACCATCCGAGTCAGTGAGATAACTCGAATCCGTGTAACCCCTTACACTGAGTTCATCCTCACCTCCATAAACCAGGAACATATCCTTAGTCGTTCTCAAGTATTTAAGGATATTTTTAGCTGCTGCCCAGTGGATCTCTCCAGGGTCAGCCTGGTATCTGCTCACAACACTTAGAGCATAGGAAACATCCGGCCTAGTACAAATCATAGCATACATGATGGATCCGATTGCAGAAGCATACATAATCACACTCATCTGACTTTGCTCATCAGTTGTCGATGGACACTGAGTCTTGCTAAGTTTTACGCCATGGGACATCGGTAAGAACCCCTTCTTAGACGATTCCATGTTGAGCTTTTTCAACACTTTGTCCAAATATGTACTCTGACTCAATCCAATGAGCCACCGTGATCTATCTCTATAGATCCGGATTCCTAGTATGTAAGTCGCCTCACCTAAGTATTTCATCAAAAAGCTCTTTTCCAATGATACCTTGGTTTCTTGCAACATTTGGACATCATTTCCAATCAGTAACATGTCATCCACATATAAGATCAGAAAGTTTACTTTGCTTCCACTAAACTTCTTGTATAAAAAAGAATCATGATCACTCTTGATGAAGCAAAACGATTTGACTACCTCATCAAAACGAATGTTCCAACTCCGAGATGCTTGCTTCAACCCATAAATGCATTTCTGAAGCTTGCATACCTTGTCAGCATTAGCCAGATCGACAAAACCCTCGGGTTGTATCATATACACGTCCTCGGTTAAATTTACATTAAGGAAAGCCGTCTTGACATCCATCTGACATATCTCATAGTCGAAATAGGCTGCTATAGCTAACATGATCTGAACTGACTTAAGCATCGCTACAGGTGAGAAAGTCTCATCGTAGTCAACTCCTTGAACCTATCGGAAACCCTTCATCCATATCAGTTTTCTTCTTAAAGACCCATTTGCACTCGACGGGTCTTGCACCGTCTGGCAGATCACCAAGTTCCAAACTTGATTTTCATCCATGGACTTTAACTCAGATCTTATGGATCCAAGACACGACTTAGAATCAGATCCCACCCTCGCATCTGAATAAGTTGTCGGCTCATCACTGTCCAACAGCAACACATCACGAACACTTCACAATCTGTCCGATCTTCATAGTGTCGGTTAAGTTGCCGGCTCAGGTACCACGACTAGCTCAACCTCTAAGGCTTTTGCCGACTCACTGTTGGCCGGTACCTCTCGAATTTCTTTGAGCTGCACCTTGCTCCCATTGACTCCCCGACGAGAACCTCTTTCTCAAGGAAGACATTGTTCCAAGCGACAAACACTTTGTCCTCTTCTCGGTTGTAGAAGTAGTAACCCAAGGTTTCCCTCGGATATCCCACGAAAATACACTTATCCGACTTGGCTGTAAGCTTGTCCAACTGAATTTGCTTGACAAAAGCTTCACAACCCCAAATCTTCAGAAAAGACAAACTCGGCTTCTTGCCAGTCCACATCTCATGCGGTGTCTTCTCTACCGACTTTGGTGGTACTCTGTTTAGTGTGAACGCTGCAGTTTCTAGACAATAACCCCAAAATGATAAAGGTAGATCTGTCTGACTCATCATTGATCGTACCATGTCTAACAAGGTCCGATTCTGCCTTTTCGGCACACCGTTTCTTTGTGGCGTTCTCGGTGGAGTGAGCTGGGGAACTATTCAACAACTCTTCAGATGGTCATCAAACTCATGGCTCATGTACTCGCCTCCTCAGTCCGACCGAAGAAACTTTATTTTCTTGCTGAGTTGATTTGTTCCTCATTCTAGAATTCCTTGAACTTTTCAAAGGCTTCCGACTATGTTTCATCAAGTAGATATATCCATACCTACTCAAATCATCAGTGAATGTAATGAAGTGCTCATAACCACCTCTGGCTGTCGTGCTCATCGGGCCACATACATCACTATGTACTAGTCCCAATAAGTCAGACGCCCTTTCACAACTCTTTGCAAAAGGTGTCTTGGTCATCTTGCCAAGTAGGCAGGATTCACATGTCTCGAATGACTCCAAGTCGAACGAATTTAGGAGTCCATCATCATGGAGCTTCTTCATGCGTTTCCAACTTATATGACCAAGCCGACAATGCCAAAATTAAGTCATATTCAGATCATTTGGTTTCAACCTTTTCACATTTATACTATAGACAGATTCACCATCAAGATTCAAAATAAATAACCCGTCCTGGACAGGTGCAAAGCCGTGAAACATATCATTCAAATACAAAGAACAACCCTTATTCTTAATATTCGACTCATAGCCTTGTCTCATCAAACATGAGGCAGAAATAATGTTTCGACTAAGCACTGGAACATAATAACAATTATTTAGCTCCATTAAGAATCCAGAAGGTAAATGAAGTTGCATCATGCCGACTTCCAATGCAGCGACTCTCGCTTTGTTGCCAACTCGAATGTCAACCTCGCCTCTTACCACGCTCCTAGTTCTTACCAGTCCCTACAACGAGTTGCAGATGTGAATAACTGATCCGGTATCATATACCCAAGAACTACCAGGTGCATCAGCAAGATAAATGTCTATAACATTGCAAACAAGCGTACCTGAGCTGGAAGTCACACCTCCACTCTTGGCTTTATCAGCCAGATACTTGCTGCAATTCCTCTTCCAGTGGCCATCCGCCTTGCAATAGAAGCAAGTGGATCCGGCTGCAGGAGACGGCTTAGTCCCCGAGGAAGCACTTTGGACCGGGTCCTCAGCCTTACCTCCCGACTTTGCCTTCTTCTTCTTAGTACAAGAACTCTTCTTGAACTTAGCCTTATTCTACACCACCAACACTTGAGTGGCGCCTTTCTTGAGATCCGCCTCAGCCTGCTTGAGCATACCATGTAATTCAGTGAGCTTCTTATCCATACCATGCATGTGGTAGTTCGACATGAACTGACCATATGCACTAGGAAGAGAGTTCAGAATTATGTCCGTAGCAAACTCTTCGCTAATGGGGTAGCCCAGCCTTTCCAGAGACTACACGTAACCAACCATGTTGATCACATGCGGACTCAGTGGATCGCCATCCTTAAGCTTGCAGCTCAACAAATCCTGAGAGACTTGATACCTCTCAGTCTTCGCTTGAGCCTAGAACATACTTTTGAGGCTTTCAATCATATCGTAGGCCTCAACATTCTTGAACTGCTGCTGCAAGTCTGATTCCATGTGAGCAAGCATAATACAGCTAATCTCCATAGACTCATCACATGTCCTACGGTAGGCATTGGTGGCTGCGACACTCGCATTCTCATTCGGCTCATCTGGAAGTGGGTTGTCTAGGACATGGTCCCTTTTTTCTTGCTTGAGAATAATTCTTAGATTATGATACCAGTTGGTGAAGTTAGTTCCATTTAGCTTATCTTTCTCTAAGATGGTTCTCAAAGAAAAACTAGAAATCTGAGGGAGACTGCTAGGTGCCATTGATCTACAACAGAAAAATATGCAAAACACTTAAGACATGTATCCATAAAAGAGCAAACATATTAAACACTTTAATACTTATGCTCCCACTAGAACCAACACCCCTCCGATGGTTACTTAGTGATTGATGACCCTAAATAAGCAAGCCGACTAGTGAGCTTTAGCATCACCGCTAGTCTTCAAGTGATCTAGGTAGACAACTCCTTGTCAATCGCATCTCATACGACTCCTGTTGGACAGGTGGCATCACATGCCCCAACTCCCATCCGACTTTTCCCCGAGTCCCACAACCATTGCGATAGACCCATCTAGATTACCAAGTGCTTCCGCTGTAAGAGTCAGACTCGAATCCACCTAGTCGGAAACAATTGATATCACCTCAATTTTATGAGCCCACTACCAAAATTATCCAACTTGTGATGGTGCAGCACTGGCGGGGAAATCGACTAGACCTTCTTTGAGGGATTACTTTCTACCAACTATCTAATAGAGGTAAAATAGAGACATAAACATAACACAAAATAAAGCAATTATAATGTGAAATGGTATGGCTCTCTTCATAGCGATCTCCATCTCCACGAAGCTTGTAATTCGACGCGTGCCAACTCTTGTCACGTGCCGCCTTACACCATGTAGCCGACTTGTACATCGACTTGCATGCCATCTGGATTCTCCAAACAGCTACTCTAGCTAGTAATGTAAATTACATAGAGAGTCCGACACACAAGTTGTTTATACAATAAGATGACAACACCTAGCTCCAGCCGGCTAACAAAAACCGTGATACGCAGATCACGTATGGATTACACACATCACATGCACATAAGCCATACCATTCACAACATCATCCTGCAAAAACAAGTTATGCATAGATACGATATCTACCAGTGTTGTGAAACTCGCAACGACATCTAAGGCGTTACGGCAGGGCGAAGCCGGCGGTTGATGACCCACAAGTATAGGGGCTGTATCGCAGTATTTTCGAGGGAAGTGAAACCTCATTTATTGATTCGACACAAGGGGAGCCAAAGAATATTTATCAGCCTTAACAACTAAGTTGTCAATTCAGCTGCACCCGGAAACAATCTTGCTCACAGCAGTTTATCAGTAGCAACAGTTTTGTAGTAGTAATAGTAAAGTAACAGCAGTAGTAAAGCAAGGATAGTAGTAACGAAAGCAGTAAACAGTGGGATTCGAGTGCGGTAGGCATAGGGATGGATGGACGGGCGTTGCATGGACAAGACAATTCACATAGCAATCAGAACATAGGGTAATTGCAGATAAATAAGATAAAGCACCCAAGTACTAGACAATCCTAGGCATGTGTTCCATATATAGTCATACATGCTCGCAATGAGAACTTGCACAACATCTTTTGTCCTGCCAGCCCGTTTGCAGCGGGGCCTCTAGGGAACTACTGGCAATTAAGGTGATCCTTTTAATAGAGCACCGGAGCAAAGCATTAACACTCCGTGAACACATGTGATCCTCACATAAAAGACTTTCCCTTCCGGCTATCCAAATTTCTGTCACTTCGGGACCATAGGTTCCGGACAACGATCTGTGTATACAACTTGTAGATAAGACCCAAAACAATACTATCATGATGAATCAATAATAAGTTCAGATCTGAAATCATGGCACTCGGGCCCTAGTGACAAGCATTAAGCACAACAAAGTTGCAACAAAGTCATAAAGCACTAATAGAGATACTAGGCACTATGCCCTAACAATCTGATGCCATTACATGAACGATCTCATCCAATGCCTACCATCCCCATAGCCTACAACGGGGGATTATCACTCATAGATTGGGGAAACATGGATGGTCGATGGAGAAGCGATGGTGATGATGATGGCGATGATCTCCTCCAATTCCCCGTCCCAGCAGGGTGCCAGAACGGAGTTTCTGGTGCTGTTTCGTGGAATCTGGTGGTGGTGGCGGAGCGGAACTCCTTCTGGAAAAACGTCGAACCCCCCGAAGTTTTTAGGTCAGAAGGCTCCTTATAAGCGAAGAGAGAGACCGAGGGGTGCTTGTGGGGCCCACCACCCCTTGGCACGGCCTGGCCTGGCCCGCGCCACTAGGTGGTGTGGCCACCCTAGGGCTCTTCTCCGTCTCGTATTCTGGCTCCTGGAGTCTTCGGGTGAAATAGGATTTTTGGCATATTTTCCGGGATTTTTCCTGATAGTTGATTTTCTGCACAAAAAGTAGACACCAAGGCAATTCTGCTGAAAACAGCGTCAGTTCGCATTAGTTGCATCCAAATCACACAAGTATAGAGGAGAAACAATAGCAAAAGTGTTCTGGAAAGTAGATACGTTATGGACGTATCAACTTCCCCCAAGCTTAGCTTATTGCTTGTCCTCAAGCAATTCAGTTGAAAACTGAGTGCGATAAAAGAACTTTCACGAACACATTTGCTTCATATGATCTAAATATTCTCAGCAATGTGATCAACTACTTAGACAATTCATCGTAAAGAGTATGCAACTGAGTCTACTTAATAGTCATTGCAAGCTATGAAGAGATTCCAACTCAAGAATAATAAGTAGCATAATGCACGAACATAAGCAATATTACAATGCTCATAGAAAGGTATGATATAGTGGTATCTCGATTTCCTTTGATTATGAATGCCAAGGCACCTCTGAAGTTCAAGTGAAGACTAGAAATAAAGATATCAAAGATACAAGCATCAAAGTCACAACACAAATAATCAAGTATTGGAACAAACACAAAGAATGACAACTATGCTCTCAAGAAGGTGCTCAAAGAATATGTAGAGACTCAACAAGTAGAAGAAAAGGTTTTGAATAATTTGAAAGGCTTCCAAATGCTGAAAGTATGGTACTTGTTAGCTTTGAGCTCTCATTGCCCCTATCATAGGCATCTTTAATGTGGTTAAGGTGAAAGTGAGGTCCAATCTGAGTTATATGCTTGACAGACTATAAACTGGAAATCCCAAGTCCCTTGAGTACGAGGGCCGCTCCTCATGCTACTCAACTTTAGTTACCGGTAACTTCTTGTCATCGTAAGTATGTGCGTATCATTGAGAACCGCCAACGGGGTACCCCTTGCCCGATGATACGGAAGAATCCCCATATCAAAATGACAAGGCAACCAGACAATGAGTATCTCAGCAATCTTCTTATTTACCATGGCAAAATGGTGCTTTTTTCTCTCTTTCCTCTTTTCATAAAACTATTTTCTTTTTCTTTTTCTCAATAGCTATAACTCTCTTTTTTATAAGAAGAATGCTTCATAGATATCATTATGGTTACGCTGCAGGTTTCCACCATGTCAACATGGATTAGACCAGCGGCCCAGGCGTTTCTCTAACACACATACATAACTCCATGGACTTACAAGCTCCCCTTTTATTTCACACCGACGACATCCGCAAACAAAAGAGCAAGGTATCAACTGGGTATATATTTACAAGTGTTGAAAGCGTTCCCCGTGACAGCACGGTTCTGCTAATCCCCAGCCTATAATTAGCAAGCATATAACTTTCATGGAGAGTTCACAATGGTTCAGGTTTATTAAGTGCGGAAAATAAAGTGTGCCATCAAGTTCGTGAGAGCTTTACTAACTATCTTTCCCATAACAAGAAAACATTTAATTCGGAAGAAAACAAGGCATATTGAATATGCATGGAAGTAGCAAATGATGCTAATGGGTAGGTATGGTGGACACTTTGGAAGTATTTGGTTTTAGGGAATTGGAAACGTGAGTAAGACACTCAGTGGAAGTGAAGGCTAGCAAAAGTAAGGGAGCGACAAACGAGAGAGCAATAGTTCTCATTATCATGCTTACAACAAAACAAGACTAGTCATGGCATGAAAATGATTCAAGATCCTCAAGGCAAAATAATTCGTCAAGGCTTAACTGATTATTACAGTCATGTGCATGCGTGAGCATGTGCCAAGTTGATCAAATGAAACATTCAGAGGAGGATACCACATTGTCATACTAATTTATGAATAGAGTAATGCAAGCAAACATTCATGAGACATGCTACAAACTATTAGCGAGCTGGAGCTAATCACAAGAAAGCACGAACTACTAAGCATCCAAAGAAAACATACACTCTACATGAATGGACTAAGCAAGCTCACAATGATGAGTATACGTATAAAAATGAAAACAAATAGATTTTGTTACCAGCCTCTTACCACGCCTCAAGTTGTCATTGATCCTCATTATTGCTCTTCGTTTGTGTGGCTTGAATAATAATATGAATCCAATAATCCACTGAGAACTGCCGAACCCTGTAGCCAACTCGCAAAAACCAAAGAAGAACGACAAATATTTTTGTTGTTTTCGAATTTTTAAACAAAAGCCAAAAGAGAAAAACAAGCAAAGCAAAATCTTTTTGGGTTTTTAAAATAGGTCACACAAAGCAAAAAGGAAAAGGCCAACCAAAGCAAAAAGAAGAAGCAAACCAAAGAGAACACAACAAAAATGTTTTGGTCTTTTTGTGTTTTTAGAAAGAAAAAGCAAAGAAGAACGAAAACTAAAAAGAGAATGAAAACATGAATATACAAAGAACCGACACAACATGATATGGAGATGAGTGCGATGTCGGCGTACCTCCCCCCAAGCTTAGGCTTTTGGCCTAAGTGGGTATCAACCCATGTAGGAATAGGAGTTCCAAGTAGGCGGATCTTGGTAAGAATGGTCGTAGCTGGGCCCATGAGAAGAATAAGAAGCTCCCCAATCATAAGCGGGCTGCTGATATGAAGACTCTCCCTCATTCGAGGGCTGGACCGAATCATCCGTGACCTCCCTTCTAGTTTCCTGCTCCTGTTGGGAGAGCTCTCCCAAGTACGTGTCCAGCTCCTCCTCGGTGAGGGACCATCCTTCCCTGTTATCAAGGTTAAACAAAATAGGTGCAGGCAAAAGAACAACACGCTCGGACTTGCTCTTTCTCCAACCAGATTTGAGAAAGGTTATTTCATAAGATAACTCACTCAAACTAGCCCACGAGGAAATAAATTTATGCTGTATCATGGAATTGAAATGCATCCTCTCTATGGGAAACTATAGGTCTAGATGATGAGGCACTAAACCATGCAATGCTAGCAAACGAGAAGCAATGAGGCCTCCACAAGTTCCACCCTTCTCATGGTTAGCAGCCAGACGGAAAGCTATCAAAGCACCCAAGTTGTAGGACCTATCTCGTCTAAGAGCAGCAGAGATAAATGCTAAATGAAGATAACTTATTGGCAGTTTTCCTAGCAAGAACACACTTGGCAATAAAGTAGGCGAAGTAGCGAATGGAGGGAAGATGAATGTTACGGATTTTTCCATTCTCCTTAGAGAAGCTACTCCCTTGACAAATTTCTGCGTATAAATCCATGAGTGGTTCCGGTCTCTCTTTAATCTTCTTACATGATCCCCATTGAGGTACCTTAATAGCTGGACAAAAATCATCAAGAGAAAGGTTGACAGCTATATTGTAAATTTTGTAATGGACCATGGGGTTAGGCAAAGAGTGACTAAATTTGAAATCCTGCACTACAGACATGGTTAGCTTCACAAATTGACAAGGTTCGTCTTCCAAAAAGTGCTCTAACCCTGCATTAGAAACCAAAGTGTGGAAATCTTGTAGAATTCCTGCAGCTCTCATGAACTTAGAGCATGGATAAATGGAGGGAAAAACTTCCTCCTCCCGGTGGACCTTCATGACATTAGGCACCCAAAGCTCATGTTTGTTTAGGTGGTGTTCACTCATCTTCTATTCTGAAATTTAAACACCTATTAAACAAGTGATTGCAAAGTAAATATAATGAAGGATACTACTCATAGGGACTAGAAAGAGGCCTAAACATGCATCAAAACTATATCTCTAACCATCAAACAAGCTTACAAGCTCTCATAACCAGTCACCTACAGCAGCAAAATACTCAACATACAATCCACTAAACACAAATCTACTTGGACAAGGGGAGGAGTCACATACCAAGGAACAATTGCTCCAAATTTCAGCAAGAAAGATGGGCTGAGCAAACATATCGAAGAAATTGAGGGCAAGCACAGAGAGAACGCGATTTCGAGCTATGAACTAGAGCTTACTCGGGAGAGAGAAGAAAGTGGCAGGAGAGAGAGGTAGTGGGGGGCCAGGGGTGGCCCACACCAGGGCATGGCGCCACCCAGGTCTGGCCGCGCCACCATGTGGTGTGCCTGTCTGGTGGGCCCCCCTGGTACCTACCAGGTACTCCTCTGCCCCTTTTTTCACGTAAAAATTTAATATGAATTTTCTGGAATTTTTCGAGAAACTTTATTTTTGGGCACTTTTTAGAAATAGAAGAATGATTTTTATGACAGACATATTTTTTTCTTTTTTGGAAACATGATGCAGGGACAAAAACAAGGCTAGAACTTTAGAAGTTCTAGTATGCAAGCAACTAACAACACGAAGAAAACTAAACCAAAGAAAAAACTAAAATGCAAGGGATAGAAATAAACGGGGATAATCATAATGAAAACATTGTTTTGTTCAATGGAATCCTTTTGTTAGCAAGGTTGATCAAGTCTTGCTAGCAAAACAATTGCATATGAGACAAAACTTTGTATTCCACTAATGATTATGTTACCTCAACTTTGATAGCAATAGTCCCAATCATTATAGTTTCAAATTTTACTTTTGGTATGGGACAATATATTTCTCCAACTTGAATGCCTTCAACATGTTCAATTGAATTTAAACCATAAGTCATTTCAATCTTCTTGGGGAAATAGACAGTATGTTCCTTGTCATTGACATTGAAAGTCACCTTTCCTTGATTACAATTAATAACAGCTCCTACAATATTAAGAAAAGGTCTCCCAAGAATAATAGACATATTATCATCTTCAGGCATTTCAAGCACAACAAAATCAGTTAATATCAAGCAATTATGAGCCACCTACACAGGTACATCCTCACATATACCCACAAGAATAGTGGTAGACTTATCAGCCATTTGCAAAGATATATCAGTTGGTATCAAATTTTCAAGCTGAAGCCTCTTATAAAGAGAAAAAGGCATAACACTAACTCCAGCTCCCAAATCACACAAAGCAGTTCTAACATAACTGTTCTTAATAGAGCAAGGGATAGATGGAATCCATGGGTCTCCAAGTTTCTTAGGAACCTTACCATTGACGGAATAATTAGCAAGCAAAGTAGAGATTTCTTCATTAGGGATCTTCCTTTTATTCAAGACAATGTCCTTCATATACTTTGAGTAAGGAGGCAATTTAATAGCATCAGTCAAAGGAATTTGCAAGAATAAAGGCTTCATCCACTCATAAAACTTATTATAGTGTTCATCTTCCTTTGACTTGTGTTTCTTATCATGGAAAGGCATAGGTTTTTGGACCCAAGGTTCTCTTTCACTACTATGTTTCTTAGCAATAAAATCTTCTTTAGTGTATTTAGTAGTCTTAGTGTGGTTTTCAGGTTCTTCTTCAACTTTTTCTTCATTAGGAACTTCATTTTCTTCATTACCACTTTCAGTTTCAGCATCAGAGATAGATATACTATTAGGATCTCTAGCAGGTTCAGAGGATTCTACACTAGTTTTATGTTTCTTTTTCCTTTTTTTACGAGTAGAACCAATATTTTCAGCTTGTTGAGAATCCTGCTCAATTCTTTTGGGAGGCCCCTCAGGATATAGAGGATCCTGGGTAGCAGCACCACTTCTAGTTCTAATTTCATAAGCATGTTTTTCTTTAGCAGCATTAACTAGCAAGTCATTTTGCACTTTAACGAGTTGATCTATTTGAGTTTGAACCATTTGAAAGTGTTTAACAATCATTTTAACATCATTAGAGGTTCTTTCCACAATATCTTTCAACTCAATAATAGCTCTAGTGTTTTCCATTAGATGATTTTGCACCCTTTTATTAAAGTTATCTTGCTTAACAATAAAGATATCAAATTCTTCTAAGCATTGATCAGGAGGTTTCAAGTAAGGGATATCACCTTCATCAAAGTGTTGGAGAGAGTGTACCTCAATAGTGGGTGAATAGGGAATAGGCTTACATAAATCTTCTATAGGAGGTAAATTCTTGACATCTGCAGCTTTAATTCCCTTCTCCTTAAGACATTTCTTAGCTTCCTTCATCACTTCATCATTTAATTCAATAACTCCCCTCTTCTTTGATGTTGGAATATGCACATGAATAGATGGTTCAGGTACAATTACTTCAGGTGTAACTTGTTTAGGAGGAGTCCAATCTTCATAATTCTTGCTTATTTTAGCCATTAATTCCTCAGCTTCCTTGGGAGTCCTATTCCTGAAAACACAATCAGCACAACTATCTAGGTATGTCCTAGATTCTTCGGTTAGTCCATTATAAAATATATCAAGTAGTTCATTCTGAGGTAATGGACTTCTAGCCTATGCATGAATCAAAGTACAAAACCTTGCCCAAGATTCGGGCAATACCTTTTTTTCTCCCTGTTTAAAATCGAAAAGTTCCTGCAAAACAGCATGTCTAGCACTAGGAGGAAAATATTTCGGCAGGAAAGTATTAAACAAGCACTCAGGGCTATCAATTGATCCAGGAGGTAAATTGCCAAACCAAGTTTTAGCTCCGCCTTTCAGTGAAAAAGGGAAAATCTTAGCAACAAAGTAAGTACGCATTTTAATATCATCAGAAAACAAGCCACTCATGGTAGAAAGTTCATTCATATGTGCTACCACACTTTCATTCTTAGTTCCACCAAAAGTTTCTTTCTCGACAATAGCTATGTAGGATAGATCGAGAGAGAAATCATAATCTTCATCTATAATATTATGGGAGAAGCAACAAACTTAGCAGCAGGAGATAATTTGGGTCTAATAGTAAGCCTCTCAAGGAGATTATTAGCAGCGCTCCTATCATGGGTGTTCCTACATTCTTCAATAAACTCATCAGTCATCTCAACATAATCTTCTTCAGCATCATAACTCTCACTAGACTCAGGTGAGCTAACAGGTGTGGTAGTGTCTTCATTAGGAGTTTCGGTATTTCTAGCTAACAATCGTAGCATCTAGGAAAGGACCTAATGAACCACTCTTATCAAGCATAGTAGAAGCAGCATCATAAGCATAAGAAGTTTCAGATTCAGCAGTAGTAGCAGTGTGTGTAGCATGCGTATGTGGTGGTGTATGGAACTTACTCAGAACAGACGGTGAATCAAGAGTGGTAGAGGCGTTCAGAACCGTACCTCTTCTTGTAGTGGATGGTAAAATAGGAACATTGCCATCACGAGACTTACCCATGATGGATGGATAGCAGCGAACAATAGAGAATCCAAGTGAACTTGATAAATAAAGCTATGCTCCCCAGCAATAGCGCCAGAAAATAGTCTTGATGACCCACAAGTATAGGGGGGTGTATCGCAGTATTTTCGAGGGAAGTGAAACCCAATTTATTGATTCGACACAAGGGGAGCCAAAGAATATTTATCAGCCTTAACAACTGAGTTGTCAATTCAGCTGCACCTGGAAACAATCTTGCTCACAACAGTTTATCAGTAGCAACAGTTTTGTAGTAGGAATAGTAAAGTAATAGCAGTAGTAAAGCAAGGACAGTAGTAACGAAAGCAGTAAACAGTGGGATTCGAGTGCGGTAGGCATAGGGATGGATGGACGGGCGTTGCATGGACCAGACAATTCACATAGCAATCAAAACATAGGGCAAATGCAGATAAATAAGATAAAGCACCCAAGTACTAGACAATCCTAGGCATGTGTTCGATATATAGTCATACGTGCTCGCAATGAGAACTTGCACAACATCTTTTGTCCTGCCAGCCCGTTTGCAGTGGGGCCTCTAGGGAACTACTGGCAATTAAGGTGCTCCTTTTAATAGAGCACCGGAGCAAAGCATTAACACTCCGTGAACACATGTGATCCTCACATCAAAGTATTTCCCTTCCGGCTATCCCAATTTCTGTCACTTCGGGACCATAGGTTCCGGACAACAACGTGTGTATAGAACTTGTAGATAAGACCCAAAACAATACTATCATGATGAATCAATAATATCTCAGATCTGAAATCATGGCACTCGGGCCCTAGTGACAAGCATTAAGCACAACAAAGTTGCAACAAAGTCATAAAGCACTAATAGAGATACTAGGCACTATGCCGTAATAATCTGATGCCATTACATGAACGATCTCATCCAATCCCTACCATCCCCATAGCCTACAGCGGGGGATTACTCACTCATAGATTGGGGAAACATGGATGGTCGATGGAGAAGCGATGGTGATGATGATGGCGATGATCTCCTCTAATTCCTCGTCCCGGCAGGGTGCCAGAACAGAGTTCCTGGTGCTGTTTCCTGGAATCTGGTGGTGGCGGCGGAGCGGAACTCCTTCTGGAAAAACGTCGAACCCCCCGAAGTTTTTAGGTCAGAAGGCTCCTTATAGGCGAAGAGAGAGACCGAGGAGGTGCCTGGGGGGCCCACACCACCCCCTGGCGCAGCCTGGCCTGGCCCGCGCCACCAGGTGGTGGGGCCACCCCAGTGCTCTTCTCCGTCTCGTATTCTGGCTCCTGGAGTCTTCGGGTGAAATATGATTTTTGGCATATTTTCTGGGATTTTTCCTGATAGTTGATTTTCTGCACAAAAAGTAGACACCAAGGCAATTCTGCTGAAAACAGCGTCACTTTGCATTAGTTGCATCCAAATCACACAAGTATAGAGGAGAAACAATAGCAAAAGTGTTCGGAAAAGTAGATACGTTATGGACGTATCAGCGGTCCCCGGTGATCTAAGGCGTTTGGATAAAACAATTTTACCTAAATCCGATCCGTACTCCGGTTCGACTAAACTCTTTGATCTTCGATCACTACATCCGGATTTACGTGTCACAGTCTACCCCGATGGCGGAAGCTGACCGGTAGGGGTATGTCATTCCACGACCTTAGCAGTTAGATCATGGAAACCAGATCATCCATTCCTCGAGTACAGTTGATCCAATCAACTTCGTACAAAACCAATCTATCTCATAGACCGACCACCAAAACTACAATTAGATCCAATCTAACGCCAACCGCATATCACATATGCATGATATCGAGCCTAAAACCAGAAGATATTGCTCTGATACCACTGTTAGGCCACGCAGGGATAAACAAAAACTTTTTTCCCTACGCGGTACTCCCAAGATCCATCTCAGGTGATAGGCCACGAGATTTACCACTAGACGCGCATGTGCGGATTGTTGATGAAGCGCGCCAGTTGATGCCGTGCCGAACGATCCCCGTACAACACGTCCAGATCCCCACGGACCTCCTTGTCTCTAGCGCTGCACGTGCAACGCCTCTACCGGTATCCACATGTACAGGAAGGAGGTCCAGGCAGAGGACTGCGAGATCCTATCTAGCCCGAAATGGGAGTGGAGAAAGTGAAGGCTAGGTCAGGGACAATCCATTGTGACTCCACTTATATACACTTGTAGCTAGGCTCAACGCTTGAGGCCCATCTAGGCCGTACCCCAATCTCCACATGGATCGAATCCATATGGGCTCCTTACCCTTAAGAGTGTGACCCTGTAGGTTCACGTACACTTGGACACGACACGAGTCACCACTCTGATTCGATAGTTGGTAGCGGCCTCTAGCAAGACGTGCCAACTCCCAAGCGGCGTAAAGTCAAAAGACATACCTTTCTCAATGTGACTTTCGTCCAAGTTCCTTTGCCTCATGATATATCTTGTCAAGCTATAGGCGAGTTGTTGCCATCCCTTTAACATCTTGACTCTCTTTTCTCGTTCAGTGATATACGATTCACTGGACTAACACTTAGTCTGACTCCTTAGTTAACACTTAACCAAGTCGCGCATGGCCATGCTTCCGAATCATATCACACGAGAGGGCCTAGAGAATATCTCTCCATTATAGAGGGGCAAATCCCATGTTGGTAATCCATGTCACGCAGCTTGCTTCACAACCAACCCGAACCCTAACTTAATAATTGCCCATTTACGGAACAACGTTTGATAGGCCCTCAGCTGGCGATCCACAACTCGGATCATGCGATCACCTCAGGTCAAAGGGTTCCACTGCTTGAGATTACAAATGGCAACATGCTCGTTGCATCTCAACTGTGGGTTAGTCTGATTCGCTAAACTCTTTAGCCAAATCAGTGTAAGTCAGAATAGCATCTCCATGCCCATGACGAGTGGAACTGAGTCATTAGCCGACTTTCACATTAGTATTAGTTGTGTGTCCGACACAACCTCAACGACCAAGGACAATTAGTATGAACAACATGAATATATAGTTCCACAATAGAATCAAATATTCAATGATACATATCCGTAGTTCATACATGGACAATACCTTTATGAATACATTGGGAATAACATCATACATGATTGCCTCTAGGGCATATTCCCAACATTTTCTGGCGTCGTTGCCGGGGAGCTAAGCGTTGTAGGTATTTTAGTTTTTTCTTATATATTTTTGTCTTTCTAAATTTTGTTTTGAGTTACAGGTTTCCACCAACATGATGGAGTTTGAGCATATGACTAGTGCTAACCCACTCAACCACTTTGGGAAGCCCTATGATATTTATAAAAGAAACAACTCCAATGAGAAGACAAGGGGGTTTGAAATAAATCCTCTACTACTTGGTATTCTACATAAGAAGCAATTTACTAGAGATGAAGAAGATCCTGATCCATATGAGCATATTGCATGTTTTAAAGATATATGTGGTACTTTTTTATTGACGGGATATACCGCTGATGAGGTAAGAGTTAAAAAAATTAGTCAGACTTTGACTAGTTCAGCTCTCTCATGGTATAGATCTCTACCCCCTGAAGCCACTACTACATGGGATAATCTGGCCTGTGAATTTCTAGCAAAATATTATCCATTATAAAAGTCTTTTGGAATCATGCGTCTTATAATGACTTGGAAGAATTGCTCTAATGAAGGACTAGTAAGAGCTTATATCAGATTTAACGATTTACTACGTCTATGTCCTCATCATGATTTACCTGAATGGTATTTATTGCATATCTTTTATGGTGGTTTAATTGAACCTAATAAAATTGAACTAGACTCTTTCGCGGAAGGAGCCTTTATGAATCTCCCTATACCTAAAGCTTGGGCTTTACTTAATAGAATTTGTGATCATAGAGTTTCATGGGACTTTGGTCTAGGAAGTGAAGGAGGCGTAGAAATAGAACATGATTGTATTCATGACTACAATAAAAAATCCATGTTAAAGAATCATCTAAAGAACTTTATTTAGATTCAGATCTTGTGTTGCAAGTTGTTAAAGCTTTTACAGAACATATAAAAGCTCCAAAAGAGGGTCCGGTCAAGTATGATCCACCACCCGAACCTAAGAAGAAAAGAGAAGATAAAGCAACGCTAGCCTCCCTAGAACCAATACATGAGATGCCTTTCCCTAACACAACACAAAAGAATATTCTTGAATATGAACATGTTAAATTAGTACAAGAGAAGAAGGAAGAAGAAAGTATGCCAGAAGTTGTAGAACATTCGGAAGAAACCAAAGCTTAAGAGGTAACCTGTAACATCCCAATTCTAGCAACCCTGATTAGTTGTACAGAATGCAAAAATCCGGGGGAACAAAAACTTTTTCCTGTTTATTGATGAAGTGTTTGCCTGTTGTTTGACTATGCTTATGCTTATGAATTAGAAGATATACTCCTTACCTCAACACTAGTTTACAAAAGCTACTTCCCAAAATTGTCTTAGCTTAATCTCCATATTCTCAAATGTTCTTGCATTTAAAAACCTGAGCCAAGATACCTTTACAACCTCCCCCATTTTAGTAGCTTCTATTTCCCCAAACTATGGAGAGCTACATACTATAATCTCCTTATGCTTTCAAGACAGACCTTCAACCTACTCTTACCTCTAAGATGTCCAAAACCTTGTATAAAACCTTTGAATTCTACTCTTGGCAGGGATACCAAGGACTCTTACCTTATTCAAACTACAACCTTTCAAAATTTCCCATCCTTACCTCAAGCTAAGCTTGATGGTAACCCTAGTAGTAGTTGATTTGTTTGTAAGATGAGTTGCCTTGATCTGCTGTTTGACTTGATTGCTTAGGAAGTAGTATGAGCCACTCTAGGAGCTCATCACTGGCATCAATATACTTTAAACTCACCAAACCCTAAGCAAGAATACAATCTGGATCTGATCCCTAGCTACTAAGTAATCATCTAAAACCCTTAACTAGATCAGCTCTGAAGTGATCTAATTCTAGAAGCTTCCAAGTCAATGAAGACCAATATCAAGCATGGATCCCTTTTACTCCCTATACACTTCAACATCATATACTTGATGATGCTTTGGTACCTTGCATCCCATCTAAATCATCACCACCCACATTCTAGTCAAAAACCCTAAATCTGCCAATTTTGGCTAAGTCTGGAATCTGTTCCAACATCACCTTTTTGAATGCCTCCTTTTCTCAACCCTTGTGCATTTATGAAAATGCATTTGAACCATCTTTTTAATCATCCTAAGGACTACCAAGGCCCACTCTTTCCCTTGGTTATATCATCCTCCAACCCATTTGTTCTTGATGGTTTTGCAGGCAAGAAAATAACTATTCCTGCAAATCTAGTCAACTTGCCTAGTTTGACAAAAGCTCACACCATCATCCAGCCTTCTAAGGACAAACTCTTTGCATGGTTGTGTTCTACTCATATAGGTATATCAATATCTACTTCACTTGTTCCAAGTGGATCCTTGTGCTTCTTAAACCCACAAGGTTTTGAACGCTAGTTGATAATCTGCTTTTGGCAGGCTTATTTTATTCAAAGTTGGAGATCATTTACTGGAACCCCCAACCATGATCAAGATCAAAACTCTACACCATTGTGATCTAAATCACTTGGTATATCCATCCATATATCCCATGCACCAAGGGGAGACTTGAGCTCCAAGATCTAGCAAGGTTTTGTTGGTATGAAATTAACATTACCCTAGATCCCTTCTCCTTGTTTTCCACCAAATTCAAGTTGGATTATCCACACCAAAGGTTGAAAATACTAGATACACCTTCTGAAAATCATCTACATTTATTATAAGAATTTAATAAATATTATCCATAATTATTATGTCTCAAAAAATATTTAATTCGTTTAATGGGCGAAATCTCAAAAACTCCATCTACCAAGGGAAGTTTGGTTTTTGACAAAGAACTTTCCCAAATCTAAGCACTTTTGAGGCCCATATATCACACCCTATCTTCCCACTTCAAAAATAAATGTTTTTGAAGACATTTAATAATTGTTTTTGCCTATTTTCTCAAATGGCAGAAAGGATAAAATAAATGTTTTAAATACTTTTATGCCTCAATAAATCTTGGGAAAATTCTCAAATGTGTGAACTCATAATTGGGATCATACCAAGCCAAAAACCATCCTTGCCCAATTCAAAAGTATCAAATCAAACTGTAAAAACCACTTCTGCACTATTTGAATACTTGATATAAAGTGGACCAAAATTCATCCAATAAATCTCAAATAATTCATGGAGCTATACCTTGTCCACACCCATCTACCAGCATCTTTGCCTCCTCTTGCATAGGTCAAATTTCTAGACTTCCTTCATGACCATCTATTTGATCATATTGGGCAAACTAAGGAAATATTGAGCTAAACCAAAAATGAACTCACCACCAAGGCTCACCATCACTCACCACAACAACCACCATCACCCTCTGGTAGAAACAATTGTAGCATCACCCCCTCCCATGTCCTTTACCCCTTAAAAGGAGGAAAAGATATGTCATTTATGGTGTGTCCCTCTTTATATCAAAAGCTAGGCAGCAACCACTCTCCTCTCTCTCTCTTGTCGTGCCCATGCCCCACACACCACCCCAACAACACCCCTAGGGCCAATGAGCTCTCCCCTAGCTCTCTCCCTCTCTTACCTTGCTTCCATAGGCATTTAAGAAAAAAGGGGAGAAAACGTACAACACACTACTCCATCCTCCCTCTCTGACCTCCAGCATCCCTCTCACGACCCTACCACCGCCCTAGTGGCCAATCCTCTGCCAGCATCCTACCCCAAGAACTCCATGGTCTTGGTCCACCATGAACCTCACTCCCTCGGGTTAAATACCCCCAGGCCACCCTAGCGCCTCCTCTTACCCTCATTTGCTTCCTCTCCCTTCCACTCACCACCCTAGCTCCACTTACCCTCCCTCGCTCTGTACTAGCTAGGAGAAGAGAAGAAGGTCCCCTCGGCCATCTACAAGATCTGAGCGTAGCTCTCCCCCTCCTGCCCTTCTTGCTCTACATGCCACCCTATCGTGATCCCCTCTTCCTCCTCGACCTAACCGTGTGCTTATTTTTGGCCCAGGACCGTCTCCTCGAGCTGCACCGACAAGCTCCAACGAACTCGCCTTGGTCGTTGTTGCACGAGCAGATCCAGTCGCGGAACCAAGCCTTGCCGCCCATCGTTCGGCTCCCCGCACCAGGCCGCGTCACCGACGCCGTCTCTCGTTGCCTCCCCAACCCTCTGGTGAGCCTCTCACGCCCTCTCAGCTCCTCCCTAGGGTTCCTGCCCCGGCGCCCCGACCGCGAGGTGGAAGACGGCTAGGAGCCGTCGATCTCGATCTAATCGAGCGGCTCCCGTCGCTCCATACGCCTTCACCCCGCCGCCCCGCTGACCGCTGGGCCCCGCCCTGCGGGATTTGAACCCAACGTCCCACGCGTGGCGTCGCCCACCGTGGGCCGATTTCCCCCCTCACAAGCCCAATCTACCCCAACTCCCTTGCAGATCCGGCCCACTGTAGTTGTTCTCTTTTTCTTTTTAGCAGATCTATTAATTCTAGAAGTTACCTGCTAGGATAAAATCCCAATAAAAAGTGAAATTACAATAATTTGTCCAAAACCAAATTTCTAATGGTTCCTTCATGTTTTATGCAACTTGCAGAACTAGAACCTTGATAAAAATATTTTTTATTATTTTCTGGCATTTAATCTTCTAAAGAGTATCTTTTACACTAAAGAAATTCCATCAGGGATTTTCCCATCTCTAAATGGATTGAACCAAAACCCCTCTAGTAAATGTTTTGAATACCCATCTATTAGCCTTTACCTCAGGTCAAGGTGAACTATAGTTTGCTTGTAGCAAAAATAACAAAAACAAACCGTATTTGCCTTTAAGAATTTCTCTAGGACAAACAATAATAGCTTCTACCCCAATTCCAACTCTCCCGGATGAGCTACATCAATATCTACCCAACCCCAGGAGATAACTAATTTTTGACCTTCTGCAGATTTTTTGTGAATTAAACACTTCTGCATGTGAATTTATCACTAGATAAATCACTACCGTGGGCCGATTCCCCCCCCCCTCACCAGCCCAATCTACCCCAACTCCCTTGCAGATCTAGCCCACTACAACTGTTCTCTTTTTCTTTTTAGCAGATCTATTAATTCCAGAAGTTACCTTCTAGGATTAAATCCCAATAAAAAAGGAAATTACAATAATTTTCGAGATCAAAATTTCAAATGGTTCCTTCATGTTTTATGCAACTTGCAGAACTGGAACCTTGCCAAAAATAATTTTTATTATTTTCTGGCATTTAATCTTCTAAAGAGTATCTTTTACACTAAATAAATTCCATAAGGGATTTTCACATCTCCAAATGCATTGAACTAAAACCCCTCTGGTGGATATTTTGAATACCCATCTATTAGCCTTTACCTCAGGTCAAGGTGAACTATACTTTGCTTGTAGCAAAAATAACAAAAACAAACTGTATCTTCCTTTAAGAATTTCTCTAGGACAAACCATAATAGCTTCTACCCCAATTCCAACTCTCCTGGATGAGCTACATCAATATCTACCCAGCCCCAGGAGATCACTAATTTTTGAGCTTCTGTAGATTTGTAGTGAGTTAAACACTTCTACATGTGAATTTATCACTAGATAAATCACTACCGTAGCTCTGCAAGTCCAAAATTAGTATTTCCAATTGGTACTGGAAGGTATTTTCAATACCTATTCATTACCCTTTGCCTCATATCAAAAGTCCCTGTATATTTAATCTGGTGAAAAAGACAAAACAGCTACAAAACTGACTTTCGGAATTTCCTGAGGGCATTCTGTTAAATATTTTGACGTGATTCCAACTCTCAGTGGATAATTACATCAAACCCTACAGAACCATCCAAGGAATTAATTTGTGGACGCACAGAACTCTTCTGGGGAATTATCTTCTAAAACTAGAGCTTTTATCACTAGAATATTCATAAGAAATTAAAGAAAAGTGATAAAATAGTGAAACCACTTTTGTTGGCCTTATTTTGTCAATACCTACCTGATGGTATCATCCTTGCATATTTATATTATACAGACCCAAGCCTAATTCTAAATCCCCTTAACAGGTGGTATTTGGACAAATACATCCTAAAACAAAGACCACAAGGGCAATTAAAGTAATTCCAATTACAACCCACTCAATCTATCAAAACCTACTGATTTGAGTAATGTGTGGTATGTTTATTTGTTTTATTGTAATGATGCTTGTATACCTTGTGTTGATTGTGGTTTGGTTTGCTTGCATGTGCTATCTTGACGACGATAGTTGTGATGAAATCGGAGATCAGAAGATGGTTCTTATTATTGGAATTATTGAGTATTATAAGAAGAAGTCCAGGGACATATTGCCATATTGCTGATCATCAGGCAAGCCACCTTCTTGCTCATAAACCATGTCCTACTGTTTTACTTATGCATGTTTTATCTACTTTTTATGAAAACTACACTGTTTTACTATATGTTGATGTATATATGGTAGTGGTTTGGTCTTCCGAACTATTACACTTTTGTAATATTAAGTACAACCCCTTGATGACACCTACTGGACCCTAGTAGAATAGATGGTGTATAAAAGCATAACCCTTTGGAGACCCTGTTTTAGCTGAAGCAAAGTTGTAGGATGGGAAGACCCCGGAAAAGTTTTACCAAATGTTGAAGCAAAGTTGTAGGATGTTGAGAAATAAAAAGGTTTTGTTTTACAAAATGTTGAAGGAAAGCTGGAGGAAAAAGGTTTACAAAAACGCACCCGGTTCTTTGCTGTTTAGCTATAACAACTTAACCTATGCAACCACATTACTCTAGAATGGGACATGGCTGGATTTGATGTTTGTTTATTCTGGTATAAGCTGCCTCGCAACGGCTACAGGGGATAAAAATCCCTGGAGGGTGGGCCTTCTCCTGTAAGGGTCCATGTGAGACATCGACCTGGAGAAGGAACGAAGGTTCTACGGGCCTCCACGCGTTATTATGAGCCCCTCATTGAAAGCGCACACTTGTGAAGTGGAAAAAGCACTCCGGTTGGCTTGGGAACTATATAGGGTGTCCCGGTGTTGAGGGGAAAAACACTCATAGGGTAGGCACTTATATTGGAGTGGGCATCCGGAGAGCCTTGATCGGTTACTCGACCCACGATCGGTGTAGATCAGGGTAGTGTACCCAGATGGTGTGGGTAAAGTGTGCAACCTCTGCAGAGCATAAATCTATTCGAATAGCCGTGTCCACGGTTATGGATGGGTTGGACAAACTTCTGTAGAGCGGTGCTAGTTTTGATTTCAAAAAGGATTTCGGAAAAGAAATGGCTTTGGAAATGTTTTGACCATGGGATGGTCGTAAAGGAGAAAGGGTTTTGACCATGGGATGGTCACAAGGGGGAGAAAGGAGTTTGGTCGTGGGATGACCTAAAGACGGGAACAAATGGGTACCCCAATCCTAGTGTTCAAAAAACTTTTCAAGAGGTTTCCAAAAAGACTTTACAAAAGATTTCAATAAAGATATGTAGATGCTATATCTACAAGAGAAACAAATTGAGAAAAGAACCTCTCTTGGAGCCCTCCTACAACCACAGCCATACTACATATCCTGTTGTTATTATTATTCTCTTAAGGTGGTTTACGAGTACATTCAAAGTACTCACTGGCATTATCCCTGGCTATTAACTTGGTCAGATAACAGGAAGAAGGTGACGATGATGACTATGCGAGCTAGGACGTTCTCCCAGTCAGTTGCCAGTAGGTTAAGGCATGGCTCGGGCACTACGCTTGATGAAGTTCCGTTGATGATTATTGATGTAGCCATAATGGCATGTAAAGTATGAAATGTATCCGCTTAAGTAATGGATGTTTTACTTTGATACTTGTCGGTTATGTGCCAGGCCTAACTGATCATGGGATCATGGTGTATGCATAACAGGGATTCTCTGAGGATTAATCTGGGGCCCCACATAACCAAGGAAGCAATTAGGGCTATGTACGCACATTATAACATAGTTGAACTTGATGAAGAGACTTCCGTATTGGTTGAAGGTAAAACAAGGGTAAAAGATGTGGGTAAGCCTATTCTTCCCTGCATATTTAAAGAAACCTCGCATTATGGTTTATGCAATCTTGGCACCAAAGTTAATGTTATATCTTATGATTTCCACTTAGAAATAATAGAAGAAATAAAACCGGCTACAACTGAAAATACTGATATGACAATTATGTTAGCCAATAAAAATCTTAGAATTCCAATGGGAGTAGTTGAAGATGCAAATGTCACAATTGGCAACAAAAACTTTCCAATCGATTTTTTAGTTGTTGATATGCCAGCTGACAATCTTTGCCCAATTATATTTGGAAGGAACTTTTTGGTAGATATAGGTGCCTATGTTAATTTCAAGAAGGAGATTGTGTCTCTTAAGCTTGGGGAGCGGAAAAAGAATTCCACTTTTCCAAATTTAAAGACAGACATCCACAGATACAAGAAGAATAGGAAGAGAGAACTATTGAGGAAATGGCCGCTCTTTTCCTTAGAAATCAAGAAGAAGAAATAATGAAGATCAAAATTATGAAGAGATAGTTATGGAGGACAAGTCCATGGGAGAACTAGAAGACGAATTTAACTCACTTCGCATTATGGGACCTCCAACTGATGAGGCTTTTGAAGAGCCAGAAAAGAGAGGGGACGAGGAACTACCGCCCCAGAGTTGAAGACTCTACCAGATAATCTTAAATACAGGTTTCTAAATGATACAAATAAATTTCTTGTTATTATTAGTGCTAAACTTTCAGGCAAAGAAGAAGAAGAAGAACTCATGAACATACTTAAGGAGCATCGCAAGGCCTTTGGGTACTCAATGGATGACTTGAAGGGCATCCGTCCCATGATAGTCATCCATCGAATATTCATGGAAGAAGGTGCTAAACCAGTTGCAGAATTTAATAGAAGATTGAAGCCTGAAATGAAGGAAGTGGTAAGAAAAGAAATTGTATGCCTACCAGACGCAGGTATAATCTATCTCGTTAAAGAAAGTGAATGGGTAAGTCCTATTCATTGTGTCCCTAAGAAGGGCGGTTTTACTATTGTTCCTAATGAAAATAATGAATTGATACCTACTAGAACTATTGTTGGGCATAGGATGTGCATATACTTCAGGAAATTAAATAAAGAAACTAGGAAGGATCACTATTCTTTATCGTACATAGATAAAAATTTAGAAAGGTTAGCGAACCACACTCATTTTTGCTACTTGGACGGATACTCTGGTTTTTCTCAAATAGTTGTTCATCCTGATGACCAACTTAAAACTACTTTCATTAGTCCTTATGGTTTACATGCTTACCGATGTATGCCTTTTGGTTTATGTAATGCTCCAGCTACTTTTCAAAGATGCATGACTGCTATTTTTGCTGATTTCATAGAACTTATAATGGAAGTAATTATGGATGACTTTTCTGTCTATGGAACTTCGTTTACTAGTTGCTTGGATAATCTCAAAAGAGTTTTGCAGCGTTGTGAAGAAACTAACCTTGTTCTAAACTAGGAGAAGTGCCATTTTATGGTCAAACAAGGTATAGTCCTTGGACACAAGGTATCAGGTAAGGGTATTGAAGTGGATAGAGCTAAGGTTGAGGCAATATAGACAATGCCACAACCTAGGGATATTGAAGGTATAAGAAGTTTCCCTGGTCAGGTGGGTTTTTATAGAAGGTTCATTATAAATTTCTCTGGAATATCTAAACCTTTGCTAACCTCCTACAAAAGGGAGTGAGATTTAATTTTGATGAAAAATGTCTTGAAGCCTTTGATAAACTCAAAAATTCTTTATCCCGTGCTCCTATTATTTATCCACCTATCTGGGATACAACCTTTGACTTAATATGTGAAGCTAGTGATGATGTAACTATGGGACAACACATAGGTCGCAAATATAATAGTATACATCATGCTAGTAGAACTCTTAATGGTGCCCAAAAGAATTACCCTAAGGAAGAAAGAGAACTTGTTGCTGCATTTTTCTCTTGTGATAAATTTCTTTCCTATATAGTTGATGCAAAGGTAAGAGTTCACATGGATCACGATGGCTTAAAAGAACTCCTTGAGAGGAAAGACCATAAGCCAAGGCTGATCCGTTGGATTCTTTCACTTCAAGAATTTGAGTTCCAAATTATGCAGAGACAAGAAATAGAGATGCTAGATACAGTATCCATGTTTGCCCAGCAAGACACCAATCTTGTGGAGAGGAACTTTAGTCCTAGTGATTTTTGTCTACGAGAATTATTCAATGAACTAAGGTCAATTCCTCCAAGAGAAAAGGAGTCTTTCTTGCTAGGGGAACTTTTCATCCCCGAATAAGCAAATGGTAAGTGCAAGGTAAGTGTTCTTACCCAAATAAGTGATTTCTTTTCACAGTTTTACTTTTGAAATTTTTGCCTTTGAATTCCTTCTGTTTTCTGTAGCTTTAGAGGGTTTTTACCAACTATACGGGTGGAACTATACGACCAGAGAGGAAGCTCCCGCCATATAGTTGGTCTTTAAACTCTCTGTATCATCATCGTGAAATTGTTTTCGATATCTAAGCCTATACGGTCGCAACTACACAACCAGAGCCAAAAATTCTGGCCGTATAGTTGATCGTTAAACTCTCACATACTTTTGGTTTTTTGTGTTTGTATGTATACGGTCGCAACTATACGACCGGAGCGAAAATTCCGGCCATACAGTTGGTCGTTAAACTCTCAGACACTTTTCGTTTATTCATTGCCAAAAAAATGTTATTGTCGGTTCCGAGTTGTGATTTAATTGACTTGGACTCGAGATATTTGGAAATATCTGCTTGGAACCAACTATACGATCGGAGCTACGTGGTAGGACACTTCCAAATCCATGATTTCTTTCCCTATTCCATTGAGATTGTTTTCTTGGGCGATAATTTGGTGTTTATCGCGAGTTTTACCGACCTCTGACCCCCCTTATATATTGCCATTGTCTCTCTCTAATAATAATCTCCAGAAACCAATCTACCTCTTATTCACACGTGAGGGCTCTCAACCAAGGGGTAGAAGTCAAGAAGATAGGCTCCTATGGAGATCGGGAGAAATAGCAAGCAAGGCAAGGAGATCAAGACCATTCCTATAGAGTTCCTCGACACCGACCATGGGTGTCAGAAGAGGGATTTGAAGGACCTAGAGCTGAAGATTGAAGAGTTGGACAAGGAGAAGCCAGGGACACCAAAACACCTTCAATTGATGCGACTTTATCTTGACAAACTTGATGAAGATATCAAGCGGACAACTGAAGCGGGTTTTTCTATGAGTCTTAAGGTGGTACAAACACTTCAGGATAACAATCAGTTCATTAAAGAACAAGTGAAAGTGCTAGAGAGGAACAATCTTTTATATAAGCTACATGTTAAATAATTTGAAGTTGTCAATCAATCCCTCTGCCTCAGGCTGGCCCGTGAGGAGAAGATACCACGTGCCATGGCGCCACAGTGATCTACAACAATTACGGTATCAAATAATCGCAAGGGATTATTTGATCTCGCCTGGCTTGATTCCAAGCTTGGGGAGATCTTTAAGACCTTGTAATCTATCCTATAAGTTTTTATTATTACTATTTTTTCCATTAGTTCAAACTAGCAATAAGTTTGCATCATTAGAATTCCCTTTAGGAATAGTTGATCTCTTTTATGAAATTCCGAGTTTATTATTATATATGGAGCAATATTGAGTTTGTGTTTCCTTTATTGATATATGAATGGCTTGAGTATAATTTTGCTTGCACTTGATGATAGCAATAGGTGTCTTCCACACCATTGATATTAATGGAACACATAAAGATAATTTGGTCAATATGCTATAAGTCTATGGTTTGATTTACAAATAAAAATTATCTATACAGTTAAGTTGAGAAAGAAACCTTGAACAAAGGAAAAATAAAGTGTTATCAAAATAGAGTCAGAGCAAGTTGAGGTAGAATCTTCAATTCATAAGAATGCTTCATATACAATTGGAATTTGATAATTGAGATCGTTAAACTTTGAATTCCTACATGAAGTGGAATGTATGGCTAGCTCCTTTGCACAACACTTAAACAAAAGTGTGAGCAAATATATAAAGTAAAAGAAAGGAAAGAAGAAAAAGGGCAAGTGTGCAAAGAGCAAGTTGGCATATACCACTGTATTGTAGTATGACAAAGAGACACTTTTGAGATTTTGAATCTCAAGTGAATACGTTGATCCTAAAACACTTGGGACTACCTCGCCAGCTCATTCAGTTGAACCAGATACTTTTACATTATGTTGAGATTCATCTTTTATGAACTATTGATTACTAAGGTGTGGAAGCCTGCTAATACTATTCAAATGGTTCGAGTAAGGTACTATTCATGAACTTATTCCTATGTATTGTATATGATAAACAAATGCTGCAACTACCTCATTTATTTTAATCGACTCGGCTTCATGAATATGAGGATCACATCCATTAAGCTAAAACTTGCGCGGGACGAGCAAGAGTCTAAGCTTGGGGAAGTTGATGAGTGCATATTTGCATCTTGTTTTACATTATTATTTTGCATTGTAGATGTAGGGTCTTAGTATTTTACGGCGCTTGCGTGCACATTTTATGTTTGTTTTCACCAGGATCAGGGCAGATGATGGATCCAATGGATACAATTCTTGGAGCAGTAGTATTGAGGAGTAAAGGAGTCAAGAACAATGTAAATCGCTTATTTGGGAAATATTAATAATACCAGAAGAAAACCAAAAGTGAACAAAGGAGGAAAAAGGTTCAATGACCAACTATACAACCAGAGCATATTTTCCGGTCATATAGCTCCAGCAGTATAGTTGGCGCCGCCTGCGCCTCCTCAAATAGTTTCACCATGTGCAACTAGTTCAAGGAGACGACATACAGAACACCCAGAAATCACAGAAACCTCACCTCTGGAAGGCATCTGGAGGGGGAACTCATCCACCGGGGATGCATCTTCCCCCCGCGCAGATCCGGGAGGCCAAGGCATCGATCTTCATCATCCACCGTTGCATCACCACCATCTCCATCCATCCCATCTACATCTTGTCTCGATCTTGTTGCAATTTCCGTACTCGTTGTGGATTTATACAAGTACTATTCATCTATGTTAGATTTCGTTGTTATTTCCATGATGTTGATTACCTCCATGTCTGAGTAGATCATTAGTTCTTGGGGAGATGGAGAAACCCTAGTATGAGATTGAAATAAGATAAAGTCTATTATGATATTCATCGCTGTGACCATGTGTTAGATTCTATACATCTTGATGTTGAGAGAAGTTGACCTCTCAATATTTTCCTCTCGTGGGGACTTGATGGAGGGAACTACTTGTTGGTAGACGGAGGTGTACTAGCACTTACAGTGACTATAAAGTTTTTGGCACCCCTTACGTATCAACTTGGGAAACCAAGGAAACTCACGGAACACTATCCATGCCATGGGATACATCCCACAGGATTATGTCCCTTAATAGCACAGTAACTCGATTGATGTCGATTGCTGACTATTGTGGTTATGAGGATGATGTGAGTAGTGGTTGCTGCCTATTTGTCCAAATACGAAGTTCCTCCCACACATACATAGTTGAGATTGTTCATGATGATAATCTTTATATTAGCTCCTTATAATGCTAGTGGTGTATCTGCTACTCACTGAGAACGCTTTTCCCCAATTGAAATTCCAATCTCTCTTACATACGCGATACTTACTTTCTGTATTTAGTTGTTTTACTTTACTTTATTATTGCTCTTATACCTAAACCCAAAAACACCCTTTTGCACTATACTCGCATTTTATCTTGTTATTTAGAACTTTATTTAGTATTTCTATCGTAATATTTATTTCAAGAGTTATTAGACTTCAGACTCCTGCTCCCTATGGGATCGATATCTTTATTTTGAAACTAGCTACAAATGATCTGTGCACCTGCAGTCATCAGCCACCCGAATCTTTGTTGGGCTTCGATTGCACCGTGGATTCCTTCTTGGGCTGAACCATATAGGATAATCTCACATGTAGGGTATGCCCACATCAGTAGCCCCCGAGTGTCCAGCTGAATTGCAGATTCGGGGGGAGACTATAAGTCTTTCGAGTGCGTGGGATACAAGCTCATCCAAAGTTATTTCAGGTACTGCAGTTTATGTCATAGGGATTGTCGATATGCGTGCCTGATTCATCCGATGGATCGGGATCAGTTAACTGCCTTAGGGAAAAACAATGCTATCTACTCAAATTCGAGTCCCCGGACTCAAATTCGGAATAATGCTGGCGTGATTCGATTCTAGCTGCGGAGGTCTTAGAGATTTCGAACTCTAGTGTTTTAGGTGTGGGCACTCGACGCGTCTGTCAAGGCTTATTTCAGCGTCCTTGTATGCATGGTTTATATCTGGTAGAGCACAACAGGTGCATTGCCAGGCCTTTTTCAGGTCTTACCTTCATGTTGTAAACACGACATCTGAATTTTTAGTCACCACAGAGGTGATTCGGGTGGCCCAAGAGACGTAGTCTCTTTGTAGGGGAAATATGAGGCAGAGTCGATGTTTCTAGTGTGGACGGAGTCGACACACTTTTAATGACTAAGATTTTTCATAGGGTGCGTGGATAACACTCCCTATGGGAGTAGCTCCCGAGTGCCTATTCGAGTCGTAGACTCGAGTGGGGACTTGAACTTTTTCGACTGCTATCATTTTTTTGTTTTTAACCGAATATGCTTTCAGTGCTCCCTATGGGAGTTGTCCCCTGAGTACTTAGTTGACTCGTAGAGTCAAGCAAGGAGTAAAGTAGTCGAAGATATTTTCTACTGGAGTAGATGACGTCAGTGATGATGATTAGATGATCTCATTTGCTCGCCTAAGCGGTGTTGATGGGGTGTGACGAAGATGGGGCCCCATCTCTGACTAGGATTTGACCATGCGTGCGTAATATTCGTTTTAACTGAACCTCCTCGATTCTTGCGCATAATGGGGAAAGTGCGGCGACGGTTCATCATTTCAATTGCCACGCATCTGCTTTGATTTGTTCCACGCTTCTAGTAGAAGCTTTTCTAGCCGTTGGATTGCATCTGCCGTGTTGTTAAGTAGGGGCTCCTGTGTAGTAAATTCCCCACAGTTCATTGTCTTCCTCCTTGCGCACTGCTTCCATTGCTCCTTGCTGCTGCTCCGTCGCTCTCGCTTCTGCTGCAGTGCTAGATGGTCTCAAGACCTTCCCAAGATACTTCATGTGATCCCATTATCGCCGGAAGTGGGGAAGAAGAAGGGTGCTACCGCGTCTGGATCTTCTACCACCGCTACTGCAGCAACGAAGAAGGTCACCGTCGCCACCGGTTCAGGCACTACTACTACAGCCGTAAAGAAGAAAGGCACAGGGATGCGTGTCACCAACGGCTCGTGGCGGCGGACCACCATAAGGGAGCAGGAGCTCTACAATCATCGTCAAGATGGACTGCTCCCCGTCGGTGAGGTGGACACAAAGATGCCTAACTTGGAGGTAATCCCGGATCTACTGTTGGATTTCGGGTTATGTTTCTTGCCTTCATTATCCACGGCCTTTCTCTCCCCCTCCACAAGTTTGTGCGAGGGTTACTCTATTTTTATGGGCACCAGCTGCATCACCTGACCCCAAATTTTATTTTGCACATTGTGTGTTATATCACTCCTTGCGAGTGTTGGCTCGAAATCGAGTTGCACTTCGGCCTCTTCAAAAAACTCTTCAAGCTCAAGTGACAATCAGGTTCTGGATTTATGGTCTACGACATTAGAGGATGTGGTATTCATGTGGACGCGAACATCCAATACTTCTCCCACAAGAGCTCCAAGTCTATCCAAGGATGGAGGGAGAAGTGGTTTTACATCCGTGATCAGCAGGTCGAGGGTGAATGACTAGGTGTGATATCGGCAATGCCCATGATTATAGACTTGGGGTTTCGTGGAAAAGAGAAAGCTGGGGATTTTCATCGGATATCAGGAAAACAATGGGAACAAAGTCACCTAAATATTGAGTAATCGCACTACTACAAGTTGTCTTCTAGATTTCGGTACCCTTGCTTGGGATTCTCCCATCCTATATATAATAGGACGGGTCTCAAAGCTGTATGCGGACATGTTTCATACACGCGTGATTACAATACCAACACAATGTTGGTTCGCAGTTTCTTTCCTCATACAATCAAAGCCTTTGTCGGTTGCTTCCTTGGGCTGTCATCTAGAATCTTCATGGGCCGGAAGCCCTTTTACCTAGTATAGGGTAGTAAACCATAAGCATCCGAGTAATAATACCCATGTCAGTAGCCCCCGAGACTCTTGTTGAACCGAAGTTTTAGGACGAGTTTCGAAGTTTCTTTTTCTTTCTTTTCCTTTATATTTTATTTTTCATAGGGATTTGGTACAATGAGTCTAATGCTTTCGACGAATAAGGAATCAGTTAATTGCTCTTGGGAAAAAACAATTGTCCTACATCAAATTTAAGTCCCCAGGCTCGAATCTAGAATTTGCTACTAGCATAATTCAGTTCGAGCTGCTGAGGTCTTATCAAATACTGAATTCCAGTTTCCTATTTTTATCAGGTACCCAACGCGTTTGTCGGGATTTTTCATCATATCATTGATACTGATATTTTACTGGCAGAGCGCATTCTTGTGCGATTACCAGCCACACAGGACGAATCCTGGCGTCTTACATTCATGTTTCTAAACACGACATTCATATTTTTGTCGCGTCTGGGCGTGATCCGAGACTTTTGGCTTTATTGGCATTTGGCCTGCTGGACCGCCAATGTTTCTATTTTTATGAGATAGTTTTAATGCTTTATACTATCTCCCAATGGGAGTAATACCTTTTGAGGATACACTAGTGTAAAACTCAAAGGCGTTTGCAATCATGAATATATTTTATGCACAACTGGATTTCTATCGGGTGCGTGTCAGCGCTCCCGATGGGAGTAGCCCCCGAGGCTATGTTCGGATGCCTGTATTTGGACATAGGCTCATAATTGATGTTAGCTTAATGGAAAACATTGACCTTTTGAATAATAAAAAGATTATGGTATGTATAACTTATCTCTTTATACATAAGGCGAAAGAATCAATGATACATTATTCTTTTGGTGGATGACGTCTAGCCGTTGGCCTAGATATTCTGGCTTAAGAAGCCGAACTTTAACTTATATCATATTGTAAGTAATCTTATGCATAAAAGTGTCATAGCTATGCTACGTTCCATGGATTTGAGTAATTTACTCATGTCTTCTTGTCTGGTAGTCGATATGCTCCTCCAGGAATAACTTCTATGACGATGTATGGTCCTTCACATAGTGATTCTAACTTCTTGTGGCCATCTTGCTTTAGGCGAAGAACTAGGTCCCCTACTACAAAGGACCTAGGCCGCAGTCTTCGGCTGTGGTAATTGCGTGGGTTTTGCTGATACATAGTTGCTCTTTGGAAGGCTTCATCTCGAGGTTCATCGAGTGCATCCACATCATCTTCACGTGCTTCTCTTGATTCCTCTTCATCATATCCAGCTACTCTTTGGGATTCGTGTGACACCTCAATAGGAAGCACAGCTTCCGCACCATGGACCAAAAAGAAAGGCGTCTCTTGTGTTGAATTATTTGGAGTTGTTCGTAAACTCCATAATACGAATGACAGTTCATCCACCCATGCTCGTTTTGCTCTATCAAGTGGTGCTAGTAGTCTTTTCTTGGGTCCAACGGTAACTAGTCCATTGGCTTTTCCTACCTATCGATTTGTTTGCAGGTGAGCTACCAAAGCATAGCTTATTTTGATGCCCATCTCCTAGCAGTACTCCTTGAATTCATTGTAAGTGAAGTTAGTCCCATTGTCTGTGATGATGTTGTTCGGTACGCCAAACTAAAATACTATGGATTTGATAAAATTCACAGCCGAAGTTCCGTCTTGGGTGGTGACAGGCATTGCTTCAATCCATTTAGTAAATTTGTCGAGTGCTACTAGCAGAAAGACGTGTCCTCCTGGCAATGATTTGTGAAGTTTCCCAACCATATCGAGTCCCCACAGAGCAAACAGCCAAGCCAGAGGTATCGGATTCAACTCAACAGCGGGTGCTCCAGGCTTTGTTGCAAAGCATTTACATGCCTCACATGTTCTGACAATGTCTTTCGCATCTTGAACTGTAGTGAGGCAGTAAAATCCTGCCCTGAATACTTTAGCAATTGCTCGGGTACTAGAATTGTGACCACAAACTCCTTCGTGTATATCTTTGAGTATGATCTTTCCTTCTTCGGGTGTTACGCAACACTGCAACACACCCGAAATACTTCTCTTGTATAGCTCTCCCTTGACTATCCTGAATGCCTTCGATCGTCGGGTGATTCGACGGGCTTCTATCACATCTTCTGGTAGCTCTCCCCTTTGATATATATGCTATATACAGCTGCATCCAGGTAGGCCCAATTAGCATAACCTCTTCAATTTCTTGTTCTTCTTCTTCAATGTCTTCTTCTATGTTCTTGGCTTCTGAAGGAGCCCCCGATTCTTTTTGCGGATATTTCTTTTTTCCTGTTTTGGGTACTGCCACCTCAGAGTCTCTTTTTGCTTTGATCGATCGCTCCGTTATTTCCTCCCAAAAAACTCCCGGTGGTATTGGTAAGCACAAGGATCCGATGTTTGCTAGGTTGTCGGCTTCCTCATTGCTTGCTCTTCCTATATGTGATACTTCACACCCATCAAACTGAGCTTCCATGACGCCATATAGATCGTGATAAGCAACCATATTTTCACTGACAGTGTCGCACTTGTTCATTGCTTGCTATGCCACAAGATTAGAATCTCCGAAGATTTTGAGGCGAGTTACACCACAAGCTTTGGCCATTCACGTGCCATGCAACAGGGCCTCGTATTCCGCTTCATTATTGGATGCATTCGCAAATATCATCCAAAGTATATAGCGCATTTTGTCGCCTTGATGTGATATTAGTAAGACTCCTGCTCTTGCTCCCTCTGTTCTTTTTGATCCATCAAAGTGCATTGTCTAGGCACTAGAAAGGTCTGCTGGCCCCGCACATTGCAACTATGTCCACTCTGTGATGAAATCTGTCAGAACTTATGACTTAATTGCTTTGCACTTTTCATACGTGATATCCCAAGGGGATAATTCGATGCCCCATAGAGAGACACGTCTAGTTGCTTCTGAATTGTTGAGGATGCTTGACAAAGGCGCTTCGTTGACTATGACAATTGGATGCTCCGAAAAATAGTGGCGTAGTTTTCATGTTGTCATAAATACCCCATATGCTAGTTTCTGGTAGTGTGGGTACCTTTGTTTGGGTGGCGATAGAACCTCGCTCAGGAAGGAAACTGGCCTCTGCACACCGTGGGTCTTCCCTTCTTTGGGTCGCTCTACGACCAAAACCGTGCTGACTACCTGATTTGTGGCAACGATATAAAGTAGTAAAGGTTCTTTCTATTTTGGTGACACGATGAAAGGAGATGTCGAAAGTGCCCTTTTAAGATCTTCAAAGGTGCGCTGAGCTTCTTCCGTCCACTCGAATTTTTCTGATTTCCTCATGAGAGCGTAGAATGGCAACGCTTTTTCTCCTAACCTTGCTATAAAACGACTGAGTGCCGCTACTCGTCCTACCAGTTGTTGTACGCCACGCAGATTTGTTGGCTTCTTCATTGTTAGGATTGCTTGTATTTTTTTGAGATTAGCCTCGATTCCTCTAGCTGATACCAAATATTCGAGGAGTTACCCTGTCGGGACTCCAAAGGAGCATTTCTTCGGGTTTAGTTTGATGCTAAACTTGTCGAGGTTTTTGAATGTTTCTTCGAGGTCTTTGATCAACGCGGATCCTTAATTTGTTGTAACTATGACATCATCGATATACACTTGCACATTTGTGCCTATTTGGCTTCCCAAACACTTCTACATCATCCGCTGATATGTTGCTCCAGCGTTCTTGGGGCCAAAAGGCATTGTGGTGTAGCAGAATACACCATAGGGCGTGATAAAAACCGTTTTCTCCTGATCTTATTCCTTCATCCTAATCTGGTGGTATCCTGAATAAGCGTCCAAGAAAGAAAGATGTTCACATCTCATAGTTGCATCGATTATTTGGTCGATTCGCGGCAATGGGAAGTGATCTTTTGGGCAATGCTTGTTCAGTGTAGTAAAGGCAATGCACATCCGAATTTTTGTAGTGTTTTTCTTTGGAACACATACTGGGTTTGCGAGCCACTCTGATTTTGTTAGTTCTTTGATAAAATTGGAATCAATGAGACAATGGAGCTCCTTTCCAATGGCCTTGCGCTTTGGTTCTGCGAAGCGACGAAGCTACTGCTTTACTGGCTTCGCCTTTGGATCTACATTTAATGCATGCTCAGCGAGTTCCCTGGGAATTCCCGGCATGTCAGAAGGTAGCCAACGAAAATTTCCCAGTGCTCATGGAGGAACTCGATGAGCATGCTTTCCTATGCGGGATCAAGGTTAGTAGCCACGAATGTTGTTTTCATCGGGTCGGCAGGGTGGATCTGCACTTCTTTTGTGTCTTTCGCTGTGTCAAAATCATTATCGGGATTTACACATGCTACTTCTAGAGGTTGTGCATTTGCTGAAGTTTTGAGTTGTTCGAATTCCATTGCCATCTCGACAGATTCAGAAATTTTGTTGAACTCCCAATCACAACTTTCGGTACATGTGAAGCTTCCTTGTACCGTGATAATTCCCTTTGGTGCTGGCATTTTCATCACTAAGTATGAATATTGTGGTACTGCCATAAACCGTGCAAAGGCTGGTCGTCCCAGGATTGCATGGTATTGTGATGGCCAATCCATGACTTCGAATTCGAGTTTTCTCACCTGAAATTTGTCTTTGAACCAAAAACAACGTCAAGAAATACTTTGCCTAGAGGTATTTCGGCTTTACCTGGTACTATTCCGTGGGAAGACATTTCTGTTGGCGCTAGATTTTCCAGGGGGTAGCCTATTGTTCTCAATGTTTTTGCGGAAATCAGATTTATGCTACTTCCTGCATCCATGAAGACCTTGCTCATATTGAACCCGCCAATTTTTGCTTCGACAATCAAGGCTGAGTGTCCTAGTCGTGGGACCTGAAGTGGGTGATCATCTCTACTGAATGTGATTTCTTGCTCTGGCCAATGGAGATATTCGGATGTGGTTGATGTTGTCGTTTCCGCCATATTGATTTGTCTTGTGATGATCTTCTGAATTCTGTTAGATGGACACCCTTTCTAAATCATAGACATTGCTCCTTTTGATCTAGGGTACTCGTTGTTTTGAACATTTGTGTTTTGTGGTGGTGCCGCTGGCGGTCCACGGTGGACCGATGGCTAGTGTACCAGGCATGGATGTGTATCCTCAGTTTGCCGCTTCGGTTGCCTTTGCATTGCACAACTCCTCCATCTTTAGGAATATTCGGCAGTCTTTCATGAAGTGGTTAGATTGTCGTCTGCCTACTGAGTCGACGTAAAAATGCATATTGCAGGGTCCTTCCAGCATTTGCATTGCGGACATAGGTTGGCCTCGTGCTCTTAGCTGATATCGTTGTGCGGACTGGCTTCCTCCAATATCGTCCCTGTTCTGGCGGTATCCGCCGTTGTGGTCGTGGCCTCTGTTGTTACCTTCACCCGAAAAACCTGTTGCGACGTAACTTGGTCCAGTATTTCCATCGTTGTTCCTTCTTCTCCTATCACTGCCGCGTTTATCCATGTCTTCCTTGGGTGACCGTGCACGCTTATTATGCAGCGCGTCTTCTCCATCGGCCTAGCGATTTGCTATCTCCATTATCTGTGATATTGTCTTGGGTTTAACGCGTCCGAGTTCTTCTAAAATTCGCGGCAACGGAGGCCGTCTTTGAAGGCGTCAATGGCCCTTAAGTCAATGGCCCTTGGGTTGAACGCGTCCCAGTTCAGCTGAGTTTTTGATAATATTCCATGTCTGTATGAATGCTCTTATTGATTCTCCAGATTTTAGTTTACATGCTCTCAACTACTCCAAGGACGCTGGTCGTTTGAACGTGGAATGGAAATGCCAGATGGATTTATCTTCTAGATTGATCTAGCTACCAATTGAATCTTCAGGTAACTGCTTGAGCCATGATCTTGTGGCGCCGGTGAGATGTAGTTGTAGACTTTGCATTGCGGTAGTTGTGGAGCCACCTTGTAATTTGACGGTGGCCAAATGGTCTGCTAACCAAGCTTCAGGTTCCTAGAGTCCATCGTATTTGTGGCGGTCATGTGGAAGTTTGAAGTCCTTGGGTACTGAGTCCTTGTGAATCCTCTACGTGAAACAGCTGGCCCCACATAGCTCGTGATCGTCTTCATCGTATCCATCCTGATATCGTTGGCTGCGGCTTTCATCTCTAGATCCGACGCTCCTATGTTGGGTGTTGTCATTTCTTGTATTTCTTCACGGCTTGGATCCCACAAGATGCGTCTAGTGTGGTGATCAGGATCATCGGGTGTGTCCTACTTGCCAAGGACTGTTGTCACGGCATGGGGATCTTTCAGGTTGACGCGTGATCCCTTGTTCTTCTTCCGTGAGAGAGGCTCATACCATCCCAAGGTTCATCAAGGCACAGCGATGAAGGGCGATCGTCGGGTGCAGGTTGAGTGGTGATCAGATACGTTTCCGTGGCTATAATGGCTGCCTGAGCTGTTTTTGCCTTGATGTTTCTTGCTTGATCAATTTACATGAATGATACGTCAAGATCTCGGATGATTCCACTTCTTTCTACTTCGAGGATATTCTGTAGTCGATATGTTGCCCCTCTCGGTGGTGCTGCTCCTATTACGCTCCTTGATCCTTGAGTGGAGCTTAATTGTGCTTGTCGTAAGCTGAATTCATCGGCTAATCTCTTTCTTTCATCAAGTTTCCTTTGCATCCGAAGTAGGTCTCTCTTCTTGTGGTGGAGCAGATATTGGTATGCTAATAGGTCCTCATGTGAAGCATCTGCTGTCACCGGGACTGCTCCCGAAATTGCATCCCTTGCTTTTTGCCATGCCGACTCTGGTAGACGAAGTCCTTGTGTTTGTCCTGAGTGCGGTTCTCCGCCTTTTCCTTGGACTATGCGATTATCTGTTGTTTCTCCTCTATTTCCATGGTCTCCTTCATTATCGTGGTTTCCTGCATGGTCATCTTATAACATATCATCGGGGTTGAGGATAGGATTACCGTTTTCATCGCGTGGTGTTGAGGTATCTCCGTTGATCATGCACACTTGGTGGCTCGTTATGCGTGGCATAATGGCGTCACCTCCTGCTTCACAGTGTGGGCTGATAGTGTTTCGTGATCGTAGTTCTGGATAAATTTTCGCCATCCTTTCTTCGAAGTCGACGTTTTCCCTGCTTTCGTCGGGTTCTGAGTTTGTTGGGTTTTCTTCGTGTGGTGGGGTAGGCTGATGACATTTTTTCCCTGCTCTGATATGTGCTATGACGTCCGCGAAGGAAGATGCAGGTATCTCTATGGGCGTAGCTTTTCCCACCGACGGTTCTGATGCGATCAGGGCCGAAGGGTGTGATTCTTGCGGGTTGTCTACTTGGAAGTGGAGGCTTCTGATGATTAGATCGGATCCGTCGTTAGAATCGGCGGGTACCAATACGGGGGTGGGCAGGTGTGGATCTGCTTTCGTAGAGTTGATGCTTGGTGGAGAGCGTTCCACCGAATCCATGGTTCCAGCGTTCAGGTTTCCCACAGACGGCGCCAATTGACGAGGCGTGATCTCGGCAATGCCCATGATGATAGACTTGGGGTTTCGCGGAAAAGAGAGCGCTGGGGATTTTCGTCAGATATGAGGAAAACAATGGGATCAAAGTTGCCTGAATATTGAGTAATCACACTATTACAAGTTGTCTTCTAGATTTCGGTACCCTTGCTTGGGCTTCTCCCGTCCTATATATAATAGGTCGGGTCTCAAAGCTGTATGCGGACAGGTTTCATACACGCGTGATTACAATACCAACACAATGGCGGTTCGTAGTTTCTTTCCTAATACAATCAAAGCCTTTGTCGGTTGCTTCCTTGGGCTGTCATCTGGAATCTTCATGGGCTAGAAGCCCTTTTACCCAGTATAGGGTAGTAATCCATAAGCATCTGAGTAGCCATACCCATGTCAGTGAACATTATGGTCTTGCACCCTTTGATCCAAAGGCAGAATTGAGGAGGAGAAGGTCTTGGAAAAATTTGGTGATGCCCGAGAAGGCCGAGGAAGTCGAAGTGTTGTATAAGCGTGTCCATGATCTCTAGCTCATTCGAGGGAAGGAGATTGACGGCCCGAACCTCATCCGCACTTGGATGCGTCATCGGGTGTAACCACTACAGGCTAGGGCACACTCAATGTATTGCTAGACTGGCGCCGATGACATCACCCGCATATCTCAGGAGAACATTTCTTCGGGTGAGGTGGACAAGAGATTTAGGGGGTTGTCCAAGTTCACCGCCAAGGATAAGCTCCCGAGTGACTTAGTCGTGTTCCCATTCTGTGCGAGTCACCCTCCTCCTGAGGTAACTTTATCATTGGATCTTCTATTCTTCTTCGATTGCATGCAAGGCTTATGTGATGATATCGTGATTATTGTTATAGGAATGGAAAGTGGCAACCGTCCTTCCCCCTCAGCCGGAAGGGATAATTCCTCCTGAGGCATAGGAGGAGGACGAATCCGGCTCTACCGTCCCCACTGTTGAGGAGCAGGAAGCCCCCACGTCCAGCGAGGGCAGAACTCGCAAGCGCTCCTGAAGCGAGCACTCGGATGCCTCGTCACCGGAGACGCTAGAGAGTCCTTCAACGGAGATGGATGATCCGACCCCTATAGTGCCCGTGTGGGCTGTTGCTCCTCCCGCATGGAAGAAGCTAAGGAAGCAAAAGGAGAAGTCGGAAGACTCCTTCGACCTTGACAAATTCGACGAGTAAGGCTTGGACTTTTGCTGATTCAATTATATGTCTTGACAATATTTTTCCTAAAGTTAATCATGAATTTTTTGTAGCACAACTGCGTCATCATCCGACGATTGTGACTTTATGAAAGAAACCAAAGTCCTAGACTCCAAAGGCAAGGATGCGGAGGAGCATTCGTGCTCTCCCTAGGTAGCGGCCAACTCCAGCGCCAATTCCTCGAGTTCCTCCCACACGGGGGAACACCAGATGGTTGCCCGGACGTCCACCCAGAAGGGAGACTTCGGAGTCCCTGGATGACCATGTAAGTGTCTGCATTCTTGTCTTTCGAAGTTATGTTGGTGCTGATATTACGTTATCATCTACAACTTGTCTTGAAAGATTCCATTTGCCTTGGCGAACATATTGTGCCATTGGGATGGCAGCATGCCTAGATAATCGGTATCATCAGCTCGAAGGTAAGATTCTCTTTTTTTATGGTTGTCGCAGAAATCTAGTTGAGCTTGTCTTTTCTACATCATCCTTGCAGCTGAGAACAATGATCTCCTCCATCGTGTTACTACCCTCGAGAAGGGCCTTAACACTGCAGAGAAGAAAAGAGATGAGGCACTTGAAGCCTTCGAAGAGCGCTTTGATAAGGATTCGAAGAGACGTGAAGATGACTTGTCATATGCTGCAGCTCATAGGGAGAAGATGTTCGCAGAACAGCTTCGCTCCATCACCAAAGCGCTTTCAGGTACCTTTGTGTTACTATTTTGTATTGCTCCAGCTTTACTTTCTTTTCTTGCTTTGTTTTCTGCCGGTATCATCCATGTGTACTGCAGATGCTACCGAGTGAGCTTTGACCCCCAGGCTCTTTCTCACGAGGATGCGTTGGCTAGTGTTATGCCTGCAGTCGAAGACCGCAGCATCACCATCTAGGATTCACTCAAAAAGGCCAAGGATGTTCTTGGGCTTCTTCGAGAGCAGATGGTTCCCAAGGCCAATCTTATTGAAGACCTCGATGGCCTGGTCGAGTCCTTCGCCAAGGGCATTCCCGCGGAATTCAAGAACGCACAAAAAGGGGTCAGCGCTACCATGGGACTAGCAATGGCGCAGGCCCACGGTGTCAACCTGAACCCAAGCAAGCTCCCCGCGATGATGCCTGTTGCTGCAGATGGCCAGCATGTAGGTTTTTCTCCCTTTGCCACTCGTTGTCACAAATATGGGCCTCTACTCATAGAGACACTCGCGAGGTACTTGGAGGAGGTGAAACGGTCAAAGACGGCGAAGGCCACGGCATCAGGGGCTGTAGCTGAGAAGGCCATGACGTCGGAGGCTGCCATTGAGTCGATTCAACCTTGCGTAGCTATAGGCTTAGTCATGTTGTCCATTTGAAATCTTGCTGGTACTTGCAGGCCTTGTCGTAAGTTATGTTTGTGGGGAGTGGCTCCTATCAAAACTTTGTTAAGTTTGATGCTTGATTCTTGTGTGTCTTGTGCTTTTTCGAATGGTGGATCTTATCCCTTCTATTCTTCTGCCTGGTTAGGATCCTTCGAGTGAGTCGCATGATATGCCTCCTGCTGATGCGCCTGGTCAATCCTCCCTGGGGAACCTGTGGCGCAACCATGTTCGAAGGTGGAGAAGCTATCGTTGTTGTCTCGACTTCGCAATCGTGTGAAGAATTTAGAGCAAGAAGTACTAGTCATCTGTGGTATCGCTGATGTATGGAAGTCAAAAGCCGAGAAATCCATCGACCGCGAGAAGTATCTCCTTGGCGAGGTGGATCAGCTGAATGAGCAATTGCAATGTGAGTGTCTCTGAATCCTCTTCTCTGTTTGCACCACTTATAAATGGCGACTCACTCCTACGCTTTTTGATTGCCTGCTATAGTTGTGAGTCTTCGTCTCCCGCAGGAAGAGAAAGACCATATAAGTATACGACTAAATTCCCTGACCCAAGAGCAATTGGAAGCTCATGGGTACTTCTATGTCGACCGAGATCGTGCAGTCACGTTGGCGACGTTGCAAGATCGCGTGTCGCAGGTGCTACACTACTTGAAGAAAGTGCAGTTATGTTTGAAGCATATATTCCGGGAAATGTTTCCCTTGGATGCGGTGCCTTCGAGCCTATGGGCCCTGATGAGGAAATTCCACAATGCCGACACAGTGCGCGAGTGTGTGCACCAACAGCTAGTTGTAGGTGCCAAGGCTACGTTGGCACTTGTGCGCCTGCATCGACCTGACATGGACTTGGGTGATGTTGCTGCTGGGCCGCTACCACCTCTAGAGGGGATGGTGTGGAACATGGTACCCCATTATCGAGCGGTTGATCAGCCAACCAAAGACATCATCGATTTGTTCGACCAACATACCAATGTTCTCCTTTTACATCAATAGAGCAATATTTGACCTGCACAAAGATGTATATGTGGTGTAAGTTCGTATAGTTTTGACTGGTGCTTTGTTACCTATATTGTATGTAAAGATTGCTAGATTGTATATTTTTTGAGTAGTTTGAATTATGCAGTGCCTTTTCGTTAGCCTGACGTGTACTTATCTCAACACCTTGCCAACCTGTCAGATGCGTTGCAGCTGGGTTGGGTTTTATCAAGGGTTTGATTAACAGTATGTCAGCTACTTAGGTTACTGTGTTGCTCGTGTGATGAGGTTGATAGGATGGCGCAGCCCCCGAGTGGAGAAATAACAATGTAAATGAAAAACAAAACACAAAGTTGGAGGCACTTAGCTTTATTTATTTGTAGAATATTAGGAGGTACAGTGTTTGGCTAAGTAGCCTGGCTGAGTAGCCTTATTGTAAAAGTAAAAACATCTAAGGGTACAAACGGCGCAGCTGCGCAATGTTCCAGGGGTTGGAGTATGCGATTCCTCTTTCTACATCTTTCAGGCGATAGGCGCCACCTGGGATTATTTCGGTAATCACGTAGGGTCCCTCCCAAGGGGACTCAACCTTGAGGTGTCCTTTGTCCTTTAATGAAGGACCTTGGGCGCCGCCGTCGGCTATGGTAGTTGCGGAGGCTCTGCTGGTAGATTGTAGATCACTCTATCATGATCTTGCATGCTTCATCGAGGAGGTCGACAGAGTCTTCAAGTGCGGCTATTGATTCAGCCTCGCTATACACGATGACCCTTGGGGCCATATAGCATACTTCTGCATGTAGTACTGCCTCGACGCCATGTACCTTGAAGAATGGGGTGTAGCATGTGGCGCTATTTGGAGTCGTGCGCAGGCTCCATAGTACTGATGGTAATTCCTCAGGCCAGCACCCAGCTGCTCGTTCGAGTTGTCTGAGGAGCCTTTTCTTGATGCCGTTGCAGTCGAGGTCATTGGCCTTCTTGACTTGACCGTTGGCTGGGATGTTCTACCGAAGCATAGCTGATGTTGATTCCCAAGTTTTCACGAAAATCCTAGAACTCATTTGAGGTGAAGTTCGTTCCATTATCAGTGATGATGTTGTATGGCACCCCAAACCTAAAGACGATGGACTCAAAGAATTTGACGGCGGTGGCTCTTGACTCGTTCGTCACTGGCATGGCCTCAATTCACTTGGCGAATTTGTCGACTGCGACAAGGAGGTAGACTTACCCTCCTGGTGAGGATTTTTGCAGCTTGCCGACCATGTCGAGTCCCCATTACATGAAGGTCCAAGCCACAGGTATTGCCCTAAGTTCTGCACCTAGTGCGTGCGGCTTATCTGCGAATCTCTGGCAAGCATTGCACTTCTGGACAATGTCCTTTGCATCAGCATCGCCGTTGGCCAGTAGAAACCAGCTCGTAGAGCTTTGGCGATGAGGGTGTGGCTCCCCACGTGATGACTACAGGTGCCTTCGTGTATCCTGAGGAGTATGGCTCTTCCATCACCATTGGAGACGCACCGCTGAAGGAATCTTGTGATGCTACACTTGTACAGCTCACCGTTGATGATGGTGAAGGCTTTGGAGCGTCGTGCTATATGTCGTGCATCTGTCGGGTCGTCCGGCAGTCTTTGGCTGACTAGGTACGTGATGTACGGCTGTGTCCAGGATGGCTCGATGAGCATGACCTCCATGGGACCTTCCAGTCTAGGTCCTTGTTCTTCATCGTCAGGTTTTTCGTTTCCTTCGGGCAACGCAGCCCCTGAGTCCTTTGATGTGCTAGCTGGTTGTTCTGGAGCCTTTGGCTTGATGGAGCATTCAGAAATCTGCTCTAGGAAAACTCTGGGTGGCACCGGAGCGCAGGTGGACCCTATGTTGGCGAGTGTGTCGGCCTCCTCGTTGCTTTCGCAGCCAACATGTCACAGTTTGCAGCCGTCAAAGTCCCTTTCGAGTGTGTCGTAGAGGTTGCGGTAAGCGATCATGTTGTCGCTTAGAGCATCGCACTGGTTCATGGTTTCGTCTACCATGATGTCATGGTGGTGTCACGGCAGATGCCATGGATAGGCTAAAGGTGGGGCCAATATGCACTAGAGGAATCTAGAGAGGGATAGTGTGGCGATTCCACACACTGATGTTTTGTATTCTCTCAGTTCACCAAGTTTACAGATGCTCCTTGAGCTGTATTGGGAGAGGAGGAAGAAGAAGCTCTCTTAGACTTGCCACAACCTATCTCCCAAGGAACAAACTACTCAGTCACCAGCCAGCAACTCGCGATCCCCTTCTACTGAGGTCCTGGCGCTCCTTATAAAGGGGAGGCCAGGCTACTAGCTTGGGCATACGTGGAGGCATATTCCTGGGAATATGCCTCTCCCAAAATAGCAAACCGACCGGGTCACCTTTCGCCTTCGTAAGCCATGCAGAGGCTACGTAAGCCTATGTGGCGCCAACATCAGCCGACATAGGGTGCATCACCTTTGTTGGCCACGCCTCGCTGGTCCCTCCCTCTGTTCGCTTCGCTCACGCTCCTGCGCACAGAGGTCACCTTTTGACCAGCGAGATACCTTCCTTCTCTTGCAAGCCTGGTATGATCCGGTCCCGTGGGTACCTGCATACAAATTACAAATAGCCCATCGGCATAAGACATACGTCGGCCGGGACACAGTCAGGTGGACATCCTCTGGTCCGGGTTACTCCGTAAGTCAGCCTGCCTTGAGGTGACCCGGCCAGCTTTCGCTTTGACCTTGCCGTACCTCGGCTAACTCGGCCTTTATACCCCGGTGTTACCCTACTCAGGGGTATCTCCCAAACATTAGTCCCCAAAGCTGGTGCGGTCTTAGCAACTTCGGCTGCTAAGGCCGCGGCAGGTTCAATCTTTTTGCTCCCTTTTCCAAGTTACTCTGTAGCTCGGATCTCGTGGCGTAGCATTTCCTTGGCACATTCTGAGTCATCACTCGCTGGCCGGGCTACCCCTTAGTTTTCCGGGTTATCCTTCCTTCTCTCATACACTTCCCCACATCCCACGTGGAGGGTAATCATTATCTTGCCTCATTTTAAGGGCCTGGGCCAGTTACTACACTTATTGTCAGGGGTTACTGGTGCAAACGTCATGTCGTAGCTGCCTCCTCGTTAACTGTATCACCACGTCGCGTCATGGGATCCCCTGTTTCCTGTGGCCCTTCCTATGGCTTGCCTCTGATTGGCTGATCTGGCAGATACACAGCCACACCGTGTGGCCCCAGTGCACCGCTCGATCCCACTATCCACCGCTAGGGAGTGGTTAAATAGGGGAGGGGGCGCGTCCCTCGGGTGTTTTCCCCTTCTCGCGCCCCTCGGCCTCTCTGCTTCTCCTTCTTCCTTGTGACAGCGCCGCCGCCGCATCTCACTTTCTCGTCTCGTTGCTACCGCTCCCGCGCTGTCTCATCGCCACGGGGCCGCACCAGTCTAAATCACTGCCTCCCATGTCTGAACGGGCCGGTGAGGACAGCGACCTAGAGATGACTGTGGAAGAACTCGCCGTCATCGAGGAAGAAGAGATGGAAGAGGAGGGTGAAACTTTGGGGCGCGGTGGCTGGGCCGGTTCTTGGGTGTGCCAGGATGATCTGGATTGGCTCTACCACACCCGTCGCATCCCCGAAGGCGTGATTTCGCGCCTCCCCTGCGAAGAGATTGCTCCCTCACCCAATCCGGGTGAGTTCGTCGTCTTCCTATCCCACTTCCACCGTAGCTTTGGCCTGCCAGTGAGTGACTTCTTCCATGATTTCATCAATATCTACGAACTCCAACCTCATCATCTTCCGGTGAATGCCATTACATCCCTCTCCTCCTTCGCATCCGGCGTAGAAGGATACCTCGACTTGTGGCCCACTAAAGAGCTTTGGATCTGGTTCTTCGGTCTGTGGAGGAACGTGATTCCAATAAGGAGCTTGCCCCGGAGGATAAACACCTAACCCAGTGTGGTGCTGCCTTCATCTCTCTCCGGGAACAATCTGTCTTCCCCCGAGTCACAGGGCTTGATTCCTGCAAGGGATGGGCCTGGACCTTCTTTTATGTGAGGAATGGCTCGGATGAGGATCTGATCCGGCTGCGCCCCTTCACAATGGGTCCTCCTAATCCGGATCTGTGGCACCGGGTTCCCACGAAGCCAAATTCCTTGGCGAATCAGGTTAATAAGCGGTTCTAGGAGCTGAAGGATATGGGGCTACGCAACGAGGATGTGATGATCACATTCGTCCGCAGCCGGATTTCCCCCTTGTAGAAGCGTACTCACAAGCTCTGCCATATGAGTGGGCATCTTGACCCTAACCGGACCTCCTCCTTCGAGTTGAACAACACTGAAATCTTCCACCGGGTCAAGGCCATCTTCACGACCGATAAGGACTTCTCCGCTGACTGGGAGTGGGGGTTGGAGCATTACTGCCGGGATAAGCTTCCTCCTGCGGTAAATCTCATTATCCAATCCCTTTTCGAGTTATATCCTATGTCGGAGCATGTTGTTTATTTGATTTCTTTGCATTTTCTTTTTAGTTGTTTCTTCAGTAGACCATTGAAGATGGCACCGAGGCTTCCCTCAAATGAGGGAAGGATCGACTTGTTTCGGACATTGAAGAGCCGGATCAGGAAATGTTCTTGCCTACTCTAGACGCAACCAAGCGACCCATTGGTAACTTCATTTCCTTAAGGGATTGGCCTAGCGATGAAGATGATTCCGATTTTGAGATCTTGGAGGTATATAACCCGGCGCCTATTTCTTACGCATTTCCGGCTTTAGCTAACCCGGCTAGGAAGATCCACAAGGATCCCCTCTCGCTACGGGTGAGCCGGTTCCTGCCGCGTCTAAGAAACGGGCCGCTACCTCAGTTGCTTCTTCCAAGCCTCCTCAAGCAACCAAAAGGCGGAAGAAGTCCGCTGACAAGGCCGCCACCAAGCCTCCGACTAAGGCCATAGTCCGGAAAGCTCGAAAGCCTAGGGAACCTTTGACTTCTGACGAGTAAGTCACTCTTTTCTTTTGTCCAATTCTCTGCGTCATGCTTCTCTGTCTATATGCCTTTCTTTTTGCTACAACTTCTTATTCGTTGTCTAATTCGGCAGGGCTGCGATGGAGGTTCCCTAGAGCGGCTCCAGCATCGCTTCGCCCCTCTGGCGTACCGCATCCCCCCCTCGCGGCAATGATAGGTGCCCACAGAGCCCAATTCAGGAAGGCTCAGTGGCTATACCGGACCTTAGTCCACCTCATCCAGAGGAGGGCAACATCGGAGCAGGGGGATGTGGCACGGCCGAGGTAGCGGATGCTCCCAGCTCTTCACTGGCTCAACCACAACCCGTCACCTCCGAGGTACTAGCCACAGCAGGAGCACCACCACCAACATCAGCACCAGCACAAGCACCAGCGCTAGCACTAACAGCAACACCAGCAACAGCACCAGCAACAACTCCTTCTGCCTCGTCCGAGTCTTCCAAGACCCGGCGAGAAGACCCCGCTAGCACCAAGGCTGCACCCAAGTCGAAATCTGCAGCTCAAGCTTCAGCCTCCCAACAGCAGCCCAAGGCTAAGAAAGGTTCTGGAGCCACCAAGGCGACATCCATCGAGGCTGGACAGCGCACGCTCGCGTCCATGCTGCCGAAAAAAGATGCCCCCTCTAGGTCAGCTAGTAGCAAGCAACTCGCACTGCATACCAGCCCTGCTGCCACCCAAGTTGTGAGGAGGGAGGCCCATGCCAAAGGCTTGGTCGCGCCCCACATGCTTAGTGGAGAGGGCTATCCTCCGGCTCTGATCGAATATGTCAATAATTGGAACATAGCAGAGTTCATCAATCCCAACGACGATCTCTCGGAGAAGTGTGGGCCCGCCGAAATTAGCGCACAAATGAACACAGCAGCCAAGGCTATCAACATTGCCGGACGGATGATGGAGGTATGCTACTTTGTCTTTTACTTAATACGCACAATTGCTTAGAGACATATCCATTAGTCCCCGAGCCTCCGAGGGAGTAACTTGTTACTCGGCCAGATGCTCCTTAGCGAACTAGCGTAGCTCCTTAGTAGCTTCGAATATGCACACACCTAGAGCCGGGTTAAGTTGCACTTGGCCCGAATCTTGTACACTTTGAATATGCACACACCTAGAGCCGGGTTAAGTTCCACTTGGCCCGGATTTTTTACACTTCGAATATGCACACACCTAGAGCCGGGTTAAGTTCCACTTGGCCCGGATTTTTTACACTTCGAATATGCACACACCTAGAGTCGGGTTAAGTTCCACTTGGCCCAGATTTTGTACACTTTGAATATGCACACACCTAGAGCCGGGTTAAGTTCCACTTGGCCCGGATTTTGTACACTTCGAATATGCACACACCTAGAGCCGGGTTAAGTTCCACTTGGCCCGGATTTTGTACACTTCGAATATGCACACACCTAGAGCCGGGTTAAGTTCCACTTGGCCCGGATTTTGTACACTTCGAATATGCATATAGCTGAGCCAACCTTGCTCTTTTCAGGTCACCACCAATCGTCGAACTGCTGAGTTTTAGCGCCTCTTGGACTCACATAAGGTGATGCGCTCGAAAAATGCTACGCTTCTCGCTGAGTTCGATAAAAGGGGTAAGTTTTCTCTTTGACTCCCCCCCCCCCCCCCCCCGTCTTTTTTGTCTTTTCCCACTGAACTAATCTGTCATTCAGATTGCACAGACGGAGTGGAGGCCGAAAACACTATCATGAGGAAAAATTTAGACGAGATAAAAGGTAATTCAGTTCGGTCAACCCTCTTCTGCGCTCTTTCTCCTTTCTTCTTGGCTTGGCAGATATTTATGCCTCGGATCTACCGGGTTAACACACCGTTGCAGCCTCCATTGAAGATAGTGTGCCCCTGCCTGATATGATGCTGCATTTTCTCGAACAAGAAGGGCAGCACCAGGCCGAGCTCCAGAAGAAGGACGACGAGCTTGCCAAGCTTCGAGCTAAGGATGATGAACTCACCAAGCTCAAGGATGAGATCAAAAAACTCAAGGAGCTCCACAAGATTGAAATTGACAAGGCTGGCCAGGACTTCACCGAAGAGCGAGAACGTCTTAGCCTCCAACTTGCAAAGGATCAAGAATTGCTGAAGGAGGCCGACGTCAAGCTTGACTCGGCTAATGTTGAACTTGAGAAGCTTCAGAAGAGGCGTGCTGATTGCACCGTAGAGCTGACCTGGATCCACAGTCATATCTCCTATAAGTTCCTTTCCTTCAGGCGACATGTATTTCTCCAGTTTATACGCCTTTACTCATTTCACTTGCCTTGTTTCTAGGAAAATTCCCAGAGGGCGATGCCATTGCGGTTGCTGCGATTACCAAGTTCTGCCAGCAGAGGGGTACCCCAACTAGTCCTAGCTCTGAAAACATTCCCTATGACATGGAGGACCTGCTGGTCAGCCTATCCTCTCGCATTGAAATTGTGAAGAACTATGGTTTGGGTCTCCTGGATTCAGCCGTATGGATCTTCCGTGCCCTTTGGCCTGGTGAGGATCCTCCGGAGGGGTCCACTGCTCTCATCAACAAATTAATGGATTGCGAGACCCATCTTGACCTCTGGAGGGAATGTGCCGCACGCGCCGGAGCTGATACTGTCCTCCACTTCGTGCTCATGTGGAATGAAAAACTGGATCTGAAGGTTCTCGAGTTCTTGCGCACCGGGTCCAGGTGGTCGAATGATCCGGATTGGGTAGCTCGGCGCAAAGCTTGTGCACACAACCTTATCCAGTTTGCCCTTGTCCATGAATGGAACGAAGGACCAAACTTCCTCAGCATTGTTGATGACGAATATGTTGAAGATGACTCGGGTAACGAAGAAGAGGATGAAGCCTCGGATCTCGAAGGTGATGACGATACTGAAGTCGGAGTTCCTCCCGCTGGCGCCGAGTTACCTCCTCCTACTGCTGCTCCTTGAGCATGAAAAACACTTTGAAATTTATCAGATCCCCGGTATGCCGGGTGCAACTGTATCAATCATACTGATTATATTTTACTACTAAGCTACTCATGCCGAATTAACTTAGGTGTAGTCCCCTAGTTTCATTTTCTTGTTTCTTCAATTTCATGGCTCGGCTGCGTCTTCCTTGATTCGGTTTTGTGACTTACGAGTCTGAGTTTGAAATATTGACTTAACAATACTTGGAAACTTTAGGATTAGCTCAAAATAATCCAGCGTAGTAAAAGTAAAGTAAACATAAGGTTAGTCCAATGTCGGCGCGATTATGTTCTTTTCCTTAGTCGTTTTTCGTGTGCTTCACAGTTACAAACTTGTTCTCTTGCTTGCCATGAAGCCAATTTTTGTTGGACAGCAGCAAGTTGAAGAGTTGAGTTTTTGGTGCTCACACACTACTAATTCGGCTTAGGCGGAAGCAACTTAAGCCAGCCGATATAAAAATAAATAACAGACATAGAAGACAACAAATATTATTAAGGCAGTCCCCGAGTGACTGCTCGAGGTGCCAAGATTTCATTGATAAACTCATTGCCGGCATACATACCGACATATGAGAGTAACTCGGATACACACACTTCTTTGTTAAGTGTAGAATGGACGAAGTAGAGCTACATTCCATGGATGCTTAGATTCCTCGCCAGACCTGTCCGCCTTATTCTTCTCCTATGGTTTTGCATTGGTGAGATAATAAGAGTCATTGTGCAGAGCTTTGCTTACAATGAACGGCCCTTCCCATGGGGGGGATAACTTATGCATGCCAGCAGTACGTTGCACCAACCGGAGTACCAGATCACCTTCCCGGAAGACTCGGGGGTTTACTTTCCGGCTATGATAGCGTCGGAGATTTTGTTGATATATGGCGGATCTGGACAATGCCAATTCTCTCGCTTCTTCCAGCAGATCAACATCATTTTGCCGGGCTTCTCACACTTCGGCTTCTGTGTATTGGGTGAGCCTAGGCGAATCATGCTCTACGTCGGCTAGTAATACAGCTTCTACCCCATATACCAGAAAAAATAGCGTATAGCCTGTTGATCGATTCGAAGTTGTTCTTAAACTCCACAGTACCGCTGGTAGTTCTTCTATCCAGCACCCCGCTAATCTTTGCAGCGGCTCAATGAGCTGGGGTTTTATCCCAGATAAAACTAATCCGTTGGATCTTTCCACTTGTCCATTCGATGCGGGGTGGGCTACTGAAGCAACGTCCAGCCGGATCTTTTTATCCCGGCAGAATCGCGCAAATGCTCCTTCAACAAAATTGGTGCCGTTATCTATTATGATACTGTGAGGGTAGCCATATCTCAGGATGATATCTTTGAGGGATGTCATGGCTGTAGATCCATCACATTTTCTTATCGGCTTTACTTCTATCCATTTGGTAAACTTGTCAACCATAACCAAGATATGTGTCATATTTCCTCTCGCCTGCTTAAATGGGCCAACCATATCCAAACACCATACAGCAAATGGCCAGGTAATTGGTATGGTCTTGAGTTCCGACATTGGCATGTGTGTCTTGGTAGCATATCTCTGACAACCATTGCATTTTCTTACAAGATCCTCTGCTTGCTCCAAGGCACTTGGCCAGCAAAACCCATGCCGGAAAGCTTTTGCCACTAAGGCTCTGGATGAGGTGTGATGCCCACATTCCCCTTGATGTATATCTCGGAGGATGTCAAGCCCTTTTTCCAGGTCAACACATCGTTGCAGAACATTGGTGACACTCCTCTTGTATAGCTCGGCATTGATAATCGTGCATGCATTGGCCCTCCTCTGAATTTGCCTTGAAAACACTTCTTCATTGGGCAAAGTTCCATCCTTCAGGAACTAGAATATGGGCAGTGCCCAAGCTGGTATAGCTCGCACCGGAAACACATCCTCATCAATTTCTATTTGACCCACCAACATAACCTCCGCCAGGTCAGCCCCGAGTTTGCCGAAGCAGTCCTCGGGTTTCCTGAACCACTTCCCACATCAATGTCCATCGGCACAGCTTCAGACTCCGGATTGGCCGGGATATAGATTGACTCGGATTCTGGGGATGGCCTGATAGATGGCTTTCTGAGGTGCTCTAGTGCTACACCCAATGGGATCGCTTGTCAGGTTGATCCGAGTTTTGACAGTACATCGGCAGCCTCATTTTCCAGTCGGGGTACATGGTGAAACTCGCATCCCTCGAAGTATCCTGATATCTTCTGCACATGAAATCTGTACAATGCCATGTTTGCATCCAAAGCATCCCATTGCCCTGAAACTTGCTGAACTACCAGATCCGAGTCACCAAAGCACTGGATCCAACGTATCCCAATTTAGTTTGCCACTTTGAGCCCATGCACAAGTGCTTCATACTCTGCAACATTGTTTGATGTTGCGAAGTGGATTTGTAGCACGTACTTCAGCTGGTCTTTCTTTGGTGAGGTAAGCACAACTCCGGCGCCTAACCCAGTTTTTGTTTTTGATCCAGCAAAATGCATTCTCTAGTAGTTCGAATCTGGCAACGGTGGCTCATATTGCATCTCGGCCCAATCCACGAAAAAGTCAGCCATAGCCTGAGACTTGATCGCATCTCTCCTGTCGTATTGTGGAGCATAAGGGGCTAGCTCGATTGCCCATTTTGCGATCCGGCCGCTTGCATCCTTGTTTCTCATTATTTCAGATATGGGGGCTTCACATATCACTTTGATTGGGTGTTCTTCAAAATAGTGCTTCAGCTTCTTTGCTGCCATATACACATCATATGCCATCTTCTGATAGTGTGCATAGTTTTGTTTTGATGCTGATAATACCTCACCTAGGTAGTAAACTGGCCTTTGCACCAACTTACCCTCTTCGTCACGCTCTACCACTACTACTGCACTTACAACTCGGTTGGTTGCGGCTATGTAGAGCAACATTGGCTCTTTTCATAGTGGAGAGGCTAACACTGGTGCAGTGGCTAACATTTTCTTTAACTGGATGAAGGCTTCATTGGCCTGCGGCGTCCATACGAACTTGCCCGACTTTTTCATCAGTTGATAGAGGCAATGCCTTTTCTCCCATCCGACATACAAACTGACTTAAGGATGCCAGATAACCAGTGAACTTCTGGACATTGTTAAGACACCTTTGGCAATTCCATTCGCTCTGTGGCTCGGATTTTAGTTGGGTTAGCTTCGATACCTCGGCTGGAGGTAATAAATCCGAGTAATTTTCTAGCCGGGACACCGAAGGTACACTTCTCCGGGTTAAGCTTCATTCGGAACCTCCTTAGGTTCGCGAACGTTTGCCTCATATCATCAAGGAGAATTTTGCTTTCCTTGGTTTTTATAACCACATCATCCACATACACTTGCACATTTTGGCCAATTTGGTCGTGTAAACATTTTTGCATACATCTTTGGTACGTTGCGCCTGCATTGCGTAAACCGAAAGGCATGGTGCGATAGCAATAAGCCCCGTATGGGGTAATAAACGCAATCTTTATTTGATCATTCGGGTTCAGAGGTATCTGGTGGAAACCAAAATATGCGTCTATGAATGACAATAACTCACACCCAGTAGTAGAGTCTATGACCTGATCTATCCTTGGCAGTGGGAATGGATCTTTTGGGCACGCCTTATTCAGGTTCGTATAATCGATGCACATACGCCAAACCACTGCCACATTCGGATCATCTTTCTTCTTTTCCACCAACACCGGATTAGATAGCCAATCCGGGTAAAGCACTTCCATGATAAACCCGGCTGCGAGGAGCCGAACTATCTCATCTCCAATGACTTTTCTCCTATCTTCGGCGAAGCGGCGGAGAGGTTGCTTCACCGGCTTTGCTCCGGGTCTCACATTCAAAGAGTGCTCGGCCAACTCCCTCGGAACACCTTGCAAGTCCTGTGTGGACCAAGCAAAGATATCCCAATTCTCACGGAGGAAGTTGACGAGCTCGATTTCCTATTTCTTATTTAACCCGGCACCAATTGTTATGGTGTGCTCTGGGAACAGATCATCAACATGTACTTTCTTTGTATCCTTTGTTGCTTGAAATGAGACACTTCCATGCGGGTTACTCAGCGCCGACATATACTGCTGCACAGACTGAGCCAATGGTGCTACTTCCTGGATCTTTCTCTTTTCTTGTGCAATCACGAGTGATTCGGCCAGGTTAGACCCGGCTGATGCACACTCAATGGAATGTCGGAAATCCCCAGCTATGGTAATTACTCCATTTGGCCCAGGCAACTTCATCTTCAGGTAACTGATGTGAGTGCTTGTCATGAATTTGTTCAGGGCTGGCCTGCCGAGTAACGCATGATATGCGCTTTCTAAGTTCACAACTTCAAATTCCAAATTCTGAGTTCGGTAGTTATCTCTTGTGCTGAATAACACATCAACCCGGACTTTGCCAATGGGTTCATAGGAGATACCAGGCACAATGCCATGGAAAGTTGTCCTTGTGGCTTGGAGCATGTTCTCCGAGATACCCAACTTGCGCATTGTATCCATGTACATAATATTGATGCTGCTGCCATTGTCAATCAACACCTTAGAGAACCTCACATTGATATTTGGCCCGATGAACGTTGGGTCCAGCACCAATGCATACGAACCAGGACTTGGCATGATCTTGGGATGGTCCTTGATACTCCAGGTAATTTCCTGATCTGACCAGGGCATATACCTCGTCACCGCCAGCATAATTGCATTCACTTCCATATGTCGGCATTGCAAGCTTTTTCTATCCGTTTCCTCCATGGTAAACACACAGTAACTCTGGTGATGCTCCCTATATTCATTTCTCCCCTCATTGTCGGGATACCTTTGATCTGACTGATGCTGGTTTTCCACCTGATACACTGCATTCCTTCTCTCATGATTCTCATACCTCAGCGGAGGTGGTGGTAACATTAACAGTTGTGTATTTGCTCCGAAGAGCAACTCCTGCCGAGGTAACTCCTGTCGAGGTTGATTGTCTGAGGTGCCTGAGCATTCCCCAAGCCACTTTTCTCTATCTTCCTCATCCACTCACATTGCCGGGTTGTATGACCCACCGGGTTACTCAGATTTGGCGTGTGAAATTTGCATGGCTGGTCCAGCATTGCCTCATATGTATAACTTGGTCAGTCTTTCTTTTCTTGCTACTGTCTCTTTTGCTCGGGCGTCCAAGTTTTCTTTCCATCATTTCTTGGAGTCCAGTATTGCCCTCCAGTTTTCTGACACTGATTACTCCCTGCTCCGGGTTGATCTTTGTTTACAGCAGCAACTTGTTGCGAACTGTACCTGTAATCCGGCATATCATCTCTTCTCTTACCCTGGTAATCATTTCAACGGGATGATCCGGCTCCGTCTCACTGGTAGTACTCCTCATTTGACTCGTTTAACATAAGCTGGGGTTGAGTCGGATCACCCAAAGCATACGAATCAGCAATCCGGATTGTCTCTACCAGTGTAGTTGGCATATCTCTTTGTAGCCTTTGCCACAACATGCTTGCATATCTACACCCTTGTGCAAACCAAGCTATGGCCTGAGACTCAATCACGCCTTCACATGAGTTTCTCACGGGGCACCAGCGGGTTAGGAACTCCCGGTCTGTTTCAGTTGGTCTCTGCTTGCACATTGCTAAGGTCTGTGGCCTATTCGGCCTCTGATACGTGCTCAAGAAGTTACTCATGAACATTTCCTCAAAATTGATCCAGTAGTTGATACTACCGGGTGGTAAATTGTTTAACCATACCCTCGATGGCCCCTCCAGCATCTGAGGTGCGTATCTCACTGCCCATCTCAAATTGCCTGTCGCAATTTTCACTGCTGTTGCATAGTTGATTAACCAATAATCCCGCTTGGTGTTGCCGTCATATGTTTTCGTGCCTCTGTGTAACTGGAAGTTAGGTACCGGAGGCTCTTTCATGATCCGGGGCCCGAAGCACACTGGACCCAGAGGACCTTGCCCCTCAATTAGCTCCGACCTATAGAGTCGATCCAGCTTCAACCTGGCGTCATCAGGCAACAAGTTCCTGCTTCCCAACCTTGACCCTATCACATGATGATCTGGCCTATGGTATCTTGCATTCACCATTTCCGAATCACCGTCGTTGTATCTGTCTTGCTCTTGTTGAGCGCAATTTTGCCGGATACCCTGGCCGGCATTCTGCTCTTGCCAAGGTACGCTCCGCTACTGCTATTGCCGAGGTAGGTTTTGCCCTACACCCGTCGTGTTACGCTGTTCAGCATTGCCGTTTCCAACGTTTCTCTGACCGGCATTGCCTTGGTCATGGTTACCTCGGCCAGCTTCACCTCGGCTAACACTTTGTTGAACCTCATTCCCTTGCACTGCCTTTCCTTTCCCTGCCCTTGCCGGGTCATATGGGACTATCTGTTTGTTTCTCCTTGCCGAGGTTACCACTTCCTCTCTTCTAGGGCCATCATGAGGGGATGATGCAGCTCCAGCAGATTTCTCCGGGTTACCCACTGCTGAATAAACGACCCTGGAAACCCTTCCTCTCACTGGGTTGGCCCTGAGCAACTCCTCATTCTGTCTGTTAGCGATCCGAACTAACTCATTGACCCTCTCTTGCTGTCTTTGTCGGGCTTCAGCCGTCAAACCTTCTAACTCGGATGCAGCTGCATCCGCTGCTCTGAGGTTCTTTGCCGGGTGCTGTATTTTGGCAGTCCCATGGACAAAATGTTCTCTGATTCCTCAACTCTAGTCTCACCCTCTTTGTTCATTTCACTAATGAGGTTTCTCCCTTTTACTTTTACAGCATCTACCTTATTCGCTCTTGCGTACTCGCGCAGCGTCATGTTCAACGACTGCTGAGCCGCGGCTATCTTTTTCGCACACTCTAGTATTTTCTGCCTAGTTTCCTCTAACTCGGCTTGTGCCTGAGCCGGATCTATCACAGGTGCTATGGGGCTTGCCAAGCTACCTATTGCCTGCTGCAGCACATTCTCTGGCCTCTCTAGCGAAGGACCTCTAGTTTTCCTGGGCGCCTTGGGTGTTACCTCCGGATCTGGTGCCGGGTCTTTGCTCGCGCCAGCGCCTGGCACTGTCATCATCACCTCGGCACGGTCAGAGGAGCGAGTGATACGTGCACCGTGTTCCGTGCTAAGGGGTGGCTCGCCTCCCTCGACGACGTGCCGCAGGTGAACACAAGTCACATCGACGCCGACATAGATCTTATGGGTACCAAGCTTGAGGAAGAGGCTGTTGCGCGGTGGAGGTCGCTTGCCGAAGCTACCAGCATTGTCGCTGACGTAGTCCAGTGCTCTAAAGCACGGAACGAGCCCAGAGACGATGCGCTCACCGTTGCCGATGATGCTTCCCGTCTGGATCTTCACTCCTGCTAGTGCCGCTTGCCCCACGGTGGGCGCCAACTATCGTGGTGGTGTCACGGCAGATGCCATGGATAGGCTAAATGTGGGGCCAATATGCACTAGAGGAATCCAGGGATAGTGTGGTGATTCCACACACTAATGTTTTATATTCTCTCAGTTCACCAAGTTTACAGATGCTCCTTGAGCTGTATTGGGAGAGGAGGAAGAAGAAGCTCTCTTACTCTCGCCACAACCTATCTCCCAAGGAACAAACTACTTAGTCACTAGCCAACAACTCGCGATCCCCTTCTACTGAGGTCCTGGCGCTCCTTATAAAGGGGAGGCCAGGCTACTAGCTAGGGCATACGTGGAGGCATATTCCTAGGAAAATGCGTCTCCCAAAATAGCAAACCGACAGGGTCACCTTTCGCCTTCGTAAGCCATGCAGAGGCTACGTAAGCCTCTGTGGCGCCAGCGTCAGCCGACATAGGGTGTGTCACCTTTGTCGGCCATGCCTCGCTGGTCCCTCCCTCTGTTCGCTTCGCTCACGCTCCTGTGCACAGAGGTCACCTTTTGACCAGTGAGATACCTTCCTTCTCTTGCAAGCCTGGTATGATGTGGCCCCGTGGGTACCTGCATACAAATTACAAATAGCCTGCCAGCATATGACATACGTCGGCCGGGACACAGTCAGGTGGACATCCTCCGGTCTGGGTTACTCCGTAAGTCGGCCTGCCTTGAGGTCACCCGGCCAGCTTTCGCTTCGACCTTGAGGTGACCCTGCTAGGAGTCACCATAGATGACGAGTCGTGTTGTGCTGCCGGCTTTCGCCATCCGCATCCCATGGAGCAGGGCCTTGTATTCAGCTTTATTGTTGGAGGCACGGAACTGCATTTGTAGAACATATCTCATCTTGTTGCCCTGTGGCGACATCAGGATGTCACCGGCGCCAGCTCCTTCTCGATTTTTTGATCCGTAGAAGTGCATTGATTGTCCATAGGCAGGACATGTCTGGTGTGTCAGGGAGCTGGTTCTCCATCCAGTGAACAAGGAAGTCTGAGAGAACTTGTGACTTCATCGCATCTTGCTTCTCGTATGTAATTTCTCCTGGAGACAGCTCGATGCCCTAGACCGTGACTCATCTTGTGGTGTCGGGGTTGTTGAGGATGTGCCCTAGTGGATCGTTGTTTACCAATGATGAGGTGATCCTGGAAGTAGTGGCGTAGTCACCGTGCTATCATGAAGACGTCGGTGCCAACTTCTGATAGTGTGGGTACCGCTGTTTTGTCGATGTGAGCACCTCCCTAAGGTAGTAAACTGCGCGTTGCACCCCGTGGACTTTGTTCTCCTTGGCTCGTTCTACCACCAGCACAATACTGACCACCTGGTTAGTGGCGGAGATGTATAGCAACATGGGCTCCTTTTCTTTGGGCATCACTAGTACGGGCAAGGTGGAGATTAGGCGCTTGAGAACTTTGAATGCATCTTGTGCCTCGTTGGTCCACTCGAATTTCTCAGTGTTATGGAGGAGCTGGTAGAACGGTAACACCTTCTCGCCCATTCGACTGATGAATCGACTGAGTGCCACGATTCACATAGCCAGCTGTTGGACGCCTTTGACATTCTTCGGCTTCTCCATGGCTAGTATGTCCTTTATCTTCTTCGTGTTAGCCTCGATTCCCCTGGCGGATATGAGGTACCCGAGCAATTGCCCAGATTGTACGCCGAAGGCGCATTTCTTCAGATTTAGCTTGATCCAGTAGCGGTCGATGTTGTCGAAGGTCTCGCGGAGATTGTCGAATAGTGAGGCTTCCTCCTTGGTTTTGACGATGATGTCGTCAACATAGACATGGATGTTTCGGCCGAGCTGGATCTTGAGGCAGGCCTGCATACATCGCTGGTAGGTAGCTCCTGCATTATTCAGCCCGAAGGGCATTGTTGTGTAGCAGAAGACACCGAAAGGCGTGATGAAGGATGTTTTCTCCTAGTACTCTTCCTTTATTTCAATCTAGTGATAGACTGAGTAGGTGATACCTTCGATCCGGATTACGGATGTAGTGTAGCTTCTTTTTCCCTAGTAGACCAAGGTTATCGAATCCTCGGCAAGCGAATGCATAGTGAATTGATACATTGCAAATGTATCTATAATTTTTGATGTTCCATGCTTGGTTTTATCCACTTTCTTGTGTTTTGTCCACACTTTGGAGTACTTTTCATATGATTTCTTGGACTAACCTATTAACAAGAGCCATAGTGCTAGATGCCTATTTTCTGCTGCTTTTGGTTCCAAGAAAGTCAGAAAATGAATATTCTCTGAATTGGACGGGACAAAAGCCAAAGTGCCTATTTTCCGGAAGTCATCAGATGACAGAATACTAGACGGAGAAGGGCTAGAGGCCGGCCACACCACCTGGCTGCGCGGCCAGGCCTGACCCGCGCCAGGGGGTGCTCTGGCCGACCCCAGCACCCCTCGGCCTCTCCTTGTGCCTATAAGATGCCCTCGGGACGAAAACCCTAGGTACCTTATCAAAAATCCACGAAAGAGTCTATAGCCACCGTCATCTCCATCCCTAGATCGGGAGGGATCTGAAGCTCTTCCCGGCACCCTGCCGGAGAGGGGAATTCACCCTAGAGGCCTTGTTCATCACCATGCAAGCCTCCGGTGTGATGCGTGAGTAGTTCAACCTTGGACTACGGATCCATGTAGTAGCTAGATGGCTGGTTCTCCTCCTTTGTGCTTTCATGTTTAGATCTTGTGAGCTCCGTTCATGATCAAGATCATCTATTTGTAATTCTGCATGTTGTGTTTGCGGGGATCTGATGGATATTGAGATGCTATTTCAGATTGATTATTGAATCTATCATGTCTTTGTTATTTCTGATCTTGCATGCTTTTCGTTGTTAGTAGCTATCTTGGCCAAGTAGATGCTAGCAACTCCAAGAGTTAGTATTTATGCTCGATAGTGGGTTCATGCCTCTAGTAATCTGGGAAGTGATAGAAATCTATAAGGTACTAGATGTGTTGTTGCTACTAGGGAGAAAACAACAATCCTTTGTTCATAGAACAATCATATTGTTTACATTACACGCAATTCGTAAAGCAATAATCTGTTGCTTGCAACTTAATACTGGAGGGGGTTCGGGTGATAACCTGAAGGTGGATTATTAGTCATAGATGCAGTTGGATGGCGGTCTATGTATAATGTTGTAATGCCCAATCAAGTCTCAAAGGAGCCAAGATGATTAGTATATGCATGTATTGCTTTCTCGATGTTTGTCAATTTCCCCGCTGTAATTTTTTCACCCAGCATGTTATCTATCTTAAGGAGAGCCACCTCTAGTGAACTATGGATCCCGGTCCTTTTTCTTTACATACAATCTACAAACTGTTTACTTCTTTGTTTTTACTTTCTGGAAACTTTTACTTCTTTCCATACGATACGTTTAATCCTTTGTTTTCCGCAAAACACGGTGAGATTGACAACCTCATCGCAAGTTGGGGACAAAGTTCTGTGGTTGTGTTGTGCAGGTCTCCATGTTGCTACTAGCACTGGTAGTGCGCCCTGCCAAAGCTCAGCTAGCAACACCTTTGGGGTGTTTCCTTGCTCCTACTGGTTCGATTAAACCTTGGTTTCATAACTGAGGGAAACTTGCTGCTGTGCTCATCATACCTTCCTCTTGGGGTTCCCAACAAGCTCTACATCAACATCGCACCAGCATTTTTCTGGTGCCGACACTAAGCCATCAAGCATTTTTCTGGCGCCGTTGCCGGGGAGTTAAGGACATCTTCACAAGGGGAGTCCCTGATAACCAATCTCTGTACTTTGTTATTTTTGTTTTGCTTAGTTTCTTTTTTCTTTGTTTGCTTGTTTTGTTATCAAAAACACACAAAAAATAGTTTTACTAGTTTGCTTCATTTATCAAAAACACAAAAAAATGACTACTCTTGAAAACACTAAGTTGTGTGACTTCACTAGCACCAAAAACAATGATTTTATGAGCACACCTATTGCTCCACCTGTGCCTGAAGTTACTTTCTTTGAGATAAAACCTGCTTTACTCGATCTTGTTATGAGAGAATAATTTTCTGGTATTGGTAATGAAGATGCTACTATCCATCTAAATAATTTTGTTGAACTTTGTGAGATGCAAAAGCATAGGGATGTAGATGGTGATATTATTAAGCTGAAATTGTTTCATTTCTCGTTGAGAGGAAAAGCTAAAGAATGGTTGAATTCCTTAACTAGGAATAGTATTGATTCTTGGACTAAATGCAAAGATGCTTTCATTGGAAAATACTATCCTCCTGCTAAGATTATATCTATGAGAAGTGAAATAATGAATTTTAAACAACTTGATAATGAACATGTTGCTCAGGCTTGGGAAAGAATGAAATCTTTGGTAAAGAATTGTCCCACTCATGGACTGACTTCTTGGATGATCATCCAAACTTTTTATGCAGAATTGAACTATTCTTCAAGGAACCTATTGGACTCTCTACTGCTGGAGGTACCTTTATGACCATCACTTTGGGTGTTGCAACAAAACATCTGGACAATATGATGGTTAATTATTCTGAATGGCATACTAAGAGAGCTCCACAAGGTAGGAAGGTAAATTCTGTTGAGGAAACCTCCTCCTTGAGTGATAAGATTGATATTATTATGTCTATGCTTGTGAATGGTAAATCCCATATTGATCCAAATAATGTTCCTTTAGCCTCTTTGGTTGCTCAAGAAGAGCAAGTTGATGTGAACTTCATAAGAAATAATTTTTTTGGCAATAATGCTTATAGGAACAATTTTGGTACAACAATTATAAACCATATCCTCCCAACAATGGTAATGCTTATGGAAATTCCTACAACAATAATAGGAGTGCACCCTCTAAACTTGAAGTTATGCTTAAAGACTTTATTAGTAAACAAACTGCTTTCAATAAAACTATTGAGGAAAAACTCTCTAATGCTGAAAGAAATATAGCATCTTTGGTTGAAGCTCAATCTTCTTTGAATAAAATGGCTGCTAAACCTAAAACTAATGATAATCCTTTTGCAGCTACTAATGCTATACAAGTAAGAATTGATGAAAATGTTAGACTATTAGCTGAATTACATGCTAAGTGGGAAAGAGAAGATGAAATTGCTAGAAACATTAGTGTTTCTACTATCACTACCACTAGTGTTGAGGCTAGTAATAGCTCTACTACTTTAGATGATAATTATGATTTTGATCTTGATGGTTGCAATATCTCTTAAGTTATTAAGTTCCTACAAAAGCTTACAAAAAGTCCTAATGCTAGTGCTATGAACATGGCCTTTACAAAACACATTACTGATGCTCTCATAAAGATTAAAGAAGAAAAGATGAAACATAAAGATTCTATTCCTATAAAACAAGAAGATGGTTGGGAACCCATCATTAATATGAAAGTGAATGACTTTGATTTCAAAGCTTTATGTGATCTTGATAGTAGTGTTTCTATTATGCCTAGAAGGATTTATGATATGCTTGATTTGCCTCCACTTGAAGATTGTTATTTGAATGTCCCACTTGATGATAATGCTAAAAAGAAACTCATGGGGAGTCTTAATGATGTTCTTATCATGGTTAACAATGCCTATGTCCCCGTTGATTTCTATGTTTTGGATGTTGAATGCAATGCTTCTTGTCCTATTACTTTGGGAAGGCCTTTTCTTAGAACTGTTGGTGCCATCATTGATATGAAAGAAGACACCATTAAATATCAACTCCCAGTCAAGAAAGGTATAGAACACTTCCATAAGAATAAAGAAAAGATTTCTTTTGCTTCTCCTATGAAAACAAAATTTGGTCTTAATGCTTTTTCATTTGAGAACACTTGATTGTTTCTTTGCTTCTTATGCCCAACTTAAAGGCGTTAAAGAAAAGTACTTATTAGGAGATAACCCAAAAGTTTTAGATAAGTCTTGGAAGTTATTAACTCTGTAATAACCTCTCCTTATCCTTTTTATTTGCTTTTTGTGTCAAGAGTAACCTCTAATGAGAGAGAAGTAATGATTGGGAAAGTTGCTGTTCCGAAACAGATTTCTGTGCTTCACCTTAAAAATTAGTGTAAAATCTCTGAACGTTGTTCTGAGGCGTGCATTTTTTTGCTTCTGCCCCAGGTTATTATCGAACTTTCGTTAGTTCAACACTTTTTTATTTGAGCAACAGAAGGTCTTCGAAAAAATTCTTCTTTACCTACTGGTCTATTTTGACAGATTTCTGCCATTTTCTGCATTTGCTTCTTGTTGGTTCCTATTTGAGTTCTTTTGGGGAATTGAGCTTTTTGAGGGAAGTGCTACAGTACTAGTGTTCTAATGGAAGTTTATTTGGTGTTAGAACTGATCCTTAAGACTTATTTATCTTGAGTGCACTAATGTTGCTAATAAAGATTGTGTGATGCTTTGTATGAAGGAAAAATTTCAGGTGTATGGAAGGAATGAGTAATGAGATGAAGGATGGACTAAAGCTCAAGATTGGGGATGCCACCCGTGTCACTCCAAGAAATATCCAAGAAGTACAAGCGTCAAAGCTTGGGGATGCCCAAGGCATCCCCTTCTTCATCAATAAAAATCCCAGGTTTCTTCCAAACGCTTCATTTTTATTGTTTCATGCACAGTTGTGTTGTTCTTGGAGCGTCTTCTTTTTTGCTTTTGTTTTGGTTTATCGTTTGCTTGTTTTCTTAGTTTTTTGAATAAATTGGTTGGACCCCCTCTCTCATACATTGGTTTGCAAATAGTTTGGTTTGGTTTGGAAAATAGTAGGAAAGCTCATGCTTGTGGTAAAAAGAGCTCGTTTTTAACTGTGGCATATGCTTTGTCATGACATGCTTGATATTGTTTTGGCTTTATGCTTAGTATTCTTTTCTATAGCATAACTTGTTATAAACAATTGATATTTCTTAATGTGCCTTGGATGAATCATGCGTTGTTTTAGCATATTAAAGCATAGTATTTTGGTATTCTCCTTTGATGCTTTATTTGGGTTGACTTGGCGCATGCTCACACCATGTTATGACTATCCAAAGTCACCATAGCCTTTATGATCCTTTAGTTTTTAACTTGTAGTATCACTTTATGCTTTGATCAATGATGTTTTGTCGCTCTACATGATTATGGCCATTATTTCTCTCTTAGTTTGTCGCTTCCAGTATTTTGCTAGCCTCCACAACAAAGTATGAGTTCCACTCATGCATCCAACTCCCTAAACCAAGTTATTCCAAAGAGTCCACCATACCTGACTACTAGCTTATGCTATTCCAAGTATATTCATGCTTTTGTTTACCTTCCAAATTAAACTTGTTATGAGAAAACTAGTGATTAAAGCTCTCACGAACTTGATGGCACACTTTACTTTTTTTGCATCTAATAAACTTGAACCATTGGGTCCTTCTTTGTTGCGTATTGCAAATGTATCTATAATTTTTGATGTTCCATTCTTGGTTTTATCCACTTTCTTGTGTTTTGTCCACACTTTGGAGTACTTTTCATATGATTTCTTGGACTAACCTATTAACAAGAGCCATAGTGCCAGCTGCCTGTTTTCTATTGTTTTGGTTCCAGGAAAGTCGGAAAATGAATATTCTCGGAATTGGACGGGACAAAAGCCAAAGTGCCTATTTTCCCGGAAGTCATCAGATGACAGAATACGAGACGGAGAAGGGCCAGAGGCCGGCCACACCACCTAGCTGCGCGGCGAGGCCTGGCCCGCGCCAGGGGGTGGTCTGGCCGACCCTAGAACCCCCTCGGCATCTCCTTCCGCCTATAGGATGCCCTCGAGACGAAAACCCTAGGTACCCGATCAAAAATCCACGAAAGAGTCTGTAGCCGCCGTCATGTCCATCCCAAGATCGGGAGGGATCTGAAGCTCTTCCCGGCACCCTGCCGGAGAGGGGAATTCACCCTGGAGGCCTTCTTCATCACCATGCAAGCCTCCGGTGTGATGCATGAGTAGTTCATCCTTGGACTACGGATCCATGTAGTAGCTAGATGGCTGGTTCTCCTTCTTAGTGCTTTCATGTTTAGATCTTGTGAGCTCCGTTCATGATCAACATCATCTATTTGTAATTCTGCATGTTGTGTTTGCGGGGTTCCGATGGATATTGAGATGCTATTTCAGATTGATTATTGATTCTATCATGTCTTTGTTTTTTGTGATCTTGCATGCTTTCCGTTGTTAGTAGCTATCTTGGCTAAGTAGATGCTAGCAACTCCAAGAGTTAGTATTTATGCTCAATAGTGGGTTCATGCCTCTGGTAATCTGGGGAAGTGACAGAAATCTCTAAGGTACTAGATGTGCTGTTGCTACTAGGGAGAAAACAACAATCCTTTGTTCATAGAACAATCGTATTGTTTACATTACACGCAATTCGTAAAGCAATAATCTATCGCTGGCAACTTAATATTGGAGGGGGTTCGGATGATAACCTAAAGGTGGATTATTAGTCAAAGATGCAGTTGGATGGCGGTCTATGTATAATGTTGTAATGCCCAATCAAGTCTCAAAGGAGTCAAGATGATTAGTATATGCATGTATTGCTTTCTCGATGTTTGTCAATTGCCCCACTGTAATTTGTTCACCCAGCATGTTATCTATCTTAAGGAGAGCCACCTCTAGTGAACTATGGATCCCGGTCCTTTTTCTTTACATACAATCTACAAACTGTTTACTTCTTTGTGTTTACTTTCTGCAAGCTTTTACTTCTTTCCATTCTATACGTTTAATCCTTTGTTTTCTGCAAAACACGGTGAGATTGACAACCTCATGGCAAGTTGGGGACAAAGTTCTGTGGTTGTGTTGTGCAGGTCTCCACGTTGCTACTAGCACCGGTAGTGCGCCATGCCAAGGCTCAGCTAGCAACACATTTGGGGTGTTTCCTTGATCCTACTGGTTCGATTAAACCTTGGTTTCATAACTGAGGGAAACTTGGTGATGTGCTCATCATACCTTCCTCTTGGGGTTCCCAACGAGCTCTACATCAACATCGCACCAGCATTTTTTTGGCGCCGACACTGAGCCATCATGAAGTTACTTTAACAGACCTTCGGGAGTTTTAGAATTCCTTTTGTGTTTTTACCAGACCAATAGCTTGCGTCTTTTTTTGTTGTCGATGATGGAGAGAGAGGGCCTAGGGCGTTCGGTTTCACATGTAGCTGTGCAAAACATCTGATGAAAGTAAAAGATAGAAATAAAGTATGTGTGTAATTATTAGAGAAAGATAAATTATATGTGGGTAGTGCATCCATAATTGCTATTGCCTCCCCAACTTCTTATAGCAATAACCTACTAGTGTCATCCATAGAAGAAAGAGAACTAATGATATGCATAGTGATGTCACCCTTAATCCCAAGAAAATCCGTCACAAACAGCCGTACTACCCCTTCTATCACTGGGTTCCCAACATGTAGATCAGTCATCACTCATACTCCCTATACCTGGCTCAACCCTCGGGGTCTTGGGTACCTGACAAGTCCTTGGATTGAGGCAAGATAGGATACAATAATCATCATGTCATACAAACTAATACACGATCCCATCTATGGTAAATAACATGCACAAGTACTACATGGCTAGGCCGAAGCCCTTAACCCAAGAAGAATTACTCACACATAGAGATGAGATCAACAATCACAAACATTGTAATGAAAATCATAAGACTGATAGCAATAGTCTTACGATGTCGCCAATCGGAGAAGAGATCTACTATTACAAGTGGTGGAATATGGCTATGGAGATGGAGAAGGGTTTGGAGATCTGGAGGCTGCTGGTGATCAGCGGCAGAGACTTTTTGCGAGGTCTGGCTTCTTCGTGGCTTGTTGAGCGAGATTTTCTCGTCACCCAAGGCTTCTTTATATAGGGGTCTCTTCACGAAAGTTGTTCTGTTTGACCTAACGGTGGCGGCACCAACTATACGACCGGAGCTATACGGCTGGAATTTTTGCTATGGTCGTATAGTTGGTCCTTAAAGCGTCTTCCTCTGTTATACGGCTCCTGGTTTCTTTTGGTTTTTGGAAATCTCGTATCTTTGACTTTAATGTAGTGATTCCCTCCTTTAAATGATATTATCTCTGTAGGAAAAATATATAAGAAAGGATTGCATACCCCTCTGAATATTAGCATTAGTGGCAGGGTTTAGAGAGATATTTTATCAAGAATGTGATTAATATCCAGTTTAAATGTGGACGTAGATGGCTATATTTCAGAGCCATCAGTAGGCGTCGAGGAAACAGAGACGTTCGCATCCCGCGGTGGAATAGATTATCTGGTCGATCCGCGGCAATGGGAAGTGGTCCTTTGGTCAATGCTTATTCAAGGAAGTGAAGTCCACACACATCCGCAGGATATCCATGTCCTTTTTAGGAACACGCACGGGGTTTGCTACCCAGGTGCTCTCCTTGATCTCTTGTATGAAGTTGGCGTCGAGGAGTCGGTTGACTTCCATACCGACCCCCTTTGCCCTTGGTTCTGACAGTCAATGTATCGACTACTTCACTGTTCTAGCTTCAAGATTCACGTTGAGTGAGTGCTCGGCGAATTCCCTGGGAACCCTGGGCATGTCTGCTGGACACCAGGCGAAGATCTCCCAACGCTCATGGAGGAATTCGACAAGCATGAGTTCCTATGCGAGACTCAAGTTGTTGGCAATGAGGGTCATCTTGGTCGGGTCTGTTGGGTGGACCTGGACCGCCTTGGTGTGTACTCACAGGAATGATCGGGTGCATTTGGCTTACTAGGAGGAGGAAGACTACTGTCTGTCGACTCCTTCAGCCCTGCCAACTCCTCCTGCATTCTGAAGTATTGGGAGATTCTGTTGAATTCCCTGTTGCAACTGTCTGACTTGGCAAATCTTCCGCTGATGGTGATAATCCCGTTTGGTCCTGGCAGTTTCATCTGCAGGTAGGCGTAGTGTGGCACCGCCATGTACCTCGCGAATGCGACATGTCTGAGGATACAATGGTACTACGAGGGCCAATCAACGACTTCGAATTCAAGGCGCTCTCACCGGGAGTTTGCTGGTGTGACTAAGATGACGTCTAAGTTGATCTTGCGCAAGGGGTATACGCCTTTCCCTAGGACGATGCCATGGAACATTGTGTCAAAGGCTTCTAGGCCATAGGAGGGGATCCGCATGGTGCGCAAGGTGTTGGCGAACATGAGGTTGATGCCACTGCCGCCGTCCATGAAGACGTAGCTCATCTCAAAGCCCCAAATTTGTGCCTCGAGCACCAGGGAGAATGGCCTGGGCAAGGTACTTGACGCGGATGATCGTGCTTGTTGAAGGTGATGCAGGACTCGCACCTACTGAGGTACTTAGTGGTTGAAGGTAGAGAGTGGACCGCCAAATTGACTTGGTGAGTGTTTGATTTTTGCACCCGATTTGATGGGTGTCCTTTTTGGAGCATGCCCATATTCCCCAGCAGTCGTGGGTATTATTCGCCTCCGTTGCTCTAGGCTGGTATAGCCGCAGGTGGTGGTGGTCCGGGCGGTGGTGGTGGTGCTCCATGAGCCACAACGCCTGGGGCAGCTCCATAACCCTGATTTATCGTGTTGCGATTCATCTGGGCGAGGCCTTCGTGGAGCTTAAGGAACTCACGGTAGTACTTTAGGAGGTGACTGGACTTCTTCTTGTCATCGTGCTTGTCAATGTAGAAGTGCACATTGCAAGGTCTAGACAGTTTGTCCTGGATTGACGTCCTAGGAGCTTCGTCGCGGGTATGGTGTTGCCATACCTGCGTGGTTTTCCCGCTTTCATGGTATCCGCCGTTGTGGTACCCCCTGTTGTGGTTGCCATCATTGCGTCTGTCGGCGTAGCCAGCCACGACCATGTCAACTTCCTCACGGTCTTCGTAACCGAGCATCCGACATTTTACTCGACGGCCGTGTCTGCGGCCGAGGTCGTCGTCGTCATCTAAGTGGACATGGTTATTTTTAACCGTGTCCTCTCCATCATCCCACCTGTTCGTGATCTCCATCAGGTGGTCAATTGTTTTGGGCTTCGAGCATCCCAGCTCCTCCCTGAGCTCTCTACGGCGTATGCTGCCATTGAATGCATCAATTGTGCGGTCTTCGGAGATGTCCTCTGTGGAGTTTTTCATGATGGATCATCTCTGGATGTAGGAGCACACCGACTCGCCGGGCTTTTGATAGCAGCACGTTAGCCCTTCCATTGATGCGGGCCTTTTGTAAGTGCCCTTGAAGTTTCACACGAAGTTGTAGACCAGCTCCTCCCAGCTGCGAATCGGCCCATGGGGAGGTTGTTGAGCCACGCGCGAGCAGCGCCTTGTAGCTGCAGCTGGAGGCATTGCATGGTTGTACTCTTGGTTCCGCCATGCAGCCTGACAGAGGATATGTGGTCCTCTAGCCAAATCTTTGGGTCTTGGAGGCCGTCGAATTTTGGGTTCTCTGATGGGAGTTTGAACCCTTTTGGCATTCGCCTTTGCCATATGGCTCTGCTAAAGCAACTGGAGCCATAGAACTCTGTTTCGTCATCCTCTGAGTCCATCGAGTGGGCGCGCCTTGCGTGCATCTTTTCGATCTTGCACTATGTGATGTCGTCACATGCGTTGTAGTTGTAATCATGTCGATGTGAGCAGCGTCGCCGCGACAAGTTATGTTCATCCTTGCTGGAGGAGGACAAGTAGTACTTGGATAGAGCCTTGCTTTTCTTCGGCTCTGGTGTTGGATCCTTGGTGAGCATAGCTTCGACTAGTCCCAGGCGAACAATCATAGATCGGTGCATGGTAGATCGTGGATTCCCAGCTGGCGGTTGATTGTTGAGCAGGTACATGGTGGCTGCCATCACCGCTGCTTGTGGTGTTTTTGGGAGCACATTTCCCCGTGTATCCACCATCATGAACGAGAAGTCGATGGCACGAGTGGCCTCGTCTCGCTCCTTGTTGTTGAGTTGGGCCAACCGCGAGCACCTTTTGGCGGCTGCATAGTCGTTGCCCTTGGAAGAGGATCCTCCGATTGAAGAGAGCGCTGCTCACGGAGACTTGATTCGTTCGCCGCCCTTCTGCGCTTGTTGAGTTGAGTGATCACCTGTTGCTGGCGCTTGTATTCCTGTATGAGCAGCCGGATGTTACCCATTAGCATTTGTTGCGATGAGTTTGGTGGCAGGAGGTTGCCATGTAGGGCTTCCCTGCAGTGAGCCCACTCGGCGTCGGTGAGCTCAATCAGCTGCTTGTCGCTTTAACCCGCAAGGCTAGGCGGTTGCTAATCTTCTTGGATGGGGCCGACGACAGGGGGCCGGTTTGTTGGCCCGTTGTTGGTGGGTGCGTTGTTGGTAGGGGCGGCATTAGTGGGGGCACCATTCGTGACTGGGATGCCACTGTTGGTGCCGGTGTTTGCCTAAGAGCCACTGCCGCCCATGTTGATGACGACACACATGTAGTGGTTGGGGAAGCTATTGCTCCCACAGCTCTCAGATCCGGAGCTGTAGGCTTCGTCTTCTGTCGCCAGATCGCCCAAATCAGACTCGCAACTATTTTTCCCATCCACATCCTCGACTAATGTCGAGGCGTTAAGTTCTCTAAGGGTGTCGATTGTCGGTGGGAACCACGACGCAGGAGCAATCGCGGGAATCTTCGGCCGGTCAGGGAGGCGAAGTGTGCCAAGCTAACCAACTTAGAAGTGTAGGCTTCCGATCGCCAAGCCGATCCCGTCGCCCACGGACTCGAAATCTAGGCGAGTCATCGGCGCGTGGACAGTGAAGTCGAGGGTGTCGAAGAAGAGGTGAGTTTCCGCTGCGGCGGAGTCATAGATCATGGTTGATGGGGCCGAGGAAGCCGCAACATCAGTACTCCCGTTTCCGACAAACGGTGCCAATTGACGAGGGGTTAACTCATCAATACCCATCATTGATGGACTTAGGTTCGAGGAAGTAGGGAGCACTAGAGGCATTGATCGGCTAGCAAACAAGCACACAGGTGACACGAGGTTTCAGGTTCAGGCCTCATAGAGGACCCTACTCCTGCTTGTCTGCTCTTGATTATGAGGGATTCAAAAGTTTACAAGTGGTGCGCAGATGCAATCTAGCAAGGTGTATGCGTGGTGTATGAGTTGGTCCTCCTCGCCGCCCCCCTCTTGGCCTTTATATAGAGAGGCTAGGTCTCGGGGTAGCAGTTCGAGTCGGTTACAAGTTAGGGTTTCCCCTTTAAGTTTCTATCTACACTTTGTCGTGTCCTCCAAGAAGTCGAACTCCAATGGGCCACCTGAATCTTTGCTAGGCTTCGATTGCACTATGGATTCCTTCTTGGGCAGAACCATATAGGATAATCTCAGGTACCTGTAGGGTATCCCAACATCACTAAGGTTAAGGCTTTTTTGATTATCAACAAAAGGTTTAGAATCTTCATCCATAGGTATCTTATGAGTAACTATAGAAGGATCTATTTCTTTAATATCACTAAGAGTGTAACCAAAACCTTCTCATTGTTCGATGAGCACATTTAATAATTTCCTACTTTATTCCTCAGGAAGTTTATCATCAACAATAATTGGGCACTTACCTTCATAATATACAAATTCATAACTTAGACCTTCTAGAAGGGGTTTTAGTTCTAGTGGTGGCTGTTCTTCATCACCCTTCTTTCCAATTATTCATATTCGTTACTGAAAAGACTCTCTACTTCAGGAGTGGAGTCTAAAATATCATCTAATTCGTATTTCTCTTCATCATTTGTAATTGAATCATCATTGATTAAGCTTCTTTCTAATTCATCTTGTGGAGTACTAAAATAAATAGCCACCAACTCTGCAATAGTGCTTTCTTCTTTTATTTTTGTTTTCTTCTCATAAGGCAACTTCTTGAATTGTTTGAAATCAAACTCCACTTCATATTATGCAACTTGCAAGGACATGGTTTCTTTCTTGATATCAATATTGACTTTAGTAGCAACATAGAAAGGCCGGCCTAAAATAATTTGCCAAAAAGGATCTACATGCATACCAATAATATGAAAATCAATAGGATAAACAAATGGTCCAACTAAAATGTAAGCCTCTCGTAGGATACCGTGGTAACTCTACAATGTCTTGTTTGAAAGAATTATAGTAGTGTCAGTTGGTTCAAGATCTGGATCATTAAGAGAATAACAAAGTCCCTCGTAAATAGAATATGGCATATTATTTATTGTGGAACTTAGATCACACAATCCCAAATAATCTGTTTTGCCTAAGTGGAATGAGATTCTAGGCTTACCTTCATCCTTACCATTATTTTTACCCTTGATTAACCGAGATGATTCTAAGTTGATCACTACCACTTCATTTTCAACATATTCAGGTTCTAAGAACTCCTTTACTATATTAATATTATATCTAATAGCTCCAAAATTCCTTTCTAGTTTCTTAGGTCTTCTTTTATTTTTAGTATTGCCTTTTGGTAAGAGTGATATATCATCAACAAGTTGCTTATTTTCTTTTTGTTTTGGCTTGATCTTTGGAACTATCTTCATAAGTCTTTTAGTGCTTTGTGGCTCATAATGATCCCAGTCCATTGGTAGCTGCAAATTCTCAGCATATGATCGAACAATTTGCTCAATCATGTCAAGATCAATTTTAAAATTTCCAAGCAACTCTTTAACTTTACTAGATTATAGGAACTTTCTAATGCAATAATGTTCTATGGGAGTTTCTTCCATGTTTAATTTCATACTGTCGAAAGCTTCCTTACTTTTATAGATAGTTTCTAACAAATCCCAAGCTCTATTAACACTAAACTCATTAAAGGCTCCTTCGCACATAGAGTATAATTTATTTCTATTCTTTGCACTAAGGCCATCATAAAAGTGTGAATAATTAACCAAGGTGGGCATTCATGGCGAGGGTTGTGATTTAGAATATCCCTGAACCTTGAGTGGCCTTCATACGGGTTGATACGTCCATTTTGCATTACCATTCTATATTATAATTTACTATTATTCATTGATATATTTCATATTAAGAGATGATACTTATGTTATTTCATCTGTTTTTGCATGGTTGATGACCTTTGGAGCATGGACCGCTACAGTCAGGATTCTGATGGAAAATGTGTTGTTTGGAGGCAAAATTCGCGAAGATCAGAAAATCCGGGAAAATACATGGAAAATCCTATTTTTCCAGAAGACGAAGAAAGCCAGAGGGGGAAGCGGAGATGGGTTACAGGGGGGCCACACCACCCCCTGGCGCGGGCCACCCTGGGTCGCGCCACTACGTGGTGTGGCCGCCCTGGTCCACCCCTGGCTCTCCCCTCTAGCGTATATAAGCCTCCCAAAACCCTAAGACTCGGGGAGCGACCACAAAAAGATTTCGCCACCTCTGTAGGGCGGAAAACACCGAGAGAGAAAGATCTCTCCGATAGACATAATTCTGCTAGGGGAATTCCTACCTGGAGAGGGGAGATCGTCGCCATCAACACCACCATCAAGCTAGACTTCATCGGGATCATCATCATCTCCACCACCTCCATACCGCTGTAACAATTGGGTTGAATCTTGCATAGTTCTTAGGGGGACTTTCCCGGTGTTGATTACTCCTTGTAGTTGATGCTATTGAGTGAACCATTGAATTATCGTTTATGTTCAGATTGTTACATATCATTATATCATATCTGATCATGATCCATATGATGTCTTGTGAGTAGTTCTTTTGTTCTTGAGGACATGGGAGAAGTCATGTTGTTAGTAGTGGAATTGTGTTGAGAAAGATTCAATAGTTTGGTATTTAAGTTGTGGTGTACTTCTTCTAGTGGTGTCATGTGAACGTCGACTACATGACACTTCACCTATATGGGCCTACGGGAATGCATTGTGTATTTGGCTACTAATCGTAGGGGTTGCCGGAGTGACAGAAACCTGAACCCCCATTAGGAAACCATTACACAAGGGACGTCGGGGTCTTAGAGTTTAAAGTTGTGGTTAGGTTTCTACCTTAATTACTTTCTTGTACTTCCGGATGCTTGCAAGGGGTATAATCACAAGTATGTATTAGTCCTAGGAAGGTCGGTACATTAGCACAGGTTCACCCACAAAACACTTAGCAAACTAAAGAAGATTAATCAACTATATGAAGCGAAAGCACTTGACGATATTCCCGTGTGTCCTCGAGAACGTTTGGTCATCTTAAGTAATACAACCGGCTTGTCCTTTGCTGAATAAAGGATTGGGCCACTTGCTGCATTTATTCTTATTGTCTTTTATTTACTCGCACTTTATTTACTTGCATTATCAAAAAACCTCTAAAAATTCGTTGGCTAAGTATTTACAGAGAATTCCTGCTCCAAGCCACTAGCCAGCACCTTCTGCTTCTCGTTGGGTTCGACACTCTTACTTATCGAAAATACTGCGACACACCCCCTATACTTGTGGGTCATCAAGACTATTTTCTGGCACCGTTGCCGGGGAGTGAAGCGCCATTGGAGAGTGGAACTGGTAAAGGAAACTTCTACTGTGAGTATTGTTTACTTCTGTTAGTTGCTTTATTTTCATTATGGATAATTCGCTGAGTTTCTTATTTCGTAATGCTACTACCACTGCTAAGGTAGTAGATGAACCACCACCTGCTGAGAATGATACTTTCAAAATACCTACAAGAATTATTGATCATGTTATGGATAACTATTATGTTGGGGATGGAACTGTCCATCCCGGTGATAATTTGCTTTTTATACACGAATTATGCGGGTTGTTCAAGTGTGCAGGTATTACTACAGATCAAGTCAAGAAGAAGTTATTCTCATTATCACTGAAAGGAAGAGCTGAGGGCTGGTATAAGCTGCTGAAGAATGGTCAAGCTCTTGAATGGGAGGAAATAGAGTCTCTCTTTTATTCAAAGTTTTATCCTCCTAGTGAGATTCATAAAGATCGGAATCAAATATATAACTTTGGGCCTCTTGATGGAGAGAGTACAACTCAAGCTTGGGGCAGATTGAAGTTACTAATGCTCAAATGTCCCATTCATGAGCTCCATCACAATATTATTATCAATAACATTTATGCAAGGCTTTCTCTTCATGATAAGGATTTATTGGATGCTTCTTGTGCTGGATCATTCACTCGTATGGAAGAAGAAGCCAAATGGGATCTTCTAGACCGTATTCAAGACAATGCTTAAGCATGGGAGAATGACAAAGGAAGAAATTCAGGTATAAATTATGATTACGAATGCATTGAATCTTTTATGGGAACTGATGAATTTCAAAATATTAGTAATGCTTATGGTCTTGATTCTCAAGTTATTACAAATTGTTTTAAGGCTTTTGCTTCTTATATTGAAATTTCGAAAAAGGGATGGAACAAGTACCATGCACCATATAAAGATATTGTTGACTGTGTTCCTGTTGGGAGTACTGAATTTTGCACTATTGATCACATCCTACCTGAACCTTATATCGAGAAAATACCCTTCCCAGATAAGGTAAAGGATCATCCTATGATAACTAGTGTAATCACTAAAAGTGCAAAGAGAACTGTAAAACCTAACGAACAAATAAAAATTGAACCTGTTGTAGCAATTGTGAAAGACCTTGTCACTAAAAGTGTAGAAGATGGACACATAGTCTTTTGTGAGGATGCTTCTAATATTGTCTCACATCCTAATAAAACTAAAAAGGCTAGTGTCCCTGTGCTTTCTGTTAGAATTGGAGATCATTGCTATTATGGTTTATGTGATATTGGTGCAAGATCATGTGCTATTCCTTATGAGCTTTACAAAGAAATTATGCATGAAATCAGTCCCTGCGAACTGGAAGAGATCGATGTGGTCATTCACCTTGCTAATAGAGAGACCATCTCTCCAATTGGTATTGTGCGGGATGTAGAAGTTCTTTGTGGTAAGATTAAATATCCTGCTGATTTTCTAATACTTGGTTCAGCTGCTAGTAAAACTTATCCCATCATTTTTGGTAGACCTTTTTTGAGTACTTGTGGAGCTATTATAGATTGCAAAAGGGAGAAAATCTTGACTAAGTTTGATGGGGAATCTTATGAGTTTAATTTTTCGAAATTTACTAAGGAACCTTGTGAAAATGACACCCATAACGAGGATTTTAGAGTCGAACAACTTTCTTCTATTTCTCTTGCTCCTAACAATGCTTTGCAGCAATTTATGGAAGACCACGAAAGTGAGAACTTCATGGAAGAAAGGAATGAGATTGACGAGATTTTCCGTCGTCAACCCAAGATGCTTAAGCATAACTTGCCTGTAGAAGACTTGGGTACCATGTTGCCACCCAAAAAGGATCTAGTCTTCGATTTGAAACCCTTACCTGACGATCTTAAATATGCTTACATTGATGATAATAAGATATATCATGTTATTATTAGCTCTAAACTTTCAGGGAAGGAAGAAGAAAGGTTATTGGAGGTACTGAAGAAACACCGAGGGGCTACGGGCTACACTCTTGATGATTTAAAAGGGATTTCTCCTACTATATGTCAGCATGCTATCAATATAGAACCAGATACAAAGCCAGTGGTAGAGCGCCAACGGCGTCTAAATCCTAAGATGAAGGAAGTGGTAAGAAATGAGGTATTGAACTCCTTGATGCTGGTATTATTTACCCTATTGCTGATAGTGAATGGGTTAGTCATGTTCATTGTGTTCCTAAAAAAGGGGTATTACCGTCGTCCCTAATGATAATGATGAGCTTATTCCCCAAAGAATAGTAGTAGGCTATAGAATGTGCATTGATTTCAGGAAAGTTAACAAAGTTACTAAGAAAGATCATTACCCACTTCCTTTTATTGATCAAATGTTAGAAAGGTTGTCTAAAAAGACCCATTTTTGTTTCTTGATGGATATTATGGTTTCTCTCAAATTGCTGTTAAAAAACAAGATCAAGAAAAAACTACTTGTATATGCCCTTACGGAACCTATGCTTATAGACGTATGCCTTTTGGTCTATGTAATGCTCCCGCTACTTTTCAAAGATGCATGTCTGCTATCTTTCATGGTTTTTGTGAGGAAATTGTGGAAGTGTTCATGGATGACTTCTCCGTCTATGGAACTTCTTTTGATAATTATTTGCACAATCTCGATAAAGTTTTGCAGAGATGTGAAGAAACTAATCTATTTCTTAATTGGGAGAAATGCCACTTCATGGTGAATGAAGGTATTGTACTTGGACATAAGGTCTCTGAAAGAGGCAAATTAGTTGATAGAGCTAAAGTTGAGGAAATTGAGAAAATGCCTTGTCCAAGAGACATCAAAGGTATTCGTAGTATCCTTGGTCACTCTGGTTTCTATAGAAGGTTTATTAAAGATTTCTCTAAGATATCAAAACTACTCACTAATCTTCTTCAAAAATATGTACCCTTTGTCTTCGATGATGATTGTAAGGAAGCTTTTGAAACTCTAAAGAAGGCTTTAACTACAGCCCCTATCGTTCAACCACTTGATTGGAGCTTACCCTTTGAAATAATGTGTGATGCTAGTGATTTTGCTATAGGTGTTGTCCTTGGGCAACGAATTGATAAAAAGTTAAATGTTCTCCATTATGCTAGTAAGACTCTTGATGTTGCTCAAGGGAATTATGCTACTACTGAAAAAGAATTCCTAGCCGTCGTCTTTGCTTGTGATAAGTTTAGACCTTATATTGTAGACTCAAAAGTTACCATTGTTGGGGATATACTTTCCGGGTATCCTCATAGTTCCTCACTGACTAGGGTGGCCCACTTCGGGTTAGAGCTTTGCTTCACGGGCGGCCTAGTCAGGGAGAAGAGACGGAGTCCCATCCGGCTACAGGAAGGCCCAGAAGACTTACCGACTTAGGCCCATAATGTTACTTGTAGTTCAAGATGTACTCTGTAACCGACTCTTAGTCGTAGCCGGATAGATCTCTCCTGCAAACCCTAGGCCGGATATCTATATACGCTGTCCTAGGGAGAGCCTTTAGGGCACACCTCAATAGTCTACAATCTCAACTAGCACATGCGAAACCCTTGTAACCCATATTCCGGCTCTGCCGTACTACTGGATTGCTAGCAGGAGTAGGATCCATCCAAAGCCGGCGGATTCGAACCTGGGTATGCTTGTGTGCTCACCATCCCGGAACACCGTACGTCTCACACCCCTCTCTTACGCACACCTCGAGGGCCCCCTCATGGCGTACTTGTCATCAATCCGACAACAGTTGGCACCCACCGTGGGGCAAGTGAGCTTCGGATCTGCATTCCGAGCGAAATCTGCAAGAATCGGAATCGGCGGAACTATCGTCGTCGGTCGCATCCTCTATGGCAGTGATGTCCCTCTCATCATTACCGATGAGACTTGGATTCCGGCTAGGGAGGCCGTGACTGCCTACACAATCATGTCTTTTGGCGAGATCAATGTCTATATCGGTTTCGCTGAACCTGCCCCACCCACCCTAGTGGTGATGATAGAGGTGGAAGAATCTTCTGGGTCCCCTTAGTCCGCGGAGGTGGCAGAGTTCCGGATCTTAGAAAGCCCTAAACCCACCCAGCCCGCACCAGTTGCGGAGATAGTGAAGAAATCTGAGCCTGAGGAAGACCTAGCGGTCAAAGTCGAATCTGGAGTGGATCTCCTTGGAGAAGTCGGATCCCAGATCGACCCACCCGCGGAAGTCAAAATCCAGGAGGAGCTCATCAACGACACTGATTCCGGCTCTGATGAGGCCGGGACAGACATGCCTTTCCTAAGGTACACACTGCGACGTATGATAATGCAAGATGCAAGCGCAAATGCAATTCTCGAGACCATCAAAAGTTTCGACATGGCTGATCGCGAGAGCCGGAGGTACCTCAGGAAGCACACGTCGCACTTCGTCGGATATGTGGGGTCTGGATCTGGCTCTGCCGATGCTAGAGAAAACACTGACTCTATGATGGAGGCAATTGGAACAAACGCCGATGTACCCACATCCTCAGATGAATCGATGACGTCAGCGGATTTCCGAAAGTTCTCCGCGGAATACGAAGAGGAGTACAACTCCAAAACTACAGAAGAAGAAGAAGCCATGGATGAAGGATCCGGGGAACACTCTCCCAAAGCGCAGGATATCATGGAAGTCGGAGATAATCCCGAAGTCCAGATGTCCGAAAGTACCAATCAGAGCTTGACTCCGGGAAACGGACCCAAAGTCGTCTTTGCTACCGGCGCTGCCAAGAAGGCCAAGAAGAAGAACATGTCGTCAGATTGAGGACAAGTACGCCATGAGGGGGTCCTCGAGGCGTGCGGGGGAGAGGGGTGTGAGACGTACGGTATTCCGGGACGGTGAGCACACAAGTTTACCCAGGTTCGAATCTGCCAGCTTTGGACGGATCCTACTCCTGCTAGCAATCCAGTAATACGGCAGAGCCGGATATGGGTTACAAGGGTTTTGCCTATGCGAGTTGAGATTTTAGACTATTGAGGTTATGCCCTAAGGCTCTCCCCAGGACGGCTTATATAGATATCCAGCCTAGGGTTTACAGGAGAGATCTATCCGGCTACGTCTAAGAGTCAGTTACAGAGTACATCTTGAACTACAAGTAACATTATGGGCCTAAGTCGGTAAGTCTTCTGGGCCTTCTCGTAGCCGGATTGGACTCCGTCTTTCTCCCCGACTGGGTCGCCCGTGAAGCAAAGCTCTAACCCGAAGTGGGCCACCCTGGTCAGTGAGGAACTGTGAGGATACCCGGAAAGTATATCCCCAACAGCAGCCCCCGGAGGCCTCCAAGATCCAAAGTCGGATTTATCATCGTCTAGCTTGATCTTCGGCTTGCAGAATCTTGAAGGGTTCCTGAAACTTCACAACAAAAAATACGATCCGGGTCTTAAAAGTAAGTCGGACCTTTCAATAGGTTACTCGGATTTTCCAACTCAATTTTAAACTAAGCCAGAACTTGGTCTCCAACGCCACCTAACACAAACATGGTCAAGTCACGTCATCTGACAAGCGTTCCGTCAGCATGACCGTTGGTGGGTCCGCGGTTCGCGGAACCGAGGCGCCGTTTCAATGCGTGCATGGAGATCGAGGCGACGCAATCATCACGCGGGTCCTTCCCAGTTCCTTCCACGATGCATGTCAGTTATACTGTAGCATTTGCACGAATCTTGGCGTAGGTAGGTGGATATAAGGGGTTCAGATTTCTCCTTCTCCTTTCCACCAGTCCTTTGTCGTTTCCTTTCTTCCCAATCCTCCTGCACGCATAGAGCCTCCTCGCCCTTCCCCCACAAAACTCCCAGCACCGCCCCTTTCAGGTCACCTTCTCACCAGAGAAAATGGCTTCGTCATCTTCTTCCTCCGGTTTGGCGGCAGCAGCGGCGGCGGTGAAAGCGGAAGCAGCAACAGAGAAGGAGAGATACCAAGAATTCTGGATCCCCTGCGCCCTCGACGAAGTGGGCCTCAAGAACGTGGAGAAGGAGGAGCTTCTCGCCGTCGGCGACTGGCGGAGCGGCTCTGGTGATACCGTCCCCAACCCGCGTGACGGCGAGCGGGTCCACTTCGGCACCCATCTCGACCGAGGTCTATCTTTTCCTCCCTCGGAGTTCATCTCCGAGGTGATAGATCATTACGGAGTTCAACTCCACAATCTTCCTCCCAACTCACTTTTAGAAATGAGTGCGTATGTTGCACTTTGCGAGGGCTTTCTCGGCATTAGGCCGAGTTTGCTTTTCTTCCGGTATTATTTCCATGTCCGGAGAAATTCCATCACTGCTGGTGTTCCTTACATCACCGGCACTATTAGTTTTTCACTTAGGCGTGACCGGGCCTATCCCAAAATTTCAGCCAGTGACTCGGTGAAACAATGGCCAGCCACATTTTTCTATCATAGGGATATTCCGGCTCCCGGCAAAGCTACTGCTTTGCCGGCTTTTGTCGACGGGGCCGCCACGGCCCAGCCTTCCTGGGACGAGGCTGCTCCGGCTCTCACCGATGATCTGATCCTCGCTAAGAGGCGGATCGAATATCTAATCAAGCACAAGGGTCTGAAGGGATCCGACTTGGTCCAGTGTTGGGTCTGACGTCGGATCCAGCCACTTCAGTACCACGAGGATAGACTGATGCACTCCATCACGTCTTCCAAAAAGGACTCCCTCCACATCAGCCCCAAAGCCTACACCACTCAGGGCTACATAACCCAGATCAAGTGGATGATCAAGGAGCGGATCGAGAGGAGGATTCTGGAGGTTTCTCTGGATATGCACACAGCGGAAAACCCCGTGGTGCCGGTAAGCTTCCATCAGTACACCCTTTATGTGTTTCAATCTTCGAGTTATACTTCAATACTGATATGTTTTGTTGTTTTCAGCTTGCTGACCTCCCCGAGTCGGAACTTGCTCTGCTCGAAGGATACCCTCCTGAGTTTTCTCAGGAGACAGAAGTAGTCCCCCTGCCGGACCTTGCGCTCAAGAAGCGCAAAGCTCCGATAGTGGCGGTTGGCACAAAGGAGGTGCCTGTCGTGAAGAGGTAACTTTCAGTCACAACTTTTCCGCCTTTGTACTTTACTCAAACTTCTTTCCGAGATGTAACGTTTCTGACTTTGCTACCTTCTCAGAGCAAAATCGATCATCAAGGGCAAGGGGAAAGGGATTTCTTCGAAGCCCTTGCGTTAGGCGAAGCGTACCATAGCTTCCCCTGCTGTGGCGCCAGGCAAGTCCTAGAGAAAAGCCATTTATCCCCCGAGGAGGAAGCGCAAGAAGTAGAGGACGTCAAGTTCTCTGACCTTCTCGCTCAAGTCCGCCTTCGCGACGAGAGGATTAGGAATGGCGAGCTTCCAACAGCCCCAGTGATCCCTCTTACTCTTGCCGAGAAGGTGGCCGCTAAAATGAACGCGGTTTTCGATAAACTCACCCACGAGCAATATGTAAGTCGGAATTCCAACTCTTGTTTTTTCCATTATGTTATATCATATCCTCTAGCCCCCAAGCATGAAGTAGGATATAGAATCCGAGTTTATGCTTTATTAGGATGCCAAAGAACGAACTAGTGTAGCCCCCAAGGCTCGTGCTGATATTTAGCAAAAATATTAGCCCGAGTCTTAAGTAGCTTTCTGACTTTGGGTATTCTAACTTACAGAAAGTATGTTCCTATAACCAGGAATTACTAACCAATGTCTGCGATAAGCGGAGAGAGATCAAAGCTCTCCGGCTTAAAAATGCTGAACTTAAAGTAGCCAAGGATGAAGCCAAAGGTAAACATTCCGAGATTCAAACCTTGTCTTTTGCTCTTTCAATGTCGAATTTTTCCTGAACTGTTGTTCTTTTTGACTTACAGCGCTGGTAAAACAATCCATTGCTATGATTGAAGAGGCCGAGAACCTCAAGACCCTGGTGGTGGAGAACAAGGGACTTTGCCAAGAGCTAGATAAGCTCAAGGCGGATCATGAAAGGAGCATAGCTCAAGTCCTTGAATCTGCCTCCATGGCCACTGATGAGCGTGATCGCAAGATCGCTGCTCATGATAAAATAATCTCGGATCTCAAGAATGAGCTTGGCAGAGAGAAGGACATATCCCAGGCGCTCCGGGCTGAACTCCAGAGTCTCCGGGAGGAGAAGACCAAGATTGACGACATCATTTTCGGTACGTTCCACCTCTCTGACTTATCTTTTTCTTTGACTTCTATCAATGTCGGTTTTTTCTTAACTTTATTTTGTGTATAGGTCCTCTGAACTTGACGGACTCTTCCTCGTCCGAGCCCCGCACCCACCGGCTTACCCAAGTCGGTGATCTTCTTCATGACTACCGCCAGTCCCTTGAGGACATTGGCGAGTCCTCCGGATTCCGGACATGCCAAGCATGTCGGATTTTCAGGTGTGGGACAAGGCCAAGGAGATGCCGTGGCTTGTTCGGGACTGGAACATGTCCTACGCGTGGACTGCTGCACAGAACGCTCTCACCATGGTCATGAGCCACCATGGAAACATGGAGATATGGAAAGTGACCAGAGGGTACTGCAAGGTAGACGAAGACGGCCAGGAGCAAGACCTTCAAGCCATCGTGCACTCCTGCGCCGGATATGGGTGTCACGTAGTTGATCTGACCAGCTACGAGGTTCCCTTCTTCACCCGCGTGGATACTCCGCCTCCTCCTGCAGAAGAAACCGAAGAAGTTTCCGAAGATGAACGCACCAACTCGGATGCGGACATCTCGGAAAGATATCAAGGCGGAGTAACCAGCGAGCCGGTAGCTCCTTCATCTCCTCCTGCATCATATACCAGAAATTTATGTATTATTCTGGAAAAACCTGATGCGACTGTAAATATTAAGTACTATTTATCTTGCTAGTGCTAAGCTTTTGATCTATTCAGCACTTTCTGGCTTTTAAAATTTTGCATGCCTGAAATGTTTACACAAGCACTTATACTTTTTCACCTCTACTTATCGTTTATCTGGCTTTCCGCCTCGTCCCTTTCGTGAGCCAGCTAAACCTTCCGCCAGAAACTTTGCCGAGCAACGGAGCTCAATTGCTAAACCAGTTTAAACTCAGAAACAAAGCCGGCTTCCAGTACCAACAATTCACTACTTGGAAAATGCCCGCATCCAGCAATTAGATAAATAACCAAAGTAAAGACTAGAAATTTTAGAACTATACCCGAAGGTAGCAATTTTAGAATCGGAAATCTAGACCAGAACGAACATGAGTTTTCGACTACGACATGATCATTTGGAAATAAGATGGTAAAAACTTCTCAAAAAAAAACTTTGAGGCAACCAAAACTTTTATTTCTCACAGAACATGTACATATATATGATTACAAAGAAGGATAAACTAAGAATAAAAGGGACGTAGCTGAGCAATATTCCAGAGTCTGTCTAACTCATCCAGATTTGTACTGCCTCTAGCTCTCTTTCTCTTCTTAGTAGAGGTCTTTCTTTGACTGGCCTCATGTCAGTTAAGTAGTACGATCCATTGTGCAATACTCGACTAACTAAAAAAGGCCCTTCCCATACTAGGGAAAGTTTGTGCTTTCTTTGTTGCATAAGCCGGAGAACCAAATCACCTTTACTGAAAGATCTAGTTCGGACTCTCCAGATATGATACGTGCGTAACTTCTGCTGATAGGCTGTAGATCTCATTTCAGCAACGACGCGAACTTCTTCGACTAAGTCGAGATCATTTTGTCGAGAAATCTCGGCATCCTCTTCGATATACGCGGCCACTCTAGGAGAAGTATGAATTAAATCACTAGGAAGAACTGCTTCTGCGCCATAGACCAAGAAGAAAGGTGGGTATCCTGTTGACCTGTTCGGAGTTGTTCGTAAACTCCAAATTACAGAGGGTAATTCCTCTGCCCAAGCCCCCGCAGCACGTCGTAGTGGTGCTTCGAGTCTCGGGTTCAGGCCTTGTAGAATTAAACCATTTTCTCTTTCGACTTGTCCGTTAGCCTATGGATGTGTGACTGACGCAATGTCAAGCCGAATATTTTGCTCGTCGCAGAATTCAGCCAATTCTCCCATGGAAAAGTTACTCCCGTTGTCGTGATAATACTATTCGGATAACCATACCGGATTATAACATCCTCGACAAATATTTTGGCTGTTGCTCCATCACAACTAGTGACGGGTTTAGCCTCGATCCATTTTGTGAATTTATCCACCATCTCTAAGAGGTGAGTGAATCCACTTGGAGCTCGTTTAAAAGGTCCTACCATATAAAGCCCCCAGACCGCAAAAGGCCATGTTATAGGTATTGTTCGCAGCTGATCAGCCACAATATGAGCTTGCTTGGCATACTTTTGGCAGCCTTTGCATGTCTTGACTAATCGTTCGGCACCTGCGTGAGCTGTAAGCCAGAAAAATCCATGTCAAAAAGCTTTTGCCACTAAAGATTTGGCTGTAACGTGGTGACCACACTCGCCTTTGTGGATTTCCCTTAAGATTTCCATTCCTTCTTCTCGAGATACACAACGCTAAAAAACCCCAGAAACACTCCGTTTATGGAGCTCACCCTTAACAATAGTATAGGATTTTGCTCGTCGGATAATCTGCCAGCTCAGCACCTCGTCTTCGGGTAATTTGCCATCTACCAAATAATCAAGGTAGGGTTGAGTCCAGCTAGGAATTACAGCCAGAACTGCTATCAAAGGTGAGTCAGATTTGGTCAGATATTCCTCGTCTACTCCCTTTATTGAAGGAACTTTGAGGTGCTCTAAAAAGGCGCCATCCGGGACCTCTTTCCGCGCAGAACCTATCCGAGATAGTGTGTCTGCTTCCTCATTTTCTGATCGAGGGATGTGTTGAACTTCAAACCCTTCGAACGATTTAGATAGGTCATCCACGACAGCTTTATATGCTGCCATGTGCTTATTTGCATTACAAATATCCAAGACTTGCTGAGCAACAAGATCCGAATCTCCGTAACACATCAAACGTCGGATGCCACTATCCTTAGCAATCCAGATTCCATGCAGCAGTGCTTCATACTCGGCAATATTATTTGTCGCTCTGAAGTGGATCTGCAACACGTATAAAAGTTTATCTCCTTGGGGTGACTTGAGCACCACGCCAGCCCCCGAGCCCCCTCGAGCCTTAGACCCATCAAAAAAGAGGGTGCAATATTCCAACTCAGGGAGGACCATGTTCTTCTTCGTCTCTGTCCAATCAGCGACAAAGTCAGCAAGGATCTGGGATTTGATTGTTGTCTGGGGTTTGTACTCAATATCGAAAGCTGCAAGCTCTATGCCCCATTTGGCGACGCGTCCTGTGGCGTCGCTGTTGTTGATTATATCTCTCATGGGAGTGCTCACAACGGTAGTTGGATGCTCCTCAAAATAGTGTCGTAACTTACGAGGTGCTAGAAAAACACCGTAAGCCAACTTTTGATAGTGCGGATACCGCTGTTTTGATTCTGTTAGGACCTCGCTGACAAAGTATGTCGGACGCTGCACCAGGTGTTCCTGATTTTCTTCTGGTCTCTCCACCACCATGACGATACTGACAACTTTATTTGTCGCAACAATGTAAAGCAACATCGGTTCCTGAGGTTCCGGCGCTGCAAGGATAGGAGCATATGAGAGTACTTTCTTCAGGTCTTGTAGTGCAGCTTCAGCTTCATCAGCCCAGACAAAATCCTTGGTCTTCTTCAGGAGTTTGTATAATGGTGCGACTCTTTTGCCAAGCCGGCTTACAAATCGACTGACCGTAGCAATGCAACCAGTTAATCTTTGTACATCCTTCAGGCGAGTTGGCCTAGAAATATTGAGTATACCCTTGATTTTGTCACGGTTCACCTCTATGCCTCTTTGAGACATGATGAAACCTAACAATTTTCCGGCTGGTATTCCAAAGAAGCATTTCTTCGGGTTAAGCATGATGTTGTATTTTCGTATATTGGCGAACGTCTCCTCCAAGTCAGAAATCAGTGTTTCCTTCTTTTTGGGCATCACCGTAATATCATCCACGTATGCATGTACATTGCGTCTGAGTTGGTCATGGAGGCAACGCTGCATCGTGCGCTGGTACGTAGCTCCTGCGTTCTTCAGCCCAAAAGGCATCGTAACAAAACAGAAGGTTCCGAAGGGGGTTATGAATGACGTTTTGACTTTGTCAGATTCCTTCATCCGGATTTGGTGATAACCGGAATATGCATCGAGAAAACAGAGGGGTTCCGAGCCTGCCGTAGAATTGATAACTTGATCAATTCTAGGCAGAGCGAACGGATCTTTTGGACAAGCCTTGTTCAAGGCAGTATATCAACACACATCCTTAAATCAGTGGTGTCCTTTTTAGGGACCATTACAGGATTGGTTGACCAATCAGTATGGATGACCTCTTCTATGAATTCGGCTAACTCGAGCCGCGCTAGTTCCTTAGCTATTGCCTTACGCTTTTCATCGCCAAACCGTTGTAAGGACTGTTTGACGGGTTTAGCATTCGGGTTCACATTTAGAGAGTGCTCAGCAAGTTCCCTAGGTACCCCGGTCATGTCAGATGGCTGCCATGCGAAGATATCTTGATTTGCTTGGAGGAACTTGACGAGCGCGCTTTCCTATGCGCTACTTAGGCCTGCGCCTATCTGGGTCACCTTGGAGGGGTCATCATCCTTCAGCGGCGCCTTCTTCGTCTCTTCTGATGCCTTGAACTCAGGATTCGGCTTTGTCACCTCCTTCTTTGTTGCGGGCATCTCGGACGAATCTACGTTCTTCTTGATCTCCCGGTACTCCTGGGCATGCAGCACGGCTTCGGCAAAGGCGGCATTTCCATCCTCGCACTCTCACGCCTACTTCGGGTCTCCCCTGATGGTGATCACACCGTTGGGACCTGGAATTTTCATCATATTGTAAATATAACACGGACGAGCCATAAAACCCCAGTAAGCCGGACGTCCGAATATAGCGTGGTATGCGCTCTTGAACGGGACCACTTCGAAGGAAAGTGCCTCCGTCCGGTAATTCTTTGGAGTTCCAAAGGTAACATCCAAAGTAATCTCTCCCAAGGAATTAGCTTGTCTTCCTGGGACAAGAGTGAGAGGCGCCAACTGTCATCGGATTAAGGACAAGTACGCCATGAGGGGGTCCTCGAGGCGTGCGGGAGAGAGGGGTGTGAGACGTACTGTATTCCGGGACGGTGAGCACACAAGTTTACCCAGGTTCGAATCTGCCGGTTTGGACGAATCCTACTCCTGCTAGCAATCCAGTAATACGGCAGAGCCGGATATGGGTTACAAGGGTTTTGCCTGTGCGAGTTGAGATTGTAGACTATTGAGGTTATGCCCTAAGGCTCTCCCTAGGATGGCTTATATAGATATCCGGCCTAGGGTTTACAGGAGAGATCTATCCGGCTACGTCTAAGAGTCAGTTACAGAGTACATCTTGAACTACAAGTAACATTATGGGCCTAAGTCGGTAAGTCTTCTGGGCCTTCTCGTAGCCGGATTGGACTCCGTCTTTCTCCCCGACTGGGTCGCCCGTGAAGCAAAGCTCTAACCCGAAGTGGGCCACCCTGGTCAGTGAGGAACTGTGAGGATACCCGGAAAGTATATCCCCAACAGAACAAGAAGAACAAGACCCCGGCAAAAGATCCTCTGACAGAGGAGGTGATTGCCGAGGAATACGAAGAAGACTCAGATGGAGCACTTATCCCAGACGAGCCGAAAAAGAAGAATCGGTGGACGGACACGTGATCACTAAGGGTGCGCGTAAACTCATCGATGCTGCATTAACCACACCTATTCCTATAGCTGTAGAACTTACTGCGGAAGAACTGGACGAGAGGGCACAGGCCCTAGAAGCACGTCGTCAAGTAATCCTCGATGAAGCCAAAAACATTGAGGAGGAAAAGAAACGCATAGCACCTGCGGGGAAGTACAACTCTAGGCAATACCAGAAGACCACGAAGCGTCATACCAATGACAACCAGTTCCTGCAGATCCACGCCGTCCTTTTCGGAGATGAGATGGGGAAGCCTCGGAAAGATAGCAAAGGAGATTGGGTATACCCAACCCCAGTATAGAATATCGTGGCAGCCCGAGAAATTCTATCGGCTAATCCAGGACCGGAGGAGATCTGTTTGGGAATTAAACTACTCAATAAGGGACTGGAGCAGCAAAAGGTCGCCTTGTCCGGAAGTCAAAAACTGGTCTCGGATTCCTACCAATGTCGCACAGATCCGGCATGGGCTGACGTAAGACCCCATCGCGTTTTGGAGCAGCATCATCACCCCGAACACCGGGAAGACAATTATTCGAGAACCGGATCATCAGGACAGCATCACAGAACTGCACGAGACTGGAGCAACGCCGCCCCAGCAGCCCAAAAAGAGGCCATTGCTGCACTAAATCTGAAGAATCCTCCTCGACGAGAGTCAAACGATCGAAGGGGAGAAGATAAAGAGAAACGTCGGGAGGAGGATCGTCAAAAAATGCCACCTCCTAGACATGCAAGCCGTCTGGCTGACCCTCACTATGGTGGGAATGACAGACAAAGAAACGACGGAAACCATGCCGGGACAAGCTGGCAGGGGGCTCGTCATAGTGAAGACCCTCCCTGGAACCGGAATAATGACGCTCCGGACGGAGGCCAGCGATCAGCTAGAAAATATCCAGCTGCCCCACCCTCTCCACCAAGCAGTCATCACAACGGCTCTCAAGGGGGAAAAGAAGGACAACGTGGCAGAGGAGGTGGTGGCAGAAGCCGAAGTCCGGCTCCAAGGCACCGCAGCCACAACCGACATTCGGGGCGGTCTCTATCCCCGAATGACGCAAGGCACATGATCAACTTCAATATAGAGGCGTGGCGCTACGAAAACGATGATATCTACATGGGCCCAAAATGCTTCAGACCACGCATCAGAGCTACAAGATTCTCGGAAGGATTTGCTATTTCAAGGCATATCCAAGCCTGCGATAGCATTGCTCGGCCAGATACCTGGCTACATGATATTTTCCAAGCTTGCTGCATCGCCAAAGGTGGAAACAGCCTGGTCGCAACCCGATATCTCCCACTTATGTTGCGGAAGACGGCACATATCATGGATCAATGAACTTGTGGAGAACACCATCCCTAACTGGTATGACATGCAAAGTGCGTTCTTTCGGAATTTTGAAGGAACATATCGGAGGCCCTGTACGGTCGGAGACCTACAGCGTTGCACCCAGAAGGCCGAAGAAACTTGCCGGGATTACCTCGGACGATGGATCAACACCAAGAACTCCTGTGAAGGAGTAAATGATCAAACTGCGATTGAAGCTTTCATCGCAGGACTCCCAATTGGTCTACTGCGCCATCGCTTGAAGTGTGACAAGGTCAGTGATTTGGGAGAGATGATAGAAACAGCGAGCAAGTATGCATATGCTGACGACAATGCAGAGGGACTGCTCAATGCCCTATCTATGCCTCAATCGGCAAAACAACCAAAGCAACAAGCTCAAAAGCACAAAAATACCTCGGAAGAGAAACCCAACGTGGAAATGGCAGTGGTCACTGCTACTTTCGGGTCTGGAGGACGAGGAGGACGCGGTGGAGGCCGCGGGCGTGGCCGTGGGTCTTGAAGGGCCCAAGGTAGAGGAGACCAGCAACCAGGCAAAACCTACTCTTGGGCCGACATTGCCAATAACCCATGTGTGCATCACCTACACGCCAATGGGGGCTTGTCCCACACTAACGCTGAGTGTCGTTTCAATGACGACATAAAAAGAGATGACACCACGGGCTACAAAGCTAAGCGGAAGAAGGGAAAGAAGAATCCCGAAAAAGATAAGGAGACCAAGGAAGATTCTGACATGGAGGAAGCTGATGCTTCAAATCCCAAGCCGGAAGGGAAGAAAAATTTTCTGACCAAAAAAGACACTTATGTCACCTTCCTCGGATCTCAACCAGCAAAGGTCAAGAAAGCAGTTCTACATGAGCTCAATGCAACAGTTCCGGCTGCCCCCCAATTTCTGGACTGGTCGGAAGTGGCAATCACATTTGACCGCGCTGATCATCCGCCTAAGTTGCATAGGCGAGGAAAATACGCCTTAATCGCCAATCCACTTATTGATGGTTATGGTTTCTCCAAGACCCTCATGGACGGTGGTCGTAGTATCAATATTCTCTATGTCGAAACGCTACGCTGGATGAAGATCTCGGAAACCCAGCTGAACCATAGCTCTGTGATCTTTCACGGGGTTGTCCCAGGAAGACAAGCTAATTCCCTAGGAGAGATTACTTTGGATGTTACCTTTGGAACTCCAAAGAACTATCGGACAGAAGCACTTTCCTTCGAAGTAGTCCTGTTCAAGAGCGTGTACCATGCTATATTCGGACGTCCGGCTTACTGGGCTTTTATGGCTCGTCCGTGTTACATTTACAATATGATGAAAATTCCAGGTCCCAACGGCGTGATCACCATCAGGGGAGACTCGAAGAAAGCGCGAGAGTGCGAGGATGGAAATGCTGCCTTTGCCGAAGCCGTGCTGCACGCCCAGGAGTACCAGGAGATCAAGAAGAGCATAGGTCTGTCCGAGATGCCCGCAAAGAAGAAGGAGGTGACAAAGCCAAATCCAGAGTTCAAGGCATCAGAAGAGACGAAGAAGACGCCATTGAAGGATGATGACCCCTCCAAGGTGACCCAGATAGACATAGGCCTAGGTAGCGCATAGGAAAGCGCGCTCGTCAAGTTCCTCCAAGGAAATCAAGGTATCTTCGCATGGCAGCCATCTGACATGACTGGAGTACCTAGGGAACTTGCCGAGTACTCTTTAAATGTAAACCCGAACGCTAAACCCGTCAAATAGTCCCTATGATGTTTCGGCGATGAAAAGCGTAAGGCAATAGCTAAGGAACTAGCATGGCTCGAGTTAGCCGGATTCATAGAAGAGGTCATCCACACTGAATGGTCGGCCAATCCTGTAATGGTCCCTAAAAAGGACACCACTGATTTAAGGATGTGTGTTGATTATACTGCCTTGAACAAGGCTTGTCCAAAAGATCCGTTCGCTCTCCCTAGAATTGATCAAGTTATCGATTCTACGGCAGGCTCGGAACTCCTCTATTTTCTCGACGCATATTCTGGTTATCACCAAATCCAGATGAAGGAATCTGACAAAGTCAAAACTTCATTCATAACCCCCTTCGGAACCTTCTGTTTTGTTACAGTGCCCTTTGGGCTGAAGAACGCAGGAGCTACATACCAGCGCACGATTCAGCGTTGCCTCCACGACCAACTCGGACGCAATGTACATGCATACGTGGATGATATTGCGGTGATGTCCAAAAATAAGGAAACGCTGATTTCTGACTTGGAGGAAACATTCGCCAATCTACGAAAATACAACATCATGCTTAACCCAAAGAAATGCTTCTTTGGAATACCAGCTGGAAAATTGTTAGGTTTCATCGTGTCTCAAAGAGTCATAGAGGTGAACCGGGACAAAATCAAGGCTATACTCAATATTTCCAGGCCAACTCACATGAAGGACGTACAAAGATTAACTGGTTGCATCGCTGCGATCAGTCGATTTGTAAGCCGGCTTGGTGAAAGAGCCGCACCATTATACAAACTCCTGAAAAAGGCCAAGAACTTTGTTTGGACTAATGAAGCTGAAGCTGCACTACAAGACCTGAAGAAAGTACTCTCATTTGCTCCTATCCTTGCAGCGCCGGAACCTCAGGAACCGATGTTGCTTTTTCTTGCTGCGGCAAATAAGGTCATTAGTATCGTCATGGTGGTGGAGAGACCAGAGGAAAATCAGGAGCACCTGGTGCAGCGTCCGACTTACTTTGTCAGTGAGGTCCTGACAGAATCAAAACAGCGGTATCCGCACTATCAAAAGTTGGCTTACGGTGTTTTTCTAGCATCTCGTAAGTTACGACACTATTTTCAGGAGCATCCAATTACCTTGGTGAGCACAGCTCCCATGAGAGATATAATCAACAACAGTGACGCCACAGAACGCGTCTCCAAATGGGGCATAGAGCTTTCAGCTTTTGATATTGAGTATAAACCTCGGACAGTAATCAAATCCCAGATCCTTACTGACTTTGTCGCTGATTGGACAGAGACAAAGGAGAAAATGACCCTCCCTAAGTCGGAATACTGGACCCTCTACTTTGATGGGTCTAAGGCTCGAGGGGGCTCGGGGGCTGGCGTGGTGCTCAAATCACCCCAAGGAGATAAACTTCTATACGTGTTGCAGATCCACTTCACGGCGACAAATAATATTGCTGAGTATGAAGCACTGCTACATGGAATCCAGATTGCTAAGGATATTGGCATCCGACGTTTGATGTGTTACGGAGATTCGGATCTTGTTGCTCAACAAGTGTCAAATATTTGTAATGCAAATAAACACATGGCAGTGTATAAAGCTGTCGTGGATGATCTATCTAAATCGTTCGAAGGGTTTGAGGTTCAACACATCCCTCGAGCAGAAAACGAGGAAGCAGATGCACTATCTCAGATAGGCTCTGCACGGAAACAGGTCCCGGATGGCGCTTTTTTAGAGCACCTCAAAGTTCCCTCAATAAAGGGAGTAGATGAGGAATATCCGACCAAATCCGACTCACCTCTAATCGCAGTTCTAGCTGTAATTCCCAGATGGACTCAACCCTACCTAGATTATCTGGTAGATGGAAAATTACCCGAAGACGAGGTGCTGAGCTGGCAGATCATCCAATGAGCAAAAGCCTATACTATTGTTAAAGGTGAGCTCTATAAACGGAGTGTTTCTGGGGGTTTTCAGCGTTGCGTATCTCCGGAAGAAGGGAGTGGAAATCTTAAGGAAATCCACGAAGGCGAGTGTGGTCACCACGCTGCAACCAAATCTTTAGTGGCAAAAGCTTTTAGACACGGATTTTTCTAGCTTACAGCTCAAGCAGATGCCGAACGATTAGTCAAGACGTGCAAAGACTGCCAAAAGTATGCCAAACATGTTCATGTTCCGGCTGATCAGCTGCGAACAATACCTATAACATGGCCTTTTGCGGTCTGGAGGCTTGATATGGCAGGACCATTTAAACGAGCTCCAAGTGGATTTACTCATCTCTTAGTGATCGTGGATAAATTCACCAAATGGATTGAGGCTAAACCTGTCACTAGTTGTGATGGAGCAACAGCCAAAAGACTTGTCGAGAATGTTATAATCCGGTATGGTTATCCATATAGCATTATCACGGACAACGGGAGTAACTTCTCTATGGGAGAATTAGCAGAATTTTGCAACGATCAAAATATCTGGCTTCACATTGCGTCAGTCGCACATCCACAGGCTAACGGACAAGTCGAAAGAACAAATGGTTTAATCCTACAACGCCTAAAACCGAGACTCGAAACACCACTACGACGTCCTGCGGGGGCTTGGGCAGAGGAATTACCCTATGTAATATGGAGTTTAAGAACAACCCCAAATAGGTCAACCGGATACACACCTTTCTTCTTGGTCTATGGCGCAGAAGCAGTTCTTCCTAGTGATTTAATTCATACTTCTCCTAGAGTGGCCGCGTATATTGAAGAGGATGCCGAGATTTCTCGACAGAACGATCTCGACTTAGTCGAAGAAGTTTGTGTCGTTGCTGAAATGAGATCTACAGCCTATCAGCAGAAGTTACGCAAGTATCATAGCCAGAGAGTCGGAAATAGATCTTTCAATAAAGGTGATTTAGTTCTCCGGCTTGTGCAACAAAGAAAGCACAAACTTTCCCTAGTATGGGAAGGGCCCTTTTTAGTTAGTCGAGTATTGCACAATGGTTCGTACTACTTAACTGACATGTGGCCAGTCAAAGAAAGACCTGCTACTAAGAAGAGAAAGAGAGCTGGAGGCGGTACAAATCCGGATGAGTTAGACAGACCATGGAATATTGCTCAGCTACGTCCCTTTTATTCTTAGTTTATCCTTCTTTGTAAACATATATATGTACATGCTCTGTGAGAAATAAAAGTTTTGGTTGCCTCAAGTTTTTCTGAGAAGTTTTTACCATCTTATTTCCGAATGATCATGTCATAGTCGAAAATCCCAGAATGCATGAAAGTACTTTATGCTCATGTTCGTTCTGGTTTAGATTTTCGATTCTAAATTTGCTACCTTTGGGTATAAATCTAAAGTTTCTAGTCTTTACTTTGGTTATTTGTCTGATTGCTGGATGCAGGCATTTTTCGAGTAGTGAATTGTTGGTACTAGAAGCCGGCTTTGTTTCCGAGTTTAAACTGGTTTAGCGATTGAGCTCCGTTGCTCGGCAAAGTTTCCGGCAGAAGGTTTAGCCGGCTCATGAAAGGGACGAGGCGGAAAGCCAGATAAACGATAAGTATAGACGAAAAAATACAAGTGCTTTTGTAAACATTTCAGGCACACAAAAAATTTAAAGCCAAAAGTGCTGAATAAATCAAAAGCTTAGCACTAGAAAAATTATAGTACTGCATATTTACATGACCATCATGTTTTTCAGGATAACACAAATATTTCTGTTAATCTATGATGCAGGAGAGGAAGGAGCTGCCGGCTTGCTGGATACACCGCCTTGATATCGTTCCGAGATGTCCACATCTGAAACGGTGTGGTCATCGTCGGAAACTTCTGCTGATTCTTCTGGAGGCAGAGGTGGAGTGGCTACGCAGGTGAAGAAGGGAGTTTCGTAGCTGGTCAAATCAGCCACGTGACACCCATATCCGGCACAGGAATCCATGATGGCTTGAATATCCTGCTCCTAGCCGTCTTCATCTACTTTGCAGTACCCTCTGGTCACTTGCCATATTTCCATGTTTCCATGGTGGCTCATGACCATGGTGAGAGCATTTTGTGCTGCAGTCCGCACGTAAGACATGTTCCAATCATGGAGAAGTTGCGGCATCTCCTTTGCCTTGTCCCGCACCTGAAAATCCGACATGTTATGCATGTCCGGAATCTTGAGAGCTTCGCCAATGTCCTCAAGGGATTGGCGGAAGTCATGAAGCAGGTCACCGACTTGGGTAAGCCGGTGGGTGCGGGGCTCGATGGAGGTGCAGTCTGTCAAGTTCAGAGGACCTATAGACAAAAGCAGTTAAAAGAGATCCAACATTGAAAGAAGTCAAAGAAAAAAAGACAAGTCAGACAGATGGAACGTACCGAAAATGACGTCGTCAATTTTGGTCTTCTCTTCCCGAAGACTCTGGAGTTCAGCCCGGAGTGCCTCGGAAAGGTCCCTCTCTCTGCAAAGCTCATTATTGAGGTCCGAGATTTTTTGATCTTGAGCAGCGATCTTGCGATCACGCTCATCAGTAGCCATGGAGGAGGACTCAAGGATTTGACCAATGCTCTTTTCATGATCCGCCTTGAGCTGATTCAGCTCTTGGCGAAGCTCCTTGTTCTCCACCACTAAAGTCTTGAGGTTCTCGGCCTCTTCAATCATGGCACAGGATTGTTTCACCAGTGTTGTAAGTCAAAAAGAACAATAGTTCAATGAAAAAAATCGACATTGAAAACACAAAGACAAGGTTTAAGTCTCGGAATGTTTACCTTCGGCTTCATCCTTGGCAACTTTCAGCTCAACATTTTTAAGTCGAAGAGCTCTGATCTCTCTCCGCTTATCACAAACATTCTTCAACAAATCCTGGTTATAGGAATATACTTTCTGTAAGTCAGAATACCCAAAGTCAGAAAGCTACTAAAGACTCGGGCTAATATTTTTGCTAATGTCAGCACGAGCCTTGGGGGATACACTAGTTCGTTCTTTGGCATCCTAAGGAAGCATAAACCCAGATTATTTATCCTACTTCATGCTTGGGGGCTAGAGGATATGATATGAAATAAAGGAAAAACAGGAGTGCGAATTCCGACTTACATATTGTTCGCGAGTAAGTTTATCCAAACTCGCATTCACTTCAACTGCAACCTTCTCAGCGAGAGTCAGAGGGGTCACAGGAGCAGTTGGAAGCTCCTCGGACCTGATCCTCTCGTTGCAAAGACACACTTGTTCAGGAAGATCAGAGTGCTTGACGTCCTCTGCTTCTTGCACTTCTTTTTCGGCAGATAAGTTTCTTTTCTCCAGGCATTGCCTGGCCAGCCGCTGGATCTCTTTAGTAGATTTCCAGGACAGGCCAAACTTGGCAAGTCCCGGATTGCTGATAAGGTTTTCGGCAAAAGTTTCTGCCGAGGGATCATTACCCAAAGAGGGTTCACCCTTATCTAAACCTGACTCACCCATGGTGACGTCAGTTTGCGATTCAAGGATCGCAGGCTCCGTTGAAGGAGATGAATCTTCTGTGGCAGCCGGAGAAATCACCGGCGTTGCGGAAGGTTGAGGGGCAGGAGTCGGAGGAGCCACGGCAGGAGAAGCTATGGTAAGCTTCGTCTGTCGCAGGGGCTTCGAAGAAGTTCCCTTCCCGTTGCCCTTGATGAGCTGATTTGCTCTGAGAATGTAATAAAGTCGGAAACATTACATCTCAGAAGGAAATTCGAGTAAAGTGCAAAGGCAGAAGTTGTGATTGAAAGTTACCTCTTCACGACGGGCACCTCCTTTGTGCCAACAGCCACTGTCGGAGCTTTGCACTTCTTGAGCGCAAGGTCCGGCAATGGGACCACTTCTATCTCCTGAGAAAACTCTAGAGGATATCCTTCGAGCGGAGCAAATTCCGACTCGGGGAGGTCAGCAAGCTGAAAAGAAGAAAGCATATCAGTATTGCAATATAACTCAAAGATTGAAACACATAAAAAGGTGTACTGTTAGAAGCTTACCGGCACTACGGGGTTTTCCGCCGTATGCATATCCAGAGAAACCTCCGGGATCCTCCTCTCGATCCGCTCCCTTATCAGCCACTTGATCTGGCTTATATAGCCCTGCGTAGTGTAACATTTGGGGCTAATGCGGGGGGAGTCTTTCTTGGACGACGTGATGGAGTGCATCAGTCGGTCTCCGTGGTACTGAAGGGGCTGGATCCGGCGTGATACCCAGCATTGGACCAGGTCGGATCCGTTCAGTCCCTTGTGTTTGATCAGATATTCGACCCGCCTCTTAGCGAGGATCAGATCGTCACTGAGAGTCGGAGCAGCCTCGTCCCAAGACAGTTGGGCCGTGGCAGCTCCGTCAACAAAAGCCGGCAAAGCAGTAGCTTTGCCGGGAGCCAGAATATCCCTATGATAAAAGAATGTGGCTGGCCACTGTTTGACCGAGTCACTAGCTAGGATTTTGGGATATGCGCGCTCGCGTCTAAGTGAAAAACTAATGGTACTGGTGATATAAGGAACACCGGCAGTGATAGAATTTCTCCGGACATGAAAATAATACCGGAATAAGGTCAAACTCGGCCTAATGCCGAGAAAGCCCTCACACAAAGAAGCGTAAGCGCTCATCTCAAGGAGAGAGTTGGGAGGAAGATGGTGGAGTTGAACACCGTAATGGTCAATCACCTCGGAGAAGAACTCCGAGGGAGGAAACGACAAACCTCTGTCGAGGTGGGTGCCGAAGTGGACCCGCTCGCCAGTGCGCGGGTTGGGGGCGGTTTCCTCGAAGCCGCTCCGCCAGCCGCCGGCGCGGAGGAGCCCTTCTGTCTCCATGTTCTGGAGCTTCTCATCGTCGAGTACGCAGGGGATCCAGACCCCGCGGAAGCTTTCCTTCTCCGCCGCTGCTTCCGTCGCCGCCGCTGCCGCCAAGCCGGAAGAGGAAGAAGAAGCCATTTCTCCGGCGGGCAGATGACCTAGGATGGGCGGCGCTGGGAGTTTTGGGGGGAAAGCAGAGGAGCTCTGTGCGCACAGGGGATATTTGGAGGAGAGGAAAAGGGCAAGGGAACAGGATAAGAGAGAAGGAGAAAATCCTAACCCCTTATATCCACCTAACCGCGCCAAGATTCGTGCAAATGCTACAGTGTAACCTCCACGCGTCGTGGAAGGAACTGGGAAGGACACATGCGATTATTACGTCACCTCGATCTCCGCGCGTGCATTGAAACGGCGCCTCGGTTCTGTGAACCGTGGACCCACCAACGGTCGTGCTGACAGGATGTCTATCAGCTGACGTGACTTGACCATGACTTGTGTCAGGTGGCGTTAGAGACCAAATTCCGGCTTAGTTTGAAATCAAGATGGAAAATCCGAGTAACCTGTTGATAGGTCCGACTTATTTTTAAGACCCGGATCGTATTTTTTGTTGTGAAGTTTCAGGAACCCTTCAAGATTCTACAAGCCGAAGATCAAGCTAGACGATGATAAATCCGACTTTGGATCTTGGAGGCCTTCGGGGGCTGTTGTTGTGGATATACTCCAGGTATCCTCATAGTTCCTCACTCACCAGGGTGGCCCACTTCGGGTTAGAGCTTTGCTTCATGAGCGGCCCAGTCAGGGAGAGAAGACGGAGTACCATCCGGTTACGGGAAGGCCTAGAAGACTTACCGACTTATGCCCATAATGTTACTTGTAGTTCAAGATGTACTCTGTAACCGACTCTTAGTCGTAGCCGGATAGATCTCTCCTGTAAACCCTAGGCCATATATCTATATAAGCCGTCCTAGGGACAACCTTTAGGGCACACCTCAATAGTCTACAATCTCAACTCGCATAGGCGAAACCCTTGTAACCCATATTCCGGCTCTGCCGTACTACTGGATTGCTAGCAGGAGTAGGATCCGTCCAAAGCCGGCGGATTCGAACCTGGGTAAGCTTGTGTGCTCACCGTCTCGGAACACCGTACGTCTCACACCCCTCTCTTCTGCATGCCTCGAGGACCCCCTCATGGTGTACTTGTCATCAATCTGACGACAACCATTCATACTGATCATGCTGCTATTAAGTACCTTATGACGAAGAAAGATGCTAAGCCTAGGCTTATTAGATGGGTGCTACTCTTATAGGAGTTTGACCTACATATTGTAGACAGTAAAGGTGTTGAAAATCCTGTAGCTGATAATTTATCTCGATTGGAAAACATCTCTTTTGATCCTGTGCCTGTTAATGATAGTTTACCAAATGAACAGTTGGTTGTAGTAGGGGTAAGCTCGCGAGGGAGCCCTTGGTATGCCGATTATGCTAACTTTATTGTCTCCAAGTATTTGCCTCCAACTTTCACAGCTCAACAAAGAAGGAAGTTCTTTTACTATTTGAGGCATTATTTTTGGGATGACCCACATTTATATAAAGAAGGAGTGGATGGTATTATGCGAAGATCTGTCCCAGAATATGAACAAAAGGAGATATTGTGGAAATGTCATGGTAGTGCCTATGGATGACATCATGCAGGAGATAGAACAGTGCAAAAGGTGCTACAATCAGGTCTCTACTAGCCTACCATTTTTAAAGATGCAAGAAAATTTGTTTTATCTTGTGATGAGTGTCAGCGTGTTGGTAATATTTCTAGACGCAATGAAATGCCTATGAACTACTCTCTAGTTATTGAACCCTTTGATTACTGGGGATTTGACTTTATGGGTCCTTTTCCTCCCTCGAAAGGTTATACTCATATTCTTGTTGCCGTTGATTATGTCACTAAGTGTGTAGAAGCTATACCTACGAAGAGTGTTGATGGGGAGACCTCTCTAAAAATGCTTAAGGATGTTATCTTTCCTAGGTTTGGAGTGCCTAGGTATCTCATGACTGATGAAGGTTCTCATTTCATTCATGGTGGTTTTAGAAAGACCCGTGCTAAATATGATGTTAATCATAGAATAGCTTGAGCTTATCATCCCCAAACTAGTGGGTAAGTAGAGTTATCAAATAGAGAAATTAAATCCATCTTGCAAAAGACTGTTAATAGATCTAGAAAAAACTAGGCTAAAAAGTTGAACGATGCTTTATGGGCTTATAGGACTGCCTATAAAAACCCTATGGGGATGTATCCTTATAAAATGGTATATGGGAAACATTGTCACCTACCTTTAGAATTAGAACACAAAGCTTATTGGGCAGTTAAAGGACTTAATAGAGATTGTAATCTTGCTGGTGAAAAAAGATTATTTGACTTAAGTTCTTTGGATGAATGGAGGAGTGAAGCGTATGAGAATGCTAGGCTTTTTAAGGAAAAAGTTAAAAGATGTCATGACAAGCGAATACTTAAGAGAGAATTCCATGTCCGTGAGAAAGTTCTATTGTATAGGTCTCATCTCAGACTTTTTGCAGGGAAATTACTATCAAAATGGGAAGGACCTTTCGTTATTGAAAAAGTTTACCGTTCAGGAGCAATAAAAATTTCTTCTTTAAAAGTGGTGAATGGGCAGCGACTCAAGCACTATATTGCTGGAGATTCTTACAATGAACATGTTGATGCTTTTCAAGTGGTAACTCCGGAAAAATTTATCAAAGACCAAATTCAGAGACCTGCAGAGTCTGTTTTTGAATAGGTAATAGATCTGGTAAGAAAAGTTCCGTGAAAATTCTATCAAATTATATTTTTGCAGTTTTTATCCAACGAGGAAAGCTATGAAGAGAAAGAGGGACGGAAACGGAGCCGGGGTGGCTCACACCACCCCCTGGCGTGGGCCCCCCTGGCCGTGCCAGCAGGTGGTGTGGCTGCCCTGGACTCCGTCTCCAACCCGTTTTCTCCCAGTACCTTCCTTTTGTTGTAAAACTTCGTAATATATAATCCCCCGGATCACCCGAGGTTCATATATCGTGTTCTCGTCGTGTTATCATTTCGATCTATTTCTGACAAGCAGAGTCCCAGATTTGGAGCCACAATGTCTTCCTCTGGATCAGCCAAGGAAGATTCCTTAGTGGATATCATCAACCCATACATGAGAGAGTTGGAGATTCATCCCAAGGAGTTGTTTCTTGAAGATGGGGAGGTACGGATAAAAGAGTTTCAATGCCATGAAGGAAGTCTAGAGGACAGGATGGAAGCACTAGACCAAGAAGTCTTTAGGTACAAGAAGATGGCGGAACGCGAAGTGGATATCATCCATAAGATTTGTTCCGAACTCATCGACGAGCACCAAAAGGAGACTGTTGAGCTCAAGGATGAAGTTCTCTCACTCCGCCAAACAACCAACCAACTACAAGCACAACTCTACGACATTCAAAATCAAAAATGTGAGTACGAGGTTAGGTTTAAACGTATAAGTGCTGCTGCAAGTTTCAGGATGCTGGAGACCATGATGTCCTTTGTTGATGCGGAGCCCTTACCCTGGAAATCGGACGACAACGAGAGAATACCACCACTACCAAAGGAGTAATTCATCATTAGGTTTCGGCGTCCCCTTGGTTTGTTCCAAGCTTGGGGGAGTGCCACGGTATCACATCACTATCTTCTATCTTTTTACCTTTTTAGTAGAGTCATATCATGAATAGAGAAGTTATCATGTAGGATGGTTTGCATTATGGACGTGTCCCCCCTCTCGTTAGGTGTCTATGTATCCCTTCGTGTGAGTTGCCGTTATGGAATATTAATGAGAAGTTCTATCATTTACTCTCTTGCATATCTTATTTTAGTTTTCAATTCATGGTTATATGATTGATCTTGTCGTTAGTATTGGTATCACTTTGGGATCATTGAGTTAATTTAGTTGGTTTTGGCAAACCTGGCTCGGTCAGTAGCAATACTATTTTTGAGAGTTGAATGAAAAGATAAAAGTACTCTAAAGAAATATAATTTCATCATCTTTCTTTCTTGATTTGCTCATAAGTTTAGTATTCTCGAATTAAAATCTTTTGTGCTTCCAAGGAAGATTGCATGTTTGTTTTTGTCACTTGTATGTTTGTTTGTTTCCTTCCACTCTTATGTTTGCTACTCAGCCTTGCTAGCCAAAATAACTGTACTGAGAGGGAATGCTTCTCGTGCATCCAATCCTTAAACCAAAACCTATGCCATTTGTGTCCACCATACCTACCTATTGGCACTATTGCTATTCCAAGTAAATTCTTGTTTTTATCTACCTTCCGAATTAAACTTTTTATGAGAAAATTAGCGATTAAACCTCTCACGAACTTGATGGCACACTTTACTTTCTTGCATTTAATAAACTTGAACCATTGTGTCCATCTTTGTTGCATATATGCTTGCGCTTTATAAGTTGAAGTTAGCAGAACCATGTATCATGGGGAACGCTTTCAACATTGTACATATATTCAGTTGATATCATGATTCTTTTACTTATGGATCCCGGCGGTGTGAAATAAAAGGGGAACTTGTAAGATCATGGAGTTTATATGTGTGTTAGAGAAACGCCTGGGCCGCTAGCCTAAGCCATGCCTAATCATGGTGGAAACTTGCAGCATAACCATAATGAGCACTCTATGAAGCATCCTCAATAAAAACCTATGCAAATAGCAAATCAAAAGATCGTTGAGATGCTCATTATCTGGTTGCCTTGTCATTTTGATTATGGGATAGCTCCTGTATCATGTGCAAGGGGTACCCAGTTGGCGGTTCTTTATGATACATATGTATTTACAATGACAAGAGCTTACTTGTGACTGAAGTTGAGTAGCATGAGGTTTGGTACTCGTAAGTAAGGGGCATGAGATTTCAACTTATAACTTGTCAAGCATATCCTCTTAGTTGTGTCACTTTAACCTTAATCACCTAAAGATGCTCATGATAGGGGCAGTGAGAGCTAAAAGCTAATAAGTACCATAATTTTTGGAAGCTCTTTACGAAACTTGAAATACCTACTTCCCTCTGCGAAGGGCCCTTCTTTTACTTTTTAGTTGAGTTAGTAAACTTATTCCCTTCAATCCCAGCAAGTATTTTGAGTTGTTGTGTTTCATTCATTCATATGATGATTTATTCAATCATGTTTCTTATGTTCCTTGTTATGCACTTTGCTCTTATCTTAGTGTCTACTACTTTGAAAGCTATCGTTGAAAACCAGTTATTTGTGAACTCCAGCAAATTTTCAACTATTCTTCGACCAAGAGCAAAGTTTGCCATTACCAATTATGATTTACTTTATGCATCTTTATTGTGTTTCCTTTACTTATTGCAAGTTAAGTTATATAATAGTGAGTTGTCTTCTATTATGACTTATGTATTTATGAATGTGATGCTTCTTGTCCGTATTCTTTTATCGACTCTTCACTCCATAAACCTGAGGTCATGTTTATTGAGTTCAGTTTCGCTTGGGGACAAGCGAAGTCTAAGCTTGGGGGGAGTTGATACGTCCATTTTGCATCACCATTCTATATCATAATTTACTATTATTCATTGATATATTTCATATGAAGAGATGATACTTACGTTATTTCATCTGGTTTTGCATGGTTGATGAATTTTGGAGCATGGCCCGCTGCATTCAGGATTTTGATGGGAAAGGTGCTGTTTGGAGGCAAAATTAGCGAAGATCAGAAAATCCGGGAAAATACATGGAAAATCCTATTTTTCCAAAAGACGAAGAAAGCCAGAAGGGGAAGCGGAGATGGGCTACAGGGGGCCCACACTACCCCCTGGCGCGGGCCACCCAAGGCCGCGCCACCAGGTGGTGGGCTGCCCTGGTCCACCCTTGGCTCTCCCCTCTGGCGTATAGCCTCCCGAAACCCTAAGACTCGGGGAGCGACCAAAAAAAGATTTTGTTGCCTTTGCGCGGCGGAAAACACCGAGAGAGAAAGATCTCTCTGGAAGATAGAATTCTGTCGAGGGAATTCCTTCCCGAAGAGGGGAGATCGTCGCCATCAACACCACCATCAAGCTGGACTCCATCGGGATCATCATCATCATCACCACCATCATCTCCACCAGCACCATCATCACCACCTCCATACCGCTATAACAATTGGGTTGAATCTTGCATAGTTCTTAGGGGAAACTTTCCCGGTGTTGATTACTCCTTATAGTTGATGTCTGCCAGGGGAATTCCTTCCCGGAGAGGGGAGATCGTCGCCATCAACACCACCATCAAGCTGGACTTCATCGGGATCATCATCATCATCACCACCATCATCTCCACTAGCACCATCATCACCACCTCCATACCGCTGTAACAATTGGGTTGAATCTTGCATAGTTCTTAGGGGAAACTTTCCTAGTGTTGATTACTCCTTGTAGTTGATGCTATTGAGTGAACCATTGAATTATCGTTTATGTTTAGATTGTTACATATCATTATATCATCTCTGATCATGATCCATATGATGTCTTGTGAGTAGTTCGTTTTGTTCTTGAGGACATGGGAGAAGTCATGTTCTTAGTAGTGGAATTGTGTTGAGAAAGATTCAATAGTTTGATATTTAAGTTGTGGTGTACTTCTTCTAGTGGTGTCATGTGAACATCGACTACATGACACTTCACCTACATGGGCCTAGGGGAATTCATTGTGTATTTGGCTACTAATCGCAGGGGTTGCCGGAGTGACAGAAACCTGAACCCCCATTAGGAAACCATTGCACAAGGGACATTAGGGTCTTAGAGTTTAAAGTTGTGGTTAGGTTTCTACCTTAATTACTTTCTTGTACTTGCGGATGCTTGCAAGGGGTATAATCACAAGTATGTATTAGTCCTAGGAAGGTCGGTACATTAGCACAGGTTCACCCACACAAGACTGAGCAAACTAAAGAAGATTAATCAACTATATGAAGCGAAAGCACTTGACGATATTCCCGTGTGTCCTCGGGAACGTTTGGTCATCTTAAGTAATACAACCGGCTTGTCCGTTGCTGAATAAAGGATTGGGCCACTTGCTGCATTTATTCTTATTGTCTTTTATTTACTCACACTTTATTTACTGGGATTTTCAAAAAAACCCTAAAAATCCGTTTGCTAAGTATTTAGAGAGAATTCCTGCTCCAAGCCACTAGCCAGCACCTTCTGCTCCTCGTTGGGTTCGACACTCTTACTTATCGAAAATACTGCGATATACCCCCTATACTTGTGGGTCATCGCGGGCATTCCTCTGGGAGGCTCTTGAAATTGGTTATAGTACGTCTTGCTCTTAGATATTTGTTTTCTGGAAAGAAATCAGTTAAAACATAGAGGATAATTCTTTCTAGATATTAGTAATTTCTGCAAGACAATCATTGTACCAAGAGTGAGCTTTATCAATAAGATCTTGACCAAAAAGTCTAAATTTTACCTCGTTGAAATGGAAACGGATGTCGCCTAGAGGGGTGAATAGGCGTTTTAAAATTATTACGGTTTAGACTCTAATAAATGTGGAATAAAACTAACGTTTAATTTATTAAGCCAAAACCTATATCCACTAGGTTCAACTAAGTGCACCAACAACCTATGCTTGGAAAAACAAGCAATAAGGTGATATCAAGATAAAATACTTCAAGCGTGATGGCTATCATAATGTAAAATTCATAAGTAAAGGGCTCGGTTGAGAGATAACTAATGGACACAGAGATGATGATTTTTATCCCAAAGTTCACTTCCAAAGAATCTATGTCTCTATTGGAGAGGTGCCATGGCGCAATCTACTCCAAACGCCACAAATGGCTCGCCTTGTGGTGTGGTGGCTCGATGCTCACCCAATGCCACACAAGGCGTCACCCTAAGATGCGAAGGCATGCAAACCACCGGCGCCACAAAAGGCTCACCCTATTATCCCGTGAGCTCGCCATAAAGGCCTACTTACGATCCACTATGGGACACCTGAGGGCAGTAACCGAACCCATACAAGGCTTGGGGCAATCTCCACAACTCAATTGGAGGGCTCCCAAGAAAATCCACAAAGGCTCCACAAAGCCACAACAAGTCACAAGCTTGAGGGATCTCCACAACTCAATTGGAGGCCCCAAGAACTCACCACAACTACATACAACCGTCTAGGGTTCCAAGAACCCAAGATAAACAAGCCCAAAAACTTGAACTCGTTGAATCTCTATGGAGAACTCAAACCTATGCACCAAATGCAAGAGGCAAGTCCTTCACTCTCAAATTCCACCAAAGCTACAAAAGCTATTGGGGGAATAAGTGAGGAAGAACACAAGAGGAGAACACAAAACTCTCCAAGATCTGGATCTCAAGGATTCCTTCACAAAGAAGGGATTTGGTTAGGTGAGGTTGTAGATCTAGATCTCCTCTCTCAAATCCCTCAAAAAGATGCAAGAATCATAGGAGGGGGAAGGAGAGAGGGCAAGCTCTTCAAGGTTAACAATGGAGGAGAGAGAGAAAGCCATGAACAAAGAAAAGCACGTTTATCACGAAGGGGAAGAGGAGCCCCTTTTAAAGGGCTCCCCGATCTGCCTGTTATGCACAGAATCATACACGGACGGTATTACCGGTGGGGGAGCAGTACTACTGGTGGCACCCAGCCAAATTTCAAATGAACAGCGATGCGAAGGATAGAAAAGTGAGCCTGGCCGGTACTACCACCGTCCACCGGAACTTTCGGTGGGGACGGTACTACCGCTAGAAATTTGGATTGAAGTTCCGTCAAATAGCACGCTCTAGACAGAAGATATATTGAGCATGATCGGAACTTCGACCGATACTAGGGCCGGTACTACCGGTAGTAAACATGCCCGAGCGGTACTACCACCTGAACTTCCAACTAAAGTTCCACCAAATAGAACTCCGCAAAACAGAGAAGTTACTCAACGCATCCCATGGGCATCAGAACATTGGTTGGAACTTCCACCAGAACTACCAGCAACAAACATTCCCTAGCGGTACTACTGGTGGAGAGCCGGAACTTTCAGTCAGGAAAACTTCAGAAACCAAAACTGCAATAACTTCCGCATCCGAACTGCAAATGAGACGAAACCAATTTTGTTGGAAAGATAACATCATGTAGAATCCAAGGGAGAAAATACCATGAATATATATATGTGATATATATCCCAAGGTGTGGAGCTAGAAAACTCACAAGATCAAAAATGCAATAAGATATGCAAAGGGAAATCCGTTTTTGATGAACTAGAGCTTGTTATGATGATAACCACAAGCTCTTGATCCTCCCATGGACAAGATCCAAAACAACAACTAAGAAAGATGATTCTATGTGTGCAAAGGTTTGAGCTCTCTCTGAAAGATACGATCGAGTCACCCACTCGAGAGCCCCTCTTGATAGCATGACTATCTATCCTAAACCCGCTCTCCCAACACTACAAGAGACCAGTAAAATAGAAAACCTATCAAGATCATACATTTGCCTTGAGCATTCCACTTGAGCTTGATGTATACCATCTTGTACTTCTCAATATGGATCTCCTTTATCAATTGCTCTTGCTTGATGAAGACTTTTGAAATGCTCCCCATACTCCATGGGGAAACCTCTTCTTTGAACTTGTCTTCATCACTCAATGATCACCGAGCATGGCAAGCTTCAAGCATGAGATCTTCTAGAGATGGCACACCTTGAGCTTGTCCTTCATTTCTTGATGATGTCTTGATGATGTCTTGAAGATAGCTATCATGAACTCCATCTTTTTCTTCAAGACACTCTTGATCTTCTTCTTAAGCTACTTTATTCCAATAGGCACAAATCCCTTGGACATTGCTTCTTCTTTTTCAACCTTGAAACCAACACATGGTCCAAGCAATGCCAATGGACAAACCTACAAGTGAAACTCAATTTACTCATTAGTCCATAGAGATCGTCATTAAGTACCAAAACCACACGTGGGGGGCATACATGCCATTTCACCCGTCCTTAGTAAAAACATTAAAATAGAAATTCTCACAAATGTCTTTAAAGAATTCCAAATGATCATATGGGTCTTCCGTACCTTCTCCTATAACCCTTTTAGCATGCAGCAGATCCAATAGCATAGGATTAATATCAAACCCATCAGGGTTGATGCAGTAGCTTGTTTTAAGATATGCATTCATTGGTGGGTCGGAGTTCTTCAGAGATTCAAGATGTATTTGTTGGGTTCGCAGCATAAAAAACAAAATTTTCCTACGATGGGAACTATACGCCAAGATCTATCTACTAGATACAAGTAACGTGTGGATATACATCCATGGAGAACTTACCCTCGAAGACAACAAAGCTTTGTTAACAAGTTGGAACTCGTGGATGATGTAGTCGTATGCTTGCCGATCTCAAGATCGTGTGGAAGTCCTAGCGCCGCAAATCAGCAGCGCATCCGTCCTCGCACACACGTTCAGGCCACCGAACAACCTCCACCTCCTCGCTCCAGCGAATCAGTGGAAGCAGCAACTCCTTCCAGACGAAATGCCACCGGGAACATGTATCTCGCTAATCCGAGACCATGGGGGAATATATCTAGAGGGGGAGAGAGATCCTTCACGAGGAGGTGTGCTTTGTGAGGGAGGAGAGGAGGATCCACCCCTCCCATGGCCGGCGCCCATGGGGGTGCCCCCACCTCTTCCTCATTCATGTGGTGGAAACTCCACTCACATCAATTTAGCCTCCACCCAAAGTTCCACTCACATGCATTAAATTTCCACCAAATTTAATGCAACTCTCATTTAATAAAACTCTTTTATTTATTTTATTCAGAATTTTGTTAATTACTTTAATTAACAAACATTCACATAAAACCCCTTGTAACATTTAAATATCACATGCAGAATCAGTTTCTGCAATTTCACCCCGAAACAATTCCGGTTTCCATCGAAATAATTCCAGCGCTTTGCAATTCTTTCGTCTGAAACATATGTGCTCCAAAATGGTGTTTGGAAACCCTTAAGTGTGTCACCCTATGTTTTGCGAATAATGCAGACATGACTGAGACTCCTCTCAAATCAATAATCACAAGCGGAACCTGGAGATCTATTCTGACTCCTCCACATTCAACGATGACTTCTGTGATCGTGAGAACCTTTAACACTAGTAATTTAATCCCTTTGTCTCGCGATATATTACATGTATGAGATTCGATCATCGGCATCCAAATACCTAGTTTGAACTCGTTACTGACATGCACTCTTTTCTCATTCCCGTGATATAACATTCTAGTGATCACATCACTTGCTTGCAAGCTATCTTAATGCGATATCACCGAGAGGGCCTAGAGTATATCTATCCGTCATCGGGATTGACGAATTCCACTCTTGATCCATGAGCCTCAACGTAACATCTTCGGAGTATTTGAACCCACCTTTATAGTCACCCTTTTACGGTGTGACGTTTGATGATATCAAGTTACTCTTCCGATGTTAGCAATTAACATGATCTCATGGTCTAAGGACTAAGATTACTTTGTATAATGTTATAGCAATATAAAAATAATGAATTTGATCGTAATGTTATACTTCAGATGAATGTTCATCACATCATTTCACAAATATTGTGACCTTGTTATTAACAACATCCAATGTCCATGATCAGGAAACTTTGATCATCTTATTAATCAATGAGCTAGTCTTTAAGAGAGGCATAACTAGGAACATTTTATTTGTTTATTAAACACATATGTATTGACGTTTCCAATCAATACAATTATAGCATGCAAAATAAACATCTATCATATACAAGGAATACATAATAACAACTTTATTATTGCCTCTCAGGGCATATTTTCTTCAGTGTTATATGTTGATATTCACCCATGGTGTTTATCTGTAACTAGTAAACAACTTTTAGTATAACAATGATAAATAAATAAGTAACTAAAGAAAAAGACCAAAAACGCTTAGCTCCCGGCAATGGCGTCGAAAAATATCTTGATGACTGCAAGAGCATTTCATATGTAGTTAGTTTTGAAGTAAGAATATCGAACCAGGAAGAGCTATTGGTAGAGGTGTTTATGCCTCCCGTTACCTTTTACCAAAGAATACTTGGTAATTGACTTTGATTCCAGGCCAAGGTGTTTTAAGAGTGTTGTGATTGTGTGCAAAAGATTAATGATTAAAACTAAAGGATGCAAACAAGAGACAAACATGATGTAGGAAATTATAAAACTACAATAGGGATAAAAGGTTCTCATTGTGTAGGATCTATTACCAGCATTGCTATTATTTATCACTAGACTCCTCTCTGCCCCCCCCCCCCCAGAACAAGGCAGTCGGGAAGATTTTTTGCTCATTTCTCACAATACACGTTTACTGACATACGTTGAGAGAGAACGTTGTGGTGAGTCAATGTTAACAAAACGTTTGTATATCAAGGAAGGAGCGGGCGAACGTGTCACTTTGCATAATCGTGTCGACACGACACGACTCTGCATGGGCTTGACTCGGATACGAGATGCCACAATAAACGCATTAACATAACCAAAGATAAGTAAAACGCGAGGATGGTATCGTAGAGAGAGAAATAGGAAACAACTATCGCAAGCATTGTGGGTATTTTCAATGGCAAGGAGAAAGTCCAATGTGATTGTTAGACATTCTTTGAGTTTAAGGCTGCAACCATCACGCAGATTTGCGACAGTAAGGAAAGAGTCTATGTGATTATTAGACATTTTTTCAGTTCAATGCCAGAATGCCTAAACCCACAGTTGTGCACTGAGAGGTAGACAAATTTATCAGAACACGTTGAACATGAGGAGTAGTATAAATAAGTGAAATCAGATATAATAAAGAAACATGATAAGCGCAAGTACACTATTTATTGTGATACACGTTCGAACCCCAAGGATGACTGACAAAGAATTTTTTATTAAATATATAAGAATATTTACGGGTATGAATGAAATTTATAAGCTATCTAAAACTAAAAAATTAAATTTAAATTGCACGCCCCCGAGATGGAGTTAGCATCATGGCCTACTTGTCGTCATTATCGCTTTCATGGGCGATCTCTGCTAGCATCGGACGCTGACATAGGTATGCCCAACGAGCATCCGACTCTAGTCTACCAGGTGCGAGCCCAACGAAGGGCCCACTTGATGACCTGCCAATGTCCATGATGCCCAAGACAATTTGGCTGATACGAAGCCTATAAGGACACCGACTTCAAGCACGCAAGATAAGGGAAGATCAAAGATTAGATTCTACATGAACACCAATATGTTACCAACTCGTATTGCGTACCTGAGACCGAGCCTCCTCATATATAAAGGCTAGGAGGATCCAACAAGGAAGACACCCCGATAATTGACACAATAAATCTAGACACGACACCAAAACACTCATACTCACACGCTAGATCCAATCTTCACACCATAGCCATCTCGGCGCCCTTAATACCTTTGGTTCCTTCAATCGATCAAGAACAGACAAGCAGGAGTAGAGTTTTTCCTTCGGTGGCCTGAACCTGGGTAAACCTCGTGCCCCCCATTGTTTATATTTTAGCCGACGGAGTCTCCAGCATGCCGCTCTTCCCTAAAACCCAACTCCATCAAGTATGGGCATTGACGTGATCATTGCATGTCAAACGCGGCTATAGTCGGTTCCATGGTCGTTCCTAGACGGTAGACGTTGCTGGAGGTGGTGGCGGAGGCGACGATGCAATGGTGGCAGGTGTTAGCATTGGAAGGGGTGCCTACACTACTCACGCGGCCATGTCGGACTCGTGGAGGGCACGAAAAGTGACCACCCAGCATGCCTCTTCTTCGAGCGTCGCATGCTCCTGCAACTCTTGCAGTGCTAGTGCCTCCTCTGGATCGAGGCCCGGTGGTATGATGTCTGCACGAAACTCATCTTGTGCCATGCCCTACTGTTATCGTGTGGCTCCGGTGGCATCGTCCTCCGCCTGGTAGTAGGCACTATTGATAGCTATGAGATTTGACACATTTTTATGGCTTTTATTGATGATTTTCTCCCGGATTTGATCGTTTTCTAGCTTTACCTAACGCTAATACTTCGGTAGCAAAGAAAACTTGGGTTTTAATGTGTGTTTCAGGTTCTGAACGTCAACAGAAGGTTTTAACTAGAGAAACATAATATTTTGGAGAAAACAAGCATGTCTCTCTTTGGAAGCACTCGAGGGGAGTACATAGAGGCTTTAACGAGCAAGTATACGACGTGGATATTTTTCCGGCCGTATAGTTCCCGCTGTATAGTTACCGCCGCCTTTGTCTTGTCAAAAGGGACAACTTCCGTGAAGGGACGGAGGTCAAAAACACAACGCAGCAGCCGCCATACCATCTAGAAGGGAGAAAGAAGAGATCCGGAGAAGAAGGAGAAGACGTTATTCATCTTGCTCCACGATCTTCAACCTCCTAGCCAATACAACCCCATAGCCACTACTTGTACTTGAGAGAGAGAGGGATCTCCGCCTTGCAAGACTAGGGTTTGAGATTGTTCTTCCCATCTTGAATTGTGTTGGATATTTTCTATTCTTATTGTGGATCTCCACGGTAATAGAGAGACGAATTCCCTTTATTTGATTATATTGATGATCCGTTCTTATCTCATGTGTGAGTAATTCCCTTGGACGTGGGAGATGTAGGAGATTGGTGAGATATGATGTGCCTTCATATATTTTCTATTAGTTTATGATTGATTCTAATTACTATATTACTAGCATAATGCCCGTGCGTTGCAACGGAAATCAAATAAATATGTGTTGATCAAAAGTATCCTGTTTTTTTACTTGTCCTTCCGGCTTAGCTTTTGATAAGTTAGACAATATTAACATGCTCATCTTATCACCCCACCAGGTGACAGTTGAAGTGAAACAGTAGCAGAAATTTAGAATATAACACCACACCAGACTCTGAATCATCGCTTGTGACATCAAGTTTGACCAGAGACCTTCACATGATTTGCAATGCAGAGCATCTATAGCCCTCTAGAATTGGACTTCAGCTTTAAGCCAGTAGCTTATTTATAATACTTATTAACCCAAGTTAGCATCTATAATACGGCGTAAACTTTTGTAATCTGCATTCAACCAAATCATACATACGTGCAATCTGCATTGAACATTTCCAGTAAATTTCAATACTCTATGCACTTTTTATATCCGGATGTCTCAATTCAAGAATAGAACTAAGCATCTTCAAAGACGGTCTCACGGGTTTAGCCGGTTTGGGCTAGTTCAAATTTTTGTACTAACTTTAAAGTTTAAAATTTATTTGAGAAGGAAAGTGAACTAAGCTATAACTGGCCAGTTTAGCTGGTTTAGCCGGTTCCATATTTTGCACAGCCTTAAATAGAACCTGCACAAGTGCTCTGGTCTTGCTGCTGCGCCGGTTGTACTGGTGACTGCCTAAACTATCATGCTCTAACAAGCCCCACAGTCCAGCTGGTCGCCTTCCATTGTGCAGGCCGCAATGTTTGCTTCCTCTGCCTGGCGAGCTTCTTGTCTCGAGCTGCAGCCAACGACCTACATGTATATCCAAATAGTCAAAATGAAGTGGACTCCACGAGTTGTCAACTCTGGAATATCTTGCATCTTATATAATTCACAACATATTAACAGCAACATCAATTACCTAAACCTTAACAAAGTTTGTTATTGTATAGAAAACAAGTCAGGGCTATATATTGAAATGTTAAACAAAAGAATCGAACGATGTCTGAAGCAGTGATGCTTTAATGTGACAATGATCGTTCCATGTAGGTCATGTCCAGGAACTCTGTAATCTAATATTTCATCGGTGTAAATGAAAGTCTGAAAGAATATAATAGTGTAGTTTCTATAGGTTATACATATATGTCATCCGAAATATTCTACATGCGCAGTTTCTTCAAGAAGAGCAGCAGTTTGGAAACATTCAGCAACCTCAGGTGCTTACCTGCCACCTTCTTTTTTGTAGAGTAGGCCAATATTAAACCATGGTTTACGATTTGTTCAATCATGTTGCAGTGCGTCAGCCACAAAGCGCATATGGAGAAGCAATGGCTTGTCCCCAAGTTGTGCAGAATAGTAGCAGTAGACATAAGGCTTGGAACATACTTAAAATGAAGAAAAGTATCTTAGGACAAAAACGAAAGAACTCTTTGCAAATATTTTATGAACATGGATTTACACCAGACTTACCTCAACATCATTTTGGTTAGCCCTACTCCTTTAATCTAAGGAAATAAAATCTTAATAATAGATGATATTTTATAAAAACAAACCCAAATCATCCAGGAAAAAGTTGAGAATACTTTTTCAGGAGAAACATGTGTGCTCTCCTGAAATGCAAAATGATGGTTTAACATGTTTGTTTACACCACACACATGCCGATGTATCTAACAAGGTAGATATTTTTAGAAATCAGTTGGTGAATTTAGACTGAGGATACAGATAAATTGTTTCTCAACTTGCTCAATAGTGCAAACTTAACTACAGGGAACAAGAAACAACTTGATGATGAGGAAAGCCAAACTTACTGTCCGTTCAGAAAAGAGTATGATCTAGACAGAAATAGACTTATCATATGGATTGTGCAGTGTGACAGAAAACAAGTAGCTTAATCACTGTAAAATAGATTGTTTAATTAGAAACTAAAGGATGAAGTAGCAGCATCCAGTACAAATTGAAGGTAGAGACTGGAAATTGAAATCTTACAGTTGTGCAACTGAAGTGTGAACAAAGAGAGCGGTACATGGAAGGTAGATGTGTTAGTACGAGGAGAACTGCAGCCCAGATAACTTCCTAGTATTACTATAGGAATACTTCAAAGTCAGAACTCAGACAGAACAACCATCGGTTTAAATCTTCCTCTAAGCTAATTCAGAGAAAAGCTAAGATGTTCAATGTTGGCATGCATTTTTCCACATAAATACAATGTAAGTTCATTTAGGAACAGATCAATAGAGACAGAGAAGTCCAATAGGCCAAGTGTTTGTCCAGGCACAATATACTCCAGCTCCTGATTGAAGTAATACTGCTCCCCAAAATTTTCCTGACTGTGATAGTACCAGAGTAAGGGCAGCCCTATTTACATTTGGCTAACAAAGTTAAATGTTTTCTAGCAGTCTATCCAAAAAAACTTACATCGTTTTTAAAAATTGCACAGCATTAACAGTTTGATACAACAAACTTTGTTAATTAAACAAATTACATAGGTAGCCTCTTCTATAAGAATTGAAGTATTTGCACGTGAACAATCCATCAAACAATGGATCAGACCTGATGAAAGAAAATTGGTTGGACAGGTCTGGAGCTGTCTGCCGCCATCCCTCACCTCACGCACATTACACCGCGTTCACCCGCCGCCGGGACAGGACTCCGCTCACCGCTATGGTCCCCTGCCACCTCCTGGGCTCCAAATCGTGCCACCACAGTTGACCAAAACAGGGCCATTGCGGTGGCTTGCGAGCTGCGACTACGGATGCGAATGGGGAAGGATGGTGCCGGGTGAAACTTTGGGCAACAAGGGATGGTGCAGGCACGGTGGTGCGCAGCGGGGAGGCCTTGCGCTCCAGGCGACGTGGTAGGATGGCTCCGATGCCTTGGGCTCCGGGTGGGGCCGACCATGGTGGTCACGGTCTTCTTCAACCTCGTGTGTGCCAGCAGTCGTCGACCGAGAAGCGAGGAGGGGCCGGGATGCGGCCTGGTGGCGCCACTGCCATCCACCGGAAGGAACATGTTATCCTGGGGCGGCACGCGGTTACTTGGCACGGGGGTGTCCGGGGGCTCGGTGGGAGGGCGCGCGGCCTCGCATGAGGAAGATGGCATGGAACTGCAATGAGATTTTTTGAGCTAGGATTGTAGGTTGATTTGCAGATGGCATTCATCCCCTCCCCCTTCGGCTCTCCTCTACCACGGTCACGCCTGAACTGTCGCCCTCCTCCTTCCCGGATCAGCCACAATCTCCCCCACCACCGGCCTCTGCCCTCGCCTAGACCTAAGCGGCTCCGTAGGAAGCCGACCATCTCCTTGCCATCGCTGATCCGTGGAGCTTGGTCGTCGCTGCTGCTGTCCCCGGAGGTCCGGACACGACCCAGGCGACGCCTCTCCTCTGTGCGCGTCGCACCCGCAAGGATCGACTGGATAGGGTTGAGGTGGTATGCCAGTCAGCGGAGAACGAACCGTCCAGTCTTTCCCTTTGCGGTGGCAGCTCCTCGCCAGGCCATGATAGCCATCGCCGGCCTCTTCCGTCCCACGCGATGACCGCAAGTAGGGGCCGCTGGAGGCGGAGCAGCAATCTCGGATCACATCCGTCTAGTGGCTACGGGAGGACGGCTGTGGCAGGGGCCGAGATGGGAGGGGCGGCTGGGGCAGGGGCCGAGATGGGAGGTGTGACGGTGACGGACATGCGCTAGGGTTTCATGTTAGGAGGTCGTTTTCCTTTTCTCGTCTAGGCGTTCGGTAATCGGTACCATCATTTTCCACTAATCGGTGGCATAGAAATATAATTATCTAAGCCAGGTATTGAAACGACTTTGTACCATCAGATGAAGATTAGATGGTGGTGATGTTTCCCATGTTTGATGTCAAAGTGCCAAAGTATGACATACGAATCCCAACTATTTTTTAATACTCCCTCCGACTCATATTAGTTGATTCGGATCCATCTAATACTAAAACATGTTTAGATACATCTGAATCAAGACAAATTCGAGTCAACTAATATGGGTCGGAGGGAGTAACTAAAGAGATTTGTGCTTGACTATCTGTGGGATGTTTAATACTTGTTGTCCAATTAAGGGTCCAGACAACATGATTATTTGTTCTACATAGATAAGGTCTTGTTCGTTAGTGGATCGGCAACCCCCGAGTGACACGGGGATATCAATGGAAAACTAGTAGACTCGAGGATAACGAGGAACCACTATTCTTATTGTATTAGTCCGATCTAAGGAGCTTAATCGCTAAGCAACCTGAAGGGTCTTAATCGTTTAGTGTCTAACCATGGTTTTGGTAACAGGCTAGTAGGATTATTGAAGTTGGGATGAAATCTACCAAGAGGAGTTCCGGCTAATTATGGGTTGCTCGCCTACACATATATTTATAAGATTATAATTGTTATATTTATCATTCGTCCACCTGGCACACTCAATATCACCATGAACTGAATCTCCTAGCGCCTTTCTTTGCCATCTGCAGGAAACAACAAACAATCAAGTCGTTCTTTACTTTTATACTTTACATTTTTGAAGTTTACATTTTAGTTCTATTTAAATACATCTCATTTAATCAAAACCCAATTCTTATTTCAACACTTGCAGTTAATTCACTCGAAGACCTGTGACAACTTCGTGTATGACAGAGACTTCACCCATAAACACTTACCTTTGGGCTCCCTATGGGATCGATATCTGTACTTCGAAACTAGCTACAAACGAGCTGTGCACTTGTAGACATCAAGCTATTTTCTGGCGCCGTTGCCGGGGAGCTAAGCGCTAAGTGTTTGTCTTTTGACATTTCAGGTATTGCTACTACAAAATGTTCTTCCTAGGAGAAAAAGGTCTACACGCTCTAGTAGGACCTATCTGCCGTATTATATTGAGCGTGTGCCTGCTCAAAGGCGCGAAGAAATTATTGAAAAACTTTTAAGATCAAATAAAGTTGAAGTTGAAAACCTGAGTGATATTATGGAAATCATGTCTATTTACAGGACAACTCCTATGAAACCTGAGAAAACTCTCAGGAAATACAGTGCTCCAAGTTCTGAATTTCTTAAACAACTAATAGAGTTCCCTAATCTTGAAGTTAGAGAATATCGATTTGATGGTGGAATTATTAAAATTTTGCAGGAAAAAGCTTCTAGTGGAACGGAAGATGAAGGCCTAGGAAGACATATTAGAGAGTTCGACGATGTGATAACATCGCTTGGACCAAAAGGTTTGCCAAGAGACTTCTCTCGTCTTAAATTATTTCGATGGTCTCTAAAAGGTAAAGCTATAGACTGGTTATATTCTCTCCCTCGCCATTACATTAAATGTTGGGAAAACTACATTATTAAATTCATAAACAGGTTTAATCCTTTTAAAAAGGTAACTGAACTAAGAAAGAACATAGGCAACTTTAGTCAGAACGTGGGAGAAAACTACCCACAAGTCTAGGAAAGATTCATTGGAATGATCAATAGTATTCCTAATCATGGCTATTCTGAACTAACTATTTCCCATTTATTTTACCATGGTCTTAATACTCAATGTAGAGAGTTTCTTAACTTCTCAGTAGGAGGATCAATAAATATTTTAACTATTAAAGAATGTTTGGAATTAATGTCTACTAGGGCTAAGAATGATTCTTTATATAATCCTGATTTTGGCACTAAGCTAGAAAAAGGGATACTTCAGATAACTCCAGATCTTATGCCTGAGGTACGCAAAACAATGAAAGAAAAAGGTATACCTTCTGAATTTGTTAAGGAAAAAAAGTAGATTTGTTACAAGTTTTAACTGAAGAAGATGAAACTAGAAAAGTTTTTCAAGAATTAAAACATCGACAAGTAAAATCTCATAATAACTTGCACAAGCATTTCCAAAAACAAAGAAAGAATTTGGCGGAACTCACAGAAAATTATGATGAGATCGGCCAAGAAATTAAATTATTTCACAAGTATCTTAGTATGATTGAAACCTAGTGTGAACAAATAGCATCTAGTTATCAAATTTTTCTTCGTGATGATAAAGATATTCCTATTTCTACTAATGTTGTCACAAGAAGGGGTGCAGTTGTTACAGGACCCTTAGGACTACCGGAATATGAAGCTGAAAAAGAGCGAACGAAAAAATCGTTGCTCGAAGCAAGCCAAGAAGATGATACATTGGTGGATCCTCAAGATGAAACTGTAACACAAGATCAAACCAAGGAGGACCAAAATGATGCACATGATGACCATTATGACTCTGATGCGGAGACGGTTGATCCAAGAGAAGAAAAGGAGATAAGCAAGGAAGATGAAGTTGTTGTAGTAGTGACGAGGGTTTAACTCATCAATGCCCATTGTTATGGACTTGGGTTTGGGAGAAGGACGGAGCGCTTGAGGCATCAGTTAGCTAGCAAACAAGCACACAGGGATGCAAGGTTTACCCAGGTTCAGGCCTCATAGAGGTCCCTACTCCTGCTTGTCTGCTCTTGGAATTAATGGAGGAATCGAAGATTACAGGGGCGCGCAGATGCAATCTGGCGAGAGTTGTGGAAACTAGGGTTGCGTGTGTCCTCCTCGCCGCCCCCTCCTAGCCTTTATATAGATAGGCTAGGTCTCGGGTAGCAAGTCGAGTCGGTTACAGGTTAGGGTTTTCCGTTTAAACTTTCTATCTTTAGCTTCTTATTGTCTCGCAAGCAATCGAGAGTCTCCGGGCCACTCGAATTCTCCATTTGGGCCTTGGCAACGCCGTGGGCTTCTGCTGTATCTAGGCCATATATACTAAACTCGAGTACCTATAGGATATACCCATGCCAGTAGCCCCCGAGTGTCCAGTGGAATCGTAGATTCGACTGGGGACTTTTATGAAGCCTGTCGAGTGCATGACTGAGTATTTTTTCGAGTGTTCTGTTTTTGTCATAGGGATTGTTGATATGCGTGCCTGATTTAACCGATGTATCGGTATCAGTTAACTTCCTTAGGGCAAAACAACACAATCTACTCGAACTCAAGTCCCCGGACTTGAATTCGGAAAAGTGTGGTGTAATTCGACTCAAGCCGCAGAGGTCTTACATGAGTCGAATTCCAGTATATGGGTGTGAGCACTCGACACATCCATCAAGGCATGTTCATCATACCTGTAGGCACGGATATATTTCTGGTAGTGCGCAGCAAATGCGTTGACAGGCCTTATTCAGGTCTTATCTTCACGCTGCAAGCGCGGCATCCAATTTTTTTGTCATCGCGGAGATGATTCGGGTGGTCCAGGAGACGCAATCTCTTTGTAGGGAAAAATATGAGGCGGTGTCGCCAGAGACTTCGATTTTGGATGTTATGAACACACAGTACGACATACAAATAATCATAGGGTGCGCGAGTAGCGCTCCCTATGGGAGTAGCCCCCGAGTGCTTGGTTGAGTCGAAGACTCAGGCAGGGACTAAAATTTTGCGACTGCTGTTGACATGGGTATACCCTACAGGTACTCGAGCTTGGTATATACGGCCTGAATACATAGAGGCCCATGGTGTCGCCAAGTCCCAAATGAAGAACTCGAGTAACCTACGGACTCTCGATTGCTTGAAGAACAAGAAGAAGCTAAAGATAGAAAGTTCAAAGGGGAAAACTCTAACCTGTAACCGACTCGACATGCTACCTGAGACCTAGCCTATCTATATAAAGGCTAGGAGGGGGCGGCGAGGAGGACACACGCAACCCTAGTTTCCACAACCCTCGCCAGATTGCATCTGCACACCATTGTAATCCTCGATTCCTTCAATAATTCCACGAGTAGACAAGCAGGAGTAGGGACCTCTACGAGGCCTGAACCTGGGTAAATCTTCGAGTCCCCTGTGTGCTTAATTGTTAGCCGATAGATGTCTCCAGTGCTCCCTCCTTCTCCAAAACCCAAGTCCATAACAATAGGAATTTATGAGTTAAACCCTCGTCAGCTGTCGTCTTTTGTTTGCTTGTTTCAATCGAATTTGCTTCGAGCGCCCTATGGAGGTAACCCATGATCCATAGTCGAATCGTAGACTCGAGTGGTTGGGTATGCTTTCAATGTTCATATTCCTGCATAAAAAGAAAATCGTAGGGTGTGCGACCAGCGCTCCCTATGGGAGTATCCCCTGAGTGCTTGGTGGAGTCAAAGACTCGAGCAAGGACTAAAGTAGTCGAAGTCATGTAGTGCTCATCTTGATGACATCAGTGTTGACAATGTGATGACCTCAGTTGCCCGTGTGAGCGGCTTTGACGGGACATGACGAGTGGTGGGTCCCACTTTCTGACTTTGATTTGACCGGGCGTGCGTAATCTTTCGTTTTAACTACAGCTCCTCGATTTCCGCGTGTAATGGAGATAGTGGGGGACGGTTCGTGTTTTGGCCTCTCCTCGTGTCGACCGCGATGTGCACCACGCGTCCAATAGGGTTTCTACTAGCCGTTGGATTGCATCTGCAAGGGGGTTAAGTAGCAGCACATCTGCGGTAATTTTCTCATCTTGTCTTTTCTCTGCTGGTGCTTCCATCACCATTGCCGCTGCTCTCTACTTCCTAGAGCTCGTCCTCTTTGTGGCGCTGGACCAACTTTGCGTGTTCCCGAGCTACTTCCTCCGCTCGCACCGCCACCGCAATATGGGGAAAAAGAAGGGAGGCGTCGCCACTGAGTCCGCGCCGCCATTGCTGCTGCCAAGAAGAAGGGCGGCTCCGCCGCCGTGGGCACCAGCGCCGCTGGTGCCGGCAAGAAGAAGGGTGCGGGCACTCGCGTCACCAATGGTGCGTGGCGCGCATCCATCATCAAATTATCGAGCTCCGTCTTCTCCATCAAGATGGAGTTCTGTCACCCGTGGTGGATGACTCGCGAGTGCCAGGTGGCGAGGTAACTCCTTGTCCTCCTGCTGGTTTCCGGGTGATGCTCCTAGAGTTCATCATCCGCGTCTTTCCCTGCCCCTGCATCCTTTCTTGAGGGGCCTCCTTTGCTTCTATGGGCTCCAGCTGCATCAGCTGTGCCCAAACTATATTCTCCACATTGCCTGCTATATTACACTTTGCGAGTGCTGGCTTGGAATCAAGCCACACTTTGGCCTCTTTAAGAGGATTTTCAAGCCGAAGCGCCAGTCAACATCTGGTTCCGTAGTCTACGACGTAGGAGGCTACGGAATCCATGTCGACTCATGTGCCACATATTTTGATATCAAGCTCATGGCGTCCGTCCAAGGGTGGAGGGATAAGTGGTTCTACATCTGCGACCAGAAGGCCGATGGAGAGCACTACAGACTCGTGCCCTTCAACCTCGCGACACCGTGCAAGAGGAGGCGTTCTTGGAAGAACGTGGTGATGCCTAGCGAGTCCGAGGAGACGGAAGTGTTGTACGAGCGCGTCTACAACCTCGAGAGTCACATGGGTAAAGAAGAAGGAGGCACAACCCTCATTCGCACATGGTTGCACTGTCGCATCCAGACTCTATAGGCCAGAGTCCACCCCATGTTCCAATGGGCTGGTGCGGACGATGTCACTCGCATATCTGCCGATGGCATTTCCGCGGGTGAAGTAGACAAGAGGTTACGACTGGTGACAAAGTATACCACCAAGGAGGTTCTTCCAGGCGAGCCAGTCGTGCCTCCCTTCGACGTTTCTAACCCTCCTCCCAAGGTAGACTTGTGCTACGATGTAGTTTTATTTGTCGATTTCTTCTAATTTCTTGACGTATACTGAATTGTTTTCTGTATGCAGGATTGGAAGGTGTCTCCCAGTTTGCCCCCTCTTCCTGAGGGGGTTATTCCTCGTGAAGTAGATGAAGAGACGAGTCAGAATCACCATCCCACTTGAAGAGGAGGAGGAAGCCCCCGAGTCCAGCAGTCTGGACACTCGCAAGCGTTCTTGCAGCAAGGATTCAGATGCTTCGTCTTTGTCGACTCCCGAAGGCCCATCTATTGGTGCAGAGGAGCCGATTCCCGTTGTTCCTGTAAGCTCCATGGCACCATGTGCTCGCAAGAAGATGCGGCTGCCGAAGGAGTCATCGGAGTCGGAGGAGCAAACCTTCGACTTTGATAAATTTGACTGGTAAGTCTACAATTCTCATATTGGTTCCTAGGAGTTGCATTTTCCTAATGCTGGATTTTGTTTCGTAGTCAATATGCGTCGTCGTATTCTGGCGATGTCCAAATTGTGAAGGAATCCGGAGTCGCGGACTCCAAGGCCAAGGAGGCTGAATGATCTTCCTCTCCTCCATTGGCGGCCCACTCCGAGCACAAAATCGAGTTCTCCACACGCTGTGGGTCACCAGATGGTTGCCCAGACCACTGCGCGGCAATCGTCCTTGGAGTCTCTAGAGGAGCATGTAAGTGTGATTTTGTTTTGTAGTCGAATTTGTGGTCCATGCTATCTGCTGATCTTTATTTTTTCTTCTGAGGCAGCTCATTGTGAAGGAAGCTGCTCGTTTGGAGGAGCAGGTACTTGCGATGGGTCATCAGCATGTAAAGCTGGACAATTGCCATCGTGTCATTGAAAGTTAGTATTCGCTTCTTCTTCTTTGTTCTTGTGAGATTTATACCTTCGACTGATGGTCCATCTTGTATTTTGTGCAGCCAAACATAACGAACTTGACACTACTTCTCTTGAAAAGACGCTCGTCGCGGCGGTGAAGAGTCGCGACGAGGCAGTCGCTGTGCTGGATGAGTTGCGGAAACGCGAAGAGGATTTGCGCACCTGCATTGCTGCGAGGGAAAAGTTGTTCGAAGAACAGCTCTTCTCGATTGCCAAGTCTCTTTCAGGTATTCTTTCGTCTGTTGTTGCTTTCTTCGATATCTTGTTATTGTGCTGACGCTTTGCTCTGTGTAGATGCTGGCGGTCTGAGCTTCGACGCTTAGGCACTTCGTCGCAATGATGCTTTGGCAGGCATCGTCGTGGCAGTCGAGGACTGCAACGCTTCCCTTCAGGGGACGCTGATGAAGGCCAAGGTTGTGCTCAGTCGCATCCGCGAGGAGCTGATGCCCAAGGCTGAGCTTGGAGGACCTGGTGCAGTCCCTCACTGGAGGTATTCCCGCAGACTTCAGGAAATCACAGTGCGTGGTTGGTGCTTCCATGGCACACGCAATGGTGCAAGCCCATAGCATGGAGGTGGATCCTGTTGTGGTCTCCAAGGCGATGCCCGTCGGCGCAAATGGTCAACAGGTAGTTTTTGCTCCTTTTGCAATTGTCTGCGGCAAATACAGGTCGCAACTCATCAACACAGTCGCCAAGTATTCTGAGGAGCTGTAGCGAGCCAAGAAGGCGGCGAAGGCTACGGCATCAGGGGCTGGCGGGAAGTCTGTGGCATCTGATACGAGAATATCATTTTGCGGCCCGAAAGTTGGGGTGTCCAGGCAACGCGGTACCCAAGTTCCCTAAAATCAGCCGGGATGACTACAGTTGGCGTGCCAAATACTCAGAGGGTTTTTTCAGCACGAATTCAACTTTACATTTCAATACAAAAAATCAGGCTAACGGCCGTCAAGTTGGGCCCCCCTGTCAGTTATCTCCGTTATGTCGCTCCCGCCGCTTAGCCGGGGTGGCTGTCACATAGGCTTGCAGCGCTGGCACAGTGGATAGGACAACACCCCTGCCCAGTGTATTGACATGACAAAACAGGGCACATGTATCGGCGTTATAATTATTTTTTGTTTACTCAGAAGCTGGAACGGACACCGCCATGCTTCTCTCCTTGGACTTCCGTCCCAATCATTAACCACTACCTTAAAAGCGCATTGACGGTTCCACCGTTCCCCTGCCTCGCAGAAACCACTCTTCTTCTTCCTGTCATCTGTCTTCTTCCCGTCTTCTCCTTGCCGCCATGGAAGATCGTCGCACTCTAGAGACAAGCTTCACTACCCATGACAATAAGAAGATAGACGTTGTCTACACCAACGAGGAGGAGACAGTGGTGCGAGTCCTGAGGATGTACAAGGGTTGGCTTGAGAAAGACGAGGACAAGTTTGTGGGATTCGACCTGGAGTACACCCCGGAGCATCCATATGAAGGGAGTGAAGTCGCCGTCGTTCAACTGGCCATACGGAAACATGTCCTCGTCTACCACCTCTCCTGGTTTGTAGATCTGCTCTCTGTAGCTAACCGCTTTTAGGGTTTTCTCCTCTTGTTCTTTATCCACTTGCTCATCTTGCAACTACTGGATTTTATTTAGGACCAAATAAATTATGACAAGACAATGTTGAGAGTCTTGATCTTGCATTTACTAAACTTTTCAAAATTATATTCAGATGATGATCTTGTATTGACAAAATATTTGTAGTTACAAATTTTGGTGATGACAAACTACATACTTTCAGGACTGACAGGAATTGTCCAGCGCTGCGCCAGTTTCTTGTAGAAAAGGGAATTGTTTTCTGCACTGTCGACAAAACAACTGATTTTTCGAAATTTTATCAAGAGGGAATTATAATTCCTACGCACAACTAGATCGATATTCAGAGTCTTGTCAAGATCCTAGGGGGCTCGAGGAAGGATGGAATGGCATCACTCGCAACTAGAATCCTCGATGATTCGTAGGACAGAATGAAGGAAGATTTCCCTACGAATAGGCATGATTTCTGGGACGAGTGGCCGTTGTTTGATATAAACCTGAAGTATGCAGCCATAGATGCTTACGTGACCTTCCAGCTGTACAAGAAGATCCATTTTTTCTATGTTACCTCGTGTTTTTCCCTATGTGCAAGAGGGAAGACGAGCTTAGGGGAGCCCTTTGTAAAAAATGCAGAATAGCTGAGTTTGAAGCTGCATATGCAAAGAAAATGGCTACATTTGAAGCAGCTGACAGAGAGGCTGAAGAAGCAGCTGAAAGAGAGCTTGAAGCTGAAGCAGAAGCAGCTGACAGAGAGGCTGCAGCTGAAGTAGCAAGCAGAGAGGCGGCATCTTCTAGCGGCAACAATCAGGCCTATGATGCACCGCTAATTGTGTCGCATGACGCTGAAGATAGGGAAGCCAAGTCAGATCATAGGTGGGACGAAGCATTTCGTGAGCTGTGGAGTACCTGGAATGGTCGCAGTTGGTCGCCTAGGAACGATGGCAAGCGCCTCAAGTGGTCTGATGAGAAGGGAATTAAATTTTACTTGTCAGTGTTATGTTTCTATTTTGTGGAACTCAGTTAGCTTATCAAGATGTCTAGCGCCTCAAGTGATAGTAGTAAAATAAATTTAACTCTCTTTGTGTTATGTTTATGTATGTGTCTTGTAGCTTGTCAAGATGGTAGCTCGTTAACTAGCAGTTTGCAAGAGTGTCCTTTTCCTCTCTCGCTAAACAGATATATTTCATTTTGCCCAAATTGGTAGAAAATCTAGAGAAGATTCTCACTTCGATAATTCGTTCCCTTTTGGACCTCTTTTTGCCTCCGATCAGGTAGCAAATCTAGAGTAGTAAATCACACCAGGCAGAATACATTCATTAAGAAAACAAAACAAATGTAGATATAGCTGTGCGTAGCTAAATAGGATATAGCGATAGAAAGTAGGTTGCTTAACAAGGTTCGGTGCATTCAGCCAGAAATAGGATATAGCTAGAAAGAAGCTACTTAGAAGCAGCAGCAGCCGCCGCAGCTGCAGGCACATCCTGCAAGCGCCCGCGCCCCCGCCTCCTCCCTCTAGCGCTTCCTCCACTTCTTGCTGGCCAGTCCCTTGATCTTGGGGCCTTGGGCCTGATTGGAGGCATGCGACCCTCTTTGATGGCCACCCGCTGGAGGTTTCGGAGGTGAATGCCGAGAGCCCGGTGTTCAGCGATGTAGGCGTTGACGTTCACGGTCTTGTGCTCGCCGCCTTCGTGGATGCCGAAGCCCGGGGCCTCTGCATGCTTCAGTAAGGAGTTGAAGTCGGTGCCGACGAGACTCACCCAGCCGAAGGCGATCCCCTTGCAGAAGGGGCAGCATCGGGAGCCGCCCCTGAAGAAGGCGTAGTACTGGCGAGCCCGCAGCCTCCTCAGCACCGGACGAGTATTGGTGTGGATGGACTCGTCATGACTGCGGACGTCGCTGCCATAAACCTATTGGAAGAAAAGGAAAATGGGGGAGTAGATGATTGATACATTGCAAATGTATCTATAATTTTTGATGTTCCATGCTTAGTTTTATCCACTTTCTTATGTTTTGTTCCAACTTTGGAGTACTTTTCATATGATTTCCTGGACTAACGTATTAACAAGAGCCACAGTGCCAGCTGCCTGTTTTCTGCTGTTCTTGGTTCCAGGAAAGTCAGAAAATGAATATTCTCGGAATTGGACGGGACAAAAGCCAAAGTGCCTATTTTTCCGGAAGTCATCAAGTGCCAGAATACGAGACGGAGAGGGGCCAGAGGGCGGCCACACCACCTGGCCGCGTGGCCAGGCCTGGCCCGTGCCAGGGGGTGGTGTGGTCGCTCCCGTCACCCCCTCGGCCTCTCCTTCCACCTATATATTTCCCTCGAGACGAAAACCCTAAGTGGCCTGATCAAAAATCCACGAAAGAGTCTGTAGCTGCCGTCATCTCCATCCCTAGATCGGGAGGGATCTGAAGCTCTTCCCGGCACCCTGCCGGAGAGGGGAATTCACCCTGGAGGCCTTCTTCATCACCATGCAACCCTCCGGTGTGATGCGTGAGTAGTTCATCCTTGGACTACGGATCCATGTAGTAGCTAGATGGCTGGTTCTCCTCCTTTGTGCTTTCATGTCTAGATCTTGTGAGCTCCGTTCATGATCAAGATCATCTATTTGTAATTCTTCATGTTGTGTTTGCAAGGATTCGATGGATATTGAGATGCTATTTCAGATTGATTATTGATTCTATCATGTCTTTGTTATTTGTGATCTTGCATGCTTTCCGTTGATAGTAGCTATCTTGGCCAAGTAGATGCTAGCAACTCCAAGAGTTGGTATTTATGCTCGATAGTGGGTTCATGCCTCTGGTAATCTGGGGAAGTGACAGAAATCTCTAAGGTACTAGATGTGTTGTTGCTACTAGGGAGAATACAACAATCCTTTGTTAGAACAATCGTATTGTTTACTTTACACGCAGTTCGTAAAGCAATAATTTGTTGCTTGTAACTTAATACTAGAGGGGGTTCGGATGATAACCTGAAGGTGGATTATTAGTCATAGATGCGGTTGGATGGCGATCTATGTATTATGTTGTAATGCCCAATCAAGTCTCAAAGGAGTCAAGATGATTAGTATATGCATGTATTGCTTTCTCGATGTTTGTCAATTGCCCCGCTATAATTTGTTCACCCAGCATGTTATCTATCTAAGGAGAGCCACCTCTAGTGAACTATGGATCCCGGTCCTTGTATTTTACATACAATCTATAAACTTTTACTTCTTTGTGTTTACTTTCTGTTAACTTTTACTTCTTTCCATTCGATATGTTTTATCCTTTGTTTTCCACAAAACACGGTGAGATTGACAACCTCATCGCAAGTTGGGGACAAAGTTCTGTGGTTGTGTTGTGCTGGTCTCCACGTTGCTACTAGCACCGGTAGTGCGCCCTGCCAAAGCTCAGCTAGTAACACCTTTGGGGTGTTTCCTTGCTCCTATTGGTTCGATGTTGTTGCTGGCACCGGTAGTGCGCCCTGCCAAAGTTCTGCTAGCAACGGGTGTTTCCTTCCTCCTACAAGATTGATAACCTTGGTTTCATAACTGATGGAAACTTGCTGTTGTGCTCATCATACCTTCCCCTTGGGGTTCCCAACGAGCTCTACATCAACACCGCCATCAAGCATTTTTCTGGGCGCCGTGCATTGAGCCATCAAGCATTTTTCTGGCGCCGTTGCCAGGGAAACAAAGAAGAAGAAACTCCCACGTCAACACCGTACCAGAAAAGCCATTTTTTGGCGCCGTTGTCGGGGAGTCAAGGACATCTTCACAAGGGGAGTCCCTCATAACCAATATCTTTACTTTGTTATTTTTGTTTTGCTTTGTTTGCTTGTTTTCTTTATTCAAAAACACAAAAAAATTTAGTTTTACTTGTTTGCTTTCTTATTTGAAAACCCTAAAAAATGACTACTCTTGAAAACACTAAGTTGTGTGACTTCACTAGCACCAACAACAATGATTTTATGAGCACACCTATTGCTCCACATGTTCCTGAAGCTACTTTCTTTGAGATAAAACCTGCTTTGCTCAATCTTGTTATGAGAGAACAATTTTCTGGTATTGGTAATGAGGATGCTGCTTCCCATCTAAATAACTTTGTTGGACTTTGTGAGATGCAAAAGCATAGGGATATAGATGGTGATATTATTAAGCTGAAATTGTTTCCTTTCTCTTTGAGAGGAAAAGCTAAAGAATGGTTGAATTACTTAACTAGGAATAGTATTGATTCTTGGACTAAGTGCAAAGATGCTTTTATTGGAAAATACTATCCTCCTGCTAAGATTATATCCATGAGAAGTGAAATAATGAAGTTTAAACAACTTGATAATGAGCATGTTGCTCAAGCTTGGGAAAGAATGAAATCTTTGGTTAAGAATTGTCCCACTCATGGACTGACTGGTTGGATGATCATCCAAAAAATTTATGCAGGATTGAACTATTCTTCAAGGAACCTATTGGCTTATGCTGCTAGAGGTACCTTTATGACCATCACTTTGGGTGCTGCAACGAAACTTCTGGACAATATGATGGTTAATTATTCTGAATGGCATACTGAGAGAGCTCCACAAGGTAAGAAGGTAAATTCTGTTGAGGAAACCTCCTCCTTGAGTGATAAAATTGATATTATTATGTCTATGCTTGTTAATGGGAAAGCCCATATTGATCCAAATAATGTTCCTTTAGCCTCTTTGGTTTCTCAAGAAGAGCAAGTTGATGTGAACTTCATAAGAAATAACAATTTTGGCAACAATGCTTATGGTAATAATGCTTATAGGAACAATTTTGGTAACAACAATTATAAGCCATATCCTCCCAACAATGGTAATGCTTATGGAAATTCTTACAACAATAATAAGAGTGCTCCCTCTGAACTTGAAGTTATGCTTAAAGAGTTTATTAGTAAACAAACCGCCTTCAATAAAACTATTGAGGAAAAAATCTCTAATGCTGAAAGAAATATAGCATCTTTGGCTGAAGCTCAATCTACTTTGAATAAATGGCTGCTAAACCTGAAATTAATGATAATCCCTTTGCAGCTACTAATGCTATACATGTAAGAATTGATGAAAATGTTAGACTATTAGCTGAATTACATGCTAAGTGGGAAAGAGAAGATGAAATTGCTAGAAACATTAGTGTTTCTACTATTACCACCACTAGTGTTGAGGCTAGTAATAGTTCTACTACTTTAGATGATAAATTTGATTTAGATGTTGATGGTTGCAATATCTCTAAAGTTATTAAGTTCCTACAAAAGCTTGCTAAAAGTCCTAATGCTAGTGCTATGAATATGGCCTTTACAAAACACATTACTAATGCTCTCATAAAGATTAAAGAAGAAAAGATGAAACATAAAGCTTCTATTCCTATTAAACAAGAAGATGGTTGGGAACCCATCATTAATATGAAAGTGAATGACTTTGATTTCAAAGCTTTATGTGATCTTGATAGTAGTGTTTCTATTATGCCTAGAAGGATTTATGATATGCTTGATTTGCCTCCTCTTGAAGATTGTCGTTTGAATGTCCCACTTGATGATAATGCTAAAAAGAAACTCATGGGGAGTCTTAATGATGTTCTTATTATGGTTAACGATTCCTATGTCCCCGTTGATTTCTATGTTTTGGATGTTGAATGCAATGCTTCTTGTCCTCTTACTTTGGGAAGACCTTTTCTTAGAACTGTTGGTGGCATCATTGATATGAAAGAAGGCACCATTAAATATCAACTCCCACTCAAGAAAGGTATAGAACACTTCCCTAAAAAGAGAAAAAATATTTCTTTCGCTTCTCATATGAAAACAAAATTTGGTCTTAATGCTTCTTCATTTGAGAACACTTGATTCTTTCTTTGCTTCTTATGCCTAACTTAAAGGCGTTAAAGAAAAGTACTTATTGGGACATAACCCAAAAGTTTTAGATGAGTCTTGGAAGTTATTACCTCTGTAATAACCTCTCCTTATCCTTTTTATTTGCTTTTTGTGCCAAGAGTAACCTCTAATGAGAGTGAAGTAATGATTGAGAAAGTTGTTGTCCCAAAACAGATTTTTGTGCTTCACCGTAGAAATTCGTGAGAGAGCTCTTTATGTCATATTGAGCTGTAATTGTTTGTGCTTCTGCCCCAGGTTGTTATCTAACTTTCGTTAGTTCAACACTTTTTGTTTTGAGAAACATAAGGTCTTCGAAAAAATTCGTATTTACCTGCTATTCTGTTTTGACAGATTTCTGCCATTTTCTGCATTTGCTTCTTGTTGGTTCCTTCTTGAGTTCTTTTGGGGAATTGAGCTTTCTGAGGGAAGTGCTACAGTAGCTAGTGTTCTAATGGATGTTTATTTAGTGTTAGAACTGAACATTAAGACTTATTTATCTTGAGTGCACTAATGTTGCTAATAAAGATTGTGTGAAGTTTTGTATGAAGGAAAAATTTCAGGTGTATGGAAGGAATGAGTAATGAGATGAAGGATGGACTAAATCTCAAGCTTGGGGATGCCACGCGTGTCACCCCAAGAAATATCCAAGAAGTACAAGCGTCAAAGCTTGGGGATGCCCAAGGCATCCCCTTCTTCATCAATAAAAATCCCAGGTTTCTTCCAAACGCTTCATTTTTATTGTTTCATGCACAGTTGTGTTTTTCTTGGAGCGTCTTCTTTTTCGTTTTCATTTTGGTTTTACGTTTGCTTTGTTTGCTTAGTTTTCTGAATAAATTGGTTGGACCCCCTCTTTCATACATTGGTTTGCAAATAGTTTGGTTTGGTTTGGAAAAGAGTAGGAAATTTCATACTTATGTGGTAAAAAGAGCTCGTTTTTGACTGTGGCCTATGCTTTATCATGCCATGCTTGATATTGTTTTGGCTTTATGCTTAGTATTGTTTGCTGTAGCATGAATTGTTATAAACAATTGAGATTGCTTAATGTGCCTTGGATGAATCATGCGTTGTTTTAGCATATTAAAGCATAGTATAGTGGTATTCTCCTTTGATGCTTCATTTGAGTTGACTTGGCACATGCTCACACCATGTTATGACTATCCCAAGTCACCATAGCCTTTATGATTCTTTAGTTTTCAACTTGTAGTATTACTTTATGCTTTGATCAATGATATTTTGTCGCTCTACATGATTATGGCCATTATTGCTCTCTTAGTTTGTCGCTCCCAGTCTTCTGCTAGCCTCCACAACCAAGTATGAGTTCCACTCATGCATCCAACTCCCTAAACCAAGTTATTCCAAAGAGTCCACCATACCTACCTACTAGCTAATGCTATTCCTAGTATATTCATGCTTTTGTTTACCTTCGAAATTAAACTTATTATGAGAAAACTAGTGATTAAAGCTCTCACGAACTTGATGGCACACTTTACTTTTTTGCATCTAATAAACTTGAAACATTGGGTCCTTCTTTGTTGCGTATATGCTTGCGCTTTATAAGTTGAAATTAGCAGAACCACGTACCATGGGGAATGCTTTCAACATTGCACTTGTACTTTGTACCCTGTTGATATCATGTTCTCTTGCTTACGGATCCTGGCGGTTTGAAATAAAAGTGGAACTTGTAAGATCATGGAGTTTGTTGTGTGTTAGAGAAACTCCTGGGCCGCTAGCCTAAGCCATGCCTAATCATGGTGGAAACTTGCTGCATCACCATAATGAGCACTCTATGAAGCATCCTCAATAAAAACCTATGCAAATAGCAAATAAAAAGATCGTTGAGATGCTCATTGTCTGCTTGCCTTGTCATTTTGATTATGGAAAAGCTCCCGTATCATGTGCAAGGGGTACCCCGTTGGAGGTTCTTAATGATACACATGTACTTACAATGACAAGAGCTTACTCGTGACTAAAGTTGAGTAGCATGAGGATCGGTCTTCGTAAGTAAGGGGCATGAGATTTCGGTTTATAACTTGTCAAGCATATCCTCTTAGTTGTGTCACTTTAACCTTAACCACTTCAAGATGCTTATGATAGGGGCAATGAGAGCTGGAAGCTATAAGTACCATAATTTTTGGAAGCTCTTTATGAGTCTTGAATCCCTACTTCCTTTTACAAAGGCTTTTCTTCCACCATTACATTGAGTCTCCACCTTCTATCTTTATGCACCTACTTTGAGAGAATAGTGGCCATTCTTAGTTCTATGTGCATTGTCCCAAGACTAGTTGATTGATGCATACTTTGATATTGCTTGTTTTAAACTATTGTATCTACTCACTCTTATGAACTTTGAAGGTGTCCTATGCATTTATATTTGCTACTCTATTGAGGGACAAGCTGAATACTATTATGCTATGTTTTCTTTATGTGAAACAAACAAACGTCTTGCAAAGCATTGTTATTCATGAATCTTTTGTTTGTGCCTTTAAATGTTGCATCATAGTTTATTTGCTTATTGCTAGAACTTTGTCTTTCATGTTATGATTGAAGTACTATGATCCCAGCTTTGAATGTTTTGCAAATACTTTGATCAAGTCTTTGATGGTGCATGTCACCTCAAAAATTATTCTTTCTTTTTATCACTTACCTACTCGTGGACGAGCAGGAGTTAAGCTTGGGAATGTTGATACATTGCAAATGTATCTATAATTTTTGATGTTCCATGCTTGGTTTTATCCACTTTCTTGTGTTTTGTTCCAACTTTGGAGTACTTTTCATATTATTTCTTGGACTAACCTATTAACAAGAGCCACAGTGCCAGCTGCCTGTTTTCTACTGTTTTTGGTTCTAGGAAAGTTAGAAAATGAATATTCTCGGAATTGGACGGGACAAAAGCCAAAGTGCCTATTTTTCCGGATGTCATCAAGTGCCAGAATACGAGACAGAGAGGGGCCAAGGGGCCACCACACCACCTGGCCACGCGGCCAGGCCTGGCCCGCGCTAGGGGGAGGTGTGGCCACTCCCGGCACCCCCTCGGCCTCTCCTTCCGCCTATATATTGCCCTCAGGACGAAAACCCTAAATACCCGATCAAAAATCCACGAAAGAGTCTGTAGCCGCCGTCATCTCCATCCCTAGATCGGGAGGGATCTGAAGCTCTTCCCGGCACCCTGCCGGAGAGGGGAATTCACCCTAGAGGCCTTCTTCATCAACATGCAAGCCTCCGGTGTGATGCGTGAGTAGTTCATCCTTGGACTACAGATCCATGTAGTAGCTAGATGGCTGGTTCTCCTCCTTGGTGCTTTCATGTTTAGATCTTGTGAGCTCCGTTCATGATCAAGATCATCTATTTGTAATTTTGCATGTTGTGTTTGCGGGGATCCGATGGATATCGAGATGCTATTTCAGATTGATTATTGATTCTATCATGTCTTTGTTATTTGTGATCTTGCATGCTTTCCATTGTTAGTAGCTATCTTGGCCAAGTAGATGCTAGCAACTCCAAGAGTTAGTATTTATGCTCGATAGTGGGTTCATGCCTCTAGTAATCTGGGAAGTGATAGAAATCTCTAAGGTACTAGATGTGTTGTTGCTACTAGGGAGAAAACAACAATCCTTTGTTCATAGAACATTCGTATTGTTTACTTTACACGCAATTCGTAATGCAATTATCCGTTGCTTGCAAACTAATACTGGAGGGGGTTTGGATGATAACCTGAAGGTGGATTATGAGTCATAGATGTAGTTGGATGGCGGTCTATGTATAATGTTGTAATGCCCAATCGAATCTCAAAGGAGTCAAGATGTGTAGTATATGCTTGTATGCTTTCTCGATGTTTGTCAATTGCCCTGCTGTAATTTGTTCACCCAACATGTCATCTATCTTAAGTAGAGCCACCTCTAGTGAACTATGGACCCCGGTCCTTTCTTTTACCATCAATCTACAATCAACTCTTTACTACTTTGTGTTTACTTTCTGCAAACTATTACTTTCGTCCACTCGATATGTTTAATCCTTTGTTTTCTGCAAAACCGGTGAGATTGACAACCTCATCGCAAGTTGGGGGCAGAGTTCTGTGTCTATGTTGTGTAGTTCTCCATGTTGTTGCTGGCACCGGTAGTGCGCCCTGCCAAAGTTCTGCTCGCAACCGGTGTTTCCTTGCTCCTACAGGATTGATAACCTCGGTTTCATAACTGAGGGAAATCTTGGTGTTGTGCTTATCATACCTTCCTCTTGGGGTTCCCCAACGAGCTCGATATTTTGGGCCAGCAAGCTTATTTTCTGGCGCCGTTGCCGGGGAGTCAAGGACATCTTCACAAGGGGAGTCCCTCATAACCAATCTCTTTACTTTGTTTTTTTGTTTTGCTTAGTTTACTTTTGTTTTGTTTGCTTGTTTCTTTACCAAAAACATAAAACAATTAGTTTTTCAAGTTTGCTTTCTTTATTAAAAACACAAAAAATGACTAGTCTTGAAAACACTTAGTTGTGTGACTTCACTAGCACCAGCAACAATGATTTTATGAGCACACCTATTGCTCCACATGTTCCTGAAGCTACTTTCTTTGAGATAAAACCTGCTTTACTCAATCTTGTTATGAGAGAACAATTTTCTTGTATTGGTAATGAAGATGTTGCTGCCTATTTAAATAACTTTGTTTAACTTTGTGAGATACAAAAGCATAGGGATATAGATGGAGATATTATTAATCTTAAATTGTTTCCTTTCTCTTTGAGAGGAAAAGCTAAAGAATGGTTGGATTCCTGACTAGGAATAATATTGATTCTTGGACTAAATGCAAATATGCTTTCATTGGCAAATACTATCCTCCTGCTAAGATTATATCTATGAGAAGTGAACTAATGAAGTTTAAACAATCTGATAATGAACATGTTGCTCAAGCTTGAGAAAGAATGAAATCTTTAGTAAAGAATTGTACCACTCATGGACTGACTGCTTGGATGATTATCCAAACCTTTTATGCAGGACTATTCTTCAAGAAATCTATTGGATTCTACTACTGGAGGTACCTTTATGACCATTACTTTGTGTGCTGCAACAAAGCTTCTGGATAATATGATGGTTAACTATTCTGAATGGCATACCGAGAGAGCTCCACAAGGTAAGAAGGTAAACTCTATTGAAGAAACCTCCTCCTTGAGCGATAAAATTGATGTTATTATGTCTATGCTTGTTAATGGGAAAGCCAATATTGATCCAAATAATGTGCCCTTAGCCTCTTTGAATGCTCAAGAAGAGCAAGTTGATGTGAACTTTATAAGGAATACCAATTTTAGCAATAATGCCTACATGAATAATTTTGGTAACAACAATTATAAGCCATATCCTCTGGTTGTTGTTAGTAAAAAGAGCACACATGCAATGACACTGGTGGATCCATAGGTGGATTGTGAAAAATAACACACATGCAATGACATTGGTGGATTCATAAGTGGTATGTGAAAAGAACACACATGCAATGACTCCAGTTGTTTTTAGTAAAAAGAACACACATGCAATGACACTGGTGGATCCATGTGTGGTCTCTTAAGAGAACACACATTTCAATGACACTAGTGGATCCATATGTGGTATGTGAGAAGAACACACATGCAATGACTCCAGTTGTTGTTAGTAAAAAGAACACACGTGCAATGACACTAGTGGATCCATGTGTGGTCTCTACAAAGAATACACATGTAATGACTCTGGTTGTTGTTAGTAAAAAGAACACACATGCAATGACACTGGTGGATCCATAGGTGGATTGTGAAAAGAACACACATGTAATGACAATGGTGGATCCATGTGCGGTCTCTGAAGAGAACACACATGCAATGACTCTGGTTGTTGTTAGTAAAAAGTGCACACATGCAATGACAGTGGTGGATCCATGTGTGGTATGTGCAAAGAACACACATGCAATGACTCTGGTTGTTGTTAGTAAAAAGAACACACATGCAATGACACTGGTGGATCTATAGGTGGATTGTGAAAAGAACACACATGCAATGACACTGGTGGATCCATGTGTGGTCTCTGAAGAGAACACACATGCAATGACCCTGGTTGTTGTTAGTAAAAAGAGCACACATGCAATGACACTAGTGGATCCATAGGTGGATTGTGAAAGAACACACATTTCAATGACACTCGTGGATCCATATGTGGTATGTGAAAATAACACACATGCAATGACTCTAGTTGTTGTTAGTAAAAAGAACACACATGCAATGGCACTGGTGGATCCATGTGTGGTCTCTGAAGAGAACACACATTTCAATGACACTGGTGGATCCATACGTGGTATTTGAAAAGAATACACATGCAATGACTCCAGTTGTTGTTAGTAAAACGAACACACATGGTGGATCCATGTGTGGTCTCTGAAAAGAACACACATGCAATGACTCTAGTTGTTGTTAGTAAAAAGAACACACATGCAATGGCACTGGTGGATCCATGTGTGGTCTCTGAAGAGAACACACATTTCAATGACACTGGTGGATCCATACGTGGTATTTGAAAAGAATACACATGCAATGACTCCAGTTGTTGTTAGTAAAACGAACACACATGGTGGATCCATGTGTGGTCTCTGAAGAGAACACACATGCAATGACTCTGGTTGTTGTTAGTAAAAAGAACACACATGCAATGACTCTGGTTTTTGTTAGTAAAAGGAGCACACATGCAATGACACTGGTGGATCCATGTGTGGTCTCTGAAGAGAACACACATGCAATGACTCCAGTTGTTGTTAGTAAAAACAACACAAATGCAATGACATTGGTGGATCCATGTGTGGTCTGTGAAGAGAACACACATTTCAATGGCACTGGTGGATCCATATGTGGTATGTGAAAAGAACACACATGCAATGACTCTAGTTGTTGTTAAAAAGAGAACACATGCAATGACACTGGTGGACCATAGGTGGATTGTGAAAAGAACACACATTTCAATGACACTGGTGGATCCATATGTGGTATGTGAAAAGAACACAGATGCAATGACTCCAGTTGTTGTTAGTAAAAAGAACACACCTACAATGACACTGGTGGATCCATATGTGGTATCTAAAGAGAACACACATTTCAATGACACTTGTGGATCCATATGTGGTATGTGAAAAGAACACACATTGAATGACTCCTGTTGTTGTTAGTAAAAAGAACACACATGCAATGACACTGGTGGATCCATGTGTGGTCTCTAAAGAGAATACACATGCAATGACTCTGGTTGTTATTAGTAAAAATAACACACATGTAATGACTCTGGTTATTGTTAGTAAAAAGAGCACACATGCAATGACATTAGTGGATCCATGTGTGGTCTCGGAAGAGAACACACATTTCCAGGACACTGGTGGATCCATATGTGGTATGTGAAAAGAACACACATGCAATGACTCTAGTTGTTGTTAGTAAAAAGAACACACATCGAATGACACTTCTGGATCCATAGGTGGATTTTGAAAAGAACACACATGCAATGACACTGGTGGATCCATGTGTGGTCTCTGAAGAGAATACACATGCAATGACTCCAGTTGTTGTTAGTAAAAACAATACAAATGCAATGACACTGGTGGATCCATGTGTGGTCTGTGAAGAGGATCCATATGTGGTATGTGAAAATAATAGTCATGAAATGACTCCAGTTGTTTTTAGTAAAAACAACACACATCCAATGACACTGGTGGATCCATGTGTGGTCTCTGAGGAGAACACACATGCAATGACTCTGGTTGTTGTTAGTAAAAAGAGCACACATGGAATGACACTGGTGGATCCATAGGTGGATAGTGAAAATAACACACATGCAATGACACTGGTGGATCCATATGTGGTATGTGAAGAGAACACTCATACAATGACTCCAGTTGTTGTTAGTAAAAAGAACACAAATGCAATGACACTGGTGGATCCATGTGTGGTCTCTAAAGATAACACACATTTCAATGGCACTGGTGGATCCATTTGTGGTATGTGAAAAGAACACACATGCAATGAGTCTAGTTGTTGTTAGTAAAAAGAACACACATGCAATGACACTAGTGGATCCATGTGAGTTCTCTGAAGAGAACACACATTTCAATGACACTGGTGGATCCATATGTGGTATGTGAAAAGAACACACATGCAATGACTCTGGATGTTATTAGTAAACAGAACGCCCGTGCAATGACACTGGTGGATCCATGTGTGGTCTCGGAAGAGAACACACATGCAATGACTCTGGTTTTTGTTAGTAAAAAGAACACACATGCAATGAATCTGGTTGTTCTTAGTAAAAAGATCACACATGCAATGACACTGGTGGATCCATGTGTGGTCTCTGAAGAGAACACACATTTCAATGACACTGGTGGATCCATATGTGGTATGTGAAAAGAACACACATGCAATGACTCCAGTTGTTGTTAGTAAAAAGAACACGCATGCAATGCCACTGATGGATCCATGTGTGGTCTCTGAAGAGAACACACATGCAATAACTGTAGCTCTGGTTAATGAGAAGAACACACATTTCGATGACACTGGTGAATCCATATGTGGTATGTGAAAAGAATAGTCATGAAATGACTCAAGTTGTTGTTAGTAAAAAGAACACACATGCAATGACACTGGTGGATCCATGTGTGGTCTCTAAACAGAACACACATTTCGATAAAACTATTGGATCCATATGTGGTATGTGAAAATAATAGTCATGAAATGACTCCAGTTGTTTTTAGTAAAAACAACACACATCCAATGACACTGGTGGATCCATGTGTGGTCTCTGAAGAGACCACACATGCAATGACTCTGGTTGTTGTTAGTAAAAAGAGCACACATGGAATGAGATTGGTGGATCCAAAGGTGGATTGTGAAAAGAACACACATGCAATGACACTGGGGGATCCATATGTGGCACGTGAAGAGAACACACATGCAATGACTCTAGTTGTTGTTAGTAAAAAGAACACCAATGCAATGACACTGGAGGATCCATGTGTGGTCTCTGAAGAGAACACACATTTCAATGGCACTGGTGGATCCATATGTGGTATGTGAAAAGAACACACATGCAATGACTCTTGTTGTTGTTAGTAAAAAGAACACACATGCAATGACACTAGTGGATCGATGTGAGTTGTCTGAAGAGAACACACATTTCAATGACACTGGTGGATCCATATGTGGTATGTGAAAAGAACACACATGCAATGACTCCGGTTGTTGTTAGTAAAAAGAACACCCGTGCAATGACACTTGTGGATCCATAGGTGGATTTTGAAAAGAACACACATGCAATGACACTGATGGATCCATGTGTGGTCTCTGAAGAGAACACACATGCAATGACTCTTGTTGTTGTTAGTAAAAAGATCACACATCCAATGACACTGGTGGATCCATAGGTGGATTGTGAAAAGAACACACATTTCAATGACACTGGTGGATCCATATGTGGTATGTGAACAGAACACACATGCAATGACTCTAGTTGTTGTTAGTAAAACGAACACACATGCAATGACACTAGTGGATCCATGTGAGTTCTCTGAGGAGAACACACATTTCAATGACACTGGTGGATCTATATGTGGTATGTGAAAAGAACACACATGCAATGACTCCGGTTGTTGTTAGTAAAAAGAACACCCGTGCAATTACACTGGTGGATCCATGTGTGGTCTCTGAAGAGAACACACATGCAATGACTCTGTTTGTTCTTAGTAAAAAGAACACACATGCAATGACTCTGGTTGTTCTTAGTAAAAAGATCACACATGCAATGACACTGGTGGATCCATGTGTGGTCTCTGAAGAGAACACACATTTCAATGACACTGGTGGATCCATATGTGGTATGTAAAAAGAACACGCATGCAATGCCACTGATGGATCCATGTGTGGTCTCTGAAGAGAACACACATGCAATAACTCTAGCTGTGGTTAATGAGAAGAACACACATTTCGATGACACTGGTGAATCCATATGTGGTATGTGAAAA